>OX941083.1:22148200-23433200 GCA_954870635.1 Arctium minus | reverse complement strand
AGAATAATAAATTGTGGATTTGGTCCCTATGCATCACTCATCATCTTTAAAACACATTTATCATCTCTCTTAAATTTTTTTCATCCAATCTTCATTGTCAATGTACAAGAAAAATTAATTTGTTAAAGTGCAAAAGACATTACTTGCATTTAAAAATAACAATTGTTTGAACCCAACATTATATTATCAAAAAGACAACCTATCAAAATAACAATTGTTTGAAACCAACATTACATCCCAAAAAAAACAACCCATCAAAATGACAATTGTTTTATATCAACATTACATCCCGAAAAAGTAAACCCATCAAAATGACAATTGTTTTATATCAACATTACATCCCGAAAAAGTAAACTCATCAAAATAACAATTGTTTGATATCAACATAACATTCCGAAAAAGAAAACCCATCAAAAATAACAATTGTTTGACCTTGTTTTAAGCTCCCACTTGTTTGTCCCTTACAAGTTCTTGAGTTACCTTGTTTTTTGCATTTCACACATCTCACCGTCTTCCCAAGCAGAAGAGTTGAGTCAAGAAATTGGGAAAGGAGGTAAACTATCAAGGCTTGGGAAGACGGTGAGATGTGTGAAATGCAAAAAACAATGTCACAACTCAATAACTTGTAAGGGACAGATAAGTGGGAGCTAAAAACAAGGTCAAACAATTGTTATTTTGATGAGTTGTTTTTTTTCGAGAAGTTATGTTGATATCAAACAATTGTTATTTTGATGAGTTTTCTTTTTCGGAATGTTATGTTGATATCTAACAATTGTTATTTTGATGAGTTTACTTTTTCGGGATGTAATGTTAATATAAAACAATTGTCATTTTGATGGGTTGTTTTTTTTTGGATGTAGTCTTTGGTTCAAACAATTGTTATTTTGATAGGTTGTCTTTTTTAGGATGTGGTGTTGGGTTCAAACAATTGTTATTTTAATGCAAGTAATGTTTTTTGATACTTTAACAAATGAATTTTTCTTGTACTTTGACAATAAAGATTGGATGAAAAAAAATTAAGAGAGATGATAAATGTGTTTTAAAGATGATAAGTGATGCATAGGGACCAAATCCACAATTTACTATTATTTGTTTTAAAGATGTATAAAATAAATTAAAATGGAAAAGTAAAATGACTATATTATACCCATAGTGTGCAAGGCACATGATGCCTTTAACCCTTAAAAGTTAACGGTGTTAGTGTTTATGGACCCTAGCCACAATATATTGTATACCACATGGACTATATCCACAATAAACATAGAATGAGAATCATGGTCAAAGAAATCACTAAACCACATGGATCAAATCCACAATTCACTCATTTAAATATATAAAAAAATATAATTACTTTAATAATATATTTATTTAATAATTTTATTTAAATATGATTACTTTAAGTATATTTATAAATAAAACCGATTAAATACAAAACTTTTATAAAATTAAATAAAGTTAAAATTGATTAAATACGAAAAACCTGTAAAAACGCAGGTCGTGTGACGAAAAATCTCAAGCGAGAAACCTATCCACCATGTGAAAAAACCTCAAATAGGGTTTTTGTTTTTTGAAAAACCTCCCAAAAACCACATTGTTGATGCTCTGAACTTAGTTCTTGAAGTCTACACCACTTAATTCCTTGGTGAAAGTCTTAAAAGTCTGTAACATTGTCTACATAAATCTCACAAGTTGTTAACATTACATACTATCTATGTTGTGAGATCGATATATACAATCTCTACGAGTATTTAAGGATGGACTGTGAACCTTATGGATCAAGAGTTGTGTTTGTTTGAGATGGAAGGCAAACTTGTGGTATCCTTTTTGTAAAGAAACCATGGGCCAAGGTGATCATATATGTCTCTTTTTGTGGGTTTGTTGGGAGTAACCTGATCTACTTTCCCCCATATATATAGAGAGATGACATGTTATACTGATTTCTCCCATGGGATGGCATTAATTAACAATGTTAGAAGAAGAGCATGTAGTCATTAATATTGTCTATATAAGTTGATTGTGACTACTTGATTACAATTGTTGATAAGATTTTTTCCACACAATACCAACTGCACCACCCTTAACTACAAACTAGTTGCATGTTTTACTATAGAAAAACCCCATGTTTGCTTGCATCAATTGGAGACAATCCAAGAGCCTAATGATGTCAAATCTAACCACCATCTTATTAGCACACTCGAGGGTTTGTTTGGCCATTAATTTCAGGGCAATTTTGGCTCTTAACTTTAAGGCCCCGAGGGATTAATCAAGATGTGCATGCACAAGTTGATCCAGATATCCACACCAAATATTAGTATGCTTGCCATGGAATAATAACAAAAAAACAAGACCATGCACCCTGTCGGTTAATACTTGTCCCAACAAATTTAGTTATCCAAAATGGCAAGCAAGTAACATCAAGAAAATGAATGTTGCATAAGATAGTAATATTTAGGGATAGGCTTGTATTGGATTGTTCTTGGTCAAGAAACAAACAAAGCAAAACAAATTTAGTTGATGAAAGGAAGTACAACCCTCTATTAATTCAAGTCACAATTAAAAAGAAACACTAAATAAACACGAAAAAGACTAATTAGTACAAAAATCTATTCTTTCCCCCATAATTTTTTTTTCTTCCAACCGGAAGATAATAAAATTAAAATTCTCTTCTAATAACACTATAAGTAAACCACTTAACCATATGTTTAGTACTACTACTACTACATGAGAGGACTATTTAGAAGTCCATGCCAAGCAGTTGAACCAAGCCCATTCCATCCAGCCATCTGTGATCTCCCTGACTCAACCTCATGAACCATATTCATTCCTTGATCTCCACCACCAGCACCCATCTGCCATGGAAATCCCCATAATACCCCTCCTCCTGATCCTCTATTCTCCCCTAACTCAGATCTCCCATGGCATGTATTTTCTTGTTTCATCGTCACCGCGGTTGTTGCTGCTGCACCACTGTTGTTAACAAGATGTTCTTGATTATGATGATCATGGAACATTGGGTTCATATTGATTTCTTGATCATGATCATGATCACTACTAGCATTGGTCATGCCCATCAAGATTCCACCATTTTCAACATGACTACCCATGTCTCCATTTCCAGCATTACCCCCATTACTATATAACATATTGTGATACCCATTAGGAGGATTGCCAAGAAACCCACCTCTGATTGCATCAAGAAAACCCAGATGGTCAGCATGATTATGACTGGAATTAGGGTTTTGATCAAAATGATCAAAACCCAAGTGACCATTTGCTTGATTTTGGAGCCTAGCAAAAGCTAGAGAGAGATCAGTGCAGGTGGAGTCATAAGGCAAGTGAGGTAGACCTGAGAGGAGAGTGTTGTTAGAATTGGATGTGATGATATTATTCTGATGGTGTTGATTGAGGAGGTGATCATGGGCCCCTCTGATCTTTGAAGATGATATTATTGTTGAATTAGAAGAAGTAGCTGAGGATGATGAGGATGAGGATCTCTTGTTCTTCCTGCACCCTCCACCTACAGGAACATTTCTCAGGGTCCCACCTTTTGTCCAGTACCTTCTACAAGACTTGCAAAAGTATCTAGGCTGAGTAAGACTGTAGTTGTTATAGTAGCAAAATTTGGTGTTAGTGGAGTCACATCTTGGACACTTTAAAGCTTGCTCTGCTGGCCTTGGTTTCTTCTCTTGTTGTGCTTTTGTGCATACCAACATGCTCTCTAGTGTTTGTGAAGACATTTCCTACAAAATTTAAAGAAATACATAGAATTAATACACATTTTTTTTATAATTAGAACACTCTTTAAATAGGAAATATCCGCCGGAATTGGTATTTTATTTAGTAGTGTTGTTGATCGACACAAATAACTCATCTTTTTTTCTAAATCTTGATTAACAAAGAAAGTAAAATTATAAAGAAGGATTAAAACATCAGACAAGACATACAAGATCAACCAAATCATCCATGAGATGTGTGTTTGTTCAAATTGGGTGATTCATATGTAGATGAGAGTAATGAGTGCTATACACTTTCTTGAAATGTAAATAAAATAGAATTTAATTTCCTAAAAAAGATGGAAGCCAATACATAATTGCGTTGGAGATAGTGTCTACTAGATCCTTTTTTTTTTCTTCTTCCCATTTCTAATAAAATAAATAAGAATGTAATCTTTACAGGAAAAAGATGTTGCTGCATTGTTGCATCATGCTTGGATAAATAAATAATTAAATAAAGAAAAGGCCCAGATTCAACCCAAAGCTCTCATTGATCAAAAGATGAATGAAGATTTGATCAATTGAATGTGGTTTTGGCAGTCTTCTAAACTAATTAAGCAAGGAAATGGTGGGAATTGTTTATAGCATCAATAAAATCAACCTTCAAAACAAAATCCAGATCAAATCCAAAACGAAACCAGCTTCAGGAACCCTAATTTCATGTTTCCCCAATTCAATCGAGCAAACAACTATCATACTCCAATTAACTCATACTAAATCTAACTACATCAAAATTGAAAGTCAAAAGATCTATAAAACCAAACTCCAACTCAAAACCTCACTGTTTTTTTTTTCTTTTTTTTCAATTTCATTAGAAATTACAGAAACCGTGGCGAAAGAAGAATGCATCACTAACAAACATTTTACCTGCTGATGATGATTATGATGTTGTTGATGATGCTGATGTACACCTGAAGCATCCATTTCCACTTCCATGCACACCAAGTTTCACTCTGTGTTTTGTTTTGTATGTTTAGAGAGATGATCGATCGAAGTTATTATTATTCAAGATTTGAATGTTCTAGAGAGAGAAAGCAAGGTAGGTCATGCAAGGTTACAGCAGCCTCCCACATATATATACACACACAACACATACATACAGCATACTGTATACATATCTATAGATATAGATATATCTATATATAGATATATAGAGAGAGAAGAACAATAATGATAAGAATGGTGTACGGGGAATAGATCGACGTGTGTGTGAGAGAGAGACTGTGAGGTAGTCTTGCACGCAGAGAAAGCAAGTTTTTAGAGAGAGAAGATGTGTAGAGAGAGAGAGAAGATGTGGAAAAATGGAGGTTTAGTGGGGATGGTGGGACCATATGGCGTAGGATTTGCAAGTATACGATGGGGTCCACTTGTTTTATCGATATACGCCAACCCTAGCCACGTCATCTACCTTGTCTTGTAGTACAACTTCACTTCTGTATTACCCATCCGAATCGAAGGGGACAAGGTAGACAAAAACGAAAACTAAATCCGGACACAACCTAACTAAATTTATTACTGGTCTTTTTGCAAAGTTAAAAAAAAAAAAAAAAAAAAAAAACTATAATTGACTAATTTTTATTTTTAATTCAAATAACTAATAGATTTGCAGCTTACAAGATTTACAAAAGAATTTGATGGGGATATTACTTACAAAAGTTTGTTGACTTGTGTCATACTTAGGCTAATATTTATTAGTTTATAGGACTACTAATATAATTTAATTAGACATAATAAATAAAGATATGAGATATGTATAAGAAGTGAATATTTCAAACGAGAACACCAACGTTTTAGGAAAATGCAAAAATAATGTATCACATGTTGGGTCGGTTTTGGTCGGTTCTGGACTGCCATCCAAGAACTGACCGATCCAAATTAGATGTTGAGATTTTCAATCCGATCCGATCCAATAATGGTCGGTCGGTTCTAATTAAATCGGTCGGTTCCTATTGGATCAGTTGAATTTCTGCACACCCCTATGTGTAACACCCTTGAGCATATCGCATGAAAGAATGTGCACAACTCTATTATTGCATCTCATATCAGAGTTGTTATCATCCCTCGTAAGACAATAGAAAGCAATCGTTGCATAAACACATGACAATTATGACTCTTGAAGCTATAAAAGTTGGAATCTTCAAGGTTTACACACCCCTATATTTGAAGCATACCCGTCTGGAAACTTCAGCTTCTTGAACCATTCACACACTTGTTTTACCTGTTATTTACTCAAATTACACGACGACTTAGGTTTCACTACTTTGTTGCCTGACATGGCAATATGCAAATCCCATCGGTCCCAATAAATATTTACATCCCTCCTTACCTTTATATTGTATTTCATTTTGGCATATGTCCCTGACGGTGTTAAATAGATTCTAAAAACTGTTCTTCTCAATGTGCATGACATCCAGGTCGTGCCAATTAATGATATCTTCCAATATGACAACTCTTAGAAGATGCTTCTCTTTTCCCAATTATGAGTTGTTCTGAACCTGCTAATTTTTCTATTATTTGCTCGGAACAGAAAGCCTTGTGAGCAATTGGAAGGCCTGCTCCAAGACTTATTCATCGTTAAGTTAGGTGGTAGACCGACTAACACCTTATATCCAGCCAGAAATCCTTTTTGATCATGTAGAAAGGTGTGTGATCTAGGTAACCATCTCTAATTATAGTCAAAGAAATAAGATTTCCCTACATTTTTAACTTAAAAAAGAATCTACTGTGTCCATGCAATATAGACAGGCTAATTTGTCGTGCATGCTCCAACTCGACAACAATGCATAGGAAGGGAAGTCGTTGACGATCCATAGTAGTATATCTCTCATCACGAAATTATTCTTACCATAAGTATCATAAGTAAGAATTGTTGTAATATAAAATATATTACATATGCTACACAAGTTTAAAAAGAAAAAAAAAATGCCAAGACTTAGCCCTTAAGTTTTGGTTACTTAACCCATCTTCTCATATCCAAGCCTTAGTCACTAAGTTAACTTAGTCCCTACTTCTCCCACTAGTATAAATAGGAGTCATCCTCTTCATTATTCATCATCCCTTTCTTAAGCTTTCTCGAGCTAAACACCAAATACTCTCCCTAACAATTGGTATCAGAGCTTTCGGATCTAGATTTGGGTTTGTGTAGAAAGTATACATAAACCAGTTCGCACATTTTTTTCTCTATGGCTGACGTAGAAAATCCATTTGGTGTCGGTTCCTCAAACCAGTCCCAAAAACCGTACCAAGAAGGTACATTTAATTTCTCTGGGGTTGGGATTCGTATACACACTTGGAATGGGGACGGTGACTTTGGTAAATGGCAGTTCACAACATTTGTTGTACTTAGAAAAAATGGAGTCCATCCCGTAGTATTTGCTAAAGACGAGTTAGACCCTAACATGTCTGAACTTAAGGCTAAAGAAATGGAAGCATGGGCATTTACTACTTTGCAGATGGCTATGGGAGAAAATGTTATATCTGAGATTGTGTCTGAAAAGACAGTTGCAGGTATTTGGAGCAAGCTTGAGAATTTATATCTCAAGAAAACTTTGACCAACAGATTGTTACTGATGCGGTCGTGTCTCTTCGTCAAAATGAAGGAAGGCAAAACCATTAAAGCTTACATGACCTAATTTGAAGATATCATTATGAAGTTGAAGGCAACGGATGCGCTTCTTGCTAAAGATGAAGAAGCACTTGCTATGATCCTGTTGTATTCACTTCCCGAGAAATATTCCCAATTCACTAACAGTTTTATTTATGGAAGAGAAACACTTTATTTATCTGATGTGAAAACAGGAATGATTTCTGAAGATCAAAGAATTCAGATGAGGATCGGTAACAATCCCAGGAAGAATAATTGCAATCAAGGCCTATTTGCTAACAGAGGCCGAGACGATCAACAATCTTCAAGAGGAAGAAATTGTGGGCGCTCTCAGTCCCGTCGGCCTGGATCTCGTGGAAAATCAAAGACACGTGGCAACTATAACTATTGCCACAAGCCAGGTCATTGGGTGAAAGATTGTCCGAGTCTTAAAAACAAAGACAAAGACAACGCCGAATCTTCAGTCGTTGCAGCCGAAGAGGAGCAAAATGGATTTTCTGCCACAGTAACACCACCGCAAGGTGACAGGCAATGGGTGTTAGATACCGGGGCATCTTGCCACATGACACCATTCCGGGACTGTTTCTCTACCTTCGAAAAAGTTGAAGGTAACAGTATTTTTATGGGAAACAGTACTTCGTGTGTTACTAAGGGTATCGGTACTATGCAGATCAAGATGTTCGATGGGTGTATTCGGACATTGAATAATGTCAAGTTTGTTCCATCCATGACTCGTTCCTTTATCTTTGTTGGACTACTGTCCAAACTGGGTTGCAAGATTCGGATTGACGACGGGAGTTTGCGCATTTCCCGGGGGAGTATTATCGTAATGAAAGGCGAATGGGTGGAAAATAACCTTTTCCACTTGATTGGCGAAACTATTGCTTCTGAATCGTGTGTGGCCGAAAGCTCAAAGAATCTCGATGTTGCTCGCTTATGGCATCTTCGTTTGGGCCACACATCCGAGAAAAACTTGGAGATTTTGCGCAAGCGAAAAATCATTAAAGTCGTCGTACCTGCCAGCCTGGAGTTTTGTTCGAGATGTGTCAAAGGAAAGCAGACACGTGTTTCTTTTGGTGTTGGAAAACACAACACTAAAGGAATCCTCGATTATATTCATACAGACGTCTGGGGACCATCTAATACTCCATCCCTAAGTGGAGGTAAATACTTTGTTTCATTTATTGATGACTTCTCACATAAGCTTTGGGTGTATGTGTTGAAGTTAAAGTCAGATGTCTTCGATACGTTCAAGACTTGGTTGGCACGAGTAGAGGTCGAGACTGGCAAGAAGTTGAAAGTGATGAGATCTGACAATGGTGGAGAATTTACTAGTGGTAACTTCAAAGACTTTTTTTTGCGTAAGGGATCCACCGTCACTACACCATACCAGGTGACCCTCAATCTAATGGGGTTGCCGAGTGGATGAATAAGACTTTGCTTGAAAAGGTCCGATGTATGTTGTCGACATCGGGCTTCCCCAAATCTTTCTGGGCCGAAGCACTTCACACCGCGGTGCACATCATTAACAGGTTACCTTGTTCGGCCATTAGGGGAAAGATTCCGGTAGAGGTTTGGAGAGATAAAAGAAACATCTGTCTGAAATACATATGTGTATTTGGTTGTCCTGTTTATTTTCATGTTTCAGGCCAGGACAAGTTGAATCCTAAAGCCACCAAAGGATTCTTGTTCGGCTATACAGATGGTATCAAGGGTTACCGAATCTGGAACCCCTTGACACGTAAAGTAATTCATTCTTGACATGTCACATTTGATGAATCAGTCCTGTTGAAGTCACAGGATCCTCAGTCCTCTCAAGATCCAGAAGTCATTACTACTATTGCTCCTACTGTCGATGATGTGGAGACAATAGACAATCCTCATATTCCCAGATCATCCACTCCTGATATTAGCTCAGAATCCCGTTAATGTTGAAGAAGTCATTCCGCCAGTGACTTCTACTAGTGATTTTGAAGAAGAGATTTTGAATGATGGTGGAGACGATGGTGATACAATCTCAGTTATTATGCCTACCAGACATAGTCAAAGAACTATTTGTCTGCCTAACAGGTATGGAGATTAGGATTTTGCTAATATGAGTTTTACAGATCGGCTGGAGTTTGCTTTGCATGTAGGGCAAGATGAGCCTCTTGATATAAAGGAGGCGTTGGCCTCGACCCACAGTTTGAAATGGCTTGGAGCCATGCAAGAAGAGATGGATGCTCTCTCGAAGAACAGCACTTGGGACTTATGTCCATTGCTGAATGGCATCCGTGCTATTGGTTGCAAGTGGGTTTTCAAAGTCAAATATGACAATCGTTACAAGGCTCGTCTCGTTGCTAAAGGCTTTGCACAACGGAAAGGTATCGAGTATGACAATATTTTTGCTCCCGTTGTACGTCATACATCTATTCGTGTTCTTTTGGCGATCGTGGCTATTCACGATTTGGAGCTAGAACAGTTAGATGTGAAGGTTGCCTTCCTACATGGAGACTTGGAGAAAACTATCTATATGAAGCAACCTGATGGTTTCATTTCCGAAAGCAAACCAAATTACGTATGTAAGCTCAAAAAGTCCCTCTACGGACTTAAACAATCGCCTCGTCAGTGGTATAATAAGTTTGACTTTTTTATGCTCAATCTGGGATTTGAGCGAAGTGAAAAGGACGCTTGTGTCTATCATAGACAAAGTGGTGGAGTTTTCACTTACTTACTTCTTTATGTAGATGTCATGCTTATAGCCTGCAGGGACCAGTCAGAGATCGAACTTCTGAAAGATAACTTGAAGTCAGAATTTGAAATGAAAGATCTTGGCGCGACGCAGAAGATTTTGGGCATGGAAATCGTGCGGGACAGAAAGTCCCGAACACTTAGGTTGACACAATAGGCGTATATTCAAAAGATATTGAAGCAGTTCAATCTTAATGGTGCCAAGATGTCTAGCACTCCGCTACCGAAGCACATCAAGATTACAAGTGATGATTGTCTGAAGGATGACAAGGGAAAGGCCGTAATGTCAAAAGTTCCATATGCTAGTGCGGTCAGAAGTCTCATGTACGCCATGGTGTGTACTCGTCCCGATCTTGCACATTGTGTCGGAGTGGTGAATCGGTTTCTTGCAAATCCGGGTCGATCACATTGGGCAACCGTTAAAATGGAATTCCGATATTTGAAGGGAACCAAGACACACGGTCTTATATTTGGTTTGCACAATGATTGTGAAATTGTTGGATTTTGTGATTCTGACTATGCAGGTGATCGAGTTGGTTGGAGATCCACATCCGGTTATGTATTTACCTTAGGTGGAACAGCCGTCAGTTAGAGATCACGTTTACAGTCCATTATTGCATTGTCAACCACAGAAGCTGAACTTGTTGCGGCGGTTGAGTCTGCAAAGGAAGCGGTCCATTTAAAAGAATTGATGAATGGATTAGGCTTCGAGCAACCTTCCATGCGCATTTTCTGTGATAATCAGAGTGCCATCCATTTGGAAACTAATTTGGCTTTCAGCTCCCGGACAAAGCACATAAATGTGCGTGATACATATCTTGTGAGATTACATGAAGCGAAGATTGTCTATTTGAAGAAAGTCCTGACAGATGACAATGCCGCTGATATGTTCACTAAGTCTCACCCGCCAGCTAAGTTTGAGCATTTCTCAAACTTGATCCAGCTCCGTTTGTGTTAGTGTCGTTGGGCACTTTGCTAGAGAGAGGGAAGATATTACCACAGGTGACAAAATGACATCTTTGAAGGAATTACTTTGTTAAGTGCTTAGAGCTTTGCATATGCTCTATCTTGTTTAGTAGATTGTGCATTTGAGGTTATTTGTTTTGCTTGTAACTTTGACGGGTGATGGTCATGCCGAAGCTCGTCACGGTTGGGATGCAATTTTGCTACCTCGTGTCAATTTACTTTGCTATCTACTTGTGATGATCAACCGTTGGGAGAACTCGCGTTCGTTGGATTGGGATTCGTTTCGCTATTGAGGATCTTGTGTATCATGGTGGAGTGTTGTAATATAAAATATATTACATATGCTACACAAGTTTAAAAAGAAAAAAAAAGGCCAAGACTTAGCCCTTAAGTTTTGGTTACTTAACCTCATCTTCTCATATACAAGCCTTAATCACTAAGTTAACTTAGTCCCTACTTCTCCCACTAGTATAAATAGGATTCATCCTCTTCATTATTCATCATCCCTTTCATAAGATTTCTCTAGCTAAACACCAAATACTCTCCCTAACGCCATCCTCATACAACATCTTAAGATCATCTATTAGCGGCCTAAAAACACATCTAAATTCTAACTGGGTCTCATCCTACCAGGAAGGACCGATGCAAGTTTAACATATGAATCTTTCAAACCCATCTAAACAGGAAAATTTTAGATGGTAAGAAAGGCGGGTTAAAGTGAATATAGATTCAAACTCGAATTATTCGGGTTGAAACTATCAGTTTATAACCCAAGACGAACATTTCGGACCTCAAAAGCAAAGCTAGGATGATTCAAGTTGAAATGCTTCCAAGCGACACCATCACTTGGATGTACCATCACACTCGGTTCCATCTGATGATCGCAATGCCAAGTCATCTCTTTAGCCATCTTTTTTGACATATATAGTCTTTGAAGTGTAGGAAAATACATAAGTACGTTAACACCAAGTTGGGGACCTTGCTTTGTCTACTAGTCTTGTAACGACTTCTATTGCATACTAGATAGTGGGTCAACTCATAATCATGCTTATAAATTAAATAGCATACAATGGTCTTTGCTATCATCGATCCTTTCTTTTGGTAGAGTGAGCCTTATCAAACTCTTCTTCATCTTATAGAACTTATCGGGTAGTTTTTCACCCTCGAGTAGCATTTTTTTAATTATAGGAACAACTCGATTGTAAGTCGTCTTGGGTACATTACATTCCTTCTTCCAATTCAACAATCTTGTCGTAGCTCCTAATTTCGAGTAATTTGGACACTCATCCCATAAAGGTTCGTCAGTAACTTGTAACATGTCATAAAATCCCTTGGCGGAAGGATTACAGGATTGTTTTTCCAATATCATATCATCGGGTACCATGGGATTGTTCACCATTTCAACATACCCTTCATTATGATCTTCTATTAGATTAGAAGATTGATACACGTGTTGAGATGCATGGTTATAGATTTCACCATGTGTACATCATATTGTATAATCAGACATGAAACCATATTTTATTAAGTGTGGTCTCACGTCATCGCTTTCTTTATGGTGTAAACTTTGACACTTGGAACAAGGGCATCTAATACGAAAACTATCCCATAACGTGTAGTTTTCTTTTCAACTTGCCCTTCATTGTCATAGGCAAAGTCCAAAAAATCATCCATTACAACGGCATAATCCATGTTAAGAAACCCCTCGGTGGATTTCGACATATTCAATAACTACAACCAAGAAAGAAGTAGTTGGTCGACATTGTAGTTAGTCCAAAAAACCGTCCATTGTATCCTTTTTCTTAGATTCTTTTATTGAAGCAACCAATAATAAGAGTTGTGTGTTTAAGAACATCTCTTTTTGCATGTGTTAAATTTGTGTTTGTGTTGAAGGTACTTATTGATGGTCATATTTTTGTATTATTGAGTGGATGGAGGCAACATCATTAATCAAACTATGATATTTTAATTAAAGAAACTTTGAAACAATCAAACTTTGATATTTTAATAAATTGAAAATATTAACACAAATCAATATCTAAACAATAACAAATAACATTAACGTATTCACATATTCAAATGAAAAACCTAAGGGATTGGAAGAAAAACTTACAAAATCAGGTGGGGATGGTGGTATCAACAGTGACAGAGTAGGTGGTAGCACTAATGGTGGTGGCGAATCCAATTGAAGTCGAACAGGACGGGAGCATGGTGGTGGTGTGTCAACAGTAACGACTGTAGTGGTGGTGGTGGTGGTGCATCGATGGTGAAAGAAGTGGTGTGATGATGGTGGAGGAGGGATAGAGTCGATCGAGGGTGAATACGATGGTCGAAGTCAAGAAATTGGCGACGGTTGTAGACTGCAATCAAGAAATCACGGTGGTGGTAGTATCGATGGTGCATCGTCTAGTCTAGGATGAAATTAGGGCTCTTTATAACTTATAAGGAGCCTGCTTTTTTATAAAAAAATAAAAATAAAAACTCCGATGAATCATCGATGATAAAAAAAATTAAAAAAATTAATTTATTTTCCATCAGTAAATCGTTGGTGATCACTGACAGATGTTTTTAAAAATTAAAAATTAATTAGTTATTAGTTATAAATTATTAATTAATATTAATAAATATTATTTAGAATACTATTAATTAATTATACACACTTACATATACATATATATATATATATATACATACACAGATAGGCGAAGGATCGTGTGAGAAGTTGAGGTTATCGTTAGAAGCGTGAGAAGTGGATATGAACAGTTGATCACTTTTAATCAAATGTCCTCCCATGAATTGCGGCTTAGAAAGGAATTTATCTGCTGCATCTTATCTCGGTGCATATCATCCTAATGTGCATCCATTTCTGATCCAACGGTTGACAACCACTTCTACGCTTCTCACGTTAACCTCAACTTCTCACTGAAACCCAACCCTACAGACATATATACATAATCGATTAGGGTTGGGTCTGGTGAGAAGTTGAGGTTAAAGTGAGAATCGTGAGAAGTGGTTATCAACCATTGGATGAGAAGATGCACATTAGAATGACATGCACCGAGATAAGATGCACCAGATCGATTCCCTTCTAAGTCGCAGTTCATGGAAGGGCATTTGATTAAAAGTGATCAACGATTCAGATCCACTTCTCACGTTTTTCACGTCAACCTCAACTTCTCACATGATCCTTCGCCTAATTGATCAGGGCGAATGATCGTGTGATAAGTTAAGGTTAGCGTGAGAATTGGACCTGAACCGTTGATCACTTTTAATTAAATGCCCTCCCATGAATTGCGGGCTTAGAAGGGAAGTGATTTGGTGCATCTTATCTCGGTGCATCTCATCCTAATGTGCATCATTTTTTCATCCAACGGTTGATAACAACCACTTCTTACGTTAACCTCAACTTCTCACCGAACCCAACCCATGGATCAGACACACATATTAATATATACATACACACACAAACACACACACACGTATGTATATATATATATATATATATATATATATATATTGACGGGTACCTACCGATGGCCACACAAATAAAAACTAAAAAGTATTCAAAAATAAATTATTTTATAGCTGTCGTGATCCATCGATAAATGTTAATATCACCGACGGATTAGACTTTTATCGGAAAAAATTTAAGTGATCGGGTGTTTGTCGGTAATCACTGACAGTTTATTTCCGTTGATAAATTTTGTCAATGATATTGCTTTATGTAGTAGAAACAATATGAATAATAGCTTAAAAATCAAACTCATTATGGCCTTGGTTGATTTCATTGGTATGATTTTTACATGTGTTGTTTTACATATGAAACAATACATGAAATTGGTTTTCATGCTTTCTAACTTTTAGTTGGTTTCTATTTGATTTGTGAGATACATAAATGAACAAAAAAGTGTTTCTATTTGAGTGAGAGATACATAGAGGCTTAATCAAATGAGAACCATAAAATGTTACAAACTCGTGAGAACCGAATTAAAAATATTCTTTTACATGTTTTAATTTCATCAAATGCTAGGATTTTAATATATATATATATATATATATATATATATTTGTTTCATAAAGTGATAGTTTCCACATATATTTGTTCCACCATGTGAATAATTTTTACGTGTATTTTTCGTTTCACTAAATGAACAAAAAGAAGTTTCACATGTAATTTTTTTCACAAGGTGAAAACAAACATATGTGAAACAATATCTTAAATCATAACTTTTGATGAAAAAAAATCATGTAAAAAATAATTTTATATCGGTTCTCTCAAGTTTTTAACTTTTTTGTGGTTCTCATTTAATTATCGCCCTAGGCGTAGGATCATGTGAGAATAGGAGTTAAGGTTTAAAGTGTAAGAAGAGATTGGGACCATTGATCACTTTTAATTAGTATTGGTTTCATGGTTCAAGATAAGTCCCAAAATAACCCATGAATTAGCTGAAAAGGGTATTTTCAGTTGATCTTCAATTATGATTGAACCAAGGTAGAGATTTATTCTTACCCTTGTCACGATAACTACTATTCTTACCGGAACCATCTCTCTCTCTCTCTCTCTCTCTCTCTCTCTCTCTATATATATATATATATATATATATATATATATATATATATATATATATATAGGTGGGTTCAAATGAAAACTCATTTTTTATTGTGCACGTGAGGACCAATCTTAGCATTGATCAAAACTTAGGAAACTAATCAATGGTTAAAATGTAATAAGATTAAATGAGAAGTGATTATGGACAAAACTGGAAATTTGAATCAACGCCTACCTTATTTGACTTTTTATTTTCTTTTTTAATTAAAAAACTTTTACCCCCTTTAAGTTTAAAATAAATTATTTTAAAAATTACTAATATATTAATCAAACAAATTACACCAAAAAAAACGAGAATTTTGTGTTCTTCGATATGACATCCATCACGATATAGTTTTTTTTTTCTTCATTTTAACCATTTTTTACGTGAAATGTTATATGTGTTATATTTATTATGAATATGTATGCACTTTCCCGAGTGTCCACATTCAGTATGAATAATAAAGATGAACGTTCATTCAGTATTTCAGGATGAGTAATACAACATTCAGGATGAATAATACACGAATTCATGATTCATATATTATTCATCATGAATCGTGTATTATTCATCCTGAATGATACATTCATGATGAATAATATATGACTGACCAGTGAAGGAGTGGACGCATGGAGCACTCTCTTTTGTTTCCTGATTCACAACCGAAATTTCATTTAATTCATTATGAATATGTATGTGCATCCCCGGGTGTCCCACATTCAGTATGAATAAAAAATGTAAACGTTGATTCATTATTCATGATAAATAATACAATATTCAGGATGAATAATACACGAATTCATGAATCATGTACTATTCACCCTAAACGTTGTATTATTCATCCCGAATGATACATTATTCATGATGAATAATACATGAATGACTCGTGAAGGTGTGGGTACGTGACGTGATCTCTTTTGTTCCCCGGTTCACAACCGAAACTCGATAAGTTCTCGATTCTTCTCGATGGTTGTTGGGTTTACGATGATGAAGAACGCGATGTCTTACGACGTTAAAGAAAGTGATGTCGAGTTACGAACTTACAATGTCGAGGTGTTGTACACACTTGAACATACATAAATATTCATAATGAATATAACACATATATAGCATTTCACATTAAAAAACGGTTAAAACAGCAACAAAAACTATATCGAGATGGATGTCATATCGAAGAGCACGAAATTCTCGATTTTTTGATATAATTTCTTTGATTAAAATATTAGTAGTTTTTAAGATAAGTTATTTTAAACTTTAAGTGGGTAAAAGTTTTTAATTAAAAAAGAAAATAAAACGTCAAATATGGTAGGCGTGAGTTTAAATTATCTTACATTGCCCCCTAATCTAATATTAATTAAAAACTCTATTTAATATGAGTTGTTGGATCAATAGAAATTGAGGGGTTGAGATTCGTCCTCACGTGCACAATGAAAATTGAGTTTTCATTTGAACTTTCCTATCTCTCTCTCTTCATTATGCACATGAGAACAAATTTTAACTATTGATCAAAACTTTGAAAACTAATAAATGGTTAATACATAATAATGTTAATTGAGAAGAGATTAAGGATAAAATTGGAAATTTGAATCAGCGCCTACCTTGTTTGACTTTTTATTTTATTTTTAATTAAAAGAAATTTACCCACTTAAACTTTAAAATAAATTATCTTAAAAATTACTAATATTTTAATCAAACAAATTACATCAAAAAAACGAGAATTTCGTGCTCTTTGATATGACATCCATCTCGATATAGTTTTTTTTTTCGTTTTAACCGTTTTTTACGTGAAATTCTATATATGTGTTATATTTATTATGAATATGCATGCACGTCCTCGGGTGTCCACATTTAGTATGAATAACAAAGGTGAACGTTCATTCACTATTCATGATGAATAATACAACATTCAGGATGAATAATACACAAATCCATTATTCATGTATTATTTATCATGAATGTTGTATTATTCACGCTGAATGTTTTATTATTCATCGTGAATGATACATTATTCATGATGAATAATATATGAATGACCCATGAAGGTGTAGACACATGACACACTCTCTTTTGTTTCCCAATTCACAACCGAAATTTAGTTTAATTCATTATGAATATGTATGCGTATCTCCGGACGTCCCACATTCAGTATGAATAAAAATGTGAACGTTCATTCATTATTCATGATCAATAATATAATATTCAGGATGAATTACACAACATTCATGATGAGTAATACACGAATTCATGAATCGTGAAGTATTCACCCTGAATGTTGTATTATTCATCCTGAGTGATACATTATTCATGATGAATAATACATGAATGACCTGTGAACGTTCATTCATTACTTATGATGAATAATATAATATTCAGAATTAATTACACAACATTCATGATGAATAATACACGAATTCATGAATCGTGAATTATTCACCCTGAAGGTTGTATTATTCATCTTGAATGATACATTATTCATGACGAATAATATATGAATGGCCTGTGAAGATGTGGAGACTTGACGCACTCTTTTTTGTTCCTCGGTTCACAACAAAATTATTCGATAGGTTCTTGATTCGTCTTAATGGGTGTTGGGTTACGGTGCTGAAGAAACACGATGCCTTACGACGTTGAAGAAAGTGTTGAAGAAGATGATGCCGAGTTACATACTTACGGTGTCGAGGTGTTGTACAAATTGAACGTACATAAATATTCATAATCAATGGCGGACCCAGGATTTTAGGTGAGCGGGTGCACAAACAAAAAGCTTAAGAAATTGTTGTCGATGTGTTTTTAGCTGAATTCCCCTATTGAGGGACTTTTTATGTTTTTGGTTGATTTCGAAGGATTTTTTAAGCTTCTGTGTTGATTCGATGGTCTTTTTTTGTTTTTGTTTTTTTTGTGTTGATTCGAGGAATTTTTTGGTTTTTTTTATTAATTTCAAGAGATTTTTTTGATTTTTTTGGTTGATTTCGAAAGTAAATTTTGGTTTTTTTTGGAACTTGTGCAACTTTCATCCCTCAAAAACGTATATATCACGGAGCACCCTCTGTAGTTGAGCGGGTGCACCTTACGTACTGAAAAAAAATTTGCCCTTACGAAATGAACTTGAACGGGTGCACGGGACCCCCCTTGGGAAGGGTAGGTCCACCCCTGTTCATAATGAATATAACACATATGTAACGCCCTGAATTTTCGTTGTATAAATTCTATCGTTAAGACTTCTAGCCTTCATTATTGTTTAATCTTAGTTATCTTGCGTTTATCGTTAGTCGTTAGCACCGTGCTTTTGAGCCAAGTTTGAATGCTTAGAATTGGGTTTGGTTGTGAAACACAAAGGCTTGCGCGGGCTACCCCGCGGCTTGGAAGTCGCGGCCTAAGCCGCGTAACCCTCTGGAGGTCTTCAGTCTCTATGGCACGCGCAGGCTACGCCGCGGCCTCATGTCGCGGCCAAAGCCGCGAGATTGCCCTAATGATTCTTAGACGGGTTTCTTCCCCCTTTTCTCATTTATTTCTCATCTACCTCCTTTCTTTCTCTCTCAAAACCATTTATACCTCCAAGATTTGATACTAGGGTTTCACCAAGCTCTATCCACCATATTTATTGCTAGAAGTTGAGTGCATTAACTAGGGATTCAAGATTTGGGCATTTAAAACACCTCTTCCATTGTCATCTTCTCCAAGGATCAACTAGGGTTTTGGGTTTTCTTCAAAAACCCACTTGGTGAGTCATACTTCCATTTTCCAAACCTTATACATGTTAAAACATATATTTTAAACTCCTATATATCTCCTTGGTTTTGGATTCATGTTTATTTCTTTTTGACCTAACTTGAGTTTTGGGAGATATTGGGGGTTCCAATCATTTTTAACAAAAATGAAGTGTTCCATCTTATATGACGTAAAATGAAGTATCACTTACACATTATGTGAGGTACTTGAAAGAATGTATATAATCTCATTTTATGATTTTCATTCTTATCAGCAGTTAAACTTATAAATGCATATTTGAAAATAAATGTATGGTATTGAGTACCATATGTTTAACTATAGTTGGTCACAAAGGAAATTGTGACAAGTCTAGACTATTACTAGTGGATCCATAGGTATTGAGTCGGCTTATGTTTGGGAAGTATTTCCCCCTTGTAGCTGGTTGAGACATTGGATCCTCGGAGGCCACTTGGTACGGTTATGTGGGACCGGTTACTAGCCATAGATCGTAATGTAATCCTAGTGAACGAGTATGACTTGGATTCCTCGGGTGCCCTCCCCCACATCTTCGTACGGACCGGCGTTGTTCGTGACCATGGTTTCCAAGTATTTAGCTCATAACTCGGATTGTGACTTACTTTTGTGTTCCGCTACAATCCTTGGTAAATCGGGTTTCCCCTGTCATCGCAAGATGTAATTTTTGGACCGAAAGGTTCTTTAACGTTTAGTATTTCAAACTATAAACTCAACTTGTTTGAAAAGGTTTTATTTCGTCGTAACCGTTTTTATTTCCTTGGATTATAAACTATATGTTCTCACTAGGCTTTAAGCCTAACACTTTTTCTCAAATGATGTGTATAACAGGTTCCTTTAGCGGTGGGTTGTCAAAGGTCTGAGTGTCGAGCGTGGGCTTGAGACATTTTTGAGACGACTAGACAATTGGTGTTTTGGGCTTGAGCTCCTTATTTTTGGTGATTTTGGGTTGAAAACCGATGTAATCTAGATAGTACATGTTTAGATTAGTTTGTTGTTGATTTCCATATCCGTTAGCAGGTTTTGTAAATGCTTATACATTTCCCCTTTTGGGTGGTTTATTCCAAATACAACGTCATATTGCCAAATTTTCAGTTTTTAAATTACTCGAAATTTTAAGGTGTTACAACATATATAGCATTTCACGTAAAAAAACGATTAAAACGGCAAAAAAAACTATATCGAGAGATGGATGTCATATCAAAGAACACAAAATTCTCGTTTTTTTTGATGTAATTTGTTTGATTAAAATATTAGTAATTTTTAAGATAATTTATTTTAAACTTTAATTGGGTAAAAGTTTTTAATTAAAAAAGAAAATAAAGAGTCAAATATGGTAGACGTGACTTTAAATTATCTTTCATTTTTACCCCTAGGCATCTTAAAATTAAAAACTCTATTTAATATGAGTTGTTGGATCAAAAGAGATGGAATGACTGAAATTTGTCCTCACATACACAATGAAAGATGAGTTTTCATTTGAACTTTCTCTCTCTCTCTCTCTCTCTTTATTTATATATATATATATATATATATATATATAATATATGTTGTGGACTTGTGGTGCAGTTTGCGTAAATGAATATAAACCGCAAACCATACCATTAAAGTTTTAAACCAAACGGTTTGGTACGATTTAGGCGGGTTATGCAATTTTTGCGGTAGTTTAAACACCACTAGATATTATATCTCAGGCATTTAATGGATCCAATTACCTGATTTTTAGTTATATTTTTAATTCCTTTGATACTAAATGTGTTCTTTATAAAAATGAACATGACAATAAAATTATGACAACAACTAGAACCATAACCACATACGTTGTATAATCTTTCCCTATTTTCAAATTCCACTAATTTCATCCTCAAATTTTCCATTTCTCTGTGAAGCTTCTCTTTTATCATCTTCGATTCAGATAAATTATTTCATACTCATTTTACATCCTTACATTCTTGAGTTGAAAATACAGCTTTTTCAACTGCTTACACAATCGTAATCGTAAGAAAATTTTCTTTTTCAAGACTTCTCTAAAAGCATCAAACATCAAATCAATTGCTAACACATTCTCTACTTGCTACGTAAAACCCCTTTTCAGTAAAAAAAATTCAACATATATAACAACAAATGCAAATGTTAACATTTCTGAAGTTTTGATTTAATCTAAAACAAGATTCAAATAACAACACAAACAATATAAATAAAAAAGGGTGTTGTTATATGCGCCTCAATTAATGTCTAAATCAGATCAAATCATACCTAGAAATTTGAAAATGTAAAAAAAATAGATCTTGATATTTATGTAGAGGAAATTAATAAATAGGAATGAATTTATAAGATCATCTCCAACAACTAGCTTCTCCATTTTGGATAAAATGGGGATTTAGGGTCTAAATTGTGCTTCAACAGCTTCTCCAAACTATCTTAAAAATAGAGAAAGTAGGGGAGATAAGAGTTTTTTCTCCAAATATGGAGATTACCCAAAAAATGATTACCAAGTGAGATGACCATTAGGACTTTGAAAATAAATATGTAGAGAGAGAAATAATATTTTAATAAATGAATAAAATATTTTAATATTATAATTAATGTTAGATTTTCCAAAATGGAAAATTAGTTGAAGATTGATGTGATATTTTTTTAGTGATTTTAAGTTTTGTTTCCCTATTTTGAAGAAATTTTAGGAAAGCTTTTGAAAATACTGGATAATATATAAGGGGGAGTGCTAATGACACCCTTAATTATGTCAAAATCAGATCAATTCATGCATTGAGAATGTAAAAAACAGATTTTGATGTTGATGTTTATGAAGAGAAAAGTAATTATAAAGGTGTAATTAGCAAAGTTAAAGGTACAATTAGCCTCCATATAAGGGTGTATTTTGGCTTTGTTTGGCAAAAAAAAGCTAGCTGATATAAGCTAACTTTTTTCTTTAGTACATGTTTGGATGACCAAAAACTAGCTTACTGAAAAACTACTCAAAGTAGCGTTTTGAAAAGCTAACTTATCAACTACCAGCGAGCTTATAAGCTAGTTTGCCCCAAACATAGCCTTCATTTCGCCTATAAAGAAAAGTTCGGTAAGATTTGTGATGTAGGTAGTGATTGACATAAGGGGTAGACTATATAGGCTTGGTGGGGATGGTACTGTTATTATTGCTGTTGGTACTACTTCCTTGTGGCTCTTCATCATTATGTTTTAATTATTTTCCATGCTAAGCTTCCTCTCTTTTCATGCCACGTTTCTCACTACTCACTTGCCTTCCCTATGTTTGCGCCACAAGTTAACATTTTTTAACCTATTTTAATTCTTCCTATAAATTTACTTATTTTTTTTGGAACGGCAAGTTAACACACGCATACGTTCCCGGGGTATCTGGGATCCTACTTAAGGGTGTCACCCGACTAATCCCCGTCTACCATGACCCAGCCCAATTAAGGGTACCACTATGTGACAGACCTATGATCATGGACGTCACAGGATGCTCACCACAGGGTTCGAACCTACCATCCACTGACCCCCAGGATGTTACCTTACCACTGGGCTACAACATGAAGGACTTAAATTTACTTATGTTGATTCATCCCAAACTTTGTTATCAAAATTTATCTGTAGGTAACATTAAATCTTACATACATTCGTAAAAATTGGTATAAATATAAGTATGAACAATAAAAAAAATTCCAATAGATAACACCATAACATAAAATTATAGGTATATTTTTTTATCTTCTTAAATTGATGTAAAATTCAATGTAAAGTATTACATCAAATTTGATTCGTTATTAATTACACCAAAATTTTCTATTTTAATTTGTCATAAAATAAGTGGACACTTTAAAAATTAAGTGTTCCATTTCCAATTTTATCCCTAATTAGGAGATGGAGAGATTAATAAACCTCTATTGGGGAAAATTGTCATTTAGTTAATTAGATAGTGTAATAAATACATGTTTTTTTGAATTAGGTGCCTTTAAGCCTTTTATATTGTGGACATTTATTTTGAGACAGGGGAAGTATATGGTTTTATTAACTATTTAGAAAATAAGTGTTTGTGTCACGCTCCCTGATTTCTGTACGGTTATTACGTCAAGTCTTATTTTAATATTAAAATACGAATATCAAGCATTGGCGCACACTACCATTATTACTATCGTCCCTGTGGGATACAAATACAAAAACATTCATGGGCATGTATTCCAGTTTAATAAATCGCATGAAATTCACCTTGCTAAGAACCACACCTAACATATCCGAGAAACTCCACACATCTACCAAACGTTTCTACAAGCTAACTCTCAATTCCCTCTGATCCCCCCAGTAGGCCAGTACATTCCTACAAGCAATCAACTACCTTAATTTGTTGCCTTCAAAAACTCCTATCTAAGGTCATGCCATCAGAAAGTGCTAATGCATCCATGTTCATCCTTGTTCATGTCACGTCCTCCTCGACCGTGACGCTCTTGACCCTTCTAATCAGTGTCGTGAGTCGTCTCCTACGAACATGCCCAAACCACGTGGTCTTCCCTATCTTAGTTTATACCACATAGGTAAAATCCTAGCTAGATCCGTCGGTAAGTATTTAAAAAAAATATTAAACTTTCTTGTTTGAAATGGCTTGTCGTAGACGTCAAAGTTGAATTTTGGAATGTAAGTTTCTTGATATAGGAATAAGAACAAAGTATTTTTATCTTCATACAATTTGCCCATCTTTAAAATTAAAATATTACCATTTCTAACACCTAACTACATTATTCACATTGCTTTTTATCATGACCCTTCACACCCCTAATTCCATTCTAATTAATCATTAACTATGTCTTTTAAGTCTTCAATTATTTGATCATTTGCCCTAATAATCCTATTAAATAAGTTAATCCTTTATAATGAAAACAACAGCACATGTCTAATTTACAAATGATGTGTGCATATGCATTTCTTGAGGAACTTTTTTATGTAGTGAGTTCAATGTTTTTGGTCACTACTTTTATATGATGTCATAATTTGCTAAGCAAGCCTGGAGATATACCTATATAAAACCAGTATATATATATATATATATATATATATATATATATATATATATATATATATTGAAAGAAATCAATTATAGTATAATTTTGTTTATTAGAGTTCATCTTCGAGAATAATATTTTACAATAGTGCATAATCTGGTTTAAAATAATGGACCCGTCACTAGTATCTAAACACAAATTTATATGACTGGATCCAAGACATATAAGTGTTATCCTTCCACAACAAGTTTTTGTGTATTTTGTTAATAGCCAAGATAAGAGTACATATGACATGGTAATACTTTCAACTTGCATCTAGATGATTTGTTGCTAAAATTCCTGTAACAACCCAAAACTTCAACCAAAAGATAAGACTAAATGTATTAAAACTCATGCCAACCGGCCCACAATATTCTGAAAAGATTAAAAAGGTTTGCGATAACTATTACATAACTGAGAAATAAGGAAATAACTAAAAGGTAGTCTTCTAGAATCAGAAACCCGCTCACAACTTCTCTTTGGCTTTCCCAGATCCTCCTACGTCGCGCCTACCTGAAAGGATTTTAGGTTTTGAAAGAGCGAGGGTTAGACCGAAGGTCTAGTGAGTTCCCTCTAATATCCGATCCACCGATCGGAAAATGAAAAGATTTATGAAGTTAAGTAAACCCAACAGATTAATGAAAAACACCACAAACACAACCACACTGTTGGCTCACACTACCGACATTGTAGGTGACGGCGTGTCTGACTCACACTGCCTTAAGTGGACACACCCCCACTGGCATATACGGGTCACACCCCCCGGTGAGAGCACAGGCGGGACACCCCCCCCCCCCCCGACTTGAGCGCGGGACACACCGGTACCCTAACTTGAGCGCAACTCCCAATTAATAATGTACACAAACATTTTGATTAATAACATCAACGTAAATTTGCCAACAATTCTAAATAGCATAAAGCAATATAAATAATAAATGCTTTAATTTAACTTTCATGCATCTTTAACCATTTAATCAATGCAAGCATTTCGTTTTAGAAAAACTCACCTGATGCCCACCACTATAGTTCTCCCACTTACTCTTTAAGGTCAGACACAAAGCCTATTGCACAAAGATGACAAGACTGGTAAGTCTCTACTTACCTAACGATACAGAGGAATTACTCAGCCCAACAGAAGGAGAGCTGGATCGCGGCATTGGGCCAGAGCCCGTTATCTCATCGCCCGAGGTTTACCCGCCCGGGTTCCCATCGCCCGACCTCCCACAGCCCGCGGTCTCTTGGTTCACGGTGCAAGACCGCCCGGGACAACCCAGTGTGAGGCCGCCCGGGACAGCCCGATGCGAGGCCAACCGGGCCCGCCTGACTCATTCAACCCTCACCACAGCAGGTATCGATTTCCATAGGCGAACGTTCTTAATTGATTCTTGACTAAAAAGGATTTGATTCTAACCCAAAGACCACATATTCCCAAGTTAAGCAACAATAAACAACTAGTATCCATTTACAGCACCCAACACAAAATAAGAACCTTGGAAATGGGTTTTCATACGTAGACTCAAGATGAAGCTCAAGATAACTTTCCAGACTCCCACCCCAACATAACCCTTAACCAAGAAGATTAGGAGCAAGAATAGAACTTACCTCAATACTAAGATGCACGCTGGAAATCAAGATGCTGCTTCGCTTCCTTTCTCTCCAGAAATCTCCCTCCCTACACTCTTTTTCTCTAAGTTACCAGCCGCCCCCAAAATGAGGAAAACAAATAGGATTTAGGGTAAAACTCCCTTTTCTTCAAATTTCACTCTAGACCCTCCAACCTTCAATTAGTGCTAAATTTCTACCCAACCTTTAATTTATTACCCAAACCTTATTAATCCTACTTGAACACAATTATTACAATATCCTCCCCTCAAAAGAATTCCGTCCCCGGAATTCCTTCGCTAAACAGGCTAGGGTATTGGGCCCTCATGTCTGCCTCTACTTCCCAAGTTGCCTCTTGTCCTTTATGGAATTCCCATTGAACTTTCACCAATCTGATCTCCTTGTTTCTTAATTTCCTCGCCTTACAGTCCAAGATGGCCACTGGTTTCTCGACGTAATTTAATTTCTCATCCACTCGGATATCCTCCAATGGCACCACCACATCTGCTTCCGCTAAGAACTTCTTCAAATTAGACACGTGTAATGTAGGGTGGACCCCTTGCAAGTCCACAAGTAATTCCAACTTGTTCGCTACTTCTCCAACACGTTCCACGACCGCAAACGGTCCAACAAATCTCGTTCTTAATTTACCCTTCTTTCTAAAACGGGATACCCCCTTCCAAGGCGAAACTTTTAACATAACCATATCCCCCACTTGGAATTCGATTGGCTTCCTTCGCTTATTAGCGTACATTTTCTGGCGGCCTATAGCCTTCTTCAATTTCTCTCTTATCAGGTTGACCTTATCGGCTGTCACTTGCATAATTTCCGGACCTGTCAATTGTCGTTCCCCCGCTTCGTTCTAACATAGGGGCGTTCTACACTTACGTCCATACAATGCTTCAAAAGAAGCTGCTTGAATACTGGCGTGATAACTGTTGTTATAGGAGAATTCTATCAATTGTAGATGAACTTCCCACGAACCTTTAAAGTCGATAACACATGCTCGAAGCATGTCTTCTAGCGTTTGAATGGTTCTTTCACTTTGACCATCCGTTTGCGGATGATATGTAGTACTCAGCTTGAGTTGTGTACCCAACTCTCTTTGAAGGCTCTTCCAAAAATTTGACGTGAAACAACCATCCCGGTCTGATACTATAGACGACGACACTCCTTGCTTGGACACTATCTCATCCATATACAACTTAGCCAATTTCTCTAATGGGTACTTCTCCTTAATTGGTAGGAAATGAGTTGACTTTGTAAGTCGATCCACTATTACCCAGATGGCGTTGTGCCCTTTAGGTGATCGCGGGAGTCCCGTGACGAAGTCCATCGCGATCTCATCCCATTTCCATACCGGAATTTCTAACGGTGGCAACTCTCCGTACGATCTCTGATGTTCCGCTTTCACCTTTAGACACGTCAAACATCGCTCGACGAAATATGCGGTGTCCTTCTTCAAACCCGACCACCAATAATTTTGTTTCAAATCTCGGTACATCTTATTGGTTCCCGGATGAATGGAGTAACGAGACTTATATGCTTCTTCCAACACTTTCTTCCGAAGGTCGCCCAACTTTGGGATCCACACTCGACCACCAAAACATCTCACTCCACGACTGTCCACAGTTAACGAGCTCACATTTCCGACCATTCTCTCACTCTTTAGATTCTCTCCTAAGAGCGCTTCTTTTTGTAGGCTCTTGATTTCCTCCAAAAACTCAGAAGTTGCCTCGACGCGAAACGCCACCACCTTTGCTGCACCGCCGTGTTCTTTCCGACTCAAGGCGTCGACCACTACGTTAGCCTTTCCTGGATGGTAAAGAATCTCGCAATCATAATCGCTTAACAGCTCCATCCATCTTCGTTGCCTCATATTTAACTCTTTTTTATTGAACAGATGTTGGAGGCTCTTGTGGTCGTTATAAATCTAACACTTAACCCCGTATAGGTAATGTCTCCATATCTTTAACGCGAAAATTACTGCTGCCAACTCCATATCATGTGTCGGGTAGCTCTTCTCATGCTCTTTTAAGTGACGAGATGCGTAGGCGATCACCTTCTCTTCTTGCATCAACACGCACCCTAATCCCAACCTAGAGGCATCACTGTAGAATACGAATCCTTCGGTTCCGTTGGGTAGTGATAAGATTGGCGCGCTACTCAAACTTTCCTTTAATTTTCTGAACGCATCCTCTTGAGCCTCCGCCCACACAAATTTAACGTTTTTCTTTGTTAGAGACGTTAACGACGTGGCTATTCTCGAGAAGTCTTGAATGAATTTTCGATAATAGCCCACCAATTCTAGGAAACTCCTCACTTCCGATGGCGACTTTGGTGCTTCCCAACTTTCAATCGCCTTGATCTTCGTGGGGTCAACCTTTATACCGTCCTCTGACACTACGTGACCTAGAAATTGCACCTCCCTCAACCAAAATTCGCACTTTGATAATTTGGCGTACAACTTCTCCCGCTTCAGCAATTCCAACACCGATCGCATATGTGCCTCGTGCTCCTCGTACGAATAGCAGTCTTGGATACATCCTCCTCTCTCACCTTCAACTGATGATAGTCCGACCGCAGGTCTATCTTCGAAAAGTAACTCGCTCCTTGCAGTTGATCGAATAGATCATCAATCCTAGGAAACGAGTACTTGTTCTTGACTGTTACCTTATTGAGTTCGCGATAGTCTATACACATACGCATAGACCCATCCTTCTTCTTAACGAACATCTCTGGCGCTCCCTACGGTGAGGTACTGGGACGAATAAAACCCTTATCGAGTAGCTCTTGCAGTTGAGTCATCATTTCCTTCATTTCGATCGGTGCCAAACGGTAGGGTGCCCTAGCAATAGGTGTTGCTCCGGGTATCAGGTCTATTCGGAATTCCACTTGCCGATCAGGAGGCAGGGTGGTTAGGTCATCCGAAAACACCTCAGGGTACTCACTTACTACTGGAACCGACTCTAACCCCTTCTTCTCCTTCTTAGCGTCTAAAACATACGCTAAAAATCCCTCACACCCCTTCACTAAACACCGCCTAACTTTGATCATCGAGATCAAACATGACTTTCTATCCCGACGATCGCCATAAACCACTACTTCATCCTTACCAGGAAACTCTATACGGATCAACTTCTTATTGCATACTATATTGGCGTCATTAGACGCCAACCAATCCATTCCCACAATGACATCAAATTCCCCCATACCCATGGGGTATAATTGTAACGAGAATAAATGTCCGTCAATGTCAATTCTACACCCTTCATATACTTCCCCCACTAAGACTTGACTATCATCCGCTACCTCTACTTCGAACCCCCGCTTAAGCTTCATGGGTTTCACATGCAAGTTATGAACAAAGTTTGGTGACACAAACGAATGGTTTGCGCCCGAGTCAAACAACACTTTAGCATAACTCGAGTCTATAGGGAAAGTACGTGTCACCACATCTGGTGTTTCCACCGCCTCCTCCACTGTCATATTGAATGCTCTAGGCCTCGCCCGAGCTGGCTCCAGCTTCTTCTCTCCTCCCTTTTCCTCCAAATCTCCCGACCGCTCTCTTCTTTAGTTGTGGATAGTCGGTCTTGATGTGGTCTGGGGAGCCACATTGATAGCAAGACCTTGGTCCTTGGCAATCCTGAGCCATATGCCCTGCCTTTCCACACTTAAAACAGCCGTCACGATCCATGGCACATTCCCCTCTATGTACGCGGTTACACTTACTACACGGCTTGCTCTGAAACCTTGGTATCACCCGCTGATCAGATCTACCACCTTGAACTTCTTTGGGTCACGGGCCGACCCTTCCCATTTCCTCTTCTCACCACCCTTCTCAGAAGTTTGACGCGCTTTATCCTTTTCAGTCATCTCGGCAGCATTAACGACCGCTTGAAAGGTAGTAGGTTCTCGTGCAGCCGCCAGTTCTCGAATATTGCTTCTTAGCCCAAACAAATACATCTCCACCCGACGTTCTTCGTTCGGCACATAAATTTCAGCAAAACGGTCCCTCTCGAGGAATTTCGTTGTATACTCTCGAACCGTCAATTCCCCTTGCTCTAAATTCAGAAATTCTTCTTCCAGTCTCTTAACCGCTGCCAACGGACAGAACTAAGGCTTGAATTTGGCAACGAAAGTCACCCAATCCATTCCTCTCGCCGCCTTCGAACCCTTTCCTCCGATTTTTGCTTCCCACCAAAACACATCACCGTCACTCAGCATGGACAATGCAAATACGACCTTATCTCCCTCAGCACACTTAATTACAGATGTCAAAAGCCAACTCCATATTCCTGATCCACTTGAACACCACTATCAGATCGCATTCCTCTTTAAAGGTGGGAGGATTGCAAATGGTAAATGCTTTGTAGCTACATACCTTCTCCGCAACCGCTTTGCCTGACAAATATGGAGTTGACTGCGAGTGACTACCCATGACAGTTATTGGTGAATTAGTCATCTCGGTCATCTCCTCTCCTCGATCCTTTCCTTACCTACCGATGCTTCCTTAATCTGATGAGACAATAAGGCTTGCAGAGTTTCCTGAAGTTTCCCCATCTCAGCGGCGAAGGTCTCTTGCATTACGAAGGCTTGAGTCCGACCTCCACCACGGTTCTTTGCCGGTCCCCTACCTCTCACAGCATCTGAACTCTCCTGAAGAGAGGATTCTTGTGCAGCCATTACTTCCACACTTCTCGTTTGACGAGCAACACGTCCTATTTTCCTCCCTTGGACCCTCATTTCAGACTCATCCACTTGAGTAGCCGCCTTTCGGGCTGTCTTCCCTTTCCCTTTAGGTCGGCCACGACCCTTACCTCGAGTGGCGGTCAGCCGAGGAGGGGCTATTGGTTCATCTGCAACAACTTCATTCATTGGCGCTGCCTCCACTACCGGCACAGATCCACTCCTTGTTACGCGACCCGACATAACTATTGATAAGTCATAAACATACTGCATTTAGTCCACTAGGTGCAACACAATAAGGCAAGTTAAGGACATACATGTACCTGTAAATTCACAATTATATTGGCCAGATGTAATTATGAACTTACCTTACATGTTAGTCCTCCCTACTCTATCACTCGCCTTCCTAAGGTCAAGTTATTTCTCAGTTATATTTCTCCCTTCCTAGTTTAAGTTTAGGGTCGTCCGGTCACCTAGATCCCTTAAACTAATGCTCTGATACCAATTGTAACAACCCAAAACTTCAACCAAAAGATAAGACTAAATGTATTAAAACTCATGCCAACCGACCCACAATATTCTGAAAAGATTAAAAAACTTTGCGATAAGGCAACCTATTACATAACTGAGAAATAAGAAAATAACTAAAAGGTAGTCTTCTAGAATCAGAAACCCGCTCACAGCTTCTCTTTGCCTTTCCCAAATCCTCCTAAGTCGCGCCTACCTGAAAGGATTTTAGGTTTTGAAAGAGCGAGGGTTAGAGTGAAGGTCTAGTGAGTTCCCTCTAATATCCGATCCACCGATCGGAAAATGAAAATATTTATGAAGTTAAGTAAACCCAACAGATTAATGAAAAACACCACTAACACAACCACACTTTTGGCTCACACTACCGACATTGTAGGTGACAGCGTGTTTGGCTCACACTGCCTTAAGTGGACACACCCCCACTGGCATATACGGGTCACACCCCCCGGTGAGACCAAAGGCGGGACCCCCCCCCCCATTTGAGCATGGGCAGGACATACCCTCAACTTGAGTGTGGGACACCCCCCGACTTGAGCGCAACTCCCAATTAATAATGTACACAGGCATTTCGATTAACAACATCAACGTAAATTCACCAACAATTCTAAAGAGTATAAAGCAATATAAATAATAAATGCTTTAAATTAACTTTCATGCATCTTTAACCATTTAATCAATGAAAGCATTTCGTTTTAGAAAAACTCACCTGATGCCCACCACTATAGTTCTCCCACTTACTCTTTAAGGTCAGACACACCACTATAGTTCTCCCACTTACTCTTTAAGGTCAAACACAAAGCCTATTGCACAAAGATGACAAGACTGGTAAGTCTCTACTTACCTAACAATACAGAAGAATTACCCAACCCAACAGAAGGAGATTTGGATCGTGGCATTGGGCCAGAGCCTGTTATCGCATCGCCCGGGGTTTACCCGCCCGGGTTCCCATCGCCCGGCCTCCCACAGCCCGGGGTCTCTTGGTTCTCGGTGCAAGGCCGCCCGGGACAGCCCGATGCGAGGCTAACCGGGGTCGCCCGGTACAAGGCTAACCGGGGCCACCCGATTCATTCAGCCCTCGACCACAACAAGTATCGATTTCCATAGGCGAACGTTCTTAATTGATTCTCGACTAAAAAGGATTTGATTCTAACCCAAAGGTCACATATTCCCAAGTTAAGCAACAATAAACAACTAGTATCCATTTACAACACCCAACTCAAAATAAGAACCCTGGAATGAGGTTTTCATACGCAGACTCAAGATGAAGCTCAAGATAACCTTTCAGACTCCCACTCCAACATAACCCTTAACCAAGAAGATTAGGAACAATAATAGAACTTACCTCAATACCAAGATGCACGCTCGAAATCAAGATGATGCTTCCCTTCCTTTCTCTCCAGAAATCGCCCTCCCTGCACTCTTTTTCTCTAAGTTACCGGCCGCCCCCAAAAAAACAAGTAGGATTTGTAAAACCCCTTTTTCTTCAAATTTCACTCTAGACCCTCCAAGCTTCAATTAGTGCTAAATTTCTACCCAACCTTTAATTTATTACCCAAACCTTATTAATCCTACTTGAACACAATTATTACAATTCTAACCCGTTGCCCCGTGTAGAAGCATCACGTAAATATATAGCATTTAGAAGTCAAAATAGAAGTGCAATTAAAAGATAAAATGTATAGGTTGTATCTCCGGTTCTACTATGTATATGACCTTAATATAGCTAAATCAGTAGTTTGCTTACTAATATGTAGTTCAAGTCCCTTTTATTCGTTGTGGTTATCAAACGTGAGGGTTGTTGTTCATAGACGATCTTTGAGGTCCACTAACTTGCATGATACTAGTTGTTGAAGTAGTGATCTAACCAACAACTCTACATTTGCACAACGTCAATTGCTTAGCATCTTGCGACACTTAACATTTTATCTAAAGTTGTTTGGTTAAAAGAATAATATGAAATTATTTAAATAATTTTCTGAAAAATCTTTTAAAAGAATTTTGACAAAATTCTACTTGTTTAATTTATTACAAAAGATAAATTGTATGAGATAGTATCGTTTTTCAAATTTTAAGTAATTTGGTTTACTTTAAAAATTGTCAATAAAAAGGAACCATAATTATTTCTAGTTTATTATGAAGAAATAAAAAACTTTTAAAACATTGATGAAATTAATTAATTGGTTTTGTAACGTTTTTGAAAGATTGGTAACTTTTATTACTCCATCCATTTCTCACAATAAAAGTGAGACACAATTTTAAACAACATAATTAAAGCCCTTTTTAATCAATCAAATGATAAGTTTACTCTTAATAAATTTATATATTTAAACAACTCTTAAATATTATATCATTCGTCTTAAAATAAATGTCCATAATGAAAATGACACACAACTTTAATAATATGTAATTATTACACTTTTTAAATTACTAACTGATATTTTACTCTTAATAATAGAGAGAAAAACATCATCTATCTTATAATTAAAGGTAGAATAAAAAAAAGTAAACTTACTTTTAAAAGTGGATACTTATTTTGGGATAAACTAAAATAGAAATTTAGACAATTAATTTGGATAAAGGGAGTAACATTTTTGAAAGATCGATAATTCCCTCCATCCAAAATAAATGTCAATAATAAAAATGACACATAATTTTATATATACATAATTATTACATTTTTTAGTTAAATAAAATGATAACTTTACCTATAATAAATCTATTTTTTTTTCACAACTCTTAAATTTTTGTTAATTAAGCTAAGGATAGATTTGAGATTTATTCATTTAATTTTGAAACTAATTACCTATCTTGAAATAAACATAAATAAAAAAATTTAAAAATTCAAATAATAATTTATTGGGATTTAAAAGATTAATATAATAAAAATTAGAGGAAAATAATAGTAAATATAAGGTATAGGCATATATAGGTGGTACACAAATCAAAGTATTGTCAGTCCAATAAACAAACAATCATTCAAATCTTCTTTGGATCCCTATGAAATCTGTGTTTGCCTCCTCTTCCATGTTTTTCTTTTCCTTTCCATATATTATTAATTTATTCTGCTCATCTTCGTGTTTGCCTCCTCAATCTTTTTAAATTTCTAAAAATAAAACATTCAGTTTTTAACGTTAATATTCTAGGTCTTATTAGTTATTAAGGTAGGTTACTACAGCATCTCCAACAACTTCTCAAAAATGAAGAAATAAAAAATCAAAATCTCTAAGAACGCGTTTAGTTTACGGGATTGGAATGAAATAGATTGGATTTCAAGAAGGGATTTGGATTTGGAGGGATTTGGGGGGATTTGAAATCCCTTCATGTGTTTGGTTTGTAGGTTTTGGAATGAATTTCAAATCCATTCCTTTACAAGTCTTGTTTGATTTGTAGGATTTGGATTTGGATTGAGTTTTTATTTTTTTTATTTTATAAATAATTTATTTTTATTGGTAAACGTCATATTTGGATCGATACAATTTGACATCTGGATCAATGTTTTAAAAACCGGGTCGACCCGACCAGTCAAACCGGTGAAGAGACTGGGTTTATGCCATTTTATGACCCGGATTGAACCGGTCGGTTCTATTAAAAAACCGGTTGAACCGGTCATAACGAACCGGTATCGAATCGGTTGACCCGGTAACAAAAGTTAAAAACAAATAGTCCAATAGGCAATACGTATTATTAGCGTTAAAAACCAACACTCCAATGTCTCAAGATCCATGATTAGGTTTGATCGTTATATTTCGTTTGAATGTATTTGAATTGATGAAAAACTTATGCTTATGTATGTTTATTTAATGTTTTTGGATTGATGTAAAACTTGTTGTTATGTGTTTTTTTTAATGTTTTAACTTATGAACATCAATATTTTGGTTATATATATATACATGCATGAAAATGAAAAATACAAATAAATTCTTGAAACCGGGTTGAGCCGTGACCCAATTACTACACTGGGTCAATCAAAAAACCGGTTTTTAAAACATTGGTCTGGATCACGCTTTAGAATCCGTTGGATTTGGATTTCAAATCCAGACCCAAAGCTAAGGATTTCCAAATCCATCATATGAGGGATTTTAAAATGGTCAACGTCCGGTCAACGAAATCATTTTCTGCAAACCAAACGCAGGATTGGAATGGATTTGAAATCCAAATCTCTCCAAATTCATTCCAATTCCGCAAACCAAATGCGCCCTAAAAATTATCACCTTCATCTTCAACGGATTCTTTATTTTGAAGATTACACAATTAATTATATTATTAAAATATTAAATACAAGTTATAAAATATTATTTTTTTCTCATAAACATTTAATTTAAAGTAATTTCATTGGTATAAGGAATAAAAAATTATTTCTCTTTCATAATTAATCATTTTTGGAGATATCTTCAAATTTGAAGATTTTAATCACCTCTCTCCTATTTTCTTCATTTTGAAGAAGGTTTTAGGGAATCCGTTGGAGTAAAAAATACCTAAAATTCTTATTTTGGAGAAGTTGTTGGAGATACTCTTAGACTCGAAGTGTATTATTAGAATATCTCTTTAAAATAAAATTTTAAAATTTTAAAATTTTAAAACTAATTACATTTAATTTCAATAGTTTTTTTTTCATTTTAAAGATTACAACATTAATTTTATTATTAAATATGTCATATATTTAATAAAATATTAATTCTCTCTAATAAACATTTAATTTTAAGATTTCTTTTTGGTGGAGTATAATAAAAAAATGTCTTTCTCTCATTATAATCATTTTTAGAGAGTTTTCAAATTTGAAGAGTTTTTCACACACATTCTCATTTTCTTCATTTTGGAGATCCTCTTAATTAACGTGTCAAATCGAGTGATAAGTTCTTTGAGTTCGACTCAATTTTAAATATTTTTTCGAATGATGTTTATGCTTTAATACTTTTTCAATGTTCTAACTTAAATTTATATTCAATTGACAATTTTAAATAAATAATTTAAAATGTTGTATATAATTTGGTATAATTTATAATATTTTATTTAGCTAAACTCAATTTGAAACATTCTATAAATTTATTATGCATCCGGTATACACACTTGAAAAAACTTTAAGAAATAATAATAATACATTTAATTAATTGGTTGAAAACAATAGAATAATATTTCTCTTTCCTTAATATTATTGAGTTTTAGATAGTTTTTTTTTTCAAATGTGAAGATTTATTGCTTCAACATTTTAGAGTAGCTACTGAAATACTTTCTCCATCCTAAAATAAGTGTCTACATAATTATTTTAGTTTGTTCTAAAATAAGTGTATAATTTAAAAAGTATATCTATTTTCTTATTCTACCTTTAATTATGAGTTAAAAGAATTTTTTTTTATGATTGAGGGTAAATTATCATTTTTAAATAAAAAGTATACTAATTATAAATTTCTAAAATTATGTATACTCTTTAGTTATGAATATCTATCTATTTTAAGATGAAAGAAGTAAGATAAGGGGTTGTTTGTTTTTAAAAAAAACCTCTTAGTGACTCTTAAGTCTGAATCGTTCAGACCTTTTTACACACCACCTCTTATTAATCATAACTAAAATAAGACTTCAGACTTCAGACCTCTTAAAAAACAAACGGCACCTAAGTGTATTATAAAATTAAATTAGAATTTCAAAAAAGAGAAGGTTGGGTGGGGGTGGGGGTGGGGAGCATGGTCCATAGGATGTGGAAATGTTGACTGGTCAAAACTGATGATGAGTCAAAGTAAAGAAAGTGAAAGTAAGGCATAGAGAAGTGAGCCTGTTGTTCATTCAGTCTGCAAACTACAACAACAACTGCAAGAGAAGAAAGAAAGAAAGAATGTGTTTACAACTCCTACAACAGATTCTCTTCCATCCTCTCTATCTCTCTACTTCATTGGAAACTTCTTTACTTTTTTTTGTCTCTCTCAATTTCAAGGCCCATTATATGTCATTTTCTTAAATTTAGATTAAACCAAACTTTGTTTTTGTTTTATATTTTGAGAAAAGTATAAAAATATTCAACCAATTTTAAAGAATTAAATCTTTAAACTATTCTTTCAAATTAATAAATTATTAAAGTTTATCATATTGAATGATTAAGTACATGAAAGTTTTTTAATAATAAATCAGTGAATTTTTAAAATTTAGGTACTTATAGATTTGTTACCAAAAAAAAAAACTACTTGTAATAGGTTAGAAAGATTTTAAAGTTAAAAAAATTTAAATAAGTTTTATCATTCCCAACACTACAACATTCAAACCCTTGTGCCAATTGACATTGTTCTCCCTCGCCACCTCTTGTCGCCCTATCATCGTTCGTTCTTCATGCCGCCCATCGTCATCATTGGCTCCTACCATCAATCTCCTCTTTTCTATATTTTTTTTTGTCTTTTGATTCTCCCTCTTTTAAAATAACTTAATAGAGTATGTATAGATAGATATAAAAGAGCGAGAATCGAAAAACAAAAAGAAGATCGAAAAGAGGGAGATCCAAGGCAGGGGCTAACAACAGTGATGGGTTGGACATTGATAGAGAATGGATGACGATGGGGCGGCGAAGGGGAGTGATGTCGTTAAGTACGATGGGTTTGAATGATGTAGGGTTTGGAAACGGTAACTGATTTAAGTTTATTTTCTACTTTAAAACATCTCTAGCCGGTTACAAATAGCTTTTTTGGATTAAGATCGTGTATGTAGTCAAATTCTAAAAGTTCGATGGTTTATTTATTTAAAAAATGTTCATAGACTTGATCATTAAAAATGAAAAAAATTCAGTAGTACGTTTATTCATTAAAAGAAAGATTTAAGAACTTAATCATTCAAAATGAGAAAGTCAATTTTATAATTTGAACAAAAGAACCGACCCGTGATAAAATTCGCATTGCCTAAAATATGAACGAAAGCCATTTTGTTTTTGCAAAATTAAAAGTTTTAAAACCTGGATTTTATAGAAAACAGAATTTAAAATTTGGTTTTTTAAGTTAATAATGAATCAACAGTTGGTTTTATTTTGATGTTATTTGATAAAGGCGAAGAATCGTGTGACGTGAGAAGCGTGAGAAGTGGATTTTGACCCTTGATCACTTTTAATCTCAAGTCCACCCATGAATGATGTTTGATACGGGGTTTGATCTGGTGCATCTCTGTGCATCCCATCATAATGTGCATACAACGGTTAATAACCACTTCTCACATTTCTCACGTTAACTCAACTTCTCATTAGAACCCAACTCATTTGATAAATTGTTAAAATGATCAATGTTTCGTTTAAATATCTAAATTTGGGTAAATAGTTGATAACCGGCAACCCCACAGGCAACCCCAACTAGTCTCACACGAAACCCACCTCCAAGGACACCAATGTGAGGGACATGTTTTGGCTCACTCATCGGTTGAGGCTAGTGGGGGGGGGGGGGGCTAGGATGTCACCCCACCCTTTTACCAGCTGAGTTAAATTAGATTTTGTAATTTCATTAAACAATAATTACCTACGATTCGAACGTGGAACCAGTTGGATGAAAATTTATTAGTGAGATTTAAGGTTTAAGATTCCAAAACCTGTAAGTAGGGGTGTGTAGAAAGTCACCCGATTCCGATTTATAACAACCAATCCAATTGAAACCGACTAACCATAATCAGATATCCAATTGTAATTGGATCGGATCCAATATTTCAACAACCAAATTGGATCTGTCAGTTTGGATGGCAGTCCAAAATACAATAAAACCGAACCGATCGAATCCAATTGCCATCCAGTTACTCATCTAATTATCATCCAATTAATAGATATACATAATTATTAACATTTTACAATATTGGTTTTTACTTTTTAGTTGATATTTATACGTACTGGTTTCTAATAAATTAACAAAATATATGAATATTTGAAATTGTAATGTGAACATTCATTAACATTTGACGTTAAAATTACAGTAACAAAGTTTGCAGATCCAACCAAATCCTAGGCTTAAGGTTTTAATGCAATGGAAGAAGGGACAACCTCGAGCGTGATGAGTTTGAACCATTTCTTAAGCAGAACAAATGCTCGTTAGGGTATGACCAAGTAATGGGTTGATGTGCGGTCGCTTAAGAGCCTAGTGCGACCTTCTAGACAAGAGCTTGGGAATAAGGTTGTAGATGTCGTAGGATCGTGGACATTAAGAAGAATTGGAAGATCCCATCGTTTTGTCAATGTTTAGCGTTGAGGATTCTACCTTAAGTTTGAAACTGAAGTTGTACGTTAGTGTAGTAGTCTTCCATGCAGCTTGTCATAGCGAAATCTAAGTCGAAATCAGTGGTTGTTCTAAGTGTGAATCTAGAGAATTTTAGGGGATATCCTTATGTTTTGGTGTTGCTTGGAAATCATGCGAAGGAAAGCCCTACCTGAGCCGAACTGACCTCTTATATAATGGTATTTGATCGTGGAGTTCAATGCCGATGGCCTCGAGGGGTCCATTTAAGGCCGACGAGACCAATGGAATACCCTATGTATGATTCTGATCTTGGTAGGACTGAGATCCTTCATGGAAACCTTGAGGGACAAAGAATAGTCATGAGTTTGTGGGTAAGTTAACCGTCCCAACCTTTCGAGAGTTAGACATTGCGAATTCTGGGTAAGGCATGTGTATGAGGTAGATTTCTTCTTGTGGTCCTTAAACCACTAGTTATAAAGGGGTACCCTACAAAAGGAAAGGGGTATGATGCCCTAAGAACCGATGATCGCTTGTTTGGTGAGGAATATCGATGTTGAGGTGTAACACCCCTAAAATTCAAAAATAGCAGACAATTTAAAACTTTCAAAAACTCTTAAATATATAGCATCGAAATATCAAATATCTAAAGTTACAAGGAAGAATCACTACAACAATGTATCAGAGTTCTAACGGAACTATCTAGTCCCACAAACGGGAACAAAATTAGTCGGGTGTTACTAAAACCACCAAAACTGTTATCTTCACCAAACCGGATGACGTCACTAAAGCCGTCCTATCGGAACTTCTACTAAGCTCCACTCGCCACTCAGATCCATCTAAGACTTGATATACATGTCGAAAGGAAAAACTGTTAGGCTTAACTCCTAGTGAGTTAAAGCAGTTTTCATTATGTAAATCATAAAACGTTTAAAAAAGAATAATTTACTATCAACACGACCGTCCCCGAAATAATAGTTATAAAAAGGCTTTGATCCCAAATCGTATTATTCTCAGTATAAAATATCACTTTTTAAGTAATGTTCACCCAACAATTTCTGCAAAACCCACCCACGAGGTATCTCATCAAAATACTATTTATATAAATAAAATGGTACGTTTTTAACACCGAAGGTACGGGTAAGGGAATACTCTCAGGATAACACCTTCAGGTGACGGGGGAGACCCTATTCCATCGAATGTGGCGAAATACATAATTAAGCCACTTATCAATGTTCTCGAGATTCACATAAGGCCATGGATCCCCGTATATGACTCCTCTGAGCAACCACCACAAGATACCCAAATGACCCTAGTGTCTACTCGACCTCTAGATGAGTGTCACCACAAAAGTCACAAGTCCCCGTATCTGGCTCACCATGGGCACCACCACAAGACTTAGCTCTGTATACAACTCTGCAGAGCACCACCGCAAGCTCACATAACAACATGACTTGGGGACCACTCACTAGACTCAAACATGGGCATCAAAAACTCCATGATGAACATAACGACTCATATGCCTATAGATCCATCGCATTACAGTCTAAACATTACAGGACTCCATATGAATGAACTAATGCATCCAAAACATGTAATAACCAACATTTGTGCAATACTTGCATTTCCATAAAACGCCCATATTGAGCTAAAAACGGACAACGTCCCAAAACTCAATAAAGTATAATTCAAGCCATAAGGCATCATAAAACGTTCGGCGATAAGAATAAAACCAATATGGCTACATATGCCAAAGTATAACTTTCCCAAAATTGGTATTTCTCCAATGTATGATTGGCCGAAGGCCTAAACCGTAAGATTCACAATTTCCCAAAATACTCATTGTGTCAGGAATGACAGTTTTCCATTTACTAACACTGTTAAAGTCGAGATAGTTTAAAACACCAATATCCCAAATCCCATAAGTAGCATAAAATCCCAAAATAACCATTTGTACCCAATTTTTTCATAAAATAAACCCAACACATTATGTTGCCTAAATTCTCCAATAAATCCAACAAAACTCCGTTAATAGATTTAAATATCGCTTTTGAGGATAAAGCACCCAAACACCCTTAGCAAAACAATATAAAACTTTGACATCCCAAGTATGTATAAATACCCATTTAACCATAAACTCATCGATTATAAAGCGTGTATGTAACATACGTTCAAAATTCTCTCTTTGGTAACTAAAACAACTCATAAAATGTTGTAAACCATTTTCAAGGGTTTTATAGCACAATTATATGTAAAAAACTTATCAAAATGAAGTAAATTCATGGATATACTTTCAAAACCCCAAAATATGTGCATTTTGACATGTATATAGTTTTTCAAAACAACTAGAATTCACCTTGCTAGATTTAGACTAAATCTAGGTTTTTACCCCAAACTTGAGCTTTTTTGATGAAGGCTTCAGATCCACAAACATCCACCATTAGAAACCTTATACAGGTCACAAACAAACCAAAACACACCGAGAGTAACACCTAAAGATTCACACTAATCTTGGCAAAGATTCAAATCTCTAAAATACCCATAAGTAGATTGAAAGTCAAAATACGAGAGATACATCAAGGGAGATGTTCTAGGAGGTTAAGATGAAAGGTTTTACGAAACAAAGGTCTAGAAATGGTTAGAGTAACTTACAAATGGGTTCCTTGGAAAACCCCAAGATATGTTCAACAATGGTTAGGTGATGATGAAGAAGATGATGGTGGAGATCTTGAAGAATCAGTGGTTGAATCACTTAGTACCAGCCCAAAATCGTCTCCTACCCTAAATTGTGGTTGGGAGCATTTTAAGAAGAACTGAATGAGAGAAAATATGGGTTGGGGGCTGAAACATCCTTTTATCAGCGCACAGTGCTTGCCCGCGAGCCGTCGTACAGTTCCATTCGCGCGGAGAGCCGCGCCGAGCACTGAGGTCGTGGCGGAGCAGTGTCTCGTTTGAATGCTCGCACGGTTCCACTCGCGCGGAGAGTCGCGCGGAACATTGTTGGCAATTTTCCCATCTTCTTTTCGGCTACCTTGTTCAACTTCAATTTATAACAGAAATTCCCAAAATTCAGGGTGTTACATGAGGAGACTCGTGTTGATTGGCTAAGATGTCCAATTTGTGTTTTGGTAAGTCGATTAAGAACCTAATCTTCGTCAAAAATGCTCTATGCCTCGGCTAGTTTAGTGGATCCCCCCCGAGCGGTATTCTCGGGTCAAGATTTCGAAGACGAAATCATTTTCAAGGTGGGGAGGATTGTAACACTCTAATTTTGGGAGTTACCGTCCTAATTCGATGTTGAGCGAAGTAGCCAAGAGGTTGACGAAAAGCGTCGGTAGTGTTCTGCACGGCTCTCCGTGCGAGTAGAACCGCACGGTCATTCGCGTGGGGCTCTATCCTGTCTCAACTCCAGACCTCGGCGCGGCTCCCCACGCGAGTCGAACCGCGCCGCGGCCCGCACGCAAGCTCTATGCGAATAAAAAAGGGAAAAAACCGGCCTTTACCCTCATTTTCTCCCCATTCCCTTCTTCTAAAACTCTCCCAACAGGAAAACTAGGGTTAGGTCTGATTTTGGGGTTTCATTAATGTGTTCAACCATTATTCTTCCTCATGGTCTTTATCATTAACCTAAGATCAATACCTTCATCTTCTTCATCATCTCCTCACCATTGTTGGCATATCTTGGAGCTTCCCAAGAAAACCATTAGTAAGTCATTCTAACCATTCCTAAACCTCTGTTCTGTTAAAACATTTCATCTTAACCTCCTAGAACGTCTCCCTTGATGTATCTCTTGCATTATGAGTTTCGATCTATTTTTGGATATTTTGGAGATTTGGGGTTTTGGTAAAGATTAGTGTGGATCTGATTTTGTGAGTTACTCTCGGTGTGTTTTGGTTTGTTTGTGATCTAGATAAGGTTTCTAGAGGTGAATGTTTGTGGATATGAAGCCTTCATCAAGAAAGCTCAAGTTTGGGGTAAAAACCTAGATTTAGTCTAAATTTAGCAAGGTGAGTTCTAGTTGCTTTGAAAAACTATATACATGTCAAAATGCGCATATTTTGGGGTTTTGAAAGTATATCCATGAATTTACTTCATTTTGATAAGTTTTGTGAATATTTGTACACTTACACATATTTGTGCTATAAAACCCTTGAAAATGGTTTATAACATTTTATGAGATGTTTTAGTCTCCAGAAAGGGAGTTTTGAACGTATGTTTCAGGCACACTTTATAATCGATGAGTTTTATGGTTGAATGGGTATTTGTACATACTTGGGATGTCAAAGCTTTTCATTGGTTTGCTAAGTGTGTTTGGGTGTTTTATCCTCAAAAGTAATATTTAAATCTACTGAAGGGTTCTGTTGGATTTATTCGAAAATTTAGGCAATATAATGTGTTGGGTTTTTATTTTGTAAAAAGTTGGATACAAATAGTTATTTTGGGATTTTACCCTACTTATGAGTTTTGGGATATTGGTGCTTTAAACTATTACAGATTTACCAGTATGAGTAAATGGAAACTATCATTCTTGACACTATGAGTATTTTGGGAAATTGTGAATCTTACGGTTTAGGCCTTCGACCAATTATACGTTAGAGAAATACCGATTTTGGGAAAGTTATACTTTGGCATATGTAGCCATATTGGATTTATTATTTTGCCAATGTTATATGATGCCTTATGGCTTGAATTATACTCTAATGAGTTTTGGGACGTTGTCCGGTTTAAATGACTCAATATGGGCGTTTTATGGAAATACAATTAGTACACAAATGTTGGTTATTACATGTCTTGGATGCATTACTTCATTCATATGAAGTCATGTAATGTTTAGACTGTAATGCGAAGGATCTGTAACACCCTAAATTTTAGAGGAAAATAAAAATTCCAAAATTGGCAATATGACGACTGTAAAATGAGTAAACCTGAATAAACTATGACCTGATAAATCAAACCCAAAGTATCATCCCGTAAACAGGGAAATATGGTTGTGGCCTTTACAAAACTAAGTCAAATGAAGAATAAAATTCAACAACCTAATAATCTAACGTAGACAAGAAAGATTAAGGTCGGGTGTCGCTATTCTTCCAAAATGTGTATCCACTATCACTGTTGTATCGGTCAATATATCTTCTAAAAAAGACCGCTCTCGACTCCAAGGTCATCCACTCAATCCCGGCGAACCCCACTGCTAGGTTGACCTGCTATACATGCCATTTTAGAAAAAAGTGTTAGGCTAAAGCCTAGTGAGATCAAACATTTGTATTTAGAGGAAATTGACAATAAGCGTAAGTAAAATCGAATTTGTGATAATGATGATAATACATCTTTACCATAAGTAGATACCTATTGGGTTAACGGGGGAGACCCGCTTACTAACACAAGTGACGGAACACAAGAGTAAGCCACTTGATAAGTTAGTAAAACCAATACACAGAGAAAGTACACGCAAGGGATGTTAGGCTCGGTGGCTTTAAACGTACACCCACGGAAAGTCAACTTCAACCACATAGGGTCCTTAAGTTGAAATCCTCATCCAATATCATAAACTTTAGCACGTAGGACTTATAACCCAATCCGATGCCTAAACGTGCCTCGACGTGAGAAACTAACGTCCCAACGTCGGACAAAATGCAACAACCAATATGGGGTCATGACTCCCAAATGAAACCAAATATGTCACATAAAGCTAATAAGCTAACTGGTGATTCAACATTTGAATATATCAACTAAGACATTTACAAGTGAAAGTTTTCACATAATTACTCCCATAATTTTACCAAGAGGTTCCAAGTTGCCATTTGAATTATATTTCCATATTCCAAGTCTAATCCTTCAAGTTCTCCTCCATTCGGTTCGCTTTAACCTTTCAAAACCCTAGTTTTGGATCCCAAGTATTTAAACCAAGGTTATAGTAAAACAAGTTCCCATGTACAAATTTATCAGAAGTTCAACATAAAAGTTCATCAACCCAAAATCATATTTTTACCATAAAACCCTAAAAACCGCAAAAGTTAGGTTTAGGTACAAAAGTTCATATAATGGAACAAATAAAGATGGAGATGTTTAGATGGTGAAAACCCACATTTAGCATGTATAAAGATTTATAAAAGAGGATGAACTTACCTTGTAGGGTTGTAGCTTAAACCCTAGAACTAAAAAGCTTAAAGAGATGAGAGGGAGGTCCTTTGTAGAGATTTGGACTAGAACAATCAATGATTGGGGTACCTAAGATGCCATAAATTATCATGAGAGTTGTAGGTGGAAGCATTAATGGCTTGGGAGAGAGAGGAGGTCAAACTTACCAGCTCTTGGAGAGAAAACGCAACCTAGCTTCCTTAAAATCAGATACAAATGAACCCAAAATCGTTGAGATGGGATTTATACCCCTGGAGCCGCGTGCGACTTTGACTCGACGACTATACCAATGGCATAGTCACTGGGCATTGTCGCTCAACACCGACCCCTTTATGTTTGTTTGATGTGAACCCCGCGATTGTGCCACGTGCGACTATGCCCTGCGGCATAGTCGTCGGGCATAGTCGCCTAGGCTCCCTGTACACGACTTTGACCCAAAACGATCTGATTCTTCGCCAAGGAACAAAGGTCTAAATCCGCAACTCAATTCCCGACAATAAAAGCACTAACGTAAGATTACCGAACATCCAAACGAACTCAAAATAGCATAAGATTACCCAAAATTTCGGGTGTTACAATCCTCCCCAACTTGGAAATGATTTCGTCCCTGAAATCCATACTACTTAAGCCATTGAGGATATCTACGCTTCATGTCCTCCTCCGCCTCCCATGTTACATTGGCACCGCGATGATGCTTCCATTGTACTTTCACCATTGCCACTTCTTTATGTCTGAGTTTCTTGATTCCTTTTTCCAAAATGGATTCGTGTTCTTTGACACAACGGTTGTCGTCCACTCGGATTTCAGATAATGGTATGACACTCTCTTCCTCTGCTAAGCACTTTCGTAGATAACACACATGGAATGTAGGGTGGATTTCGTCCATCTCCGGTGGTAAGTCTAACTTGTAGGCTTGAAGTCCAATACGCTCAAGGATAGTAAACGTTCCAAGAAAACGAGGACTTAATTTCCGTCGGTTTCCAAACCGAATCAAACCTTTCCAAGGGGACACTTTCAACATTACACGGTCCCCCACTTGAAACTCTACGGGTCGCCTCTTCTTGTCGGCATAACTCTTTTGTCGATCTTGCGTCGCCTTCAAACGTTCCCGAATTGATTTGACTTTGTCGGCCGTTTCTTGCACGATTTTCGGTCCGGTGAATTGCTTTTCGCCCGCTTCTAACCAACACACGGGGGTTTTACATTTCCTCCCGTACAAGGCTTCAAATAGTGATGCTCTAAGGCTTGAGTGGTAACTGTCGTTGTATGCAAACTCCACCAAAGGTAAATGGGTATCCCAATTTCCACCGAAATCGATCACGCAAGACCTAAGCATGTCTTCCAAAGTTTGAATCTTCCTTTCGCTTTGTCCGTCGGTTTGTGGGCGGTAAGTCGTGCTCAAGTTAACCCGCGTGCCCAATTCTTGCTGTAAGGCTTCCCAAAATCTTGATGTAAACCGGCTATCACGATCGGAGACTATAGACAAGGGTATACCATGTCTAGAGACCACCTCATCTATATACAGCTTAGCCAGCTTATCCATTGGCAAGGTTTCTCGCATCGCTAGAAAATGCGCACTCTTCGTCAAACGGTCAACAATCACCCAAGTTGTGTCATTTCCCCTCAAGGTCTTTGGTAGCTTGGTCACGAAGTCCATAGTCATTTTGTCCCACTTCCACTAGGGTATTTCTAACGACTGAAGACTCCCATAAGGTCGTTGGTGCTCGGCCTTCACTTGCGAACAAGTCACACATCGCTCCACATAGTGTGCCACATCTAACTTCATAACCGGCCACCAATAGTGCAACTTCAAGTCCCTCTACATCTTCGTACTTCCCGGGTGGATAGAGTATTTTGACTTGTGTGCGTCTTCCAAGAGTAGCTCCCGACTCCCGCCAATCTTTGGCACCCAAACTCGTCCATCAAAACTATTATTCCTAGATTTGATCAAGTTCTTATCTAAATCAATCATACAAACAAGATTAAACAATCTACCTGATTTGATTAATCACAAGATTTGATTACAAACGATTTAGAGAACTTTCTCTCTCTAACCACAAATTTTCTCTCTCTAACTCTCTCTGCGAATGCTCTGATGTTACAAGTGATTCTCTTAGTTGTTACAAGATTCTAAACAACAAGTCTATTAAAGCAACAACAAACTACACGCTTACAACACAAACACAACAAGACTTTTACTTTGACTTTATTACACTTGACTTTGACTTTGCTTGAGAGTTGACTTTTTAGCTTTGACTTGGATTGACTTTGATCTTCAATCTTCTATGATCTTGCATCCAACATATTTACGCACTAACAATCTCCCCCTTTGGATCAAGATCATCTGAAAAAGATTTTGCAATACAATCTTCTCGCTTTAAGCTCAATTGAACAACATCCCCCTTTTTGTACAAACATTACAATCTCAACCTTTGATCAACTTTATCTTATCCAAAGTCTGTCTTCAAAAGTAATAGCATTCTCCCCCAAAGATGGTATAAACCTATTTCAGACACTTGGAAAGAAATTATCTTCATAATTCAGCTCAGTTTGCTTTAACATATTATCGTCAAATAAAATTTCTGGAAAATCAGCTTTCTTTCAGAATCCTTTGAACTTTTGCTTTCAGCTTTCAATAATCTTTAACAATCTATCTTCAAAACAACTGTCTTTACATAAAATTTCTCGTAATTATCTCCGACTTTTTGTTGGGAACTGAAAGAATTGCTTAAGTACAGTTAATGCTGCTAGCACAACTTGGTTACTACTTCTGAAGTTAATGCTGCTGATACAGGTTAATGTTGCTAGTCAAGATTAATACTGCTAGAAGAAGTTACTCTGATCTCTCACCCTCTTTCTTTTTAAACATTGAGCTCACTACTAACCAAACTCTCTTTTTCATTTTATCTCATCACTCAACCCACACTAATTTCTTTTTGACTCCTCACACTTGATCTCTAAGGATTTAACTTCTTGGGTAGGAAACACTGGTTAATGCGAATCCATAGAAGTTTCATTTAAGTCCTACACAATGAACCGATGTATAGTTGTCAGGATCGAATTCTCAACAAGAATAAAGTCTCAGAAACAATATCAAAGAAGTTGCGGAATAACACTTTGATATTCAATATAACAGTAAACAAACAGTATATGATTAATAACTTGTAAACTTGTATTGAATGATTAAAATCACAAGATTACACACTCAACCTCAATCTTGAAGAACAAGCTCTTTCAAGACGAATTCTACTTCTCTAGAATTAGGATCTATGCCTTGAGGTTGATTCTCTCTAAAACAAAAACTTAGAATTTAAAAACTGTCTCTAAACTATTATGTAAAATCTATACATATACTGAATAAAAAGATAATTACAAAAAAATAGAATATCTTCAGTATATCTTGCATAGTTATCTTCAATCCTTCCATGAATATCTTTATTCTTTACAGCTGTCATCCTCTTCATCCAGATCTTCAATTCATAAGCAGCACTAATCATAAGCAGCATTAACTACTAAGCAGCACTAACCTCTAGCAGTACTAACTAGCTAAGCAGTACTAACTTTGTTCAAGCAGCACTAACTTTGACTAGCAGTATTAATTCTACTAGAAGTAGTAATACTCAGCAGTATTAACTTTGAAGTCTTCTAGCAGTAGTAATTCTGAACTAGCAGCATTAACCATACTTGATGAATTCTTCAGTTCCCAACAATCTCCCCCTAACTTGACTTTTAGGAAGAGAAGTCAAGTTCTTCAGATCTGATCTTCAAGATGCTTTCAACACTTCAGTTCACACTCCTAGATTAGGATCCAAACCCAAACTTTGATTAATGATTCTGCTAACCACAATCTTTGCCATTTCTAAATCTTTTGAACATGTAAGCTTTGCATTTAACATTGCTTGTAATTTGGCCTTCCTGTGATCATAGATTTTATCAACTAAGTAGTACTCATGATAAGCTCTGTCCACAGTGATAACATAGACTCCACACCTTTCAAATATCATCCAGTTTTCTATTCTTTGGAATTTATTCTGTAGATGCAGATCTCTGATCACATGTTGAACTTTGCTAGGATCAAACATCATGCATAAGTACTCCATGGCTAATGTGATTAAGCTCATTCCTTCTCCTTTCAGCTCCTTTTCATACATCTCCAACCCAACTTTAAACATCTCTTCTAAATCTGATCTTGAACAGCTTCTTATGAGTCTACCCCAAGTAGAGTACACTTCATATATATCTCCCACTCTCTTAAGCCTGAAGTATTTCTTCCTTTGATCTTCCAAAATATCCCAAAAGATGACTTCTGGCGCTTTCATAGAAATGGGATCAACTGAATCTGGTTCATCAGCTGTTGTAGTTATATATAGATCAAGATTATATTGCTTAGTGGATTGTTCTGGGTTCTTTACAGATTCAGTTGTAGAAGTAACTGAAGGTTCTACTGTTTCTGCTGTTTCTTCAACTCTTGGCCTTTTGTTCTGCTTCTTGGAGGCTATAGTCTTCATCCTCTTCCCAGTTTTGGCTTCTACACCAACACTCTCAGATTCTTCCTTCATCTCCTCAACTTTGTCTTTTGAGGGTGTGGTCTCCTCAGGGAATGGCTTTTGAATATTAAGGTCATGCCTTTCCTTCATTCTTCTCTCAGCCTCTTCCCTTTGGACTGAATCCCCTTGAAGCTTGAGCATCTCTTTCTGATATAACTCCTCAACCTGAGTGTATGCCATGTTAGAGAACATCTCCCCCTTGACACCAATTGCACCTTTCAGGAAATTTATCATCTTTCTTCTTTCCTGATTGGCCAAAAATGTTTTGGAAGGTTGTCTCTTTTGCTTTTTGAATGGCATTCTTTGCTTAGAAACTTTCACAGAGCTTTTCTTGGCTTCTGCTGCATCTTTTAAACTCTCTTGATACTCAGCATTGAGTTTTCTTGCCATTATCTGTGCAAGCTCTCTATCCTTCTCTGATTTAAGTTGTTCTTCCTTTTCCAATTCAGCCTAAAGTAGCTTTGCCATTTCTTCATCCAACTCAATCTGACTCCTTTTCTTGGCAGGCAGTTCAGCTTCAACCATCTTCTCCTTTCCTTTTCCTTTTGACTCCTTTGCCTTTTTTGTTTCCTTCTGTTGAATTTCTCCTTCATTGATGACCACTCCCTTGGTTTTTTTTAGTAGCCTTAGGAGTCTCATTCTTTGCTTTGATCAAAGTTTCAGCAATTTCCATTTCTTCAACAGAAAGCCCTGTTACTGCTGCTTCAGCAGTATTAACAGTTTCTGTTGCTTCAGCAGCATTAACAGTTTCTACTGCTTCAGCAAATTCTGTTTCTTTTTCTGCCTCCTCCTCCCCCTCAACCTCAAATGCCCTCTCAGCTGTATTTTCTTTCTCTGTTTCAGCCTCTTTCTCTCCCTTGTTGGAAGCATCTTTATTATTTGACCTCTTCTTCAACACAAACTGCTTTCTCCTCTGCTTGTGCACCAACCTTGTCACCATTTTCTTTAATTTGGCAATCTGTACTTGTTGGGACAAGATTACCAATTTCATTTCCTCTATTTCTTTGCCTTGTTTAATAACATCCAGGTTGATGTTACCCATTGTTTCCATCAATTCATCATAGTCATATCTGTCCTCACCTTCTCCAGAAGTGTTACCCTCTTTTGAAGGATCATAGGATCTTTTTGTAGTGGAAGTCTTCTGCCTAGCAGAAGCACTATCCACCCCATTGGTTTCTTGGCACCGGGGACCTTTGAATGACTGCTCATTCAAAGTTGCCATGGGGGAGGTCTTAGTTATGTTACCACTGTCCTCCTCTGTGTTAGCAGGAGTAGTGGCAGCCTGCTCACCCATATGCTCTTCCTCCTCCTCAGAGAGCACCTCCTTTGGGTTGGGAGACACCCTTGTGGTTTCCCTGTAGATATTCTCTAAGGGAGAATCCTCCCTTAGAGGGCTTAAAGGCTTAGGGGTTGATGGTACAAGAAGGGAAGGAGCCTTCTTTACCTGTTTCCTTTTGTATGTTTGGGTGATTGGTGAAGTTGGTTTATCAAGAAGAGACTGGGGAATTAATTTAGGGTGGGAAGGTTGGGATTGGCTAGCAGTGGGTTGGTCTAATGGGGGCCTTGACCCTGCTGCCATACCTTCATCAGTTTGGGACATCACCATCATTGTAGAGAACAATGGTGTGTCAACTCCTTCCGAGTCCAGAGGAGATCTTTTCATGTTTGAAAAGACCTTACCTTTGGGAATTTTTGGTACATATACCCCATCAAAATGAGGTATATCCATCAATTCATGGGTAATAACTTCTTGTACAAACCTTGGATACAGATAAAAGCTTTTTGATTGATATCCAGGTTTGACATTAAATTATTGAAGATCATTTTAGGTATAGAAAACTTACATTAGCAGTAGTAACACTTATCAGCAGCATTAACACAGACTGGCAGTAGTAACACATACCAGCAGCATTAACACAGTCTGACAGTATTCACTGAACTAGAAGTACTAACTACCTTTCAGTATTAGCAACCTGAAACACTTACAGACACAAGGTTAGTAGTACCATATACCATAAAATTTTCAAAAGTTACTTTATCTTTTGAAACTATACCTTTTTCACTTTTCTTACCTTCTGCTGGATCAAAAATAACATGTCCTCCATCAAATCTTTTAAAGAATTTGAAGGCAGTCCATGTTCCTTGTTATGTGCCAAGAGCAACCATTATCTTCATTCCAAATGCTCTTCCTCTTGAGCTTTTGATTGCCCTGCACACTTGATAAATTAGTTAGTCTTTGATGGAACCCAAGCCAAAGTGGTCTTGGGTTGACCTTTCTCATTAATATAATATGTCAGTTTGGTCTGAATGAGTTGTTTAGGAATCTCATGACTGGAGTACTTTGTCAAGATTATAGGCTTGGCTGCATTACTACTAGAAGCAGCACTAGCCTTGTTAGCAGTACTAACTTGGTTAGTAGTACTAATCAAGTTAGCAGCACTATTCTTGTTAGCAGTACTATCTGGGATAGCAGTACTAACAGGTTTCTTTGCAATTGGAACCCAAACTTGAACAAAGTTGTTTGCTTTCTTTGTCTTTAAATTACTCCTTGGCTTATTTGGAGTATTTTTCTTTGGTTTAGCAAACTTATTCTGAGCATGTGATCTTATAGGTGCTCTGTTCTCAGCCATATGATTCCTTCTCTGATTCCTATAACCAAAAGAGTTTTGTGGTTTTCTTTGAAAAGTGACTCTTTAGTTGATAGGGTTGAAATAACAGTGTTTGGCAAGATGATTCAATCTGCCACAGATAAAACAAGGTTTTGGTCTATTGATTTTACTCAAATCAACTCCTTGTTTTTGTGCCCACTGATTATTCTAGTTTCTCTGATTTCCCTTTGGTTTATCATGTTTTTGGGGCTTAGATTTATTGCAAGAACACTGTTTACAAGGGACAGGATTCACAACTGTGGTTTGCTTATAATGGACCTTCTCAGACTTTCCCTCAGTCTTTTCTATGTCCTTAGACTTGATCCAAGCCTTTCCACATCCCTCATTCGTGATAATGTTATTTTCTAGAGGAATCTCACCACTCACAGTGTTCTTCTTACTCTTTTCATTAAAGTTCTCTTCTTCAGAGTCTGTTTCAACCACCACTTTTTCTAATGGATCTACCTTTGTGGCTCCATCAGATGATTCCTTCCTATTCTTGGTCTCTAGCAAGTCTGATATAGGAGGGATGTAGTTGTTGTTGTATGGTGGTGGGGTAGTGTTATAGCCTATTCCTCTTCTAAGTTTGTCATGGATTTGAGTTTGGAGCAAAGAGTCCATTGCTTTTGAAGCATTGGAAAATTTCTCAATATCCAGCTTGGCTTTCTCAAACTCACTCTTTATCTTTTCATTCTCCTCTTCTTTCTGTTTAAGCTTAAATTCATACTGATCTTTCTCCCACTTCCAGTAGTTTGTGTCATAAGAGTGTTGAAGCTCATTGGCTTGGAAACTCTTAATCTGTTCCTCAAAACTCTCAACAATTCTTACATAGTCTTTTATATCTCTCTCTAATCTTTTAAGGTCATCACACATAACCTGATTGTGATCCCTGTACCTTTTAACAGTTTCAATACAGGATTTAGAACAAAGATTGGATGTTACCTCAGTGGGAATGGCAGTGCTTGAAGATTCTGATTCTTTTGCCATGATGCTTTGAATTTGAATGTAGGTTTCTGAGAATACTAGCTCTGATACCACTTGTCAGGATCGAATTCTTAACAAGAATAAAGTCTCAGAAACAATATCAAAGAAGTTGCGGAAAAACACTTTGATATTCAATGTAACAGTAAACAAACAGTATATGATTAACAACTTGCAAACTTGTATTAAAATCACAAGATTACACACACAACCTCAATCTTGAAGAACAAGCTCTTTCAAGACGAATTCTACTTCTCTAGAATTAGGAACTATGCCTTGAGGTTGATTTTCTCTTTAGAACATAAACATAGAATGAGTTATTAAAAGTTATCTCACTATTCTAAACAATACAATATATATACTGAAGATAAAAGATAATTACAATTAATAAAATATCTTCAGAATATCTTCCATGAATATCTTCAGCTTCCATGAATATCTTCAGTTTATCCAGCTGTCATCCTTTCCATACAGATCTCCATCTTATAAGCAGTATTAATCATAAGCAGTATTAATACTCTTAGCAGTACTAAGTTCAGCAGCATTAATCTTCAGCAGCATTAATACTCTGAGCAATATTAACTCTAGCAGTACTAACCATGCTCAGCAGTATTAATCTCTTCAAGCAGTACTAACATTGAACTAGCAGTACTAATCTTGTTGAGCAGCATTAACTTTGTTCCAGCAGCATTAACTACAACTGGCAGCATTAACCTCAGAAGTATTAACCAAGCTCTTCTAGCAGCATTAACTTCAGAAGTATTAACTTCAGAAGTATTAACCATGTTGAACTAGCAGTATTAACACATTCAGCAGTAGTATCCATCCTTGACATCTTTCAGACCCAACAATCTCCCCCTAACTTAACTTTTCAAAACTGAGAAGTTAAGTTCTTCAGTATAAGGTCTTTATGATAACTTCAAAACTTTCTGCAATTATTAGTTCTTCTTGATTCGGTTTCTGCTGTTATCTTCTTTTCTGTTTCTGCTGTTATCTTCTTTTCTGTTTCTGCTGTAGTTAATGCTTTGTTTCAGCTTCTTCACTTATCTCCCCCTCAAAATAAGATTTCATACACACTTTAATTTTCTTCTTTTTCAGTACCAGCTTCTTGAAATGATCTATCTGCTAGTGATAAGAAGTGGTCACCTTTTCATCTCTTTTATCCCCATAATTTGATTGTGAACTTTCAGACTAATTGTACCAAGTGTATCCATCAATTCTTTGTAGTTAAACTGTCCTCACCTCCTTTAGGTGTGTTTACCACCTTTGAAGGATCCTTGGATCTTTTAGTAGAGATCCTCTGCCTAGCAGAAGCACCTTCTACTCCCTTGGTTTCTTGGCACCTGGGACCTTTAGATAATTTCTCATCTAAAGTTTCCATGGGGAAGGTCTTAGATATGTTCATACTGTTCTGTCCTGCACTTTGTGCAAAGTCAGTAGTGTGAGCCTTACAACCCATATGCTCTTGCATCTCCTTATTGAGCACCTTCTTGAGGTTGGGAGACACCTCTATGGTTTCCCTTTGGATATTCTCTGATGAAAAATGCTCCATCAGAGGGCTTGTAGGTTTTGAGGTTGAGGATACAAGAAGGGAAGGAACCTTCTGTATCTTTTCCTTATATAGTATGGTAATGGGGAATGTTGGTTTGACAAAAGGAATCTGAAGATTTATGCTTTGTAGTAGAAGGTGTGGATAGGTCATCAGTGGGTTGGTCTAATGAGGGCTTTGACCCTGATGCCTTACCTTCTTGATTGTGGGACATCACCATCATTGTAGAGAACAATGGTGTGTCAACTCCTTCCGAGTCCCTAGCAGATCTTCTCATGTTTGAGAAAACCTTGCCTTTAGGGGTTTAGGTACATATACCTCATCAAAGTGAGGTATGTCCGTCAATTCATTATTAAGTACTTCTTGTACAAACCTTGGATACAGATAAAAGCTTTTTGATTGATATCCAGGTTTGACATTAAATTATTGAAGATCATTTTAGGTATAGAAAACTTACATTAGCAGTAGTAACACTTATCAGCAGCATTAACACAGACTGGCAGTAGTAACACATACCAGCAGCATTAACACAGTCTGACAGTATTCACTGAACTAGAAGTACTAACTACCTTTCAGTATTAGCAACCTGAAACACTTACAGACACAAGGTTAGTAGTACCATATACCATAAAATTTTCAAAAGTTACTTTATCTTTTGAAATTATACCTTTTTCACTTTTCTTACCTTCTGCTGGATCAAAAGTAACATGTCCTCCATCAAATCTTTTAAAGAATTTGAAGGCAGTCCATGTTCCTTGTTATGTGCCAAGAGCAACCATTATCTTCATTCCAAGTGCTCTTCCTCTTGAGCTTTTGATTGCCCTGCACACTTTATAAATTAGTTAGTCTTTGATGGAACCCAAGCCAAAGTGGTCTTGGGTTGACCTTTCTCATTAATATAATATGTCAGTTTGGTCTGAATGAGTTGTTTAGGAATCTCATGACTGGAGTACTTTGTCAAGATTATAGGCTTGGCTGCATTACTACTAGAAGCAGCACTAGCCTTGTTAGCAGTACTAACTTGGTTAGTAGTACTAATCAAGTTAGCAACACTATTCTTGTTAGCAGTACTATCTGGGATAGCAGTACTAACAGGTTTCTTTGCAATTGGAACCCAAACTTGAACAAAGTTGTTTGCTTTCTTTGTCTTTAAATTACTCCTTGGCTTATTTGGAGTATTTTTCTTTGGTTTAGCAAACTTGTTCTGAGCATGTGATCTTATAGGTGCTCTGTTCTCAGCCATATGATTCCTTCTCTGATTCCTATAACCAAAAGAGTTTTGTGGTTTTCTTTGAAAAGTGACTCTTTGGTTGATAGGGTTGAAATAACAGTGTTTGGCAAGATGATTCAATTTGCCACAGATAAAACAAGGTTTTGGTCTATTGATTTTACTCAAATCAACTCCTTGTTTTTGTGCCCACTGATTATTCTAGTTTCTCTGATTTCCCCTTGGTTTATCATGTTTTTGGGGCTCAGATTTATTGCAAGAACACTGTTTACAAGGGACAGGATTCACAACTGTGGTTTGCTTATAATGGACCTTCTCAGACTTTCCCTCAGTCTTTTCTATGTCCTTAGACTTGATCCAAGCCTTTCCACATCCCTCATTGGTGATAATGTTATTTTCTAGAGGAATCTCACCACTCACAGTGTTCTTCTTACTCTTTTCATTAAAGTTCTCTTCTTCAGAGTCTGTTTCAACCACCACCTTTTCTAATGGATCTACCTTTGTGGCTCCATCAGATGATTCCTTCCTATTCTTGGTCTCTAGCAAGTCTGATATAGGAGGGATGTAGTTGTTGTTGTATGGTGGTGGGGTGGTGTTATAGCCTATTCCTCTTCTAAGTTTGTCATGGATTTGAGTTTGGAGCAAAGAGTCCAAATGCTCTTCCTCTTGAGCTTTTGATTGCCCTGCACACTTGATAAATTAGTTAGTCTTTGATGGAACCCAAGCCAAAGTGGTCTTGGGTTGACCTTTCTCATTAATATAATCTGTCAGTTTGGTCTGAATGAGTTGTTTAGGAATCTCATGACTGGAGTACTTTGTCAAGATTATAGGCTTGGCTGCATTACTACTAGAAGCAGCACTAGCCTTGTTAGCAGTACTAACTTGATTAGTACTGCTAACCAAGTTAGCAACACTATTCTTGTTAGCAGTACTATCTGGGATAGCAGTACTAACAGGTTTCTTTGCAATTGGAACCCAAACTTGAACAAAGTTGTTTGCTTTCTTTGTCTTTAAATTACTCCTTGGCTTATTTGGAGTATTTTTCTTTGGTTTAGCAAACTTGTTCTGAGCATGTGATCTTATAGGTGCTCTGTTCTCAGCCATATGATTCCTTCTCTGATTCCTATAACCAAAAGAGTTTTGTGGTTTTCTTTGAAAAGTGACTCTTTGGTTGATAGGGTTGAAATAACAGTGTTTGGCAAGATGATTCAATTTGCCACAGATAAAACAAGGTTTTGGTCTATTGATTTTACTCAAATCAACTCCTTGTTTTTGTGCCCACTGATTATTCTAGTTTCTCTGATTTCCCCTTGGTTTATCATGTTTTTGGGGCTCAGATTTATTGCAAGAACACTGTTTACAAGGGACAGGATTCACAACTGTGGTTTGCTTATAATGGACCTTCTCAGACTTTCCCTCAGTCTTTTCTATGTCCTTAGACTTGATCCAAGCCTTTCCACATCCCTCATTGGTGATAATGTTATTTTCTAGAGGAATCTCACCACTCACAGTGTTCTTCTTACTCTTTTCATTAAAGTTCTCTTCTTCAGAGTCTGTTTCAACCACCACCTTTTCTAATGGATCTACCTTTGTGGCTCCATCAGATGATTCCTTCCTATTCTTGGTCTCTAGCAAGTCTGATATAGGAGGGATGTAGTTGTTGTTGTATGGTGGTGGGGTGGTGTTATAGCCTATTCCTCTTCTAAGTTTGTCATGGATTTGAGTTTGGAGCAAAGAGTCCAAATGCTCTTCCTCTTGAGCTTTTGATTGCCCTGCACACTTGATAAATTAGTTAGTCTTTGATGGAACCCAAGCCAAAGTGGTATTGGGTTGACCTTTCTCATTAATATAATCTGTCAGTTTGGTCTGAATGAGTTGTTTAGGAATCTCATGACTGGAGTACTTTGTCAAGATTATAGGCTTGGCTGCATTACTACTAGAAGCAGCACTAGCCTTGTTAGCAGTACTAACTTGGTTAGTAGTACTAATCAAGTTAGCAGCACTATTCTTGTTAGCAGTACTATCTGGGATAGCAGTACTAACAGGTTTCTTTGCAATTGGAACCCAAACTTGAACAAAGTTGTTTGCTTTCTTTGTCTTTAAATTACTCCTTGGCTTATTTGGAGTATTTTTCTTTGGTTTAGCAAACTTGTTCTGAGCATGTGATCTTATAGGTGCTCTGTTCTCAGCCATATGATTCCTTCTCTGATTCCTATAACCAAAAGAGTTTTGTGGTTTTCTTTGAAAAGTGACTCTTTGGTTGATAGGGTTGAAATAACAGTGTTTGGCAAGATGATTCAATTTGCCACAGATAAAACAAGGTTTTGGTCTATTGATTTTACTCAAATCAACTCCTTGTTTTTGTGCCACTGATTATTCCAGTTTCTCTGATTTCCCCTTGGTTTATCATGTTTTTGGGGCTCAGATTTATTGCAAGAACACTGTTTACAAGGGACAGGATTCACAACTGTGGTTTGCTTATAATGGACCTTCTCAGACTTTCCCTCAGTCTTTTCTATGTCCTTAGACTTGATCCAAGCCTTTCCACATCCCTCATTGGTGATAATGTTATTTTCTAGAGGAATCTCACCACTCACAGTGTTCTTCTTACTCTTTTCATTAAAGTTCTCTTCTTCAGAGTCTGTTTCAACCACCACTTTTTCTAATGGATCTACCTTTGTGGCTCCATCAGATGATTCCTTCCTATTCTTGGTCTCTAGCAAGTCTGATATAGGAGGGATGTAGTTGTTGTATGGTGGTGGGGTGGTGTTATAGCCTATTCCTCTTCTAAGTTTGTCATGGATTTGAGTTTGGAGCAAAGAGTCCAAATGCTCTTCCTCTTGAGCTTTTGATTGCCCTGCACACTTGATAAATTAGTTAGTCTTTGATGGAACCCAAGCCAAAGTGGTCTTGGGTTGACCTTTCTCATTAATATAATCTGTCAGTTTGGTCTGAATGAGTTGTTTAGGAATCTCATGACTGGAGTACTTTGTCAAGATTATAGGCTTGGCTGCATTACTACTAGAAGCAGCACTAGCCTTGTTAGCAGTACTAACTTGGTTAGTAGTACTAATCAAGTTAGCAACACTATTCTTGTTAGCAGTACTATCTGGGATAGCAGTACTAACAGGTTTCTTTGCAATTGGAACCCAAACTTGAACAAAGTTGTTTGCTTTCTTTGTCTTTAAATTACTCCTTGGCTTATTTGGAGTATTTTTCTTTGGTTTAGCAAACTTATTCTGAGCATGTGATCTTATAGGTGCTCTGTTCTCAGCCATATGATTCCTTCTCTGATTCCTATAACCAAAAGAGTTTTGTGGTTTTCTTTGAAAAGTGACTCTTTGGTTGATAGGGTTGAAATAACAGTGTTTGGCAAGATGATTCAATTTGCCATAGATAAAACAAGGTTTTGGTCTATTGATTTTACTCAAATCAACTCCTTGTTTTTGTGCCCACTGATTATTCCAGTTTCTCTGATTTCCCCATGGTTTATCATGTTTTTGGGGCTCAGATTTATTGCAAGAACACTGTTTACAAGGGACAGGATTCACAACTGTGGTTTGCTTATAATGGACCTTCTCAGACTTTCCCTCAGTCTTTTCTATGTCCTTAGACTTGATCCAAGCCTTTCCACATCCCTCATTGGTGATAATGTTATTTTCTAGAGGAATCTCACCACTCACAGTGTTCTTCTTACTCTTTTCATTAAAGTTCTCTTCTTCAGAGTCTGTTTCAACCACCACTTTTTCTAATGGATCTACCTTTGTGGCTCCATCAGATGATTCCTTCCTATTCTTGGTCTCTAGCAAGTCTGATATAGGAGGGATGTAGTTGTTGTTGTATGGTGGTGGGGTGGTGTTATAGCCTATTCCTCTTCTAAGTTTGTCATGGATTTGAGTTTGGAGCAAAGAGTCCATTGCTTTTGAAGCATTGGAAAATTTCTCAATATCCAGCTTGGCTTTCTCAAACTCACTCTTTATCTTTTCATTCTCCTCTTCTTTCTGTTTAAGCTTAAATTCATACTGATCTTTCTCCCACTTCCAGTAGTTTGTGTCATAAGAGTGTTGAAGCTCATTGGCTTGGAAACTCTTAATCTGTTCCTCAAAACTCTCAACAAATCTTACATAGTCTTTTATATCTCTCTCTAATCTTTTAAGGTCATCACACATAACCTGATTGTGATCCATGTACCTTTTAACAGTTTCAATACAGGATTTAGAACAAAGATTGGATGTTACCTCAGTGGGAATGGCAGTGCTTGAAGATTCTGATTCTTTTGCCATGATGCTTTGAATTTGAATGTAGGTTTCTGAGAATACTAGCTCTGATACCACTTGTCAGGATCGAATTCTTAACAAGAATAAAGTCTCAGAAACAATATCAAAGAAGTTGCGGAATAACACTTTGATATTCAATTTAACAGTAAACAAACAGTATATGATTAATAACTTGTAAACTTGTATTGAATGATTAAAATCACAAGATTACACACTCAACCTCAATCTTGAAGAACAAGCTCTTTCAAGACGAATTCTACTTCTCTAGAATTAGGAACTATGCCTTGAGGTTGATTTTCTCTTTAGAACATAAACATAGAATGAGTTATTAAAAGTTATCTCACTATTCTAAACAATACAATATATATACTGAAGATAAAAGATAATTACAATTAATAAAATATCTTCAGAATATCTTCCAAGAATATCTTCAGCTTCCATGAATATCTTCTGTTTATCCAGCTGTCATCCTTTCCATACAGATCTCCATCTTATAAGCAGTATTAATCATAAGCAGTATTAATACTCTGAGCAGTACTAAGTTCAGCAGCATTAATCTTCAGCAGCATTAATACTCTGAGCAGTATTAACTCTAGCAGTACTAACCATGCTCAGCAGTATTAATCTCTTCAAGCAGTACTAACATTGAACTAGCAGTTCTAATCTTGTTGAGCAGCATTAACTTTGTTCCAGCAGCATTAACTATAACTGGCAGCATTAACCTCAGAAGTATTAACCAAGTTCTTCTAGCAGCATTAACTTCAGAAGTATTAACTTCAGAAGTATTAACCATGTTGAACTAGCAGTATTAACACATTCAGCAGTAGTATCCATCCTTGACATCTTTCAGACCCAACAATTGTCAGGATCGAATTCTTAACAAGAATAAAGTCTCAGAAACAATATCAAAGAAGTTGCGGAAAAACACTTTGATATTCAATGTAACAGTAAACAAACAGTATATGATTAACAACTTGCAAACTTGTATTAAAATCACAAGATTACACACACAACCTCAATCTTGAAGAACAAGCTCTTTCAAGACGAATTCTACTTCTCTAGAATTAGGAACTATGCCTTGAGGTTGATTTTCTCTTTAGAACATAAACATAGAATGAGTTATTAAAAGTTATCTCACTATTCTAAACAATACAATATATATACTGAAGATAAAAGATAATTACAATTAATAAAATATCTTCAGAATATCTTCCATGAATATCTTCAGCTTCCATGAATATCTTCAGCTTCCATGAATATCTTCAGTTTATCCAGCTGTCATCCTTACCATACAGATCTCCATCTTATAAGCAGTATTAATCATAAGCAGTATTAATACTCTGAGCAGTACTAAGTTCAGCAGCATTAATCTTCAGCAGCATTAAAACTCTGAGCAGTATTAACTCTAGCAGTACTAACCATGCTCAGCAGTATTAATCTCTTCAAGCAGTACTAACATTGAACTAGCAGTACTAATCTTGTTGAGCAGCATTAACTTTGTTCCAGCAGCATTAACTACAACTGGCAGCATTAACCTCAGAAGTATTAACCAAGTTCTTCTAGCAGCATTAACTTCAGAAGTATTAACTTCAGAAGTATTAACCATGTTGAACTAGCAGTATTAACACATTCAGCAGTAGTATCCATCCTTGACATCTTTCAGACCCAACAATCTCCCCCTAACTTAACTTTTCAAAACTGAGAAGTTAAGTTCTTCAGTATAAGGTCTTTATGATAACTTCAAAACTTTATGTTCAGATCATCTTGATCAATTTGTACTCCCACTGTAGCAAGTTCACCAATAAGCTTGTTGAACCTGTCAAAAGTTTGAGTCATGGACTCATTCTTGGTTGACATAAAGTTCTCATATTGTTGCTTCAAAATGGCTTTCTGATTTCTCTTGGTACTTTTGGTACCTGAGAATCTCTTCTCTAGAGCATTCCAGAGCATCTCTGCATCAGTGCAGTTGCAGAACTGATGTTGATATTCTTTTACTTTGATCTCTCACCCTCTTTCTTTTTAAACATTGAGCTCACTACTAACCAAACTCTCTTTTTCATTTTATCTCATCACTCAACCCACACTAATTTCTTTTTGACTCCTCACACTTGATCTTTAAGGATTTAACTTCTTGGGTAGGAAACACTGGTTAATGCGAATCCATAGAAGTTTCATTTAAGTCCTACACAATGAACCGATGTATAGTTGTCAGGATCGAATTCTCAACAAGAATAAAGTCTCAGAAACAATATCAAAGAAGTTGCGGAATAACACTTTGATATTCAATATAACAGTAAACAAACAATATATGATTAATAACTTGTAAACTTGTATTGAATGATTAAAATCACAAGATTACACACTCAACCTCAATCTTGAAGAACAAGCTCTTTCAAGACGAATTCTACTTCTCTAGAATTAGGATCTATGCCTTGAGGTTGATTCTCTCTAAAACAAAAACTTAGAATTTAAAAACTGTCTCTAAACTATTCTGTCAAATCTATACATATACTGAATAAAAAGATAATTACAAAAAAATAGAATATCTTTAGTATATCTTGCATAGTTATCTTCAATCCTTCCATGAATATCTTTATTCTTTACAGCTGTCATCCTCTTCATCCAGATCTTCAATTCATAAGCAACACTAATCATAAGCAGCATTAACTACTAAGCAGCACTAACCTCTAGCAGTACTAACTAGCTAAGCAGTACTAACTTTGTTCAAGCAGCACTAACTTTGACTAGCAGTATTAATTCTACTAGAAGTAGTAATACTCAGCAGTATTAACTTTGAAGTCTTCTAGCAGTAGTAATTCTGAACTAGCAGCATTAACCATACTTGATGAATTCTTCAGTTCCCAACAATAGTCCTAAAAGTCTATGTTACTCAAATGATTTAACTTTTCAGTTAAAGCACAAAATATATACAAGTCAGATGTCTGTATGCTCAATATGATAATCATGAAGATGTGAGCATTTTAAAGATTGAAGACTTTTCAAAACAAGTATATTGAATGAATGAAATGAATACAAGAAACTTGTTTGAAAATCTGACATTGTATGAAAAAGATCAATAGTGAAATGATTTATCAATTAAGGCTTAGGTCAGCAAAAATCGGATTCTGTCTATATGAACCAAAAATATAGATATTCTTGAAAGTACGTTTAGAAATGAAATCATGCTCAAACATTGAATAACAAAGGGGTGTCTTACCATCGAAAAATTTTGTTTCAATTTAGAGACATGGTAAGAACGAATTCAACAAAAATTAAACCGGTGTGTGTGAATACTTGACAATATATAGACAAGATAATACACAAGTATTAATCTTTGGAGACACACGGTTTGTTGATCATTGAAGCACAAGATAAAATGAAAACATTTAAAATCACATTAGTATATTCATGAAATCGTTTAAGAATCAGAAGTGGTTTGAACATTTAAGAACATGTTTTCATATCTGAAAGTTGTCCATCTTTCAGACATGGATGAGATTAAGATTAGAAATAAACCTTTCGTTCCGTCTTAAATCTCATGAATTCAGCTTAAAGTCATAATGATATGATTATTAAGTATCCTCTCAATCTGCAAACAGTCACAAGTCGTCAAAGTGCAAAGTTTATTCACAACTTTATTGAAAAATAAACGACATAAAGCAGTAAAACGTTGAATGTGCGAGTTCTTATCTGAAATAATCAGAAATCATATACTCCCCCTGAAATTATGCATTAAAGTTATCTCACACTCCTCCTGAAAACATGAACAATGTTGAGTGCAGATATCTTTCAGATAATATTGCAAATGCATAATTTTCAGTAAAAAAATATGTACTCCCCCTTGAAGATTGATCTTCTCAGTTGAGTATCGGAGTATAATCTCATTCACACACGGAATATAAACTCTTTTGATCGGTGAAATATGCATCCTAAACTATTGCGTTTAGAAGTCAAACTCCTTAATCTTTAAGAACGGGTCCTAAACTGTAATATTCAGAAGCCTTTGTTCTCTTACTCTATCTTAACTTCAGATACCTGCAACATAGATCCATCTTTCGGCTTTGGTACCCATTTATATCCGGGTCCTTGTAGGTTAGTGCAAGATTTTGGCATCCATTTATATATGGACCCTCTTTTCTTTTGAAAATCATTTGAAGCACTGGTATGATAAGAATATACATGATATGTGTCATACCAAACATCAGAATATTTACGAGAAGCAATATCATTTCTTTTATAATTAGAAGACTTTCTAGCTTACGGAGATAATTGAAACAATTACTTTAATGAATATCTCTTGTACGAAGATACAAGTTTTGGTTTTGAAAAAGCAATATTCTCAACTACATCTGTTTTACTAGTAAATCCTCTATTACAATTCAAATCCGAACATGATTTAGCATTCTCGTCAATCTTCTGTTTCGGTCGCCATTCTGATTTCACTCCATTCCGTTTCTTTTTCACATCTGAAACAGTTGAAACTTTAGAATTAGTATTGCGAGTTTTGAAAGATTGCTTTCTCTTTGGCTTACCAGTGGTGTTCTGTTTCTGTGAATGCTTAGATTTCTTCTTTTTACCTTTAACACTCTTAGAATTCACAGAAACTGATTTATCAACTTTCATTGATGTTTCACCTTTTTCATACACACTAGGTAATCCAAAATAATTTATTATTAAAAAAGAATGACCAGGAAGTTTAGCATTAAAGTCAAATTCACCAACACAATCATCTAACTCACCTTCAGAGTTTAAAAAATCAAACTCTCCATCAAGTAAATAAGACATATCATCAGATTTTGAAGCTTTTGAAGATTTAGAAAAATCAAAATTTTTAAACACAGTGAAGAACACAGTTTGTTCTAAGTCCATCAAAATTCTTTCTTCGGCTAGAGTATTCTCGAGTTCAGAAATTTTACTTTCCAACACGAGAGGAGGTACGTAAAGCTTACCTTCGATAGGCTTAGCCTCCAACTCTTTTGAAGAATAACTTTCAAAATAGTCATTAGAAAGAAATTTTGATTTATCTTAACTATAACTGTTATTCAACCTCTCATATCGAAATGGAAGGTGCATTTTAGTTGTGTTCTTCCTTTTGTCTTTTTCTTTAGCTTCATCCTCGTCAGACAGTTTGATCCACTTAACTTTGAGTTCAGGGTATTGTGGTGCCAGTTTTAAAAATCCAAAGTTATAAAGTGCATGCACTATTGAAATACCCTTTTTGAGGTAGTGTGGGTTCTCGTAACCAAGTCCCCAACACTCACTACCCTCTTTAGGTTTGTTTAGATGAATGGTTTGTTCAGTTTGACCCAACGTATACAATTTCTCTTCCAAAACATTCACCTTTTCAGATAAAGACTTATTTTCTTTTGAAATTGAAGAATACATTTTAGCAATCTCTTTTGATTCAAATTGACACAGTTTATACTTTGAAGTAGTTTCAGCTAATTCAGTGTGAATTATAGTCTTCTCTTTAGCGCTGGTATCAATATTTTTAAGTAAAGTTTCAATTAATACGTTCTTCTCAGCAAAATCCTTGCTAAGTTTATGTATTAATTGATTGTTTTCTTTCATGATACCTTTTTCACGGTCATGTTTAGACTTTACTTCCTGGAGTTCAATCATCATAGCGTGCATAACATTTAAAAAATCAGATTGAGACATATCACATACCTCTTTAGTGTCTTCTTCGTCGGACTCAGCTTCATCTTCCACCTCTATCTTACCCATGAAGCACAAATGGGCTTTTTCTTCTTTCTCTTCTTCCTCGTCTGAATGATCAAGACATAACTCATCCTCCGCCATGAGTGTCTTACCAGCCTCCTGTTGCTTGGCTAAGAGCATCTTGTTCTTGTAATACTCGGAATTTCGAACTTTTGGTTTTCTACAATCTTTTGCAAAGTGTCCAAACTTACCACAGTTGTAGCACTTTGTGGGTTCTGTCTGTTTCTTCTCTTCAGCTCTGTACTGCTTCTCATCAGACCTCTTTTCCTCTATTCTCTTTCCTTCAACTCTCTCCTTGTGTTCATAATTTATGGATCCAGAAGAGTATCTCTGACTGTTTGAGCTAGGTTTTTTGTAAAACTTTTTCTGAAAGGCTTTAGTCAGCATCAACATATCCTGCTTTAAATTCTCACAATCATCAGAGTCAGAATTATCTTCACTCTCCGCTTCCTCTGATTCAGAAACTATGCCTTTCTTCTTTTTCTTCAAGCTCACAGGCTTTTTCTTCACGACAAGAGCAATAGGATCAACAACTGTCTTCTCAGTCTTCTTCTTTTCATCTTTAATCTCATCAACCTCTTCTTCATTCTGCCTGAGAGTTTCATAGACCTCATGAAGTGGAATTTCATTCAGATCTTTCATGTGCTTCATTTGTCTAGTGAATCTTTTCCATTATGGTTGCAGAATACTGAGGAACTTGACATTCAGTTCAATCTGTGACTTTTTGACCTTGTTCTTGCTTAGCTCGTTCAGCAAGGTCAAAAATATGTCATATGTTGCCTCGAGAGATTCTCCGTCTTTGGCTTTGAACCCCTCGTAGTTGTTGAGGCAGTTAGAAATTTTGAGCTGATTGCCAACCTTTGATCCTAGCATCATTTTCTCCAATTGATCCCACATTTCCTTGCCTATAGCATTGTAGCTATCAATCTTTACATAAATCTCATTCGGTATGCCTTGAAGAATGAATGATTTTGCCAGTCTATCAGCTTTTCTTCTATTTAACTGCTCTTCAGTGTATTAAGCTAGTGGTAATGGATACTCTCTCTCTTTCTCTTGTCCAGGTACTCCAACAATATGAGTCTTTATTGGAAGTTTCATGATTCCTTCTTCAAAAGATTTCTTGATATACTCTCCCAACTCATGTCTTTCTATGAAGTCCATGAACCGATCTTTCCATTGCTCATACTCTCCCTTGAAGAGTACTGGTGGCTTAACATCAGTTCCAATCGCGAGAGCTTCCCTTGATGACATCCTGATTGAAAAATTACAATAAGAACTTTGACAAACTGATCGTTAGTCCAATAGAAATCAAGTAAATCAGAAAAACTTAGACATAAAATTAGAAATGAAATTTCCAAAATTCTCTAAGTATAAAATTCGCAAATTTCACAAAATTACAAAGAATTCGCAATACATAGTGATACACACAGAATTTGCAAGTAAACACTTCAGAATTCTCAAGCAATGGAATTCGCAAAAGATGAAATCAAGAATTCGTAAACAACATCACATAAGAATTCGTATAAAACCAAACTTCAGAATTCACAATCAAAGAAATCAAACAGGAATTCGTAGACCAACTTTCTTGCGAATTCTAATGAATTCGTAACACACACACTTGTGAATTTTGAGTTTTCGTGAACAAGAAATCTACGAATTATGTCCTCAACCAATTTACTAAAAACACTTTTCGTAAACAATACTTCTGAGAAACCTGAAAATTCCCACGAATCAACTTTGCGAATCCTACACTTCTAAGAATTCTTTCTACGAATTCTTGAAAGACTTTCAGTAACTCAGGCTTATACGAATTCTGAATAATTCGTAGATAAGCCAATGCGAAACCTGAAGAATTCGTAATACACTGTCTTGCGAATTCTCTGCAATTCGCAACACATACGCCTGCAAATTTTACACATGTAAAATTTTCAAACAAGAATATGCGAATATTAGAGATCTGCAAAATCTAATATGAATCCTGCGAAATCCAACAATTCTACGAATTCTTCGTGACCCTGCGAGTTCTTGAAGAAACTTGCGAGTTCTTCAGATCTGCTTGCGAGTTCTTCAACTTTCGAAGAAAAACACCTCTGGATTCCTCAAAAACATATCTATACCTCGAATTTCGATCTGAAACTTTGACAATATGTTCCCTAATACATCTAGAACAGATTACAATCAAATATTTCCAACAAAATTCACTCAAGTGTACATCTTGATCTAAGACACAGTGTTTGAACTCGTGAAAACGAAAAACAACAAATTCATCAAATTGATGAAAAAATACAGTGCAATCCAATACAAAACTTATACAAACTCAATCTAATACTCAAATTGAACTCAAACCAATTGATTACAACTCGAATTACACACAAAAACAAGAAATTCGATCCTAGATTCAATGTAACAGTACCGAACTCTGATTTTCTTGATTTCGATCTGGATCTACTCTGATACCAATTTTTAATCCTAGATTTGATCAAGTTCTTATCTAAATCAATCATACAAACAAGATTAAACAATCTACATGATTTGATTAATCACAAGATTTGATCACAAACGATTTAGAGAACTTTCTTTCTCTAACCACAGATTTTCTCTCTCTAACTCTCTCTCTCTCTACGAATGCTCTAATGTTACAAGTGATTCTCTTAGTTGTTACAAGATTCTAAACAACAAGTCTATTAAAGCAACAACAAACTACACACTTACAACACAACAAGACTTTTACTTAGACTTTATTACACTTGACTTTGACTTTGCTTGAGAGTTGACTTTTTAGCTTTGACTTGGATTGACTTTGATCTTCAATCTTATATGATCTTGCATCCAACCTTTTTACGCACTAACAAAAACATTTCATCCCTCGGCTATCTTCGGTCAAGAGTAGGCATTGCTTGGCCATTACTTCATCTTTGAGATTATCTTCCAACAAGGCCTCGGTTTGCGACGCTTTAATTTTTTCCATGAGACTTGACACTAACTCGATTCTCGTAAGCTTGGATTGAAGTCTCCCACTATACTCTTTCTGACTCAAGGCATCGGCCACCACATTTGCTTTCCCCGGGTGGTAAATTAATTCACAATCGTAGTCCTTAAGTAGCTCTAACCATCTTCTTTGTCTCATGTTGAGCTCCTTCTGATCAAAAACGTACTTCAAGCTCTTATGGTCCGTATACAAGGTACACTTCGTACCATAGAGATAGTGTCATCACAACTTCAATGCGAACACTACCGCTGCTAACTCCAAGTCATGAGTGGGGTAATTCTTCTCATGTACCTTTAGTTGCCTTGACGCATAGGCAATCACCCTTCCCCTTTGCATGAGTACACAACCAAGCCCCATCTTGGATGCATCGCTATAGACTACAAAGTCCTCCGATCCTTCCGGCAAGGATAAGATTGGATCCTCGCACAACTTTCTTTTCAATGTTCGGAAAGCTTTTTCTTGTGCTTCGGTCCATACAAACTTTACATTCTTCTTGGTCAAAGCTGTCAACGAAGAGGCAATCTTGGGGAAATCTTGTATGAACCTTCGGTATTAACCCGCCAAGCCCAAAAATCTCCGTATTTCATATGGGCTTTTTGGAGGTAACCAATTCATCATAGCTTCTATCTTCGCCGAATCTACCTTCACTCCGTCTTTCGTGACCACGTGTCCCAAAACCTGCACTTCCTTCAACCAAAACTCACACTTGAAGAATTTTGCATAAAGCTTCTCCTTCCTCAAGACCTCCAGAACATCACGAAGATGACGTGCGTGATCGGACTCGTCCTTGGAGTAAATCAGGATATCATCAATGAACACGATGACCGACTTATCAAGGAAGGGTCGGCACACGCGGTTCATTAAGTCCATGAACACCGCCGAGGCGTTTGTCAAACCAAAGGGCATCACAAAGAACTCATAGTGACCATAGCGCGTCCTAAATGCAGTGTTCGGGATGTCGTCCTCCTTGACCCTCACTTGGTGATAACCCAAACGTAGATTGATTTTCGAAAAATAACCCACTCCTTGAAGTTGGTCGAACAAGTCATCGATTCTAGGGAGTAGGTATTTATTCTTCACGGTTACCTTATTCAACTCCCTATAATCGATACACATCCGCATGGTGCCATATTTCTTCTTAACAAACAAGACTGGTGCTCCCCACGGCGACGAGCTCGGTCTCACAAAACCCTTCTCGAGAAGGTCTTGTAACTGTCTCATCATCTTTGACGGAGCCAAACGATACGGAGCTCTGGCTATCGGAGCCATTCCCGGTGCTAGTTCAATCTTGAACTCCACCTAGCGGTCGGGTGGTAAACCAGGCAAGTCGTCCGAAAACACATCGGAAAACTCATTCACCACTTCCATGTCTTCAAGCTTTTTCTTCTCGAGTTTGGCGTCTATAACATACGCCAAAAAGGATGAGCATCCTTTCGATAAACATTTCCGTGCCTTCACCATGCTGATTATTGCTACTTCGCCTTTCCGCCTCTCGCCGTACACGGTCACCGACTCGGCATCCAAAATCGGAATTCGGATCAACTTTTTAGCACAAAGGATCTCGGCCTAATTATTTGCCAACCAGTCCATCCCGATAACGAAATCAAATCCTCCGATGACCATTGACATTAGATTAACCAGAAATTCTCTTCCTTAAATTTCTAGCTTACAACCTTTAAGGATGTCCCGAATCACTACTTGATCGCCATCCGCTAACTCTACCACTAAAGCATCTTCTAAACTAGTAGTGGGTATGGACAACTTTGGACAAAATTAACTTGACACAAATGAAAAGCTAGCCCCCGAATAAAATAAAACGCGCATAGGTACGGAGTTTAAGAGAAACGTACCCGACACTACTGCTCTGAAACCAACTTGTAACACCCTAAATTTTAGAGGAAAATAAAAATTCGAAAATTGGCAATATGATGGCTGTAAAATGAGTAAACCTGAATAAACAATGACCTGATAAATCAAACCCAAAGTATCATCCCGTAAACAGGGAAATATGGTTGTGGCCTTTACAAAACTAAGTCAAATGAAGAATAAAATTCAACAACCTAATAATCTAACTTAGACAAGAAAGATTAAGGTCGGGTTTCGCTATTCTTCCAAAATATGTATCCACTATCACTGTTGTATCGGTCAATATATCTTCTAAAAAAGACCGTTCTCGACTCCAAGGTCGTCCACTCAATCCCGACGAACCCCACTGCTAGGTTGACCTGCTATACATGCCATTTTAGGAAAAAAATGTTAGGCTAAAGCCCTGTGAGATCAAACATTTGTATTTAGAGGTAATTGACAATAAGCGTAAGTAAAATCGAATTTGTGATAATGAAGATAATACATCTTTACCATAAGCAGATACCTCTTGGGTTAAAGGGGGAGACCCGCTTATTAACACAAGTGACGGAACACAAGAGTAAGCCACTTGACAAGTTAGTAAAACCAATACACATAGAAAGTACACACAAGGGATGTTAGGCTCGGTGGCTTTAAACGTACACCCACGGAAAGTCAACTTCAACCATATAGGGTCCTTACGTTGAAATCCTCATTCAGTATCGTAATACTTAACACGTAGGACTTATAACCCAATTCGATGCCTAAACGTGCCTCGACGTGAGAAACTAACGTCCCAACGTCGGACAAAATGCAACAACCAATATGGGGTCATGACTCCCAAATGAAACCAAATATGCCACATAAAGCAAATAAGCTAACCGGTGATTCAACATTTGAATATATCAACTAAGACATTTACAAGTGAAAGTTTTCACATAATTACTCCCATAATTTTACCAAGAGATTCCAAGTTGCCATTTGAATTATATTTCCATATTCCAAGTCTAATCCTTCAAGTTCTCCTCCATTCGGTTCGCTTTAACCTTTCAAAACCCTAGTTTTGGATCCCAAGTATTTAAACCAAGGTTATAGTAAAACAAGTTCCCATGTACAAACTTATCAGAAGTTCAACATAAAAGTTCATCAACCCAAAATCATATTTTTACCATAAAACCCTAAAAACCCTAAAAGTTAGGTTTAGGTACAAAAGTTCATATAATGGAACAAATAAAGATGGAGATGTTTAGATGGTGAAAACCTACATTTAGCATGTATAAAGCTTTATAAAAGAGGATGAACTTACCTTGTAGGGTTGTAGCTTAAACCCTAGAACTAAAAAGCTTAAAGAGATTAGAGGGAGGTCCTTTGTAGAGTTTTGGACTAGAACAATCAATGATTGGGGTACCTAAGATGCCATAAATTATCATGAGAGTTGTAGGTGGAAGCATTAATCGTTTGGGAGAGAGAGGAGGTCGAACTTACCAGCTCTTGGAGAGAAAACACAACCTAGCTTCCTTAAAATCAGATACAAATGAACCCAAAATCGCTGAGATGGGATTTATACCCCTGGATCCGCGTGCGACTTTGACTCAGTGACTATGCCATTGGCATAGTCGCTGTGTATTGTCGTCCAACACCAACCCCTTTCTGGTTGTTTGACGTGAACCCTACGACTGTGCCACGTACGACTATGCCCTGCGGCATAGTCGACGGACATAGTCGCCTAGGATCCCTAGACACGACTTTGACCCAAAACGATCTGATTCTTCGCGGAGGAACAAAGGGCTTAATCCGTAACTCAATTCCCGACAACAAAAGCACTAACGTAAGATTACCGAACGTCCAAACGAACTCAAAATAACATAAGATTACCCAAAATTTCGGGTGTTACAAGTACCATAGGCATAGGAGTCGGGTTATTCATCATGGAGCTTTTAACGTCAATGTTTGAGTCTAGTGAGTGGTCCCCAAGTCATGTTTTTATGTAAGCTTGCGGTGGTGCTCTACAGATCCGTATACGGAGCTAAGTCTTGCGGTGGTGCCCATGGTTGTGACTTTTGTGGTGACACTCATCTAGAGGTCGAGTAGACACTAGGGTCATTCGGGTATCTTGCGGTGGTTGCTCATATGAGCCGTATACGGGGATCCATGGCCTTATGTGAATCTCAAGAACGTTGATAAGTGGCTTAACTATGTGTTCCGCCACATTCGATGGAATCGGGTCTCCCCCGTCACCGAAAGGTGTTATCTCCGGGTATTCCCTTACCCGCACCTTCGGTGTTAAAACGTACCATTTTATTTATATAAATAGTATTTTTATGAAATATCTTGTGGGTGCGTTTTGGGGAAATTGGCTAGTGAACATTATTTGGAAAGGGGCATTTGGTATTGAAAATAGTATGTTTGTGATCAAAGCCATTTTATAACCAATATTTCGGGGGCGGTCGTTTTCTAGAAAAAGTATTCTTTTTTAAACGTTTGATGATTTATGTGATAAAACTGCTTTAACTCAATAGGTGTTAAGCCTAACACATTTTCTTTTCTACATGTATATCAGGTCTTAGATGGATCGGAGTGGCGAGTGGAGCTTGGTAGAAGTTCCGATAGGATGGTGTTGGGTCTGAATATGCTAAGGATGGATACTACTGCTAGTTGAAAGGTACTACTACTGCTTGAAATTTTAATACTGCTAGTAGAATTAATACTGCTTGGAGAGTTAGTACTGCTAGTAGTTAGTACTGTTGAAGATTACTACTGCAAGCATGGTTAGTACTGCTCAAAGATTAATACTGTTGAGGATGTTAATACTGTTGGATGATTAATTATGCTAAAAGAAGATTAATGTTGCTCATGTTGAAGATAATGTCTTGGAACGAAAGAATAGGAGTTGGAGATAAGGCTGAAGATAATAATGGTATTGATGCTGAAGATCAATTTAGTTTTGATAATTATCTTGTCATCAACTTTGTATATATAGTATAGAAGTCTTTGTTAGAATTAACAATTATTAATACGTATTGTTTTAAGAGAGAATTAACCTCAAGAATAGTTTTGATCCTTTCTATAGAGAAGTATAGAACGTCTGTTGAGCATGTTCAACAGATTGAGGTTTTGTGTGTAATCATTAAGTTTTATGCAATATAAACTTCTGATTTGAGTTTTTATATACTGTTCCATTGATTTTCTGTTAAAGTGTTTTTCCGCAACTTCTTTAACATAAGTTTCTGAGCGTGTTATTTAAATTCTTGTTTGAATTTTCGATCCTGACAAGTGGTATCAGAGCCTGAAAATTCAGAAACCTTTAATCATGGACAGTTCAAGCAACAATGTTTTGGTATCAAAGGTTCCCATGCTCAAACCCAATGATTTTGACATGTGGAAGATCAGAATCAAGCAGTACATTCTTCTCACAGACTTCTCAATGTGGGACATCATTGAGAATGGTCCTTCTGATGGAGGAAAGATGGATGCAGAAGGAAAGAAACCTCCACCAAAGACAGATGGAGAGAGAAAGTTAAGGCAGACAGAGATAAAAGCTTTGAGCACTCTGCTTTTGGCTATACCTAATGAGTACCAACATCAATTCTGCAACTGTTCAGATGCACAAATTCTTTGTAATTCCCTGGAGAAAAGATTTTCTGGTACCAAAAGTAACAAGAGAAATCAGAAGGCAATACTAAAGCAGCAATATGAAAACTTCATGTCTACAAAGAATGAGTCCATGACTCAAACTTTTGATAGATTTAATAAGCTAATTGGTGAATTAGCTACTGTTGGTGTCCAGATAGATTAAGATGATGTTAACAGAAAATTTCTAAGATCTCTTGGTGATGAATGGACTATGTACATTGTCTCCTTCAGATAGAATGACCAATTGGAGGACAAGGAATTGGATGACCTCTATAATGACCTCAGGGTGTTTGAAGCAGAGGTAGAAGCAAAGAAGAGGCCCTCTGTATACTCATACAATGCTGCTCTTTTATCATCCTCTACTGATCCTGCTGCTAATACAGAATCAGTTAGTGCTGCCCATGGATCAAAGCAAGATGGATCCAATGACTCAATTTTAGAAGCTTTTCTAGCCAGTCATGCTAATTCCACTCTAATTAATGATGACTTAGAACAAATAAATACTGATGATCTGGAAGAGATGGATATCAAGTGGCAGATGGCTATGCTGACTATGAGGGTAAAAAGATTCATCAAAAGGACTGGAAGGAACAACTTTGCTCAGAAAAGAGAAGATGGGGTTGGATTTGATAAATCCAAGGTTGAATGTTACAAGTGTCACAAGCTGGGGCACTTTGCAAGAGAATGTAGAAGTGGAATGCCTCAACAGCATACTAGCAACCATCAACCATCACAGTCCACTAGCTTCAACAGTAGGAACTCTTCTCAAGCTCTTGTTTCTCAAGAAGGAATGGGATTTGATTGGAGTGACCAAGCAGAAGAAGCAGTTCATAATCAAGTTTTAATGGCTAAAGTTTCAGAGTCAGCAAGCACTGATATTCCCACAGAGGTAACTTTAAATCTTTGCTCTAAAACCTGTATTGAAACTGTTAAAAAGTACAGGGATCACAATCAGAGTATGTGTGATGACCTTAAAAGGTTAGAGAAAGATAGAAGAGAGTATGTTCTGATTGTTGAGAGGTTTGAAGAACAAATTAAGTCTTACCAGGCTAATGAACTTCAACATTCTTATGATACAAACTACTGGAAGTGGGAAAAAAATCAGTTATAGGTTAAGCTTAAAAAGTCTGAAGAGGAATGTGAGAAGATAAGGAGTGAGTTTGAGAAAGCCAAACTTGATATTGACAAATATTCCAATGCCTCTAAAGCAATGGACTCTCTTCTAAAAACTCAAGTTCATGACAAGCTGAGAAGAGGTATAGGCTATAACACCACTCCTCCACCATACAACAATAACTATATCCCTCCCACCTCAGATCTCTTAGAAAGACAAGACAAGAAGGAATTACCTGAAGGAGCCACTGAAGCAGATCCTTTAGACAAAGTAGTGGTTGAAGCAGATTCTGAAGAAGAGGACTTTGAGAGTAAGAATGAGAAAGACCACAAAGTTATTCCCTTAGAAAACCACATACTGACAAATGAAAGGGGGAGTAAACCTTTTGTCAAGAGTGAGAAAGTGAAATCTGGGAAGAGACTGTTAAGAATGAAAAAGTTGAGACCTCTAAGAGAGGGAAGGGAAAGGCACAGAGAGTCCATTACATGCAAACCACTGTTGTTAATCCTTGTACTTGTAAACAGAATCAGCCCCAACAACATGATAAAACAAGGGGAAATCAAAGAAATAGAAATAATCAGTGGGCTTTAAAACAAGGAATTGATCTGAGAAAAATTAACAGACCAAAGCCTTGTTTTATCTGTGGCAAGTTAAATCATCTAGCCAAACACTGTTATTTCAATCCTATCAACCAAAGGATCACTTTTCAAAGAAATATACAAAATCCTGTTGGTTATAGGAAGCAGATAAAGAATCATATGACTGAGAATAGTGCACCTGTAAAATCTCATGCTCAGAATAAGTTTGCTAATTCAAAGAAAAATACTCCAAATAAGCCCAGGAGTAACTTAAAGAAAAAGAAAGCAAACAACTTTGTCCAGGTTTGGGTTCTAAAAGTAAAGAAATCTGTTAGTACTGCAACTTCAAATAGTACTACTGACAGAAATAATGCTGCTGCAAGCAATACTACTGCTAACCCAGTTAGTACTGCAAACAAACTTAGTACTGCTAATGATGTTAGTACTGCTAACAAAGTTAGTACTGCCAATCAAGTTAGTACTGCTTCCAGTGACAGACCCATTATTGTGACAAAGTATTCAAGCAATAAGATTTCTCAGTATGATAATCTCATCCAGTCTGAATATGAATATGTTGATAAGAATGGAAAACCCAAGACCACTTTGGCTTGGGTTCCTATTAAAAACTAACTGCTTTATTATATGTGCAGGGCAACCAACAGCTCAAGGGAAGGAGCATTTGGCATGTTGATAGTGGTTGTTCCAGGCACATGACAGGTAACATGACCTACCTTCAAAACTTCAAAAGAATTGATGGAGGACATGTTGCTTTTGGTGATAATCCAGCAGGTGGAAAGATAAGTGGAAAAGGTAATGTGTCAAAAGGTAAGATGACATGTGAGGATGTATACTATGTTGAGCAATTAAGATACAACCTTTTAAGTGTATTACAGGTCTGTGACAAGAAACATAGCATATTATTCAATGACACTGAATGTATTATCCTTGCTCTAGGGTTCAAGGTAGTTGATGAAAGTATGATACTACTTAGAACTCCTAGAAAGGACAATGTTTATTGCTTAGACTTGGAGAGTGTAGCTTCTGATTCATCTCTAAATTGTTTATTTTCAAAAGCTTCAGTGGATGAATCATCTCTTTGGCACAGAAGAATGTGTCACATGAACTTTAAAACAATGAACAAACTTGTGAAAAACAACCTTGTAAGAGGTTTGCCACAAAAGGTATTTTCATGTGATAATCATTGTGTTGCATGTCTTAAAGGCAAACAACATAAAACTTCTCATAAGTCCAAAGAGATAAATACAATTTCTTCACCTCTTAATTTACAGCATATGGATCTGTTTGGCCCTACAAATGTAATGAGTATTGGTAAGAAATCCTAATGCTTGGTTATTGTTGATGATTTCTCTAGATTCACTTGGGTCTATTTTCTGAGGACAAAGGATGAGACAAGTGGACTGATCAAATCCTTTGTTCTTGGAGTTGAAAACCAAACAAATCTAAGAGTCAAAGTCATTAGGTCTGATAATGGAACTGAATTTAAAAAAAATGACCTAAATAGCTTTTGTGAGGAAAAGGGAATTGAGAGACAATACAGTGCTCCTAGGACTCCTCAACATAATGGTGTTGCTGAAAGAAGAAATAGGACTCTGATAGAAGCTGCTAGATCTCTGTTGGCAGACTCAAAACTTCCAATTACTTTTTGGGCAGAAGCAGTTAATATTGCCTGCTATGTTCAAAACAGAGTTCTAGTAGTGAATTCCCAAGACAAGACACCTTATGAGCTTTTTAAAAAAAAAGAAACCTTTTATTGGATTTTTCAAACCATTTGGGTATCCTTGCACAATTCTCAATACCAAAACTCACCTAGCCAAGTTTGATAGCAAAGTCGAGGATGGGTTTCTTGTTGGTTATTCATCTCAAAGTAAGGCCTATAGAGTTTTTAACACCTCTTCTAGGATTATTGAGGAAAGTGACAATGTCAAATGCAATGAGAACACACCAAATCAACTTGGTTCAGGTCCTAATTGGCTATTTGACATTGACTCACTGACTAATTCTTTGGGTTTCAGTAATGAGCATAATGCAGGAACAGGGACAGAACAGGTACAAGTACAAAGACAAGAGTTTGTGCTGTTCCCAACACCTACTGCTGATCCTGTTGAATTCTGTGACCAAGATAAGAAAGAGTCTTCAGATTCAAAGGACACTGAACCAGATCAGAATGAAGAGGACAGAGGTGAAAAGGAAGATCAACCTTCAGATTCAGGAATCAAAAGTCCTAAGATGTCATTTTTGGAAGAGAATGACACAGATGATGATTCTTCAGTATATGGTGGAAGCACTCCAGAAAAGAATGACACCAATCTTGAAGTCAACCTTAATGAAGAGGCTGCCAATGCTACAAGAACTCAGAAGAATCATCCTCCTCAATTAGTGATTGGTGACATCAATTCTCCAATGATCACAAGGCAACAAAGCAAAATAGGGGGATTGAAAGACCTACAATCAGGTTTATTATCTTGCTTTCTATCCATGTTGAACCCAAAAAGGCATATGATTCAATGAAAGATCCAAGCTGGATAGAAGCAATGCAAGAGGAGCTACTGCAGTTTGTACTGCAAGATGTATGGGATCTGGTGGATCTTCTAAAAGGACACAGAGCAATTGGCACAAGATGGATCTTCAGGAACAAGAAAGATGAGAGAGGAATAGTAATAAAGAACAAGGCCAGATTAGTGGCACAAGGGTATACTCAAGAAGAAGGAATGACTATGAAGAGGTATTTGCACCAGTGGCAAGGATAGAGGCAATCAGGCTATTTTTAGCCTATGCTTCTTTCATGAAATTCAGGGTCTATCAGATGGATGTAAAGAGTGTTTTCCTGTATGGGAAAATTGAAGAAGAAGTGTATGTTTGTCAGCCTCCAGGATTTGAGAATCCAAAGTATCCTGACAGAGTTTACAAATTGAAGAAGGCACTCTATGGGCTACATCAAGTACCAAGGGCATGGTATGACACTCTGTCTACCTATCTCTTAGAAAATGGTTTTCAAAGAGGAATCATAGACAAGATTCTGTTCATTCAGAGAAAGAAGAAGGACATCCTAATAGTGCAAATCTATGTGGATGATATTATTTTTGGATCCACAAAAAATCAAATGTGCAGAGATTTTGAAGATTTGATGCACAAGAGATTCAAGATGAGTTCTATGGGTGAACTTACCTTCTTCCTTGGCCTACAAGTTAAACAGAAGAAAGATGGGATATTTATAAGTCAATCCAAGTATGTGCAGGACATTCTTAAAAAGTTTGGATTCTCAGAATCAAAGCCTGCAAGCACACCCATGGAGACACACAAACAGATCACTGCAGATCTTGAGGGGGAGGATGTGGATGTTCATCAATACAGATCCATGATTGGCTCCCTCATGTATCTCACTGCTTCAAGACCAGATATCATGTTTCCTATTTGTGTGTGTGCAAGATTTCAAGTAAGGCCTAAGCAGTCACACTTTCAAGCAGTCAAGAGGATATTCAGATATCTCAAAGGTCAACCTAGATTAGGTCTTTGGTATCCTCATGACTCCCCATTCGACCTACTTGCTTATTCAGACAGTGACTTGGGTGGTGCAAATTTGGATAGAAAGTCAACTTCAGGGGGATGTCAGTTTTTGGGTGCAAGACTAGTGTCATGGCAGTGCAAGAAACAAACCACAGTATCCACCTCTACAACAGAAGCAGAGTATATAGCTGCTGCCAGCTGCTGCTCTCAAGTACTCTGGATTCAGAATCAAATGCTGGAATATGGTATGACTTTTCTTCACACTCCAATCTTCATAGACAACAACAGTGCTATTAGCATTGTTAATAATCCTGTCAAGCACTCCAAAACAAAGCATATAGAAATCAGGTACCACTTTATCAGAGACTGTAATGAAAAGAAGCTCATTCAGGTTGTGAAAGTCCATACAAGTAACCAATTTGCTGATCTATTCACCAAAGCTTTTGATGTGGGTAGATTCACATTTTTGGTCACAAGTGTGGGCATGATAAACTCTGAATAAGCCTCCTTTGATCTGCTTTATGTACCATTTATGTATAGACTCCTTCCTGTCTACTTTCTCATATTGTATTGTGCATGGTGCTACTAACCTTGTGTGTTTAAGTGTTTCAGATTGCTTAAATTGAATACTTGGTACTCCTGGTTAAGTTAATGCTGCTCTCTATATTACTCATGTTGACTTTTCAAAAATGGTTAAGTATGGTTACTACTGCTAGGTGGTTTATACTGCCAGTGCAAATTTACTACTGCTTGCCTTATTTATACTGCTAATTAGTATTACTACTGCTAGTATGTGTTAATACTGCTAGTCTGTGTTAATACTGCTAGTCTGTGTTAATACTGCTAGTCCGTGTTAGCACTGCCAATATGTGTTACTACTGCTAATATGAGTTAATATTGCGAGTTAGTTAATACTGCTAGGGTACTTAGTACTGCTTCTAACTGAAACCCTCCACCTATAAATACCCCTGTGTGACCGCCAAAATACAAATGACTCTTTGAACTTCCATTGCTTCTCTTTCTCTCTCTCTCTCTCTCTCTCGATTTCTTGCTTACCAGTGTCAACCCTAGTCACGATTCGAACGCTAGAATTAACCAAAACGATGGCAGGACAAGCATTCTTTTATGAACACAACGAGCTCGCCATGTTGCAGAAACCAAAGCAAGCTGAAGGTTTCCATGCCATAGTGGATTTCCTCAAATCCTCACACATCGCCCACGCTCTAACTGTCAATCCCACAATATATGTGGAACATCAAAGACAGTTCTGGGCCAATGCTATCATTCACTCTGAAGAAGGAACTCAGGTCATTCAAACAAGGGTATGTGATAAACCCCTGACGATCTCAGAGGAGTGTATTCGCATCCATCTACGCTTAGATGATGCCTCAGGTATAACCTCTTTACCTAAGGAAGATCTTTTCCACACTCTTAGTAATACGGGGTATGAAGGTCCCACTGATGTATTCAAGTTTTTCAAGAACAGATTTTCACCACAGTGGAGATTTTTTGTTCATACTCTACAACATTGCATTTCACGAAAAACAACTGGATGGAGTGAGTTTAGCAGTACCTTAGCCTATGATGTGGTCTGCTTAGCTACCTCTAGAAAGTTTAATTTCTCACAAATGATTTTCAATGATTTTATGTCAAACATGGATACCAAATCCAAAAGCTTTTATATGTATCCTAGGTTTGTACAAGAGATTATACTAAAGGAATTGACGGATTTACCCTCTTTTCAAAAGGTGTATGTACCAAAACCTCCCAAAGGGAAGGTATTCTCAAACATGAAAAGGCCCTCCAAGGACTTTTCTGGCCAAGACACCCTATTGTTCTCTACAATGATGGGTGTGTCACATTCCCATGGTGAGGCATCGGTGTCAAAGCCCTCATCAGACAACCAAACTGATGACCTACCCACACCACTCATTTCTAGTAATCCTCCTCAGATTCCTATTATAAAATCCATATCCCCCATCACCAAAATCTATATAAGGAAAAAGGTAAAGAAAGTTCCTTCCCTTCTTGTACCTTCACCCCCACAGCCTTCAAGCCCTCTAATGGAGCATTCTCCATTAGAGAATATCAATGGAGAAACCGTAGGGGTGTCTCCCAACCCCATGAAGGTGCTCACTATGGAGCAGGTTAAGCATGTGGGCAGTGAGGCTCACACTACTGACTTTGCACAAAGTGCAGGGCAGGACAGTGTGAACATTCCTAAGACCTTCCCCACGGCAACTCTGGGTGAGCAATCATCCAAAGGTCCCAAGTGCCAAGAAACCAAGGGGGTAGAGGGTGCTTCTGCTAGGCAGAAGACTCCTACTAAAACTTCCAAGGATCTATCCAGGGTGGTCAACACACCTAAAGGAAGTGAGGAGAGATATAACTATGAGGAATTGATGGAAACTATTGCTAATGTCAATATGGATGTACTCAAACAAGGTGCAGAAATAGAGGAGATGAAACTGGTAATTCTGTCACAACAAGTGCAAATAACCAAATTAAAGAAGATGGTTCAGAAGTTGGTGCAGAAAAAGAAAAGGAAGCAGTATGTATTGAAGAAAAGGGGAGATGCTTTCAACAAGGGGAAGAGACAAGCTGAAGGGGAGAAACAAAGTCCGGTTAGCATGGAATCTAAATTTGAGGGGGAGTTGGGTACAGAAGCAGAAAGTAACAAAGTAGCAGAAACAGTTAAACTAGCAGCAGCAAAAGCAAAAGAAGTAGAAACCACACCAGCAGCAGTAACTACTACACCAGAAGTAGTAACAACAGAAGTAGAAACAGAGAAAGCTGCAGCAGAAACAGGGCTGACTATAGAAGAAATAGCAATTGCAGAGACTTATTAAAAGCAAAGACTGACACTCCCAAGGCCACTCAAAAGGCTAAGGGAGTGGTCATTAAAGAAGGAGGAGCATATCAGAGAAAGAAAAAGATCAGTGTGGAGGATGCAAAGAAGAAGGGAAAGGAAAAGATGGTTGAATCTGAGCAACCATTGAAGAAACAGAAACATATTGAGTTGGATGAAGAAGTGGCCAAAAAGCTTCAATAAGAGATGGAAAAGGAGGAAGAAATTCAATCTGCCAAAGACAGAGAGCTTGCATTGGATATGGCTAAAAAGTTGAATGAAGAATATCAAAGGAGTTTAAAGCCTGCTGTTGTTAAGAAAGTAATAAAGAGAGCTGTTGTGCAAAGGCAAAGAAAGTCTTCAAAGACATTTTTGGCTAATCAAGAGAGGAGGAAAATGATAAACTTCCTAAAAGGATCTCTTGGAATTCCTGAAGGAATGTTTACCAACATGCCCTATGGTAGGATAGAGGAGTTGTATACAAAGGAGATGGCTAATCTGAAAGGGGACTCCACTCAAAGGGAAGAAGATAAAAGGAAGATGAAAGAGAGGCATGATCTCAATATACAACAACCCTTCCCAGAAAGTGAAGAAGGAACTCCTATCAAGGAAAAGAAAGAAGAGACATTGGCTCATCAAATTGGAGTAATCAAAAGAAAGAAAACCATTGCCACCAAGCCTAAGGCAAAAAGGGCAAGGATTGAAGAAGAAGAACCTACTAATGAACCTTTAGCAGAGCCAGAGCAGAATCCAGAGCAGTCCAACCAACAATCAAATGAGCAATTTGACTTGTACATGACAGTGACAGATAAAGATCCAATACATGCTGATCCTATTTCTATGAAAGCACTAGAAATTATCTTTTGGGATATTCTGAAGGACAACAGGAAAGAATACTTCAGATTCAAAAGAATGGGTGATCAGTTTGAAGTGTATGAAACTTGGGGAAAAATCATCAGAAGCTGTTCCAGATCAGATTTAGAAGAAATGTTCAAGATTGGAATGAGCCTGTATGAAAAGGTTTTTACAGGAGAAGAAAGAAGCTTAATAAGATTAGCCATGGAGTACTTATGTATGATGTTTGATCCTAGCAAAGTTCAACATGTGATCAGAGATCTGCATCTTGAGAATAAATTCCAAAGAATAGAAAATTGGATGTTGTTGGAAAGGTGTGGAGTCCATGTCATCACTGTAGACAGAGCTTATCATGAGTACTACCTGGTGGATAAAATCTATGATCACAGCAAAGCCAAGTTGCAAGGTATGTTGAATGCAAAGTTGATATGTTCAAAGGATTCAGAAATGGCCAGGATTGTAGTCAGAAGAATTATCAATCAAATTCTGGTACTGGATCCAAATCTGGGCAACTGAGCTGAAGTGTTGAAAGCATCATGAAGACCTTATGCTGAAAAACTTAACTTCTCATTCTGAAAAGTTAAGTTAGGGGGAGATTGTTGGGTCTGAATATGCTAAGGATGGATACTTCTGCTAGTTGAAAGGTATTACTACTGCTTGAAATTTTAATACTGCTAGTAGAATTAATACTGCTTGGAGAGTTAGTACTGCTAGTAGTTAGTACTGTTGAAGATTACTACTGTAAGCATGGTTAGTACTGCTCAAAGATTAATACTGCTGAGGATGTTAATACTGCTGGATGATTAATTATGCTAAAAGAAGATTAATGTTGCTCATGTTGAAGATAATGTCTTGGAACGAAAGAATAGGAGTTGGAGATAAGGCTGAAGATAATTATGGTATTGATGTTGAAGATCAATTTAGTTTTGATAATTATCTTGTAATCAACTTTGTATATATAGTATAGAAGTCTTTGTTAGAATTAACAATTATTTATACGTATTATTTTAAGAGAGAATTAACCTCAAGATAGTTTTGATCATTTCTATAGAGAAGTATAGAACGTCTGTTGAGCCTGTTCAACAGATTGAGGTTTTGTGTGTGATCATTAAGTTTTATGCAATATAAACTTATGATTTGAGTTTTTATATACTGTTCCATTGATTTTCTGTTAAAGTGTTTTTCCGCAACTTCTTTAACATAAGTTTCTGAGTGTGTTATTTAAATTCTTGTTTGAATTTTCGATCCTGACAGATGGCTTTAGTAACGTCATCCGGTTTGGTGAAGATAGCAGATTTGGTGGTTTTAGTAACACCCAAATAATTTTGTCCCCATTTGTGGGGCTAGATAGTTCCGTTAGAACTCTAATACATGTTGTAGTGATTCTTTCTTGTAACTTTAGATATGTCATTTCGATGCCATGTATTTAATGGTTTTTGGAAGTTGTAAATTTGTCTGCTATTTTCGAAATTTAGGGGTGTTACAAATGGTCCCTAGAATATTTTTATCTCTCTTTTCTTCCTCGATAAGTAACTTTTTTGCATATCTGTTACGCGTTCATGTCGATTCGTGTAGCAAATCGAGAAGCAAGAAGGGATTTCACCATGCTTATGAGACACAATAATTGATTTGTATGAACGGTGAGCCTTCTAAAAAAGGAGTTATAGGTAAGAAAAAAAATATGGTTATGGAGAACTCGATAAGTCATGTGTACACTTTCTGTTATTTAATTAACTAATTATCTTACTACCATTTACATTTGACATTAGTTGGACTGCTAGTTCATTAGAATTGACTTGAATACACACGACAATGTCATTTTCCCTTCGCTCTTCCACAGATGTTTCCCTTTACCCACCTTGCCTCTTCTTATTGCCCCCTTTCCGACACAACCATTGGTAAAGGGAGGCATATCTATCCCATATATTTTCAAATTTTGCTAATTTTTATAATATAAGTTTTATTTTCTTATAAATATATATCTACTTTTGACCTTCAATACCAAAAATCCTAGATCTGTTACTAGTCACTGGTTCATGTCAAAACAGTTAAAGCATGTTAAAATATGAACTACAAAAGTGTCATTAGAATCACAATTCAATTTTTCAATATACCAACACTACAACAAAGCCTGCTTTTATGATATTTTCATAAAAAAGCACAATTGTTGATCACACAAACAACTTACTTTTTTCATTCATATGGACTTCGGTTTATATCCATTTTGGGTTTAAATCTTCATTTGAAAGGTTGTTTTCCTTTAATTACTTTCCTTTGATATTTATTTGGATCATAAAATGTTAAATTTTGATAGTAAGAAAGGTGAAAGTTGAATATGAAGGTGAAACTGACGAAATAGGGTTACGATTTTACCCTTTAATACGAGTCATATGTAGTGCACGTGCCGATTTTAACAAACTTGTTTAACGTTTTCAGGAGACAAAGTAGGATTGAGGGTTTGAGTTCTCGGCTTCAAAATTGTGATGCATCGCACACATACACAAATATTAATAAGATAAATACAATAACAATCGGTCTCTTAAACTTATGTATATTTAAATAATTTTATATTTATCTCAAAAATTAGATTTTTTATATCAACTTGTTACCTAATTATCAACCTTTGATTATTTTGAGCTTAAATAACCAAAATCTTATTACAACTTCAATTTTTAATAATTAAGTTATATATACACATATACATACATATATATAGGGGTTAAATCATGTGAGAACAAAAAAAAATTAAGAACTGATCTAATCCCTAATTTGTTTTTGAACTATAACGCCCGAATTTTCGGTAAGAATAACCCACTTATTATTTCTGTATGTATCTGTGTGGTTGTGACCCCTAAGTGGTAAAAAAAATTTAGAGGAGAAACCTTGTCCCACATAGGAACCAAAATAAAAATCAAAACACTTAATAAACTCCAATCAATGAGCATTAAATGAATCATTTAATTACTTGGGCCTTGGAGTGTGATGTTCTTAGTGGGCTCTCTTTGACATGAAATATACATATTAAATGTCAAAGATAGAGCCTTGGGCCTCTTGGAGTCGAGATTACTGATTGTGGATTAAATGATGCGGGTGTCGGTAGCCTTCAGGGTCAAAAAGGAAACTTTCAGGCTCAACCACCCTTGGGGCGACAATGCCCGGCGAGTGTGACACCTATCACTATCGTCGGAGGCAAAGTCGCAAGATGGAAGTAAGCCAGGGTTATTGTCACATGGGCAATATCGCGGGAGACATACCGTAGGGTGGGATGAGCGGGCGATTATGCCCCGCAATAGTGACAATGTCACTATCGCCGACCGACGATGACATGGGGTATAAATACGAGCAACTCATTTTCTTAATCACAAATATGATTTTAGAAAGTTTGCTAGGTCGTTTTCACTGCAGATATTTGGTAAGATTCAACCCTTCAACTCCTCTCTTCATTAAATCTCCTACCAACCTCACTCATAATGCATTTATGGTTGTTGGGTAGGTGGTCTTAAGCATTCATTCTGAAGAATCTTTCTCTACATCTTCAAGAATACTTGGGTTTCTAGGGTTTCCAATAAAACCCATATTGTGAGTTCATCCTTCCTTTCTAAAACCTTATACATGTCAAGCTACACTTTTAGACTTCTAACCATCTCCTTATTTACATTTCTTTGTTGAAAACATTTTGACCTAACTTTATATTTTTGGAGATTTTTAGGGTTTTTCACCATTTTGAAATATGATGTACTATTATATATCTTGAACTATAAAATGTGGTTGTCTTTACATATTTATGGGTAAATATTTAACTAAAGGCATTTTAGCCATATTCATGATTTTCACTAGATTATGAGAAGTTTTTGGATAAAAGAATAATATTGATGAAAATGGAACCTATGAAAGGTGAATAGCTTTATTGACGGGTTTTGTCAAGTTATAACAAATGGTGGACCGACTTATATGAAAGAAAGTAAGCTATTTTATGGGAACATTTATATGAACTATATGTGTGATTATAGTTCTAGTCACAAGTTCAACTATGACAAGCGTCAGGCTATTACTAGTGGATCCATAGGTATAGAGTCGGCTTAATTTTTGGGGTTAAACCCCGTTTGTAGCTAGTTGAGACATTGGACCCTAGGGTGGCAACTTGGTACGGTTATGTGGGACCGGATACTAGTCGTGGTTCGTAAATGTAAATCCTAGCGAATGAGCAAGATTAGGATCATTGGGTGCCCTCCCCCACATCTGAGTACGAGCCGACGAGCTTGTGGCCTTGATCCTAGTATTGAGCTTAATAACTTGGAAAGTGACCTACTTTTGTGTTCCGCCGCAATCCTTGGAAAACCAAGTCTCCTCCGTCATCGCAAGATGTATTTTGACCGTAAGGTCACTATGTGATGATTATTTCAATTGTAAACCCACTCTTTGAAAAGGTTACTTATTGTCACAATTAAATTATTTCCAAATCATTATATAAACTATATGTTCTCACTAGGCGTTAAGCCTAACACTTTTTCACAAATGACGTGTATAACAGGTTCCATTAGCGGTGGGTTGCCGAAGGTTTGAGTGGTGAGTGCGGTGCTCGAGGCATTTTTGGGACAATTGATATTTAGAGTCTTGACGTTCAATTGATTTAGATATTTTGGGATTTGGGTTGACAACCATTGTAATCTAGATATAATTTATTTAGATTAGTTTGTTGTCAATTTCTATATTCATCTATAGGTTTTTGTAAACGATATATACTACATTTACCCGTTTGGGTGGTTTACTCCATTTATAGAAGTCATATTGCCGAATTTTCGAATCTTAAAATTACTCTAAATCTTTGGGTGTTACATGAACCTATGGTTTTAATTAAAAGTTGTTTTTAATTAGAATAGGGCATAATCGTCATTTTTGGTAACAAAGATTCATCAGATGAAACACATACTCACCATGCTATTTCACCTCATGAAATAAAATACAATGTTCATAAAAAGTTTATTCACCTTATGAAATAAAACACAATGTTCATAAAGTTAAAATTTCACCTCATGAAATCTAAACATAATGTTCATATATATGTTATTTAACCACATGAAATCAAACACATTTTTCACCTATAATCTATTTCACCCATGAAATCAAACACAATTTCCGTTTACATGTTATTTCACCCATGAAATTAAACAATAGTTTTCATTTCATCTAGGTTGAAACTGCGGTGGTGACTTTTCTCGACCACAACTCCACCCATTCTCCGCCTCTCAGCACCGTCTTTCCATCTTTCACCCAAAGACTCCCCATCATAAACTCGAACACATAAATCACTGTAAACCAAATAATCTTCAATAATTTTAAAATTTTCTCATCGATTCCTAATTCCCTAGGGTTTATGGTAGATGAAATTAGGAGTTCGATCGTCGATGTCTTTTCAAGATTATCGACTTTTTTTTCTCAAAGTTAACATCAAATGACATTAGAGATATTCGATCACGAGCATGTGGTGGAAACGCAATACCACATACATGATTATTGTTGTCGGAAAAACTCATCTCCATCACTCATCCCTCGTGGAGAACAATGAGGATGAGAAAAAGCATGTGAACCTTCGAGTAAAACCTCTATTTTTCTCGTTAGCAACAACGTCGGCGGTGGCCATGCTTATCCTCATCTTCATTCTGGCGACTTCTCCCGCCGCGAAATAGATTAAATTCCAAGCATCTTCCTCAACTTTCATAAACGGCGGTGACGAAGGTGCCTGAGAAGGGGTAGAAAGCGGTGAACCAGAGAAAACCCTTTTTCCCCTAAAAATCCATGAAAACCTACCAAAAAAAAACAAAAACAAAAACAACCAAAACCTATATCCAACCGTATGATTATGATGTTGAGATATGCTATTACCTTTGGGGTTTTCCATCTTGAACCATTAGGCGTCAATTCGAGACTTTAAAAAGGGATCTCATTATCCAGATTTCAATGATGAATCCGTTGAATATGATTTTTTAAAATGCAGAAAACTAAGAGATGCGAGTGAAACAGAGAGTGGGGGAAACTTTACATCTGATTTCAATTCGTATGCAACTACCTAGATGGAGGGGGAGAATCGTCGTACCAAAATCTGGGTTTTTTTGGAAGTTGGAATAGTGATTAAGACAGAAACAAAAAGGAAAAAGAAAACCCTCAGTTGTTCATTGAACTCATTTGTTGGATTTAAAAACCCTAAATTCCCTTCCACTTTTAAATTAGATGTGAGATTAGACATAATTTTCACAAATATTGCCAAAAATGCCACAATGTTCAATGACCTTTGATTAAAACCCTTGAATGATTGAGATTAATCATCATGGTTCTCAACCTTTTAACGATTCTAATTTAATTACCGTCCTATATATATATATATATATATATATATAATACCACATAAATTATCCGTAAAAAACCTATCGAATTTTGTAATTTAAAAAAAGATATTTGATAAAAATGTATAACATTATCTTTTTCATTATTATCTTACGTACCAATCATTTTGTATGATGTTTGTTATGGTTAAAAACTATTGATAGCAAAGACTAATGATAAAGGTGACATCAAGATGTCTCTTTAATGGCAATCAAAGGAGCTTCTTTGTTGGGGAATTATTCACAACCAAACATCATCATCACAAAATAGTTTCAAACCCTTATGTGTTTATTATATTATATTATAAAATTATTTATGTTTTTGAGATATTTTAAATTTAAATTTATTATTTATTATACATATTTGAGTAAAACACGTTTTTTGTTCTTGTGATTGTTGCAAACTACTATTTTCGTCCTTATCGTTTTTAAATTATGTATGTTATTCCTATGGTTTACTATTCGATGTGAAAAAAAACCTGTCAAGCAAGAGAGATTTTTAATCTTTTTACCTTTTTTTTATTTTTATTAGTAATATATGATCATATTTTATGTATTTTATATATCATATGTATATATACCCGTATTAATATAGGTCATGTTGAAAACCCTTTCCCGTTCCCCCTTTAACGGCTTCTATTCTCTGGTCCCCACGTCCCTTCTTCTTTGGTGAGGCCACCTCCTTCCCCTATTGCAAACCACCGGTGACGAAAACCTAAACCCTAAGCCCAAATTTCATCTCTTTCTTCCCACTCAACCTAGAACTAACCCTTCATCTCTTGTTCGCACTTAAAATATTTTTCTTCCCAAGTTTCAATGTGAGTTTATGACGAAATCTCTATTTCAAATTAGCAATTTTTAACAAACCCATGGACGAAAAATGTAGTTTACTTTTAATTTTTTAATGTTTTACGTCTAAACTCTATAAAACTAATTATTAATCAACAAATATATACACAAACACAAAATAAATGTTGATCTCCATAATTTTGATTTAGTATCTTCAAAATTAATTAATCTTACCTATATTTTTATCTTTAGTGGGTCAATAGATAAAATCTTAAAGAAACTGATTAAATGGATCAAAAATTGTCGAGAAATGTCTTTAAATACCTACAACCTCGTGCATCATTTCATTGAAAAGAATTATAGTATATTTTTATAACTACGTTTGATACATTAAGTACTTATAAATTAACATATAGACAAAAATATATTAGTAGATGATCGACCTATTTTAACCTATAAAATATTATCGGTTTTGACATAAATTCCCATTAGCCAACCTACTCATTCACTACATCTATTAGAACTGTTCGATGTATCCAATCAGTCATATATAAAACAATTTCTTCAAACTATATGAAATACATAATTGATATAGAATGAAAAAGTAAATAATTATTTTATTTGTCAATTATAATACTTTATCGTAAATATTCTAAAAGTATCTACAAAGATTTTGTTTTAGGATGTATATATAACTTTAAATTTCTAAAATATACGTCCTAAAAATCGTTCATTTGTTCGTCTTATATTTTAATTAAAGCACATGCTTTGTTATTTGTAGAATAAAAAACGGTTTATAATACATGTTAAACAAAAAATCATTCCATAAAATAAATTTACTGATTAAAAAATTGTAAACACTAAAATAAAGTTTTTAGAAATGGATTTTTTTTAAATTAAAAATGAAATACAATATATTGCATAATGAAATAGTCTAGTAGGGTGAAAACAAGTAGAGTTTTTTATTTAATTAAGCTCGAGCTCGAGATTTATTATTCTCGAGCTTGAGTCGAAGTTGAACAAAATATATAGATCATATATCTTAACGAGTCGATCGATCGAGCTCTCTATAACACAAATGTTCGATTCAACTCTTTTGAAAGCTCGGTTAAATATTTCGAGCCAAGTTGAGTTGATCATATATCTTTTTGAACCAAACATCTAATAAAACTTTACTTATACATATACATATACATATACATATACATATACATATACATATACATATACATATACATATACATATACATATACATATACATATAAAACTGAAATTTGTTAAACGAACATCAAGCTTGAACTTGAACATTAAAAAAACTCCAGCTCGAACCCTGAGATTATTTTCTCGAATCAATCCTAAACAACCTAAATTCAATTCAACTGGCTCGTTAACACTTTTAAATTTACCGATCAAGTTTTTAAGAATTCTTTCCTTTTTCTCCCTTCTTTATTTCAAGAACACAATATAAATGTCCTTCATGTTATAGCTCAGTGGTAAGGTAACATACTGGGGAGGGTCAGTGGATGGTATCCCTGATTACCCAGGTTTGAATCCCGTGGTGAGCATCCTGTGACATCCATGATCATGGGTCTGCCACATAGTGGTACCCTTAATTGGGCTAGGTCGTGATCGACGGGGATTAGTCGGGTGACACCCTTAAGTGGGAGCCCGGATACCCCAGGAACGTGTGCGTTTGTTAACTTACCGTTCAAAACAAAAGAACACAATATAAATGTTTGGAGTTACCATGTTAAAAACATTTGAGTAAAAATGATTTAAAAAATAATTGCGGTAAAAAAAGGGGGTGGGTTAGGAAAGAGAAGATTGAGGCGGAAGTATTGGGGGACAATGAAATGAGTGGTGTAGGTAGGAGCCCCGAGCCCACATGGATGATTCCCATACCATGATATCCATACACGTGGCATCTACAATGCGGCTGGCTGGCTGGCAGTCGAATATTACAGTTAACCCCTCTGGGGACCACCTACAAGTGTCGATATCAGTCTCATCCTCATCCACATCCACTTGATTGTATTCGTGGCTCCACATAACACTCCCTCTTCAAGCAAAGCATCAAATTCATATTTAAGATTTGCTTATCTTCGTTCGTTTGATTTAAACAAATAAATGAATGAATATTAACGGTAAACGAACATGTAATATTTTGTGTTGTTTGTTTGTTTAGAAAAGTGTTTGTTCGTGTTCGTTTACGTTTGAATATAAATGAACGAACATAAATATACAAACAGGGTCGTTTCTGAGATTTCAGATGCTCATGAAGAAAGTCAAAAAATTTGCCCCTAATATATACCTAAGAAATTATTTCAGTTGAAAAACAAATATTTAATCAGGATGCAAAGTAAACTTAGCATGAAGAATATCAATATGAAACAATACTATTTCCATATGAAGAGGCAATAGAAAGAACTGAAGAAGCAGAAGTACTATTCAATTAAATACATCAAAAAAGCATGAAATGTAACAATAGGAACTTACATTTTTCTTCCGGTTGTTTTCAACGTGCCTACTAAGTTTGTAGCTTCATAATAACAACTTCTTTTATCATCACTTGTAAAATAATCCCACAACCATATGGCCAACCTTCTGGGCCTGTAAAACTCAGTTCAAAATACTCAATTTGTAGAAGGTCTTTCTTGTTATTCATACTAAGCCATATCAACAAGCTTTAAAACTAGCAGAATAACTCACATAGACCATATCAACAAGCTTTAAAACTAGCACGATAACTCATAGAGACCATACCAACAAGCATTTCATATCATTGAATTTATAGAGTAACATCTATTGTGCCTCATTTACAAACTAATATAAAATAATATTCTTAAAGAGAGTATATGAAAATCTAAATAATGATAAATCATAAACATAGTCATGGTAAAATAAACACAAATTGTGATGAATGATAACTTCAAAATCTGAAAATGTAATAATGGAGTCCTCAACTTTATATGGGTATATAAGATAATGAATGATTAATATGGGATTTAGCAAGATTTGTGAGCTATTTTCCTCTTTTGATGAAGATCAAAAAGACCAAGATAACAATCTAATCTAAAGTCTAAACAATAAACAGTAAACAACTAAAACAAAAATCTAGTTTTCATAGAAACTCAGAACAAGACAACAATCTAATCTAAAGTCTAAACAATAAACAGTGAACAAATAAAAAACACATCTAAGTATAAAGTATAAACAATAAACACAAAACAAATAAACCTAACCTAACTTAGAAGTTTAGAAGCAAATAAACCTAATCTAAACAATAAACAAATAAAACCTAATCTAATTTAGAAACATTCTTAATCTACAAAACTACAAAAAACGTTAACATTATAACTTAGAAATATACCAGAAGTATAAATCAAAATCGAGAGAGCAACGTAACAGAGACTTGAGAGAGCAATTGTCGATTTAGGGCAGAATCCACGACACACAAGACCACAACCACGACTTCATTGTTGATTTAGGGCAGATTTTACAACGACAAATCCACAACAGTAGTCGATTTAGGGAAACCGCCACACAATCGGTGGAGAATTTGAGAGATACTAATGCGAGGCGAGAGGCGTTCGATTGTTCAGTCGAGAAATTGGGTTGCGAGTATGAGACAGAAGTTAGAGATTAAGAGGCGAGAGGAGAGAGAGAGAGAGAACTGAACGAGAAATCTAAATTTTTTTGGGCCGCCTCCAAAACTTATCCTACTAAACTAGATTTTTATTTAAAAATTTGATGCCCTTATGGGCCCTGCTGCCCATGGCCTAAGCCATGCTTGCCATGGGCCAGGGTCGGGCCCGTATACAAAAAACAACCACCATCAATTATCATTTCGTTCGTAAAAAATAATAACAAAATGAAAAACCGGGTAAATTTAAGGTTGGGTTCTAGTGAGAATGAAAGTTATTGTGAGAAGGGATCTCCACCCTTGGATGCACACTAGGATGAGATGTACCGAAATGCACCAAATCAATCCTCGTATCAAGCACGATTCATGGGTGGGCTTGAAATTAAAAGTAATCAAGGATGCAGATCTCTTCTTACCCTTCTCACTTTAAGTCCACTTCTCTCTCTCTCTCTCTCTCTCTCACACACACACATACACATATATATATATATATAGGCGAATGATCGTGTGAGAAGAAAAATTAAGGTAAGAATCATAAGAAAGGATCTGGACCCTTGATCAATTTGAATCACAAACCCACCTATGAATCACGCTTAATGCAGGAATTGATACGGTGCATCTCATCTCGGTGCACCTCATCCTAGCATCCAATGGTGGAGATCTTTTCTTACCATTCTCACCATAACTTTCCTACTCACCGAACCCAACCCTATATACATATATAGGGTATATATATATATATATATATATATATATATATATAGGGGAGGGATCAATTGGAAACCAATATTACATTGGAAACTTTGGAAACTAAAATTAACCAATCATTGAATTTCCTTTTTTTATTTTTATTTTTAATTGACTAGAAGCGTACTCGCGCAATGCAGTGAGATACATCACGATTTTAATATTTCATTTTATTCTTTGTTTTTTTTTGTCGATTTACAGTACGATTTTGGATGGTTTTAAGAAAGTGATAATGTTTTTTTTATATAAATTTGTTTAATTTAAGCTTAATAATATAACGTTTTTTATACAAAAAAAAATTAAGTATTTTGTTAGAATTTAATGATTATCTTATATATTTTAATGACATCTAGAAAAAATAACCAATTACATATTTAATAATATAATTAAAACAAATTTATAGTAATATAATATATTAATTAATAGTGATATATGGAAAAGTCTACATAAAAGGAAGACCCTGCACATACCAAATTGGTGGGTGTTAGAAGCCTGCAGTAGTGATAGATATCTTGTGCTTTGATACTTGTAAATTAAGGGATTTTTCAAATATTGCATAAAATGATGGTACCTTGTGCTTAATAATTTGTATTTAAGAGTTTTTTATCCGTGTTTTATAATATAGTATAGATAAGGTTATTTTAGTTACATAATTTCATAACATATATGGTAAGTGTTATTATTATTATAATATTAATTATTTAATTTTAATGTATTTTATATATGGTAATATTGATCCTTTATTAATTTAAACATGAAACATTTAATTTAGGTAAACACAAATTGATTCATACGCAAGCTACAAATCAAATTGTTTTTAATGATTCTTATGAATCAGTGATTGATTCATCCAATAAATGAAAGTTTATATTTATATGAAATCTTCAATATTACCTCCAGACACAAAATATTAATATAGTGAAACATAATGGATTTGATATAGTGAAACAAAATATTAATATAGTGAAACATGATGAAACATAAAATGTTAATATAGTGAAACCTGATGAAACAGATTTGATATAGTGAAACATAATGAAAAGGTAATGAAATAAAATATTAATATAGTGAAACCTGATATAGTGAAACAAAATATTAATATAGTGAAACCTGATGAAACAGATTTGATATAGTGAAACATAATGGAAAGGTAATGAAACAATAATGGTAATGAAACTTAATTGGGTTTTTACATACTGCATATTGATGAATAGGTAATAAAAAGGTAGTCTTGATATATTACTGTTATCTTTTATTAATTAATTAATTAATTTATTACCATATATAATTATTATCTTTTATTAATAAATTAATTAATTTGTTACCATATTTCATCTTTGTTGCCAAATTTGAAATACAAAAGAAAAAGACACATTTACCCTTTTCACATATTGTTATTATCTTTTATTAATAAATTAATCAATTTATTACCATATATAATTCAAATGAATCTTGACCATTGATTAAAAATATCAATGGTTGAAATTTGGTTTCCAAAGTTTCCAATGAAATTTGGTTTCCAATTGAAACCACCTCTCTCTCTCTATATATATATATATATATATAGGGGAACGATCATTTGAAAACCACTATTATATTGCAAACTTTGCACACCAATTCTAACCAATCAATGAATTTTTTCCTTCTTTTTATAAATTTTAATTATAAGGGTAAGGTTGTCTTTTCTATTTTATCCATTTATTTATGGTAATTATCATCTACCGTTATTTTTGGATATGTTTAAATTAATAACCAACTAATTATGGTGTTTATTTGTTTTAATTAAAAGTCAATCTAGCAAACAAAAGAGGATGAATGAAGTATTGCTCCATATTCACGCGTATTTGCAACTTCATATCAACATCTTGAAGTTGTGTCTTTCATGGATGCTTCAGATGGATACGTAAGTATATATGTTGTTTAACTCGATTGATGTCGTCACGATCAACTCTCGACTTATCTACGGTTAATTTATGTTCATCGTCGTTCATATTCGTTCATCGTCGTTTCATCTTCGTTCATCACCGTGTCATCTCGGTTTCATATCCTTTTTCATCTCTGTTCATCGTCGGTCATTGTCGTTCATCTCCGTTCATTGTTGTTCATCTCCATGTCATCTCGGTTTCATATCCGTTTTCATCTCCGTTTATTGTCGTTCATCTCCGTTCATCTCTGTTTCATATCCATTTTCATCACAACTTCACTTAGTTTTCATCACGGTCTTCATCACAGTTTCATCACGGGTTTATCATAATTCTCTGCATATTTACAACACAAAGTTCATCACGGTAGAAACAAGACTCATTACATCAAGGCTTCTAATTAAATATATTAATTTAATTAAATACATCAAGGCTTCTAATTAAATATATTAATTTAATTAAATACATCAAGGCTTCTAATTAAATATATTAATTTTTCATTTTAATTATGTTTCCAAAAATATCATGATTACATCACCGGTTTTATTAATTAATTAGATATATTAATTTTTAATTTTGGTAACCAACTACAATCTTGACCATGTTCCCAAAAATATTACAATTTCATCCGTTTTCCTTAATTATGTCTTGAAATTACGATATACGATTTTGCCCTCACTCTCTAATTTTATTAATTAAATATATTAAATTTTAATTTTAATTACCATAAATAACTAAATTTAATCTTGACCATTGATTGATGAAATCTACGGCTAGGAAGTGGGTTGCAAAGTTTGCAATTTTATGGTGGTTTGCAAATGAAACCACCTCTCCCTCTCTCTCTCTCTCTCTCTCTATATATATATATATATATATACAAACATAAACGAACATAAGTGAACGGACATTAACGAACATAACCGAAAGTAAATGAACATAAGTGAACGAACATTAGGTGCGTTTACATGAGACAGGACATGACGATACAAAACTCACTGTCCCATGTTTGGTGCGACATGGGACAAGGACAAGAACTGGGACAACGTGGGACAAAAAAGGTATTTTCTTGTTCCACCAAAATAGGTGGAACAAGATGGGACAAGAATGAGATAGAAACTAAAATATTACCAATTAACCCTTGTTTGATATATAACCTTAATATTATATTTGTTTTAGTGATCACCACCGCTAGTCGTAGCTGCCACCACCACCGATATCTACCATCGGCCACCTCCTCAATACCATAACCTCCTCCACCACCGTCGGCCACCGACCACTGACATCCATCGCCACCTCCACAACTACCATCGACCACCACTGTCCATCACAACTCTTAATCAATGTAATTCCGTAGATCCTAACGCTCTCCCCACCTAAGACTTTTACCCCAAGGTGGACAACTTATTGTTAACACTTAAAGGTTAAGTCTATATATGCTAAGTCAATACCTAGTTCAATTAAATAAGGCTCTGATACCAACTTGTAACACCCTAAAAATAGGGATAACAAAATTCCGGAAAAACGGACATGAGGTATATAGAAATTGCCATAGCAAGAGCCTCCCAAAAATGGGGAATAAATAAAACCCGTTTAATTACAGTTTGTAATTCAACGACAATAAACAACAACCAACTAATCTAATTTCTACAATAGAAAAGAGATTACAAAAAGGGTGTCGCCTATAGACCCAATGGATGTCTTCTAAAAAAAGTGCACCCAAATGCACCTTCCCCAAGCTCTCACCAAAGCCTGCCTAAGCCTGCTTAGAAGCGGCGCCACTAGAACTTGAGATACACAAAGACACCAAACAAGTGTTAGGCTAAAAAGCCTAGTGAGTTTGAACATGCAAAACCATTCATTTAAGAGGAACATATGCATATAATTACATGATAATAATCGGGTAAATTTCCGTACGTGGGGTCAATGGGGGAGACCCATAGCATCAATCAAGTTCCACCCAAAGAGTCGATACACCTTGATGCCAACTACCATGAGTGACATCCGAAAGGCCCGACACATCCGAGGACTACAACCATGACATTACCTCGAATGGCGGAGGTCTAGGTGCATACCGTAAAGGTGGCACCAAAGACAATATCCTCTTAGTGTCTATCGACTTGGTTGGTCCAAAAATAACGTTAATAGGCCTTAAGACATGCATTCCACATGAGACGTTCACAATACCAACCATGGGTACAATATTAGGCCATATGATCCACCTTTCATGTATAGCCTTCACATAAGTTTCTCACATACTTGACATGATCAATATAACCAAATTTCACATCTTGTATACACAAGTATTAAATCACCCAATTCCATAGTACATTCTTCATCAAAGATCTAGTAAAACAATTTATCATCATATAAGTATCAACTAGTCCATTCATCAAAGATTAGGTCAAATTCACCTATATTAACCACTACTTGAAAATGACCTATATGAATACATTTCCAGCTTATTGAAAACTAAAAGGGTTCCAAGTAACCTTTAAAGGACCCTTCATCCATCTAGAACATAAGTGTTTGACCATACATGCATAAACCCCACCAAAGCTTCAAGATAAATATCATGTAAGAATGAAATAAAGACATTAAGAGCTATAAAATGATGTGTATCTAGTTTAACAAAGTTTTAAAAACTCATAATCTAAGTTTTGGTTAAAACCTAGAAAATAGAAAACCCTAGAAGTTGATAGTGGAAGATTTGATTGCAAGGAGAGGAGATCTTGATAAGAACACTTCAATAAATTCTTTGGAGTTGCCTTGATCACCAATAAATGAGAGTTGATGAGAAGGAATTTTGGAAGCTCAAAAATCGCACCTCAAAGCTCTCTCCCGTTTTTAAATTTAGAATTGAGGAATGAAACATCAAATTTCAGCATAAATCATCAGGGCACACCACGCGGGTGACATTGCCCAACTACTTTTCCCAGGGGCATTGTCGCAGGGGCTTAACACCCTTCTGGACACTCCAAGCGACTGTGACAGGCGACAGTGCCCGTGTCATAGTCGCAGGTCATTGTCGCCCAAACACCCCTAGCTACTGTATTTCTGTGTTTTCCGCATTAAATGGGTTAGAAATCACATAGAGGTTCTTGGAAGATTAATCTAACTAGTTAATAGGAATACTTAATCATAAATGAGAGGGGGTCGGGTCAATCTTACCCGAAGTTACTTACAAGGAATATTTTCGGATGTTACAAAGAATTTAATCGAGTTCTCGAACGAGCCGAGTCGAACATTGGTGTTACGAGGCTCAACTCGTTAAGTTCAATGAATTTTATTTTGTATTCGAGATCGACTCAAACTCGATAATTATTAAGCTCGAGCTCGAGATAAACGAGCACGAGATCGTGATAAACGATCTCGAGCTCGAGTAACTCGTTAAAATCTCGAATTGTTCACACTCCTGGCCACCCCTATAAAAAAGAGGTAGGCTAAATGTAACTCTATAATTGCTAAATGCACCCTACTAAATAATTTATTTTTCACACATATTAACATCAAAACTTATTTTTTACATTTTTAATACATTATTTGACCTGGTTTTAACAAAGAGGTTTCACCGATGGAAAAATCCATCGGTAATCCTTCGGTGAAGGCTTTTTCATACCAGCGGATTCGGTTGGTAATCTGTCGCTGATGCTCTATCCGTCGCTGAACCACCTGTGATTCGCCACAAATTCGTCGGAAATTGCCGGCGAAAAAATTCATCAGCAATGCCTCTTTGTTTTGTGATATTCATATGTATTCGGTTCATAATGTAAAACTTCTTAGTTATATTTTTTGTTTCACAAACACATAAAAAGTGTTCACATTGTGAAACTAATATATATCTATGTGTGTAGGGACTAAGATCAGATAGAAACCTAAAAGGAAATGTGTTTGTAATGTTATATATTAGTGTTGTTTATACAAAATTTAATAATTTTCTAAGCACTCAGCTAAATATATGTAGTAAAAGTTATGTGTTCGTAATGTTATATATTAGTGTTGTTTATGCAAAATCTAATAATTTTTCTAAGCACTCAGCTAAATATTTGTACAAAATATTAAACAACGAAGGCATAATGAAATTAGTAGTACGTATTAATAATAGTACATAAGCAGTGAAACCAGATCCAAAATGAAAATTGATAAGCAAAATTTTATACAGTGTAGCAAACAACTATAGTTGGTACCAACCTAAAGGATACCAACCTTTTTTAGTTGACACATGTTAGTATTAGGTTTTATATCAACGTCGCAAAAGACTGATTAGTACCTCACATGATCGGTCTTATCGTTGCTAAATTGATAGTGTTAACTTCAAGGACATTGACTCTTGTGAAATTGATTAATTAGAAACCATCAATGTAGATAGTCTATTTTAAGAACGAAATCCAAATTTTCAACAAACCACATAGACCAACAATGTAATTCACTCTATAAAGAAAACCCTTATAGAAAACTACAAAATTTGCCCATGTCTCATGGTGAAAATCATATAATCCTTTATGTGCAAAATTATACACCCCTTTCCCCTCACAATTCATTTTTTTTTAATTTATAATTACATTTTTGGTCTCTATACTTTTTTCATAGTTTACTTTATACCTTTTAGTTTAACCCTTTTCATTTTGCACTTTCATCATATTAACACATATAATCGTATATTAACTAAAATACGTTAAAAAATACTTTTTAATTTTAACAAATTACACTATTATAATCGTCTTGTCGATACATTCGAAATAAGCCAAATATTGAATATTTTTTGATTTAATTATATTATTATATGTCATATACTGTACTTGATTAATTGATTTTTTTTTAAATGCATCACATCCAACGTAAGTTTTTAACAAAAGATAATAAATATATTGGCTAATTTTTTTATTCCAACAAATTTCATATTTGATTATTCATTTAAATCAACATATCCACGAGTACAAGTATCCTCTATATATTCTTCATACACATCTAATCTAGGTTTGTATGAGATAATCCATGTACTTTGCAACTGGAAGTACACAATGTGTCCAATGGTGTATGAGTGTGGGCATTGAGTATTTTCCGTTTAATACCACCTTTATGTAATGATTACCATTAACATGCACTATTGCAGTTGACACGTGTTGGGATGATGACGACGGTTGTGTCCTGAATGGTAAGTATGTCACACTATCTGCCATATTGAGAACATGTAGTATGACAATGAAACTTGAAGCAGTTAGAATTCCCATGGTAAGTATGTCACATTGCCTGCCATAGATGCATTTTCCACATATCTACCATTTAACGTGGATAAACTGTATCGTGGCTTGACATGTTGGGCTAATAGATCTTTAACTAGTTGAAATTCAGGTTCGTTCAGCCGCATTGCATATGCATGACCTTCCATATATTGTGCAACAGCATGATTATGTGTATCACACACAACCCTCAACGTCCACCAATGATACTTAGCCGAATATAGCGTTATCAACTCAAATGGACAGCTAAACTTTCTTGTTCCAATATGACGACTGGAAATTTTGTCACTTTTGTAAACCCCACTATGTCCACACATAAACACGACTTTATAAACATCCCCATTTGGATTAGCCTTTTGATATTTTGGTAATAACAATGACACCAACCAAATGTCCCACATTATGCACCCATTCAGTTATTTCTTCTCGAGAATTGAACACCTGAAATTATTATATTTTGTTATAAATTTCACTTGTACCACGTAAGTATTAATAAACATAAATGTTAGTTATCATAATATTGTACCTTATTGGTGACAAATTCTGATGTTGGTGTCAAATCTTCTCTCATGTTTGTCATCTGCAACTTTGATATATATATATATATATATATATATATATATATATAGAGAGAGAGAGAGAGAGAGAGAGTTTGAAATGAAATGAATCGTTCGTTCGAGATATGATATATAATAAAATAATTAAATCTAAAAATATTCAATATTGGACTCATTTCGAAGGTATCGAAGAGACGATTGTAATGGTGTAACTTGTTAAAATTAAAATGTATTTTTAACGTATTTTAGTTAATATACAATTATATGTGTTAATATGATGATAGTGTAAAATGAAAATTAGAAAAGTAAAAGGTATAAAGTAACCTAACTAAATAATTATAGAGGTATAAAATGTAACTATATACATTAAAATCAATTAAAAATCAAATTTTGGATTTTGTTGTGTGAGGGGGATAGGTATTTGGGGGGGGGGGGGGGGGGGGGGGGTATATGACTATAGGAGGGGTAGGGTTATCAATGCCCTTATTGATACTGATTTTGTTACCTTTTAGTCATTAAATGTTTTTTACAAAAAGGATTTAAGGTGATATCATCATTTTATCCTTGAATTTGACGTGATAATGACATGACATAGATTATTATTAGTTTCATATATATAATTTTTTGACCATTCTCAAAACCACCACTAACCACATACTAGGGTTGAGCTTGGTACGGTATCGACTTTTTTTGGTTAATACCGTGTACCAACCAATTATAATTGGTATGCAAAATCCAATACCATATACCAACCAACTAAACTTGGTACTGACTTAATTGGTACCGAATTTTTTCGGTTGGTACATGTTGGTACCAGTTTATACCAATTTCAAGTTACATATACGAAAAAAAAAGTCTAATTCAACTACTCAAATGCTCAAACAAAAAAGCTAATGTAACAAGATTTAATATTCAATATCTAAAAAAGAAAAAGAAACTAATTCAAAAACCTAGATGTAACAATGGGGGACTGTTATAGTAGCGCCGACGAGGAGGATCAAAGGAATGAGACGATCGAGCTAAAAATTTACGGTTAGATTACGTGGTTTATTCTAAAATCTCTAATGAGGGCTAAGACAATAAGTTTGTAAGTTGAAAAATGAAAATGAAAAAAAAATTTGTACACTTTTTATTTCAAATTTCAACAACTAAAAATAAGAATATTATTGATTAATTTAATTACTAATTAATTAAATTATTGAATAATTAAATAAGTCGGTACCACGGTACTACCGTGGTACACAACATTCAAAATCATGTACCAACCAAGTTCAGACACTTGGTACGGTACTGTCAGCCGATTATAATCGGTACCGATTTAATTGGTACCAGTTTAACTGATGCGGTTGGTACACATGTTGGTTGGTTTGGTTCGGTACAAAATTGCCACCCCTACCACATACACAAACCCAAACACAAAATATAATAATCACAAACCCATTATCATTTTCCAAAAAATCAAAATATAATCACAAACATTAAACGTAAAAACATATTAACAACATATGAACATAAGAGCATCTCCAACGGAATCCCTACATTGCCTCTTTAACTACTGTACGAAACCAAATATGAAAAAACCTCACTCCATGGCTCATACATTAGTTTTCATTATCACACTCCCTACATGGAAGGAAGTCCCCTTAAATATTGCATTTGGTTATTGAGTAATATGCACATGCTGACATGCACTTTTACTTGAAAAAACATCGTCAACTAATATATATTTAAATTTCAAATAGGCATCGGAATGGGCTCCGACCCGTCGGGGAACCCGGTCCACCCGTTCCGGTCGGGGATGGGGATTCCCCACTAAACTGGGGATGAGGACGAGGACGGGGATCCCTTTTTGTCTCAAACTAGGGATGGGTCCAGGGACGGGTATTGCAATCCCCACCCCGTCCCGTCCCCGTTATATATTTTAATTAATAAATTAAATATATATTATTTATATAAAATAAATCGGTAATTCACAATTTCTTTTTTCCTAACTAGGTTTAGAATCTAAAATTGTTATTTTTTTGGATGTTAGTATGTATTTTGGATGTCAAATCAAAATACAATTACCCGATATGGTTTTGGATATTACTCGATATGTTTTGGTACGTGTGACATTAAGTTTTTTTTTCTGTATTATATTGAATTTCTTTTGGTTTTAGGTTATTAATTATTATATGATGTTGTGATTTTTTTGTATTAAATTAAATTCCTTTAGATTTTAGGTTTATTGGAAATATGTGAGATTTAAACATATGCGGTGTTTCACATATTTGATTTAAAATAGCTTACATGAACGGGAAAAAAAATCTCCATTTCCCCATTGGGATCCTCGTTCCCCGTTGGGGATGGGGATAGGGATGGGGATGTGATTATATTCCTCGACGGGGATGGGGACGGGGATTGAGGTCCCCGACCCATCCCCGCTCCATTCCCATGCCTAATTTTAAATAGTAATATTAGTATTATTAAAATAATGTAAAGTTAATAAACTAATAACCATTATGGGCGCAATAACGTTAAAAAACTGTAACATCCCAAATATTCGAATACCTCAATATATCACAAATATTATCCCAAGATCAAAATACTTACATTGCAGCAGAAATAAAATCGCTAACGTTACAATTTTGGCGAATCATAGTTTTGCTCTATATTGAGTGCCTTGAACTACACATATCCTTCTTTCGATGTCACAGTCAGTCGATCTATGCTTTATCCCACTTTTCTTTCCAATCTAGTAGTCGCCTGTGTTGCAACAATTTTAAAAGAGTTTGGGTGAGCCTAAGGCCAGTGAATCCACGGTTTTCATGCACGAACAACAAGTTTACATTTTTCACAAAGCTTTAACAATTATGCATGTATTTGATAAAAAATAGCACGTTTTACAAAACGATGGCATTATATTTGGTGTTTACATCACATAGCGTTACCTAACGAACTCACACAACATGTTCGTTGTTTTGATCGAAGTTCGGCAACTAGGCAAACTCACAAAGCATGTTGCCCTACAGTTGCGTCTTGATCACAGACTCACACAACATGTTTGTTACTATAGTACACCCACATTGCCACACAATTATCAAAATATGTACATGATCATGTATGTTCAAAACATCACACTTTTAACCATATGTAACATATGATAAAATCATGAATAAAATTAGCAAGCTTGCATAAAATTTAACTAACGCATGCAACCTATTTTAAAAGTCACGTGAAACTCACCGTACTAGTCGTAAACCTGAACCAATCATAAACGTGTCCACAGTCCCCCCAAGTACGTCGGACTTACTGAGATCGATCTACGAAATCGTCGTCTTCATTTCTTGTGTGGACCTTTGCCTTACTCTCTCTCACTCTCTCTCTCTTTCTCTAGATCTCGATTGTTTTTATATGAAGCTACAACCTTTCACCACCTTTCTATATAGTCGGTCTCTGCGTCGGTTTCCAACCTTTCGATTGCATTCATAATTGTTGTGATTTTGTAATTTAATCACATTAATTCCTTACTTTTCATTTTCCGAGATTTAATGAAGTGATTTAATTGAGGGTTACAAGAACCCGTCAACTTTCCTTAGTTTGACACTTTGACAAAATAACTCCTTCCAATCCTCTACTCGATATATTTGCCCCCTTGATTTATTTACAAGGGTTATTACAAACTTCCCCCTTAACAAAATGTCGTCCTAGAAATTTGCCATATCCAAATAAATGAGGATATTTCAATCTCATCTCCTTCTCAAGGTCCCAAGTAACTTCTAACTCGTTATGATGTCTTAGTTGAACTTTCATGAGAGAACCCCTTTGTTTTTTAGATTTCTGATTTTTTTTCTTCATGTCTTTAAGAGTTACCACTTCCTTTTTATATGCCGAACACTTCCTTAAATTAGATACATCATGACATAAATCCCACTATACCAACTCGTTTATTGTCTGAAGCTTTAGACATCCTTTCTATCTTTGTAAATAACCCATATGCCTATCTTGCCAATCTTCAATATATCGCAAACTTAAGCAATATTTTCTAACCAATATGGACTACATCCGGTCTATTTATCCGTCTCTTTTTTATGGTAATTCAACAATCGACTAGCACCTATCATATAACGTACTCTTCGAGTGGCTCTGTTTGAATACCTTTTGATAATCATTAACTTAGGTTAATGCTTTCAACACTAAGTGGTTATTCCATTTGTCGTTAAAGGTTACCCCACAAAGGTACCACCTTGTCTTTCTTATCTACGAAATATGGCAACATGCATGCAAACATTCATCATATTCATTGCAAATTCTTTCACAACTCAAGTATGCATCCAACATCAAACCTTTTTATATTCATGCACTTATGCATATATGTACTTATATTTTAAAACAAGATGTCTTTAGCTATCAAGTGTAGTCTACAAAACCCTTTTTGTAGGTAATGCCTCAATTTTTCAAGCTTCACTACTCATGCTACTAATTTCAAGTTATGTATTTTCAATTACCATGACATGCATACTATAACATTTCCCCTTTTCACCAATATACATCATAGTGCCAACATTAGAGCATCATTGTATACAAAAAAAATCCTTTTGTCTAATCTAGCAGAGACACTCTCTAGGCTCACTTCTTGGTCTAATGGCATACTTCATTTACTTTTCGGCCTGGCGATATCGTATAGTTACATTACATACTTTATAATACTTGATGTACATTCAGTCTTTCCAAGTACATAACATTCTTGTGCTCCAATTTTAGCACTTTTAGATCATGCTCACATTAGCAATCATAGATACTGAGATTATGATGTTCACCAGATAACTTCTTATCTTTCCATATTGCTTTCTATAATGTCTTGTGATAAGTAATATATTTTAGACATTTTGATATCAAATTACCCAATAATCAATGCTAACCGGAAGCTTAAAATATATATATATATATATATATATATATAAACTTGAGTTAGTATTTAATTATTTGAAACCATTTAGTTTGAGAAAATAAAAAGAAAATAACAAAATTATTATTATTTTTTTTTTTTGAAAGGGTATCCTGGGCCTATAGCCCAGACTAATCCCTGACAATTATTTTCTTGTTGGTTGGGTTTGTGTTCATGGGTCGTGGGGTGCAACAAAGAAAAGAAAAAGAAAGCAAAATCAAGAAATTGATTAGATTGTTTGTTTGGCCCAAAAATCGCAACCCAAATAAAAGAGAAAAAAAAAAAGAAAGGAAAAGGGGATCATATAAATTTGGTTTCTTATGTCTTTTTTTTGTGGTTGGCAGCAAATGACGGCCCAAATTACAGCAGAGTCCAGCGTCTTTGACCATCTTCCAGCGCCCCAATTGATTTGAGAGGAGGCAGACGATTTTCAGAACAAAAGAGGAGTTCTTTTGGACGACTTCGATTGGAACCGTCGAGGAGAGCGGGAGGAATCGGACGAGAATTCAAATGGAGGAGTGGGAGACGATTTTGGGAAAGATTTTGATATTTCTTCAATTCATTAGGTAATTTTAGATTGTAGGGTTTACATTTGTTTTCGTCTTTAATCTTTTTCAATCGAGCAATGAGTTTATAATCATTTGGCTCGGATTGTGTTGAGACTTGTTGAACATTTTTATATCATTTGATTTCCATTTATGCAAACTTTGATTTAATCGATTATCATTGTTGGGTTATTTATTTAAGTCGGTACCCTTGAATAGTTTAGCCTAATTATGAATTGCTAGATAGAGTTGTGAATTCGTAATTGTTCTAAGCTCTATTTTAGTAGCAAATAATACTTCAATTGATTGGCCTTTTGATTAATTTTAGTGTTGTGAGTTTGCTTAATCTAGTCTAAATGGTCGACGTCCGATCATTGGCTAGGAATGGCGTTTGTCTAAGCCTAATGCAATTAGCAGTTGAGTCTATGTTCGTAACTAGACTTAATAGTTGATTAGGAATTAGTTTATTGAGCGTCTCATGCTAGTTTAATTTTACGGACAAACAGAGTGTCGGTGCGTATCGATACTCATAGCCTTTCTGGAATAAAATGAGAAAAATCCCTTTTATGAACAAGTCTATGATACACGGTCCGATCAATGAATTAAACTCATTGCTAATTTTTAATTATTCGTTTTACGCTTTAATTTCATATGTTTAGTTTAATTATCAATCATCCACCCCCCCCTCCTCTTTAAATAAAGAGTAGAAATTTATCACATTCACATCCAATCCATGTGGATTCGACCCTTCTTACCGCTATTGCAATTTAGGTTGTAATTTGAGGTAAATAGGAATTTATTATTTGTCGGGCTCGACATCCGTCACCATGTATCAATTCAACTATCTTTACTTTTAGTTTTACCTCTAATATTCATTCATTCACCCTTTTGTGGCATCTGAAACCTGTCAAGCATTCTTTGAAGGGTTCTGATTCAACACAGTCTCCTCTTGTTGATTCCCAGTGCCCACACTTTCTTTCATCAAAGTGGATACTTTTTTTACTTGTAGGGCATATTACTTACACCGAGATGCATTAATCTGCACATTATCGTTGCCATTTTTAAGTTTCTCATGATTCCTTTATGATTTCACATTTATGTGATATGCTTAAACATCACTATGTTCTTTATTGACTTTGATCAAGTCACTAGTCGACTACCAACCCTTGAATTATTTTAGTATTTCACCGAATTGATATTCGAATCCATCCTTCTGCGATTATAGAGTTTAACTTAACTCAATTTTCAAAAGGAAAATATTTATTTCATGCATTACGTTCATCTTAGAGTCTACTCACAACTCTTCTTTGATGACAAATATGTACCATTGGTTCGCTTTGTTACTTGCTCTACCAACTAATCAAGTAACTTTCTTTTATATCACACATGCCACCATTTGGTCCTCATGACTCAATTCATCTACCTATCATATACTAGTGTCATTCTTAAACGAGGTTCTTGATAATGACCATTTACATGCTCGTTGATATTTTGACTATTTGGAGTCATTCGTAACCTTGAAGGTTCTAAGAACACACTTTTACTTATTTCATCCTCTTCAACTTGTATCACAACTTACTTATCTTTATCTCACTTAGCGCAAAAAAAACATCCCATGCATGTTTGCATTATTCTAGCATGGTGCCTTAGCTATAACCATGGGAACAATTCACTACCTTTTTTATGGTTTAGGAGTCATACACTTGGATAAACCTTATTATTTTACCACAAAGTATTTCTTACTTACTACATGTGATACGTTATAATAATCATAGCACGCATTTTTTTACCAGCCTCTCGATTTCATATCTTGCTCAAAGCAACACGTGATTACTAACAGTAGTTACTTTCATCAAATCAAATAAGTAAAATCATCCCCCTAACCATTCTTGAGATGTACATGGAGGACAATGAAACCCTAGTTTCCAATAAGCCTAATCAACCGTAGTCTCATTAGTTCTATGAGTATCTCACACACCAATATGGTGTCTTTTCCTTTAAGAAACCAATCCCGTAAAAACCCTTAGATCTACTTATATGGTTTACATATGATTCCAATTCTTGATTGTAAAATCCTTCAACTAGCCATGCATCTAACCAAGATAATCGTTTCTTACCATAAACCTATTACCATCATTGATGACACTAATGACGTCGTTGCTAGTCTCATATTTGACTTCCCGCCAATTGATATAAGAAATGTTCCTTATTTGGCTCAAATATGGGTTGAATCAACTCATTATATCATCAGTACTTTGAGTTCCTTTTATTCTTAAAGCTTAACATATTTTCTTCTCACTGAAGAAAATTAGTGGGAGTTTATCACCAAACTTTATCCCTTAAAACCCCTTTTTTCTTTACCTTTTATTTCTATCTCATATTTCATGCACTTTTCATCAATTATAGCCATATCTCTATCAATGCCATTATATCCAATGACATCAAGCCATAAAACGACTTATCTGCTTTGATTTGGTTTAAGACTAGGTTTACCAACCCCAGATTAACTTAAACCACAACTCTCATCACTATAAGTCAATATTTAGTCTCACATCTTATCAAGAATAAAAATCTTCCAATCTCAGTTTAAGTATAGGTTTATTGTAACCCAACTCAACTCTTTTAAACAACTGCTCTGATACCATTTGTAACATCCCAAATTTTCGAATACCTCAATATATCACAAATACTATCCCAAGATCAAAATACTTACATTGCAGCAGAAATAAAATCGCTAACGTTACAATTTTGGCGGATCATAGTTTTGCTCTATATTAAGTGCCTTGAACTACACATATCCTTCTTTCGATGTCACAGTTAGTCGATCTATGCTTTATCCCACTTTTCTTTCCAATATAGTAGTCGCCTGGGTTGCAACAATTTTAAAAGAGTTTTGGTGAGCCTAAGGCCCAGTGAATCCACGGTTTTCATGCACGAACAACAAGTTTACATTTTTCACAAAGCTTTAACAATTATTCATGTATTTGATAAAAATAGCACATTTCACAAAACGATGGCATTATATTGGGTGTTTACATCACACAGCGTTACGTAACGAACTCACACATCATGTCCGTTGTTTTGATCGAAGATCGGCAACTAGGCAAACTCACAAAGCATGTTGCCCAACAGTTGCGTCTTAACCATAGACTCACGCAACATGTCTGTTACTATAGTACACCCACATTGTCACACAAATATCAAAATATGTACATGATCATGTATGTTCAAAACATCACACTTTTAACCATATGCAACATATGATAAAATCATGAATAAAATTAGCAAGCTTGCATAAAATTTAACTAACTCATGCAACCCATTTTAAAAGTCACGTGAAACTCACCGTACTAGTCGTAACCTCGAACCAATCATAAAGGTGTCAACAATCCCCCCAAGTACGTCGGACTTACTGAGATCAATCTACGAAATCGTCGTCTTCATTTCTTGTGTGGACCTTTGCCTTACTCTCTCTCTCTCTCTCTCTCTCTCTCTCTCTCTCTAGATCTCGATTGTTTTTATATGAAGCTACAACCTTTCACCACCTTTCTATATAGTCAATCTTTGTGTCGATTTTCAACCTTTCGATTGCATTCATAATTATTGTGATTTAGTAATTTAATCACATTAATTCCTTACTTTTCATTTTCCGAGATTTAATGAAGTGATTTAATTGAGGGTTACAAGAACCCATCAACTTTCCTTAGTTTGACACTTTGACAAAATAACTCCTTCCAATCCTCTACTCGATATATTTGCCCCCTTGATTTATTTACAAGGGTTATTACAAAAACAAATCCCTAAACTAATTTCTAGGCAAAAAGCTCCTCACATTAACTTAAATGTAGGGACAATGATTAGAATGTTCTCAATTACAACTTTTTGTACAAATTGAATCAAAAAATTTGTAATACAAAACCCATGTAATATAAAAACAATACAAACCTAAATGAAGCATGGATCATACAATAAATCAAAAGCCTAAAACCCTAAATAAAGCCCTAAATCTTGTCAAAAGCAGGAGTGGAAGCAAGGAGAGAGGTTTTGGGGGCATGGGGAGGCGAATTTGTCTCCGTTGGTCTTTGATCTGGTACAACCTCGAGATAGTCACTATAGTGTTCGATTGGTGAACATATGAAGCTGAACATATGTAAAAACGATCAGTGTATCCAAGACTTACAACCATCATACTTCTGCATCCTCCTTCATTGCTTCAACGTATGCTTATACACCATGTTCCCTACAAACAGGGGCAGATTCACTTAACAAGGCCCCCATTAAAAAATTAAAAAAGAAATTTCTTAAGGTTAAAAACATTTTTTTTTGTCAATTCTACAATAGTTCCCCCCTGTGATTTTTCGTATGAGACCCCATCAACCAAAAAAGTATATCGAAATCAACCAAACCAAAAAAAACTCTTGAAATCAACTAAAAACCCCGAAAAAAAAAGTCTATGAAAATTATAAAATAAAACTTGGAAATCCCTCGAAATCAACCAAGAAGCAAGAATACTTTAAAAATCGTTAGAAATGGTGGAATTAGGCTAAAAAAATATATCGGACGACTTTGCGAGCCTTTAATCTATCTTAAAGGTGCCCCCACCACGAAAAAAATCTTGGGTCCGCCACCGTCTACAAATGAAAGGGGGATGAGATAAGAGGTGGTGGTGGACCATCATGTCAAAGCAGAGTTGGTGGTGGTGGATGTACTTACTACCTAGGGAAAAAAAAAACGAGGGAGCGGGAGAGAATGAAGAGAGAAAAATAGTAGGATTAAAGTTTCGTTTCCCCTTTTTCCCTTAAAATTACTATATTGTCCTCATACTTAACGGGATGGATAGACGGATCAGTGGAAGAGAGCAACAACGAAACAAAATGCATATCATAAGAGTCTTATTAAAATATTTAGTGTTTGCTATTCAAGTTGGTTTGGACTTTGGGTTGGGACAAAAAACCCTAGGCTAGCCCAATGGGCATCCGCTCTCCATTATTCAACTTTTGTTAACCCACAACATTTATTTACAAATATTATATAATATGGGCCTGTCCGATTTCCCTTTTCAGATCTCCCATGGCCGCCCATTACTCTTATAGTTAGGGGTGTTCAAAAAACCGTTGGACCGTTCAAACCGGTCGAACCAAGTCAAACCGGACCGCGGACACCCCTACTTATACTAGCCGGTTGGGGCTCACATATTTTTCAGATTTTGGTTGTGCAAGCGCGTTTTTCTAGCAGGCCGAACGGACTGGATTTAGAGGGCGTCCATGAACAACTCTAAAATCTGGCTACTGCAGGGTTTCCCTGTATTCAGCTCAATTCAGCCTTCACTTACTAAACAGCTTTGAATTACTTCCTTACATTACAATATACATATTTACCATTTATGAACACCACCAAGAAGCAGGATTGATTCCAGAAAGAAATAACATGCAAAACTAAATATTTTGACATAAATAGGAATTGGACACCTGTGCAGCTTCCTGTTGATATGATCTTTATATTATCTCCCCACCATTCTTCAAATGTTTTCCCATTACATCAAGCAACATATATATCTCTTTAATTTTGATATTGGATTTCTCCCCCTTTCGGAATTCATACGCTATACCATCAACTTCAATCGAACTACAACCTGCAATCTTCTTCATCTTTCTTTGTTTCATCGTCTTCCTTAACTTTACCGCATCCCTAAATCTATACAAAGAGGAATATAAGTTCGACATTAGTATATACGCACCATCTTTCTCTTCATTCATCATATCCACTTTTTCCATCACCCTTTCTCCAATCTCAACGTTCCCATGGACCCTACAAGCGGCTAATAACGCCCCCCAAACTAAACCATCAGGTTCCACAATCATATTGTGAATAAAATCTTCGGCCTCATTTAACAATCCTGCACGGCCTAAGAGGTCAACCATACACCCATAATGCTCTTTTTGTGGTTTAATATTGTGAACAATCCACATTTCCACAAAATGGTTGCAGCCTTCATTTACAAGTCCAGCATGAGTACATGCCATTAGAATTCCTACATATGTTACATCATTTGGTACTATTCCCATTTTGGGCATTTCAGAGAAAATTTCGAGTGCCCGTTTTGCTTCCCCATGGATGGCAAGCCCGAATATCATACTGGTGTATGTATAAACGTCTTTATGTTTCATGTGGTTAAAGATACTATATGCTTTCTTTAAGTCTCCACACTTCATGTACATATCTAGAAGTGCGTTTCCTATAAATCCATCGGCTTGAATGCCATTTGTGTCTATATAAGAATATATCCATTTAGCCTCTTCGAATGTCCCTAAATTAGCACAGCAATTGAGCACGCCGACTAACGTGAATTCATCATGTTTGACACCTTGTTTCTGCATCTTTTTGAACAAATTCAAGGCGAGTTTGAACTTTTCTTGGTGAACTAGGCCCAATATCATGGAATTCCAAGAAACGACGTTTTTCATAGGCATTTTGTTAAAGATTTTAAGAGCTAAACTAGCATCACCGCATTTTAGATACATATCGACCAATGCGTTTCCTATGTACACATCGAAATTCAGGTTATGATCACATATATAGTCATGAAGTTTCTTACCTAGGCTCAAATCTTTTAATCTGGCACTGGCTGAAATCAAAACCACCATTGTCATCTCATCTGCTCTAACACCAGCTTCACACATTTCGTAAAACACCTCAACTCCTTTCTCGCAAAAACCCATCTTCACATAACCTTGAATTAAGGTAGTCCAAGTCACCAAATCTCTTTCAGGACTTCCATCGAACACCTTCTGTGCACCTTCCAAAAAACCACATTCACTATAAAACCTCATCAACATGTTCACAACATACAAATTCAACACAAACCCAGTTTTCACAACATGTGAATGCACCTGTTCGCCTACTCTCAAGGCGCACAAAAGCGTGCACGCCTTGAGGACATAAGGGTACGTGAAACTATCCCCAACCAAGCCTCTCACAAGCAAATCACTATAAAAAAACAATGCCATCAGAGGGTTGTGATTCTTATGATTGAATGATCTTATGACGGCGTTATAAAGATCGATGCTTGGGTTCTTGAGTTTACTAAAAAGAGAGTGTATGTAGGTAATATCAGGGATGTCCGTGGATGCTGTAGCGGAAATTGAGATGATTCTGGTGTACATCAATTGTTGGGTTTGATGGGGTAGTGCTGGTGAGTTTTTGATGATGTAGGAGTGGATTTGTTTGAGTTGTTTTAAGGAGTTGCAAGATTCAAGTTTATCGATGATTGGAGATTCACGGGAGTCGGTATTATGGGTAAGTGGGATCGAGAAAGATGAAGGAGAAGGTTTAATGAGCTTTTCCATTTACAGAAGGTTTTCCGGTGGACATGAACGATTACGAAGTTCAAAAGATAAAAATGAAAACCGATCGATAATGATGAAGTTCCCAGCGTCGACCAACGCGCACTTGCGCAGTGCCATAAAAATGGGAAATTGACCGAAGTGGGCCAAACTCGGGGTGGGATTGGCCTCCTAGGGCGCAAATTGCTTCCCTGGGTGCCATTTGCGTCCCTTGGTCTTCTTTTATACTGTGAAACGGCCGACATACGAAACCCCACTTACCATTTTTTAATTCATCGATCCATTCCAAAGAACGCCGCAGAGCTGTCGTTTTCCAGCCCCACACCGACGATTTCTGCCATTTTTTATTTTATTTGGGACCACAAATGGAGGTTAGTGACTTCTCTTCTAACTTTTCTACCTATTTTTAACTGATTTTTTGTTGTATATTTTTTGTTGTATATTTTTGTTGATAATTTGTTGTATATTGGTTGAATGATAATTGTTTGTTGTATATTTTTGTTGATATTTTGTTATATATTTTCTAGGAATAATATAACAATTTTCTGTTTTGAAAATATAAAATTGGTATATTATTGTTGTTGTATATTTTATTATCCAGGATTTCAAAACATAAAATATGTAGAGAAAAAAAGAAAGTTAATATTAAAAAGTTGTTAACTGAAAATATTAATTATAGTACAAAAAATTGTCATCCAAAAAAGTTATGTGTTGCCAAATTTTGATAAATTGTATATTTTTCTTGATAATTTGTTGTATATTTTTGGATGATAATGTATTGTTATTTTTGTTGATAAGTTGTTATTTTTGTTGATAAGTTGTTGTATATTTTGGATGACAATTTTTTGTATTTTTTTGTGTTGATCGATTTTGTTGTTATGTATTTGTATGGTTTTAAATGGTTGTAGTTATCATTTTTGGAGTGGATGATAAAAAAAAATTTCTTCGTATATTATCATTTTATATTTAGGGTTATAATTTTAGTGTCATAGTTCTAAATTTAATGTAGTTATTAATATAGTTTACACAAATTATAGAATATTTTACAATAGGACAATAATTTTGTAAATACCCAAAAATCCGTAACTTTAAAAATTTACACGAAAAAATTGTTAACTTTAGAAACTGACACTTTAGGTCCCTTAACTTTAGAATTTTACACTTTAGGTCCCTCTACTTTAGAAACTGACACTTTAGGTCCCTCTACTTTAGAATTTGACACTTTAGGTCCCTTTACTTTAGAATCTGACACTTTAGGTATTATAACTTTAGAATCTGACACTTTATGTCCCTTAACTTTAGAATTTGACACTTTAGGTCCCTTAACTTTAGAATCTGACAATTTATATCCCTTAACTTTAGAATTTGACACTTTAGGTCCTTTAACTTTAGAATTTGACACTTCAGGTCCCTCTACTTTAGAATCTGACACTTTAGGTCCCTATACTTTAGAATTTGACACTTTAGGTCCCTCTACTTTATAAACTGACACTTTAGGTCGCTAAAGATAAGTATTAAATCATTATTATGCAGGGATCAAATTTCTACAATGCAAAGTTGAACCTGAAGAGTAAGATAGGGGTGGTGGATTTGATTCGCTAGAAATTGAACCCCACACGATTAGCACTATTTAGAGAGACATGTTTCGGTCATTGGTTGGATCTGATCGATACAATTGCCGACCCTATCTTGGTGCACATATTTTTACAGACCCAGGTATTCCCGCCAAACCTACGGGATGATGAGATGTTATTCGAGGTTGGTGGTCGTCGTCTTCGTTTCGGCCGTGAGGAGTTCTGTCTCATCACAGCACTTCGTTTCGGACCGGACCCGAAGATGCATAAGAATAGGTCCACTGGTTTTGTTAGACGGGTGTTCCCACGAGGCACGCTGACGGTGTGGAACATCCAGGATTTATTCAATCTGATCGGCACTGATGACGAGGGGAGGGCGCATATCGATGACGATTATGCCGTCCGTATTTGTCTTATGATAATGGTTGAGCTGTTCTTTCACGGTCATCAGTTGACCAAGCAGCTTCCCGATCATCTACTTCGGGCCATTGATGATTTGAGCGTCTTCAATCGGCTTCCCTGGGGATCCCATATTTGGGCCCACACCTACAAGCAGATGAATGCAGCGATCCGAAAACGACCGGAGCATGGATATAGGATGTCGTTATCTGGTTTTTTATTTGCATTCAAGGTTAGTAAGTTGATATCAAATTAATACTTTTACAATCTACACGAATTCCCTATTTCTACAAAATATTTACTACTGTCTTGGTATTCTAATTCACAGATATGGATTTTAGAGACCTTTCCCATGGCCAACACGTTTTATATTTTGACCACCAGGATGCCACGTGCTGTTCGTTGGGATAGGTCTTCGATCGGTATTGTTAGCAATTATGCCTTTGCTCTCCTAGATGTATCGGCGGTAAGTTACATTTACTACAACGGAAAAAAATTGTATTACATGAGGCCCTCATGTGGATTTCTAACATGATTATTTTTCAATATATTAGCCCGAGCGTTTCCCACGTGAACGGCTTGAGCCTACACCGTGGGAGGAGAGCCAGGAATGGTATATCCTGAGCGATCGCTGGTTTAGTAGTTTGGAAGGGCGTCGACCGTCGAAAAGGTCGAGAGTTATGCAGGTTGTTGACGCGGGTGAGAAGTCATTCTAAGTTATCCGATATTTATAATTTTTTATAACGAGAAGTCGTTCTAGTGTTTATGATATTTATAATAATGTTGTTAATTGTTTGTATAGACGAAGGATCCGAGTCAGAGGGAGACGACCAGCCTGATCATGACACGGGCCCCCCGTCCCATTAAGGCGTCAGCAGGGCACACGAGGCCACCTCGGTCGAGGAGCCACCATTTCATGCTGGGCATAGTCCATCCTTTCACCATGAGCATAGTCCAGCAGGCCACTATCAGCATAGTCCACATGTTGACCCCTATGCTGACCGGTGGGCTGAGTTTACGAGGTGGAAGGATGATTTCTATGACTATCGGACTTCTCATCGCACAGAGCATGATGATCTTGAGAGACGCCTTGCCGAGAAATGGGCAACTGAACGCTCAGAGCGTGAAGCTACTGAGAGACGCCTTGCTGAGCTGGAGAGGCTTACTAGCCAGTTTAGCTCTTTCCAGGTAAGTTTTTAACTTAATTTATTGGACATGGTTTTAATTTTTATCTTTTGGAACTTTATGTGGTTTGTTATGCTTGATGACAGATTCCAGGCCAGCAGCAGGGTGGACAACCCTCCCAGCCCGCCAACACGCAGCACGGGTTTGGATCTTCGATCTTCGGAGGCCCGTCCCAGTACACAGATAATGTTAGTCACTTCAATCTTTATGTTGTATCATTATTTGTTTTCAATAAGACATAAAAACAATGGCTTAGATTAATATGCAGAGTTCATCATCCTTCCTTGATGAAATATTCGGACCTTCGTCGTTCGTTACACCGACCCACCACATGGCACATGTAAGTTATTTAATATGGTGGGTACTTTGATTTTTACATTCAGAATATAAACTGAATAACCTCAAACTTATATTACAGGGCACAGGGGCATCATTCCAGGTGTTTAGCGGTCAGTCCACTGGCTAGTATACACAGGGCCAGTATATGCAGCCTGTAAGTTAGGAGATTCGTTTGTTACATTTGATATTTATTTGTTATAGGAAACTTGTGAGGACCCAACTTATTTTGCAGGGCACATTTGGGTCGTTGCTCCATGAGACCGGACCGACTACGGTGGGTTCAGGTATGCCGGGGTTTGTTGGGGCGTTGTTCCAGGATACGCCACAGGCCAGTACATCCGTCGGCCTCTCGAACTCGACGCACGTTTGGCCTCAGGTGTCCCAGGACATTCAGGTTGCACCGCCGGCGGATGTACACCAAAGGCCGATGCGGCAGAAGATTCCTGGGAAAAAATTGCGCCCTCCTTACACCGGTTTGCCTCCTACTACAGACCCACCTGTCCAGCGCCGCGTATCAAAGATGCCTGTTGGTCGTAAGACCGCTGCTACTGCTACTGCTGCTACTGCTACTGTTGCTACTGCTACCGATGCTACTGCCGCTGCCACCACCAGTTCCGATACGAACTCTTACACTTCATCCGCTATTGCCGCAAAATGGCATAGGCATGAATTGCCAAATTATTATCTTAGGTGCATATCCACCCATCCTGTGGGTAGGGACTGGTGGGGCTTGTTACTCGGGTTGCAGGGCTCAGGGTGGCTCGAAGTTGATGTTAGTATAAAACGTCATTTTAGTTCGTACTGCTCAGGGTAATGCAGCTCGTAGACCCGTCATGTTCAGTTCAAACTCCTCCACCGTATATGCTTTACACGTCCTCCAAAATAACTTCTTCCTGTATCTAACCCTGTTGTCCCTGGTTTTTACGTTCATCATTAGACGGCGACAACAAAGTGCATGATGGGCGCCCGAGTACACTTTATTAATTGCTTGGTGAATTGAAGCAGCCCTGTCGGATACAAAAACCAACCCCTCGGGTTCCCCGATACAACGCTTCAGCATGGTTAAGAACCAAGTCCACACATTCCCACTCTCAGACCTACCAACTCCGAAACCGATGGGCACAATCTGGTTATTTGCGTCCATAGCAACGGCTAAGAACATTGTGCCTAAGTAAGTACCCTTCAAATGAGCAGCATCGATGATAATGACCGGACGAAGGTGTGTGGTAAACGACCGAATCTGGATATTTAAGGAATTTTCATATTATGATATTATTCAATATAGAAGTTAAATAAACCATATAGTGACGCGAAAGTTACCCAAACACAACGTACCGCGCAACCGAGGGCAGCGAAACACATCTCAAAACGTCCTCGAGCGTCTGTCCTTATTGAGGTAACGGTACCAGGATTACGGAGCTCCAGGTTATAGAGAAAGCAGGGGAGTCGGGTAAACGATTCTTCAGGGGTACCACGCACCATCGTCAGTGCATAAGCTTTTGCGCGCCAGGCTTGCCAGTAAGAAATATCTATTTTCAAATCCGATCTTACGTCGTTGACAATGTCGGATCCACGGTATGTCCTGCTGGTATCCTTCACTTTAGGGTAAATAAAATTACCCAATACTCTACTGTTTGCTTGATGGTGGTTGGGATGCATCTACGTCCTCGAGCAAGTGTGTACGTCATCCAATATACGAACATGAAACATATTGGTATTTCTGACAGAGGTCGCATAGATACGCCAAGAACATCCGGCTTGCCTACATCTTGCATCGTATCTCGTTTTATTTGAACGGTGAACTCCAAACTCAAAACCTTCTTCAAGAAATTTCAAACCGAGAACGAGTGTAAGATCGTTTTTGGCCGGGAATACTTGACCCAAACTTACTCTTCCACTACGGTGATAACGTGGGGGTTGGTTGGGTGTGATGACTGGGGCTGCTGATGGAAGTGGAGGGGGCATATCAAAGAAATCATCTATACCACCGTATGATTTGATAGGACTACTTTCTGGTTCATCGTCGTCTTCATCGGTATCAACATCAGATAAATCCAAGTGGTAAACATGAGACTCCTCATCATGTCTATAAACTTCGTCGTCGTCATCTTCTTCCTGTTCTTCTTCTTCTCTTTCTTCTTGTTGTGTTTCAGGAACAACATCTGGGGTATCATCAGATTCATCAACACCGCCTCCGGTGTTCGAAGTACCACCGAGATCGCTTCCACCGGACATCGATGAATCGACAAACACACAGAGTGTTGGCGGATTATTTTCACCGTCAATAAATTGAATGAAAGACGAAACATCGTCAGAGTTGCATAACTCATAAAGGGAACCATCATATTTATATGATATTCTAATCCTACCAAGAGCAGGATCAATAAGAAATTTTCTGTGAATACAACTAACCAACCTCCGACGCGTAATGTTTGAAGACACCTTCACGCGGGTTATCGGTTGATCAGTAACATACTCCCACCTGTTATCCGTCTGTTGCCATGAACCACCGCTTAAGAGATGTAGCTTCACTTTATCCTCTCCGAAAGTCATATTTTTAAAAAATACACACAGAAAAGGAAGAAACACAAGGAAACAATTGTATGAAATTGTGGATGAAAAGTCTGATTTACATCTTCAATGGTTGCTGGATTTATAATAATAATTTAGGGAATCAAATTTGTACGACCACAGAGAAATAATTCATCTGCTAAAGTTGATTTGATATCACAACTTTTTGAAAAATACAGTACACATCAACTTGAAAAACCAACTTAAAAACGTGAAAAAATAACAATCCATCCAAAATATAAGGAGAAACCCTAATTAGGGTAAATATCAGCTTGACACGTGTCCAGGGGCGCAAATGGAGACCCAGGGCGCAAATGGAGACCTCGGGCGCAATTTGCGCCCTAGGTCTCCATTTGCGCCCTAGGGCTCCATTTGCGCCCCTGGGCGCCATTTGCGTCGTTTGGGACATTTGGGTAAACCGGGGAGAGGGATGGCTAGGAGGCCAATCCCACCCCGAGTTTGGCCCATTTCGGTCAATTTCCCCATAAAAATCTATGTCCCAAATTATCATGTGTCATTCATGTCCATCAATCATAAGAATACGTGTCATTAGAGATGGAATATAAACTTGAATTAAATAAAATCAAAAATATATAAAATCTGATGTATCTTAATTTCATTGGTCGGATAGGAATGAGATATGGAATTTTGGAGCAGGAGATTTTTATTCAGGAGAGAAAAAAGTTTTCCGTCAAATATAAAGATCACACAAAAAAGTATCATCAAGTGACAGGACGAAACTTTGAAAATAAATATATAAAGTAAAATAGTATTTTAATACATGAATGAAATATTTTAATATTATGATCAATGTTGGATTCGTTAAAATGGAGGATTGGAGATGAGTGTAAGAGCATCTCCAACAACATTGCTAAAATAGAAAAAATTGGCTTTTGCTTTGCTATTCTTCTCCAACAGCTTTGCTATATGGTTTGCTAAAATAGAGAATCATCAAAAAATCTCTAAATATAGAGAATTCTTTATAATCTCTAAATAGGAGAGATAAAATATTATTTTAATGATTTCCTATCAAATTAGTGAGAAAGGCCCTCTTAATAGGAGATATAAAATATTATTTTAATGATTTCCAATCAAAAAAAATTTAGGATATTAAATATAGAGTAAATTACACTTTTGGTCCCAATGGTTGCCACCTACTATCAACTATGGTCCCTTTTTAAAATTAATTACAGTTTCAGTCACTATGGTTGCCACTTTATTTCGAATTTGGTCCCTTTGACTAACTCTGTTAGAAAAGTCTGTTAACCACAAGGACATTTTGGTCTTTTTATTATTTCTCTAATTTTTAATACAAATTATATAAATATGTCATTATTATTATTATTATTATTATTATTATTTATTATTATTATCATTACTATATCATATATCTATCTACTTAGCAGCTTTAGAATCCTAGCAGAAGCAAACAATCGATTCCGGCTAGCAACCCAGACGACAACTACCTGGTTCTTCGACGATCCCTTACTACCGGTCGATGATCTCTCTCTTATCTCCTATCTTCTCTCTTCTATTTCTCTGTCGAAGATCTATTTTACTGTTTCGATGGCGATGGTGGTGGCCGGTGGGTATTGATTTGTGGCTTACCTCCGGCGATTTCCTTTACCGACGACCAACAATCTCCTCTGGCGATTTTCTTTATCTCCTTTTTCCCTCTCTTTTATCCTTCATCTCTCCACCGTGGAGCCCCCCCGCCCTCCATCGTTCAACCTATAACCATCTCTCTCTCTTTCTCTCTGTCTGTTACCCATCCGATGACAATCGACACCACCGATAACAACATCATCTCCCTCCTTCATATCCCCCTTGACCCCTTTGGCACCTTACAACCCCCTCGATCGAGACCTATAAATCAAAGCTCTGTCGTTCAATGTTCTCCACCTCCCCCCAACTGCAACATTGACCAACGAGAACCCCTCCCCTCTGCCAACATTTTTCCTTTGTGGTTTTTAGATTCGATTTCTTGTTGATAATTTGATATCTTCCTCTGATTTACATTTGATTTGCTTTCTCAATTTGTTTTTTTTCCAGTTTGATCGACACTTGGTTTCGATCGGTATATGAGTTTTGCTTGAGTGTAATAAACCCAATAATTAACCCTAAATCGAAAAATAATTTACACTTGGTTTCAGATTTGTATATGGTATTTGATTATTGTTTCATTGGATTTGGTTGTTAGAATTAGTATTAGGTTTTCAGATCTATACATGAGTTTTGTTTTGTTTCGGATTAAGGCTTCATCATGAGAGAATTCCATTGAAGCGATTATGGTTTCCTCTCCAGCCCAAACATAAATCCACCAACATTTATGGGTGAGATTTTGATTTTGATTGGGTTGTATCATATATGTTCTTGGTGGTGGTGGTAGTAACTGGATGGTGATGATGATGATTGTGCATTATTAAAATATATAACTAAAATATAAAAAGGACAAAAAAATCTAACAAAACAAAAAATAGATAAAAGATAAAAATAGAGTAAAAAGTCTAAAATACCCTTTAACTTAACTGAGGTTTTTAACAAAATTAACAAGATAACTCAAATCTGAAACAAAATAGCAACCATAGGGACCAAATCCGAAATAAAGTGGCAACATAATGACCAAAACTGTAATTAGTTTAAAAGAGGGACCAAAGTTGATAGTAGGTGGCAACCACAGGGACCAAAAGTGTAATTTACTCTTAAATATATTAAATATTTTAATAATATAAGTAATGATTGATTCTCTAAAATAGAAAAACTGTTGGAGTTGAAAGAAAATGTTTTTAGAGATTTTAACTTTTTATTATCTATTTTAGAGAAATTTTAGCAATGCTGTTGGATATGTTCTTTTCTTTAGAAATTTTGACTTTTGATTTTCGATTTTAAAGAAATTTTGGTGAATCAACGACTTCTCCAAAATGGAGAAGTAAAGGTGAAAATCTCCAATAAAATTTCTATTTTGGAGATTACACAACTAATTACATTATTAAATAATTCATAAAATATTAATTTTATCTCCTAAACATTTAATTTAAAACAATTTCATTGGTAAAAACGAATAAAAAATCATTTCTCTCTCATATGTAATAATTTTTGGAGATATCTCCAAATTTGAAGATTTTCATTATCACTAATACTTCTCCATTTTAGAGAAGGTTTTAGGGAACTGTTGGAACAAAAAATCCCCAAAATCTCCATTTTGAAGAAGCTGTTGGAGATGCTCTTAGAGGTGATCTTGCGGATTTGGGAAAAAGGCCTAACACAACAAACGAAGCCCATTTTTGCGGGCTTGAGAGTTTGCCCGTACCATTCCTAGAAATGGACCGGACTTGTCTACGGGCTAACGAGCCTAATTCTTTTACATTTGAAAAGTAAAAATATATAAAATCGTATGTTATGTAAAATCATTTAAATTACACGAATTTCTTTCCAATATAAAATAATACGCAAAAGATACCAATGCCCACAACGTAAGAAAAAAATAGTTTCACAAAAAATGAAGTATGGTCGATTTCTCAACAATGATTTATCAACTTTCAAATACTGAGTTTTTCAACAATAAAATAGTTAACCACCTAATATTTCAAGATCGTGGTATTACATATCACATATAACATATTTTTGAGAGGCGGTAGTTACTCAGTAGAGGGAATCCAACTCAAAACCACTTCTAAAATTTTTAGTTAAAAAAGAATACATTATAAACTATATATAAAATTTAATTAACTACAATAATATAAAGGTTCGGACGGGCCTATCCGATTTTTTTTCATCGTCCTAGCCCGCCCATTAACTTTAGCAGTCCAGACCGAACCCACCTATGAATGGTTGTCCATGCCCACTTTTTTAACGGGTTGGACGGGTCGGGTCTAACGGGTTGTACCGCCCATGAATAGCTCTAACATATCATATTTACGGACAAATTTGAGATTTTTTCAAAGAATAATTCAAACACCTATCAATATTACCTTATAATATATTTAAAAAATTGCTATAGACAAGTCATAAATGACAAAGTACTACTATTTTATGCATGAAATTCAAAAAGACTTTAAACAACTTTTGAACTATCACGTACAAGTTATAGATAGTATTAGACATAAAACCCAACGACCACCACCAAATTGAGAAGCATCATACTTTCTTTCGTTTAGAAATGTTTCTTTCCTACCATATTTTTAGCTATCTTTCTCGTGTTTTATTCCCAATGCTCACACCATCTCCAAATTTGGTCGCATCAAAATTTTCTTTAAAAGTCAAAGTTTTCTTCAACCATGTTTCAAATCTAACCTACAATCATTTCATTAGAAACACCTTTGTGTACCAAATTCAAAATTCCAATATCAGCGTTTGTCACTTCAAAGAACGCTCCCACTCCTGGTTGAAATCCCAAAAGTCCTTAAATCTTTCTGGCTCCTTGAGTCAAAGACGGGAGATGGTTTGTGTAGGGTTTCGTTTAAAAGTAACATTATCAAAAACGTAGCAGAGATAAAAAAAAAAATTAATTTAATTAGGTTACTTTCTTTAGAAAGATTTCACAATTAGTTAGGTTACAAAAAGAAACCCTATCCAATGACACAATTAAAACTGTATATCATAAACTAAAGGGTGTTAAGAATAATACCTATAGGTTTGTTAGGAAAAATCTTGCAGCACACGAAACCAAATGAGGTTTCCTCAATAGTAGTCCATATATAAACTAACAAACACGTTGGTTCCAATAGAGTGCTAGATTTAAACCCTTAAATTTTTAATCTAGTATGTGTCTTGACAGAAAAGAATAAAGTTTCTTTTTTTGTTTATCAAGTAACCTAGAAGTATCCTGATAGATTGATTACTTTAGGCTTAGGCTTATCACTTTATTTATAGGTTTACTTATAGATAAGACATAGCTCACAAACATGGGTCGGGCCTACCTTAACTCGTAAGCCCATTTCTTTTATGCCCATTAAGGTTTTATAAAATTTTATTATCTTAGAAAAATTATATGTAAACATATTTACACATAAAACCATGTAATTACCATAATTATAGTTTTACACATACTTTATTATTCTACTAGAATAATAATTAACAACTAATTACAGAAGCACATGATATTTTCGAGCTTCTGATTATCTAATAATCATATTGAAGCATACATATTCTTTGTGTGCTACCCTATAGGTTTATGTACTCTTCAACATTATTATTGTGTGATACGTGTCGTGAACATATAAAACTTATAGTTTGAAGAAGAATAAGGCGATAATGAGTTTTGGATGCATGGTTCTGATTTGGAATCACATTCGTTGATCTAGAAAACGATACACAAATGAATGAGATATGTATGATTCAATAAAACCCTACTTTTTGATATGTTAATCCCTCTTTCTCAATATTTTTGCTCCAAAACCCTTACTTTGATCAACAAAGCCTAAGGTATTTTGTTGCAAGTGTGTGTTAATTTTCCGTTTTCTAATTTTTGGTCAAGCGTATTAGATAAAACCCCTAATTTTAGAATCATCATTGTCTGTTTTTTTTAATCAGGAATGACGCCCATCGTGACTCGATTTATCTATCCTTGCTCACTACTAGAAAATAGACTTTCAACCGACGGAAATTTCCGACGGATCAACGACGGATTCAATTAAAAAAAATTAAAAAATTAAAAATAGCTTATCCATTGGTAATTACCGACGGATTTCCGACTGTGAAATTGGTTGGTAATTACCGTCAGATTTTCGACGGATTGATTAATTAAAAATAATAATAAATAATCAGTCGGTAACCACTGATAGTTTTTTTTTCAAAACTCGAAAATTAAAGAAATAAAAATAAAAATTAAATAATTACTGACGGATTATTTAATTTTTGTTTAAATTTTTTAAAACTCAAAGGTAGGAAAAGATCTGCTTGTTTTTTAGTAGACATGGTTTTTATGGCTTAGGTATAAACCGAATCATTGAGAAGTCTACAGAATGTGGAAGGAAAAATGTATGCAAACCATTCATCTATCTTAATAGAATATAGAGAGTAAAATGTATGAAAGCAGTTAAAAGCAAATTTAAAAAATCTATGCAAAATTAACATTTTGTGCTTGAATCATTCAATTAAATGTGTTGGAGAACAACCAAAAATCCCCGCGTTGTGATTTTGTTTTTAAGGTGAAGACCATAATGTAAAAGTTGTCAGATCTTTTTTAAAAATTTATAGTTGGACATTTTGCTTACATTTATTCAAATTTTACATCCCATCGCATTGTGTGGACACACAACTAGTTTTATCAAGAGAAGTTTCATTGTCATGAAGTTTTATGAATTTGTTTTATTCATGACACATGTTTAGATGAGTGATGAGGATGTTTTTTTTGAAGGCACGACTACATAACTTCGAGGAGACAGTTAGATCCCCGACCCTTCCCCTCTTGCCAGCTAACTATTGTGTGTATGAATATTATTTTTTGATCGAATAGCATTTTAGAAAATTGAGCTAGTGCATATACAAAGTATTATTTAAATTTTAGACATTTGAGCAGTTTTATTGTATAAGAAATTAGTAATTCTAAATTATTTTAAAAATAAAATAAATTATTAACTGAGGGATTTCCGTTGGTAATTAATTATTATTATTTTTTTAATTTTTTTTGGTTGTCAGTAATCTGTCGGTAATAACCGTAGTCAGTGGGAAATAATAGCCGTCAGTGATCCGTTGTTATTACCCGTTGTTCGTGATGGTATCCGTCGGTGACCCGTCGAAAAAGGCAATCTATCCGTAAATGGGTCCGATCGGTGATCTGTCGGTAATATCTTTTCCCACGACATTTCTTCTGAGGGCACCGACGGATCCGACTTTTAGCGACGGATTACTGACGGATTTTGTAGTGGCTTTGTGTGTGACTAGGTCTCCTAATTCATCTTCAAACAAGGTACTCTCCCATTTATGTGTGTATTGATATAAGAATTATATATATTATTTAATGAACACAAAGTATTTGATAAAAGTTTTCAATGGGGCTTTCTAATAGACTTTTCTTCAATGATCAATTTTGGTGTTTACATAAGCATGGGCTCATATATGCCCATAGTGACTCAATTTTCTATTTCATCTTTGGACAATCGAGTATCAAGAAGACAACTGAGTCAAATATCTACAAGCCGAAATAAATGAATACTAAAACCATTATGTCACCCATACTTTATAAATAAACGTTGTAGTCATTTCAACCTTTGAGGATTAGTTACAATATATGTCGTCACTTTGGCCGTTGGCTCTCTTTATGCTATACTTTAATTAATATGGCAAAAAGTTCTTTACAAGCTCTACACCATCTTCGTTTGTATTTCTTCCGTTCAAGTATAGCATTTAATCGAGCTATACATGTTTCCATACGGATAGGTTATCTGTAAGACTTAATTTGTTAAGTTGATGGACTGAATTCTTAGTTAATTAAGAAGACAAAATAAACCTTGGATATGGTTTTCTTCTAAGAATGCTAATTGGTTTCTGATAGTTATACCCATTAAAGAAAACTTTGAACTTTGTTTGTTGAGCATATGAGGTGTCTGTTCATGTTGTTTGGTTTATATCCTTTTTCAATATATACTAATATTGGTTTGTTTATAAACTAAAGTTGGTCATGTGTTATGTAGTTATTTGGAGTTCATATCTATACTATCTTATAAAGTATTTAGATTAAAACTCTTAATTACTACCTGTTATGCATTAAGTACTGCCGGCTAATTAAAGCACTAACTTTAAAAATCTCTTAATTACCACCTTTTATGCATAGGGAAGATAATATAATGTCTTAAATTACTACTCCCTCCGTCCCAAAATAAGTGTCTACAATTGACTTGACACATAGTTTTAGACATGCATAATTATTAAACATTTTTGTTACCAAATGACATCTTTACCATTATTTATTTTTTCTCTCTCTTCACAACTCTTGTATATTTGCGCATTAATTAAGGGTAAATGTGAGAATTTAGTTATCTACTTTTTGAAAGTGGACACTTATTTTGGGACAAAAATAAATAGAAATGTGGACACTTATTCTGGGACGAAGGGAGTACATTATTATAAGGTGTCGTTTGTTTTTTAAGAGGTCTAAAGTCTGAAGTTTTAATTTAGTTATGATTAAAAAGAGGTGATGTGTAAAAAGGTCTGAACGATTTAGACTTAAGAGAGATTAAGAGATTTTTTTTTTAAAAACAAACAACCCCTAAGAGTCATTGTACTTTGGTTGCTCAGGGTATATGTTTTTTTGTTCGGTTTCCTTTCTTCCTCCCTTTGCTTTTATGTTTTATGTTTCGTTGTTGATAGCTATTACAGGTTTTCTTCTATTTTAGATTATTAGACTCATTTTAATTTGTTCCTTAAATCTCACAGATCTCTTATCTTGGTAGTATTGGTTCTATCTGCTACATGTACAAGATCAATGAAACTGCAAACATCAATGTTGGCCAAAACATTTTTGACGCCGATGGGATAGTGCAACTTAAATCTTGTAAATTTTGTTTTTTGAAATATTTTATCTTTGAGGTTCCATCTCCTTTATAAAAAAACTGTGCTTTGTGGATCATGTCATTTTCAATAATATTGTTGTACCGTGTGTTTAGACACATGTTTTCGTATCAAATTTTGGATGCTTGTTATCTTTTTTGGCAAGTGGAGAATCAAGAATTTAAAAAATTTGATGAAAATTCTTGAGTGTTTTTTTTTGTGGTGTCGGGTCTAAAGATTAATATCCGAAAAAGCAAGCTTTATGGAGTGGGAGTTGGTCTAGAGGAGATCCAAGGTTGGTCGGGAGGATTGGGTTGTGGATACGAGGAATTACCTTTCTCCTACCTCGGCCTCCCGGTTGGGAGCAATATGGGCAAAATCGAAAATTGGAAGGAAACAATAACAAAGCTTACAAAGGTACAAAACAAACTCGCAAGTTGGAAGGCTAAATTGATCTCATATGGAGGTCGTCTGACTTTGGTAAAGTCGGTACTTGGAAGTCTTGCTTTGCATTTTCTTCTCACTTTTTAAAGCACCGAGAGGTGTGATTAGTGAGCTAGAGAGAGTGAGATCGCATTTTTTTTGGGGAGGGGGAAAGGTTCGAATTCAAGAGAGGGTCGCGTGGGTAAAGTGGGATAGGGTTATGAGAAGTCTCAAGAGAGGCGGTCTAAATGTAGGTAGCTTACAAACTTCAAATTGGGGTTTATTGGAAAAATGGTGGTGGAGGTTCGGACTGGAGAAGGATGCGTTGTGGGTAAAGGAAAAGTATCTACGGGAGGGAGGGGGAGTCGGTGGTGAGGCAACCAATTCGGGGAGGGGTCAGTCGGTATGGTGTAACATCATTAAGGTAGGCAAAGAACTAGAGATGATAGGCTTGAATTTCTATTCATCGTTCCAGAAGGAAGTAGGGAGGGGAGACGAGACGTGCTTTCGGAAGGATAGGTGGATCGGGGAAGAAAAAATGGGGGATAAATTCAAATGCCTTTTTTTACTCGAAACAAACAAGGTAGGGTTAATAGCCGAGAAGGGAGAATGGATAGAAGGTAGATGGATTTGGAAATGGAGTTGGAGGAGAGAGGCGAGGGGTAGGGGGTCGGGAGAATGGGAGATGTAACATCCCAGGCCAACCGTACCAGATATTGTCCGTTTTGTCCACACATCTGGACTCACGGTTTTAAAACGCGTCTGGTAGAGGAGGTATCCAGTCCCTTATAAAGCAACTTTTGTTCCTCTCCCCAACCAATGTGGGATCCTACAATCCACCCCCCTTGGGAGACCAGCTAGGGGTGAGCATTGGAAGCGGGTACCCGTCTTTGGAACCGGAACCGCTTCGGAACTGTCGTTTCCGGAACCGGAACCGATGTGATTGGTTCTGGTTCCTAAAATATGGAACCGATCAGGACCGGTTCCGGTTCTCATTTTTTTGGAACCACTACCGGCCCGTTGGGACCGGTTCCGGGACCGGGTACCCGGTCCTACTGGGTACCCAGAACCGGAACCGGCGGGTACCCGCTATTTTTTTTAATAAAATATATTTTGTTTATTTATAAAAATATAATAAATTACTTTTTAGTGAAGCATCGTTTGTAGCATTTATCGGCATCAACTAATTTTAACGACGTGAAGTGTTTCGGAAGCACCGTTTGTAGTATTTATTTGTTTTATAAGCACCATTTGCAATATTTATTTGTTTTGTAAACATCGTTTGTATTATTTATTAGTTTTTATCTTATTAGTTTTCACGTTTGTGGTACTTATTTTTTTACGTTTGGACTTTATAATATAATTAATATTTACCTTTTTATAATATGAATAATAAAAAAAATTAAAAATTAAACGATGGGTACCCGGTACCGGAACCGGCGGTTCCGGTTCCGGTTCTGGTTCCTTCATTCCAGGAACCGCCGGTTCCGGTTCCGGGAATTTTAGGCGGGTACCCGCCTTTGCTCACCCCTAAGACCAGCGTTCTCGTTGGCACACTAGTCCGGCTCCCGACTCTGATACCATCTGTAATATCTCAGGCCAACCGTACCAGATATTGTCCGCTTTGTCCACACACCTGGACTCACGGTTTTAAAACGCGTCTGGTAGAAGAGGTATCCAGTCTCTTATAGGGAAACTTTTGTTCCCCTCCCCAACCAATGTGAGATCTTACAGTGTGAGGGACCCAACTTGTAACAAAATGCAAACCACAAGGACCAGTATACTTATTTCAAAATGGGGACAATATCAACGGTGTAATTTACCCTAAAAATTAAGCGATCAAATAAAGCAATTAATACTTTGATGCATGAAAATTGCAATTGAATTGATTCAACTACTTTTCATAAAACAAAACAAACTATTTATCAATCAAAAACCTGATTTTTAAAAGTTAGCTCAACGTGATAAACAAATGAATTAACTTTTAATACAACGTTACAATGGAATTCTGTGTAGACTTTCCTATATTATTTGTTGGAAAATTTTAGTAAAAATATGATTTTTTACTAACTTTGGACACATTTAAAGACATGTATATATATTGTATATATCGAACTCTTAGTGGGTTTGTGTTCTCTTATATGAGAGCTTCGAAATGATATATTACGTGTCCAAAACGGAATATGTGTGAATGAGATATCGATGCTCAAAGTTGAGTGTTTGGGATGAAATTGACAAAAATCAAGTGGGTGTGGGAACATGTCCCACATAGGAAGGAGTAGTAAACATTTTGTGGTTTATAACCATGAATGTGGGAGGGGCTTACAAGCTCTTTTGATTGGTTTTACTCCAACTCCTACCAGCTTTGCAGCGGGGTACCGATTGAGATTTTCGTAAGCTAAAATCGGCGAACTTGTGCGTGGGCGTGACCTGTGGACACGAATGCCGCTCCAAAATCTTGTGCTCGTGTAGTGTGGTTTTTGCGAATTTTTTGTTTTGATCCAGTGGCTTGCGCGGGTTAAGGCGCGGGTGAACTCGCGCAGCCAACCGCGCGGAGCTCTGTTTCAGTTTTTTCTGTAACTCCCGAAATCAAACATATTGAATACGGAAATTAATATTTTAATTACCAATTAATTAAAATATTAATTGTGTCAGTTTCGATTTTCAATATAAAAGGGAGGGACTGGTTGCATTCCAAAAAACACCGATACGACTACACAACTCTCTGATATTTCTACTGCATACGCTTATTTCCGGCGACTTTTCAGGAAAGTAGTCATCTCCGGCAGTACTACTGCTTTGGCTGTTGTACCCTGGGAACAGGCGGCAAATTTGTTTAAGGGAATCGTGTTATACACGAGCCTCAACTTCGTTTGAATCATCTTCGGTTTATTCGTTTATATTTATCATCAGTTGATTCCGTTAATTTCTTTATATTCGAATTATTATTAATCATTCGTTGATTTTGTAGTTTTTTACATCCGTTGTAAAATTATATGTATTATTAAAATACATATAGAAATACCAACATTATTGTCGTTTACAACCAATGAGCATTAAGGATATCTTATGTTAGTAGTTGTTGTTTTAGAATTTGAATCGCTAATTGACTTGAAACAACCTTCGATGTGCAACATGTTGGTTATAAGGTATCTCTGTCAAGATGACATATCATTCAAACATTTAGTTATAAGGAAATTTTGAATGCATGAATTTATCTACCATAATCGGTATTCTTTCTTACAACTATTCACATTTGACAACAAATAACATTGCGCTAATACACAACTAGTATATAATGATTGGTAAAATACATCAAAATGCAACAAAGTTTAATGTGACAAACTTTTCTTTTAAATCAATTGATGTAACAAACCTTATTAGTTCCTATTTTGTAAATATTTTGACATGTAATCTATTCATCCGGTAACATTTCATGACTTGGATGACAAGTTGTCAATTATAATCATGGGCGGATGCAAGTGGAAGGGTAGGGGGCACTTTCCCCCAACAGACTCATTGCTCTGATCTAAATTGAAGTGGTGCTAAAAATAAATTTACTTAAAACGCATGTAATCCTTCCATCAACTAAACTCTAATGCCCCTAATTTTCAAGTTTCTAACCTAGCTAAAGTCGTTGTATTTCTCTTATTTTATTTGCTATAATGCTATTAATTTGATAAAACTATTTTTTTTTTCAGCTTTCTTTTTGCATTTTATTGTTTTATAGAAAAGAACCGAAAAATTATAATAGAATAAAACGAATCGTAATTATTTTAGAACTCCAAGAATTGTGAGATCCTCGTGATCCATTTTATTCCACCCATTTGATTTGATTAATTTGATTTATTAACTAAACATAAAGTTTAATTTACTAATTTGATAATTAATGACAACCAATCAAACCATTTGTTTAGAAAAATCAATTGTTATTATAAATGTACATATCTCTCACTCATTCTCTCTCTCTCTCTCTCTCTATATATATATATATATATATATATATATATTTCCATCCAGATAGGGGAAACCATCACGCTAACCACCTCGTAATGTGCTTAGTATGAACATGTTTCGATACAGGCGAACCAAATGGGTTCACATGTGAACATTGTTGATACATGTGCCCTCCATGTTGTCATACACCGTTTTCGATATAGTACGAATCACAAAGTGAACTCGTTGTGTTCACAGAGTAGACATAGTTGACTCACAAAGATTTATAGCTAGTTGCCATTGTTAAAAGAATATGCAAAAGGTCCTCATGTTGTTTCAAATAAGGAACATACTGAATCACATTATGAATACACTGAAACAATAAGGTTTATATTGTTAAGTATATGTGCACATTGTGATACCATCACATTTTGAACAAGCATATCATAGTGTGCACACCAACTAAGTGTATACATAGTGTGGATGTTATTATTACATTGTGTACATACCATACCCTGTTATTGTGCACATTATCACTACAAAAAACCAGACTTTCACCGACGGAAAAATCCGTTGATAATCCGTCTCTAAAAGTCGGATCCATCAGTGATCTGTCGGATCGGAGGAAATGTCGTAGGAAAAGACATTAGTGATGGATCACCGACGAATTACCATCACCGATGGATCCTGTCTCCACGCATCACTAACGGTTGTTTTTCGACATATTACCGACGGATCACCGAAGGATTTAAAAAAAATAATTTTAAAACAAATTACCGATGAATATCCATCGGTGATTCGTCTGTAATTTTGATTTAAAAATACGTATTTCTTTTACAATCAAACCTACCTAAAACCAAATACCGTATAAAATAAAAGCATAAATTCGTTTCTACAAATTAATATTAAAATAACATACAAAATACAAAATCCTATCTATAGGGGCTGTAACTGCCTCATGAATGCAGAAAACTGATCGGACAATGCCCTTTGCCAAGCTAGCTCGTCTGCTATCTCTTTATGTTGCTGCTCCAAAGTTGTCGTCTCTTTTTGTTCGGTGTCCAACTATTTCTCATAGCTCGTCAACTTCTCTTTTAGAGCACCTACCTGATATTATTCAACATTTGACAAACATATAACAATGTTAGGTAATAAATCAGATTTTTAAAAACAATATACATATATGGAAACTATATGAAACATACCTCCCCGTGATTACCATACGAGCTCCCGCTGCTGCTACTGGCACTAGGATCACCGGTCATAACAAATCGGGGATATTGACTAGTCCCGAACCCAAACAGGCGGCTCTTGCATTGGCCTCTAACACTACATTCCCACATCCGGGGGGAATGGTGCTGGGATCTGAGTTGGCGTATGTCTCCTCCCTAAGATGCGCATATGTCCCCTACGGTTTACCAAAACAAAAAGTGTTGGCTAACTTGGACATTTTGGTAGCATAACAAATGTAATTCGAACATATATGTTACCTATTTTTAACAGATGTAATGCAACTCTAAAACTAACCACTCCTATCATCTACCCAACAATGGCAGCCTAAACTAATTAATAGTTATTTATCCTATAGCCTTAGACCCATTTTTGACCGATCTCTAACTTGAATGTATCACTAATCCATGTGTTATAGGTTCAGTAAAAATCAACAAAGCCCTTCCTATAACCACACTTATATATCCAATGAGTAAGAAAACCACCTTTCTTATTGACTTAGGGTCGTTTACCAAATGCTTACCCAGTAAGCTCTTACTAAGTCACTTACCTTACCGAATGAACATGACAAGTAACGAGAATCTTACTGTAACACCCTGGATTTTCATTATACATGTATCGTTGTAAATCTTGTGTATAACTCTTGTCCTTATCACCGTAATTAGTTTATCGTTCGATTTTATGTTGTTCGGTGAAGTTGGAACCTTCCAGTGAGTTCCGCGACTTGCTCGCGACTTGGAGTCACAGCATAAGTCGCGATGTCCACTGTTGATTATGGGTTTACGTCCTTCGCGACTTGCATGGGAGTGGTACTCGCGGCATAACCCGCAACGTCCACTGTTGATTGAGTTTTGGGAGCCACGCGAGTTACTCGCGACTTATAGTCGCGGCATTAGTCGCGAAAGCCTCTGTTGGTTTTAGGGTTTGAAGACATGGGCGAGTTGCACCGCGACTTGCAGTCGCGGCATAACCCGCGAGATGGCCTGGCCGACTTATATGGGTTTATTTCTGAAAAGTTCTCATTTGGGTTATCTTGTTCATCACTCAAACTCTCTCTTCTCTCTCTCTAAAATCGATTCTCTCTCTCTCTCTCTAAGTTTGGTAGTTAATATTTGGTGTTCGATCCGAGGTTTCGGTGTAGAAAGCTTCGTCTTATCAAGAGGGTCGATATCTGGTTCTTCGGGTTTTCGTATAAACCTATTGGGTGAGTTCCTACTACCTTTCTAAAACTTTATACATGTCAAAATGGTTACAGTTTGAACTCCTATATATCCCCATGGTTGCAGATTTAAGATTTCTACATATTTGATATAAGTTGAGTTTTGGGAGATTTTAGGGTTCCGATCATTTTATGATGGATTCTATCTTATTTGAAGTAAAAATATGTTTTACTTGCACATTATGTTGGATATGTGAAAGAAAGTTTATGAACTCATTTTAATGATTTTCATTCTTACCAGAAGTTGAACTGGATATAACATTTTGTTTATGAAAATGTTTTTATACCATATGATTATTTATGGTTGGTCACATATGTTGTTGTGACGAGTCTGTACCATTACTAGTGGATCCCTAGGTTTTGAGTCGACTATATTATTGGGATGTCATATTCCCCATTTTGTAGCTATGGATGCATATGATCCTCGGGGGCAACTTGGTACGGTTATGTGAGGCCGGATACTAGCCATGGTTCATAGTGATCCTAGTTAAGGAGTATACATTGGTTTTGCTTGGGGGCGCGATCTCACATCGTAGCACGGACCTATGTGTTCGTATCCATGGATTCCAAGTGTTTAGCTCATAACTCGGATTTTGGCCTACTTTGTGTTACGCCACAATCGTTGGTAAAATGGTTTATCGTTGGTCATTTGATGACATGTTTATAACGGAAAAGCCCGGTTGTGGCAAAGGTTTCAATTGTAAGATTTAACCTTTTTGGAAATATTATCTTATGATACAAATGTTTATATCTTTTGAGCTTTATAAACTGTATGTTATCACCAGGCTTTAAGCCTGACACTTTTTCTCAAATGATATGTATAACAGGTTTCCTTAGCGGTGGGATGCACTGGGTTTTGAGAGACGAGTTGGGTCTCGAGGCATTTTGAGATGACTAAAGTGTTGATAGTTGGGCATTGTTAAGTCCCATTCTTTTGATGAATTTTGAATTATCAACTGATGTAATCTAGATAGTTATGTTTAGATTAGTCTGTTGATGAATTCTAAATCCGTACAGGTTTTTGTAAAGTCTTAAGGACTGATACACTTTTTGAGAAGTTTATATCAATACAGATGTCATATTGCCTAATTTATGAAGTTTTAAATTACTCTGAATTTTAGGATGTTACAAGTTGGTATCAGAGCTCTAGTTTAAGTGATCTAGGCATGAATGTAAGATGTCTAGACTTAGACTGAGCATGTTATGTATTGATTCGTGAGTTTGGGTAGAACTTCTAAGATGGGTTAGTCTTAGATTCGACGGAAATTATAGTTGTCTAACGTTGTGGCGATGGTGACAAGAACCTTTATGTATTGTATGAACCTTTATGTATTGTATGTTCATAATTCCACTTAGCTAATGTTATTATGGAATATTTATACGTAATTGTGCTTGAAATGCCGTTACTGTGACAATTGATAACGTGATAGTACGTTTCTTGTGTTAACCTGTTGATCTATCTCTTACTCTTTCTCATGCTTGTGTAGCAACCATCCTTTAGTATGGTGAACACTCGTGGTCGTCCGCTGGGTGACGGAGATCTACGCGATGTTAGTTCGCGTGAGCCTAATCCAGTGGTAAGAACGTCCACAGTCGTTCCTCCGGGCATGCCACCAATATTTACTGGGGGAGTGGAGCCAGAGCCAAGAGTGGAGTTGGCGTCCACCGATCCCGTTGTTTCAGTGGCAAACCCTCAAGCTGATATGATGGCCAGTGTCATGCTAATGGTGACGTCAGCCATGGAGAAACAGCAAGAGGCATTCCTAAAGATGTTAGAGGATCGAGATCCGAGCTTCAAGAGGCCTGAGGCAGTGGCAGAAAATGTGGTAGTTGGCTCTGGAGGTGTCGAGAACAGAGTCGGATCCGAGGAGCATAGGGTCGTCGGCGTTTCGAAAAGTGGGAAGAGTTGTTCCTACAAGTCTTTTCTGGGTTGCGGACCACCAGAGTTTTCTGGTTCCGAAGACCCGGTTGCATGTGTTAGGTGGATCCGAGCGGTCGAGCAGGCCTTCGGTTCATCTGAGTGTGGTGATGACCAGCGGGTGAGATTCGGTACACAACTGCTCAGGGATACCGCACTGACTTGGTGGAATGTTATCCAGTCCACTCTCTCTCCTACTGTTCTTGCCCAACTGACTTGGGGCGAGTTCAAAACGAAATTATTGGAGGAATATTGCAATGAAATGGCTATGGATCGTATCGAGGCAGAATTCCGAGCTCTTGTGAAAGGGAATCTAACGGTGAGGGAGTATACCCGTCAATTCATGGAGAAGCTGGGGTTAGTGGGGCATGTGGCCTCCACTGAGAAAGAGAAGATTAAGGCCTATCTGAAAGGTCTACCGTCGGACATGATGACTATGGTCCGAAACTCGAAGGCTTCTAACTTTGGGAAACAATTAAAGAAGCACAGTTTATGGAGGAAGTCTACGCTAAGAGTAAACCGGAGAAGGTCGTGGCTGTAGTCGATAAGAGAAAGTGGGAGAGCAATTATGCTCATCCCAAGAGATCACGACCTTTTGGCGGAAACCGAAACTTCAGCAATCAGCAGGAAGCTAGGTGGTGTCACAAGTGTCGAACTAAACACCAAGGTGACTGTAACACCACTTCTCAAACTTGTTATAAGTGTGGGAAGCCTGGTCACACTGTCAGAGATTTCCCGGTCAGAGGACTTGTCTGTTATGAGTGCAAGACACCGGGGCACGTGAAAAGAGATTGCCCGAAGCTTGTGTTGGGTAGCACGCTAGCAAGGAAGGAGAACCCTCCTAGGGTTCCGGGTCGAGCATTTCAGATGACGGCCGATGAGGCCAAGGCATCCGCTGATGTGGTATCAGGTACATTTCTTATAAACTTTGTACCTGCTCGTGTTTTATTCAATACGGGTGCCAGTTTCTCTTTCATATCTGAGTTGTTCCGTCAAAAGATTGTTATGCCCACTACTAGTCTCGAGGATGCATTAGTAGTAGAGATAGCTGATGGTAGTCAAGTTCTGATCCGTGATGTCTTGAAGAAATGTGTTCTCGGAATCGAAGGGAAAGAATTCTCGATTGATTTGCTGCCGATGTTAATCGGGGATTTCGACGTGGTCGTCGGTATGGATTGATTGGCAAACAATCATGTCGAGATCATGTGTTCTAAGAAGCTAATTCGACTTCCCAATTCCTGTGGCGAAGTCGTTATGATCTATGGTGAAAATAGAAAAGGTGATGTGGCAATAATCACAATGGCTAAGGCACACAAGTGCTTAGTAAAAGGATTTTCATCTTTCCTAGCCTACGTGATCGACGCCAAGTTAGAAAAGTCAAAGATGGTTGATGTAAAGATTGTGCGCGAGTTTTCAGACGTCTTTCCTGACGACTTGTCTGGGTTACCACCTGATCGTCAAGTAGAGTTCCGGATTGATCTCGTGCCAGGAGCAGCTCCTATCGCTAGAGCTCCTTACCGATTAGCGCCGTCATAGATGCAGGAGATGATGGCACAACTCCAAGAGCTTTTGGAGAAGGGTTTCATCAGACCGAGCTCGTCACCTTGGGGATCTCCGGTCCTGTTCGTCAAGAAGAAAGATGGAACGATGAGAATGTGCATCGATTATCGTGAGTTGAACAAAGCGACAGTGAAGAACAAATATCCGCTTCCGAGAATAGACGACTTGTTCGATCAACTTCAAGGAGCGGGATGTTTTTCCAAGATTGACTTACGTTCGGGTTATCACCAAATGAAGGTAAGAGAAGAAGATGTTCCGAAGATAGCCTTTAGAACACGTTACGGCCATTACGAGTTTCTTGTGATGCCTTTTGGTCTGACGAACGCGCCAGTGGTATTTATGGATTTAATGAATAGGGTGTGCCGACCATTCCTCGACAAGTCGGTCATCGTATTCATTGATGATATACTGGTGTACTCTAAGAGCGAATTAGAGCACGAACAACACCTTCGTGAAGTTCTCGATGTGCTAAGAAAAGAAAGATTGTACGCCAAGTTTTCCAAATGTGACCTTTGGCTTGAAGAAGTACATTTTCTGGGTCACGTTGTCACTCGGGATGGAGTGAAAGTGGATCCTTCCAAGATTGAAGCAATGATGAATTGGGAACCTCCCAAGAGTCCGTCCGAGATCCGAAGTTTCTTGGGTCTGGCGGGTTATTACCGGAGATTCATTCAAGACTTTTCAAATATCGCATCATCCTTGACAGCTTTAACTCAAAAGAACGTGAAGTTTGTTTAGGCTGAAGCGCAAGAAAAGGCTTTCCGTATCCTTCAAAAGAAATTATGTGAAGCTCCGATCTTATCGTTACCTGAAGGGTCAGAAGACTTTGTGGTCTATAGCGACGCTTCGAAGATGGGTTTAGGTTGTGTGTTGATGCAGCGGGGCAAGGTAATCGCTTACGCCTCGAGGCAACTTAAGATACACGAGAAGAACTATCCTACCCACGATTTGGAGTTAGCAGCGGTGGTGTTCGCCCTGAAACTTTGGCGACATTACCTCTATGGCACCAAATGTACACTCTATACTGATCACAAGAGTCTAAAGTATGTCTTTGATCAAAAGGAGTTGAATATGAGGCAACGGCGGTGGCTCGAGTTACTCAAGGATTACGATTGCGAGCTGATTTACCATCCTGGTAAGGCAAACGTGGTAGCCGATGCGTTGAGTCGGAAGGACTATAGCGGCTGTATTCAGGCTACCCATTCGAGAATCGAGTTGGTGTCTAGTCTTGTTGAAAAGATCAAAGCATCGCAAGTTGAAGCATTGTTAGAAGAGAATCTCAAAGAGGAAGTCATGACAAAGCAGCGTTTGCTCTTAACGGAAGATAGCCGTGGGGTAAAACTGTTCAGCGGTCGTGTGTGGGTACCCAAAGTTGGGGGTAACCGTGATCTTTTGCTTGAAGATGCTCACAAGTCCAAGTATTCCATTCATCTGGGAAGTACGAAGATGTACAGAGACTTGAAGTTGCATTATTGGTGGTCGGTAATGAAACTTGATGTGGCGCGTTATGTGGAGCGTTGTGTTACGTGCTCGCAAGTCAAGGCCGAACATCAACGACCGTATGGGAGTCTTCAGTATCTAGAGATTCCCGAGTGGAAGTGGGAGCATATCACTATGGACTTCGTGACAAAGTTACCTAAAACTCTTCGAGGTCACGATACCATTTGGGTGATAGTTGATAGATTGACAAAGAGCGCTCACTTCTTGGCCATGAGCGAGACATTACCGATGGACAAACTAGCAAAACTGTACATCGATGAGGTGGTCTCGAGGCACGGCATACCATTGTCGATCGTGTCGGATCGCGACAGTCGGTTCACTTCGAACTTTTGGGATGGGTTTCAGAAAGAGCTTGGTACGCGAGTTAAGTTGAGTACGACTTACCATCCACAAACCGACGGGCAAAGCGAGAGAACGATCCAGACATTGGAAGACATGTTGAGGTCTTGTGTCATCGAATTCGGGGGTAGCTGGGACTCTCACTTACCTTTGGTGTAATTCGCTTACAACAATAGCTACCACTCGAGTATTGGAAGGGCACCTTTTGAAGCATTGTACGGGCGAAAGTGCCGAATTCCCGTGTGTTGGCTTAAAGCGGGAGAAAAGCAGTTCGTCGGACCTGAAATTGTGCAAGAGACGGCCGATAAGGTCAAATGTATTCGTGAAAGATTGAAAGCGGCTCAGGATCGGCAGAAGAGTTATGCCGATAAGAAGAAGCGGCCGATGGAATTCCAAGTGGGCGATCGTGTGTTGCTTAAGGTATCGCCGTGGAAAGGTATTATACGGTTCGGAAAGCGTGGGAAGTTGAGTCCCCGTTTCCTCGGACCTTTCAAAGTGCTCAAGCGGGTAGGTTTGCAAGCGTACCAATTGGAACTACCGCCAGAGTTGAGCAGAATCCACAACACGTTTCATATTTGTTGCCTTCGGAAGTGTTTGGCGGAAGAGGAAAGCGTTATTCCTCTCTCCGAATTGACAGTTGACGAGGATAACCGTTGTGTGGAAGAACCCGACGCTATCTTGGAGAGAAAATCTAAGAAGTTGCGTCACAAAGAAGTCATGTTAGTCAAGGTGCAGTGGAAGCATCACCGGGGAGCAAATATGACGTGGGAATCCGAAGAGGATATGAAGCGAAGATATCCTCATCTTTTTGTATAGTTTGGATTTCGGGGACGAAATCATTCCCAAGTTGGGGAGGATTGTAACACCCTGGATTTTCATTATACATGTATCGTTGTAAATCTTGTGTATAACTCTTGTTGTTATCACCGTAATTAGTTTACCGTTCGATTTTATGCTGTTCGGTGAAGTTGGAACCTTCTAGTGAGTTCCGCGACTTGCTCGCGACTTGGAGTCGCGGCATAAGTCGCGATGTCCACTGTTGATTATGGGTTTACGTCCTTCGCGACTTGCATGGGAGTGGTACTCGCGGCATAACCCGCAACGTCCACTGTTGATTGAGTTTTGGGAGCCACGCGAGTTACTCGCGACTTATAGTCGCAACATTAGTCGCGAAAGCCTCTGTTGGTTTTAGGGTTTGAAGACACGGGCGAGTTGCACCGCGACTTGCAGTCGCGGCATAACCCGCGAGATGGCCTAGCCGACTTATATGGGTTTATTTCTGAAAAGTTCTCATTTGGGTTATCTTGTTCATCACTCAAACTCTCTTTTCTCTCTCTCTCTAAAATCGATTCTCTCTCTCTCTCTCTCTCTCTAAGTTTGGTAGTTAATATTTGGTGTTCGGTCCGAGGTCTCGGTGTAGAAAGCTTCGTCTTATCAAGAGGGTCGATATCTGGTTCTTCGGGTTTTCATATAAACCTATTGGGTGAATTCCTACTACCTTTCTAAAACTTTATACATGTCAAAATGGTTACAGTTTGAACTCCTATATATCCCCATGGTTGCAAATTTAAGATTTCTACATATTTGATATAAGTTGAGTTTTGGGAGATTTTAGGGTTCCGATCATTTTATGATGGATTCTATCTTATTTGAAGTAAAAATATGTTTTACTTGCACATTATGTTGGATATGTGAAAGAAAGTTTATGAACTCATTTTAATGATTTTCATTCTTACCAGAAGTTGAACTGGATATAACATTTTGTTTATGAAAATGTTTTTATACCATATGATTATTTATGGTTGGTCACATATGTTGTTGTGACGAGTCTGTACCATTACTAGTGGATCCCTAGGTTTTGAGTCGACTATATTATTGGGATATCATATTCCCCATTTTGTAGCTATGGATGCATATGATCCTCGGGGGCAACTTGGTACGGTTATGTGAGGCCGGATACTAGCCATGGTTCATAGTGATCCTAGTTAAGGAGTATACATTGGTTTTGCTTGGGGGCGCGATCTCACATCGTAGCACGGACCTATGTGTTCGTATCCATGGATTCCAAGTGTTTAGCTCATAACTCGGATTTTGGCCTACTTTGTGTTACGCCACAATCGTTGGTAAAATGGTTTATCGTTGGTCATTTGATGACATGTTTATAACGGAAAAGCCCGGTTGTGGCAAAGGTTTCAATTGTAAGATTTAACCTTTTTGGAAATATTATCTTATTACAAATGTTTATATCTTTTGAGCTTTATAAACTGTATGTTCTCACCAGGCTTTAAGCCTGACACTTTTTTCTCAAATGATATGTATAACAGGTTTCCCTTAGCGGTGGGATGCACTGGGTTTTGAGAGACGAGTTGGGTCTCGAGGCATTTTGAGATGACTAAAGTGTTGATAGTTGGGCATTGTTAAGTCCCATTCTTTTGATGAATTTTGGATTGTCAACTGATGTAATCTAGATAATTATGTTTAGATTAGTCTGTTGATGAATTCTAAATCCGTACAAGTTTTTGTAAAGTCTTAAGGACTGATACACTTTTTAAGAAGTTTATATCAATACAGATGTCATATTGCCTAATTTATGAAGTTTTAAATTACTCAGAATTTTAGGATGTTACACTTACCCGGTAAGAGCGATGACAAGGGCCGAAAGTCTTACCCGGTAAGTGAGGGCGACAACTCTTACCAGGTATGCACTTACTAGGTAAATTGTTATATACGATGTCACTTAAATGAACTAGAATCTTTCGCGAGAAGGTATGTTAAAGTGTTAATTTTTACCGGTAAACACTTATCGGGCAAGTGTTTGGGTAAGAGGCGGTTTACTAAAAGTTTACTGGGTAAGTGCTTACCAATATCATTTACCTTATTCATTGAGCATGACAATAACCAATAATCTTCCCCGGTAAGAGACAAGGGAAGACCGATAATCTTACCCTGTAAGTGTGAGAAACGACTCTTACCCAGTAAGCGCTTACCGGGTTTAAAATGCTTACCAACAATCCATTTTCATGACCAAGGATGTTACATGATAAGATAAATAAAGGTGAATCTCTTGACGGTAAGCGCTTACCCGATAAGAATTTGGTAAACGACCCCTTGATAATTGCCAAATGACAACGAGCTAAACCCTTATGGTTTGTTTTTTTTTGAAACACAAATTATATATGTTGAAAGGTTTATAGTTTTTATATACAATGGCACCATAAGTATAAAACCTCAAATTTTTTAGTATTTAATTAATTATTATATTTTGAGTAAATTACAAATTTCATTACTATCGTTTGTTCATTTCATTGGTTTTCATAGAGTCATGAATTTTGTTTTCGTTTTTTAAGTATACTAGTTACATACCTGCGTACAATGTGGTGCGGAACATCTTGATCTCTATTTTCTTATCTCAAATCGTGATAGCCTTAGTGCTGCAAATATGAACGGAGTCAATTATCTAGTGTCTTCTTAGCTAAGATAACAAAAAAAATATAGGTTTTTTTATGTAGAACACATAGCAAAAGAGCACGATACAATATAAATTAAAATTCCAAAAAACTTCAGAACCCGATGGTCAAGTCTGACAAAGATGTCCAAAATATCTTTTAAAGATAACAAATTCTGGTCGAAAACAAGATTGATGATTCACTACCTAACATACTTAATTATCGCCCTCTTTTAGAATGGAATGAGCTATAATCACAATCAGTCATTTTATGAAGAATATGACTTTCCTAATAATACCTGAATCCTCATCCATTTCATACGTTCCTGCATCATGAAAAAACAAGCGAAGGACACCAGCACCCTTCCCTTTAGACAATACTTTTCTTATCTCTCCCAGTAACAAGAGTAGATCACTGACAACAAACATCAATTTTTCAAAAATAGGAACACGCCATTACCTTGAAAACACAATGGTAGAGAGTAGAATCAATGATGAAATTAAATTTGGAAAAAATGTTGAATATCAGTGTTACCAGTGAAGCAGCGATATACTGAAATTGTAATTTCCCAATCAAACAAACAACTCAAACAAGATTTAACAATATTAAGATCTAGAGAGAGAAATATTCGGTCATATATCTCACATATGAATGTTTACAATGAATTTTTCTTATCTTACAACACAATGAAGTAAGTATATATACTACCTACTTCTCTCAAGAGACAAAACACTTCTCTTAAGGAACTTCTCTCAAACATGCTTTTCTCACATGCTTAAACTCTCATGACACTAAACTTGACTTTATTGACTAAACAATACATTGACTTTTCTCATTAAATCTTGGATACAATTTATATACTAACATTCTCCCCCATTTGTATTCAAGATTTAACAAAAATTTGACAATCGTCTTCAGCACTTGATCCTTCAACTTTTATCTCGGACAGTCTTGGACAATGAAACTCTGGCAATCTTCAGTCTTTCAGTTTTTGAAGAATCTTGAAAGGTCTTTTGCACTTTGCATCTTTAGAAAGTCAACAATTCTTGAACAATAAACTATTTGAAATCTTGAAATATTTGAACTTTGAAACTTTAGAAATCTTTAAATTTTGAGGAATCTCTAATCTCGTATCTTCATCACTCTGATCTCTTGACTGTCTTAGGAAAAACAAACTTTCACGAATCTTTTTCAGAAACTTTCTGGCTTGGACTTTCAGAATTATCTTCACCGTTTTCATCAGAAAGCCTCTTCATTTTTGATTTGTCAGATCAGCTTTTGTCTTTGAAAATGAAACATATTAAATTTCTCCCTCTTTTTGATGATTGTGAGCATCATGATTATCAAAACTTTTTCAATTTCATCACTTTCTTTGAATCTCCCCCTTTGTAAGATGAAAATCTCCGCTCTTTATGATCTGTGTATCCGTCAATTCATGAAAATATTTATCCGAATCTTTTCAAATTCAGAAATAATGAACGTGGTAACCCTGAATCAACAAATGATACAGTTAGTATGCCTGTAAGTAGCACGGAGCCACTTTGTACAACGGATGTACATTGGAAAGGAGCTTTTGTGATGTTCACTCCCCCAGGGCTTCCATTCAATCATCGAAAAACCACAAAGGAATTACTATGAATGTTATAACAAGAAAACACATTCCTTGTGTGCTCGTGCAAGTGTATGAATGATTGAAGCTACTCAAGCTTTTTTAGGCTCAAAATGTGTAAACTGTTGAGACAGCAACAAGTATTACACGGACTCAATGTGCATGAAATAGGTGCAAAGGTGGGGCAAATTTCCTTCTTTTTCAATATCTAAATATTTCGAGTGAAGATCAGATAGCATATGTGTTGCGTCCCCAATGAAAATGAAACATTTATTTTTCAGGAAAGAAATGAGTGGTTGGTGGGGTAATTGCAAGAGTTGGCATGGGCTCACTGCCTCTTTCAATGATGGCCACCAAAGAATGTGAACCAATCAGAAGATGTGGTTGCCCTGCTCATAAAGTGTTTGGTGCAGAGTTTTGATATTCTTTTAACTCTGATATCACACCGTCTTTCTTTTTAACATTATGCTCACTTCTAACCAAACTCTCTTGTCCATTTTACCGCTCAGCACAGAAAAAATGAGAAAAACTCAACCGGATGAGTTATCTCCCCCACTATTTGATTTTGACCCCTCACCCCTCAATTACTCTAGAATAACTTCTGGGGTAGGAAACACTGGTTAACGTGAATCCATGGAAGTTCTGTTTAAGTTCTCACACGAATCCCATGTAAGTCCTAAAAAGAATAGTTGCTCAACAGTTTAACTGAACATTCAAGCACAAAATGTATGATAACATTGTCAAAATGTATGCTCATGAGATTTGAGCAATTGAACTTTGAAGATTTCTCAAAACAAAGATATTGAATGAATGAAATGAAATCAAGAGAATTGTTTTGAGAATCTGACAATGTATCAATCAGATCAAATAAAATGGTTAGGGTATCAAAGAACTGAATATTTTGTTTATATGAACAAATATAAACAATTTAGCAATGAAAGCACAAATCTGGAAATAATGATTGATGCTCAACAATATTTGAAAGCAAACGGGAGTATTACCATCGAAAAATTGGTTCGTTATGAGACATGGTAATAACAAATTCAAATAAAGTACTGAACCGGTGTGTATGAATAATTGACAGTATATAGACAAGATAATACACAAGTATTAATCTTTGGAAACACACGGTCAGTTAAACATTAACGCTCAATAATGAAAAACATTTAAAATCACACTTATTAATTCATGAAATCTTTTGAGAATAGAGAAGTGGTTTGAACATTTAAGAAAACGTTTTTCATGCTTGAAAGTTGTTCTTCTTTTAAACAATCAGAGATCTAGATTAGAAGATACTTACATTTAAGCTCCCCCTCAAATCATGATAAAATAATTTATATTCTGATAAGCTCCCCCTGGATATTTGCAAAATATTCTTATCTTTAAACATTAAAGTCCGAGTTCTAGACTGTATTGTCTAGAAGTCATAGTCCTTTAACATTAAAGACCGGGTTCTGAACTGAAGTATTCAGAAGCCTTTGTTCTTGCTCCCCCTTAAACCTTGGGTGCCTGCAACACAGATTTAGCTTTTGGTACCCACTGGTATTTGGGTCCTAATGTGTTAGTTGCAGTTCTTGTGGGGGTAACCAAGGTTCTAAAAAATGCGCCTTGGCGCTGCCATGGTGTTGAGGTGTGGCCTTGCCGCCACGTTTTACCCCTTGGCGTCGAGATAAGGCGTCGAGCTCGTTATGGCGCGCCATGGCGGCGTTACAACTTCGAATTTGTGTACTTCGAAATTCGATTGGAATTTACCCATTAGTATCGATTATAGCTTAGAAATTTTTTTGTTTATCGTTTTATATGAATTTTAATTGTTAATAACTCGTTCATTATTGTTCAAGACACCGATAAAAACACACACATACACATATATACATATAAATTATATACAGATTTGTCGCCTTAAGCCACGCCTTGGAAAACACCATGACCTCGCCATAACTCGTAAGGCTTGAGGCTTGACCTCGCCGCCACATCACGCCTCACGCCATTTAGAACCTTGGGGGTAACATAGTAAGAACCATACCAGTAATTGACAAAGTTATTACTTACAAAGTCTTGTGCTCCACAGTAAGAACAACAAATTTTCTTCTGAGCAATCCTGATTAAATGATTAGTGGAATAAAACATTTCAGCATTACCAAAAGATTTACCTTTATGCGCTCTGTTCTTTTTGGCATTTGATGTGGACGCAAATGCTTTGTCCTTCTTTTTCTCTTCAGAAGAATCTTTAACTCTCCAGACCATCTGACTTTTCTTTGATTGCTTTCCAAGAGATTTTATATAAAAGCTTGTTGAACCATCAACAGATTTGTCATAAAACAGATTAGATGGTCGAATCTGATTTGAGTTAACAGTTTTAGATTTGACATGGTTCTTTTTGAAAACATTTTCATGTATAGAACTTGAAGCTGTTTTGAAAGAACAGACTGATTCTGTTGAATTATCAACAGGTGATTGATCAATCACATCAGCTGTAATCTTTTCTGACAGTTCACTGTTTGCAGCTTCCAAGTTCTTTATCTTTTCAGATAAAATGTTTCTTTCAGAAGTCAATGTGTCAAACTTTATTTTCAAATCAGATTTGGCCTTCTTTTCTTTTTGGACATCTGATGATAGAACAGTTATTTTGGATGTGAGCTTAGATATCTCAGATTCAAAATGTGAACATTCTTGTTCAAAATCTTTTTCTAAGTTCTTGGTTTTTTCAGAAATATCCTTGAAAATCCCAACATTTCTCATTTCAGAAATTTTCTTTTCAGATTCAAAAGACTTTTTCTTTTCCTGAAAAATTTGCCTTTCTTTTTCTAATAAGTCTTTCTAATAAGTCTTGTAAAACTGAGATTTGTTTGGGAAATTCAGTTGTTTTATCTTCAAGAACTTTCCTTTCCTTAGCAAATGTGTCTCTTTCAGTAATCATAATTTTTTCAAATTCAGACACTTGCTTGGAAAGTTTTATACACCTTAGCTCAAGTTCCTTCTTCTCTTGGTCAGCTTTCTTTGAAATATCAGACAGTTTTTGAGCAGCAGATTTCTCTAAATCAGATTTAACTTTATCTGCTTAGAGGCTTTTCTTCAATTCAGCATTCTGTATCTCCAAGGAAGATATCTTGTCTTCAAAAGCCTTAAACTTCTGTTGAAGCTTAAATGATTCATCTTGATGTTCTGATGATTTCTGTTCAGTTTTCTTTAGTTGGCTTTGAAGATTCGCAATCTTCTTCTCTTTGAGTTTTAACTCTTTCTCACATGTTAGAATAATATTCTCTTTTAAAGCAACAATTTTCCCTTTCTCTTTAATCTCTTTCTCTCTTGCACTGATGATACCTGCAAATTCAGATTTAACATTATCAGTACATTTTGCACAAACAGGAGTTTTATCAGAATTTGACAAATTTGACTTCAAGTCCTGAATCTGTTTGAGAAGCTTTGAATTCTGATTTTTCAGATTCTCTCTTTCTTCTTCTATAACAGGTATCTCATCTCAGGCATGTACAAAACAGTCATGTCTCTCGCTGAAAGTACAGTATTTCCTCTCTCATCTGTAGTTGGCATCTTGAATGAGAAATCAGCTTGAAATGAATGATCGTTCCCAAACAATTCAAAAAAATTGACTGACGGTCAAAATCAGATCACCACTTGAAAATAATTCTCAGAAAAAATTTAAGTCCAGAACTCGCAGACACAAGAAACTCGCAAAGCTCAGAAACACGTAAGTCAATATTCAAAGAACTTCTCGCTAAACGTTTCATGCGCGAACTCAAAACTCGCAGAACACTACTTGCGCGAATTCAACAAACTCGCTAAAGGGATGTGCGCGAAGATGCTTCTCGCAAGGTGCTTTGTGCGCGAAGTACACTTAGAAAAATCTCGAACTCAGAACTTCTCGCAAAGGAATGTAAACTCGCACGTTGAAACCCTTGCGCGTTCCATACTTAGAATATTTTGACAATATCAAAACTCGCTAAGATTGAAACTCGCAGAATACACAAACTCGCAAGTCACTATTCATACACTTCTCGCTAGAGGCTTTGTGCGCGAAATCAAAACTCACAGAAAGCTTATACGTGTTTTTGCCACTTCTCACAAGAACCTTATACGCGAATCAACATCAAAATTTCAGAAATCATCGTGCGCATTCTTGGTAGTTTGCGTGAACTTCAGTGTGCGTGTTCTTTATTAGCGCGAAATCTGAATCTTGCGCGTTCTTGACTCTGTCGTTCAAAAATCGATCCAAAACATTAATACCTGAAATTAAGACATGAAATTGCATAGGGTTTGTCGATTTATCATTTGGAACACAATTGAAATGTCAATTTCAGATTAAAAACAACAAATCATACAAATTCGATTCAAACAGTGAATGAATATTTCAAAAAAAAAATTACAAAAAAATCGAAATTGAATGAGATTCAGTTCGAATTTTATGATTCAATCAACACAAGAAACATTCTAAAACACCAATCGAATACAATGAGTCCATTTTCTTGCATCAAAAACGATTTTCCAAAGAAAATTCGATTGAACAGTAACTTTTTTTTTAAAAAAAAATTCGAGTTCTTGATGATTTTCAGAATTTAATCTAAACTAATGATCGAATCCTTCTGAATTAAATTTGGTCAGGCTCTGATACCAATTGATATTGTAATTTCCCAAGGAATATGAATACCAGATGTATGGCTCCACATTTTAGAATAACACGGGCATTGAGACGTAATAGATGTTATATACTTATATTTTCATTTGTAAGTTAGTGATACAATTTGACTTCAGTGGTTAAACAAGTTAACATTGAATCTGAAACAACATAAAATTATTTCTAGTTTAAAGATAAGAAAACATTGGTATCGATAGTAAATTTCATAATCTCATCCATCCTAAAATAAATACAACATTTTTTTCTCTTTGGCAAAGCTCCAATTCAAAAATTATCAAATTGCCTACTATTAATCTTGAAGACCAATAACATCGATTTTGGTCCAGAAAATTTAGATGTTTTTTGTCATCATTGAGGGGTATATTGAAAATATGACCAATCGTCAAACAATCTTATTAAACCGTGGAGCTGATAAAACATTGTATGTATTTAGGGAGAGGGTGTATCATTTCCACCCTAGTTATCATCTAAACTATTGGCTTTGGAAACTCTGGTTTCAGAATGGTAACAACAATTTAATATATATAAAAAACTAATGTAAGCTTGAATTAATATTTTGCAATTATTGACTTACTCTGCAGCATTAGCACCAGAACTTTGTACTGATAAGTTCTGATCCATGTAGAGGCAAAAGAAATGCAATCATGGAAATTATCATTCTACTCAGGGCCGGTCCTGAGATTTTGGATGCCCATGGCGAAAGGCAAAAAAAATGCCCCTTTATTACGCAAACGAAAAAACAATTTAAAGGGGTTTGGAACCTAGTCAAGCTAGGCGGCTCATCCCCACGGCGGGTCTTTATTAACTAAAACAAAAATGATACAACGGGGGACATAAACCAAAACCCCGCATAATAAAACTTGAAACATATTACCTAAAACGATGCCTCCGTGCGTTCTTTGAAGCAAAAATATCAATGGCTTTATCATAGTTAATATCTCCTAAACAAGTAATATTAGTAGAGATCAGAAGGAGTGGTCCGTTGGCTACTTGGCTTCTTAAGAGGCTTATAAAATTTAAAAAAACTAAGGCCCAAACCCAAATGGACATATGTATAACAGACTTGGGCTTAAATTATGATGCCCTACATATTTATGATGCCCTGGGCCATCGCCCCATTGGCCTAGGCCCAGGGCCGGCCCTGACTGCCATATGAAGTGGGAACATGATTCTCATCTGCATTCCCTATAAAATTTGGAAATTTAGAAAGAAAAAAAGCAGCAATAAATATCGTTCATCTTTAGTTAGGTCTAATTGTTATGCTACATCCAGAAGGTAGTATTTTAACAATGGATTTATCTTCCACCAATCACATAATAATTTCAATATACAAAACATAAATGATTAGAAGCACAATATCAAACATAAATTAAGTAAATATTATAGCACAAAACCTTGGTGCAACATATCAAATTCTCAATTTCTCAAAACTTTGGGAAGAGAAAACTAAAGAAACTTGAAATGAAATTTATTCCGAACTTCACAAGCTTTTTTCAAATCACAAAAGTTAAATCTTATATGCAGATACGCTATACCTTCAATTTTAAATAAGTGTACACAAATCCCTAATAGGATAGAGATAATGAGTTGACATCATCCAAAATCATGAAATCGAAAAAACAATTGACAAAGATATGTATCCGCTCGCGAAACATCTTGAAATTAAAATGACAACCACGTTTCATGCATGTTAAGTTTGTAATATTCGTCATTATCGATACTTAGTCTATGAAGACATGGTGATTGAGTCGTTTGGTGCACATATATGTGAATAATGCATCGACTCTGAATTATTTTGGTATGTATTTTCATCTATTATGTGTTCATCATCCAGAAGATACTCTATAATACTACTAAATCAAGAAATATTAAAAAATAAGGGTGTTTCATCTATTATGACATTTTTGTTCATATACGATTATTTGTATTAAAATGATAAGGGTGTAAAATGAAAAATGAAAAAGCAAGCGATATAAAGTAAATTAAATAACTAATTGTAAAGGTGTTAAATATAATCTTAAATCTTGAAAATAATCGTATTACAATTTTAGTATAATATTATAGATGGTATATATAATGTTACACATTTATGCTATTTTAAAATATTATAAAACCCATGAAATATTCAATAATTAGTTTATATTAAATTATTGACGAAAAAATTATAATGATATAATTTATAATAAGATTGAAACGTATTTTTAATATATTTTAGTTGATCTACGATTATGTATTTTTAATATGCTAACGGTGAAAAAAACGTATGGATAGAAAACAAAGTAATTCGTAGATATTCATGATATTTAATAGTACAGTTAAATTAAAAAATATTTAATATTAGGCTCGTTTTGAAGATATTGACGAGACGATTATAATGGTAAAAATGAAACGTATTTTTTCATTGCATTTTTGTTTATATACGATTATTTGTATTAACATGATAAGGATGTAAAATGGAAAATGAAAAAGCAAGCGATATAAAGTAATTTAAATAACTAATTGTAAAGGTGTTAAATGTCACCTTAAATCTTGAAAATAACTGTATTACAATTTTAATATAATAGTATAAATATAGATATAGATGGTATATATAAGGGAAATTAATTAAAGCAGCCATTTCAGAAAATCGGGTTTATCTCCTAGCCATTCTCTACCTTATTTTATTAAAATAGCCATTAAGTTCGTGAAAGGAGTTCGTATATACGAACTCCTCCTTTGAAGTCAAAAGTTTGATCCATATTCGTGATATGTGTTCGTATATACGAACTAAACTTAAAAACTCATAAAAAAATGACTTCGTAAAAGAGTTCGTGGAAGAAATTAAAGAAGTAAAGAAATTTACCTTTTTGGCCCACGTTCGTGAATCCCATAATACACTAACAACATTTCTAAAACAAATAAGAAAATTACAATTTTGACCCCTCATCTTTAGAAAATAATTAAAGTATGTTACATATAGTCATATATCACGAATATGGGGCCAAAATCGTAATCTCCTAATTAAAGTATGTTAAATATATAAAAGAACAGGGGCCAAAATTGTAATTTATTTAAAAGGACTTTTTCAACATGTTCGTATACCACGAACATGCCACGAAGTGTGGCAAAAAATGTAATATATTTTAATTATTTTCCAAAGATGAGGGGCTAAACTTGTAACTTTCTTATTTTTTTTTAGAAATGTTGTTAGTTATGGAATTCACGAACATGGGCCAAAAAGATAAATTTCTTTACCTCTTTAATTTTTTCCACGAACCTTTTTACGAACTCATTTTTTTTATGAGTTTTTGAGTTTAGTTCGTATATACGAACATATATCACGAATATGGATCAAACTTTTGACTTCAAAGGAGGAGTTCGTATATACGAACTCCTTTCACGAACCTAATGGCTATTTTAATAAAATAAGGGAGAGAATGGCTAGGAGGTAAACCCGATTTTCTAAAATGACTACTTTAATTAATTTCCCTATATATAATGCTACACATTTATGCTATTTTAAAATATTATAAAACCCATAAAAATATTCAATAATTAGCTTATATTAAAATTATTGACGAAAAAGTTATAATAATATAATTTATAATAATAATGAAACGTATTTTTAATATATTTTAGTTGATCTACGCTTATGTATTTTTAATATGCTAACGGTGGAAAAAAAACAAAATAATTCGTAGATATTCATGATATTTAATAGTACAGTTAAATTTAAAAAATATTTAATATTGGGCTCGTTTGAAGGTATTGACGAGACGATTATAATGGTAAAAAAGAAACGTATTTTTTCATTGCATTTTTGTTCATATACGATTATTTGTATTAACATGATAAGGATGTAAAATGAAAATTGAAAAATGAAAAAGCAAGCGATATAAAGTAAATTAAATAACTAATTATAAGGGTGGTAAATGTAACATTGAATCAGGGAAGTGAAATATGAGGGAGGAAAAAATGACTTTCAAAACAACTATATAACTATTTTAGAATTTTAATATAGTAGTATAAATTATAGTTACTTGTACATAAGTTTTAAATACTTGTATCAACTATAAATGACATAAATACTTCTCATATGAGGGACACTAGTTATCTTAACGGCCATTACCCCATGTACCAAAATCAAAACAAAATACAAACCACTGGGTCGTAGATATACTTAGGCCGCGTTTGGTTTGCGGAATTAGAATGAATTTGGAGGGATTTGGATTTCAAATTCATTCCAATCCTGTGTTTGGTTTGCAGAAATGGATTTCGTTGACCGGATTTTAAATCCAATCCATTCCCGCAAACCAAACATGACCTTAATGACATAAAACCAGAATTTTGGTAAATCACAAGGACGAAAAGTGTAATTCACTCTTAATTTTCTTCTAAAGAATCTCCACTCTTCTCTCTTCTCTCTTCTCTCTTCTCTCTTCTCTTTATAAACTTTTCCCCTTCTTTCCTTTAGGGCGCGTTTGGTTTGCGGGATTGGAATGGATTTGGAGGGATTTGGATTTCAAATCCATTCCAATCCTGCGTTTGGTTTGCAGGAAAGAATTTCGTTGACCGGATTTCAAATCCGTTGACCATTTTAAAATCCCTCATATGATGGATTTGGAAATCTTTGGCTCTGGGCCTGGATTTGAAATCCAAAGCCGATGGATTTTAAAGCGTGATCCAGACCAATGTTTTAAAAACCGGTTTTTTGATTGACCCGGTGTGGTAACCAGGTCACGGTTCAACCCGGTTTCAAGAATTTATTTGTATTTTTCATTTTCATGCATATATATATATAACTAAAATATTGATGTCCACAAGTTGAAACATTAAAAAACACATAACAACAAGTTTTACAATCCAAAAACATTAAATAAACACACATAAGCATAATTTTTCATCAATTCAAATATATCCAAACGAAATATAACGATCAAACCTAATCATGGATCTTGAGACATTTGAGTGTTGGTTTTTAACGCTAATACGTATTGCCTATTGGACTATTCGTTTTTAACTTTTGTTACCGGTTCGATACCGGTTCGTTATGACCGGTTCATATGTTCAATAAATCTTTTCAAGTCGAGTCGAACCGAATCATTTGAGCAATACACTTTTTCGAGCCTAACATATTCATATGTTCAATAAATCGTATAATCAAAATATAAAAATTGCCAAGTTCGAGCCAATAAACTAATTACTCAATCTCGAGTTTGAGTACATAATGGAGCTTATGCCTTGTAAAGCTAGAATCTTAGGTATAACGTGTAACTCAAATTTGTTAAAATAGCCCTGCTTTAAAAGGGTTATTCAAGCTCGAAGTGAACGCCTGATAATATCTTTTGGTGCCGAGGAATAGCCCACTGCTCGACTTGACTTGTTTATATCCTTAAATTGGTAACGAAGATGATATATAGTTTTAAAAAATTATAACATAAATAATAATAATCATGCCAAACATTGTAGATAATTGTACATTAATGATATGTACAAACAGTTTTTATGTAACAAATTTTAGTATTTTAAGTTTTTGATCCTAACCTATTAAAACTGGTTAGGTACCACGCCTCTAGAAAAGGGGATTAAACTAAACATGAGTAGTAGTTATTTATAAATGTTAAAAAAAATAGCTTGATAAAATGTTAAATGATTAATTTGTTCCTAAAATGTTGTTTAATGTATTTTATAATACCTAATAATTATAAATAAGACATATCAAGTAATATTTAAACAACTTTATTAAGAATCGTCTAATTATAGAGGGTTGCATTCTCGTAAAAAATCTCATTTTTTTGTGAGAAATGTAACATTTACACAATATAAATGTACATTCACCACTTATCAATTTTTTTTCCTCACATGATCCCAAATCTAGTCATAGATGTTTATATATATAAGCAAAGTAGCAAACCAAACGAGCCTAATATATTTCATCCAATAGTGAGGTTTGAAGATGTCATATAAGTAGACATTCCACCTTTCCACTACCCGTATTAAAGCAGTTATTTTCATAAAGACATTCAGTTTGCAAAAAATGTGCAAAAAAGAGAATTTGATTAAAATGTCTAATAATTTGAAAGAAAAAAAAAGAGAAATTTGTAAAGGAAAAAAAAATTATGCTAGAAACCAAAATTGAAAAGATCAAGTTTAGAAGAAGAAAAAAACGTAAGCAATAACATATATAACAATTAAAAAACAGTTTGTTTTAGGATGAAACATTTTTATTTATCTATCTTAAAATAAGTGTTCAGTTTCAAAAATAAATAACTAGATTTCCATATCTACCCTTATTTAATACATTGTTAAATTAGTTAAGGATAGAATTATCATTTGGTATTTAACTAAAAAAAATGTAATAATTATAAATATTTAAAATTGTATGTTAATTCTTATTTTAAAGATTTATTTCATGAGGGCAAAAAAGTCATACAAATCATACAGAAACCAAAAAGTCTCCTAGTAACGTTCCTGTAAACTACCTCCCAAATTCCAATAAACAGAAACTTCCAAATAACTTCATCACAATTCACACAACTATTTCTTTCATTTCATCTATTAACACCCTTTCTCCACCCAATCACTTTCTTGGTATCTTCACATCAATTGCTTCATCAATCATCAAATTTGAAACTACCCATTAAACTAATTGACCATTTCTGGGTCATGGGTGGGCCAGAGACAAAGAAAAGATTATAACTTGCATATATATATATATATATACACATATTAGAAACAATCACTTTCTTGGTACCATATGTGCAATTACCGGTAAGAAAACTGAAACTTCACATGAATTGCTTCATCAATCATCAAATATGAAACCACCAAACAAATTGATCATTCTGGATTATTGGTGGGGCCAGCACAAAGAAAAGATTGGAACTTGCATATACATACATACATACATATATAGAAAAAATCACTTTCTTGGTACCTTAAGTGTAATTACCTACAAACTTCACATGAAATGCTTCATCAATCACAAAATATGAAACCACCCATTAAACAAATTAATCATATTATGTGTGATGGGTAGGGCCAGCACAAAGGACAAGATTTAAACTTGCATATATATATATAAAAAGAATCAAGAATCCTTTCATCTTATCAAACTACATAGCTACTTTACTTGCATCTAGTGAGCTTACAGAGAGTGTTGATATCTAATGGCAGTAGAGGCAGTTGTGTCTGTGGTGTTACAGAAACTAACTGAGATGCTGAAAGGCCAATCACTAACCCAAAACAAATTCATAATCTATGAAGTGCAGGAGATCATGAAGTCGCTCAACTCGATGAGAGACTTGATGATCTCCACAAAAGAGATCAACCAGCAAGCCGGAGACTATCTCAATGCTGTTTACAACGTTGAGGATACGATCGAGAAGTTCACTGTCATTGTCATCCGCCAAAGGAAAGTATTCGGGTTCTTAACCAACCATATCTTCTTCTTTAACAACTTGAATTCTTGCCAGAAGATCCACCAGAAAATCAAGAAAATCACTACCCAACTGATGCAGCTAAAAGCCCATAAACCTTACGAAAAGATTCATATTGAAGAAATTCCAACTGAAGAGGAAAAAGATGAAGAAACTGCGGTTGCAAATCATAAATCTATCAAGGGTTGTTCTTCAACTTCAGAAACACAAGAAACAAATACTGGAAGCTATATGGAGGAACTGACCTTCAGCTACTCGTGCAATGAAGAAGAGATGCAGATTGTTGGTATCAAAGACCGCTTTCAGAAAACGTCGAGCTTTTCCTACAAAGAAGAAGAATTGGGCATCTTTGGATTGAAAGAAGATGTCGAAATTCTGGTGAAACACCTCACTACAAACAGTGAACATTTTGTCTCGATTGTTGGTCAAGGGGGAATAGGCAAAACGACCCTTGCGCGCACAATCTACAAAAATAGAAACATCAAGTGCCATTTTCAATTCCGTGCTTGGGTTTCGGTGTTGGAGGAGTATACCACAAAAGACATCGTTCTATTGTTGTTGAAAGCAACGGATAATATCACAGATAAAGCGACAAATGTGGATGATGAGAAAGCAATGAAGTTGAAGCTCTCGGATTACCTCAAGAATAAGCAGTATTTGATCATCTTAGATGGTGTAAGTGCTTGCAATATCTGGAAAGATATCAAAGAAACATTCCCAGATGTGAAAAATGGAAGTAAAGTGGTGTTCACATCGACACAAACAATGAAAACCACACAGGTGGACATAGTTTCACATAAAATGATGCCTCTAAGTGAAGATGACACCTTGAAAATGTTCAAAAAGAAAGTTGGTAAAGAAGAAAGTGGGCATCTGATTTCAGAAACATCAAAGAAGGCAATTCTGCAGAGCTGCAATGGTCTACCCTTGAATATAGTCCTGCTTGCAGGTCTATTCTCCATGAAGGATCCAAACAGCTGGTCTCGAGTCTTTTCTTGCATGAAAAATTCAATCAACATATTGTCGCTTTGCTATAACGACTTAACCGACCACTTGAAGGTATGTCTGCTCTATTCAGTGCTTTTTCCTAAAGAATTTGACATCCCGGTAAGAAGGTTACTGCGGTTGTGGCTTGCTGAAGGCTTTGTGAAACAGAATTCGACCAACGTAATACCAGAAGATATTGCACAAACATATTTTGAAGAATTAGTTAACAGGAACATGATTCAAATATCAAAGTTGAGGTCCGACAATAGCCCAAGAAGATGCCGTGTGCTTGGAGTTCTACATGATTATTTGTTGCCTAAAGCACAAGAAACCAATCTTTTCTACACATATCGTAATTTGATTAGTTATGAAGAAGTAGGTTCTTTAAACGTCCGTAGGATGGTTGAGTATGAAAGCCCAAAAAGTGAAACAAGAAACCAGTTTGGAATTGAAATGTCTAAGAAAACACAACTTAAGAATTCTTCGTTTAATCCCTCTCACTTGCGGTCCTACATGTCGTTTAACCATCAGAAAACCGATTATAGGCAGGCGAAGCGAATTGGAAGTTTTTTGGGGAATATCATCAATGATGGTATCGGGCTATTACGGGTGCTAGACCTCGAGGGCGTTTATAAACCAATCTTGCCCGAAAATCTTGGTAACCTATGCAATTTGAGGTACTTAGGTCTGAGATCAACATATTTGGATAGTCTCCCTCCATCAGTTGGTGATTTGACCCATTTGGAAACACTAGATGTGAAACACACATGCATAGATGAGCTACCGGGTTCGATTTGGAGATTGAAAAATCTCCAACATCTCAATCTAAATGAAACATGTCTAGATATGCAACCGCATTCTTCCTCAAGGCTCTTGACACTCTGGGGATTGTTTTTGGACGAGAAAATCGCCATTAAGAATGGTTTGGATAAGTTGCATGATCTAAGAGAATTGGGTATTACATTCCGGCTAAAATCGAACCAGGATGACTTAATGGATTGGATCGCCAAGTTAACAGCTTTACAGTCATTAAGGTTGCGATCCAAAGACAATCTCGGGCGTGCTTCAAAACTCGTGTTCAGATCAATGTCAAATCTGGGGCAACTTTCTCACCTTAACTTGTTGGGGAATTTAGAAAAGCTACCTGATCAAAACCAATTCCCACCAACACTGAAGGTTTTGACATTATCAATCTCACTGCTAAAGCATGATCCTATGCAAACTCTTGGCCAGCTTCCTTGCCTAACGGTGCTCCGGCTCTTGGGGGAATCGTACGTAGGGAAAGAAATGGTTTGCAGAAAAGGGGGGTTTAGTAAGCTTAGATTGTTGAGAATGTGGAAGCTGAAGAAGTTGGAGAACTGGTTTGTTGAAGAAGGATCAATGGAAAGCCTGAAACATCTGGATATCAGATGCTGTGATAGATTAAGTAACATTCCAACAACATTGCTGCAACAGCGGAAACTAGAAAAACTGGTATTGACAGGAATGCCACATAGATTTACAACTGAGGTCGAGCGCTTAAAATCAGATCACACATCCATAACCGTCAACCATTGGAAATTTCCTCCATTACCGGTGAGTTCTTGATTTACGTTTTGTTCTACTTGCAAGCTGATTTTGACTATTTTTATGGACTTCTTTTCTTTTGGCATTGTATCTTAGAAAAGATGGTATTGATTACTTAATCTCCAGATACTAACCTTCTATTTTGAGTGGCAGTGGGAACAAGATGAAACTACATTGGTGAACCCCAGAAAAGCTTAAAAGATCCAAGCATGTTATCAACAAAAATAAAGCAACTAAAAGTTCCAAGAGTCCATCACCAACACCAATCATATTGTTTGAAGTCTGTATTTTCACCTAGTTGTTTGTTTCTCATTCTGATTTAGTACATATTCAATGTGTGGCTTTGTGATAGGCTAGTACTAAGTCGTTTTGCAAATAAAGAAACAATAATTCTTAACTGCCGAGTACTGATGGGATCCGGTGCATTAGTGGTGGTATGATCGCACCCAAGAAACAACAATCCTATTATATTTATTACTGTTAGAGACATTTTGCCTATATGTTGGCGTATCAATTTTTACATTTAATAATGGGAATTTTAAAGAAGACCTTATAAGCATTTTACAAATTCTACAAGTAATTGTAATATCAACTGAATTATGACACCAACAAAAACAATAGGGCAGTAACTTGGAACTAGCAGTCACGTACGGGTTTCAGCCACACGTACAAAGCCAATTAGGTCAAATTTTATGGTCACTTTTTTGCAAGATACAAAAGCAATTCGCAAGTGAAAACACAAAAAACTTGCAAATAATACACATATGTGATAGTTCCTATTCAATTCACTAGTATAATGCAGGTATGGTAGCATAATCGAAGATCTCTACTCACGCACATCTTATCAAATACCTCTGATATACTAAAAAACCCTATGATTATCTTATTTATGAAATCGGACATTAGATAATGCTAGGGATAACATTTCAATTGAGAAATTGATGATCAATAGACATTTACTATGTAAAGAAATAGTATACCTCAATTGGTCGGCAGAGTAGCTGAAGAACAATCTCAGCGGTTTAATCTCCCTTGTCATTGTTACCGGCAGATGCTAAAACTAGCCGGCCACCACCTTTTATGTTGATTGTGATGTGTTTCTCTTGTAATTCTCTCCGGCCGCCATGTTTATAAATTTCAAATCTTTCCCTCCCTGTGGTAATACTTTAATTTATTTATAACTATATTTTCGTCTTTAAATCTTGCTTTTTTTGTCATTGTGGTTTGCATTTTGTTTCCTTTTTTGTCCTTACTGATAAGAATGTTAAAAAAGACATGTTAAACTAACGGTAAGTTGGTCTTTCTATTTTTTTTTCTAATTTTCTTTTGTTAAAATAATACTTTATCATATAAACAAGGGTTAATCATGTAAAAGAATAACCAATATAGAGAGAAAACAAAAATTGTCTATTCTCATTAACAATGAACCCTTTAAATTGGAATGAGTTTACAACGAAAAGGAAACATACAATATGGTAACTTTTAATACTTAGAAATTATTTCTTCAATCACTTCCTTTTTTGATGAGGCACAATATTCTTCAACACTCCCCCTTGTGCCGAGTCAAAGGGATGATGGTGCATAACTCTTGTCACATTAAAACCTTACGTCGGGAAAACAAAACCCATTGGGAAAAATAAAAACCTTAGACGAAGGAAAGAGTACAAGGCACCACTAAACAATTTCTTTAGTTTAGTATCATCCTTGATTCATACATCAATCAAAGAGATTTAGAAAACGAGATGGTTTAATACTGTTGCCTCACTAAAACCTTGCACCAAGGAACAAAACTCAGTGGGAAAAATAAAACATTGGGCAAAGGAAAGAGCACAACCCATCAATAGCACATGTGTAATAGACACTTCCTCTAGTCTATTACTCCCCCTGATTCATACATTAATCAAGGGAGTTTGGAAAGTCTCCTCATTCCAATGCTTTCCACATGTTTCTCAAATGTGGCCTTAGGTAGTGATTTGGTGAACAAATCAACCACATTCTCCTCAGACCTTACTTGATTCACTTGAATCTTAAGGAGAGTCTGTTGTTGTTGGTTATAGAAAAACTTTGGCGATATATGCTTTGTATTGTCTCCCTTGATATATCCTACCTTCATTTGTTCAATACAAACTGCATTATATTCATAAATGCAAGTAGAATTTTTAGTGGTAGAACTTAAACCACTAGCCCCTCTGATATGTGTAATGATAGACCTTAACCATATACATTCTCGATCCGCCTCATGTAGAGTAATAATCTCGGAATGGTTCGATGAGGTAGCTACAAGGGTTTGCTTGGTTGATTTCCAAGAAATCGTCGTGTTCCCAATTGTAAAAACATATCCTGTTTGGGAGCGACCTTTGTGTGGGTCAGAGAGATACCCAACATCAACAAAACCTACTAATATATCATTTGGGGTTTCACTATACGGGATAACATTTTCTTTGTTAATATCTTTAACAAGTATTGTAACCCCAACTTTCTCTCTGTAAGGAAAGAATAAGCCCATGTCAATGGTTCCTTTTAGATATCGAAATATATTCTTGATACCATTCCAATGACGTTGCGTTGGTGCCGAACTAAATCTAGCTAACAAGTTCACTAAGAATGAAATATCTGGTCGAGTACATTGTGCTAAGTACAATAATGCGCCTATTGCACTTAGATAGGGAATTTCAGCTCCCAACACCTCCTCGTCATCATCCTTTGGACGAAATGGATCTTTCCTTGTATCCAAGCTTCGACCGATCATGGGAGTGCTAGCCGGGTGCGCTTTATCCATATTAAATCGCCTGAGCACTTTCTGGATATAAGCGGATTGGTGGATAAGGATTCCACAAGCTCGATGTTCTAGTTTTATACCTAGACAAAATTGAGTTTTCCCAAGATCTTTCATCTCAAATTCAGATTTCAAATAGCTTGCAGTATCTCTTATTTCATCAATAGTACCTATTATGTTCATATCATCAACATACACAACTATTATTGAAAATCCAGAACTCGTCTTCTTTATAAAAACGCAAGGGCACAGTTCATCGTTCTTATATCCCTTTCCAATCAAGTATTCAATCAAATGGGTATACCGCATCCGTCCAGATTGTTTTAATCTGTAGAGTGAACGTTTTAGTCTAATTGCAAACGCACTTCGTGGTTTACTTGAATCGGGAAGTGGAAGGCCATTGGGCACTTTCATGTATATCTTTGAATCTAGATCCCCGTAGAGATATGCAGTAACCACATCCATAAGCTGCATTTCCAGTCCTTCGGAAACTACTACTAGACTAATTAGATAGCGGAACGTTATTACGTCCATTACTGGGGAGTATGTCTCCTCATAAGTCAATCCCAGGGCGTTGTGAGAAACCTTGCGCCACAAGGCAAGCCTTATATCTTATGACTTCATTATTCTCATTACGCTTTCTGACAAAGACCCATTTATGTCCTACAAGCTTTACACTTGGTGGGGTTAGCACTATCGGACCAAATACCTGTCTCTTTGCCAAAGAATCTAGTTCTGCCTGGATTGCTTCTTTCCATTTAGGTCAGTCTGTCTTTTTGTTGACATTCTTCAACTGAGTGTGGTTCGATGTCATCGTGCTCTATGATCTCATGAGCAATAGTATATGCAAATATGTCATCAATGAGTATGGATGATCTTTCCATTAACTCGTATGCATTCTCATAATTCATAGAGATTTCTTTGTTCTCTGGAATCAATATTGACTTTGGAGCGTCCTCCAGTAATGATTCATGGACATAACTATAATCAGAGACAATCTCATGAGAAGGGTTTTCGGTATTGATGACAAATGGATCAGATTGTGCCTTACTCTCCTTTTTCTTCCTAGGATGAGTATCTATCGAACTAAGTGGCCTCCCCCTTTTCCTTTTGGGAGCCATGGCCTCAACCACACTTCCACTATGTGTGGTTGCAACACTCTTTCCAGCGGTGTTGTGCCCCTGTTTGGGGACTTCTAACCTTTCGGGTACATTTGCAGCTGGTATATGTGATCTTGTCACTTTTGCAATATCAGTGAACGCATCAGGTATCAATTCTGCTACGTTTTGAAGATTTAGTATTTGTTTCACTTCACTTTCACATTGTGAAGTGCGGGGATCGAAATAAGACTGAGTCGGAACATTCCATGACAATTCCTGTCGTTCCCTTGGAAAATCATTTTTCCTATCTCCCCCTAACGACGGGAATACTGTCTCATCAAAGTGACAATTCGTAAGTCTTGCGGTAAATAGATCACCCGTCAAGGGTTCTAAATAGCAGATAATTGTTGGAGATTCATATCCAACATATATACTTAATCGTCTTTGAGGACCCATTTTGGTGCGTTGTGGGGGCGCAATTGGCACATACACTGCACAACCAAATATGCGTAAATGGAAATATCAGGCTCATATCCAGTTACCAACTGGTACGCAGAAAATGGTTGGCTGGCAGTGGGTCTAAAGCGAATAAGTAAAGTTGCATGTAATATTACATAACCCCAGGCAGAAGTGGGTAAATTGGTGCGCATAACCAATGCCCTAGCTATCATTTGTATCCTTTTGATGGTAGTTTCTGCGAGACCATTTTGTGTATGCACATAGGGTACGGGATGCTCTACATCGATCCCAATAGACATGCAATAATCATCAAATGCTTGTGATGTAAATTCTCCAGCATTATCAAGTCGTATAGACTTGATAGGGTAATCAGGGTGGTGAGCCCTTAAACGTATAATTTGTGCTAGAAGTTTTGCAAATGCAGCGTTTTGTGTGGACAATAGTGTGACATGCGTCCATCTTGTCGAAGCGTCAACCAGAACCATAAAATACTTGAACGACCCGCATTCTAGATGTATAGGTCCACAAACATCACCTTGTATACGTTGTAAGAATGGAATGTTTTGCTTTATGTCTTTAGCATAGGATGGTCTCAATCCTATTTTAGCTAAGGAATAGGCTTTGAAAAAATTTGGGGCTTTCAAGGAGGCATATTGTGATGATGGCATTGCTTCTTTTTCTTTAGAAGTCAATGGTTGCAATTTGGTAGTTTCATGTAATCGCCCCATCTTACCTTTCATTCTAAAGAAAGGGTGTCCGTGTGTATTCTTCAACACACGTATCATCATGTCACGACCAGGGTGCCCCAGGCGGTCATGCCAAAGCCTATATATGTCACTGTCCCAAATTTCATTATTGGTGACAGAATATGATTCAATGACTCGAATTGTGGTAAGATATAACCCACTAGTTTGACATGTTAATTTCTCTAATATACGTTTCCTTCCATATTCATTAGAGGTGATATACATATATTCATTTCCATTCTCACAATGTGTTTCAATATGATAGTCGTTAGAGCGTATATCTTTGAAACTTAACAAGGTTCGGTTAGCCTTTGGAGCATAGAGTGCTTCTGTGACCGTTATTTTTGTGTCATTAGGCAACAAGAAAGTGGCAGTTCCTCGACCAAGTATTAAATTGGATGATCCAATCATTGTGGTCATTGAGGATTTATAAGCGGTTATTTCAGTAAATAATAGTCTATTTCTTAATATTGTGTGGGTGGTTCCATAGTCAACTAAGCATTCAAGTTCTCCTCGATACATTCCTACAAGGAACGGAGAATTTTTAATAATTTAGTTGTTTTGACGTGTTCCTTTACATCATTGGTTTGTGTAGTGTATATACGAAAGTCAAATATTATTTAATAAATTTCAAAATTAAATCAATAATCCACTAATTAAAACAGTAAATTAATAACCACCAATCCAAATAGTAATCAATAATCCAAACAATAAATTAAGTTCACCAAACTACCGGGGAAAAAATAACTATTGTCTTTGAAGAATATGTGAGGTAGATTAGTCAAAATCCGAGAGCTCTAGCGAAGGATCATTGTTGTTCATATGAGTGAAATCTCCAATTGTTAGGTTGACTTCTGGGTCATTACTTGTTTCTTCAAGGTAGTGAGCTTCTTGTTCTTTAGACTCCCTACATCTCTTGTAGGTGGCTGCTACAGTGTTGCTTGCACGACAATTCTTGTACCAGTGCCCAACGATGCCACACCTGTAGCAAGGTTCAATTCCATCTCGTACTCTTTTGGTAGGATCGGTTATTGGTGCTTTTTCTTTTGATTGTCCTTGATTACTTGGACCAGCTGTTGTATCTTTGCACCATGTGTTGGAAAATGCACCACGACCATTGTCGCGACCCTGACCACGACCCCGTCCACGACCCCGTCCACATGATGAATTATTGCCACGTGTGTGTGATTCAGTATGTTTGGCTCCCTGTACTTTGGAGTTCTTTCCACCTCTAACGCTTGCATGATTAGATTCAGGAATTTTCTTTGTCCCGACAGGTCTAGCATTGTTATTCAAAAGAACCTCATTGTGTCTTTCAGCCACTTGCAGTAGGTTGATAAGTTCGTTAAAGGTTGTGATTCTTTTACTATCATACTCCAATCGATACTGATTCATTAGTATGATTGCAGATGTAGGAAAAGTGGAAAGTGTCTTTTGAATCATGTTGTCTTCCGTGAGTTCCTTTCCACAGAAGTTTAAACGTGCTTTGAGACGCAACATTTCTTTGTTGAAATCATTTACCTTTTTGTAATCGAGTAATCAGATTTCATTCCACTGTACGATTAGTTCAGGAAGTAAAGAGTCATGAATATTCCCGAATCTTCCTTTCAGTGCGTCCCACAGTTCTTTGGGGGTTTTCAGTTGAAGGTACTCCCATCGAAGGTTGGGATCGATATGTCGTCTCAAGAACATTAAGGCATTTGCTTGTACTTTCTCTGATAGTTTGTCTTTAGGGTCAGTAGGGAGGTGATTGTATAGGTGTAGTCATTTCCAATAAAGGCAGTCTCTACATCATATACCCATCTGTGGTATTCAAGTCCTTCTGAATCCAGGATATCAAATTCGGGACGAGTTGGTTCAGCCATCTACATAAACAAGACATAAGGTATTTTATTTTATGAAGATAAAACTTATGAAAGTTCATTATCATGTCAATATAGGATTAAAAATATGGTATTTGTAAACATTTCTTATGCTGATAATGTTATATTAGTATTTCAATATCCGGAAAATGAATCGCTAAACACTTTTGGATTTCCAGGTAGGAGGGGAATCACGAGGATTACTTAAATCCCTACAAACCTTTAAGGCTATTTACACCCATTTTGACAACATCTTTCGGTGTCATCGATCACTTTTTTAATGAAATACACTAATAACATTAACAATTTTCTTGATCGGTAAAAGTCACTGGACGTTTCGTGAAAACTTGTAAAAGGTGGGATTGTGTTAGGAAAACATCATTCAAGTCCCTTGGAGTATCAGGAGCTTTTGAACACGAAAAAGGAAGGAACTCGGAGCTCTGCACACCCTGGGCGATAGTGTCCGGCGATATTGACATATGTCACTATCGCGTGGCACAATCGCGGACATGGTACCGCGAGTCCTAGGACGCGGGCGACAATGCCACGCGACTATGCCCATGGCATAGTCGCCGATCATTGTCGCGGTCGGGGGCAGGGACCTTTAAAACTCGAATTTTTGCCTATCTCATCCCATTTGTTGCAACCTCCTTTAACCCTACCCTCTCATTTCTCTCTAAACCGAACCTCATGACAACCATTGTTGATCTTGAGCTTTTGATACTCAATATCTCGGGGTTTCAAGTGATAATTCACCATCCATTAAAGGTTATGGAAGCTTAAGCTCAATCTATCCACTTTATCATCTTCATCTTCAACTTTCTAGGGTTTTATCAAACCCTCCTTATGACCCTCTCCATTCTCTTAAAGGTTGTGGTGGTGGCTCTCATGGATGACCAAGAGAAGTATAGTTGATAGATTCAATCTATGGTAAAGGTATTATCTCATTCTCTTCGTATATGGAAATTAGGGTTTGGGTATAAGTTGGGGTTTTCATGTTTAAATGTTTAGAGAATGATTCTATATGGTTGAATAGGTTTATTTATGGTTGAAAACTTATGGATCTAGGTTTTTGGAAGAATTGGCTTGAGGATTCAGATTTCTTCAAGGAAGCTCAAGATGGGGTAAAATCTAGATTTAGCCTAAATCTAGCAAGGTGAGTTCAAGTTGATTTGTGAAAACGGTGTACATGCCAAAATGTTTATTTTAAAGTGTTTTGTGTTTTACATGAAATTGTTAACTGCTGATAAGTTTTGAGTATTGCGAAGTAAAATATGCCTTCCTTGGTGTTTGTCAATGTGTTGGGTATCTTGATAAGTTTTCATATTTTATAAACTTGGGTTATTTTAGTCTCACAAAATGCCCTATTCGGGATTTGGGTGTCTTGATAAGTATTAGCACGGTTTATGCATTTTTGGGGATTTTGTGCAAATAAAGTCCATTTTATGATTTATACATCTTTGGTGATTTTTGTACAAATGAAGTCTAATCTATGATTTATGCATTTTGGTGTATTTGATTTCATAAATCATTTGGAAAATCTTTGTCCCAATCTGTGACGAGTTTTGGGTTAATCACATCTTTGAGGTATGTGTCTGCATAAACGTCGTTTAAATGCATTACATTATTTGGGGGACCGTTATTTGTTGGTAAAATGGATTTTGAGCATTTAAACTCGGTTTTGACTTCAAATAGTCTCATGGACATTTGTCCCAGTTTTAATGGATTTTTGAAGAGCCCATGTTCGATATACATCTTAATGCATTTTATTGCATATTTATGATAAGGGAAAATTGCATGAAAATGGAACAAACTTTCACCTGATTCCTATTTTGGGGAACCAACTTTCAAAATCATCATTTAGGGGTTTGTTTCAAACTTTATGTTTATTTAAAGGTCTGGTTAACCTATTCAACAGGTAACCGGTAATATTTCATATGACATGGCAAATTATTAACTTAAAATATATTAGGTGGAAATTGTTTTGCCACATCATTTTTATTATTAAAAAAAACATTAGAAAATTAAATTAGAAAAACATTAAAAAAAAAACTTGAACCGTCTCCTTCCTTGCTCCCGCTTCAATCGATCACCACAACCCTAGCATCCATCCCTCCATCGCATCTGCATCCATCCCTCCATCGCATTTGCACTCATCCCTCCATTGAAACCGCTGTTGCTGTTGTTCTCTCCTCTCCGGCACGCGCCACTGCTGTTATCTCCTCTCTGGCAGGCGTTTCATAAGTCTTCTTCGTCTTCTTCGTTACACTTCCATCAGGCATCAGGTGTTTATTACTGATGAAACGCCTGCCGGAGATAACAGTGACGGCAACTCGCCGGCGGCGCCTACCGGAGAGGAGATAACAGCAGCGGCGCGTGCCGGAGAGGAGAGAACAGCAGCAACAGCGGTTTCGATGGAGGGATGAGTGCATATGCGATGGAGGGATGGATGCAGATGCGATGGAGGGATGGATGCTAGGGTTGTGGTGATCGATTGAAGCGGGAACAAGGAAGGAGACGGTTCAAGTTTTTTTTAATGTTTTTCTAATTTGATTTTCTAATGTTTTTTTTAATAATAAAAATGATGTGGCAAAACAATTTCCACATAATATATTTTAAGTTAGTAATTTGCCATGTCATATGAAATATTACCGGTTACCTGTTGAACAGGTTAACCAGACCCTTAAATAAACATAAAGTTTGAAACAAACCCCTAAATGATGATTTTGAAAGTTGGTTCCCCAAAATAGGAATCAGGTGAAAGTTTGTTCCATTTTCATGCAATTTTCCCTTATGATAATTACATGCTCGAGTGCATTGGTCATTCAGGTGTAGTCATGTAATGTTAGACTGTGTTGCATTGGATCCATAGGCACGTAAGTCAGTCTTTATTTGATGGTCAATTGGGTATTATGGGGTTGGACTCCGGGACCCATGTCGTATGACCTTAACCTTTCAAGTGTACACTAGGAGGGCTGAGTCCGGTTGAGTTATCATGAGCTAGAGGGGTGATTCTTATATTTGGGGCATCCGCCATGTCGGGGCAATGTCGTGGTTGTAACCCCCGAATGTGTCGAGCCTTGGGCGATATTCATGGTATTATTCGCTAAGGTCAGCTGTCTCTTTGGGTGTAGCTTGGAGGGAGTCGTAGGGACACTTGGGCTTTCATGTCGTGAAGTGTCATACGATTAACGTTGTATGAGTGACATACTTTTGTCTTCCTCCACTCTCAACAGATACGAGTCTCCCCCGTTGGCGGCCAACAGTATTTTGGTTACTTAATTATCCATGCTTTATTATTTGGATTTCGTTCCATTTTATGGTCGCGTGAGTATTGAAATTTAGTTCCATGTTTTCGATGGCATATCGTATTTACATGGACTGTTTTCCATTGTGTATAAGTTGAGTATTATGCCCACCCGTGTTTTGGGTGTTTCGGGATATAAAGTTTTATCCGCGATTTTATACTGGGGAGTCTGTTTTCCATTCACGTTCGAGTGATTCTTGGGTGGCATTATTTTATAAAGAATGTTTGCATTGGGACATTCGTCCTTAAAACGCATGCTATTGGAAAACGAGTCGTTTTCATAATTAAGTTAAATCATTTTGAAAAATCATGATTTAAACTGCATTCTTCCCTTTTACGAAATATTTATTCATATTGAAAACTCTTGAACTCACTAGGCGTTAGCCTATCCCTTTTTCTTTGTCGGCATGTGCATCAGGTTCCAGTTGGGGGTTTGGTTCTAGCAGTACTATGAAGAGTTGAGCCTTAGTTTTACACAAGTGTAAGTATTTGATGAAGGCTTCCACAACTTGGAGATAGTGACTATTGTTGAGTTTTAGTAGCATCCGTCCTTAATTATAGACTGTATGTATAGAATGAAATGTGTGTATTGAGGTCAAATCTTAAATTGTGATTGTAGTTGAATCAATTATTGATGTATTTAGAAAATTTTAAATTAGTTGCTATTTCCAAAATTTAGGGTGTTACACAATAGCTGGTATGGTACTTATAGTATCCCCAACCCTCAGTTTCATAGCTTCAAAGTTAAGGCAACTAACTATCAAGGATCTATCAAAGCATGGATACCAAAACCAAAATCTGTCTAATCTGTTTTGCAGGAATGTCATGTGGATTTAATTCAGATTATTCACGTCACATGACTACAATCAAGGGTTATGCTATCTTTTTTTTGGGGGGGGGGGGGGGGGGGTACCAGGTTTGTCTTAACTTTCATATCGACTTCTGAACACTTCAGTTCATGACTCGTTCTTAAATGTTTTTGATTTCTGAGTATCTCTAATTAGATATTTTACTTCAAATGTTTTATCTTGGTGAGTTAATGGAGTGTTATGGCTCATAAAGTTTCTATGGTCAATCCAGAACCGGAATGACTTACCCAAGAAACACATCCCATTCATAGATATCAGTGAGGGGTCTAGATTGATAGATGAGTTCAGAATGAAAAGAATATGGTGAGGATGTGACAGGACTTGAAAGAATTATTGGTCCTTACCAAACCGAGTCAGTTATCCGAGTTACCACATAATTTATTCATTCTCGTTCTTTGGAGATGGATATTGAAACAGACATGGACCCAGTGTCGATAACTCGTGTCACCCCACCCATCCACTCAAGTATCTCACAAAAGATGCTTGTTTCATATATTCACGGAGATTTAACACATAATATATCTATTCCTCACTTGGAGGTCTTAGATATTGAAAAAGGAAGACATTAGCTCCGGTCTCCAAACTTCATATTCTCTCACTGTGTCTATTGATTTATGAACCTGCGTCCCAGGTTGAATCAATCTTTGAGCCTCACATATACATATTTATATTTCTTTCACACACGCACGAATCTTTGTGATTCCAATCGAATATCTTTGTGATATTGCCGGAACAGTTTGAGAAGTAGATTCTTAAAATCTTACTTCAGTGATAACTGGAAGTCCTATCAGAGATGCCCCCTTGCCAACTCTGAAAATAGGCCACACAATTATTCTTAATTGTTGTGATAACAGTTACTATCGTGTTTCTGTGTTAGTTTATTACCCCATCTTGGTTACTAAACATTTATCTGACATTTTGCTGCTCTTCCATCTAGTCTTTGAAGTTACATGATTCTCAGGATTCTCCTAATCATCATGAGGGGGAGACATGACAAAGACAAAATATTCAAATACATAGATTTTCTTGTTAAGGGGGAGTTAGCAAAAGTTGAGGGGGAGTAACAAAATCTTTAAATCTGAGGTTGAAAAGCCATGGATTTCAAGATTGCATTGGTTCTTCTATCCTTCATCAAGTGGTGTTCGCTACAAGTTGCTTCCACCTATGAGTTGATTGAAACAAGTTCTTATGCTAAAAGTTTATTCAACTCGTGGTTCAAAGACAGATTCTTTGTTTTTAAACTGAAGATGCATTGTGAAATGTCACGTAACTCACACATTATCTTTCTTGTGTGCTGATCCGATGTGTTGAGTTTCTACAGTTGAAAGCTACTTAATAGTGCATTCAGTCGAGGCTATTGTTCATTGAATCTGGTTACAAAGTTAAAACTATGAAGACCAAGAGCTTTATTCAAGGGGGAACTAGGAAAGACATAAAGACAAGCAACACCAAAGTGTTTCATAGATTCAAGAGGGAGAGAAGATCAAGAAGTGAAGATTTCAAAGAGATAAATCATTTATACAACTTTAGGGGGAGATTGTTAGGACTGAAAGTCCTACTGCGTGGAAAGTTATATAAAGTATTTATAGTGTTTAATTGTTAATTATTTATCGAGTTGTAAAAGCCTTATTTTGGTATTGGGCTTAGTTTTGCTTGTTGGGCCTTAGGCATGTAGGGTTTTAGGCCTGAGTATTTAATGTTTGTTTTCTAAGCTTTAGGGTTAGAAGTTGAGATAAAGCATTAGATTGTGCGTTTATCAGGTTTAGAGAGAGAGTTTTGGTTTTCAATCCTATGTTTGTAACTCTCTCAATCATTCAATACAATTAATCTTTCAATTATTCATTGTTAATTGAGCAATATGGGATTCACATTGTGGTTGCCACCTATTATCGGTTCTCCTCCATCTCTTGAACTAATTACACTTTTGATCACTATGGTTACCATTTTATTTCACTTTTGGTCCCTCAAACTAACTTATGTTAAATAAGTCTGTTAACTCAAGGGGTATTTTCGTCTTCTTTGTTTTATCATAGTTGTGTTTTAAATGAATTTCAACCTTAACCTAAATTCTCCGACAATTATCAACTTTTGGTTATCTTCTTCGGCGATTCTTAACTTCAAGCAAAATTCTAAAACAAATCCAGATCCAAAACCAAAAACTCAAATCCCTAAATTCAAAAAAAAAACCTAAATGCAAAATCAAACTCAGATCCAATATTAAAAACTCAAATTCAAAATCAACCTGATTTCCAAAATCAAAATCAGAACAAAAATCTAAAATCAAAGCTTAATTCCAAAATCAAAAGCATATCTAAAACCTAATTCCAAAAGCAAACCCCAATCCCAAATCAAAACCTAAATGCAAAAATAAATGAACAAACCTACAAGAAGCATCGCTCTGGACGACTTACAAGGGTGATTTACAAAGGAAGTTTCTAAAACAAACCCTTTACGATGATGGTGGTTGCACGATAAAACAAAAAACAAGCCCAGTAGGGTGACGACCGTTGCAGGTCGGGAAAGATGGGAGGTTTTTGTCGTCGAAGCTTTCAACAAAGAAGGAGGTTTGTGGCCCGAGCAGATGAGATCCGACCGAAACTTCTATCGGAAAATGAGGTTTTTGAGGTCGGAGTTTGCAGTAGAGTGACGATAGTCTTTGAGGTCGGACCTTTCAACAAAGTGACGAAGGCTTATGAGATCGATGACCAGTAAGGTAAGCTCCTACTCGCATACCAAAAATAGCTTCAACCTAACCACCACCGTCGCCGCCATAGCACCACCACCACCATGAATGTACAACAATATCTGGAAATAGATATATCTTCCCGAATGATAACAACTGTTAGCTAAGAAACAGATAAAAGGGTGCCTTTTATAAAGCGTGATTGTCATCGGTGATGCCATTGATTGATAGCTTCGGCTGCCAGATGTATCTTTTATAAAGTCTGTTTGCAATAGTGGTGGCGGTGGAGATGAAGAGAGGGCAGAGGAGATATGTATGAGGGGGTGTATACATAAACTAAATGTATTATAATAATATATTTATTAAATTAAAAATTAAAGATATTTGAAAAAGACTAAAATACCCTCTAGTTAAGAGATCTATGTAACAAAAGTTAGTCTAAAGGACCAAAAATGAAACAAAATAGCAACCATGGTGACCAAAAGTGTAATTAATATAAAAGAGGGACGAGAATTGATAGTAGGTGGCAACCACAGGGACCAAAAATGTAATTTACTCTTAATTTAAAGAGTAAATTACGGTTTTTCCTTGTAGTTTGTTAAAAATTGCATTTTTTGTCCCTATAACTTAGAAATTACTGTTTGGTCCCTATGGTTTATAATTCAGAGCCATTTTTGTTCTTATAATTTACAATTTATTGTTGTTTCGGTTCATATGGTTTGCAGTTCTTTACTTGTTTTGGTCCCTTATCTATACTATATAATGAAAATTCTAAAACGGTTATACGGTTATGTACAATCTTTTGTACAATAACATTTACTACCCTTGTAATGTTACATTTACCACCCTTACAATTACTTATTTAATTTATTTTATATCCCTTATTTTTTCATTTTTCATTTTACACCGTTATCATATTAACACAAATAATCGTATATGAATAAAAATGCAATAAAAAAATACGTTCCTTTTTTTACAAATTATACCATTATAATCGTCTCGTCAATACCTTCAAAATGAGTCCAATATTGAATATTTTTTAATTTAACCATACTATTAAATATCAGAATATATACGAATTATCTATACTACTAAAACGGTTATTGTACAATCTTTTGTACAATAACATTTACCACCCTTACAATGTTACATTTACCACTCTTACAATTACTTATTTAATTTACTTTATATCCCTTACTTTTTTATTTTTCATTTTACACCATTATCATATTAACACAAATAATCGTATATGAACAAAAATGCGATGAAAAATACGTTCATTTTTCTACAAATTATACCATTATAATCGTGTCGTCTGACCTTCAAAACGAGCCCAATATTGAATATTTTTTAATTTAACCGTACTATTAAATATCATGAATATCTACGAATTAATTTGTTTTCTATCCATACGTTTTATTTATTTTTCCACCATTAGCACATTAAAAATACATAATCGTAAAATACGTTTCATTCTTATTATAAATTATATCATTATAATTTTTTTCGTCAATAATTATAATATAAACTAATTATTGAATATCTTTATAGGTTTAGGGTTTTATAAATTGTGATTCTTAGGTTATGATTGATTGTTGATGACATATATATAAGAAAGTAACATTAATTGTTTGTTCTTTACTTACATTCCGCTGCATTGCGCGAGTATATGCCAAGCTATATAATAAAATTCTAAAACGGTTATACAGTTATTGTACAATCTTTTGTACAATAACATTTACCACCCTTAATCTTTTGTACAATAACAATTACTACCCTTACAATGTTACATTTACCACCATTACAATTACTTATTTAATTTACTTTATATCTCTTACTTTTTCATTTTTCATTTTACACCGTTATCATATTAACACAAATAATCGTATATGAACAAAAATGCAATGAAAAAATACGTTCCTTTTTTTACAAATTATACCATTATAATCGTCTCGTCAATACCTTCAAAACAAGCCCAATATATTGAATCTTTTTTAATTTAATCGTACTATTAAATATCAGAATCTATACTATATAATGAAAAAACTAAAACGGTTATTGTACAAACTTTTGTACAATTACATTTACCACCTTACAATGTTACATTTATCACTCTTACAATTATTTATTTAATTTACTTTATATCCCTTATTTTTTCATTTTTCATTTTACACCATTATCATATTAACACAAATAATCATATATTAACAAAAATGCAATGAAAAAATACGTTCATTTTTCTACAAATTATATCATTATAAGCGTCTCCTCAATATCTTCAAAACGAGCCCAATATTGAATATTTTTTAATTTAACCGTACTATTAAATATCATGAATATTTACGAAATAATTTGTTTTTCTATCCATACGTTTTATTTTTTTTCCACCGTTAGCACGTTAAAAATACATAATCGTAAAATATGTTTCATTCTTATTATAAATAATATAATTATATTTTTTTTCGTCAATAATTGTAATATAAACTAATTATTGAATATCTTTATAGGTTTAGGTTTCATAAGTTGTGATTCTTAGGTCATGGTTGATTATTGATGAAATGTATATAAGGAAATAACATTAATTGTTCGTTCTTTACTTATATTCCGCTGCATCGCACGAGTATATGCCTAGTATTTAAGGGTATGAATAATTCATGGACAAAAATAGCAATAAATTGCAAACCATATGAACGAAAATCGCAAATTTTAAACCACAGGAACGAAAATCAAAATTATTTACAAACCACAAGAACGAAAATCGTAATTTACTCTACTTTAAAATTTGAAGAAATCGACCAAAATAACCGATACCATTTTTAGATTAAAAAAAGGAAAAAAGATTATTTATGTAAATTTGCGTAAGGATCCTTACGTAAACGGGGATCCTTGTGCAATTATGCGTAAAAAAATTTCTTTTTTTTTAATTTGAAAATCGAGTTTACTCAAATACGTAAGACATTCGCATAAACTCTGGCTATAATAAGAATTGGATTGAAAAAATGGGTGGGTGAGGAAATTAGCTATTTTGGTCAATTTTCCTTAAAATTGGATCTGTTACGAGGGAAAACGTAAGTGCGACCAAGGACGCTCAAAAAAAAATTGTCTAAGTGAAACAAGTTGGTGCCACCTAGCCCTATATATTTTACAATATTTGTATCTAAACATTAAAATTAGTTGGTTCCTCTAAATAAGAATCGACTTAAAATTAGTTTCGTTTTAACATAATTTATAAGATGGGTAGTTTATAACTTCTTATTTATTCTTTTGAGCCCTGCGTCTTTCTGAATTGAGACTCGGATTGACTAGCGCACCTCATTAATACAGTAACCTGGAGTCCAATTGCAGTAGACCAACTTTCAAATAGATAAATAAAAACAATGTAAACACTTAAGGGGTGTTGGTTCATGGAATTTGAAGAAATTGGAATGATCAATTCTATTGACCAAATTCTAAACTCATGTTTGGTTAATGGAATGAAAGCGATGGAATCCTTCCAATTCCATTAAATTCCATATTTTAAGGAATTCATCATTCATTGGGTTAAGTGAAGGATTTGAATTCCTACCAAACAAACGCGTGGTCAAATCACATCAAATTCCATTCCAATTTCTTTAAGATCAAATTCCAATTCCATTCTGTGAACCAAATGCGTCCTTAAAAAACCAATTCTTATGACTTAAAATTGTTATAATCCATGTAACAACTCTCATAACCAAAATATATTCAAGGTTGCTTTACCAGACATACAAATTTAATTTCTAAATTTTAATTCAATAATCAATGGCTTGCAAGATGTAATTTCAACCATCACACCCAATTTGTGGTTCCTGGAATCGACTCATTATATTATATAAAATCAAACAAAAATTTGTATTCTCATTTTCATCAATTACTGTTTAATACCTCTAATCAAATACTCCAAAATTATAGGGATTTTACAAACTATAGCTTTTTGGTTCAAAACAAATGTTTTCTTTTTCTTTCTTTTACTAAATGACGGATCTACTCATTTCAGACCGATTTGTTTGGTCCAAACCAGACCATTACATCATCTGGCCGGAAATTGGTCCATAATTTTTTGAGGCGAACTGGTCCTGGACCCGTTCAAATCATGTCGGACCAGCTCAGATCCCGTCCGCTTTTGTTTTAATTTGTCTTCAAAATTTGTTTTACAAAATCAAATTAATAAATGTAATTAATAAGAATAAATTGTTTAGAAATTAAAATATTGATAAATTACGATTTATCGTCTATAGTTTGCCGATCTGAACTCGGTTTCAAACCATTGACGAGGTCGATAACCTCCCACGGTCACCAACACCACCCTTTGTTGACTAGGCGCCGTTGATCGACACCGTGGACATCACCCTCACGCTATTCATGGGCATTTCCGCCACATACAACCGCGACATGCAACTCTTCGAGAATTGTGGTGGTTCTCTCAAACCTGTATGGAGACATGAGTGCGGATTATCTATGTTGTTCGCCATCAGGACACCAATAATGCAGAACAAAATCAAATACATAAACACGGTGTTTACACATGCTTTGAGATAAAGTGAGAATATCATTCAATACCTTCAAAATTACAAAATTCCGCCAATTAAGGTCGGATCTATTTTTGACACGTAGCCAAAAGTCACGAAACTAAATATTTTGGCAAATAAACCTAATTAGAGGCATGAATATAAAAAAATGATCCGCTTATTATAATAACTGAAACAAATATATACCGAAAATCACTAAAAAGACTTCAAAGTCAATTTCAGGACTCCACCTTCATTTTGAGCCGGAATTTGGGACAAACCGCCATACACTATTTTTCACGAGGTCCAGCCATTGCGAGCTGTCCGTGCACATCTTACTAGCCCCGTAACTTCTAATGAATCAGAGGTTATGTCTGTTTTAAGTTTGGACATCTTTCCAGCTCGTTTTACTTTTCCCCATTGATCCATGAAGGCAACCGCTAATTCCTGTATCTGCTATGCATCATATACATAATCAACCGCCAACGTCATTTAAATCTTGTCTAACCATACAATCTGTATCATAATCACAGCAAAAGTTCAATATATTAACATTTAAACGCATCCGATTATGTTGTACAAAAGCTAAACATTATGAACGTAAGTTAACATACTTCAACCATCTTATACCTTATCTTTGTGCTTTGTACTCATACACATAAGCTAACTATGCTTAACGAGTTCATGGTTTTAAAATATAAAAATAAACAACGCGTAACAAGACCATGTTTCTGTAAAGAGGCATATATAATGAGAGAAACACATCAATTATAGATGAACAAAATTGAACACCTGAAAAATAAGATGTCATGTGGTTTGTCATACCAGAATCAAGAACAAAGAAGGAAGCACAGAAAAGAACTATGCAATCATTCAACACAATCCCATTGTTGGATGGTAAGAGTGGTATATATATATATATATATATATATATATATATATACGGCCCGGCATTATAAATTATTCATAAGGGCTATGCATCTTCAAATGGATTTTTCAATGATTCACATATGAACCTTCCCTTCTCAGGATATTTAGCTTCTTGTGATTCTTGAGAAAAATCACAAACACACACACACACACACATATATAGGGTCAGGTTCAGGGAAAGCCGCAAAAAAATTGAAAAACTGAGGAACACTATTCATCTAGATGATATGCACATGTGCATATAAGTAATATGTAGCATGCACATGCGCATAACATGCACACGTGCATAAAAACCAAAAAAATAACTTCAATTACTTGTATGCACATGTACATACCGTTCAGATGAATGGTTATCAGGGTGTTCCTCAGTTTCCATTTTTTGGGGAGGGTTTCCCCTGAACCTCCCCCCCCCCCCCCCCCCTCTCTCTCTCTCTCTATCTATCTGTATATATATATATATATATAGGGTCAGGTTCAGGGGAAAACCTAAAAAAAAAGGGAAAACTGAAGATTAATCTGGTAGCCCTTCGTCTGGATGGTATGCACTTGTGCATGTAAATTATGTTGTTTTTTTGGTTTTTATGCACAAGTACATTATGCACTTGTGCATATGCACGTGTGCATGTTAAAAATTACTTGTATGCATAAGTGCATACAATCTAGATGAAGGGCTACCGGAGTGTTCTTCAGTTTTCCGTTTTTTTTAGGTTTTCCTGAACCTGACCCTATAAATATATATATATATATATATATATATATATATATATAGAGAGAGAGAGAGAGAGAGAGAGGTTCAGGGGAAACCCCCCCAAAAAATGGAAACTGAGGAACACCCTGATAACCGTTCATCTGGATGGTAAGTAAGTAATTGAAGTTGTTTTTTTGGTTTTTATGCATGTGTGCATGTTATGCGCATGTGCATGCTACATATACTTATATGCACATGTGTATATCATCTAGATGAATAGTGTTCCTCGTTTTTCAATTTTTTTGTGGCTTTCCCTCAACCTGACCCTACATATATATATATATATCAACAATACGTAGTTTGATATTTGTTGACTGATGAAGTATTTCATGTGAAGTTTCAGTCTTTCTAACAGAGTAATTTCATTTAAGGTATGAGGAAATTGATGCTTTCATGTAGTCAAACTATTCAAACATCATGGAATGATCATAGTCAAACTATTCAAACATCATGGAATGATCAAGAAAAGTTGGAGACTCCATTTTCAAAGGAAAAAGTAGTAGATGAAACTAAAATCATGTATGAAATCGGAAGGAAGTTTCTATTTCTTGAAAATGTGCTGCGATAAAAGCCTTTTTACCGTCTTCTTATTAGAGAAGAGGTAAAACCACGTTTTATTAGCCTCTTAATATTCTCTTGTTTCTCTAAAACAAAAATTTTGGAACCCTAAAAAACAAGCTGCGGATAACAAACTCGAGCTTTACAACTTGTACCTTGAAATAGAACATCTGAGAATTGAGAACATCTAAGGTGTGCAAGTCTCAACAGCACAAAACTTAGTATTCTTAAAATAATAACACTTTTTATTTTGATCTTATAAAAAATTAAAATATTACTTTTAATAAGTTCAAATAAGCATTTATGTTTTTTTATTTGTTAATAATAAGAAGTGAAATAAGACTTCAGACCTTAGGACATCTTAGAAAACAAAAGACGCGTTAATTTCTCCCGGTCTAATCTTGTTACTTTAATGTATGAACAAGGAAAATGTAAGTTCAATTATCTTAAATTGTCGATATAGACCACACCTCCCCCCACCCCACACCACCACCACACCACCACCACACCAGCCTCAGGAATTTCTAGGAATATGTCACTGAAAGAACATAGAAGAAAACTGGAAGAACAATAAGAATTCATATTATTTTCCTCTGTCTTTGACCAAGAGTTTCTTGCTGGGACATTTAGTTTCACATTTCTAAATATTTTGTAAAACTTTACCTTGAAATTGTAATGGAGTTTTCTTGGTAATTAGGAGATGAAATACACTTACATAATAGTCAGAGATCACACCCTTTTATATACACTGAAATTCTATTAAAGAGTTAAAGAATCTTTCAATAACTTTGAAAGAATTGAACGAGGAGCCGTATGAGGTGAAAATCTCATGTACGTTTCTGTAGAGTGGCAGTAAGGGTGACCTATCTTTCAACTTTTCCACTATCACCCCAAAAAAACCAAACTCTACCTTACGTAAAGCTGGCAGAGTATGATTAACCTCTCGGTTTGAAATCACTGCTTATATACCCGTGTGTCTGGGCCAGTTTGCATGCATCTCAACTAATCTCACAAGACTTTGAAGTTAACAGACAGACAAACTTCCGGTAGCCCTAAGAGGACTCGAACTGGTAACTATTGTGCAGCAAACTCAAGGCCTTACCAGTTGAGCTACCATAAGGGTTAGTTGAAGAATCTTGTTGGTGTAATGAATTCCATTGGTAAGTTTTGTTTGTTGTTCATAAATACTTTTTTACTATTACCATGTTCATAAGTCTGTCCTCCATCGATATCGAACATGCGGCTGACTGTCTTATCTTTTTAACTTCTTATCGGTCATAGGTTCAATCACGTTTGGAGACGAGAGAACGTTATTCCAGGTGGTACCAGAAGATGTTAAAAAGATATGGAACGAACAGGCACTGCGGGGATTGATCCTCCCCAGCCTTGCTTTGCAGATCATCTTAAGCCTACTAGGCCACCTTCGGAAAAACCATCCACGAACTCTAATCAGAACCACTCTCTGGTTCGTATACTTTTTGGCATTTGCGGTTGTACCAATAGCCCTTAGTATTACTGCCCAAAGTGCCTTAGAAGTATGCAACAACACCCCTCATTCTGTTTCAAAACATCAGAAATCAAACACGAGGGAGCTCATGTCTTTCTGGGCATCGTTTCTACTTCTTCACCTTGGTGGTCCAAACTCGATTACTGCCTACTCCTCGGAAGACAATGAGCTTTGGTTAAGGCACTTGGGGTTTCTGGTGTTTCAATCAGGAGTTGCTCTCTATATCCTATTGTTGTCCTGGCCAGGTTGCTCTCATCTCCCGCTACTAAGCATATTCGTTTTTGCAGCCGGTTGCATCAAATGTCTTCAACGTGCTCGGGCTCTAAGGTTAGGAAACACTGAGCATCTTCGAGAGTCAATGCTTGGTCCTGCCGACCCAGGTCCCGATTATGTCAAATTCCTGGAGGAGTTCCAACTGAAAAGGTCACAGGGTTTCAATATGAAGCTTGAGGAGGTTGTGGAGCCCCCTCTTCCCGTCATTCATGCATCTCCTGGAAGCCCGTGCAAGGAAATTCTTGAAGCATATGATCTATTCCAAACATTCAAGCGGCTTTTTGTTGACCTCATACTCACATACGAAGATAGGGATAGGAGCACATCCTATTTCCGCCATCTTGATTCCGCTCGTGAAGCTTTCCGTGCGGTTGAGATTGAAATTGGATTTGCATATGACAAGCTTTACACGAAAGCAACGGTGGTCTATACGTACACGGGCCTCATACTTCATGCTACTAGTGCTTTTCTCATTCTTCTGGTACTTCTGGGCTTCCTTTTCTACAGTGAAATGGGCAATTTCCATGTCATTGACGTTGCCATTACATACCTACTAATGGCAGCAGAAATCTTAAAGGAAATCTTCACACTTATTACCATGCTCCGCTCAGATTGGACTGATATCTGGTTGAACCAACAGAACCGCACTCGTAACATCCTCATATTCCCATTCCTAACGCAACCGAGTAAACAGAGGTGGTCCAATTCGATTGCTCAGTCAGACCTACTCAGTGTCGCCCTCGGGGAGAAGCCCGCTAGTTTTTTGCCAGCTCAGAAATTATTTGGGGTAGATAAGTATCTAGAGACGCAACGATACCAGACGTATAGAGATGTTTCTGACAACCTAAAGGATATGATTTACACAGAGTTTTGTGATCTCATGGCTTGTGGCTATAATTCTAAAGGATTATGTATTCACAACGGTGGTTTTTCTAGTTTTTCTCTCCAAAAGAATAAGTGTACCCATCTTATGTGGAGCATCAATGAGGCGGAATTCTATCAGATCGTTCTTATCTGGCACATAGCTACTGCTCTTTGCTACTACTCAGAGGTTGACGATCCATTTGAAATCAACCGCATTGAAAGCAAACACATATCTGAGTATCTAGTGAATCTTCTCATTTCAAACCCCGAAATGCTGCCGATGGGTATTGGCATGATCAGGTACCGTGACACGTGTGCTGATGCCATGCGTTTCTTCGAAACAAAAGGTCCGATTGCTGGAAAAGCTGAAGCCTGCAGAAAGTTGCTTGAAGTTGATTGTAAGGAATTGTCACCTAGTATCGTGAAGGGGGATCGATCCAAATCTGTACTGTTTGATGGTTGCAGACTCGCATTAGATTTGAAGGAAATGAAAAGGGGATCGATGTGGAAAGTGGTGAGTCAAGTATGGATCGAGATCCTAGCTTACGCTGCTGCTAACTGCAGAGGGGTTCAGCATTCGCAGCAGCTTGGGAGGGGCGGTGAGTTTCTAACTCATGTTTGGCTTCTGATGGCACATTTAGGCATGACAGAGCATTTCCAGGTATCCCAGGGCCATGCTAGAGCTAGGTTCAATGTGTCATAGACATAAGTACATAACTATGGTTTAGGCACTCACCCTCTTTGGTTATTATTCTTAATTTTGTAGATTAAGCTTTATGTTTGCAAAGTTGTAACCTATTGTGCAGCAAGGTTCATATTTGTAAATTAAAATGACCTTAAACCAAGCATGGGGTTAAGTCGGGTGTCGATCAATAGGAGTCGTGGTCAAGCTTATGTATTGAATTGGTCTGATGTGAGAGTTACTGTGATACAAAAACTACATAATACTGTTGAGTAACTCCTGTAAAAATGTTGGATTGGTCCATTGAGTTGGCACTTGCATGACTGTAACTTCTCTGCTTAACATTAATCTCAGCCAAAATGGAACTTGAGTCATGTTTGAGGGTCACAGAAACAGTTTCTTTGCAAAATTAAGGAAGATGTCCGTACAAATGACTTTTCTCTTCAGCTGTCATGAAGCCGAATAGTCTTGATGCACGGGGATCACCCTTTTACTGTGTGTAAACAATCAAATAAGAAGGTGACCAAGTGGCAGAGGCACAGTCTGCAAACCTTTTTTGCTTTAATTTTGAATAGCTAGATACTTGCAACCAGATGGGCGACATATCGCGGCCCTGGTGAGGGGGGTCGAAAATGTGATGGTCAAGGGGTGACGACGAGGGGTAGGCCGAGGAGGATACGGGATGAGCAACTGGGGTTGGACATGGCAACTTTAGACATTTCCGTTCTGATAGGAATTTCCAAGACCAGGGTAGCAGACTAGGGATGGGATCGTAGCTACTAGGACGGGAGGAAGGGAGGTGGAGAGGTAGAGGTTGGTGGTAGGATTAGTGAGCCGACAAATAGGTTATTTGGGTCTTAAGATAGACTAGGGCTTGTGTAGTTTTCTTGCCAGGGCTATGTTTCGTTGCACCTGTTTTATGTTGTTGCTTACTTCTAACATCAGCAACCTGTTATCCCCGGCGTACCTTTGATCCACGCCCTTCCACTAAAACGGGTAGATGAAAAGAACCTTAGTTGCAGTTAGATATAGTAAAAAGGGATTTGCTTTCTTAGTACCTTTCCTTATTAGGTTGTTTGGTTGTATATATATTGTATAGAGTTCCCTACTAGTTTAATGAGAAATACATCACCTTATTTGAGAAATACATCACCTTATTTGAGTGATCACATGGTATCAGAGCCAAGGTCTGCCACTCTAGGGACTCGACACTCTGGCTAACGCACTCTCGACACCCTCAGACAATTTGTGTCAATCTAGCCTGTGTCGGGGGGGGGGGGGGGGGGAGGGTTGGAGTCCTACCTCGGCTAGACTTGGACCATTTCTCCTATATACATATATATGTTGGAGCCCCCCTTTCTCCTCAAGGACTCTTTTGGAGGGTGATCTAGGACTTCTACATATTCTCATAGTTGCTTCTTTTTCAAAATTTGACATATCTTCCTTTCTTGTCTCAAGATCTTATTTTTTGAAGTCTTCTACTTTCTTCGAATTCTTCATATTTGGGCAAAATTTCCTTCTCTCACATTTTTTGCAAGCCGAAGGTCTTCACGTGAAACGACCGCTCTAGTTTTTGGGTAGAAAACAGGTCTGCATCCATCCCACCCTCTAGGCCTTACCTCCAAGTGAGATATACCAGCCTTGTTTTGTTTGGTTATTCAAGACTTGATACATGCTATATGAAGATGATGTGAGGGTTAAAATTCAGTGTTTATTTTTGGTGGTTTTCTCTCATAAGCCCGGAACATTTATAGAACATAAGCAAAAAGTCTAGTTTATAGCACATTTATAGGACATTTTTAGACCAAGTGTTCAGTTGAAATCTTTATCATCATTGACCTTTTTAAAGCAAAACAAGTAAGATTTTGTACTTTTTGTGATTACTTGGCTGCCAAAGAACACATAAAATCTATAAGAAATGTATTAGCATGTACAGATTTAGATTTGCCGCCATAAGTGACACCTTGGAAAACGTCGTGACCTCGCCGTGTCTCCCAGAGGCGGAACCCCATAGGGGGTTTTGGGGGCCATGCCACCCCCTTTTTTTGGAGTTAAATACTACACATGAAGTATTAGAAGCACATAGAATGGGTAGCCCAAGTGGTTATCATCTTTGTTCTATATCCTTGAGGTCTTGGTTTCAAATCCCTTGGCATGCATTTTTCTATTTATGTCATCTATTTCTTCCCATGATTACATATTGGATTATTAATATCAATTATATATAAATATTAGTTTTTAAATAATATAAAAATAATAATGTTTAAGTTGGTATATAGATATTACTACTTTAAACGTTTTTTTATTAGTTCATAATAATACAAAAACATAACAAATTTTTATTACTATTTTTCGGTTAATAATTTAAAGGTTGTGAAATTTTTATGGCTCGTTTACCCAAACACTTGTCTGGTAAGCGCTTATTGGTAAGATTTTACACTATTTTGCCGGGTAAGTTTTTTACTTCATCAAAATGGCATCATATGCAACAATTTACCCGATAAGCGCTAACCGAGTAAGAGTCATCACCTTACTTACAAGGTAAGACTCGTGGTCCTTAACATCACTCTTACCGGGTAAGATTTTCGGTTCTTGTCATGTTCATACGGTAAGGTAACAAGACTTGGTAAGCGCTTACCGGGTAAGCGTTAATTTGGTAGACGGTTTCTTAGTCTTACATTAACAATTTCTTTTCAAAAAATTTAATGTCAGATCATAGGAAAAAAAAAAGATTAAAAAAAAACAAGTTACGTGGGTGTCATTTCGATCTCTAAATTTTTGTAGTATTATATTTCGCCCCTCTTGAATACAACGGTCTTATTCCGCCCCTGGTGTCTCCTAAAACTTGAGGTTTGAAGTCACCGCCACGCCTCACTCCATTTAGAACCTTGCTTAATATTATAATGCTCATTAATCTCTAAATCAACTTAAAACCATGGTGAAAACACTTATTATATACTTCAAAAGAACTTGTATAAAACCCTGAATTCTAAGTAATAACCAGAAAATCAGTAGACAAAAAACTAGAAATACAAACAGTAATGAACAACTGTAGAAAAAACCAAAGTAGCAGAAAGTGGAGAAGAGTTGATGACTCACAATCGTTGGATGAACCATGCAGAATGCATATTGGGCCATGCTTCATCCACACCTCTAACATATCCCTGTTATATAGAAACCAAGATTGGGGAACTCACACTTCTTGACCATAAGAATATAAAGACCAAGTCGTTGTTGACCCAAGTCAACTTTATACTTTTAAATACTTATAATTGAGTAAATTACCTTTTCGTCCTTGTGGTCTGTTAAGATTTGCTACTTTCGTCCCTGTGATTTTGAAATGGTGGTTTTCGTCCGGTTTGCAATTCATTTTCGTCATTGAGTATGCTCCTACCTTCAAGTATGAGGGACGGAAACAACAAAAAATTGTAAACCATAGAGATGAAAATAAGAATAAATTGTAAATCATAAGAATGGAAACAACAATAAATTGTAAATTATAGGATGAAAATCGCAATTTCAAAAGTATAGGGATGAAAATAACGATTTTCAATAAACCACAGGGACTAAAAACTTAATTTACTCTACTTAATTTCTTGCCAATTTAACTTAATTCAATGGAAAGCAACTAGGGTCGTTTCCGTAGCAATTTGGTTTGAAAAGAATGTATGTTGATTGGGTCTAATTACATTTAAAATAATTATGATAAAATATACAAATAAATTTATATAAAAATATTATTTGCTTTATATTATGCTTACTATTAAAATCAAATTATTAGGTTGAAGTTAGTGATATACATTTTGAATATAATACTAATTTTTAAAAATATATCATGTTTAATGACAACAGTTTATTTCCCCTTTTTGAACAAAATAATATCAACACCAAATTTTGAAGTAAATTTACCTTCGACGTTTTTGTATGGTCGTAACTCGACCTCAACTAAACCCATGAGGCCTGAAGTTAACAGCCTGACAAAGCTCCGGACTCGTGCAGGTGACCAATGGGGACCAAACACAAGACCTTAGTAACTTACCAATTGAGCTACCCCTCAGGGTTCTTGCATAAATCGTTTAGGTGTTGTATAGGATGACTGAACTATGGCCGACTGTTTTTGAAACCCGTTTACGAGACATAAAAATCCTTACACTTTCAGCCTTCTCCCATCTTTCCGAAGCAGCATACATATTGGACATAAGCACATAGTGAGAACAATCGCCAGATTCTTGATCTCGGACTTTCTCAAGCACTTGGTTTGCCATATCCATGTCAGCGTGAACTCGACAAGCACCAAGGAGAGCGACCCAAATCATGTCATTTGGTCTCATTGGCATCTCTATTACTATTCGATATGCATCTTTCAATCTCCCTGCCCTTCCTAAAAGGTCAACTAAACATCCGTAATGCTTGATGTTAGGTGATAAACCGTATTTCTCCATTTTAAAGAAGGTTTCTAATCCTTCTTGAACAAATTAAAACCGAGAGAAGTAATTTCATTCGGATTCACACTAGATTTCACCATTCTATCAAAGAACTCCAAAGCTTCCGTGCAATGGCCATGAATGGAAAAGCCCGAGATCATAGCATTCCAACAGGCATCATTTCTTTCCAGCATGCCTTCAAAGATTAGTCTTGCATTGGTCAAATCACCACATTTTGCGTACATGTCAAGTGTCAACTAAACCATTCAGAATAAACTGATTAAGTTTGATTCTTCTTTGAATAATCATGTAGTGAAGAGCTTTACCTGTTTCTAATGAACCCAATTGAGCACAAGCAGATAAAGCACTTGCAAAAGAGACCTCATCGGGTTCGAACCCATCTGCTTGCATTTGTGCAAATACATCTAAAGCTTCATCACAAAGACCATTATGACAATACCCAGAAATCAAAGAGTTCCAATTTACCAAATTCCGAACCTTAACCCTATCAAAGATAGCTTTGCCCTCCTCCACATCACCATTCTTGAAATACCCTGAAATCATCGATGAATAAACAAAGAAATTCCGTTGTGGCATAGCCTCAAAAATATCCTTAGCAGCCTTCATTTGCCCGTTACTCGCATACCCTTCAACCATAACAGTCCAAGTAACCACATTTCTTTGTGCCAAAGGGACCTGATCGAAAATACACCTAGCCATCTTCGTATCACCTTGTTCTAGCATACCCTTCAATCATTTCGATCCATGAAACTGTTGTCCTATAAGACATCTTTTCGAATAAGCATAATGCTGGTTTCGTTCTTCCGTTCCTCATATATCCACCTACCATTGCATTCCATGTCACAACATTCTTCACAGGCATTTCATCAAACACTTTGCAAGCATCAATCACCACACAACATTTACCATACATGCTCACTATTGAAGTTCCCACCACTACATCGGATTCCACTCCAGCTTTGATTGATTCCGAATGCAACGCCTTTCCGAAATTAATCAAGGAAAGAGAAGCACAAGCTTTGAGAACCAAAGGGATTACACCCAGTATACAAAGTGGGTTACGACGATTTTGGGCGTAAATTAAAAGGCTTCTTTTGGTGAACCATTAGAGACGTGAATTCTTATAGACAAATACAACCAGTTTGACGATGGGTTTGGTTGATTGATCCTGGGGGAGAAATCTGATGCCTTTTGGATTAATTGGGTGTCTGTTTGAAGATTGTTTTTCAATTGTGAAGGAGGCCTAAAATACATCATGATTATAAATTGATGTGTATTGTCTAATTTTAGGCTCTTCCACCATCAGTTCGCAAATTGATGTATCTTGCCACCGGCAAACATCTTTGTAATCCCGAATTCCCGATAACGTCTATGTGCTTTTACATTTTACTTTGAAAATCGTTGGTGGTTAACTTTTGTTAAAATTGTCTGATAAGTTCGGCATTTTCGTCCTTTTAAGGTTTTACCTATTTCTTTAATTTTTCTTTAAATATTAAAAAGAATATTATCTATCTATCTATATCAAAGATGACATAAAAAACTCTTAATTACAACTCACTAAGCTTTATGTACTATCATTTAAAGTTATCTACTTAAAATCTCTTAAAATAATTACTAAAGCCTAATGTACTACCTGTAAAGCTTTTAACCCTAATTAATAAATTTCATCCTTATCCCCCAAAATTCTTATCTCTAATCCCCAAATCCTAAAATTATGAAATTTGAATTCTGATAAACATAATCAAAACAGGATAAACATCTCAATTTAAATATAAAAAATATATAAGATAATTAATGAATTTTAACAAACTACTTAATTTTTTTATATAAAAAACATTATATTGTTAAGCCTAAATTAAACAAATTTATATATAAAAAAACCATTATCACTCAATAAAAATCATCCAAAATCGTACTGTAAATCAATAAAAAATAAAAATAAACATTAAAATCGTGATGTATCTCGCTGCATTGCGCGAGTACGCTTCTAGTATATACATATACATATATTGAGGGGTGTTCAAATGCAACTTTTTTTAATGGTGCAACCCCATGCAACCCACCTATCTACCACTCATTTTGTTTTCACCTTTTTAATTAAAAAATATGAAAATAAAATGAGTAATAGATAGGTGGGTTGCATGGGTTGCACCATGTAAAAGGTTGCATAATAACTCACCCCTACATATATTAATATTATATTGAGTAAATTGTAAATTTGGTCCCTATGGTTTGTAGTTTTTCTCACTTTTGGACCCTACAAAATTTTTATTACAAGAAAAAACTTGTGGTATTTGGTTTTGGTTCCTCAGATTAACTTCGTTAGATTCCCTCCCATTAAACCCTCTCATGTGCCTTGTACATGAAGGTATATTGGTCATTTTGCTTACTTTTTTGTTTTTCATTAAACAACAAATCACAGGGACCAAAAGGGAGTTAGCCTAGTGGTAAGGCATGTAGACTAGCTAGTAGCGGTCTCATGTTCGAACCCTGGGGGACGCATCCTGGAGGTACGGGGGCTTCGACCCCGGGCTGCATGCTTTAGCAGTCGGGCTTCGGCCCATATTGCCAGGGATTAGTCTGGGCCAATGTGGTCTGGGATACCCTCTCCAAAAAACAAATCACAGGGACCAAAACCGCAATTTACTATTATAATATATATATATATATATATATACATACATACAGACCAAACTAGAGACTCGTCGTCTCCGGCCCAAATGTCCGATCAAACTCCTCCCCCTATAGCTTGCTCCGATCATTGTCGGGGACACCATCGCCACTCTTCCCTTTCCATCGTCGACCCTCTCACGACCTTCCTCTCCTAACCCACGACCTCCCTTATCCAAGCCAAAGACTCATCGTCTCCGGCGTCCCCCTCGTCCCCGGCTTCCACTCTCACCTTGCTACCTTTCTTCTTCTTCTGGTGTTTTTTCACTCGACGGTTCACCATTATTCCTTGTCGTGCAGATCTGGTGAAATAAAGAGAGAAGATGGGTGGGAGGTGGTCACGACAATAGGGAAAAAGAGGGGGAGATATGGGGGAAGGGGTCACAGTAGGGGGAAGGAGATGGTCCGGAGGTGTGGCCGACATCGATGCTGGAACTCCACCATAATGTTTTGGTTTCTGACCCCCATTATTTTAAGGTGAAAGAGTGTGGTGTAAGGCTTGTTTGGGATGCAAATATACAAGAAGAAATGGATTTAAGTACGACCGGTAGCGAATATAGAAGCTTAAGTGACTTGGGGCCTCAGGGGTATAAAAAATCCGAAACTAAATAATTCACCCAAACCAAAACGGTTTCGGGTTATTTTTTTTGCGAGTTAAACGGTTCGGTTAACCAAATAAGGTAAGTGATAACACCAACTTTTGGTGTTATTTTCATATCATTTTCCGAGAAAAATTGCTTATTTCCACGTGAATTTAGTGGAATATGTATAATTTAAATAAAGTGTTTCAGGAATTGCATCATGTAATGAGATAGCCAAGAATGAGCACGAAAAGTAAGTTTTTCGAGTGAGAATCAATGATAATCATCATCAAGTTCCAAGCCCGAGAAATAACCGGTTGAGAAGTGAAGTTTAAAAAGAAAGAACAAATTTTGTATGCCAAAAATCAGTGGCCAGGGCGACTTTGAATTAGGTTGTTGAAGCTGAACTAGATTGCAACTCATCGTCAGAGAAGGAAAAGGGACAACTTTCATGCTAGTTGTTGACGCTGAACTAACGTAGAACCTGCCAGAAGGGGTCTGGACGTTTTTTAACACTTATCTTCTAGGGTTTGGAGGCATTCTTCATTCTATCTTCACTTGGACGACTAAGGAACAAGAGCAGACCATTTGGGAGATTTTTACAAGGGAAAAACATAGATCTAAAGCTAGGAAACAATTAGGGAAGCGATTCTTACTCCGATTTCTTCCAATTCTTCGTTGGTATTACATTACAAAGGGAGTTTAACAATCTTGATTTTTGAGAGAACTTTTCCTAGATCTATGAACTTTTCTATAGTTTTCTTTCTTAATACCCTCAACATGAACTAATCTTTAGATGTTGGGGGTTGGTTTGACTTTGGTTTAAGCATATGAACATGTAACTTGGAGTTTTTAGCAGTTTTTCCTAACTAATGAAGCATATGATTTGGGTTTTAATGCTTTTGTAAGTATGATCAACTTTCATCTGATTTGTTCGTTATAAATTAAATTCGAGAGAATTAATTGTTAACAAGAACTAGAATTATATGTCTAAGGTGAGAAATTGGATAGAGATTTACGAACTAAACCTTAGTATTGCTATAATTTGGAACTTAATGTGTTTTGAGCTCATGTGTTGAGATCGAGCGATGAGACTTGTGTTTTCAAAATAAAATCCGTTGTGCTTGAGAAAGAACAACGGTGATTTTACAGATTAGATATTCATTAAAGGGTTTAATTGATATTTATCTTGAGAATATTGTTCATTAGTAAAAACCATAGAATTTCCAACTCTCAACTATTTTTCTCCATAAGAAGTTTCCTAAGTCGTTATTTGAAGAGTGTGTTTATTTATCTTTATTAGTAGTCAATTAATTATTCCCGACAATTCAATCTTTTGGACCATTCAATTAATAGTGATATAGTACTTGTGATACTCAGTTCCTAGTTCCCTTGGTTCATACTCGTACTTATAGTACATATTACTTGATTTGACCCATACACTTGCGGTTAGTTTGGGGGGGGGGGGGGGTGTAAACCCGCCTATCAGTAAGCTAGCTTCGGTTTCGATTTTTTTTTACCATATCGGTTAACGGAATAGCAAATTATACTATTATTTACTTTATATAATTTCATTCTAGATGAATTTGTTTTAGCATGTATAAAATTAATATTAGGTGAACTAATTTATCTTTAAACTAGAAAAACAAGAAATTGATATATATTGAACAAAACCATCAACCAATGTTATCTTAATAGCATGATTACAAAAACTAACGGTAACAAAATAATCAATATGCGGGGGACAACTGTCAATCAAGGACATAAGAATAACTTAATTTACCTAAATTACTTAAAAAATTGAACTTTGAGTTGGGGGAGTGGGCTTTCCCCCACACCCAACAATGTAACCACCCGATACTAATTAGACACATAATAAGGACCAAAAAACTTAAAATCTTACCCCGGTAATAGTCACTACCCTCATAACAAAGGCTGATAATCTTACCTGATAAGTGGGGGACAAGACTCTTACCCGGTAAAAGACGATTACCAACAATCCATTTTGATGGATGGAAATGTTACCACATAAGGTGAGTGAAGGTAGTGACTATTGCTGTAAGTGGTTACATGGTATGCATTTGGTAAATGAACCAAGAGTCTTTGGTGTCTTCATCGGAAGTTGGTTCCATGAATAACTGAAGACGAGCCTCCAATTAAGAAAAATTGCATGTGTGACTAATACGGTCTTCTAGTTAAAGATTTTTTTTATTTTTTTTTATTTTGATGATTTTTTATATGTTCAAGTCGATAATCCAAAACCGCAAAACACACCACAAATGTGGTTTTATAAGAATGCAAATTGTAACATGAAAGTTCTAAACTGTGCGTGTGGATGGTTTATGCAGTTGGCGGTTTAGATGAACACTAGAAATATTCAAGAACAACCTCATTCTCCTCAACCTATAAATATTCAAGAGCATTCGATAACGATAATACCAAACATTCAAAAACCCCATAATTGAAGAAATTCAAATCCAAAAACTATGAACATATATTAACAATTCCATGTATAATTATAAACCAAAAACCATAAATTTAGAAAAAAAAAGGTCGGAGGTGGTAGACAGCCGGAAAAGGGTGGTGGTTGCACTAATCATTTAAAAACAACTCTTTCATGAGAATAAACTATTTTGAAAGTTGGCCATTCAAGATTTTCAACTTTAAAGGAATTTTATGAAATAACAATTAAGCATTTTAGAAACGAGCAAGTATAAGAATTATGAATTCTTTTGAAAACAAGCATGCATCAAAATAGTTGGTAAACTTTAAGAGTTACTTCAACGTTATACAAATATGTGTCACTAAACGCCATAGATTAGCACATTGGATTGAACTCTGTTAAAACGTAGCTTATCATCTCTCTCAGCATGCTTGATTGTACCTTTCATATCAACCTAATACTTGAATCCGAATACTCGTCTTGATCATTCGGTATAGCAAAAATAAAAAGCTAAGAAACCTAACACGAAATAAAATAACCTCCACAAAAATCTAAAATCTTGATTGTCACTAGCTTTTAGTAATTAAAAAAAATATATTAAAAACAAAATTATTCAATTTTCATTGTATTATATATATATATATATATATATCGCAATGAGGCGGAAGGTAAAACTTTCATTCTAAAATAAAAACAAAATAAAATTATAATAAATTCAATTGAATTGAATTATGAATCCACCCCCATTCACCATTATTCTCAAAAGCCTAGACAAAAAAAAAATCAAAATGAAACATTTCGCATTCGTAATTCTCATTTCCAAACCTAATAATAAGATTCCAATCCCGATGATTGGAACGAGAAGGTGCAGCACCACCACCAGCGGCAGCGGCAGCGGCAGCGGCAGCGGCAGCGGCAGCGGCAGCGGCAGCGGCAGCGGCACCAAATGGAGCAGAAGCCAACTTCTCCCTTCCAGCTGCAATATCTTTACCCTTAACCTCTCTGACAACAGCAATTCAATTCTTTCTTTGTCACAATCAGCACCAACTGCATACCACCAACAAAGTTTCCAACATATAAATACAGATTCTCCATACAACAAACCGAGTTGAACATAATTATTTGTAGTTCTAATCATGAAGTAATGATTGCTCTTAAGCAAATCACAGATAGTTTATGATGTTCATGGTTTACATGGATGCAACATTGTCCCTCAATCACAAGGTATTTGATTTAGCAAACAATTGATCAAAATCTCTTAATTTACCAAGCAAGTCGCCATAAATACAATCAATAAGATGAATAATTTGAATACAAAATATACTTGCTTGATTATTAGATGGTTCATAAGTTATCAAATTCAATCTACATGTCAATTATGAAATGGTGCTTGTAATAACTAGATATAATTTACCTGAACCAAGGATGTTTTTCAAATCATCAACAAATGGAGAGGTGTTACCCCCCAACAAAGCCAACAAATATGCAGCCACAACCTTCATTTTGCTGCATGAAATGCAATCAATGAATAAACAAAATGCAGGTTTGCACTAAAATCCTTAACGACAGTTAACACTTACTCTTAAACACCAACAAAAGTTCACACGATTTTAATCCTAAAAAAACTTTGAATTTCTTAAATCCCAAATCATAAGATTGGATGAATGAATGAAAGCCTATGGATGGTTACTCTTTGACGTCATGTAATACACACATTTACACATAATAGTATCTAAATATATACACACATTTACACATAATAATATCTAAATATATACACACATAACATAACTCGTAAGCTGTATAATTCTCCCAAATTTTCCATGGAAATAATTTGAATAAAATGCAAGAGATCTGAGATACGATTCCACATCTCACTGCATTTAAATTCCATCTAATGAAAACACACACACACATATATATATATAGAGGTGGTTTAATAACTTCAATAGAACCCATTTCGACTTTGGTGGGGAAACACTTAAAACATTTACAATCTTTCATATTTAGGATGACAAGCCTCTTGAGCATTCCCCAATTGGGTGAAATTTAACCAACATCACACAACCTTCAAGAATTAGCTCTTCAAGATTTGTAATCCTTGTGAAATTGGGGGTACTTGTTAGGTTACAACAATGCCTTAGCTTCATCACTTTCAAGTTTCCAAAACACTAGCATCAAGGACAAAAAATCTTTATTTTCCCCAATGAATGATATAGCGGTGTCAAGAAATATTCTTTTTCGATTGAAGTCAAGCCCATCAAAACTTGGTCGCAATTTTTGTTGTATCTCTACATCAAGTTATGTTCGACATTTTTCATCGTCAAATTGTAAATGTTTTTGGATATCTAATCAGGGGAGGGTTCATATAAAAAGACTAAATATCGTGAGAAGGTAATAAGGGAATGTTAAGAGAAGGTTCATATGTGTGAATACATTCAAAAAATCTGGAAAAAAATATATTTCAAGTTGCATATGTGAACCAACGTTACAGATTATTGAAATGTATAGGTTCATATATGCATCTTTAAATGGATTTTTATAATGATTCACATATGAATTAACCTTCCTTTCTTATCTTCTAACACGATACTTAGCATTCTTATTTGAACCTCCCACCATCTAATTAATAACCAAATAATATAATCTTGTTATTTCTGCTCTCCCATGTTTAACGCTAAATTATTTGCTTATTTTCACATGTTATTTTTTAAGTTTATAAAGAATACGATCCTTAAAAGTTCGAGATTTCATATATCAACTATTTTTATCAACTTAAAATGTGACTTTTTTGTTTGATGGTTCATTCTTTACCTATTATTAGCAAAAATATCAACGTTAACAAGTAGCTCTATTAAATTGTATATTGGATCAAATAATCAATTCTCATGGTCTATTTGTTCTTATAAATCGTTCAAAGTTGGCGTAGATCATATTTTGATCAAGATTCAACTACTTGCACTACAAAACAATTGAGTTTTACCCACAAAAATCACCTAGGGAAATTTCCATGATTATGGACAGATCACCAACAAAATACCAATAGTTCCGGTAAGAGTTTCCCACCAGCAATTTACCGACCAACTTTTGTGACGGCTGTGACAAATCACCCCTTTAGCGAAAATTTTCGAGGGAAAAAATTTTGTTGGTAAAAATCTTCCATTTTGTAATATTGTCGATAACCATATGATAATTGTTTTAAATCTAAAAACGATTACATTGTCTATATATAACGAAATTGAATGGAGAGATGCTCCAAAAATAAAGCAACACATGAGAGGAACATAAAAGGAGGCAGAAAGAATACTTCGGGGTTGTTTGTTTTTTTTCAAAAAACCTCTTAATGACTCTTAAGTCTGAATCGTTCAGACCTTTTTACACACCACCTCTTATTAATCATAACTAAAATAAGATTTCAGACTTTAGACCTCTTAAAAAACAAACGACACCTTCATAAATCATACACTTTTGATGATGGAAGTTTTTGGGTGAAGCATAGGATGAAGAGGATATATGATCGGACAAAAAGAATTGAACCTCAATGTGGAATTATGCCAAAGTCAACTTTATAATCAAATTATGGTGTTAAATTTCTTTATATTTTATTGACAATAATAAAATGGATAAAGTTAAAAATATTTAAAAAAAACAAAAGAAAAAAAAATCAATTGGTTTAAAGGTCATTGTCAACTCAAATTGTTTATTGAAAGAAATTGGAACATTAATAAAACTAGAAGTATACTTACGTAATTAAGCACTAGAAGTATATTTACGTATTTACGTAATGCAGCATGATACATTTCAATTTTAATATTTTGTTATAATATTTATCCTTGTCCATTTTATAATACAGTTTTGTGTGGAATTTTTAGAAAACAATAATGTTTTCGGTTGTTTATCAATTTTATGGAATATTTCAATGCATTAATATATTTGAACACTTATATGTCTATCCGGTGGTTATTAGCTAGTTTTATGGAGTTCAAAGGTGTTTCTAAAAATTTGTAAGTATGCAACAATAAATGATTCCGAGCTGACTCAACGATTCAACTATGAAAATGTTTAGCAAGTGACAATCTGATTCAGTGAAATCATTGTAGTCGTTGAAACGGAAACAACTTCATTCAGACTCTCTCTTATCCCTCATTCAGACCGCTTAATTATCCAATCTTGTTTGAGATTGCTTCAATGATTTCAAGCAAAAACAAGCTACAGCTTAAATTGTTTAGGTTCAAATTATTAATTGATTAGGTTCAAATTGTCAATTGTTTGGGTTTAGATGTAGATTATTAATTGTTTAAATTTGGGGGTCGTTCATTAAATACTTAACCGGGAAGCGCTTACCGGATCATTTACCTTACCGGATGAACATGACAAGTGCCGAGAATCTTACCCACTAAGAGTGATGATAAGGATAGAGAGTCTTACTCGGTTAGTGAGGGTGCCGACTCTTACCCCGGTAAGCACTTATCGGATAAATTGTTGTATACAATACTGTTTTTGGACTACAATCTTACCCGGTAAATTAAGTTAGAGTATTGTCTCTTAAAGGTAAACGCTATTACCAGATAAGTGTGTTGGGGTAAGTCGCCCATTAGTCCTCTTTTCTGCTTAATTTATACGTATCTATGTTATCTCATTTATGTAATGTAATTAATAGTAGGGCCTTCAAAAAGATTGGGATGTCTCTGTTTCAAGTTACCAGTTAAGTACTAGTTTGCTCCTTGAATTCGATGCCATCAAAACTTGTTTCAATTGCATTTCTTTGAGCGATTTACATTTTAGAAGTCATGGACGACTTGGGAGAGTTCGTCAATGATTAATCTGTATGGAAATTCTATTCAGATCTTGACATATAAATAAGGTTTAACTATAATACATATATATATATATATATAGGTGGGTTCATACGAGAACAACATATATTTAAGAAAACACGAGAACACCCGAGTACACACACAATCATATATGATTCACGCGACTTATGTAGAATTCCATTAACAGCAAACACAAAACACATTTTCCTTATTTCATTCGATTACAATTCAACCGAGGTTAAGGGGAAACCATATCCTACACTTGCATCTTATATAATTTAAAATGTTTGATTTAATATATAACTTAAATAAATTGTTTCACCAACTATGGATTCAAACATATATCAGTACAATAATACCATTAATTCATTTGTGACAATGAAAATAAACAAGTACATAATAAAAAGATGGATGCTATATTCAAAACCAATAGTCCAATAACAAAAAACCAAAAACTGTTAGCGGCTAGTTCGACGTTAATCATAAAAGTACTTTATAAATAAGTTTCTTATACCAGTATTCTTTTCGCATGAAATTATTAGAATAAAAATATAATAACAGGAAAATAAAAATAAAACCAAATAAATAATACCCCAACAAAATATAACGGTTGCACATATGGTGCTGACCTCCCTCTTTTCCACATATATAGCAAAATTGAGTTCCACATCTGCAATAAGATACACGATAATATAATCAACCAAATTCAGTTTAAAACTGATAATTTAGGTTAAAATATATTGACTGGTTCGAAATATAAAAATTATAATTCAAATATTGAAACAAAATTGAAATATAAAACAATTTAAAATAAAATAAATTAAAGAGTAAATTATGTTTTTTTTTGTTATTATGGTTTGTTGACAATTGTTGTTTTTTTCCCTATAATTTTGGAATTACGATTTTCATCTATTGTTTAGAATTCATTGTTGTTTTCATCGTCTCTATGATTTAGAGTTTATTGCTATTTTAGTTTCTCATACTTAAAGGTAGGAATTAGAGATAATAGCGATAAGTTACTAACCATAGAGATGAAAACCACAATTTCGAAAACATAGGAACAAAATCCTGAATTTAACAAAACCGAGACGAAAAAAGTACTCTAAAATATAAGAAAAAATTACAATTTTGGTTCCTATAGTTTGTTAATAATCTCATAATCAAGACCAAAACAGCAAGGATTTATAAACCATTTAGACCAAAACAACGATAAATTCTGAATCATAACGATAAAAATAATAATAAATTACAAACCATGTTAATAAAAATCACAATTTCTAAACGATAAGAACAAAAATCGCAATTTTTAACAAACCACAAAACCGAAAAACGTAATTTACTCAAAATATAAAGAATGGAGAACCAACCTGCAATGAACCATCTTGCAACCATCGACACGCTCAACACAATGCCTGCACATCGGGCACCTCATCCATCGCTTACTCTCCGAAAGAACACCAAAAGCGACATCGTTTTCATCCCTCGTCTCCCCACTCTCTTCGCACCGATACCCAGCGTGCCATGAAACCTTGCACCAGAAACAAAACGGTTTCTTGCAATTGGGGCACACACATCTCTTCAAATTACGATCATGACACTCGTTCAAGATCAATTCCGAACAGTCTTGATTAGGGCAGTAAACCCTGTCGAGATTTAGCACCGCAGATTCACATAACACATCGCACCATTTATCGAACAGTTGGTGTGCAATTTTGGGACGGCATGATAAGGGTTCCAGAGAGTGATTGCAGGTCATAGCTGGGCATTTGATGTCTGATACATTGTCGTCGAGCTTCACTTGGATGTATTTGATCATACAATCGGTGCAAAAGGGGTGGATGCATTTGTCGTTGTTCTTGAATTTGTTGTTGGCGGGTTCACTACAGATTTCGCAGGTAAATGCTTCTTCATCCACTTGATCTTGATTATAGTTTTGAGGATTTAGTTGGGGTTTTGGAAAAAAATTCCCCATCGATTGAAAAAAAAAAAAAAAAAAACTGTTGTGAAATTGTTGGTTCATGGAATTTATGGATGTGAATAAAAACTGTTATCTCAAATTTAAGATAATTACTAAATTATTTGAATTTATCTGGTACCTAAAATTTAGGATTATAATCACTAAAATATTTAAACGGATAAATTCTAAAGAAAGTTGTATAATTGTATTAATAACTCATCTTTAATGGTGAATTTTAAACTCATAATTACTGGTTCAAGAACCCTTTGGACCAAAGTCTACACATTAGACTAAAGTTTGAATCTTGATTGTGTTTTGGTGTTTTTTTTTATGAATCTTGAATTTTCTCTGCTTTCTTTCACTTCTTTACTGGTAGAAAATATACATTTATTTCACTTTATGTGCGAGTAGCTATTTGCATGCCTCGAGGATGACTGTTTTTTTTCTTAGATTCACAGTAATGAATTTGGATTTTTGTGATAAGATTTTGTAGCAGATGATGGAGTTATTACCTCCTCACTTTTGGTGAAGTTTGAATCCCTGATCTCCTAGTAACCAAGTTATCAGGGAAAATTTTGAAATTAATAAACATGGCAAGAGAATCTGAAGAGAAACATCTCGAAATCAATATAAGCATTCTCCGGTGAGTTCAAATTTCTGGTTGTAACAATAGCTGAAGAGATTGAACCTTTGAAGATTGTTCTTCAACACCGTTGCTTACCAATTGATGTATAAATGTAGCTAGTACAGGTTTTTTTTTCAGCACTTCGATAAGATCATCTCATCTAATCACTACAAAAAAACCGGCTTTTTCCGACGGCCAAATAGGCCGGAAAATTTCATTTTCGGCGGATTTTTCCGCCGAAAACGGGTCCGAAATTTTTTAAAATTTTTAATGAGTCGTTTAATTAAGAAAATAATTTTTAATATTTTCGGCGGAATATTCCGCCATAAATAATTTATTTATTTATTTATTTTAATAAAAAAATGTATTTCGGCGAAATGTTTCGGCGGATTTTAGACGGAATATTCTGCCGAAAATAATTTATTATTTATTTATTTATAAAAAAATTAAAAAAATGATTTTAAAATTTTAAAAACCAATAAATGCTAAAATATTGAATTTTCATATTAATTAGAATTTTATTCAAATAGCAAATAATATTACAAATTACTAAACGTATAAATTACAAAAATATTCACATTCAACTAAAAAAATTTCAAAACTAAAGTAAAAAAAATATAAATCGAGTGGTGACTCACGACGTTTTTGGACTGGTGAATGGAATGATGGTGACAGGAAAACATTATCTAAGTCCCTTGGTGTATCGAGAGTTTTCAGATGCGGAAAAAGGAAGGATTCGACGTCCTGCACAGTTTGGGCGACAGTGCCCGCGACTGTGACATGTGTCACAATCGTGGGGAAAGGTCGCGGGCTTGGTAGAGGCCGCGGTACATCCCCGGCGAGAGTGCCCGGGAGAGTGCCAAGGGCACAATCGCGGACGGCCCCAAATCTCTTTTAAGTCACGATTTTTCACCTTTTTCTCATTTTACTTCACACCCCTCATATCCTTCTCTCCCAAACCGTTTCCCCTACACCCAATACTAACCCTAATCCATTTTAAGACCATTTCCATGGGTTCTAAGGTGTTCCATCATCATAAAGTTTGCTACCCCAACCTCAAGTGCTAAATCAAGTGTTCTTTATTATCTCTTGAGATTTCTAGGTTTTGGGGTTTTGCTCAAAATCGAAGTGGTGAGTTATTCTCCTCTCTTCTAGATCTTCTCTACAAGTTATACATGTTCATTTGATGACTCTCTAGTATTTATATTCTAAAGATTTTGGGTTTGATGGTTTTGGAGAAATTAGGTCAAATAAGGGTTTTGGCCAAAATGAGATTTTGATGCAAATGTTGGGGGAACAATTCTAAGAGCTGAATATGATTATTCATGGTCGGAAATGTGTGGATCTAGGTTTTGGAAGCTCGAGTTGAAGAGTTGGAATTGATGTCTTCAGAAAGCTTTGGGTGGGATCTATGCTTTTGGAGGCCAATGGTTGGGGATTGAAACCTAGGTTTAACTTAACCTAGCAAGGTGAGTTCAAGTTGACTTGCGAAAACGTTGTACATGCCAAAATGTTTATTTTAAAGTGTTTTGCATCTTACATGAAATTGTTAACTGCTGATAAGTTTGATTATTTTAAAAGTGTCAACTTGTTGGATCATAAATTGTATTCAAGATTAAATTATAAAAGGGGTCTAGTTTATAATAGTGTTTAATACCCTAGGGGGTATTTTAGCTAATAGTTAGTAATTAATTAGGTCATGTTGACCTACATATAAATAGGATTATTTTCTAGGTTTAATGTGTGGATCGCATAAGGTGAAGAGATAGAGGAACCGTATTTTCTCTGTATTCTACCCACGAGGTATCTGTATTCTCCAAGAACACACACACGTATTTAACTGATTATTCAAGAGATCATTGGTATGTTAATCTGATTTATTTATCTCTTGTTCATTATTGTGTTTGTGTGATTATCAATCAACTAATCTGGGTTTAACAAGTGGTATCAGAGCCTAAGAATCAAGGATTTTGGATTAAAACAGTGTTTTCGAAAATTGTTACTGTGTGAAAATCGATTTCAAAGGTTTGTGTGTTTTTGAAGTTAAAAATCACTGTAATAGGTGCATATACTGTTATAGAACATCATCTGATTGCTTAATTGTTTTTAAAAACACAAATCGGTTGGCTTTTGATGATTTTTGAGAATTTTTGTTCATGAACTGTCGAGTACTGTTCCATCAATTTACAAGCACAAAAGTTGTTTTTAGTCATTGTTTTTTATTGGGGTTCATTAATAATATGGTTGTGGTTGATTTGCATGAGTTTTACACTGTGCTTTAATCGTTTTAAGTGTTTCTGGACTGAAAATCAAGTACAGTTACGTACACTGTGAAGAACTCGCAAGTTCCATGATGAACTCGCAAGAACTATAATTTTCGCAGAGTGTTGAATGTGGTTAAGTATAGGATTCGCATGTGTTTACATAGCGTGTTAAGTCCAAATATTGTATCCAAGATTTAATTAGGAAGTCAAAGTTGGAAGTCAACAATGTCAAAGTCTTGTAAAAGTCAAAGCTAGTTTTGTTTCCTTTGTAGTTAAGTTTTAGTTTAAGCTTTAGGTATAAATAGAGTTTGCTTTGTATTCTTTAGGAGAAAACAAAATTGGAAATCAGATTAGTGAGATATATGACAAGAGCTTTCAAGATTAACTCTCTCTCTCTAGCTTTCTCTCTCTAGAATCTTAAGATCTTTAGTTCACAATTTTTTTTTTTTTTTTTAAGAGAAAGAGGTTTGCGTGTGATGCCTGGAACGCAAAGCTATAAAGGACTGAAAACCACCTTTTTCGGTTATAAAGGAGACCGAAAACCTAGCTTCTCGGTTATTGAAGAAACCGAATACCAAACCTTTCGGTTATAGAGGGGACCGAAAACCTAGCTTCTCGGTTGATGAGGAAACCGAAAACCAAACTTTTCGGTTATATAAGAGACCGAAAACTTAGCTTCTCGGTTGAAGATGAAACTGAAAAGAACGAAAACCCTTAGCCGAAAACCTTAGCCGAAAACCTTATTCGAAAACCTTAGCCGAAAAGAACAAAATCCAGATGAATGAACCGAAAATCCTGAAGAATGACCCGAGAACTCTTAAGAATGAACCGAAAAACGATTCTGACCAGATTACGAACGAAGAAAATCACACAAGTCTAAAATTTCTCAAAACACTCTCACGGAATTCACTTAGAAACAGGTTCATTATCCAAAACTAATCCAAATATAGATCAAACACCAAAAATCAGCAAGAATTCGAGAAGAACAGAGAACTCGAGAACTTTTCTGGAAATTACAAAAATGACAAATTCGATAACAGAATGATCAAATCTTTGCACGAATCAAGAACAAAACATGTTCTACACTGAATTCCGAAGCAATTGAATCCAAATTCACTGAAAATCGTTCAGAAAATCAACATAGATCTAGAAAAAATGTCCAGAAAACTATTTTCTTGAAAAAAAAAATTCTGACGAATTAGAAAATCGATTGAACTGATTAACACGGAATTTAGAACTCTACTCTCAAAACTCTCAAAATCTAACCTGCTCTGATACCAATTGTGAACTAAAGATCTTAAGATTCTAGAGAGAGAAAGCTAGAGAGAGAGAGTTAATCTTGAAAGCTCTTGTCATATATCTCACTAATCTGATTTCCAATTTTGTTTTCTCCTAAAGAATACAAAGCAAACTCTATTTATACCTAAAGCTTAAACTAAAACTTAACTACAAAGGAAACAAAACTAGCTTTGACTTTTACAAGACTTTGACATTGTTGACTTCCAACTTTGACTTCCTAATTAAATCTTGGATACAATATTTGGACTTAACATAGCGCAAACCTCAGAATTCGCTAGTCTCTTACATACCAAAGCATAAGTTTCGCAGGGTGCTATATTAGACTAAGTACAGGTTTCGTAGGTACTTGAGTAGCGTAAACCTCAGGTTTCGCTAATCACTGTTTACGAAAGATAAGTTTCGCATGTGCATAGCTAGCGCAAACCTCAAGAACTCGCTAGCTTGAGTAGCGCAAACTTCAGATTTCGCGAACTTCTTGAGTTTCGCAGGGTGCTTAAAAGTTGAAAGTTTTGACTAAGTGTTTGTTTCCCAGACACCTTGTCTACGAATTCTGAAGAATTCGTAAATCATTAGCTCACGAATTCCTCAAGATTCTCAAGTAGCTCTTACAAATCCTTAAACCTTATTTTAAAAATATTTCACTAAGTATAAAATTCGCAGGGTCTTAAAATCATATTCCTCTTTCAGGTTGCGAAAGTTAGTTTGCGAAAGTTGAAGTGAAAAGCTCAAATTTTTCTAAGTTTAGGATTTATGAGTATATAGTCTACGAATCCTTGATTACGAAAGCTTTCTTGTTTACGAATTCATTGATTTGTGAAAGTTGGGTGATCTTAAGTCTAAGACTCGCTAATCTATATACTGCGAATTCTATTTGTGAAAACCTGTTTTCTGAACTTCTCTAAGGACAGGATTCGTTGGGTGTTGTCTTGCGAATTGTTAAGGTTTCGCAGGCTATTGGTTGCGAATTTCTAAGTTTCGCAGGTTCTTTGTTTGCGAATTCTAAGTTTCTCAGTTATATTGCTTGCGAAAAATTCTTGTCTACGAATTCTACTTCTTTCTGCTTGCGAATTTTGGAAGATTTTTTTTTTCAATTATTTGCGAATTTCTTTGTGCTTTATACCGTTTACGAATTCTACATTTAAGTATTTTTGGAAATTTATTTTTCTGAAAATTTTTGAGTGTATTTTTTATCTGATTCTTGATTCTAAGATCTTACAAGTTGATTTAAGTTGTACAGATATCATCATGCCTTACATAGATGAGAAGGGGAATACAGTGCTGACCGAGAGAGATTGTGCTATAATGTATATGCCAGAAATTCCAGCATTAGAAGCTAAGAATAAAGATCTGAAAATTCAGAACTCATCTCTTCTAGAACAGATTGACAGATTGAAAAATGATAAAGATTCAGAGAAAGACTTTGTTTGCTAAGAATGTATCTCTAACTCAAAGATTAATTTTGCAGGAATTATTGAGTCGAAAGAGAAAGAGATCTTAAATCTTCAAGCTAAAGTAAAAAGTCTTAATTCAAGCTCTACATGGTCAAAGAAGGAGTTAATGCAAAAAGAGCTTGATGAGCTTAGAAGAAGAGCAAACATTGCTAGTGAGACATCTGATGGGCTGAGAAAAATGAATTCTCAAATTTTTGCTGAAAGAGATTCTTTGAAAGATAAAGTCTTGAGTCTTGAGGTTGAGATTAATATGCTAAAAGAAAAGGTAACCCAAGACAAAGACAACATAAAAGTCCAAGATGAGATGTTGAAGATTGAGAAAGAAAGAAAAGAATTTGCTAAGAAATTCTCTGATTTCTCCATAAAAGCCTTTGAAGAGAAGAAATCATTAGAGCTCAAATGCATTAAACTTTCTCAACAAGTGTCAGATTTCGAGAAAACTATCATTCTTGAGAGAGACAAAGTTGAGAAAGAGAAGAAGAAGATTGAACAGAAGAATGCAAATAAAGACTTTTCTAAAGAAAATAAAGTTCTAGAGACCGAGATAGCTAAGCTGACAAGTAAGCTATCTGAGCTATCAACAAACATTCTGAAGGAAAAGAAGACGAAATCTGAATTGCAAAATAAGTTTGATCTGATTGCAAAGGAAAGAAACAGTTTGTCGTCAAAGATAAAGGAACTTGAAGAGATCGTAATCAAGGTGAAGCTGACTGAGCACAAATCGCCAGAGTCAATAGCTCAATCACCGAGAGATGATCTAACTGCATTTAAATGCTCATTTAATTCAGCAGCAAGTAACTTCAAGAAGACTAAGTCTCGGAAGAAAAGCTTCTGGAGAAGGGATAATGAGAAAGATAGAGGAAATTGGATCTGGAGAGTTAAAGGATCTTCGGAGGAGAAGAAGATCGATAAATAATTTGTGCATACATCAAATGCTAAATGGAACTATGCTTTAAAAGGTAAAACTTTTGGCAAACCTGATCTGGTTTACACTATCAATCAACTGATCAGGTTAGCTCAAAAGAAAATTAGTTGTTCCTATTGTGGTACAAATGATTTTGTAAGAAAAGATTGTGTGAATAACTGGTATGGTTCTTACTTTATATCTCCTACTAGAACTGCAACTAACCCATTAGGACCCAATTGCCAGTGGGTACCAAAAGCTAAATCTGTGTTGCAGGCACCCAAAGTTTAAAGGGGAGAAAGAACGATGACTTCTAAGTACAACAACTTAGGACTCGATCTTCAATGACAAGAATGTTGACTTCTAGTCAATACAGTCTAGAACTCGGACTTCAACGTCAAAGAGAGAAGATTAAATACTATTCTCACCGGAGAATATGTACAATGGCTTTTGAATACTCAAAGTTCAAAACCCGTACTCAAATGTTTTTCTTCTGATAGGATGCTTAAATGATAAAATCTTTGCTAGAAGTTTTTGATTTGAGGGGGAGCTAACTGTTATATCTTTTAGGAAGAAAAGATATATATGAGTTTTACTATCATTGTCATATTTTTCTGATAAAATGTTATTTTACAGATATAAAGGGGGAGAACACTTAAATGAAAATATTCATTTTAGGGGGAGTTAAGGATTCTGATCTACATGTATATATTTCTAATCCTTACACTCTATCACTTGTTGAAAGATGAACAACTTTCACTAGTGAAAAATGATTTCTTAAATGTTCAAACCACTTCATATTCTTCAAAGATTTTCATGAATTGTGAAGTGTGATTTTAAATGATTTTTGGATACTTAATTGTCAAACTCTTTTTGGTTTGAGGGGGAGAATAGCATTGTCAAAAACAAAAATGTTTTTGATTTCTCCAAATTTTTATTCTTCATGTGTTGCTTCTTTGTGCTTACATGTACAAAAGACTGTTGAACAACATGTTCTTTTAGGAAAATACATGGGATTTAATGTGTGAGCTTAACTGCACTTCCATGGATTCACGATAACCAGTGTTTCCTACCTAGAAAGTATTCCCTGAGTGATTGAGGGGAGAGGGGTCAAAAGATCTGAATGTTGGTGTGTGAAGAGGTAAAATGGAAAAGAGAGATTGGTTAGAAGTGAGATTTAAATGATTAAAAGAAAGAGGGTGAGAGAACAGAGTAAAAGAATACCAGACTCTGCACCAAACTTCTTTCTGAGTCGGGCAACCACATAATCTGATTGGTTCACATTCTTTGGTGACCATCATTGAAAAAGGCACCTAGCCCATGCCATCTCTTGCATACAACCCCACAGTTACTCATTCTTTTCTCAAAAAGAGAATGTTTCACATTTTCTGGGGAAGCAGCACATACGCTATTGGTTCTTCACTTGGAAGATACTAATATTGAAAAAGAAGGAAAGTTGCTCCAACTTCGACCCTTTATCATGCACATTAGGTCTTTGTATAATTTGTTGTTGTCTCAACAAGTTTACATACTTTGAGCCTACAATGAAAAACAATCATCGGTGCTTAATTTCTTTCATACACATGCACGAGCACACAGAAATTTGTTTACTGTCAGAACGTTCATAGATAACCATGTGTTATTCGATGATTGAATGGAAGTCTTGGGGAGTCTACATCAAAACCAGCTCCTTATGTAGTAACTTTGTGTTACTCAGTAACTGTGTGTTACTAACAGGCATTCCAAACTGAGTCATTTATTGATTCAGGGTTACTATTTTTATTACTTATTTGAATCTGAAAAGATTGAAATAATCACCTTCTCTATCTGGGAGAGACTGCTCTTATTTCCACACAGGGCTCTATACATGAAGACTGAACTTAATTGTTGATTTGGGGGAGAAAATTCCTTGATTGATTTGACATGTTTTGATGATGATGATTCTCACCACTCATCAAAAAGGGGGAGAATACAAAAATAGGGAGATTACAAGAATTTTTGAAATGAAGACTGCTGAAGAATTCAAAGATATCAAAGTGTCTGAACTTATCTGATCTATAAAAAATCTGACTGATGATGATCGTCAGAAGGACACTTCATTTAAAGAAAGTAGAAGATATATGCTACAATTTTTCAAGAGACGAGAAGACCCGAAGACAATTGAATTTTTTTTTAATCTTGAATCCAAAGGGGGGAGATTGTTGGATCATAAATTGTATTCAAGATTAAATTATAAAAGGGGTCTAGTTTATAATAGTGTTTAATACCCTAGGGGGTATTTTATCTAATAGTTAGTAATTAATTAGGTCATGTTGACCACCGTATAAATAGGATTATTTTCTAGGTTTAATGTGTGGATCGCATAAGGTGAAGAGATAGAGGAGCCGTATTTTCTCTGTATTCTACACACGAGGTATCTGTATTCACCAAGAACACACACACGTATTTAACTGATTATTCAAGAGATAATTGGTATGTTAATCTGATTTATTTATCTCTTGTTCATTATTGTGTTTGTGTGATTATCAATCAACTAATCTGGGCTTAACACAACTTTATAAACTTATACAACACGCATCTTTGTGATTTTTGGGCATTCCGTTAAATGTGTCATAAATAAACGGGTTTTGATGAATTATTGCATAAATAAGTATTTGGTCAAAAATGCGCTTTTAAATGTCTGTCGGGTTTTATGCATCGTTCATGAAATGGGATGTTTCGAAAGGTACGATTACGTGAGTCCTTTGGGTTTGGGTCATTCCCGGCTATGGGGAACATTTTAGAAATGTAAAACCTTTTGGGGTTTGGGGCCGAAGGCCAATGGTAATTTAAGAATTAAAGATTTTGGGAAAATGTGTATTTTGGTTTATATAACTATTTTGGCTCGTATGTTTTAGCCAAGCGTCTATTTAGCCTCTTGAGCTTGATTTGTACTCGGTGGAGTCTTTGGAAAATTTGTTCGGTTTTGGGTAGCTCCTTGAGGAGCCTTGGACGTATGGTGTACTTAGTTGCATCTTATTTGGAGAGTTGCATGTTTTGAATGCGTTAGTTCATTCGTTTGAGTCATGTAACGTTTTAGACTGTAATGCATTGGATCCATAGGCATATGAGTAAGTCGGTTGGTTTAGTTGGGGACTTTATCCCCGTATTGTAACTTGAAATATGCATGGGATATTATGATCAATAATTGCAACTTTCTTGTGAACGAGCTTAACTGGGATGTTTTGGGATTCCAAGGTATAGACCTGGAGGGGTTGAACTTGATGAGTGCACGAAGATTTCCAAGGTACAGACCTAGAGGGGTTGAACTTGACGATTATCCAAGCAATAGACATGGAGTTGTTGAGCTTGTTGGTTTGTTAACTATAGACCTGGAAAGGTTGATGTTAACGAGTGTTTTATCCCTAAGTGATGCTCATATAACATTGATGAGTGGCACACATTTTGTGCGCCCGTCACTTTCGATGGAATTCGAGTATCCCCCGTCACCGAGAGGTGTTGTTTTGGATATTGAGTTTTATTATCCAAGTTTTCGGTGGCGTTTTTATAATTGGGTTTTATCCTCGGTTTATGGGTTGAGTATTATGCCCCACCCGCGTATTGGGTGTTTTGGGATATAAAGTTTTAACTGTATGTTCATAAATGGGGAGTTCAATTTCTATCCACGTTTTGAGTGAGTTTTGTGTTAAACCAAATTTATGAATGGGCGGTTTATTTTGCTATCTTCGTCCTTGAAGTAGTTTGGATTGGAAAACGTTTAAATTGGTGTTCTTTGCCTAAATTAAATATTATTGGAAAATGAGTCGTTTCCGTATGTAAGACGTAACGAATTGAAAGATTATGATTTTAACCGCATTTCTGCTTTTAAAAGGTTAATTTTATATGTTGAAAACTCTTGAGCTCACTAGGCGTTAAGCCTAACCTTTTTATTTGTCGGCATGTGCATCAGGTTCCGGTTGGGGTTTGGTTCTAGCAGCTATGTACGTTAAAGCCCAACTATGTACGTTAAAGCCCAACTGAATCCATTAAAGCCAACTAGGTACGTTAAAGCCCAACTGAATCCATTAAAGCCCAACTGGATTCAATCGTATTAATATAGTTAATCTTTTAAGAAGTTAAACAATCAAATCATACAATAATATTCTTTTTTATTTATTTTGATATCGTTATATGTGTGTGTATAAAAATATTATTTTTTTTCTTATCGTAAAAGGACAAAAAAATGACAAATGGCTAAAATGGTCCTTGATTTAACGGAGTTAACAAAGACGTTAGTCAGAAGAACCATGGTCAAGACAAATTGAATACCACAAGGACCAAATCCACAATAAACATAGAATGAGGACCATGGTCAAAGAAATCACAAAACCACAGGGACCAAATCCACAATTCACTCTATTTTTTAATTATTTTTCTTGGATTTTCGGCGGATCCATTATTTTTTTTAATTTTTTAAAAATACACAAAAACCGCCGAAAATCCGTCGAAATATCTGGATTTTTTCCGACGGATTTTCGACAGATTTTTATTTTTTTAATTCTTTTAAAAAAATAAGTAATTAATTATTTCCGGCGGATTTTTATTTTTTTATTTTCTTTAAAGAGAAGAAAAAAAAATCTCGGGTTTTCGGCGGATCCTTTTTTTTATTTTTTTTAAAATACAAAATATCCGCCGAAAATCCGCCGAAAATTTTATAATTTTTCCGACGGATTTCCTTTTTTTAATTTCCTTTTTTATTATTTTAATTTTATTAAGAAAATAATTAATTAATTATTTCCGGCGGATTTTAATTATTTAATTAAATTAATTAAAATCAGCTGAAAATAATTAATTAATTATAATTAATATGAAAAAATTAAAAATATATATATATATACCGTCGGAAATCCATCGAAACTAATTGATTTTTTTTAAAAAATAAAATAAAAATAAGTTTCCGACGGATTTCCGGCGAAAGTCAACGGGGTTTGACCGGTTTGACTTCCGTCGGAAATCTGCCGAAAATTTCAGGCGGAAAAATCCGTCGGAAAATTCCACCGGAAAAAAGTCTTTTGTTTAGTAGTGAATATCGAATTCGTTAATAAGTAAGCTGACTAGAGCACGGACGGACCTGACATGTTGAATACATGCCACCGTATTATTTCTCCGACGAAGGGTAAAAAAATTTAGGTTCGTGAAAGGTGCAACCGTATCGTTTTGGAATGTGCTACCGTATTATTTTGGAAACTTCAAGAAAGTGCAACGTACCTCATATCAACCAAAAAACCAAAAGAAACTATCGAAATTAACCAAAAAAACCGAAAAAAATCCCTCGAAATCGATAAAAAAAATACTCGAAATCAAGCAAACAACTTTAAAAATCCCTCGAAATTGTGGAATTAGGCTAAAAACAGATCGGACAAAAATTGAACGTTTGTAAAAAGATGAAAATTGTAATTATTTCTTTGGATTGTGTTTTGTACACCCATTTAGTTATATGTCTATTTGAAAGACTATTGTTAGTAGTCTAAAATATTGTTGATTTTTTATTTCTGCATCTTTTATAATAATTTTTAGGTTCCATGCTTTTCTTTTTTTCCTGTTGTTATTCGTTTTCTACCCATTTTTGATGAAGTGTGTGTCTAGTGATATTAAGGGGATGTTTGGGATTGCTTATTTAAAACAACTTATGCTTATTTGTAAAAGTGCTTATTAACTTATGGTTATTTGTAAAGTGCTTATTAACTTATAAAAAAAAGGGGCAAATATGTAATTTGGTTAAATAAGTTAATAAGGAGTTTCAAATAAGTCAGTTGAGAATGACTTATCAAAAACTGCTTATTAGCGGAGTGGAGAAGTCATAAGCAGTTTCCAATCCAAACACTCAAAACAGCTTATTTGCTATTTGAAAACGTAATAAGTTAATAAGCACCTCAAATAAGCAATCCCAAACACCCCCTAAGTATGTTGTGTGAATGAATGTTAATAGAGGAAAAAAAATCTGTTGTATTGAAGATATCGAATTTAAACCAAAATTGCTGATATCCAAAGTCAAATTCACACCACACGAGAATGAGACCCGCCCAGGCCGGTCCTGAGATTTCGGATGTCCATGGCGGAAATCCAAAAAATGGCCCTCTCCCTTCTTCGAGGATGGGCGGGTTAGATATGAGGAAGAGTAAAAAACGATCATACTTGTTGATGATTAAGTTATATTTATAAATTCAACTACAGACTAGATACAGACCATTGAACCTGCCATCCTAACAGAATGATAAGAGTGGGAGCAAAAGTAACATGTAAAGTGAAGAGTCTGTCCTCAAATTGTACTTCCTTTGTCAAGAAATCGGCCCCTATGGTTGCCTTATATTGATTGCCAAACTTCTTGTTCACATATCTAAAGTTAAAATGTTAAGGGGAAACAAGGAGTAATGGCATTAACAAGAGCTACAGCCAACAATGGCATTATTTCTCACCAATCATATAAAAGGAGGTGACATTATAAGAAGTCATTGTATGCCAAGTAATTAGGAAATACAAATTTGATAACTGAGTAATGAAGGATACTGTTCATCAAAGATGTCTTACCAACCCAACATCACCCACAAATAACAGTCTGGTAAGCAAAACAATACATTAAAATAAGCAAGATTCACGCTATTAACAGACTGCCTCCATACTTCACAAAACGAAGTTCCATATAAGGTATTGAAACCAATTTCTAAGAATTGAGGTAATATAACTCAAATTCATGATCGATCATGTTTTCAAAATATAAGACATCATATCAAATTGTTTCTCCATAAGCAAACAATTATTACACAACCTTTGTATAAAAGAGAGTGGCAATTATTAGAAGCAAGAAATTGATTTTAGGGCAGCAAACTTGCAATAAAATAAACCTAATCTAACCAAATAAACCTAACAAATCAGTATTGGTAAATCTAATAATCAAAAGAACCAAACAATAAATTCTGAAATTAAAAGTTTTACCTACAAAGAGTGAAAAAGGCAAGAGGCAAGAGCCCAAGGGTTGAAGGCAAGCAAGATTCAGCGCGACAGCGCCTCACTGCCTCAACGGACAGCGGCTACTGCCTACTGGGTAATCACCGGAGACACCGGACATGGTCAGTCGCCAGTCGGTCACACGCCACACCCAGGGCCTAAGAAACAGAGGTAGAGAGCGACAGTCGAGAGAGAGAGAGAGAGAGAGAGAGTGAGAGAGTGAGAGAGTGAGAGAGAGAGAGAGTTTACGTCGGTCAATTCTGGAAGAGTGGAAGCCCAACTAAGCCTACTTAAGAATTTGATGCCCTGGGCTTCTTGCTTCCCTAGGCCACCGCCCCCTGGCCTATGGTCGGGCCTGGACCCGCCCCATTGGGGAACCCGGTGTACCCGTCCCGACGGGGATGGGAGTTCCCCGCAAAATCGGGGATGGGGACAGGGATCCCCGAAATTTAAAAACCGGGGATGGAGACAGCGACGGGCAACGTGATCCCCGCCCCGCCCCGTCCCCGTATATTAAATATTTTTATAATCATTACTACATATTATGTATATTTATTACTAAACTAGGTTCGAACCGTGTGTTACACGGGGTAATTTAAAAAAATTAAATTATGTCAGAAATTTATCTTACAAATATGAATGATCATCGAAAATACAATGCTACTTTTCCAAACTTTTTTCCCTCAGAGTAGGGTTTTTTTGCAACTGGTTACAAAATGTATAAAATTACATACTAATTTCAACAAATTTATACTAATCACGACACATTAATTCGTATCTATTTATAATATTTAATAATATAGTTAAATCCAAAAATATTTAATATTGGGCTCATTTCGAAGGTATTGACGAAGCGATTACAATGGTATAACTTGTAAAAAATAAAAATGTTTTTAATGCATTTTAGTTCATATACATTATTTATGTTTATATGATAATAGTCTAAAATGATAAATAAAAAAGAAGGGATTAAAAGTAAACTACATACCTAATTATAAGGGTAGTAAATGTAAGGTATAAATTAAAAAAATTGAATTAAGGAAAGATTTAAGGAGGAATGAATGGATGTGTTAAAATAACTTATAATGTAAAATGTGTCCAGAAACATGTTTAGGCGGGAAAATGAAAAAATAGGCTGACCAGAAGGCGACACGTGTCCTTCTAGTTACTTATTTATTATATGTATAGATATATCGTATATCTATTTTCAAATATTATTTATAAAAATTTAGTTGTACAATCGTTTAGATTTAGAAATGGTATTTTGATCTTTCTTGTTACATTTCTTTTGACTTGTCTTACTTTTTTTTAATAAAAACCACAGAGAGCCGAAAGCGTTTGATCAATCAATTACGTATGACGTTGTAATTTTGTTCACAAGAATATTTGATAGTCCCTCTTTTTTTTAGAAATATGTGAGATTTAGACGTGGACCATTATCGATCGAGTATAGTGCTCAACACGATTCATTTAAAATATATCAAATAAATAGAAAAAAATCCCCGATTACCCGTTGGGGACGGGGATGGGGATGTGATCATATTCCCCGACGGGGATAGGGACGGGGATGGGGATGAAAATTGGGATCGGGGATTGGGGTCCCCGCCCTATTCCCATGCCTACGCATCAGAGTCCACAACACACTTACCTCACGGGCTGTTTGGTTGGTTTTCTATTATGGATAAAGTTGTTTGTCTGGATTGATTGAAAGGATTTTTGTTTGAGATTTTTCTCATAGATGGAAGCAGGTTGGAGAAAATTTTGGTTTCTGCATAAAGTTTCGTCCTAAAAGCTTACTGAATAAGCCTGAAAAGAAAACATAAAATTTTCCCTCTGATGGATCATTGGTTAAATATGACTGTTTTTCTGGGCAAGTTTGATTACCCATTTCAAGATTCTCCCAAAGAAACTGTACTGCATTTTTCCTCTTATTCAGAAATTAACACATACTCTTGCATAAATATTAAAAGCTCATCTCTTTATTCAAACCAAAACACAAATGAGGTCATGTATTTTTTAGCACCGTTTCTCCTAATTCACCTTGGAAGATGATGAACTTAATTTGGGTTAAGCTTTTATATATGATACGTTGTCCTTAAGCTTCACTTGGATGTATGAGATCTGTACAAAACGGGTAGATGCATTTGTTGTTGTTACTTTTATACAAATGCGACAATTTAACTTTTATTAATTGAAACTTTTGATTGAAGGTTGAGAAATTGAAGTCCATCTTTTTAGACAGGTTCTCTTCAACCAAATTTCAATACTTGATGGTTGCATTGAGAGAATAAAAAAGAAGGAAGCTCTGTTCCAACAAGGCAAAACATGTTGGAGGGAGGGGTTGCAGAAATCGACGGGTAGAGGGAGAGAAAAGAGAGCGATCTTCTAATTTGGTTATGAATCTGAGATCGCGTGAGAGCTCACTTTCCTTAAGTGATATTTTGACCCTATTCTGCCTGGGTATCACGAAATTCACTCGAGAATAATCTCAAATTCACCGGTATGGTTTTAGGCAGAAAACGATCCTATTTAAACACCTAGAGAATCGTAACCGACCCTATAATATTAATGATAATAATTTACCAATTAATGGGATTGATTGTGGACATTAATGTTGGCGGTTACAAAAGTTCTTATCAATTACGAATCTGATGAAGACGCACGACCCATGCCAATTTCAAGAAGAAAATGGCATGGGTCGTGCCAAACTTTCTGTCGACCACGCACGACCAGTGCCAATTTCAAGAAGAAAAACCGCACGGGTCGTGCCAAACTTTCTATCGACAACTGCACGACCCGTGATCATTTTATGAACAAAGTTGCACGGGTCGTGCCAAAATTAGCATGGGTCGTGCCGTTTATAACAGAAAAACGGCACTGGTCGTGCTCAACATTTTCCACTTGGTAACTCGCCAAACATAACCATCCAACGATCCCGGGTTTTAGTTAGCTTACACGAGTGTGCACTCCACACCTCCTAGCTTATGTTATAGCTTAACTATCAACCCCATTATTATCTTGTGAATCCAATTACACAAAATGGACTGATGATTTCACTAAAATCACCAACATTCCTCCCCCATTTTAGTGCAATCCTTGATTCACAAACAACAATTAATATAGGAACAAACTCATGCATAAATGAAAATATCTAAAAGATTGAATTTTCATCTTAGTACATTACACATTTCAAATACTCGAGAATCCGGGTGTCCTATGGATTGAACCCTTCAACCCATTTGAGTACCATAAAATAATATACACATGAATTTAAAAGATTCTCTAAAGTTTAAACTTGACACTATACAGGCCGTGTGTCCTTATCCATTCGTGAGTGCATCAAAGCTAAGTCCAAGCTTCTTGAAGCGGCCACACTTCGCACTCATATAGGTAGTTCCTTTCATCATGCACCTGCACATGCATTTTTACAAAAGAACAATTACCTCCTCGCTTGCAGTACCGAGCACATACCTTGGGATGATTATCTTGTGCTCCAATCCCTTAGAGTGAGCTTTCCCATTGAATCCAACTTCTAACGTTGTATTAGAAGGGAATTGGGTATCTCACTGTTAGAGATTCAAATGGACTTTAATCCCATCCCGATCACCGACTTGTGAACCAAGTCCCTAGCTAACCCCTTCGTCAAGTGGTCCGCTAGATTTTATTGCGACCGAACAAATTCAACCGAAATCACCCGATTCGTGATTAGCTCACGAATCATGCTATGTCTAACACCTAAGTGTCTAGACTTGCCATTATATACTTGACTATAAGTTTTAGCCAAAGTAGCCGCACTATCACAACGGATAGAAATTGGTGATATTGGTTTCGGCCATAACGGAATTTCGTGGACTAAATTCCTTAGCCAATCCGCCTCTTTACCGGCAGCGGCTAATGCCACAAATTCCGACTCCATAGTCGAACTCGTGATGCAAGTTTGCTTCTTGGAAGCCCATGAGATGGCACCTCCCCCAAGCAAGTATACCCAACCACACGTGGAAGAGTGATCTTCTAAGTTGGTAATCCAACTTGCATCCGAATATCCTTCTAATACCGAAGGAAACCCGACCCATGACAAACCATAATCTATGGTTTTCTTCAAGTATTTAAATACTCGTCTCATCGCTTGCCAATGATGTATACTAGGATTACTAGTATACCTACTCAACTTGCCTACGACAAAGGCAATATCCGGCCTAGTGCTTGTCATGGCATACATCAAGCATCCAATAGCCTTTGAGTACTCGAGTTGTGACACCGCTTCACCCGAATTGGGAATAAGCTTCACACTCGGATCAAATGGAGTACTCACCGGAGAACAATCAAACAATTAAATTTCTTTAATACTTTCTCAATGTAATGAGATTGCGTAATTGCAATCCCTTTGTTCTCACGCTTGATCCTTATTCCAAGGATCACCTCTGCTTCTTCCATATCTTTCATGGAGAATCTTGATGACAAAAACTATTTGGTTTTATCAACTTGATTTTGGTCGGTGCCAAAGATCAACATGTCATCAACATATAAGCAAATGATTACTCCGTTATCGGATGTGTCAAATTTGCTATATACACACTTGTCCGCTTGGTTTAGCATAAAACCGTTGGACAAGATAACCTCATCAAATTTTTGATGCCATTGTTTGGGTGTTTGTTTAAGCCCATACAATGATTTTACAAGTTTACACACCTTATGCTCCATACCGGGCATAATAAAACCTTCCGGTTGTTTCATGTAAACTTCTTCCTCCAAGTCACCATTCAAGAATGTCGTTTTGACATCCATTTGGAGAATCACTAAATTGTGGATAGCTCCTAAGGATATCAACAATCTAATTGTGGAGATCCTTGCAACCGGGGCATAGGTATCAAAATAATCGATGCCTTCTCGTTGCCTAAAGCCTTGGATTACTAATCGAGCTTTGACTTGTCGATTGATCCATCGACTTTCATCTTTCTTTTGAATATCCACTTGCATCCCAATAGGTTTACAACCTGGTGGCAAGTCCGATAATACCCAAGTATTATTCCCCATGATGGAATCCATCTCATCATTTATTGCTTCTTTCCAGAAAGCAATATCTTGAGACTTCATAGCCTCATCAAATGATTTTGGATCTTCCTCAATACTATAACAGTAAGAGAATTGTGATCCAATTTCATCTCTTAATCCTTCTACCAAGTATACTTGGAAATCGGGACCAAAGGATTTTTCAATCCTTCCTCTTTTGCTCCTTCGAAGCATCGAAGATTCGGTTGGAACAATTGCTTGTTCTTCAACCTCACTAGTTACACTAGTATTTGGAACAAGATCCTTCGGCCTAGGTATTGAAGAGAATCTAGTCTCATCAAATAATCCATCTCTTGATTCTATAACGGTGTGAATCGCTATAGAATCATTAGGTTCAATAACATAGAACCTATATGCCTTGGAATGCTCGGCATATTCAACAAAGATGCATTCAATATCTTTTTCACCCAAGGTTTTCCTTTTGGGTTCGGGTAGTCGAATGACCGCTCGACAACCCCAAACTCGAATATAATTCAAGTTAGGCCTTTTCTTGAACCAAAGTTCATACGGGGTAATCTTGTTCCTTTTATTGGGAACTCGATTTAGTAAATAACAAGCCGTTAACATGGCTTCACCCCAAAATCCATCACTCAATCCCGAGTAGGATAACATAGAGTTAACAATTTCTTTGAGAACTCTATTTTTCCGTTCCGCCACACCATTTTGTTGTGGTGTATAAGGCGCCGTAGTCTCATGTATAATTCCTACGGATTGGAAAAACATGGGGTCGTAATATTCCCCACCACGATCGGTGCGTAAACATTTAATTAAACCGTTCATTTGCAATCCAACCTCCGTTTTATAAATTTTAAATTTATCCAACGCTTCATCTTTTGAGTGCAATAAATAAATATAACAAAAACGTGAAGCGTCGTCAATAAAAGTTACGACATACTTTTTATCACCAAAAGATGGGGTTGAATGCAAATCACAAAGATCACTATGAATTAATTCAAGCACCGACGAATCTCTTTTCACATTAGGAAAAGGTTGTCTAGTGATCTTTGTCAACATGCAAGTTTTACATTTTCCGGTTTTAACGTCAAAAGCCGGAATAAGACCGTCTTTTGACATTTCAACCATTCTTTTAAAATTAACATGACCAAGTCTTGCATGCCATAAAAAAGAATCAACACAATTCTCATTTGCAACATAAATAGAATTCGAAACAAAATTCTTTTTATTTAAACTTAACATAAACATATCATTCATCAAATAGCCAAATCCTACAAAAGAGCCACCTTTTGACAAGGTAAACTTTCCGGACTAAAAAACTTGCCTATATCCTAACTTATTCAAGGTACTACCGGAAACCAAATTCTTTCGAATTTGTGGTACAAACAAAACGTCAATAAGTTCACTTATTTTACTAAAACTAAATTCTAGCCTAACTAAGCCGCGTCCAAGGATGGGAGCATTTGACTCGTTCCCCATGTGTAGCACATATCCGTCTTCAACCGGTTCAAAAGAGGTGAACCAACATTGATCCTTGCACACATGACTCGAGGCACCCGTGTCAATCCACCAAGCATCATCATCATCCTGCACATAAAATGATTCAGATATTAGTGGTACATAATTCAAATTTGAATTAAAACCAAAGTCAATAAACTGACTGATAGTCACAAACAATTAACACAAACAAGATTAGTAAACTACCTGTTTCAATTTCAATTTCACAACTCAAATGATTACAAATCTGTTTATGATTTTCTCTCTCTACAAGTCTCTTTCTCTCTCTAAAACTCTCCCTTTCTGCGAATACAACAGTTCTCTCTCTTGTTAATCTGAAATCTCAATTTCAATTCTACTTCTACTAAAAACAAAACACAAGATATTTAAACCTACAAACAATTATAAGGAAAACTAAAACAAATACAAGGACAATGACTTTGACTTTTATTGAATTTGACTTTAACTTTGCTTGATAGTTGACTTTCAGCTTTGACTTGTTTAACTTTCACCTTCAGTTTTCTATGATCTTGTATCCAACATATTTCTGATCTAACAATCTCCCCCTTTGGATTCAAGATCATCTTCAAAAAGATTTAGCATATCAATCTCCCCATTTGGTTCAATCTGGGTAATCTCTTCCTTTGTCAAACTTTAACAAATTGTTGTAATCTCTCCAATATCTGTCTTTGAAAAAGTAGTAACAATCTCCTCCAAAGTAACAAAATCTCTTTCAGTCTTCAGAAAGATTTATCTTCAGGTTTAGCTCAGATTGCTTCAGCAAATTATCTTCAAAGAAAATTTCAGTAAAATTCAACATATCTTCAGAAAAACTTTGAACTTTTCTCTTTCAGTCTTTTAGTCTTTGTCAAACTTCAATCAAATAACTCTTGAACACAAATATTTCTTGGTCTTCTCATACAACTGTTATGTTCTTTCAGTCTTCTTCCAAACATTTCTTTAACTCTGTCATCTCCCCCTTTTTTATGATAGAAGCATGAAATCATCAAAACTTTCAACAAGAAATGTCACTGTAATCTTTCTGACCACTGATCTTTCATACTGAGCCTCTGATTCACCATCGATCCAAAATAAGGTATTCATCCAGATATTTTCAAATCCAGACAAATTAGGAATGTAACACCTGAATCAACAAATGAATCAGTTAATATGCCTGTCAGTAACACAAAGTTTCTGTGTGTAACGGATACACATAGGAAAGGAGCTTTTTGATGTTCACTCCCCCATGGATTCCATCCAATCATCGAAACACCACAAAGGCAATTTCTATGAACGTTATGACAAGAAAAACAAATTTCCTTGTGTGTTCGTGCAAGTGTTCGAAAGAATTAAGCACATGGTGATTGCATATTATAAGGCTCAACATTGTGTAAACCACTGAGACAACAGTAATTATAACACAAACTCAATGTGCATGATCGAAGTACGAAGGTGGGGCTGACTTCCTTCTTTTTCAATATCCAGATTTTCCAAATGAAAATCAGATAGATTATGTGCTGCGTCCCCTAGAAATATGAAACATTTTCTTTTTTTTTTTAGAAGAAAATGAGTGGCTGGTGGGTTTTTTATCAAGAGTTGGCATGGGCTAAGTGCATGTTTCAATAATGTTCAAGAAGAATTGTGAAACATTAGTAATGTGGCTGCCCGACTCAGAAAGTAGTTGGTGCAGAGTTTGATATTATTTTACTTTGTTCTCTCACCCTCTTTCTTTTAAACATTGAGCTCGCTTCTAACCAAACTCTCATTCACATTTTACCTCTTCACACAACCCATACTCATTTCTTTTTGACTCCTCACACTCAATCACTAAGGATTAACTTCTTGGATAGGAAACACTAGTTAACGTGAATCCATAGAAGTTTCATTTAAGTCCTACACAATGAACCCATATTTTCCTATAAAGCACAATGTTGCTTAAAAATGGTTTAACTTTATCAGTTAAAGCACAAAAGATACAAGTCAGATGTATGTATGCTCAGAAATATAATCATGAAGATTTGAGCATTTTAATCATTGAAGATATTTCAAACAAGTAAATTGAATGAATGAACATGAATGCAAGGAACTTGTTTGAAAATCTGACATTGTATGAAATGATCAGATAGAATGATTTATCTATTAAGGCTTAGGTCAGCAAAAATTGGATGTTGTCTATACAAACCAATATATAGACATTCTTGAAAGAACGTTCAGAAATGAAATCACGCTCAAAATTCTTGGGAATTCAATCGGGGTGTCTTACCATCGAAAATTTGGTTCAATTTAGAGACATGGTAAGAACTAATTCAACAAAAATTAAACCGGTGTGTGTGAATACTTGACAGTATATAGACAAGATAATACACAAGTATTAATCTTTGGAAACACACTGTTTGTTGATCATTAAAGCACAAGTAATTATGAAAACATTGAAAATCACACTTCTATATTCATAAAATCGTTTAAGAATCAGAAGTGGTTTGAACATTTAAGAACATGTTTTCAATGATTGAAAGTCGTCCTTCTTTCAATCATATATGAGATTTAGAATAGAAATAAACCTTTTCCGCTTAGTCATAAATCTCATCAAGTCAAACTTAAAGTCATAAGAATATGATCATGTAAGCATCCTCTCAGTCTGCATCAGTCAGAAAGTCTGTCAAAGCAACTTTATTCACAAAACTTTATTGAAAATTTAAAAGACATAAAGTAGTAAAACATTGAATGTACGAGTTTTGATCAGAAGTAATCAGAAGTCATATTCAATACTCCTTTTTGTTTACTCTTACTCCCCCTGTATTTATGCATCAGAAAAATTTATCAATGACAAACATATGCAAAAATTACTAACTCCCCCTCAAATGGATATAGATTATCTGTATCTTCTCTCACTCCCCCTGAAAACACGAATACCCTTCAGTGCAGATATCTTTTTAGAATAATAATAAAAAAATAAAGAAAAATAACAATGAGAAAAACTTTAATAGGTAATCACATATTATGTCTTGAGATTAAGCATACCAAGTTTCGAGATAAGAAAATTAAATCTCTTTTCGTCGAGAGGCTTGGTAAACAAATCAACAAGCTGATAATCAGTGTTTACAAAATAAAGTTATGTTGTACCTTTTTCAACATTGTCTTTTATAAAATGATATATTACATCGATGTGTGTTGTCTTTGTATGTCGCACAGGATTAGCTGATATTGCTATGGCGCTCTTCGAGTCACAATAAATCGGTATTTTGTTGAACTGGAAACCATAGTCTCGAAGTTGTGTTCTCATCCACAAGACCTGAGAGCAGCAACTGGTAGCAGCTACATACTTTGCTTCAGCAGTCGAGGTGAAAACACAAAGTTGTTTCTTTGACGCCCAACTTACGAGCTTGTCTCCAAGAAATTGAATATGACCCGATGTGCTCTTCCTGTCTAACATACATCCAGCATGATCTGCATCTGAGTAAGCCGTCAGTTCAAAACCAGTATCTTTAGGATACCACAGACCAAGATTTGCAGTCCCCTTCAAATATCTAAAAATCCGTTTGACCGCGGACAAATGGGATTCTTTGGGGTTAGCCTGATATCTTGCGCATAAACATGTAGAAAACATAATATCTGGCCTACTTGAAGTAAGATACATTAAAGAACCAATCATGCCTCTATAGGTTCTAACATATACTGGTTTTCCCGAAGGATCCATGTTGATCTTAGTTCCCGGTGCCATCGGGGTTGCTATTGGTTTACAAGTTTCCATTTTGAACTTCCGAAGAATATCAAAAATGTACTTAGCTTGATTTATAAAAATCCCCGTTGAAAATTGTTTTACTTGTAATCCGAGAAAGAAGTTCATCTCTCCCATCATACCCATTTGAAATCTTGACACCAGTAGATTAGAAAAGTTCTTACAGTATTTAGGATTTGTAGAGCTAAATATTATATCATCAACATATATTTGAATAAGAATGATATCGGCTTTTTCTTTCTTGATGAATAAAGTGGTATCAATTTTACCTTTAGTGAAGCCTGACTTGACCAAGAATTGTGATAGAACTTCATACCAGGCTCGAGGCGCTTGTTTCAAACCATAAAGAGTTTTATCCAAGATGTATACGTGATTTGGATTATCTGGATTTACAAAGCCTTCTGGTTGCGAGACGTAGACTTCCTCCTTAAGAATGCCATTCAGAAAGGCAGTCTTCACGTCTATTTGATAGACAGTGAAGTTTTTATGAGCAGCGTACGCTAGACCAGCGTACATGCCACTGGAGCGTAAGTCTCGTCGTAATCAATGCCTTCCTCTTACCGGTAGCCTTTGGCAACAAGTCTTGCTTTGTTTCGAATTACGAAACCATCTTCATCCTTTTTATTTTTGAATACCCATTTGGTTCCGATGATAGATTTTCCTTCCGGTTTGGGCACAAGTCTCTAGACTTTTAGGGGTTCAGACTGATTTAGCTCCTCTTGCATAACAGTAATCCAATCTGAGTCAGCAAGAGCCTATGATACGCGAGTTGGCTCAATCTTGCTCAGAAAGGAATCACGCATACACATATTCATTGTTGCAGACCTAGTTTGCACCGGTAAATTTGGATCTCCAATAATTTGAGTTATCGGATGCTCTTTGGTCCATTTATGTTCATGATGGAGTGTATTCGATGTAGATTGATCATAAAACTCATCTAGATATCCACTATCAGCTTCTGCTTGATCAATATTAGTTGGGGGTGCAGTTGAAGTCTCTTGTTCAGAAGTTTCAGTTGGGACAACTTGAGCAATATGTTGATTATCCATGACAGTGCAGCCAACTGGAGAAGTAACTTATGATTCAACATTTTCAGGTGCAACTTCAACTGTAGGAGTATGTGTTTGAATATGAGTTTCTTTCTGAACTGAGGAAACAAGTTCAGTAGACACGTCCTAAGTGGTTGGATGATTTGTCGTTGAGTCTTCAGACCTGTCAACCACAATAGATTTAGGAAGTTTAGATCCTTGAAACTCATCATAGAAAAATTCAAACAACAAATCTAATTCAGATAAATACGATGTAGACGTTGAAGCATTATCCGAATTATTCTCAGTAGAAACAGGTTCTGGACTGATATGTCTAAAAGCTAAAACTCGGGTTAGAACGGGTTCTGAACTAATTTGTTCAGAAGCCATATCCTCATCAAATGTTACATTGACACTTTCAATCACAGTCTTTGAGCTCTTCAGATATATCCTATATGCAGCAGATGTCTGGGAGTAGCCAATGAAGATTCCTTCTTCAGCCTTCGGTCCGAACTTATTTAAGTTCTCTCTGTCATTAAGCACAAAACACCTACATGCAAAGACATGAAAATATTTGATATTAGGTGTACGATTATTAATCAATGCATAAGGAGTTTTTCCAAACCGTATGTGAATAATTGATCGATTCTGCGTATAACATGTAGTAGAGACATCTTCTGCCCACAGAAATAGAGGTAGGTCTGATTGACTGAGCATAGTGCGAGCGGCCTCGACTAGCGTTCGATTTCGCCTTTCTACTACTCCATTCTGTTCAGGCGTCCTAGCAGCAGAGAATTGATGCGTTATCCCGACATATTCGAGATAATCTTCTATAGTCTTGTTTTTAAACTCTGTGTCGTTATCCGTCCTTAGAAGCTTAACTGTCTTCTGCAAGTTCACTTGGATAGTCTTCAGAAAGTTGATGAGTACTTCGGGCGTCTCATCTTTTGTCCTTAGAAATTTTACCCATGTGTAACGCGAATAATCATCCACAATTACCAACACATATTTCTTTCCTTCTATGCTTTGAGTACGCATAGGACCACAAAGATCCATATGCAAAAGTTCAAGCGGAGAACTTGTACTTGGTTCGGGTTTCGGCATGTGAGTTGCCCTCTTGATTTTACCCTTTTCACATGCTGCACATAGATGTTCTTTTTCATATCTCAGCTCAGGAAGACCTTTCACCAATCTGCCTTTGACCAATTTGTTTATGTAACGAAAATTCAGGTGTGACAGTCTTCGGTGCCAAAGCCAACTTTGCTGCATCGAAGCTTTCGTCAGTAAGCAAACCTGATTGTCAGTCTGGACCTTTGACAGATTTATCGTATAGAGGTTGGACTTCTGAGTACCGACTAAGAGTTCTTTGACATCTTCAGTACACACCGAGCAACTCTTAGCTTTGAAATTTACCTCTAATCCTTTGTCGTAAAACTGGCCAATACTGAATAGGTTGTGCCCTAAACCTTCTACATAGCTCACCTTCATTATCGTCACATTCTCTTGTATCACATCACCATAGCCAAGAATTGGTGAAAATTGGTCGTTGCCAAAACGAACATTTCCGCTGAATTTCTCTGTATAATTAGACAATAAATCCTTTTGCCCAGTCATATGCTTAGAACACCCGCTATCCAAGTACCACATATGACGGGTTTGCAGAAGAGAAATCAGGGAAGAACAAATTTAGGTACCCATTTAAAAGTGGGTCCTAACGATTTAGCACAAGATTTTGGTATCCATTTATAAATGGATCCTCTGAACTTTTGAAAAACGTTTGAAACAAATGGCTTATAAGAATCAACATGATAATTTCCAAACCAATCACTAGAATATTGATGATAAGAAAAATCATTCCGTCTATAATTAGATATCATAGTAGTAGACCGAGATAATTGGAACAATTGCTTTATTGAATATCTCTTGTAAGAAAGTACAAGGTTTTGATTATTAGAAGCAACAGAACCAATTACACCAGAAACACTACTATTAGATCTATGACAAAAATTATCAGGAATTGATTCTGCTTTCTCATCAATCTTCTTTTTAGGTCGCCATTCAGTTCGTTCTTCTGACCTTTTCTTTCTTAAATCTGAAACAAAAGATTTAGATTTATTAGGAAAATCAGATTTCTGAGATTGACTATTCTTTTGTTTACCAGTGTCGGTCCATTTCTGTGAGTGTCGTTTCTTTTGCTTCTTACCCTTAACATAATTATCAGCATTCACAGAAACTGTTTCATCAACCTTGGTTGATGATTCACCAACTTCATGAACACTTGGTAAAACTTCACCATTAATGACAAATGTAGAATGATCTGGAAGTGGAGCGTTAAAGTCAAACATATCAATTTCTGTAACACACCCGTCATCATAATTAAGAAAATCATTTGCAGACGCAAATAAGTCAATCAAAATCATCTGTTGAAGTTTGAGGTGCCTTAGAAGATTTTTAACACTTTTGAGATTCAACCTTGAAGTAGTGTTCTTCATTACAGTTGAAAATACATTTTGTTCTATGTCAACCAAAATTCTTTCATCAGATAAAGCATTTTCAAGATCAACTATTTTGCTTTCTAAAATGAGTGGAGGAACATAAACTTTAGCTTTAACAGGTTTTGCCTCCATCTCTTTGCTTGAATAGCTGTCAAAATAATCATTTGATAAAACTTTTGGTTCATCAGAAATATAGATATCATTCAGCTTTTGATAGCAGAATTGTGGTTGCATTTTCTTGGGATTCATTCTTTTCTCATCTTCTCTGGCCTCAACCTCTTCAGGTGCTTTGGTAACAAATTTGGGTTTCAAATGAGTATATTTACCAGCAGCAAAAAGAAAATCAAAGTTGTACAATGCTGGTTGTTTTCTGATAACTTTCTTTAGATAGTGTGGATTTTCGTAACCGAGACCCCACTTCTCTCTAACATCAGCTTCCTCATTCGGGGTGTTTAGGAAAATAGTTTGATCTGTTTGGCCTCTAGCATAAAGTTTGGCTTCCAAACCATTTACCTTCTTTGTTAAGCTCTTGTTCTCAATCTGCAATTTGTGAACTTGTAAAGCACATTCTTGTTTTTCTAAATCAGACTTAGAAATTTTAGACTCAAAAACAGAAATCTTACTTTCAAAACAATCTTTTTTATTTTTAAGATCAGAAACAGATTTGTGAAGAGAATCAATCAGATCTTTGTTTCCAATAGCTGCTTTGTTAAGGTCAAAGACGTTTTGATTTTTCTTTTCAACTCTGCTCTTTTCCTTTTTCAGTTTATTTTGAAGGTCTTGAAGTTCTACCATCATGGCTTCCATTTTATTCATGAAATCATGTTCAGTTAAGTTCATTACCTCATCAGATGCCTCATCTTCTGAATCATCATACTTAACTGCATCACCCATCAAACATATGTAGGCTGCTTCTTCTTTCTCTTCCTCAACATCTGAATGATCTAACCAAAATTCGTCTTCAGCCATCAATGCCTTGCCAACTTCCTGTTGCTTGGCCAAGAGCATTTTGTTCTTGTATTATTCTGAATTGCGAACCTTTGGCTTTCGACGGTCTTTTGCATAATGTCTGTGAGTCCAAGATCAACTAAATCCTAGAGAGAGAAAGTAGAGAGAGAAAGAGCAAGAGGCGTAAAGTAAGATGTGTATTGAATAAGGCGTCAAAGTGTTACAATACACAAGGACCAAAGGGACTTAAATACCCTGGTCAATACAACACAGTATGAGACATCTAACCACAGTATTAGACCAAGCCTATAAATACAATGATTACTATAAAATCAGACTTAACAATCTCCCCCTTAGTAATCATTGGCGCTGTGGTCTTCAAAATCCATCTTCTAAAACAGCATGAACCAACTAAGCGACTTTGCAAAGCTTTCTGACTTTTTAAAAAAATTTCTTCTCAGCATCTTTTAGTTAGAGTTATATTTGCTGCCTTGACAAGACTGGACCAGATTGGAATAAACTTGAACGAGCAGTTGATTCATCAGCTTGTGCTCTAGACGACACACCTATTTTAAATGACCTTGAATGAACAATGGTGGTCGGAGCAGGAACAACAAAAGATGTAGTATAACTGAGAAAATAGAATCTTTGAGCAGCAGAATCTTGATCAGCAGATAAACGTTTGAGCTCTTTGTCTCTTTAATATCTCCTTAACTTCTCCCCCTCATGACCTTGATGATCGGGATCAACTTGGTCATGCAAATGTTGGAGACGAGACAACTTAAGATCTGCAAAATCAGAATAAAGGAAAAATAGAGGAGGTTTGCGCGACACGCTGGTGGCACAAAGTAAGGTTTGCGCTAGCCGAAGGTGGCGCAAAGTGAGGTTTGCGCGACCAACTGTTGGCGCAAATCTGACTTGAACTCAGAAATTTTTTACCTTTTTAAGCTCTTTGACTCCCCCTACACAAATGAACTAGATTTGACAATTCAAGTTAGCATTCATATAGAAAAACAGTTACTCCCCGTCAAAAACAGATAAGATCATTTTAGAAATTTCTCCTTTATTTACTCCCCCTTGAATAATGCACAAATCCATTAAAATATAAATGAGAACACAAGAAAATGAAACATCAATGTAGAAAGAAAAATATACTTAATATGTATTTTGAAACAACTAAATATATAAAAATTTAAACAGAAACAAATAAAATTCTACTTAGTAAAAAATCACAATAAAATCCATTAGATGAAATCAAATGTATGAGTTTGGATACAGAAACAAGTTTCATTGCATATCAAGTTAAGACATGTTTAGTTTCAAAAACTTTCATCAATCTATTCAGTGTGCTCGCATGTGAACTTCGATTAGCTTCAAGAAAATGCAATTCTAAAAATATAATAGAGAACGTTGCAAATAATCACACCAAGCCATCAAAAATTCAGACTTTCACAAATTTATAGGTTTATTACAACTCAAACATATCACCAAGTATCATGAGATGTGTGCTCATTGGCATCTTTTAGCATTGTGCTCTATGACATCTTTACTTGAGTGTGCTCTTTGGCATCTTTTAAGCATGTACACTCTGGCATCTTTTTATCAAAAAGTTTATTAAGTAAAGAACATGCCGTAAACGTAACTTTCTATCTGACCCTATTGCAGGATTTGGGTCAGCCGCTCCCAGACCAGTTGGCCTTAGGGGACTAGGTGTCAAGCACCCCTTGGAACTTACTTTCCCATATCAGAAAGGCTACATCGACATATACTAAACCTATTCATACCAGTAGAACATGACTTTCGATCTGGTTCTATTGAAGGATTTGGGTTCGATCACTCCCAGATCAAATGACGTTAGGGGACCAGATGACAATCATCTCACAGAACTTACTTTCCCAAACCAGAAAGGTCACAGGTACAAACTTTTAAACTTAGAGATTTCTGATTTATAAGAATTTAATATTCATCTCAATCACAAGGTTTTACATCTAAGTGTTTAGCCCATATTTTCATTACGATCCAAAATTCCGACTTTTTAGGTTTTCTAAGCATTGTAAACTATAAAAATTCCGAATCACACAACTTTAAAGCAATATCAAAAGTTACAACCATGTTGCTGACTTTTTGACTTTTGTTAGACTTAAAATTTGAACATATAAGAACTTTAATATAAACAAAGGAACTTGAAAATTTATCCTAGACACACATTTTATTCAAAAGAAAGAAAATTGTAAAACTTTTACTTTATAGAATAAAATTTGTGTAGGTTTAAACTTTTAAATTCAACATGCCGAGATTTGAAAATAGAAACATTTGATCGGCAAGTTTATATTCAGTTGAAACAAAATATAATTCAATAATATTATCTTTCACATAATGTAAAATGAAATTTGTGTCTCATTAGAAAAATTTTGGATTGAACAAAATCAGGGTTTGAATAAAATTGCTCAGATTCTAAAAAAAATATGAGAAAACTGGAACAACATCATTAACAGAGTAAAATGCAGTGGAATGAAATAGATGTACTCACAGTCTCTCATTAGTCAGAAGCTCAAATCTTTGAAGAACGAGTCCTAGACTGACTTGTCTAGAAGTTAAAGTCTTTGAAGCACGGGTTCTGAGCTGAATTACTCAGAAGCCAACTTTCTCTTACTCCCCCTTAACATGAGGTGCCTGCAACTTAGAATCAGATTGATATTTTGGTACCCACTTGTATTTGGGCCCATGAAAGTTAGTTGCAGTTCTTATGGGGAAATATTTATAAAATTTGACATGAGAACCACGAGAAATATAATCAGAAAAATAAGCACAGTCATCAGATGAATATAAAGCACAATCATCTGAACTAGAATCAGAGGAAGAATATGAGACATCTTTTGAAATTTGAATCATTTTCTTTATTGAGAATTTGGAAATTTTATTACACGAAGAAAATGAATCACTTTTATAATGTTTGTCTACATATCTATCCCCATCAGTCTGAGATTCATCAGATATCCGCTTCGCTCTCCAAATATGCTTCGATGACTTGCTCAAAGTCCTATCTGAAATATTAGAATCAGAAGAATTAGAACTGTTAGAAAGAACTTTATCTTGTTTCTTCGACTTCTTTGACCGTCTTCTTTTACGTTTAGTTTTATAATACTGATCATTTAGCGTAAAAGATTCAACAAGAATTTCCGAATTAATATTTAAATCAGAAGAAATAATTTTACCTAAGCAACCAATCTGATCAGACAATATATCTGAACTATTCTCGGAGTCAGAATTATCTTGAGAAAAAATATCAAATTTTGAAACTTCCATTTTGTTTACTTGATAATCAGAAGAAAGGCTAGAAATAGAATCTTGTTTTTGAGAAAATAAATTTTCTTCAAGACTAGACGTCATAAAAGAAAGAATGATATCATATTCAATTTTCTTTTAAAATATTTTGATCTTCCATCTTATCTTCAAGATCAATGATTTTGCCTTCTAATATTAAAGGAGAAGTATATTTCTTAGAATCATAAATGATTAGAGAAATATTTTCCTTATCAGATTTATTAGCAAAAATATCAACAAAATCACCGGATACTGAATTCTTGACGGGAGATATATCATTTAAAACTTTTCTGCCTCTTCTTGATTTATCCGGAAAATATTTGGCATTTTCATATGTGTAAACAAAAGGAATTTCATTTTTCTTGTTATTTGTCCTTTTCTCATTTTCGATTTCTAATACTTGCTTCTCATTCATCCAATCAATTTTAAATTGAGAAGCATATTGAGCAAGTGTTAGATAATCGTATTTGTATAAAGTAGGGGATTTTTCAATCGCATTGTTTAAACAATATGGATTTTTAAAACCAAGTCCCCATTTTTCTTTTAAAGCTTCATCACTCCTTGGTTTATTCATAAAAATTGTTTGTTCAGATTGGTTTCTTCGATATAACTTTTCTTTTAATTTATTTATTTTATCCGACAAACTGTCTTTTAAAGTGGTCATAGCAGTCAAAGATTCAAGATAATTCTTATTTGAATTTTCCAAATCATCCAGTTTCTTTTGAAAGATTTCTTTAGTATGAACCAAAATAGATTTTTCATCTATCAAATAAATTTTCAGTTTGTCAATCAAATCTGACTTTTCTGAATTTAAGTTCTTTTCAGAAATTAACTTTAAGCGAAGATCATGTAAAGCAGTAATTATAACATTCATTTGAGAATAAATGAAAGTGTAATCAAAATCAGAATATACCTCATCTTCATCAGTGTCATCATCAGAAGTCTGATCATCACCAACTAAGCACAGATGAGCAGTCTCAATAGAATCAGCTTCGTCTTCAAAGTGATCTAGCCAATACTCTTCTTCAGCAAGTAAAGCAGTACCATTCTCTCTTTTCTCGGCCAGTTCCATTTTCTTTCGATAGTATGTCGAATCCCTAACCTTCTTCACTCGACACTCCTTTGAAATATGACCCGGCTTTCCACAGTTGTAGCAGGCAGCAATCTTTGGCTCGGGCACTTTGACTCTTGAACCGGAAGTGAAGCGAAGATTGTTGGAACCCGACCGTGGCTGGAACTTTTTCTGATAATGCTGAGAGAGAAGGATCATCGCTTTCTCGAGTGCCTCGCCATCATCATCAGTTGACCCGTTGTAAGCATTATCAGACAATGCTTGTTCTGTCAATTGCTTCGTGAGGAGATCAACCAGGTTCACTGACTTTTTGTTCTTCTTTTCAAGCTTTGCTTTCTTCTCTAGTACCAAGCTCTCATCAGTCATCAGAATCTCATATAATTCTTGAATCTGCATAGTGGAGACCCGAACATCGTTCCTCAGTCTGTGACATGATTTGTTCCATTCAGGCTGAAGAGCATTGAGGAATTTTAGATTCGTCTCAAGCACTGTCTTGTTCACATTTATCTTTCGCAGATCATTCAGCACTGTATAGAATTTGTCAAAAACACTATTTAGAGACTCACTTTCTTTGGCCTTGAACTCCTCAAAGTTGTTCATGAACTGTGTATGACGAAGTTGAGTTGCGACCGATGAACCAAGCATGATCTTTTCCAATTGTGCCTGAGAATCCAAAATCTATGAATCCTTAGAGAGAGAAAGTAGAGAGAAAAGTGAATGATACGCAAAGTAAGATGTATTGAATGAATGAGCCGTAAAGTTCTTCCACAAGACAAGACCAAAGGGACTTAAAATACCCCAGGTCCAATACAACACAGTATTAAGCTACTAGACACAGTATTTGACCAAGCCTATAAATACAATGATTACTATAAAATCAGACCTAACAATCTCCCCCTTAGTAATCATTGGTGCTTTGGTCTTCAAAAATAATCTTCTAAATCAGCACGGACCATAAAAGCGACTTTGTGAAGCTTTCTGACTTTTTAAGAAAAAATTCTTCTCAGCATCTTGCAGATTGAAAATTTTCTTTGCTGCTTAAGCTCAAGACGATACACCTCTTTTGAATGATCTTGAATGAACTGTGATGATCGGAGCAGGAACAACAAAAGAATTTGTTGTAGCTGAGAGATTAGAATCTTTGAGCGAATCTTGATCAACAGATAAACTTTTGAGCTCTTTGTCTCTTTAACTTCTCCTTGACTTCTCCCCCTCATGACCTTGATGATCGTGATCAACTTGGTCATGCAAAAGTTGGAGACGAGACAGCGAAAAATCTGCAAAATCAAAGAAACAGAGAAAATAGAGGAGGTTTGTGCTTCATGTTGGACGCGCAAACCAAGATTTGCGTTTCATGTTGGACGCGCAAACCAAAGTTTGCGTTTCATGAAGGGAGCGCAAATCAAAGTTTGCGTGTCATGCTGGAAGCGCAAAGCTGACTTGGACAAAGTTTACCTTTTTAAACTCTTTGACTCCCCCTACACAAATGCACTAGATATGACAATTCAAATTAGCATTCATATAAAGAAAATCATATACTCCCCCTCAAAAACAGATATAATCTTTGAAATACATTCTCTTTGTTTACTCCCCCTTGAATAATGCATAAACCCATTAAAATATATTTATGAGAACACAATGATCAAATATTAATGTAGAAAGAAAAAATATAGTGAATGTAAATTTTGAAACGACTAAACATATAAAATTTTAAACACTAAACAAATTAAAATGTACTTAGTAAAATATCACAGATTTATCAATCATTTGAAATCAAACATATGTTGTTGGATACAAGAACAAGTTTCATTGCATATCAAGTTAAAACATGTTCAGTTTCAAAAACTTCCATCAATCTATTCAGTGTGCTCACATGCGAATCTTCAATTATCTTCAAGAAAATGCAATTCTAAAAATATTATAGAGAACTTTGCATATACTCACACTAAGCCATCAAAAATTAAGATTTTCACAAATTTATAGGTTTATCGCAACTCAAACATATCACCAAGTATCATGAGATGTGTGCTCATTGGCATCTTTTAGCAGTGTGCACATTGGCATCTTAACATGAGTGTGCTCTTTGGCATCTTTTAAGCTTGTGCACTTAGGCATCTTTTGATCAAAAAGTTTATTAAGTAAAGAACATGCCGTAAACGTAACTTTCTATATGACCCTATTGCAGGATTTGGATCAGCCGCTCCCAGACCAGTTGGCCTTAGGGGACTAGGTGTCAAGCACCCCTTGGAACTTACTTTCCCGGATCAGAAAGGCTACATCGACATATCCTAAACCCATTCATACTAGTAGAACATGACTTTCGATCTCATTCTATAGAAGGATTTGGGTTCGGTCACTCCCAGATCAATTGACCTTAGGGGATCAGATGACAAACATCCCGAGGAACTTACTTTCCCAAACCAGAAAGGTCACAGGTACAAACTTTTAAACTCAGAGATTTCTGATTTTTAAGAATTTAATAATCATCTCAATCACTCAGTTTTACATAAAAGTACTTAGCCCATATTTTCATTACAATCAAAATTTTGAGTTTTTAGAATTTTCCAAGCATTGTAAACTATAAATATTCCGAATCACACAACTTTAAAGCAGTAATAAAAGTTTCAAACATGTTGCTGACTTTTCGACTTTTGTAAGACTTGAAATTTGACCATATAAAAACTTTAATATAAACATAAGAACTTGAAAATTTATCCTAGACACATATTTTATTCAAAAGAAAGAAAAAATGTAAAACTTTACTTTATAGACTAAAATTTGTAAAGATTTAAACTTTTAATAAATATTTAGTTGGAACAAAATCAAATTCAACTATTTCATCTTTTACATTGAAGAAAATAAATTTGTGTCTCATATTAAAAGAAAATTTTGGGTAATACAAATTCATGAGAGAGATAAAGAAGCTCAGATTCTTGAAACATTGAGAAAATTGATGTACTCACAGTATCTCATTAAGTCAGAAGCTTAATCATTGAAGAACGAGTTCTAAACTGTTGTGTTTAGAAGTCGAGTCTATGAAGTACGGGTCCTGAGCTGAAGTACTCAGAAGCCAATTTCCCTTACTCCCCCTTAACATGTGATGCCTGCAACTTTAAATCAGATTGAGATTTGGGTACCCACTTAAATTTGGGCCCGTTTTTGTTAGTTGCAGTTCGTATGGGGAAACAATAAGCATATTTGATATGAGAAGCATGAAGAATATCATCAGAATAATAAGCACAATCATCAGAAGAGAAAGCATAATCATCTGAACTAGAATCAGAAGACGAATATGAGACATTTTTGGAAATTTGGATCATTTGCTTTATAGAATATTTGGAAATTTTATTACACACAGCAAATGAATCACTATGATAAAATTTGTCTACATATCGATCTCCCTCAAACTTAGAATCAGTAAATTTCAGCTTCGCTCTCCATATCTGCTTCTTTGATCGAGCGCTCAAAGCCCTATCTGTAAGAATTGAATCGGAAGAATTAGAACTGTCAGAAAGAACTATATCTCGTTTCTTTGACTTCTTTGACCGTCTTCTTTTACGCTTAGGTTTATAATATTGATCATTGAGCGTAAAAGAATCATCAAGAATTTTAGACTTAATATTTAAATCAGAAGAAATAAATTTATCCAAGCAACCAATCTGATCAACTAATAAATCTGAATGAGCCTCGGAGTCTGAAGAATTTTGAGAAAGGTTTTTAAAATTTGAAACTTCCTTTTTGTTTTCCTTAGAATCAGAAGAAATGTTAGAAATAAAATCTGATTTTTAAGAAAATGATTTTTCTTCAAGACTAGACGTCATGAAAGAAAGAATAATATCATATTCAATTTTCTTCAAAATATTTTGATCTTCTATCTTGTCTTCAAGATCGATGATTTTTCCTTCTAATACTAATGGAGGAGTATATTTCTTCAAATCATAAATGATTGGAGAAATATTTCCTTTATCAGAATCAGGTGCATAAGGAGAAAAATCATCAGACATTGAAGATTTGATAGGAGATATATCATTTAAAACTCTTCTACCTCTTCTTGATTTTTCAAGAAAATATTTGGCATTTTCAGACGTATAAACAAAAGGAATTTCATTTTTCTTATTATTTATCCTTTTCTCATTTTCGATTTCTAACACTTGCTTCTTATTCATCCAATCAATTTTAAATTGAGGAGCGTAATGAGCAAGAGTCAGATAATCGTAATTATATAAAGTTGGGGATTTTTCAATCGCATTGTTTAAACAATGAGGATTTTCAAAACCAAGTTCCCAACTTTGTTTTAAAGCCTTTTCACTCCTCGGTTTGTTCATATAAATTGTTTGTTCAGATTGGTCTCTTCGATAAAGTTTTTCTTCTAACTTATTTATTTTATCTGAAAATTCATCTTTTAATTTAGTCATAGCCGTCAAAGATTCAAGATAAGTCTTATTTGAATTTTCCAAATCATCCAATTTCTTTTGAAAGATGTCTTTAGTATTTTCTAAAATAGATTTTTCATCTTTCAAAAAAATTTTCAGTTTGTCAATCAAATCTGACTTTTCAGAATTTAAATTCTTTTCAGATAAAATCTTTGAACGCAAATCCGATTAAGCACATCTGAGCGATCTCGACGTTTGAAGCTTCATCATCGGAATAATCCAGCCAGAATTCTTCCTCGGCCAGCAAAGCAGTTCCGTTCTCTCTCTTTTCAGCTAGCTCCAATTTCTTTCTGTAGTAGGCCGAATCCCTGACCACTTTTGCTCTACACTCCTTTGACATGTGACCCGGCTTTCCGCAGTTGTAGCAAGCAGCATTCTTTAGCTCGGGTACTTTCACTTTAGGACCGGAAGTGACGAGAGAAGAGTTGGAACCCGACTTTGGTTGGAATTTCTTCTGGTAATGCTGAGAAAGAAGGATCATAGCTTTCTGTAATGCCTCGCCATCATCTTTAGTTGACCCAGTGTAAGCATTTTCAGACAATGCTTGTTCAGATATTTGCTTCATGAGAAGAGCAACCAGATCTACTGTTTTCTTCTTTTTATCCATCTTGGCCTTTTTCTCTAATATCAAGCTCTCATCAGTCATTAAAATCTCATATAGTTCTTGAATCTGCATTGATGAGATCCGAACATCGTTCCTCATTTTATGACATGATTTGCTCCATTCAGGCTAAAGAGCATTGAGGAATTTTAGATTCGTCTCAAGATCAGTCTTTTCCACTTTAATCTTTCTAAGACCATTAATCACAGCGCAAAACCGGTCAAAAGTAATCTTCAGAGATTCATTGTCCTTAGCCTTAAATTCTTCAAAGTTGTTCATGAAGCGTGTCTGGCGAATCTGAGTAGCAACTGATGACCCAAGCATGATCTTTTCTAATTGAGTCCACATCATATTTGGATCATGTTTGAAACAATCAATTCGATTGTAGATCGTGTTAGGCAGAGCTAGCATCAAATTGGACTTTGCTTCTCTATCGGCTTTTTCGCGTTTGATTTCATCATCAGTCAAAGGAATGTCACCTTTTGGCTTGACAAAAGGTCCTTCAGAAAAAGATTTCATCATATTTTCTCTGTTACTCTGACGCTCAATGAAATTTATGAACCTATCTTGCCACTGTGTAAACTCATCTTCGTTGATTAAGACTGGAGGACGAGTATCTGTTTCCAATTGCATCATCAGATCATTTGAGTAGAATCTTGCTTGGAGAGCAAATTTGGCAGAATCCATTTCTGATATACCAGAAAATCAAAAATCAGATTGAATTGAAAAAAAATTCGAAAAATATTAAAAAATGAAAATTTGAAAAACACTTGTTATGACACAAAGTTTAAAAAAAATAAAGATGACACACAAAAAAAAATTCCAGACTCTTTTTTTTTTTAAAACTAAGTCAGGGAGACACGCAAACTAGAGTTTTGCGGGTGAAGACTGAAACGCAAAGTGGAGCTTTGCGGGTGCAGAGAGGAACGCAAAGTGGAGCTTTGCGTGTGAAAGCAGAAGCGCAAACTAGAGGTTTGTGGGTGAAAAATGGAACGCAAAGTTAACTTTGCATGTGAAGAGGGAAACGCAAAGTAAACTTTGCGGGTTGAACTTGAAACGCGAACCAAGAATTTTTCGGTCGAAGGCAGAAATGCAAATCAGACTCTGCATATGTAGAGGGAAACGCAAAGCAACATGAATGACGCGCAAAGCTATATGAATGAAATGCAAACCTACAAGAATGAAGCGCAAACCACAGAAAATCAAATATAATGCGTAAAAACGATTAAAACACTGAAATTCAAACAAGTAATTCACACAATGATGAACGAAAACAACTTTCTTACACAAATCAACTCACAATTTTGATTAACAAACACTAAAACTCAAAAACTTCGATGAAACAGTACGTGAACTCATTTTTTTTTTTCAGAAAATTTCAATTTCACAAAATCGAAGATCTAAATCAGTTTTTCTTGAAAAACAACCTGAAACAAATATGATCGACTATTAAAAACGAAACTAATGAAATCAAAAACAACACAATTCGATCAAAAACAGATCCAAATTTTATGAGAAATCAAGAAAACGAGATTTTCTTGAAAATTTCAAGAAAATCGATCAAATATTCGATTTCAATCACAAATTCAGATTTAGAAAAACAATCTCTCAATTCTCTCAAGATTCAGTTGGCTCTGATACCAATTGAGAATCCAAAATCTATGAATCCTTAGAGAGAGAAAGTAGAGAGAAAAGTGAATGATACGCAAAGTAAGATGTATTGAATGAATGAGCCGTAAAGTTCTTCCACAAGACAAGACCAAAGGGACTTAAAATACCCCAGGTCCAATACAACACAGTATTAAGCTACTAGACACAGTATTTGACCAAGCCTATAAATACAATGATTACTATAAAATCAGACCTAACAGTGCCCACAACGGATTTGGATAATCCTTGCAATGATCAACCCGGTTGTAGACAGAGTTTGGTAAAGCTAGCATCAAATTAGCTTTTAGCTCTCGATCAACTTTCATTCGTGAAGCCTCTTCAGATGTTGGAGGAGTCTCTTTATTAGGCTTTATGAAAGGTCCTTCAGTGAGAGATTTCATCATGTTATCTCCATTAGCTTGACGTTCGATAAAGTTCAAGAACCGATCTTGCCATTGAGTGAATTCGTTTTCGTCAACTAGAACTGGATGACGAGTTTCAGTGCCTAAAGACATCATGAGGTCACTCGTGTAGAACTTAGCTTGAAAAGCAAACTTGGCAGAATCCATGGATGACAAACTTCAGAAAAATCTAAGTCTGGAAAGAGTTGGCGCAAACTTGAGGTTTGCGTGAGAGGCAGAAGACGCAAACTGAGATTCTCTCGAGCAGAAGGAAACGCAAACTTAGGTTTACGTGAGCTGAGTAAGACGCAAACTTGAGGTTCTCGTGAGCAATGAGAGACGCAAAACGAACTTTGCGTGAGATGAAGCTGACGAGAACTTTGACTTTGCGTGAGCGGTTAAAGGCGCAAACTAAATTTGCATTGAGAGACTTTTCTTGAACTGTAGAAGACATAAACTGTTCTTTGCGTGATATGATGGTCACGCAAACATAACTTCTCTTGATGTACTGGAGACGCAAAGTTCTCTTTGCGTGAATATCCCAAGACGAAAAGTTGAAGTCCTCGAGATGAAAACCTGAAATACACAGATTAGATCAAGAAACTAGAGCAAATTAAGATGAACTCGCGCAAACATATATGAACTGGCGCAAACTTAAGATTTGGCGCAAACGATGATGAAAAACAGAAATCTTCCAAAATTCGATTACAAAACTGAATTTGATTAAAATTCCTCACACAGACTTGAACGAACAATATTCAAACACTTTTCAATCAAAATTTTCGATTAAAACCATAAAATCAAGAACTTGTATACTCAATAGAACCAAAAAACGAGTTTTCCAGAAACATTTCAAATCTCAAAATTGATTATCAAAAACTATTTTTCTTGAAATTTGGTGTGAATCAAAAGTGTTCTACTTGTAAAATCGAATCCAACATACCAAAAATCAACGAAAATTAATCACAAACAGGGCCGAATTTGATGAAAAAAATCTAAAAACGAGATTTTCTTGAAAAATTCAAGAAAATCGATCAAAATTTCAGATTATTTCACAAATTCAGAAACTAAAATCAATTCTCTCAATTCTCTCAAGATCTAGATTGGCTGTGATACGAATTGTGAGTCCAAGATCAACTAAATCCTAGAGAGAGAAAATAGAGAGAGAAAGAGCAAGAGGCGCAAAGTAAGATGTGTATTGAATAAGGCGTCAAAGTGTTACAAGACACAAGGACCAAAGGGACTTAAATACCCTGGTCAATACAACACAGTATGAGTCATCTAACCACAATATTAGACAAAACCTATAAATACAATGATTACTATAAAATCAGACTTAACAATGTCCAACTTTGCCACAGTTGTAGCATTTGATCAAATCATCAGTCTTCTTGTCAGCACTGGTATAAACATTCACAAACTTCTTTTCTTCTGGCTTTTTCTCCACATACCTTTTCTCTTCATACTTCTTTCCTTCTATTCTCTCACGGTGCTCATGATTCTTTGAACTTGATGAAGAATACCTCTGTGTATTTTAACCTGGTTTCTTGTAGAATTTCTTCTGGAATGCTCGAGTCAGTAGAAACATGGCTTGCTTGAGATTTTCACCATCATCACTATCTGGGTCAGAATCAGAATTAGAATCAGAATTGGGAATATCTATCTTCTTGTTTTTCTTCTTCTCTTTCTTTTCTTTCTCTTTTTCTCCAGCTACTAAAGCTATTGGATCAGGAACTTTCTCATCTTTCTTCTTTCCAACTCTTTTCTCTTCAACTTCCTCCTCATTCTGTCTTAAAGTCTCGTAGACTTCATGAAGAGGTATATCATTCAAGTCTTTCATCTGTTTCATCATGCGGGTATGTTTCTTCCATTCAGGTTGCAGGATGTTGAGGAACTTCACATTGTTTCCAATCTGCTTCTTCTTGACCTTATTCTTTGAAAGTTCATTGAGAAGCAGTACAAATCTCTCATATGTGTCCTCAAGGCTCTCATTTTCTTTTGCCTTGAATTCTTCATAGTTGTTTATGCAGTTAGCCACTTTCATTTGATTCCCTACTTTGGAACCCATCATCTTCTTTTGTAGTTGATCCCACATCTTCTTGGCATTCGCTTTATAGATGTCAATCTTGATGTATATCTCATTAGGGATACTTTGAAGAAGAAGAGATCTGACTTGTTTATCAGCTTTAAAACGAGTTTTCTGCTCATATGAGTATTGAGAAAAATCTTTAGGAACAGTCTTCATTTTTCTAACTCTGTCTTCATCTCCATCCTCACTATCTGAAGATTCCTCATCAGGTATTTTCATGGTGGGAGGAATCATGGGACCTTCAGTGATAGACAGGATGATGTTCTCTCCATTAGCATGTCGGTCAACAAAGTCTAGAAACCTATCTTTCCATTACTCGTACTCCCCTTTAAACAAAACAGGGGGTTTGACATCAATGCCAATTGAGAGAGCGTCTCTGGAAGTCATCCTGTTTCAATTATATGCAATAAGAAGCTTGAAACTGATCGTTAGTCCAAAAATGAAATCAAGTAAAAATGCAGAATACTTGAAAGAAAATCAGAAAGAAATTTCCAAAAATTCTCCAAGTATGAAATTCGCAAGCTATACAAAGACACAAAGAAATTCGCAAAACAAAGAATCACACACAGAATTCGCAAGTAACAGAAAACACTTCAGAACAAAGTCAGAATTCGTAACTTAGAATTCGTAAGTAAACAACTCAGAATTCGCAAGTCACACACCTACGAATCCTAATGTTTTCGCAATACTCACACTAGCGAATTCTATACTTGTAAATTTTGAAAAACACTATTACAAATCCTATGAAATTCGCAACACACTGGTCTACGAATCCTGTGAAATTCGCAACAACCTGAGTACAAAATATTCACTATTCGTAAGAGAGACACCTGCGAATTCTATCCTTAAAATTTTCAAAAACTTTTCACATAAAGAACTTTGCGAATCCTGAGTTTTCAAAAAACATACTCTACGAATTTTAGAATACTCTCAACACTATGACTTGCGAATCCTTTAGAATTCGCAACATTCAATCCTGCGAATTTTACACTTAAAGAATTCATAAATCAATCAAAAACTGCGAAAGTTAATGATCTGCGAAAACTAGAACTATTCTTGTGAGTTCTTGTCGAGGTCTACGAGTTCTTGAGAAATCTTGCGAGTTCTTCAGATCTGAGACGAAAAATCGATCTGCTCTGCTCAAAATCCTTTCTAGACTTTGAATTACAACTCGAAACTTTGACAATTTAATCCTAAATACATCTAGAACTCAAATCTATCAAAGAAATTCGATAAGAAACACTAAAGATTTACAAATCGATATAGAACAGTGCGTATAGAACTCGTGAACTCTAACTTGGCAAATCTCAAAATTAAACCTCAATTACAGTGCAAAACACAAATCAGACTATACAAACTCAATCGAATACAATAAACGAACTCATTTCGATCAATTACAAACTCTAAAACACACACAAACACTCAAATTTCAATCTGAACTCTATGAACACAATGTCGAACCCATTTCTTGATTTGATTTCAATCTGGATCGGCTCTGATACCAATTGATAGTCCCTGAATTCAAGTTTCTAATCACAAATAATTAACACAAACAAGATTAGTAAACTACCTGTTTCAATTTCAATTTTACAACTCAAATGATTACAAATCTGTTTATGATTTTCTCTCTCTACAAGTCTCTTTCTCCCTCTAAAACTCTCTCTTTCTGCGAATGCAACAGTTCTCTCTCTTGTTAATCTGAAATCTCAATTTCAATTCTACTTCTACTAAAAAAAACACAAGGTATTTAAACCTACAAACAATTATAAGGAAAACTAAAACAAAAACAAGGACAATGACTTTGACTTTTATTGAATTTGACTTTGACTTTTCTTGAGAGTTGACTTTCACCTTCAGTCTTCTATTATCTTGTATCCAACATATTTCTGATCTAACACTGACCTTGCCGTGGGTGTTGATCCTTGGATCCTTGCCCACCACCACTTGTGCTTGCTCCATTCTTGTTTTTGACAACCCGACAATCCCGCTTGAGATGGCCGGTCATCCCACAAGTCCAACAGGTTAATTTAACCTTTTTGTTGGGACCTTTCTTGGCTTCATTGAACTTGCGTTTTCCCTTGAAGTTGTTGGATCTCCCCTCTTCCACCATGTTCACCGAAGGTGCATAAACCTCTTTTATCCTAGGTTTCTCAGTCTCTTGCGCCCGACGAGATTCCTCTATGCGCAAGTGACTACCGAGTTGTACAAGAGACAACTCTTCCTTCTTGTGTTTCAACATGTGTTTGAAGTCTTTCCAAGAGGGAGGCAATTTATCAATTATGCTCGATACAGAGATGGATATGCTCAACATGATATGGAGATGGATTCATCCATCTTCATATCATGTTGAGCATATTGGCCTAGAATGCGTAGGAGCTCATTGTATTGCTCCATCACAGGCCTTGAATCCACCATTTTGTAATTATTAAAATTACTCACGAGGAACTTCTTACTAGAAGCATCCTCCGCCATGTATTTGGACTCAAGAGAGTCCCATAGCTCTTTAGCGGATTCAACGTTTTCATAAATATCGAAGAGGGAGTCACACATACCGTTTAAGATGTGGCCGCGACATATGTAGTCGTCGTTTTCCCATTTATCGCGACGTCAGGTCATCTCCAACGTCTCGTCCTCCATCACTTCCGGCATCGGCGTGCTCAACACGTACACGACCTTCAACATGGTCAACAAGAAGTGCATCTTCTTTTGCCATCGCCGAAAGTCGACGCCTTCGAACTTCTCCAGTTTTGTGAATTTGGTCGTCATGTCTCTCACGGATTGATCACTCACCATCTCTCACGAACGGAGTATCACTTAAGATTGTTGGAGGGAGGGGTTGCAGAAATCGATGGGTAGAGGGAGATAAGAGAGAGTGATCTTCTAAGTTGGTTATGAATCTGATATCGCGTGAGAGCTCGCTTTCCGTAAGTGATATTTCGACCCTATTCTGCCTGGGTATCACGAAATTCACTCGAGGATAATCTCAAATTCATCGGTATCGTTTTAGGCAGAAAACGATCCTATTTAAATACCTAGAGAATCGTAACCGACCCTATAATATTAATGATAATAATTTCCCAATTAATGGGATTGATTGTGGACATTAATGTTGGCGGTTACAAAAGTTCTTATCAGTTACGAATCTGATGAAGACGCACGGCCCGTGCCAATTTCAAGAAGAAAATGGCATGGGTCATGCCAAACTTTCTGTCGACCACGCACGACCTGTGCCAATTTCAAGAAGAAAACCCACACGGGTCGTGCCAAACTTTCTGTCGACAACCGCACGGCCCGTGCTCATTTTATGAACAAAGTTGCACGGGTCGTGCCAAAATTGGCACGAGTCGTGCCGTTTATAACAGGAATACGACACAGCATTTTCCACTTGGTAACTCGCCAAACATAACCATCCAACGATCCCGGGTTTTAGTTAGCTTACACGAGTGTGCACTCCACACCTCCTAGCTCATGTTATAGCTTAACTATCAACCCCATTATTATCTTGTGAATCCAATTACACAAAATGGATCGATGATTTCACTAAAATCACCAACAAAACATTCTATGATTATTATTTTTTTTCCAATTAAAAACCATTAGAAATGATTCATGATCTATACATATGATAAGGAATTGAAAGGATATATACCTCAAAAACACTACAAAATGAAAGAATAAACAAGCATTTGAGAACAAAAGTAAAAGAAAAGCAGAAGAAGTAATTGATCGTTTACCTTACGCTTACCTGGTAAGTGCTTATCAAGTCATATTACCTTATTGATGAACATGGCAAGGACCATAAATTTTACCCGGTAAGAGCGATGACAAGGACCAAGAGTCTTACCCGGTAGGTGTTGGTGACGACTCTTACCCCGTTAACACTTACCGTATAAATTATTACACATGATGTCGTTTGTCAAGACTAAAATCTTAATAGGTAAGGTAAGTGATAGTATCGAATTTACCAGTAAACACTTACCGAGTAAGTGATCGGGTAAACGACACCTTATAAAGAAGAGAGAGGGAACGGAAGCTCAAATTATAAAGAAATAAACGCGTGTTGACTTGAAGTCAACCTTAATACTTTATTTGGGAAAATTGCACTTTCAGTCCCTCAACATTAAAACTTGTTCCTTTCATCAATTTATACAAAAAACATATCAATTTATTATTATGTTTTATTGATAACACATAAAAATAGACAAATTAACAAATTTAGTTTAAAAAAACAGATTGAACATATGTGTATAATTATTTGAAAAATAATATTCTTATAATCATATTTAATATATTAATAATTTATTAAATTAGAAAAAAAAGACATGGTGGTCAAAAATACTTTGGGCTGGGATACGATACATAAATACACATGCTTACAAGCAATTGAAGTAAATAAAATATAGACTTTGACAATTACACTTGAGGTGTTTTATTACGTATAGTATTGGTACCAAATACAAATTATAATTACGAGGGAAAAACCACCAAATATAGCAGTCTAGACTTTGACACAGATTACCACAATGCAACTTTGTTAATCGGACTACCTACCACAACCATCTGAAAGACCGATAATTCCTCCATATTTCGAGACACCTCCATCTTGCACCAGAGTCGGGAGGTCCCGAATGATACTTAAATTCATTTCTTATTTTACTAGAAACGTACTCGCGCAATACAGAGAGATACATCACAATTTTAATGTTCCATTTTATTTTTTGTTTTTTTTGTCGATTTACAGTACGATTTTAGATGGTTTTAAGAAAGTGATAATGTTTTTTTATAAACTTGTTTAATTTAGACTTAATAATATAATGTTTTTATATAAAAAAATAAGTATTTTGTTAGAATTCAATGGTTATCTTATATATTTTAATGACATCTAGAAAAAATAACCAATTACATATTTAATAATATAATTAAAACAAATATATAGTAATATAATATATTAACTAGAAGCGTATTCGTGTAATGCAGCGAGATACATCACGCTTTTAATGTTTCATTTTATTTTTTGTTTTTTTGTCGATTTACAGTACGATTTTGGATGATTTTGAGAAAGTGATAATGTTTTTTTTATAAATTTGTTTAATTTAGGCTTAAAATATAATTTATAGTAATAAAATATATTAACTAGAAGCGTATTTGCGCAATGCAGCGAGATACATCACGATTTTAATGTTTCATTTTATTTTTTGTTTTTTTGTCGATTTATAGTGCGATTTTGGATGATTTTGAGAAAGTGATAATGTTTTTTTTATAAATTTGTTTAATTTAGGCTTAAAATATAATGTTTTTTATATAAAAAATTAAGTATTTTGTTATAATTCAATGATTATCTTAATTATATTTTAATGACATCTAGAAAAAATAACCAATTACATATTTAATAATATAATTAAAACAAATATATAGTAATATAATATATTAACTAGAAGCGTATTCGTGTAATGCAGCGAGATACATCACGCTTTTAATGTTTCATTTTATTTTTTGTTTTTTTGTCGATTTACAGTACGATTTTGGATGATTTTGAGAAAGTGATAATGTTTTTTTTATAAATTTGTTTAATTTAGGCTTAAAATATAATTTATAGTAATAAAATATATTAACTAGAAGCGTATTTGCGCAATGCAGCGAGATACATCACGATTTTAATGTTTCATTTTATTTTTTGTTTTTTTGTCGATTTACAGTGCGATTTTGGATGATTTTGAGAAAGTGATAATGTTTTTTTTATAAATTTGTTTAATTTAGGCTTAAAATATAATGTTTTTTATATAAAAAATTAAGTATTTTGTTATAATTCAATGATTATCTTAATTATATTTTAATGACATCTAGAAAAAATAACCAATTACATATTTAATAATATAATTAAAACAAATTTATAGTAAGATAATATTTTAATTAATAGTGATATATGGAAATGTCTGCATAAAAGGAAGGTATTGTACATACCAAATTGGTGGGTGTTAGAAGCCTGCAGTAGTAATATGTATCTTGTGCTTTGATACTTATAAATTAAGAGATTTTTATAATCTTGCATAAAATGATGGTACCTTGTGCCTAATAATTTGTATTTAAGAGTTGTTTATCCATACTTTATATATAATATAATATATAGTATAGATTAATAGTGATACATGGAAATATCTACATAAAAGAAATGTTTGCACATACTAAATTGGTGGGTGTTAGAAGTCTGCATAGTAATATGTATCTTGTGCTTTGATACTTGTAAATTAAGAGATTTTTAAAATCTTGTATAAAATGATGGTACCTTATGCCTAATAATTTGTATTTAAGAGTTTTTTTATCTGTACTTTATAATATAGTATATATATCTTCATCAAAAACAAATCTTACACGAGACTCGTCATCATCGTCGTCATCATCGTCGTCTTCATCGACGTCATCGAAAGAAAAAGTAACAAAATTATTTACTTCCATCCATCCCATTTTCTCATATTCATAAACCAATCAATTGTAAGTTAATTGGTGTTGATTATTACGTGTAAGTGCTTAATTACCAGGTAAGCATTGGGTAAACGCCCCTTAGATTCATTACTTTCAACCTTCTGAAACACTAGGATCAAGAGAAAAATGAATAAGTTTAATTAGCAGTATTAAAATAATATAGACGAAATTCATGAACAAAAAAATAATGTAAATTAGGTGTGGTCCAAAGATTTTCGATGTGACAGTAAGAGAAGTCGATGGCAACAATGTTTTCTCAATAGAAGTCTGAAGGGAAGAACTTTGAAAGGACATCCATGCCAATAAGATAACCACAACTTTTTTCGATAAAAATTCCAATCTTCCAGATTAATTCACTTTAGATTCCTTCCACAACTTTACATCAAGCCAAAAAAATTTGAGCTTTTTGTCACAAATTTTTAGGATCCGCAAGTTGTGCAAAAGTTTTACCATCGTTAATTATGAACCTTTTCACTAGATTCCTCTTGCAAAAGATCAAGAACTTCAACCATCTCTGATGACTAGGTCCAAATAATAAGATTTTAAATTAGATTGTAAATATTATGAAACATATAGATTATATGGAAATAAGAGAATCATATGCAATTGATATAAATATATGAATTTACAAAGAAAAAATCAATCATATGCCACTTCCAGGGCCGGCCCTGGGGTGTAACACCCTGAAAATAGAGATAACAAAAATCCGAAAAACGGACATGTGGTATATATAATTGTCATAGCAAGAGTCTCCCAAAAATGGGGAAATATTCAAACCTTTTAATTACAGTTGTAATTTAACGGTCAATAAATAACAACCAACTAATCTAATTTCTATAACTAGAAAAGAGATTACAAAAAGGGTGTCATCTATAGATCCCAACGTCTTCTCCAAAAATATACGTCCAAATGCAATTTCCCCAAGCTCTCACCCAAGCATCTACACCTGCTTAGAAGCAGCACCACTAGAACCTGAGATACACATCGACACCAACAAGTGTTAGGCCAAAAAGCCTAGTGAGTTGAACAAGAAATAACATATTAGAGCAATTACAATTCTTATCAGCAGTTAACTAAATTTCATCAAATGTGGAGTCAACGGGGGATACCCATAGCACCAATCAAGTTTCACCCAAAGAGACGATATACCTTGATGTCAACTACTAAGAGTGACATCCCAAAGGCCCGACACACTCGAGGACTACAACCATGGCATTACCCCGAATGGCGGAGGTCTAGGCACATACCATCACGGTGGCGCCCAAGACTACATCCTCCTAGTGTCTACTGACTTGGTTCATCCAACATAATACATATAGGAGGTCTTTGAGGTATATTTCAACCAAGCATATTTCGATACCAACCATGGGTACAATATCACCATCCTAAACCACAAAAGGTCCAACATAGGACTCATTTAACAACCAATTTCCTCATGTAAATGCGATATCACCAAAAAGATAACCCAAGTAGAAATCATCATAATACCAAGATATACATTCAATAAATCATGGCATGTTACACATAAACATATTTCCAACATATTTCCATAAGGAAACCCCAAATACTTGAATATGTAAAGATGAACATTTTAAGTAAATATACAATAATACAAGTAAGAGATTATGATGTGTATCTAGTTTTAACAAAGGTTTAGTAAACTCACAATCTAGGTTTTTGGACCAAAACCTAGAAAATATGAAATCCTAGCTTGAAGAGATGAGACTTGGAGATGAGAAGATTGCTCTTTGAGAAACCCTAGAAAATTTTCCTTGAGGAGAGTTATTGCAAGCAATCAAGATCCAACCACCAAAAAGAGTTTGTAATTATGAGGGTTAGGGTTTTATGAGGAAAAGAAACTGGTTTGGGAGCTCCAAAATTGCCAAAGGAAAAGAGAGGAATGAGAGAAATGAGGTTAAAATCGGCCAAAGGACTCATTTAAGCCAAATAGCCCGTCGGTGAAAGTGCCCGGCGAAAGTGCCCGGCGATAGTGACAATGTCACTGTCGCGTGTCATAATGGCACGAACCAATGAACCTACGGTACACACCCCGCGACAGTGACCATGTCACAATCGCGTGTCACAGTCGCGCCCCTTCTATCACTCGCGGTACAAATACTGCGACAGTGACACCGCAACAGTGACCATGTAACAACCGCGACAGTGACCATGTAACAATCGCGTGTCACCCGAAAACTTAGCCAAGTTCGATAACGAGTACGAGGTTTAGACATTTAAAATGATTATATAACTCAGATAGCATTATAACATTAAAACGAGGATCATGCGCATATAAAGGCCTCAATTTCTCAAATAATCACAATTAATGAAGTAAGGGAAACAATTACTTACCTTATAAATTTTCGGGTGTTACAATCCTCCCCACCTAACTGGGATTTCGTCCCCGAAATCTTACCCTAGATTAAATAGTTGCGGATAACGCTTCTTCATGTCATCTTCAGACTCCCAAGTAATGTTAGCACCCCCCGATGGTGCTTCCATATCCTTAACCATGACTACTTCTTTGTGCCGCAACCTTTTCACTTTCGACTCCAATATCGCCTCCGGTTCTTCCACACAACGATTCCCATTATCTACTCGGATCTCCGTCAAGGGAATCACACTTTTCTCCTCGGCTAGGCACTTCCGAAGGTAACACACGTGGAAATTAGGATGTATCCCATCCATTTTTGGTGGCAGGTCCAACCAGTAGGCTTGTAGTCCAATTCTTTCTAGAATGACGAAGGGTCCAAGGAAACGAGGACTAAGCTTCCTGCGCTTCCCGAAACGGATAATCCCCTTCCATGGAGACACCTTTAACATGACACGATCGCCCACTTGGAACTCGACCGGTCTTCTCTTCTTGTCCGCATAGCTTTTCTGTCGGTCTTGCGCCGCCTTTAGTCTCTCTCGAATTTCTTTCACCTTGTCCATCGTTTCTTGAACTATTTCCGGTCCAGCGAACTGCTTCTCGCCCGCTTCGAGCCAACAAACCGGTGTTCTACACTTTTGTCCGTACAACGCCTCGAACGGTGCCATTCCGATACTGGAATGGTAACTATTGTTATACGCGAATTCCACCAAAGGTAGGTGCGAGTCCCAACTCCCTCCAAAATCTATGACACACGACCTCAACATATCCTCTAGCGTCTGAATCGTTCTCTCACTTTGACCATCCGTTTGAGGATGATAAGCCGTGCTCAAATTCAATCTAGTGCCCAACTCGTTCTGTAAGCTAGCCCAAAAATTTGATGTGAACCGACTGTCCCGATCCGACACGATGGATTGCGGAACTCCATGTCTCGACACCACCTCGTCGATATAAAGTTTGGCCAATTTCTCCATTGGTAAGGTCTCTCGCATAGCAAGGAAATGCGCACTCTTGGTTAGTCGATCTACAATTACCCAAATGGTGTCATGGCCTCGCAATGTCTTTGGTAGTTTCGTCACGAAATACATGGTAATGTTGTCCCACTTCCACTCGGGGATGGAAAACGGTTGCAAACTCCCGTACGGTCTTTCATGTTCGGTTTTGACTTGGAGATACGTGACACATCTCTCCACATAACTGGCCACGTCTAGCTTCATCACTGGCCACCAATAGTTCAACTTCAAGTCCCTATACATCTTGGTGCTACCGGGATGTATAGAATACTTCGATTTGTGTGCTTCTTCTAGAAGTAATTCCCGATTTCCACCCAACTTCGGCACCCAAACTCGCCCTTGAAAAAGTTTAAGTCCACGACTGTCTTTCGTTAAAAGTCCACTTTGCTTCACCATGATCTCGGATTTGAGATTTTCTTCCTTGAGTGCTTCCACTTGACACGTCTTGATGTTTTCCAACAAACTTGATACCACATCGATCCTTGTAAGGGATAACTTGACACCACCATCATGGCTCCTTCGACTCAACGCATCCGCCACCACGTTGGCCTTACCGGGATGGTAGAGTAAGTCACAATCGTAGTCCTTTAGAAGTTCAAGCTACCTTCTTTGCCGCATATTGAGTTCCTTTTGATCGAAGATGTACTTGAGACTCTTGTGATCCGTGAAAAGAGTACACTTTGTCCCATATAAGTAGTGACGCCATAACTTCAACGCAAAAACCACCGCCGCCAATTCTAAGTCATGAGTCGGATAATTCTTCTCATGGTCTTTTAGTTTCCGTGACACATACGCTATTACTTTCCCTCGTTGCATTAGTACGCACCCAAGCCCCATCTTGGAAGCGTCACTATACACTACGAAGTATTCCGATCCTTTGGGTAAGGATAAGATCGGAGCTTCGCACAATCTTTTCTTGAGCGTTTGAAAGGCTTTATCCTGCATATCGGTCCAAATAAACTTGACATTCTTTCTTGTAAGGGAAGTGAGTGGCGTAGCTATCTTAGATAAGTCTTGAATGAAGTATCTATAATAGCCTGCCAAACCCAAGAAACTTCGAATCTCCGTCGAACTTGTTGGCGGTTCCCAACTCATCATCGCCTCAATCTTTGCCGGGTCTACCTTCACCCCGTCCTTAGACACCACATGCCCCAAGAATTGCACTTCTTAAAGCCAAAACTCGCACTTCGAGAACTTTGCAAACAACTTTTCCTTTCTTAGGACTTCTAACACTTCCTGCAAATGTTCTCCATGTTCGGACTTGTACTTTGAGTAGATTAAAATATCGTCGATGAAGACGATCACCGATTTGTCCAAGAATGGGCGACACATGCGGTTCATCAAGTCCATAAATACGGCCGGAGCGTTGGTCAAACCGAATGGCATCACCAAGAACTCATTGTGACCGTATCGCGTTCGGAAAGCCGTCTTCGGAATGTCCTCCTTCTTCAATCTCACTTGATGGTAGCCAGACCGAAGGTCAATCTTTCAGAAGCATCGCGCACCTTGAAGTTGATCAAAAAGATCATCGATACGAGGTAGAGGATACTTGTTCTTTACCGTGACTTTGTTCAATTCTTGGTAGTCGATGCACATCCGCATAGATCCGTCCTTCTTCTTTAGGAACAAAACCGGTGCTCCCTAAGGTGACGAACTCGGTCGGATGAAACCCTTCTCCAACAACTCTTGAAGTTGCGCCAACATCTCTTTCATTTCCGTCGGGGCCAATCGGTAGGGAGCACAGGCTATCGGAGCCTCTCCCGGGGTGAGGTCGATTTGGAACTCCACTTGACGCTCCGGTGGTAATCCGGGTAATTCTTCCAGGAAGACATCCGGATAGTCTTGAACGATCTTCACATTCTCCACCGACTTCTTCTCCTTCTTCGCGTCCACCACATAAGCCAAATACGAAGGGTAACCCTTCGCCAGAAATTTGCGAGCCTTAAGAGATGATAGAGTTACATCCCTTCCCTTTCTCACCATAAATGACGACCACACCGCTCCCCGACAAAGGCACTTGGATCATCTTCTTAGAGCAAAAGATGTCAGCCTTATGCCTTGACAACCAATCCATGCCTATGACTACGTCGAACCCCCCTATAGCCATAGGTAGCAAGTCTACTCCGAAAGGATTCCCATCGATCTCTATCGTACAATCACAAAAACGGTCTCGGATGATCACTTGATCTCTATTAGCTATTTCTACTACTAATGCATTGGGAAGGACACTAACAGGAGTGACAAATTGTTTACAGAAATTATCCGATACAAAGGAACACGTAGCACCCGAATTAAACAACACCCGAGCGGGCAAGGAGTTAACTAGAAACGTACCCGAAACAACATCAGCGGTATCCTTTGCCTCTTCGGTAGTCATCTGGAAAGCTCGGCTTGGTGCCCTCGAAGGTTGTTCGACACGCGCCGTCGATCCAAAGGAATTCCCATGGTTGACACTCCCTATCTTCGGGCAATCCCTCTTCATATGGCCCGGTTCCCAACACTCGAAACATATGGGTCCTCGGATAGGACATTCTCGAGTCATGTGCTCCTTCTTGCCACACTTGGCACAACCAATCGGACCCGAGTAAGTCCTTGGGTTGCATGGGCCTGAGTGCTTGGTCTTGCACTTGTGGCACCACCGGTCTTCCCTCCGATTTCCATCAACTCTTCCGCTCACAAACGACCTAGACTGTCGAACGAGCCCAGATGGCCCTTCCCATTTTCGCTTCTCCCCAACCTGCCTTCTCTATTCCTTCTCCGCAATAATGTCGTCTTCAATAAGCAAGGACTCCTTGATAACCTCTTGCAAGGTCGACACTCTAGCATTTCTTACCACCGTCCTCATCTCGGCCGGTAACCCATGTTGATAAGCCTTAATCTTCGCCCTCTCATCGGGACCAGATGTCCCACCAAGTTTAGCTTTTCCAAGAAAAGCTTGGAATATTGGGAAATGGACAAAGTTCCCTTCTTCAAATTCTTGAACTCTTATTCAAGCTTGTCCAACGATCTTTCACTGCAATACTTGTCCATGACCAAGGGGAGTCAATTTAGCTGGGCCAAAACTTTAGGGGTGAGGGTGGATCGAGTAAGATTCCACCAGATCAAAGCCTCTCCCCTAAGCAATTGAGAAGCGAACTTGCCCGTTGCGAGATATCACATTCACTAGACTCGAAAGCTATCTCCACCTCCTTAAGCCAGTACATGCAAGAAACCGGGTTGTCGGAACCCGCAAACTCCTTCGGGTTGCACCCCAGAAAATCTTTATATGTACATCCCTTGGTCCTTTCTCTATTTCCGTTCATCGGTTGCTCCTCGGTCACCACAACGGCGGGTCCACCACCCGATCCCATCACAATGTTCTTCGCCATCGTCTCATGTTGGCGGTGACTGGCATCTCAGTCTTCCAGAAGCTTCATGAAGAACTCTTGTTGTTGCAGTTGTTGTTGGTCCATGGCCGAGTTCATGGCCAGCATCATATTGTCTCTGATTCTGGTCTCCATAGTCACCTCTTCCAAGATAGCATTGCTAGCTACAATGTTCGTACGTGGGATCTGTTCGGGTCCTCCTCCCAAGATATTAGGTATGGGACGCACTACGGAGTTATCGACCACATGAGGTTGGTCAGCAGTAGATTCTACTTCCACGCGCCTCTCTGGCGTGCTCGGTAATCTGCTCCGAGTGTTTACCATTGATAACTGCCACACACATACGAGAAGAGATTGAGAAAAAGGCTAAATGAGTTGAACTCTTTGTACGTACTAATACCTTCATCAATTATCATAATAATAGTAAATCAAGTATGCTCACGTAACAATGCATTCATAATAGCAGTAGCTAAGTGAAATTATGAGCGAATCATACACAAGAATTCTTGTCACCATCATCACAACTCTCAATTAGTGTAATTCCGTAAATCCTAATGCTCTCCCCACTTAGGATTTCTACCCCAAATGGACAATGAAACAATAAAGTCTAAAGCTTAAGTCTAGATTTGCTAAAACAATACCTAGTTCACTTAAACTAAAGCTCTGATACCATCTGTAACATCCCAGGCCAACCGTACCAGATATTGTCCGCTTTGTCCACACACCCTGACTCACGGTTTTAAAACGCGTCTGATAGAGGAGGTATCCAAGTCCCTTATAAGGCAACTTTCATTCCCCTCCCCAACCAATGTGGGATCTTATAATCCACCCCCTTGGGAGCCCAGCGTCCTCGCTGGCACATTAGTCCGGCTCCCGGCTCTGATACCAACTTGTAACACCCTGAAAATAGGAATAACAAAAATCCGAAAAACGGACATGTGGTATATAAAATTGCCATATCAAGAGCCTCCCAAAAATGGGGAAATATTCAAACCTGTTTAATTACAGTTGTAATTTAACGGACAATAAATAACAACCAACTAATCTAATTTCTATAACTAGAAAAAAATTACAAAAAGGGTGTCATCTATAGATCCCAACGTCTTCTCCAAAAATATACGTCCAAATGCAATTTCCCCAAGCTCTCACCAATGAGTTGAACTCTTTGTACGTACTAATACCTTCATCAATTATTATAATAATAGTAAATCAAATATGCTCACGTAACAATGCATTCATAATAACAGTAGCTAAGTGAAATTATGAGCGAATCATACACAAGAATTCTTGTCACCTTCATCACAACTCTCAATTAGTGTAATTCCGTAAATCCTAATGCTCTCCCCACCTAGGATTTCTACCCCAAGTGGATACTGAAACAATAAAGTCTAAAGCTTAAGTCTAGATATGCTAAAACAATACCTAGTTCACTTAAACTAAAGCTCTGATACCAACTTGTAACACCCTGAAAATAGGAATAACAAAAATCCGAAAAACGAACATGTGGTATATAAAATTGCCATAGCAAGAGCCTCCCAAAAATGGGGAAATATTCAAACATGTTTAATTACAGTTGTAATTTAACGGACAATAAATAACAACCAACTAATCTAATTTCTATAACTAGAAAAGAGATTACAAAAAGGGTGTCATCTATAGATCCCAACATCTTCTCCAAAAATATACGTCCAAATGCAATTTCCCCAAGCTCTCACCCAAGCATCTACACCTGCTTAGAAGCAGCACCACTAGAACTTGAGATACACATCGACACCAACAAGTGTTAGGCCAAAAATCCTATTGAGTTGAACAAGAAATAACATATTAGAGCAATTACAATTCTTATCAGCAGTTAACCAAATTTCATCAAATGTGGAGTCAACAGGGGATACCCATAGCACCAATCAAGTTCCACCCAAAGAGACGATATACCTTGATGCCAACTACTAAGAGTGACATCCCAAAGGCCCGGCACACTCGAGGACTACAACCATGGCATTACCCCGAATGGCGGAAGTCTAGGAACATACCATCACGGTGGCGCCCAAGACTACATCCTCCTAGTGTCTACTGACTTGGTTCGTCCAACATAATACATATAGGAGGTCTTTGAGGTATATTTCAACCAAGCATATTTAGATACCAACCATGGGTACAATATCACCATCCTAAACCACAAAAGGTCCAACATATGACTCATTTAACAACCATTTTCCTCATGTAAATGCGATATCCCCAAAAAGATAACCCAAGTAGAAATCATCATAATACCAAGATATACATTCAATAAATCATGGCATGTTACACATAAACATATTTCCAACATATTTCCATAAGGAAACCCCAAATACTTGAACATGTAAAGATGAACATTTTGAGTAAATATACAATAATACAAGTAAGAGATTATGATGTGTATCTAGTTTTAACAAAGGTTAGTAAACTCACAATCTAGGTTTTTGGACCAAAACCTAGAAAATATGAAACCCTAGCTTGAAGAGATAAGACTTGGAGATGAGAAGATTGCTCTTTGAGAAACCCTAGAAAATTTTCCTTGAGGAGAGTTATTGCAATCAATCAAGATCCAACCACCAAAAAGAGTTTGTAATTATGAGGTTTAGGGTTTTATGAGGAAAAGAAACTGGTTTGGGAGCTCCAAAATCGCCAAAGGAAAAGAGAGAAATGAGAGAAATGAGGTTAAAATCGGCCAAAGGACTCATTTAAGCCAAATAAACCATCGGCGACAGTGCCCGGCGACAGTGACAATGTCACTGTCGCGTGTCACAATCGCGTGAACCAAGGAACCTAAGGTACACACCCCGCGAAAGTGACACCGCGACAGTGACCATGTCACAATCGTGTGTCACAGTCGCGCCCCTCCTATCACTCGCGGTACAAATCCCGCGACAGTGACACCACGACAGTGACCATGTCACAATCGCGTGTCACAGTCGCGCCACACCCCAGAAGGCCCAAAAACTTAGCCAAGTTCGATAACGAGCGCGAGGTTTAGATATTTAAAATGATTATATAACTCAGATAGCATTATAACATTAAAACGAGGATCATGCGCATATAAAGGCCTCAATTTCTCAAATAATCACAATTAATGAAGTAAGGGAAACAATTACTTACCTTATAAATTTTCGGGTGTTACACTAGGCCTAGGCCAGTGGGGCGACGACCTAGGGCATCAAAAAATGTGAGGGCATCAATTTTTTAGCCCAATTTTGCATTGGTAGGTTCATTTTGGGCCAAAAAATGAAGTAACGGTGTTAGAGCATAAATCTGTTGGATACAAGATCAAGAAGACTGAAGGTCAAAGTTCAAGAAAGTCAAAGCAGAGAAAGTCAACTTTCATTAAAGTCTTTTGTAATAAAAGTCAAATTGTATTGTATTTGTATTTTGATTTGTTTCCTTGTATTATAGATGTAGGTATAAATACCTTGCATTTTCTATTTTGTAAGCGTGGTCTAGTTGAGAATCTGAGAGTACGTATCTAGAGAGAATTTGTAGAGAGAGAGAGAGAGTTTTAGAGAGAGAAAGTGTAATTGTTGATTTGAGATTGAATCAAAACAGGTAATTGAATTCGTGTTTGTGTTTGATTGATTAATTGTGTTTAGAAACTAGAATCTAAGGAATAACAATTGGTATCAGAGCAGATCCAAAAGTGAAATCAATTCAAGAAAATGTTCGACACTGTGTTCTTGAATATCCAGATCGATTTTTGAGTTTTTGTGCAATTTTTGAGTTGTAAACGATTAGAATTTGTATGTTGAGTGAATTCGATCGAGTCTGTATAGTTTAATTTGGCAATTGCACTATATTTGATCTTGATTTTGTGATTTTGTATGTTTCGAGTTCACGAGTTTCAAATTCACTGTAAATCGAGTCAAAGTGTATCATTTTGTATTTGTTTTTGAAATTCTTGCATTGTAATCTGTTCTAGAGTTGAATTCGAGGATTTCTGCAATGTTTCGAAACAATTGAAGAAGATTTGAGTCAAAAATCGATGAAAAAGTGAAGTTTTGGTCGATATTCTGAAGAACGCGCAAGATCTACGAAACGCGCAAGTTCATCTGGAAGAACGCGCAAGTCGAAGGAAATTGATTTTTGGATAAAACGCGCAGAGGGTTATCTGCGAGTTCTAGAAACGCGCAGATCGAAGTCTGCGAGTTTGAAGAATTGGGAAATTTTTCTAAGTATTGAAACGCGCACGTAGCCATTAGCGAGTTATACAAACATGCAAGTCTAAGCTTGCGAGTTTATTCGGAAACAGTGATCTGCGAGTTTGTTCAATCTGCGAGTTTCAGAAAACGCGCAAGCTACCATTAGCGAGTTTAAGAGTTAGATTGATCTGCGAGTTTGTTCAAACGCGCATCTAGGCTTCTGCGAGTTTCATAAACACGCACGCTTAAGCCTGCGAGTTTCACTTTGAATAGTGCTTTGTGAGTTTCAGCGCCTGCGAGTTTTAAGCTTTAATAGGGATTTGCGAGTTTCTGTACTTAGTCAAATTTTTCAAAACTGTAGTATGACTTTTAATAGTGATCAAAATTTCTGATTTTATATTTCAAGTTTTCTGTATTTTCTTGATTGTTTCATTTGGACTAACGATCAGTTTCTAGTTTCTTATTGCATATATTTTTCAAAACAGGTTCATTCAAGATGACTTCTAAAGATGTTCTTTCTATTGGCACTGATGTCAAGCCTCCAGTACTGTTCAAAGGAGAATATGAGCAGTGGAAGGACAGATTTCTGGATTTTGTGGATAGGCATGCAAATGGAGAAAACATTCTGCTTTCAATTACTGAAGGTCCCATGGTACCACCTACTGTCCAGATACCTGATGACGATTCATCTGACAGTGAAGATGGTACTGAGGAAAGAGAACAGAAGATGAAAACAGTTCAAGTAGAGTATGGTCAATATTCAGAGGAACAGAAAAGCCGATTTAAAGCTGATAAGCAAGCAAGATCTCTTCTTCTTCAAAGTATCCCGAATGACATCTACGTCAAAATAGACAGCTATAAGGCAAATGCTAAAAAGATGTGGGATCAGCTGCAAAAGATGATGATGGGTTCCAAAGTTGGCAATCAAATGAAAGTAGCCAATTGCATTAATAGCTATGAGGAGTTCAAAGCCAAAGAGAATGAGAGCTTAGAAGATACTTATGAACGGTTTGTCTTGATGTTAAATGAATTGTCAAAGAACAAAGTGAAAAAGAAGCAACTTGAGAACAATGTCAAATTCCTGAGTATCCTACAACCTGAATGGAAGAAGCATACGCGTAGGATGAAACAAATGAAGGATCTGAATGACATTCCGTTACATGAGGTTTATGAGACTCTGAGGCAAAATGAAGAAGAAGTGGAAGAGAAAAGAGCTGAGAAAAAGAAGGTAGAAAAAGTTCCCGATCCTATTGCATTGGTAGCCGGAGAGAAGAAGAAAGAAAAGAAAGAGAAGAAGAAAAAGAAGAAAGTGCTTACAATTTCTGAATCGGAATCTGAATCAGATGGTGATGATGGAGAAAGTCTCAAACAAGCAATGCTTTTACTGACCCGTGCATTTCAAAAGAAATTCTACAAGAAGCCAAGATCCAATTCTCAAAGATATTCTTCATCAAGCTCTAAGAATCATGAGCACCGAGAAAGAGTTGAAGGAAAGCGATATGAAGAGAACAGGTATATGGATAGGAAGCCAGAAGAAAAGAAGAAGTTTGTGAATGATTACACCGTTGCTGAAAAGCCAGCAAATGATCCAATTAAAAGCTACAACTGTGGCAAGATTGGACATTTTGCTAAAGAATGTCGAAAGCCAAAGGTTCGTAACTCTCAGTACTATCAGAACAAACTGCTATTGGCCAAACAGCAAGAAGCTGGCATAGCATTAATGGCTGAAGATGAATTTTGGTTGGATCATTCTGATCAAGAGGATGAAAAAGAGAAAGAAGAAACTGCTCATCTCTGTCTAATGGGAAAAGAGGTCAAGTATGATGAGTCAGATGATGAGACAGCTGATGAGGTATTAAACTTAACTGAAAAAGATTTTATAACCAAAATGGAAGCTATGATGGTTGAGCTTAATGATCTTCAAGTAAAACTGAAGAAAGAAAAAGACAGAGCTGCTAAAAGAAACAACAAGATCTTTGAGCTTAATAAGTCTGTTATTGGGAACAAAGATCTAATTGATTCTTTACGCAAGTCTGCTTCTGATTCTAAACTTCAAGTAGATTGTTTTGAAAAGAAGATTTCTGATTTTGAAGTTAAAATTTCTAAGTATGAGTTTGAGAAGAAAGAATCTGCACTAACCATTCAGAAATTGCAGGTTGAAAACAAGCTTTTGAATAAGAAGGTAAATGGTCTGGAAGCCAAACTTTATGCAAGAGGCCAAACAGATCAAACTATCTTTCTTAATGCACCTAACGAACAGGCTGATGTTAAGGAAAAATGGGGACTTGGTTTTGAAAACCCCCATTACTTAAAGAAAGCCATCAGAAAACAACCAGCATTATATAATTTTGATTTTCTTGCTTGTGCTGGTAAACATACTCATTTAAAACCCAAATTTGTTACCAAATTACCAGAAGAAGTTGAGGCCAAAGAAATTGAAAATAGAAAGAATGTAAAGAAAATGCAACAACCATTTAACTATGCAAAGTTAAATGATAGTTATCTTTCAGAAACACCAAAAGTTCTTTCAAACGATTATTTTGCTAGTTATTATGTTTCTGAGATGGAGGCAAAACCTTCTATTGCAAAAGTCTATGTTCCTCCACTCGTTCTGGAAAGCAAAATAGTTGAGCTAGAAAATGTTTTATCTGATGAAAAACTTTTGGTTAATATTCAACAAAGTGTGTTTTCTACAGTTTTAAAGAACGCTGTTTTTCAAACTAAATCTACAAAGTGTTCTAAAGTTTCTAAGGCACCTCAAACTTCGACTGATAACTTTGATGACTTATTTGCGTCTGCAAATGATTTTTTAAACTCTGATGATGGGTGCATAGAAGAAATTAATATGTTTGACTTCAATGCTCCTCTTCCTGATCATTCTACTTGTCTTATAAATGAAAAAGTGTTACCAAGTGGTTTTAATCTTGGTGAATCATCAGCTACGGTTGGTGAATCAGTTTTTGTAACTGCTGATTACTATGATCAAGGTAAGAAACATAAGAAACAGCGATTACAGAAACAGAAATACACTGGTGCACAAAAGAAAAATCAATCTCAGAAATCTGATTTTCCTAATAATTCTAAATCTTATGTTTCAGATTTAAGGAAGAAAAGGTCGAAAGCTAGAACTGAATGGCGACCAAAAAGGAAGGATGATGAGATAGCTGAATCAGTTTCTGATAACTCTTGTAATAGATCAGTTAGTAGTGATAATGATGTAGTTGATCAACTTGCTTGTCCTAAACAAAACCTTGTAACTTCTTACAAGCGGTATTCAATAAAGCAATTGATTCAATTATCTCCTATTACTACTAAATCTTATCATTATCGGATAAATGATTTTGCTTATTCTCATAATTCTACTGATTGGTTTGGATCTTATCATGTGTATTCTTTAAGATCAAATGTTTTTAAAAGTTTTCAAAGAAAAGGAGGATCCATTTTTAAATGGATACCAAAAACTTGTGCTAATCTGTTAGGACCCGTTTTTAAATGGGTACCTAAATCTATTGTTTCCTAATTTCTCTTCCAGACCCGGCATATGTGGTACTTGGACAGTGGATGTTCCAAGCATATGACTGGGCAAAAAGCTTTATTGTCTAATTATACAGAGAAATTCAGCGGCAATGTCAGATTTGGAAACGATCAACTTTCACCAATCTTAGGATATGGTGATATCATTCAAGACAACATAACGATTAAGAAGGTGAGTTATGTCGAAGGTTTAGGGCACAACTTGTTTAGCATCGGTCAATTCTGTGATAAAGGGTTAGAGGTCAACTTCAAAGCTAAGAGGTGTTCTGTTCGTACTGACGACGGTAATGAACTCTTAGTCGGAAATCGAAAGACAAACCTCTATACCATCAATCTTTCAAAGGTACAGAATGACAGTCACGTTTGCTTATTGTCAAAAGCTTTGATGCAGCAAAGTTGGCTTTGGCACCGACGACTATCACATCTGAATTTTCGTTACATCAACAAGCTGGTTAGTGGAAAATTGGTAAAAGGACTTCCTGAGCTGAAATATGAGAAAGAACACTTATGTGCTGCATGTGAAAAGGGTAAGATGAAGAGAGCTCCGCATAAATCGAAGCCTGAACCAAGCACCAACTCTCCATTAGAATTATTGCATATGGATTTGTGTGGTCAAATGAGAACTCAGAGCTTGGGTGGAAAGAAATACGTGTTGGTTATTGTGGACGATTACTCAAGATACACGTGGGTCAAATTTCTTCGATCAAAAGATGAGACACCCGAAGTTCTCATTACTTTCTTAAAGACGACCCAGGTGAATATGCAAAGACAAGTTAAGTTTCTTCGAACGAACAACGGCACAGAGTTCAAAAACAAGATTGTTGAAGAATATCTCGAATCGGTCAGGATATCACATAAGTACTCTGTTTCTCGTACGCCTGAACAAAATGGAGTAGTCGAAAGGCGAAATCGGACGCTAGTCGAGGCTGCTCGTCCTATTCTTAGCCAATCCGATCTACCTCTATTTTTGTGGGCAGAAGTTGTGTCAACTGCATGTCATACTCAAAATCGGTCCATAATACACCGCCGTTTTCAAAAGACTCCATATGAGCTTATCAACAACAGAACACCAACAATCAAGTATTTTCATATATTTGGGTGTAAGTGTTTCGGGCTTAACGACAGAGAGAGTCTGAATAACTTCAGTGCTAAGGCGGACGATGGCATCTTCATTGGTTACTCTTCAACATCTGCAGCATATCGTGTTTATCTGAAGAAGTCCAAGACAGTTGTTGAGAGCGTTAATGTTACATTTGATGAAGAAATGGCTTCTGAACAACTCAGTTTAGAACCCGTTATCACTGGAGTATTAGCTTCTGGGCAGATCAGTCCAGAACCTGTTTCTACAAAGAACAATTCGGATAACACTTCTACTTCACTTTCACATTTATCTGATTTAGATTTGTTATTTGAATTCTTTTATGATGAGTTTCTAGGATCTAATTTGCCTAAATCTGCTGTGACTGACAGGTCTGAAGACACAAGCTGCAATCATCCAGTCACTTCAGAAGTTTTAACTGAACTTGTATCCCCCGTTCAGTCAGAAACTCACATTCCACCAACTACTCCTACAGTTGAAGATACACAAGTAACTGATGAGCCAGAAGTAACTGTTTCAGTTGGGTGTGATACATTGTCTACTCAACAGCCAGAGTTTTCTATTCCAACTGATGCTTCTGCACCTGAAACTTCAACTGCAAATCCTCCTCCAACTATTCAAACTGAAGAGCCTGATAGTGGATTTTTAGATGATGATCATGATCAATCTTCATCTACTCCACTCCCTCATGAGCATCGCTGGACCAAAGAGCATTCTTTACACCAAGTAATTGGAGATCTAACAAGCCGATGCAAACTAGGTCAGCGACTTTGAATCATTGTATGCATGACTCATTCCTCGGCAAGATAGATCCCACGCGAGTATCAGAGCCTTTAGCTGATTCGGATTAGGTATCTGCCATGCAAGACGAGTTAAATCAGTTTGAAGCCCTAAAGGTCTGGAGATTAGTTCCAAATCCAGTAGGAAAGACCGTGATAGGAACTAAATGGGTATTCAAAAATAAAAAGAATGAAGATGGTATCGTCATAAGAAACAAATCTAGACTTGTTGCCAAAGGTTACCGGCAAGAGGAAGGCATAGACTACGATGAGACATATGCTCCAGTAGCGCGTATAGAGGCAATCCGCATGTTTCTAGCCTACGCAGCTCACAAGAATTTCACAGTCTATCAGATGGACGTGAAAACGGCCTTTCTGAATGGCATTCTTAAGGAGGAAGTCTACGTGTCTCAACCAGAAGGGTTCGTGAATCCAGATAAGCCAGATCATGTCTACATCTTGGACAAAGCCTTGTATGGTTTAAAACAAGCCTCTCGAGCATGGTATGATGTACTATCAAAATTCTTGGTCAAGTCAGGTTTTTCCAAAGGTAAAGTTGATACCACTTTGTTCATCAAAAAGGAAAAAGCCGATATCATCCTTATTCAAATATATGTTGATGATATAATATTTGGCTCTACTAATCCAAAATACTGCAAAAACTTTTCTAACCTCATGGTGTCACGTTTTCAAATGAGTATGATGGGAGAGATGAATTTCTTTCTCGGATTACAAGTAAAACAGTTTTCAACGGGGATTTTCATTAACCAATCTAAGTACATTTTGGATATTCTTTGGAAATTCAATATGGAAAATTGTAAACCAATTGGAACCCCGACGGCACCAGGCACTAAGATTAACACTGATCGTTCGGGTAAAAGTGTTGATGTTAGAACTTATAGAGGTATGATAGGATCGTTAATGTATCTTACTTCAAGTAGGCCAGATATTATGTTTTTAACATGCTTATGTTCTAGATATCAGGCTGCTCCTAAAGAATCCTATTTGGCTGCTGTCAAACGGATTTTTAGATATCTGAAGGGCACCGCAGATCTTGGTCTGTGGTATCCTAAGGATACTGGGTTTCAACTTACTGCTTATTCAGATGCAGATCATGCAGGTTGCATGTTGGACAGAAAGAGTACTTCAGGTCACATTCAATTTCTTGGAGATAAGCTCGTTAGCTGGGCATCAAAGAAACAATTATGCGTTTCCACATCGACTGCTGAAGCAGAGTACGTAGCTGCTGCCAGTTGCTGCTCTCAAGTCCTGTGGATGCGAACACATCTACGAGACTATGGATTCAAGTTTGATAAAATTCCAATCTATTGTGACTCGAAGAGTGCAATCGCAATATCTGCTAATCCTATTCAGCATACGAAAACCAAACACATTGACGTCAAGTATCATTTTATTAAAGATAATGTAGAAAAAGGAACAATTGAACTTTATTTTGTAAAAACAGATTATCAACTTGCAGATTTATTTACCAAGCCCTTAGATGAAAAGAGATTTAATTTTCTTGTCTCTAAGCTTGGTATGTTAAATCTTAAGACATAATCGGTTGTTACCTAATAAAGTTACGTATTGTTATTTTTCATCATTTTCTTTATCATTATGTTTGAAGGATATCTGCACTTTAATTGTTTGCTCATGATCTCAGGGGGAGTAAGAGAAGATTAAAGATGAATCATTATTCTTTTGAGGGGGAGCATATCTAATTTCTACATTTTGATTAATTGACAAATTTTTGTGATGCATGTTTTTAGGGGGAGCATATAAGAAAGGAGTAAGACTTTGATTTCTGATTATTTCAGATCAGAACTCGTACTTTAATCGTTTTACTGCTTTATGTCATTTTATTTTTTGAATAATTTTGTGAATAAATTTGCTTTGACTAGACTTTGAGACTTATGCAGGATGAGAGAGGATGACACGATCATATCTTATTGACTACAGCTGACTTCATGAGATTTAAGCATGCATAGAAAGGTTTAATTTCTTATCTTAATCTCATATATGGTTGAAAGAAGGACAACTTTCAATCATAGAAAACATGTTCTTAAAATGTTCAAACCACTTCCCGATTCTTAAACAGATTTCATGAATTAGAAGTGTGATTTTAAATGTTTTCATTTTTCATTTTGAGCTTCAATGATTAATAAACCGTGTGTTTCCAAAGATAAATACTTACGTATTGTCTTTTCTACATACTTTCAAGTATTCACACACATCGGTTTAATTTTTGATCAAATTGTTCTTACCATGTCTCTTACTGTAACCAATTTTTTTGATGGTAAGACACTCCGCTTGTACTTTAATGAATTTTGAGCGTTAATTCATTTCGAAACGGTTTTTCAAGAATGTCTATATTTTGTTTCGTATAGACACCTATCTTTTATTCCTGACCATAAGCTTTGATTGATATATCAATTCATTTCTGATCATTTTCATACAATGTCAGATTTTCAAACAAGTCTTTTGCATTCATATTCATTCATTCAATATACTTGTTTGAAAATACTTCAATGTTTAAAAAAAATGCTCATATCTTCATGATTATATTCTAAGCATATTTACATCTGACATTTGTATATGAGCTTTAACTACTATAGTTAAACCATTGGAGCAACACATGCTTTCTAGGATAATATGGGTTCTTTGTGCTAGGAATTAATTGAACTTCTATGGAATCACGTTAACCAGTGATTTCTACCCAAGAAGTTAATCCTTAGTAATTGAGTGTGAGGAGTCTAAAAGAAATGAGTGTGGGTTGTGTGATGAAGTAAAATGGAAATGAGAGATTGGTTAGAAGTGAGCATAATGATTAAAAGAAAGAATGTGTGAGATCAGAGTAAAAGAATATCAGACTCTGCACTATCTACTTTCTGAGCCGGGCAGCCACATTACTAGCGTTTCACAACTCTTTGGTGAACGTTATTGAAACAGGCAACTAGCCCATGCCAACTCTTGACAATACCTCACCAGCTACTCATTTTCTTCTCAAAAAGAAAATGTTTCATATCTTTCTGGGGACGCAGCACATTATCTATCTGGTTTTCATTTGGAAAATCTGGATATTGAAAAAGAAGGAAGTCTGCTCCACCTTCGCACTTCAATCATGCACATTGAGTTTGTGTTTATCTACTGTTGTCTCAGTGGTTTACACTATGTTGAGCCTTAAAAAGCAATTTTTCGTGCTTAATTCTTTCTACACTTGCACGAACACACAAAGAATTTGTTTATTTGTCATAACATTCAAAGAAATTTCCTTTGTGGTGTTTCGATGATTGAATGGAAGCCCTGGGGGAGTGAACATAACAAAAGCTCCTTTATATTGTGTATTCATTACACACAGTGACTTCGTGTTACTGACAGGCATATTAACTGATTCATTTATTGATTCAGGTGTTATATTTCTTAATTTATCTGGATTTGAAAAGATCTAGATGAATACATGGTTACGGATCACAGAATCAGAGGCTCAGTTTGACAAATCAGAATGGTCAATGACATTTCTTGGAAGAACAATTTTGATGATATAGATGCTCAAATCATCAAAAAGGGGGAGATGGTATCAAGAAATGATAAAGTTTTGAGAGATGATTTTAAAGAAATGTCCATATCAGAAGATTCAAAATTAAGATTTAAAGAAGATCAAAGAATTTTTGAAGATGTGCTGATTTTTGAGGAAATTTTCTTTGAAGATTATTTGCTAAAGCAATCCAAGCTGATTCTGAAGATAATTTCTTTCCAAAGTCTGAAAGTATTTTGTGAAAGTTTTGGAGAGATTGTTAATTGTTTGAAGACAGTTTTGGAAAGAATATCGTTAAAGAAAAAGGAGAGATTGTTCTAACAGAGCTTAAAAGTGAAGACTGATTTGCTAGATCTTTCAACAGTGATCTTGAATCCAAAGGGGGAGATTGTTAGAGCATAAATCTGTTGGATACAAGATCAAGAAGACTGAAGGTCAAAGTTCAAGAAAGTCAAAGCTGAGAAAGTCAACTTTCATTAAAGTCAAAGTCTTTTGTAATAAAAGTCAAAGTCTTTGTATTTGTATTTGTTTTTCCTTTTAATTCTTGTAGGTATAAATACCTTGTATTGTATTGTATTGTATTTGTATTTTGATTTGTTTCCTTGTATTATAGATGTAGGTATAAATACCTTGTATTTTCTATTTTGTAAGTGTGGTCTAGTTGAGAATCTGAGAGTACGTATCTAGAGAGAATTTGTAGAGAGAGAGAGAGAGTTTTAGAGAGAGAAAGGGTAATTATTGATTTGAGATTGAATCAAAACAGGTAATTGAATTCTTGTTTGTGTTTGATTGATTAATTGTGTTTAGAAACTAGAATCTAGGGAATAACAAACGGTTATAAAATTAATCCCAAAGCCTGCTGATATCAATCGACCGATGCTCTCCTCTCTCAATCGGCCTCTCGCTCGCTAAACGGTAAAGACGCTCACGGCTCACACAATCATCGAACCACGCTCTCATCTCTCTCAATCGACGCTCTCATGTCTCCTCTCACTCTCGGCTATCTCTAGTAATCCGTAATCTCGTTCCATCCAACCGTCTTCTTCATCTCATCGTCATCGACAATCGACTATCCACTGTTCCACTGTTCTAGACTCAGACTTCCAGAGTTCCAGGCTTCCAGCCTTGCAGTGAATCTGGTGACTGTCAATCTTCATCTTATTCGACGAATCGACCCACTTAGGCAGGAACGCAATCAATAATCATGGGGGCAGCCTGCACGTATTAGACTATTAGGGATTTAGGGTTAATCTTAATAAGTTATTTGTTTTATTGTTTAGTTTAGTGTTTAGATTATATTATTAGTGATATGTTTAATTCTTTAATTTGTTGTTATTTTGTGATGGTTATTAACTTGTTTTTTTTGTTAATGGTTGCAAAAATTAATTTAAGACTTCAAGTATTCAACTCAAAACGTGGTAGTTGGTAATTTGGTATTTAGGTTTATTTTCTTAGTCTCTTAATCAATAATAATGTCTTTTTAGTTTTTTTTTCAGATGAAGCCATTTAGGTTTATCTTTTTAGTCTCTTAATCCTATTTATTTTTCAGATTTCAGATTAAGGATTCAACTTTGAAGTTTCAATCGCTTTGGCAATTCCATGAATCACGGTTAAATAAGGTGTTATCTTTTTATACTCTATGTTGTATCATTGTTTAAGATATGTATCCTTGTATGGTGATGTCTCTTATTCTTGCAACTACTTTTGGTACAAACTACCCCGACTTCATTTGGGTTTTAGTTGTCATGAAACTTGGGTTTGTTTTGTTATAGATTTTATATTTATAGGGTATATTGGACCTCCATATTTTAGAGGTTATATTGCCGAATTTATGAGTTTTTAATTCGTCTAATTTTTAGGGTGTTACAAAGATACATCCGGTTTAGGACTTTTTAATGCTTTACAAGATGTTTTGAAATTACTTGATTTGGATATTAACTGTGTACGGGGTCAAGGGTCAAGGGTATGACAATGGGGCTAATATGAAAGGAAAACATCAAGGCGTGCAAAAAATATTACTTGATATAAATCCTATAGCCTTTTACATGCCATGCGGTTGTCATAATCTTAATTTGGTTTTATAATTATGTGATATGGCAAATTCTTGTTTCAAAGCCAAGACCTTTTTTGGTATTTGTCAAACGATATACAATGTGTTTGCTAATTCTACAAAAAGATGGACTGTGTTATTAGAACATATTGATGATTTGACTTTGAAATCCTTATCTACTAATCGGTGGGAAATCCATATTGAAAGTGTTAAAGCTATCAAAACTCAAGTTGGCTAAATCAAAAATGCTTTAATACAATTGGCTCAGGTAAGTGAGGATGGAAAAGTATGTAGGGATGTCGATTCTTTGGTTAATGGTGAGCCTTCAAGTTTTGATTTTATTGTAAGTTTGGTTATTTGGCATGAAATTTTGTATAAAGTTAATTTAGTTAGCAAGAAATTACAGTCTAAAGATATGCTTCTTGATATTGTCATTGAAAATCTCAAAGGATTAGTTGTATATTTTGAAAATATAGAGAAAATGGGTTTGCATGTGGTATTAATGAAACTAAAGATATCGCAAATAATATTGGAGTTGAGCCTGAATTTACTGTCAAACGTTCTTTTTCTCGAATAAAAACATTTTGATGAAATTCCAAATACCGAGAGAACAACAATCTGCTCAAGAGTGTTTTAGAACCGATTACTTTCTTGTTTTAGTTGATATGGCTCTTTCTCAGTTACAAATTAGATTTGAACAAATGCAAGAATTTGAATCTATTTTTGGTTTCTTGTTTGACGAACGAAAATTAGTAACCTTACATGAGGATGAGTTGAAAAAGTGTTGTATGAATCTTGAACTTGCTTTAACAAATGGTGATGATTCTGATATTGATGGGGAATATTTGTTTATGGAGTTACATGTTTTGCAGGCAATGTTACCGAAAGAGGCATCCAAGAGTGGAAATCCTTGGACATCCATACAAATTTTTGAGTTTGCAAAGAAGATGGACATGTTTCCACATGTCTTGGTTGCTTATAGGATTTTGTTGACCGTACCCCATCACCGTTGCATCCGCGGAAAGAAGCTTTTCGAAGTTAAAGTTGTTGAAGTCCTATCTACGTTCTACCATGAACCAAGAAAGATTGAACGGGTTAACAATTTTAAATATTGAGAGTAAGTTTTTAGGAGATATCAACTATGATAGAGTCATTGATATTTTTGCTTCAAAGAACGTACCAAGGCATCGTTTTAGGTAATGTATTTTAAGTTTTACTATACGGGGTTTCGGTTTATGTCCCCCCCGTTGTATCATTTTTGTTTATTTAATAAAGATTCGGCGTGGAGATGAGCCGCCTAGCTTGACTAAGTTCCCAAACCCCTTTAAATTGTTTTTCGTTTGCGTAATAAAGGGGCATTTTTTGCCTTTCACCATGGGTATCCAAAATCTCATGACCGGTCCTGATCTCGGGCCACATCCCCGACATATTCTCAGTTGATAAGTTCTAGGATAGCTTATCCTCGGTCAATTTAGGGAGTTCGTAGACAAACCTGTGGGTATCGAGTTCCTTAATTATAAGGTACGACTGTTTTTGTCATCCTTACTTCACACCACAATCATTGCCATTTCAGATACTGCTTAAGGTTAACTATTTTCATTAATTTATATTATATTTTGCTAATAAATCGTAAGTCCCAACAAATTTTAATAAACCCTGATCAATATAAAGAAGAAAAAGAAGCATTCACCTGCGAGATTTGCACAAAACAAGTAACACTACCCAACAATAAATTCCAGAACAACAACATATGTGTCCACCCCTTTTGCGTTGTATGATCAAATACATCCAAGTGAAGGTCGATAACTATGTATCATACATCACATGCTCGGTTATAATCTGCAATTACTCTCTGAAACCCTTATCATGTCATCCCAAAATTGCACACCAACTTCTTGATAAACGGTGTAATGTGTTATGTGAATGAACGGTGCTAAATGTTGACTGGGTTTGCTACCTTAACAAATAATGTTCATAATTGATTGTGAACGAGTGTGGTGAGGGTGATTTAAAGAGATGTGTGTGCCCTAGTTTCGAAACCGTTTCGTTTCTGGTGCAAGGTTCCATGGCATGCCGGATATATGCCCGAAGAGAATAAGGAGACGATGGATCAAAATGATGTTGTTTGAGTAAATGAACAGATGGATGATGTAACACCCCAAAATTTCATAATTTCCTTTTTACGTGTTTTCTCGAAACTCTTTTTACGAAGAAAAGGAAAGGGAGGGGAAATGGAAGAAAAAAAAGTCGTGTTCTTGAAACTTTTTTAGGAGAGAAAGAAAATGAAACGGAAGAAAAATAATGATAAGTTTCCTCCCAAAACTTTCCTCCCAAATTTGGGAAGGAAAGAAAATGAAAGAAATTAAAATCATTTAAAAAAATGACTAAAATTATTGAAGTTACAAAACTACCCAACCTTTCATTATAAATAATATAATTTTAAACGGTATATTTGTAAAAATGACATATTTTCTTTCCTTTCTCTCGTGTTCAATAACATGAAAACTGTTTTCTTTCCTTTCCTTCCCTTCTTTTTTCTTCTCTTTCGAGAATACAAATGAAAAAAATTCTTTTCTTTTCCTTTCTTTTCCCTCCGTTTCTTTTCCATCAATTTTTTTTCTTTTCTCTCCGGATTAGAGAACACAACGTTAGTAAATAGTTGAGTATATATATATATATATAGGGTTAGGTTCCCGTGAGAAGTTGAGGTTAACATGAGAAACGTAAGAAGTGGTTATTTACTGTTGGATGAGAAATGGATGCATATTATGATGAGATGCACCAATGTGCATCAGATCAATTCTCTTCTAAGGCGCAATTCATGGGAGAACATTTGATTAAAGTGATCAACGGTTCAAATCCACTTCTCACATTTCTCATGTTAACCTTAACTTCTCACATCTTTTGCGCACACACACACACACACACATATATATATATATATATATATATGGAAGGCATAGCGGCATCGAACCAACGAATGACTACCACGCACACACGCACACACACCTCCCCGGCGGTATCGGGCATCCACGGGCAGCCCACTAATCCGCCGCTGTCCCAGCCCAACTTACTTTGAACCTAGAGCCCAACCACAGTCTAAGACTGGGCTGGGGCAGCCCAGTCAACGACGGACCGACCCAATGACTGGTACTCCTCATACCCTCAAATTGACTCCCCTTGGATTCGAATCCAGGTAGATTGGGATACCATTCACAATATATATATATATATATATACATATATATATATATATAGAGAGAGAGAGAGAGAGAGAGTTGTGTGTGTGTGTGTATAAGTTAATTGAAGGAAGAAATGTATAAAAAGAAGAAAAAGAAATTTATGATAATAGATAATATATTTCGTAGATCACGTTGGTTACTAGTTAGACTTGGTCAAGGGATTAAAGTGTAAATCGGATGGATTTTTAAGTTTAAGATAGTGATTTAAAACAACTGAAATTAAAAAAGATATAAACAATATCGTGATAATGTAAGAATAAAAGGTTAGGACAATTTCATATATGAAATATTGAAAAAATTCAAAAAAATATCTATTTGAAGATACATATATAAAATGTTATAGATCATTCATATGAGTTCACATATGCATCTTCAAATATATTTTTTATAGATGATCCACATGTAAACCTTTTTTTTGAACGGCAAGTAAACACACACATGTAAACCTTTTTTTCTTATTCGGACAAACAAATTTACCCATACAAGACTTAATAAAAATATATAGTAAACAACCCCTTAGGGGCCGTTTACCAAACGTTTACCCGGATAAACGTTTACCAATAAAATTTAACATTATCACTTACTTAGCGGGTAAGATTTTAGTCCACCAAAACGGTATCGTATGCAATGATTTTCCCGATAAACGCTTACCGGTAAAATTTAACACTATCACTTACTTATCGGATAAGATTTTAGTCCACCAAAACAGTATCGTATGCAACAATTTTCCCGATAAGCGCTAATCGTGGTAAGAGTCTTCGTCATCACTTACCAGGGTAAGACTCTTGGTCCTTGTCTTAGCTCTTACCACTAAAATTCTTGGTTATTGTCATCTTCATCCATAAGATAATATGACTTGGTAAGCGCTTACTCGGGTAAGTGTTTGATAAACGGCCTCTTAGTCTTTTTATTTAAAACTCTCTCTACTTTTACACATAAAACCATCAATTGTGAAAAGTCTTGTTCAATTTAGAACAATTCAAACACATTGATGATGGTAATAATTGGTAGGTAGGTTGGTGGGCCAAGCATTACCAAATCAAAAGTTGACTAAGATTATTTATCATCTTATCTTATTAGAACCGATCGATCATATTTGGATATCTAATCGTAATATTTGGATCGAAAGATTGATGAATCCAAAATTCCAACGTCCAAATTGGATCGGTCGGTTCTTGGATGGTAGTCCAACAAAACCGAACCGATCCTATCCAATAAACATCCAATATATATAATATTTTAAGATACAGTTTTTATTTGATATTTGTATCAAGTGTTTTTTTGATTATTAGGAAAGTATTTGAATGGTTGGTTAGATTGTGGATTAATTGGTTGAAAATTGGATCAAGATATTAAATTGATTCAAAAGTAATACGGATAATTGGATTGGATTGGCAAAATCTAATATCATAATAGATAAATACTTTGGGCTGGGATACGATAAAATAAAATATATTGGTACCAAATACAAATTATAGACTTTGACAATTACAAGCAATTGAAGTAAATAAAATATAGACTTTGACAATTACACTTGAGGTGTTTTATTACGTAGAGTATTGGTACCAAATACAAATTATAATTATGAGGGAAAAACCACCAAATATAGCAGTCTAGACTTTGACACAGATTACCACAATGCAACTTTGTTAATCGGACTACCTACCACAACCATCTGAAAGACCGATAATTCCTCCATATTTCGAGACACCTCCATCTTGCACCAGATTCGGGAGGTCCCGAATGATACTTAAATCCATTTCTGATTTTATATCTTCATCAAAAACAAGTCTCACATGAGACTCTTTCACCTCAACATCATCATAGTCTTCGAATGAAAAAGTACAAAATTCTTTACTTCCATCTGTATAATTATATTAATCCGATATGAATTGACTATGAATTTTATTGGTTTTATTTAGATGGTGATCATGGTTTGCAAAAAGGTCTGAATTTGGTATCTCTTTTTAACAATAGTTCATATATTCCATAAAATGAGGGACATTTTCATCTTTTCATATATTTTTGTCTTTTACCCGATCAAAAATTTCTATTGTATAGACCGTGTTGGTGGATCTTCACGACCAAAGAAACGTAGAATTACTTGGAAAAAAAAGTGTGGTGCAAACATTACTTACAAGATTCAAATCCAAAATATTTAGGTGTATCTAATCATCAAGAAATGGGTAATCAGTGTATCCAACTACAGGATCATCGGTATAAAATGTACTTCTATCGTACTTGTTTAGCTGAGCATTGAGCCTAAACCTCCGAGGTAAGTCGGGGTTGGCCAAGAACGCGCGTCCAAACGCTACGAGATCCGCATCCCCATTTTCAACCACACGATTTGCTTCATCTCGATCGTGGTACCCGCCAGCAACGATGAAAGTACCTGCAAACGCCTTCCGCATCAACACCAAAGTGTTCCGAGTCTCTCCCTTCTCAAACTGAGTCACCATTCGTGGCTCGATCACATGACAATAAGCAATTCCGAGTCGACTCAGCGACTCAGCCATGAAAATGCCGAGCGAGTGAGGATCCGAGTCACCAGATTCATTGTAGTCGGTGAACGGAGACAACCTCACTCCGACTCTCTCGGATCCGATCTCGTTCGAGATTGCTTCAACAATTTCGAGCGGAAACCGGCAACGATTCTCTAGACGGCCACCGTATCGATCCGTCCGATCGTTTACTTGATCTTTCATGAACTGATCGATTAAGTATCCGTTTGCTCCGTGAATCTCAACACCATCAAAACCCGCTTTGATTGCGTTTCTTGCAGCGATCCGGAAGTCGTTAACGACTTGGGAGATTTCGTCGGTGGTTAATCTGTGTGGAGGTGAATAGTGAACATCTTCACCTTCAGAACCGCCAATAAACAACCGTGCGTAAATTGGCTTGTCGGTGCTGGATATCGGAGACCGACCGTCAGGCTGATAACCTAAATGCCGAAAAACAAAAGAAGAAACCGGATTTGGATTAGCAGCAGGTTACAGAACGCTTATCGAGTTGTACTATTTTGAATAATGCACAATCCACGATGCATTGTTGTGTTGTACTTACTGTCAGGCACAAACCGATCTGGACCAGCAAGACCCTTGCCGGTACGAACCGGTCCGTACCCATCTTTACTTACTGGTGTTGGAAACTCTGCCAGAATGCCAAAGTTGGCAAAAGAATATTCCTCCGTTGTTATGAACACCATCAACTATGGGTTTCCAAGCTTCTACATGCTCTTTCTTCCAAATCCCAGGTGTGTTTGGTATTCTAGTAACAATAAAGTTTGTTTTAGTTCTTATTTTGAGTTTTTCTTAATTAGTGCAACAAACGTTCAATTTGAGTAAAACTTTGATTACTCGCAACCCCGAGGGGCCCCACATGTAATCCGCCCCAATGAACCAAATGTGATGAGGTATTTCAAAAGGTGACTCAGCAGTTGGGGCTAGCGGAGGGGTTCAAGCTCGTCTCTCGCAGATTTGAACTTGTTGTATATTTGAGCAAAGTCGCTCCATCTCTTTGGCAATTGAGCCACACACCCGAGGGTGCAACAATCGTTCTATTTTTAGGGAAATTGAACAAAATAGCCAATCTCACCAACCAACTTCACTTTTTAGCCACCTATTCAGTTGAATTCTCATTTTAGTCAAAATTTACGCATAAATTTCAATCCTTGTGCAGAAAATTGAACAAAAAATCAATGGAAAGATTCAAATTCTAGGTAAGAATTCAAATTTCTATGTTTTTTCCTTTATTTTTTTTTCCAAAAAAACAAATTTCTACTTAAATTTTGGCTATTTTGGGAAGATGATCTGAAAAGTGGCTAAAAAGTGAATTTGGTTTATGGTATTGGCTATTTTGGTCAATTTCCCCTATTTTTATTATTTTGTACCCATTTTGATGGGTAACAGAAAGATCGTGTAACTATCGATGAAAAATATCACATCAAAATCAAACAATATCATGTTGGATGAAGCCCCTTAATAAGGTGAAATGTGTAAAAAGTAGAAAAAACTGAAAGTTTGTTACATGAATTGAGAAAACAAATTAATCATTGCTTTAAATAGGAATTAAAACAAATTTTCTTATGTTTTGATGTATTTTGTACCATAAAAGTTAAAAGTAAATTAATAAAAAGAGTGGCGTACCCTTGAGCAGTATCTGAAATCCCGGATGCTTCACTGATCAACAACCCGCCTTTGGTCGTTCTTTGTGTGTAATACAAAATGGCATGTGGTTGTGGCGTGAAGTTATAGGATCTTAGTCTTGATAAAGGTGCCAATACAACCCTGCCATTTTTAGTTCGATCAAAACTGTTTCAGACTCAAAATCTATTGTATGAGTGAAAGTTTAACAATCTGAATAGGAAACCTAGTAAAACCAAAGTGAACCAAAACCCCGACCAAACTGAACTTCTTTTGCAACAATTTGAAAGAAAAACTCATAATTGATGCAGAACGCGTGCTGTTTTGACATTTGAAAGTCGAACTATTTGAATTCTCACTCAAAATTTGATGGAATCGACCAATTTTCTTGTACTTTTTTTTACAAATAGAGGTACCCTTTTCTTAAAATCGTTATGCTGATAATATGTCGAAAAGAAAAGAGGAAAAATCCTAGTTCATCCATTTTTGACTTTTAAATTGCAAAATAACTTATTTTTCATTTAAGAATTCTGATAAAAATCAGGGATTTCATCAAAACTATCGTGCACTCAAAAATTCGGAATTAACAAACCGAAAATTTGAATGAGATCAGAAATAAAGATATGAAGATCAATTACCTGTGAGAAAGATGAAAGATGGTCATGTTGTATGGTGAAAGGAGGGGTATGGACTCCATTGTTGCTTCTTCATTTTTCTCTCTACCACCTTTCTCCATCTTTATTTTCCAAAAGGTAATTTTGGTTCAAATTTAACACCACCGAAACCAACCACTTATCTAAATTTGTAATATTTTATGACGTCTTTTCAATGTTATCATTTTCAATACGGTTGTTAAATCAAGATATTTTTAAATGAAAAATATATGTTAACAAATAGAAAACCAAGGGGTTTTGCAAACCAACCGATTTTCGTAAGTAATTTTTTTTGGTGTGAAAGGTGCATTTTTGGGGTGTGAAAGGTGCATGTCCTAAACTTTGAGGGGTGTTGCAGAATTATGCCTTGCATGTGAAGTGATAATCCAACCATGCCATCTGTTGTTGTGCTTAACTTTTGTTATAAATTTTGTTTCAACGTATTTAAGGGCACCCCTCAAAATCAATTGAGTGCACCTTTCAGACGCCTAAATTTTTTTATCTTGCAATTATCGAGTGAACGGATGTATGGGAGCCCACTCAGTTCCTAATAGGTTCGCCCCTGCTTGAGGATGAAGTCGAACACAACATAGGAACATAGTCACATAGATAGTTATTCTTTTAGCTTATTAAGTAGGGAAAAGTTAAAAATAAAAACCCAACAGACTTTCTGATTTCGAGTGATTAAGTACTTGAACAATTATTTTGAGCAAACAAATCTTGGACTTGTTAAAATATATTGAATAAGTACCGGACCAAATTGATTTCATTTAGAAAAAACGTAGTTTTGCGTCTTGCTTAAAAGGTTGATTTCATTTAGAAAAACGTAGTTTATTCTTCAAACCGACACACTTAACTTTTTTCCGGGTCAAATCCCGTTGACTTTTCTACAGGTTCAAACCTCAATTGTACATGCATTTTATCTATCTTAAAGGTTCCCCAACTCGACAAAAATCTTGAAGCAATAACGAATGTCAACTTCAATCGAACAATCCAAGAAATAAAATGTTTTCTACCAATAAAATTGTAAATATCTTATCAAAATATTTAAATATTTGTAACCTAAATATTTATTTTGGTTTGTGATTTTGAAAATATAGACCTTATATTTTGGTCCAATATCGTCATTTTCATGCCACTTCATCTTATCTTCATCTACTTGAATATTTTTTTTGCATAAATTATAGTTTACGTCCACGTGACTTATTAAAAAGCATTATTTTTATTTTTATATTTTTGAAATTACAATTTTTATATTTATGTTTTTTGTCATTTTTGTCTTTATAATTTACAATTTATTGATCTTTCATCCTTGTAATTTACAAGTCATTGTTATTTTCGTCCCTCCTACTTAAAGGTAAAAGTTAGTCTTAGAGACTAAAATAACAATGAATTTCAAACTACAGGGATAAAAGCTGCAATTTCAAGACTACAAGTTTGAAAGTTGTAATTTATAACAAACCATAAGAAAAAAACATAGTTTACCATTTTTTTAAGTAAAGTTCAAACGATCTGTAACACCTCGAATTCTTGCATTGTTTGTAGTTAGAGAAGGTGGTCGAAATGAAGAAAAAAAGTTTCCATCAGTGTTTGGCGCGGATCACCGTGCGGGTGGAATCGCACGACAATCCGTGCGGAACTCTGCCAACCACGACTCCAGTGCTCCGCAAGGATCGTCGCGCGAGTTGAACCGTGTGGGCATCCGCGTGCGCACGCAGAACCTGTTAAATAGAGTAAAATCGGCCTCCAACCCTCATTTTACTCCATTTTTTCCATCAAATCTCATAGGGTGCGATTTTTCTCAAGGAAACCTGGTAAGTCTTCCCCCTCTTCACCCTTCCATCATTAATGTCTTCCATCTACTCTAAGCCCTTAACCATTTATGACATTTAGGTTTGTGTTAGTCCAAATCTCTCAAGGATCTCCTCTCATATCTCTATTTACTTGGTATTTTAGGGTTCTTAAGTTACAACCCTACAAGGTGAGTTCATTCTCTTTTATAAACCTTATACATGTTAAAATGTGGATTGTAACCTTCTCAACATCTCCATTTTTTATTTATTTGATGGTAATTTGGGAGTAACTATATGGGTTTATGATTTTCGCATATATGGTGGCATTTAATTGTTGGAAGTTATTGATTGGTTTTGTGGTCATTGAATGAATTATTTAATTGGCTACATTTGGGCGTCATAAACCCCCCCCCCCCCCCCCCCCACACACACACATATATATATATATAATCTTTGATCCGATGATAGAACGTTAGTTTTCCACATTGAGGCACGTTTAGGCATCGGATGAGGTATAAGCCTTACGTGCTAGTACACGATATTGGGTGAGGATCTCAATGTAATTGTTATACTATGTATAGAATGTTGAAGAACATAAAGAACATAAAAGAAAGATGAAAAACAAGATGATTAACAAAAGATTACTTAATATTAAAAGAGAATTGGAGCTGATTAAAATTAGCTATCAAAAGTATCTAGAGGTGAATGGATGATGATAGTAGTGTGAGTAGTGATGGATGCATGATGAGGGATGGATACAATAAATTCCCCAAGATCCCTCTATTTATAGGAAATAGAGAGGGGCCAAAAGTGTTAACCAAGCCTACTTAAGGTGTTAAGTTTAGCATCTTAATACAAAATTACATCACTAAGGAATATTACAACTAAGAGCTTCAAATCAGCTGGAACAAACTATTATCCAGCGGTCCATAGAATTGCTAAGTCCACTCGTCTTTAATCAGTTTCCAATAGGGGTGCTCACGGGTTGGGTTGATCGGGTTGAAGACTTTTTAACAACTCAACCCAATATAGGCGGTTTGAAAATTTTACAACCCAACCCAAACCGTTCGGGTTGGTCGGGTTGGTCGAGTTGTGTTTAAACAAGATGAAATCAAATTTAGAAATATAAACATAAAGGAAACATTTCTTTGAAATACAACCGAATGACCGATAATTCATGAGAGTATGTAAGTTCATCAAAAATATTACGATATTACATATAAAAATGTCTAAACCAAATGATAATATGTCAATCAACAACAATTGTTTTAGACGTCTCCAACCCCGATGCTTTCGCTTTCTTGGCCTTGAGGTTGGTCGTGTCATCATCAACCATTTGGTACAACTTATTCATACTTCTTAAATCTTAAATATATCACATTTAGTTAATTTTTTAATTTGCACACACAGTGTGTTTACATTTATTAAACGGTAACACCCTCAAAATCCGGAATAGCAACTTATTTAAAATTTCTAAATACATCAACAAATACCTTGAACTACAAACATAAATTGAGAATCAACCTCAATATTCCCATTCATCTTATACATACATTCTATGAACAGGACGGGTGTTACTAAACCCAATAACAAATACTATCTTCAATCCTGCGGAGGACTTAATGCCCATGCATAGTCTTTATCTCCAAACTGGGACCTGATGCACATGCCGACAAATAAAAAGGGTTAGGCTTAACGCCTAGTGAGCTCAAGAGTTTTAAGATGAATGAATAAATCTTTAAAAGCAAGGAAACCAGTTTAAAGCGAGATCCTTCGAAATAATATACTTTAAAACGGAAACGACACATTTTCCCACAATATGCACTTTTAAAGACAATGCTCCCAAACACACGTTTCATATAAAATGATGCAATCCAGAACTCACCCAAGATGGGGTCATAGTTCGACATTCCAATTCATGGAAATGTAAATAATACCTTATATCCCAAAACACCCAAAACACGGGCGGGACATAATACTCGACCCTTAAGTAAAGGAAAACGATTTATAATAATATGGTACGCCATTGGAAATATGTAACTCGATATAATACTCACGCGACCATAAAGTATAATGAAATCCAAATACCGAAACGTGGAAACGACGCGGTCCATTCGACTTTAATATACGTGGGAAGAACCCAATATTAGAGCCAACATTTACCGTCAACCACTAAAACTCAAATTGGTAAAATACCACATTACCATATAAAATACCACGAATCAACGATGAAGAGATCTGTATACACCGAGAATAGAAAACACGCAAGTAGGTCGTTCACGCGACTTCCTTGCATATCATCTAAACGTTTCCATCTTGGGTGGCGAGAACACGTGAATGGGGCCACCCGCGATGTTTGTTGGATTTCACCACACATCTGACATCCTGGACTGCATGCCTCTCATGACATCTCCCACAGACCGTTTAATGCTTCTGGCCTTACTCCATTACTCCATTGGAGTTCCACTTTCGAGGACTTACAAACATGGATGCCTATCCAACCTAGACGAGTTCCAACTCTGTGGCCCGAGCCACATATTCCTACTCGCTAGCAAACCCGAGCGGTCACTAAATGTAACCCAAAACCTCAGGCATTACCAAACCGACAGACTTACGTGCCTATGGATCCAATACAACACTGTCTAACATTACATGAATCCAATTGAATGACTAACGCACTCAAAATATGTAACTCACCAACGATACGAAATTAATCGTCATCTTATTCAAAACCCCCGCTGGTTATAAATCCGGACAAATGTCTACACGACTCATTTTAAGCCAACACCGAGCTAAGATGTTCAAAATCCATTTGACCAATAATTATCGGTCATCCAAATAATGAAATGTCTTTAAAATAACGTTTATGAAGACACATATCTCAAAGACGAGATTAACCCAAACTCCACACGAAATGGGACTAACGATTTTCCAAAGGGTTTATGAATGCAAATGTACCAAAATGCATATAACATGAAATAGACTTCATTTGTACAATCAATGATGCATAATTCATGAGAATAGCTTTTACTTGTACAAAATCACCATGAATGTGAAAACCATGCTATTTACCCGTTAGAACATTCAAAACCCAAATATGAGCATTTTATGAGGTTAACACAACCCAAGTTCACCAAATATGAAAACTTATCAAAATAATCACTCTTTGACAAATAACCAAGTAAAACATATTTTACTTCAAAATACTCCAAACTTATCAACAGTTAACCATTTCGTATAAAACACTTTAAAATAACCATTTTGGCATGTACACCATTTTCACAAATCAACTTGAACTCACTTTGCTAGATTTAGGCTAAATCTAGATTTTACCCACTTAGAGTTTTCCTTGAAGAAACTTGATTCTTCAAACCAAATCTTCCAAAACCTAGATTCACAAGGTTCCAACCATAAATAATCATAATCAATCACTTAGAATCATTCCCCAAACATTTTATACCAAAATCCCCAAATGTGGCAAGAACCCTAATTTTGACCCAAAACTCCCAAAATTATCCAGACCGAAATTTAGAGAAATCAAACACTAGGAAACTATCAATGGAGCATTTATAACTTATTTCATGGTTTAGAAATGGAAGGGATACACTTACCACTTAGGTTTTGATGAAAACCTAGAAAACCCAAAAATTCTTGAAGATGGAGGTGATGATGATGAACTCTTGATCCTTGCTTCCACTCCACCACCAAATAATCTTGGATCTTCCCAAAACTAACAATCTAACCTTGAAAAGCTCTCAAATATGAAACCATAGCAAGTTGAATCGCCAAAAACGGAGTTGAAATGAGAAAGTTATGACCAAATGAAGAAAAACCCGATTTTATGCACTGGAGGTTTGGCGCGACCCTGACATGCGACAGTGACATTGTCACTGTCGAGGGCACTGTCGCACGAAATGTACCGAAAGTCATTAACACTATTTCGGTCGTAACTTCTTCGTTATAGCTCCGTTTTCGCTCCGAAAAGGACCGTTGGACTCGTAATTGAATCCTTTATTCATCAAGACTATAAAATCAAGGATTCAAGCCCAAAATCAAATATCTTATTTTTCCTTAATATATCGGTTTCTGTATTAACTTGAAAAGATACCTTTCGAAAATCGGGGTGTTACAATCCTCCCAACCTTGGAATGATTTCGTCCCCGAAATCTAGGTTCCCATGAAACCTTACACGTAGAAGGGTTGCCCTTAACCCATCTGCCAGCACCACTATCATGACCCTTGCACTGATACTCCCATCAACTGCCCCTCTTGGGCACATTGTACCCATAACCAAGCGAACACTTAACTCACCAAAATAACCTTTACCCATAAGGTTACGGTCAGCTCCCAACCTTGGTTGGCAATTACTACCCCAGGTAGTTTGTGACCCCAACTTTCCACCGATCGATTTCCTTCGGATCTACACAGTTCCGGACCCAACATCAAGGATTGCAACCAAACTTCTAAAATCCTTAGATTTCGACTGGTTCATTCCTAATGTCTATAAATACATTCTTCCAAGGCGCACCAATACGTCTTTCATGTAACCGGTTAACACAGATTCGGCTGACATTCAACTCCGATCCAACACAAATCCCACGACATTCCTAAAGTAAAATCTTTATCACCACAAGAATGCTTAAACACCTCGATACTTAATCCTCAATACCCATACTCCTTTCTAAATCCATCACTGAAAGGTCAATATTTTCCATAACCAACCGGGTTACATCCATACATTCCAAGATCCAATGACCTCAAGAAAATAAGTTGACGCCTAGGACTAAATGGTGACCTCGAAAACGTAGACATCCCGCCCAAAATTCCATTCTAGGCGGATTGTCGCACTAAGGTTGACACCTAACAGAGAGCTAAAATTTCCTTTAATCGCGGAACCCGCTAAGACGGTACACCAACCACATAAGCCATGGTGTCACACCGACGAGCAGCCCACCAAATCGAACCCAATCTAATCGCCCACAAATACCTAAAACTTTAACTCGCATGATTACCGAAGCATAAAATCACTCCTTAATAACTGGGAAACTTAAATCTACTATTTCCATAATACAAGCGCACACAGATTCCAAAAGCTCCACGCCCAAAATATCAAGGTTGACCGCGAGTCGGATCATCCGACGCTTCAAATCCCAAGGACTCCCTTAGTCCCTAATTACAACTGTTCTTACGCCAGGGTTTAAGTCTATAGACCTAATGAGTTCAAGGTTTTTCGACCAATACGCTAATTCGAAGTTCATAAAACTTTCAAATACATAAACGGTTAAACGATTAGACGTGCGGTAAAAATACTCTATCGTACAACCGATAGGTTTCAAGATTGATCAACAACACGGCGCATATGAAGTTATTTCCAAAAAAACCTTTAACCCATGCCTACGTTAAATAGAACAATAATAAAGTACGCGCAACAATTTACACTATAAACGTGAAAACAGGTTCTTGCACAACAACACGTGCAATAAATGTTTGTACACTCCAAACGAGAATTTCACAATTTTAACTTCAAAAATTCTGCCTCTTTAACCAAAAGACGTTGTGGCAAAAGAATTTTCAACAAACCCCAAAAGCAGGGATAAAAGAATTTGTCTTTATAATTTACACGTGCAATAAAAGAATTTGTCTTTATAATTTACAATTTATTGATCTTTCATCCTTGTAATTTACAAGTCATTGTTATTTTCGTCCCTCCTACTTAAAGGTAAAAGTTAGTCTTAGAGACTAAAATAACAATGAATTTCAAACTACAGGATAAAAGCTGCAATTTCAAGACTACAAGTTTGAAAGTTGTAATTTATAACAAACCATAAGGAAAAAACATAGTTTACCAGTTTTTTAAGTAAAGTTCAAACCATCTGTAACACCTCGAATTCTTGCATTGTTTGTAGTTAGAGAAGGTGGTCGAAATGAAGAAAAAAAGTTTCCATCAGTGTTTGGCGCGGATCACCGTACGGGTGGAACCGCACGAAAATCCGTGCGGAACTCTGCCAACCGCGACTCCAGTGCTCCGCGCGGATCATCGCGCGAGTTGAACCGTGCGGGCATCCGCGTGCGCATGCAGAACCTGTTAAATAGAGTAAAATCGGCCTCCAACCCTCATTTTACCCCATTTTTTCCATCAAATCTCATAGGGTGCGATTTTTCTCAAGGAAACCTGGTAAGTCTTCCCCCTCTTCCCCCTTCCATCATTAATGTCTTCCATCTACTCTAAGCTGTAACACCCCGAATTTCGAAAGGTATCATTTCAAGTTTATACAGAAACCGATATATTATGGAAAAATAAGATATTTTATTTTGGGCTTGAATCCTTGATTTTATAGTCTTAAGAGATGAAGGATTCAATTACGAGTCCAACGGTTCTTTCCGGAGCGAAAACGGAGCTATAACAAAGAAGTTATGACCGAAACGGGATTTGACCAAATAAGAAGAAAAATCAGTGGCTGAAGTACCTTGCTATGTGGGTTGCTGAAGTTGAACCCACGAAGCAACCTACGAGAATGGTGGCCAAAATCAGTGGCTGACGTACCTTGTTACGTGGGTTGCTGAAGCTGAACCCACGGAGCAACCCACGAGAATGAAAATTAGGGTACCTTGTTATGTGGGTTGCTGAAGCTGAACTCACGGATCAACCCACGTGAATGGCTGGACGTTTTTATACATTATTTTTCCCCAAATATTTCTCATTTTCTCATCCAAACTTCTTCTACTCTCTCCCAAACCGATTCCCTTCTTTTCCCTTCAAACCCTAACTTATTTTGGCTCAAATCCTTGGATTTTGTGGAGGTAAAACATCATCAAGCGGTAGGATTGAAAGCCATGGTCAAGGATTCACCATCTCCATCTTCATCTTCAACCTCAAGCTTATTTTGGGTTTTCTAGGTTTTCATCAAAACCTAAGTGGTAAGTGTATCCCTTTCATTTCTAAACCATGAAATAAGTTATAAATGATCCATTGATGGTTTCCTAGTGTTTGATTTCTATAAATTTCGGTTTGGTTAATTTTGGGAGTTTTGGGTCAAAATTTGGGTTTTTGCCCAAAATAGAGATATTGATGTTAAGTGTTTGGGGAACAATTATTTATGGTGGAATATGTATATTTATGGTTGGAACCTTGTGGATCTAGGTTTTGGAAGTTTGGTCATGAAAATCCAAGTGTTCTTCAAAGGAGCTATGGTTGGGGGAAAATCTAGATTTAGCCTAAATCTAGCAAGGTGAGTTCAAGTTGATTTGTGAAAACGGTGTACATGCCAAAATGGTTATTTTAAAGTGTTTTATACGAAATGGTTAACTACTGATAAGTTTGGAATATTTTGAAGTAAATTATGTTTTACTTGGTTATTTGTCAAAGGGTGAGTATTTTGATAAGTTTTCATATTTGGTGAACTTAGGTTGTGTTAACCTCATGAAATGCTCATATTTGGGTTTTGAATGTTCTAACGAGTAAATAGCATGGTTTTCACATTCATGGTGATTTTATACAAATGAAGTCTATTTCATGTTATACGTATTTCGGGTACATTTGCATTCATAAACCTTTTGGAAAACCTTTGGTCCCATTATGTGTTGAGTTTTGGGTTAATCATGTCTTTGAGGTATGTGTCTTCATAAACGTTGTTTAAAGACATTTCATTATTTTGGAAACCGTTAATGGTTGGTCAAATGGATTTTGGGTGTTTTAGCTTGGTGTTGACGTAAAAGGATATTGAGGACATTTGTCCGGGTTTATATAACTCGATTTAGAGTTCAAATTGGGATTTACGTCTTAATGCATTTTATTGCATATTTATAATTACAGACTCGAGTGCGTTGTCATTCCTGGGTAGTCGTGTAATCTTAGACTGTGTTGCATTGGATCCATAGGCACATGAGTCAGTCTTATTTGATGGTCATTTGGGTGGTACGGGGTTGGACTCCGGGACACACGTTTTATGACCTTGTCCATTCAAGGAGTACACTAGGAGGACTGAGTCCGGGTGGTGCTATCGTGGCGTGGAGTAGCCATTGGATGGACGTTTTGGACCTCCGACAGGTGGGGCAATGCCTTGGTTGTATCCCCCTTTGGGCCGGGCCTTGGAGCGGTATTCTCGTTGTTATATCGCTAAGGTCAGTTGACTCTTTGGTGTAGCTTGAAGGGAGTCGTAGGGACACTTGGGCTTGTGTGTCGTGAATGGTCATACGATTAACGTTGTATGAGTGGCATACTTTTGTGTTCCTCCACTCTCAACGGATACGGGAAGCCCCCGTCGTCGGCCCGTTGTATTTTGGATATTTAGTTGTCCATGTTTTAATATTGGGATTTCATTCTACTTTATGATCGCGTGAGTATTATATTGGGTTACATGTTTTCAATGACGTACCATATTATTTAAGAATCGTTTTCCTTTATTTATGGGTCGAGTATTATGTCTCGCCCGTGTTTTGGGATATGAGGTTTTATTTACAATTTCATAATTGGAATACCGAACTATGACCCCATTTTGGGTGAGTTCCGGATTGCATCATTTTACATCAAGGGTGTGTTTGGGAGCATTATCTTTAAAAGTGTATATTATGGGAAAATGTGTCGTTTCCATTTTGAAGTATAAGATTTCGAAGGATCTTGATTTAAACTGATTTCCTTTCTTTTAAAGATATATTCGTTCATGTTAACACTCTTGAGCTCACTAGGCGTTAAGCCTAACCTTTTTATTTGTCGGCATGTGCATCAGGTTCCTAGCGGGGGGTTCAGTTCTAGCGGTGCTGTGAAGAGTTGAGTCTTAGCCTTACAAAAGTAAGTAATTGGTGAAGTCTTCCGCGAGTTGGAGATAGTGGCATGTTTTGGGTTTTAGTAGCACCGTCCTTATTGTTTACTGTATGTATAGATAGAAGGTGTGTATTGTAGCTAAATCCGAATTCGTGGTTGTAGATGATTCATTTATTGATGTATTTAGAAAATTTTAAATAAGTTGTTATTTCCATATTCGAGGGTGTTACAAGTTGGTATCAGAGCTTAAGTTTGAGAGAATTAGATATTGATTGTAGGATGCCTAGACTCAAACTAGCGTTTTTATAAGTGATTGTAAGTGAAGTTGCACATTAGGAACCTTAAGATAAGATATTATGGAGTTGATCGAGTCACTAGAAACGGGAAATTTGTCGAGGGTCGCAAGAATGAGCATGTGCGGTACGTTCATAATGGCACCTGGCCAGTGTTATGGTGAACCTACATACTACATGTGTATACTTGAACTACCTTGTTATGATTAACGTTGGGGTAGTGAGAAGGTTTCTAAGTGAGTAATCTAAGGAAACGTTGATGTCTATAGCAATGTCACGATGAAGTGATAGTTAAGTGTGTTGAATGCATTAAGTTGATCGTCTTGAGTAAGAATAATTGGTAGGAGTAGAACCTTGAGCTTATGGAATTGACGTTATACGAGGAGAGATTGTAAGGTGAACCGATGAAATATCCGAGTGTTGCCTTAAGATGTGGAGTATCCGGATGACAATAGTAGGAAATCGAGATTGTTGTCCTAAGATGCTTGATGCACCCGGATGATATTAGTATGTCGGGTTGTTGAGAAGCGTAGTCCAGAGGGGTGAATGCCGACCAAATTCATGCACTAAAGTTATTTCTAAAATGAGTTTGCATACATTATTTCTCTTGTTCGCCAAACTTAAAGTGTTGGATTATAAAGTTTTAGTAAAACATTTAGCCCTCATCTGATTTTAAACTGTGAGCTTAATCTTGCATGAAATAGTTTTGTTGCACGTGGTTACAATTTATATTGAAAATCTCTCCGTCCCTGTTTTGTGTTTAACGCTATCTTTGGACATCTTAAGATCCGTATTTTAATACCACATGTGGTATTGGACAAGCGACCGTAGAATTTTTAACTTTGACATTGGATCTCCTCCACGTATGTTAAGGTTTTAAAGGAAGAGTTGTCCCGCTGTTCTTGAGTCGGGATTTTCTATGTAATTTTAGTCTATATGGGTCGTGTTTAATTTTACGGGGTATAGTTTTGCGATCTCTTTGGGTTCGTAAGTGTATTTTGAGAGGTGTGAGTTTTAACTTTATGTCGTATAATTTCCGAGCTTTTGAGGGTCTTATCTCATGAGAGTTTTGTTGAAAGGGGTCACTTTATCTTACGTGGTGGTTTTAAATTTTTTTAACCTTTTTAGACTTATAGTCGTTTTACGCTTTTGTGTTGGGAAACAGAGATTTTGTCACCGCTTGTTTTTGCCGTCATTGAGTTTATGAAAGTCTAGTTGGGTTAATGGCATTCCATTTTACGACCATTCGAACCGCGTAATAAAAGGGAATTTTTGAGAACGTGTAGGCTTGCATTATTGTGTGCGTTAATTTACGAGTTTTGTTTAATACTTTGTCTCATGCGAGTCTTGCATCTACATTTTTGCAACCGTAAGAGGCACCTTGAAAATCTTAATGTCGCATGATTGCATCTTGAGTTTTACACGGGTATATGTGCATACTTTTGGGTTGAATTTGATTTTCACTCGCGTAAGTAAACATGTGAAATATTTATGTTGTCTCATATTAAACTTTTAATCTAAACGTGCTTCGATTGTTGACCTTGTTGTTATAAATTTTCTGCAATACATGAAATGAATTTTTGGGTTGCATATCGTTGTAGTTACCATCTTGGTCAAATGTGTTTTATCGGTGTGGATCAAGGCTTTAAACTCAATTTGAAAATTTGTTTGCGTTCCCATCATTCTACAAGTTTTAGGGAATAAACTGATGCATCAGAGACTTGTTGAAAATTTTATGTCGCAATGACTTTTGGGCTGGGAAGTCAGAACTTTAAAATTAATTTGTGAATGTCTCTTTTGGGAATTGTACTAACTTTTATTACACATGTTATAGTGCGGAAAGTTATCTTTCATATGCATACTATAAATTGATGCATACTAAGACCCTGTAGTCCGTTTGAAAATTTTGTTACGTATCTTTCATTATCGTATTATTAGCGTAAGTACTGATCAAATGAGTTTTGAAAATGGTTTTATATGTGTGGCATTGTGATCACTTTTGAAACCTATCGAATGCGCGATAGTGTGTTTCCACCGCACATCTAATTGTTATAAAACTTATGAATTTGAGAGTTTATAAATTTCAAATTGGCATAGTAGTGTGAAAAAACTTGAACTCATTGGGCTATAGGTGTAAGCCCCTAGTGTTAGAAGTCGATATTAAAGATTAAGAGAGTCCTCGGAGTTTGAGGCATTAGACAAGTGCTTTATCCCAGTTAGTTAAGTAACGATCCTTATGCTTCGTTAAACCTACGGATTAGAATCATGTTCGGTTGTTCGAATATGATTGATTTTAGAATTGTGGGAATTTGGTACGACGGCATGCTATGTTACGGTGGTGTACTATATTGTTGGGTAATTGGATTAATGATGATGTTATGGTTGACTGGTAAGAATGTTGGATTTGGCTGACTACTTCCAAGAATAGGTGTCAACTTTGAATCGACATTGCTAATCAGGAATGAAATATTTGGTAGTATACCCACGTTTGCTTAATGGTCATTCCGAGGATAGGTGTCGACACTCTATTTTGAGGACAATAATTGTTGGTATGCTTCAGTGTACTTATGTTAGATCTGGTGTGTTTGCAGGACAAGCGGTAACCTTAAGGAAATTAGATGTTGACAATTAAGAATCAACCTTTGCTATTTTGATAATTGTCAGAACTTTCGCCAATTCGGAATTAGATGCTTGAGTGCATGGTGGGAGTTGGTGATAATGTTTATTGGATACATTTGGTGGGAAGTCGAGGAGGACATGAAACGAAGATACCCTCGCTTGTTTGTGTAATTAAGATTTCGAGGGCGAAATCATTTCCAAGTTGGGGAGTATTGTAACACCCCGAGTTTCGAAAGGTATCATTTCAAGTTTATACAGAAACCGATATATTATGGAAAAATAAGATATTTTATTTTGGGCTTGAATCCTTGATTTTATAGTCTTAAGAGATGAAGGATTCAATTACGAGTCCAACGGTTCTTTCCGGAGCGAAAACGGAGCTATAACGAAGAAGTTATGACCGAAACGGGATTTGACCAAATAAGAAGAAAAATCAGTGGCTGAAGTACCTTGCTATGTGGGTTGCTGAAGTTGAACCCACGAAGCAACCCACGAGAATGGTGGCCAAAATCAGTGGCTGACGTACCTTGTTACGTGGGTTGCTGAAGTTGAACCCACGGAGCAACCCACGAGAATGAAAATTAGGATACCTTGTTATGTGGGTTGCTGAAGCTGAACTCACGGATCAACCCACGTGAATGGCTGGACGTTTTTATACATTATTTTTCCCCAAATATTTCTCATTTTCTCATCCAAACTTCTTCTACTCTCTCCCAAACCGATTCCCTTCTTTTCCCTTCAAACCCTAACTTATTTTGGCTCAAATCCTTGGATTTTGTGGAGGTAAAACATCATCAAGCGGTAGGATTTTGTGGATCTATGTAACACCCGTGTTCCGTTAACTCGTACAAGTTGTGTTAAGTGAAACTAGAATTAAACTCAAAATGTGAAGAAATTGACTACTAATGATAAATATGGAATTTATCAAAGTCGAGGGACTAAAATTGAAAAATTGAAAAATATAACAACAATTAATGGAAAGTAAAACCCAGTTCCAGTTTTGGTCTTCTTCTTCCTCACGCCAAAATCCAAGAACCCTAGCCAAACCATTCTTCTTCAAATTATACTCCATAACCTTGAAGAAATGATGAAATATTGAAGATTTGAAGGTAATTTTTGAAGGTAAACCATTGGGTAAGCTCAATATCTTGAAATCTTTGTTGATTGATGAAAACATATGTTAAGTGTGTGTGTATTTGTGTGATTAGGGGCTGGACTTTGCAAAGGATTAAAAGAATGTGTGTGATTAGGGGCTGGACTTTGCAAAGGATTAAAAGAATCAACATCTTGAAGAAGTTATAATTATCTCTAAAGTAAGAACTTTGTAGATATTTGAGTTTGATATTGGTAGCTTAAGATTCTAGTGGGTTTTGGTTAATATGGTGTTAAGGGCAATAAAATCAAAAGGAAAATACTCTAATCTTGTCAATATATGGTTTAGAATGATTGTAAAGTCAAGTGTTAGTGATTGGTATGTTAAACATTAAGTATGGTGTTGTTGGAATGAAGCAGAAAGTTTCTGCCACTTTAAAAATATGTAGAAAATCAACCATTGATCTGATTGAGGTGCATAATACATGGTTGGAAAGATCATTCAGTTTAGAACAACTGTTAAGAAGGATCCGAAAGCTAATTTGGACATTAAATATGTCAAAATCCCAAAATACAGCAGCTAGTATTTGTCAACTCAGGATTTTGCACACTGTTAGTATAAAATTCATGTAAAATCAACCGTTTGTCCAAATGAGATGAGTAATACGTTTCTGGAATCCCTGAACAACGTAGAACATTTTTGTAGTTTACTCGAAAAGCTGGTTTTGAGTCTAAAATGGCTCGAAACAGTGATTTCCATAGCAGATCATGTCAGATTCGAGATTCTGCACACTGTTTTTATAAAATTCATATAGAATTGGTTATTGATCCAAATAAGGTGAATCTGATGGCATTGGTTTCCTAAGAGATAGAAGTATCTTTTTCATTTATATGCCAAAGGTTGGATTGGTTTCTAAGTGGGTGTAAACAGCCCAAACTTTTGAAGGTCAAAAGCTGAAATGTGCAGTAACTTGAATTGCATTGTGGCTTATTCATTAAGCACTTCCGTCTTATGTAAGGATAAAGCTTATACCAATCAGCCATATATGTGGTTAGGATTATTCCATGGATAAAATGAGTTAGGAATGATGATATAATACGTGTATACTCAAGTAAATAGGTTGGTTACTATATAATTAATAATTGGTATTTATTTATATATAAAGGTGATTTGGGTGATTCGTGTCAACATTTCGGCATCCGGTTGTAACATTCCTTCGTATACAACTAAGGTACGGATATCCTACTTTACTTGACACGGGGATAGCCTCTTGCATAAGGCTTCCTAATCCGAATAAATATTGTTGAATTATAGACTATTGGTTCCAAAATTTCGTTCATACTCATATTATATATTTGGAATTGTTTCGTTTGTTTTATATATCATCTTGATTCTCGTTTTGGAATATGAGTGGTTTGATTTGTGAAATTGTATCTATTGGAACTCTTGTCTATAGACTCAACATTGGGGACACCGGTGTTGAGATGCTTCCATGGTGGCTATAACGATCATGGCGTCCTATATGGAATTATACTTGACGAGGTATTGTTAGGGCGTATGGATCGATCCTAGGAACCGTTATCGGAGATAGAATATGGCCATGGCTAAATCCACGGAGAGGATTGCTGTGTTGTGTCCGCACCCCTTTCCTCACTTACGCCCAATTAGACTGATCATCTTTTGGGAACAACGTGTCATTATGATACGATATGGTCTTCGGACCCTTGACTTGAGTTCGGATATTTATTGACTTGAATTGATTCAAAAACCTTTCTTGAACTTCGATTGGAGCTTGCTATCAATTGTTGCTATTGAACTTGTTATCTCATGATTATTGTATTTTATTATCCGTTCACTGAGCATTAAGCTCAGCCGAGATTTTATTTTTCCTCGACAGGTACTTGAATTAGCAGGGCCTTTGGGATGAGAGCATGGAGATAATAGGACAGAAGTTAAATCATAAGAGTTTTTATTTTGTTAATATTTTGATGGCTTGTAATATAGTCATGTGTTTTTGAAACTGTATTTTGGAAACATGTTATCTCCATTTGTGGTTTTGTACAAATTATGGTGATTTATAGTAATCGCTCTGTTTAATTAGTGGAATATGTTTAATTCATTATTGTGGCATCTTCCGTCCTTAACCACGCGGGACGGGGGTGTTACAATTTGTGGTATAAGAGCTATAGGTTATGATCCTGTAGTATAATTTAAGTTTGATCTGTGAGGAATGGGTAGAACTAAGATAGGACCATCTTAGGCACTATACATGCTAGTTAATTAATATCTCGTATGCTTCATTCAAACTTTATATAAAGAAGAACTCAACTTTCCAGAACTTCAAGTGTCGATAAGTATCTACTGTAAGGGTCGGTGGCAGTTACAAAATCGTATTTCAAGTGATTTACGGTCCCAAAAAGTGATAACAATAAATCACGTGCAACTGGCCCGTTACAACAATGCGGAATAACGAGATCTAAATATTGTATATTTTGGTCTATTGATTCATACCGATCCACAAACGTAAATATAGCAGTTATCGAATATACGATAAAATATAACGAAACAACATATAAATCGAGACAGCAAAATTTAACGTGGTTCCATTATCAGTGTGATAGTGTACATCCACAGGGAGAGAGAGATCTTTATATTACCAACCGGGAGAAATTACAACGTGTTTACGAGATCATTGGATCAACAAATCAGCCACCCAAATGTTCCTCCAAAAACGAGATATATATAAATATATATATATATATATATATATATATATATCAATGATATATATTTATATATCAACAAAAGAAACAAGGAAGAAGAAGAAGAGAATTAGAAAGAAGACTTCTAATTTCTTGTTGGTGTATGTAATATGTTGGCAAGCATCCTTATTTATAGGATGAAAAAGAGAAGAAAGATGGAGCAAATGGGGTATGGGTTGGCAATGTATGATGGAAGACATAATCAAGTTGTCTTCTAATTTATAGAATATGTGGTGGCATAATCAAGTTGTCTTCTAATATAGAATATGTGGTCTAAATTAAACCACACATCAATGCATCAAGCACTTGTACATAGTGCTTGGTGAGTTGCACAGCACCAATAAAAACTTATCTGATTTAAGTTTTTCAACACTCCACCATGATGTGCAAATCACCCGACGAAACCAAAGCACGAACCAATCCCCTGAATACGGACAAATAGCTGATAGAGATTGTCACAAGGTAACATAATGCATTTTGACCATGACGAGCTTCGGCTCGGCCATCACCCGTCAAAATCAAAAGCAAAAATCCTCAAGTGAACAATCTCAATAAACGAACGAGTTAAGCAACCCAAAAAACGCGTACCAAGTAATAACTCCCCAAAGATGTCGCTATGTCATCTGTAGCAATATTCTCATCTCTCCTACAAGGTGCCAAATGGCACTAACACAATCTAAGCTGGATCAAATTCGAGCAGTGCTCAAACGCGGCTGACGGTAACGACTTGTTGAACATATCGGCAGCATTATCTTCAGATAATATTTTCTTCAAGTACACAACCTTTGCGTCGTGTAAAGCTACTAGAAATGCATTACGCACATTAATGTGCTTCGTTCGAGAGCTGAACGCCAAATTTGTTGTCAAGTGAATAGCACTCTGGCTATCACAATTAATACGGACAATAGTCTGCTTCAGGCCCAAACCAAACAAGAGTTCCTATAAATGAACTGCTTCTTTAGCAGACTCCACCGTTGCAATAAGTTCAGCTTCGGTAGTTGATAATGCAACAACAGACTGTAATCGAGATCTCCAACTGACAGCTGTTCCACCTAATGTAAAAACATAACCAGAAGTGGATTTCCAACTGACACGATCACCTGCGTAATCTGAATCACAGTAACCAAGAATATCATAATTGTTTTGCATACCATAAATCAGGCCATGAGTTTCTGTACCTTTCAAGTAACGAAATATAGTTTTCACTGCATTCCAATGTGACTTACCCAGGTTTGATAAAAATCGACTAATCACACCAACGAAATGTGCAAGATCAGGACGTGTGCATACCATAGCATACATGAGGCTCCCGACTGCACTGGCATACGAAATCTTCGCCATCTCAGCCTTTCCAATATCGTCTACCGGACAATCGTCTTTTGTAATATTGATGTGTCTTGGAAGTGGCGTAGACACCGACTTTGCTCCATCAAGATTAAACCGCTTCAGAATCTTTTGAATATAGCCCTTCTGTGTTAACCTGAGAGTACGGGACTTTTTGTCCCGAACAATTTCCATGCCGAGAATAACACGAGCTTCACCGAGATCTTTCATTTCAAATTCTGATTTCAACCTATCTTTCAAACGGTTGATTTCAAAATGATCCCTGCAAGCTATCAGCATGTCATCAACATAAAGAAGTAGATAAATAGAAATGTCACCGCTTGATCTATGATAGACACAAGCGTCTTTCTCACTACGCTCAAAACCCAATGAGAGCATAAATAAATCGAACTTCTTGTACCACTGTCGAGGCGACTGTTTAAGTCCATAAAGGGACTTTTTCAACTTACAGACCCAATCAGGCTTGTTGTCGGAGATGAAACATTCTGGTTGCTTCATATAGATGGTTTCCTCAAGATCTCCGTGCAGAAAAGTTGTTTTCAGATCTAATTGTTCAAGCTCCAGATCGAGAATTGCCACAAGGGCCAGAAGGACCCGGATAGATGTGTGTCGAACCACAGGCGTGAAGATATCGTCATACTCGATACCCTTCCGCTGTGCAAAGCCTTTCGCAACCAGGCGAGCTTTATAACGCTTATCGTCTTTGACTTTATAGACCCATTTGCAGCCAATTGTACGACTGCCTTTCGGTAATGGACAAAGCTCCCAAGTGTTATTTTTAGATAGAGCTTCCATTTCCTTATGCATAGCTCCTAACCACTTATCACAGTGGCTCGAAGTTAGGGCCTTCGAATAGTCAAACGACTCATCCTGTACAACATGCAAAGCATACTCAAGCTGGTCAGTAAAACTCATATTTGCAAAATCCCAATCACCATACCTATTAGGAGGACGGATAGTTCTATGGCTCTGCCTCGTAGGTACTGATACTGGAATTGTATCGGCTTGACCTCCACCATCATTCAGAATTTCTTCATGAACTGAACTAACTGGATCAGAAGTAGATGTATCTGGTGGACTAACATCTTCTTCAGTTTCTGATCCCAAAGTGAAACCACGAGCAGATGAGTTGGGTACAATAGGACTGACAATTATCTCATCTCCATCGGTTGTTGGAGAAACAGAAGAGATAACTTCCGGTTCTGGAGCAGGTTGTCGATTATGATTAGACTTGAACATAATCGACTCATCAAAGGTCACATGCCGAGAATGAATCACCTTTCGGGTGACCGGGTTCCAGATTCGGTAACCCTTGATTCCATCTGTATAGCCGAGTAGGAATCCCTTGGTGGCTCTGGGATCCAACTTGTCCTGACCTGACACATGAATATACACAAGACATCCAAATACACGTATGTATTTCAAACAGATACAACCCTTACCCCTCCAAATTTCTTCCAGAATGTTTCCTCCAATGGCTGAACACGGTAACCGATTCACAATGTGTACAGCAGTGTGAAGTGCTTCAGCCCAAAACATTTTAGGGAAACCAGATGTAACTAACATACATCGGACTTTTTATAACAAGGACCTATTCATCCGCTCGGCGACTCCGTTTGATTGCGGATTCCCGGGTGTGGTGTAGTGTCGGTGAATACCTCTACGTGAACAAAAGTCTTTAAAGTTACCACTAGTGTATTCACCACCATTGTCAGATCTAAGAACTTTTAATTTTCTACCGGTCTCGACTTCGACTAGTGCTAACCAAGTTTTGAATATTTCAAAAACATCTGACTTTAACTTAATCACATACACCAAAAGTTTGTGCGAGAAATCATCAATAAAAGTAACATAGTACTTACTTCCACTAAGAGACTGTGTCAAAGATGGTCCCCAGACGTCTGTATGAACGTAATCGAGGATTCCTTTGGTCTTGTGTTTTCCAACACCAAAAGAAACACGCGTCTGTTTACCCGAGACACATTCTGAACAAAAGTCCAGACTCGTAGGCGTGTCAACTACAATGATTTTCCGCTTGCGCATAATCTCCAAATTCTTCTCTGAAGTGTGTCCAACCTAAGATGCCACAAACGAGTAGCATCTAAGTTTTTCGAACTATCCGCAACACACGCATCAGAACTGACCGTCTCGCCTATCAGATGGAACAGGTTATTTTCTGCCTGCTCACCTTTCATCACAACAAAGTTTCCTCTGGAGATGTGCATACTCCCATTCTCTATTCGAATCTTACAGCCAAGTTTGGACAGTTGTCCAATATAAATCAAAGAACAAGTCATAGACGATACAAATTTAACATTTGATAAAGTTCGAATAGTACCGTCAAACATTTTGATTCTGACCGAACCGATGCTCCGAGTGACACACGATGTATTGTTTCCCATATAAATATGGTTACCTTCGAACTCCTCGAAAGTAGTGAAACAGTCCCGAAATGGTTTCATATGGCACGAAGCTCCGATATCCAACACCCAACGCCTGTCGCCTTGCGGTGCAGTAACCGTTGCTGAGAAACCTGTATCTTGTTCGGTTGCAACTGCTGAAGATTCTGCTTTGGTCTTGTCCTTGTTTTTCAAACTCAGACAATCTCTGACCCAATGACCTGGTTTGTGGCAGTAATTACAATTGCCACGTTGCTTAGATTTCCCACGATGACCAGGTTTACGAGATTGGGAGCGGCCACCAGTTCTTCCCTTGAGCTGATCGTCTTGGTCTCTTTCATCAAATAGACCATGACTGTTGTGGTTGTTATCCCACGAACTGTTACCGATTTTCATCTGAATTCTCTATTCTTCACAGATTATCCCTGCTTTCACGTCAGACAAAGATATGGAATCCCTTCCATAAATAAAATTGTTAGTGAACTGGGAATATTTTTCGGGAAGTGAATACAAGAGAATCAAAGCGAGTGCCTCATTATCCGTGGTAAAAATAAAATATGTTGCCTTCAACTTCATTATGATGTCTTCGAATTCAGTCATGTGAGCCTGAATGGTAGTGCCTTCCTTCATTTTGAAGAACAGACATGACTTCATCAATAACAGTCGGTTAGTCAAAGTTTTCTTGAGATAAAGATTCTCAAGTCTTTTCCAAATCCCTGCGACTGTCTTTTCAGAAACGATTTCAGAAATTACATTTGGGTCCATAGCCATCTGTAAGGTAGTGAAGGCCTAAGCCTCCATTTCCTTAGCTTCTAATGTGGATATATCCGGATCTATTTCTTCCGGAGCAAAGACTACGAGGTGAACATCGTTTTTCCTAAGTGTTGCTGCTGTAGTAAACTTCCATTTACCAAAATCACCCTCCCCGTTCCACTTTTCTATTCTAATATCGGCCCCCGGTATTTTAAAAGCACCCTTTTGATAAACATTTGGGTTCGGGGTGAAAACGGAACCGGCGAATGGATTTCCTGAATCAACAGACATTTTTAACGAGCACTTATCGTGCGACTAAAATATACAATATAAGTCAATTTTAGATCTAGATGCTCTGATACCAATTGTAAGGGTCGGTGGCAGTTACAAAATCGTATTTCAAGTGATTTATGGTCCCAAAAAGTGATAACAATAAATCACGTGCAACTGGCCCGTTACAACAATGCGGAATAACGAGATCTAAATATTGTATATTTTGGTCTATTGATTCATACCGATCCACAAACGTAAATATAGCAGTTATCGAATATACGATAAAATATAACGAAACAGCATATAAATCGAGACAACAAAATTTAACGTGGTTCCACTATCAGTGTGATAGTGTACATCCACAGGGAGAGAGAGATCTTTATATTACCAACCGGGAGAAATTACAACGTGTTTACGAGATCCTTGGATCAACAAATCAGCCACCCAAATGTTCCTCCAAAAACGAGATATATATAAATATATATATATATATATATATATATATATATATATATATATATATATATATCAATGATATATATTTATATATCAACAAAAGAAACAAGGAAGAAGAAGAAGAGAATTAGAAAGAAGACTTCTAATTTCTTGTTGGTGTATGTAATATGTTGGCAAGCATCCTTATTTATAGGATGAAAAAGAGAAGAAAGATGGAGCAAATGGGGTATGGGTTGGCAATGTATGATGGAAGACATAATCAAGTTGTCTTCCAATATATATAATATGTGGTGACATAATCAAGTTGTCTTCCAATATAGAATATGTGGTCTAAATTAAACCACACATCAATGCATCAAGCACTTGTACATAGTGCTTGATGAATTGCATAGCACCAATAAAAACTTATCTTATTTAAGTTTTTCAACATCTACAATAAACAGAATATACACATTGAACATGAGGATGTTTCTCATTGTGAGTTGGGTTTTCAAAAAAAATAAAGATATGTAGGATTAATCCATTTGGAAGTGTACTCAAAACATATTTTGGATGGACGATTAATTTTTTTTTAAAGTAAATCCAAAAATTACACTATCAAAAACAAAACTGTTTAATTGCATATATAATTTGAATTGGTTTTAATGCTTGTAACCTTATAAGTTTACTGATGGTGAAAAAAATGATTGTTGGGAGGCTTGTAGTCTCCCTATGGGGTCATTTAACAAATGCTTAAACGTTTACCGACCGAGTGTCACTTACCTTATCGGATGAGTATGATAAAGAACAGAATCTTACTTGGTAAGAGGTATAGCAATGACCGAGATTTTACCGGGTAAGTGTAAGTGAGTGAGAATACACTTACAAAATAAAAACTTACCGGGTACAAGGCGCTTTCATTTTGATCACAAAAATTGCTACCTGATAAAGAGGATAGAGGATGGTGATTTTTGTTGGTAAACGGCCTCGAAATTTTATTCCTTGTATGCATAATTACAAAAACTAATGCATTTATTTTTATTTGCATTCCACATAAACTATTTGCTTTTGCTTTACATGTTTGCACTAGCTGCTAACACCACCAATATTATAGATTTATAAAATCTAACATATGTTTCAAAGTAGTGGGCATTCCGACATTTTGAAAGAATTAATTAGCAACTCAATTTGAGAAAATCTTGCTGGAACTTTTACATCCTGTAGCATTGTGCGACCGTAAGCCTATAAAGTAAATTGATACCAGCTAAATATAGAAACTCAATCATTGATTTTGAGTGCATTAGTATTTTGTTAGTTGTTACTATTTAGATCAAGTTTGAGAACTATAAACTAGCTTTCTTAAAGTATATAATATTTGTATACAATAAATTAAAGATACACATGTTCTTCACATCTGGTCAGACATAAACCTTTGATCTCAAAGAAAGTCAGGTTAGTAGATACCGCGAATCCAATGGTTTTTTCTTAGCTAGCTTAAATTTGTAGTTTACTGAAAAAACCTCATTTCGTTAGCCGTAAAACAAATGAGCTTTTTCCTAAAAAAAATTCCAATTATCCCCCTTATTTTCTCTATTTAATTTTTAACATGTCATTTCATATTATTTTACCTTGTTATGTAGCTTATCAACTAGTTTTTTTTTACCAAACATGACTAATTTATCAGCTAATTACTAACTTATTAGTTAGTTATTTCATATTCGATTTAGATGTGTAGAACCAGGCTTTGTTCCTTACTGCAGATCGAGAAGGAAATACAGGGATTTATGAAACAGTGATCCTAGCTCTGTGATAAATGTTTGGATCATGAGCCATTTTGGAATGGCATGATGTGGACATTGACGCTGAAGCTCTTTGAAACGCTCTCATGCTTCATATAAGGACTCTTGGTCAGCTTGATAAAAAGAGGTGATCTCATTTCTTCCATTTCGATGATGATGGCTGGGGGTCTTCTTCCCCTTTTTCTTATTGGAAATGGACTCTTAATCAGCTTGATAAAAAGAGGTGATCTCATTTCGGAGTTTGACCGTCTTTCGCCCAAATGTGCCATTAGAAGCCATACATGAGTCGAGAATTTCCCCCCTTTTCGAAGTTGTTCATGGTGAAATCCTCGTTACGCTAGAGTCTCGATCCATACTTGACTCACAAATTCCACCTCCGTTCCAGTTCCATCTTTTTCAAAGTTGAAGCGAGTATGCAACCATCAAAAAGTGCAGATTTGCATCGAGCCCCCTTCACTTTACTAGGCAACACTTGAGTACAATCTATTAGCAGTAAATCAGTTGCTGTAAATCAGCTGTATCAATCTTATATTTTTAGAATTTGTCTTATCTATTTTAGGTTGTATATTTGATCAATGATCCTCCCTAAATGAGTGGAGATTTGTACCTGATTTGTAGCTTCTCCTTTTGTATTTATATTCGAATTATTGTGAATAGAATTCATCTTGGGAAAATACATTTGCCTTCATGGTATCAGAGCTAGACTCGATACCCTAGCTCTCATTCTTCTCAAACCACCAGAGATCAAACCACGGTTTGATTTCTTCTCTGCCATCACCTTTTAACTGCTACCCATGGGTGCCAAGCCTGAAAATGTCCCCAAGACCCTTCACCCTGTTTACAACGTGACCAACATTCAACACAAGGTCCGGGTGCTCTACGGTACGAAGGTCTCATACTCTTCGTGGGTCAAGTTATTTCAACTACATGCCAAGGGATACAAAGTCATGTCACACATTGACGGGACACCGCCTCCAGCCGAAACTGATGCAGAGTATGAAGCATGGACTGAAATTGATGCGATTGTATTGCAATGGATCTACGGGACGTTGTCCGATGATTTACTGGTTCGTGTCTTGGTAACCGAGTCGACTGCCAACGAAGCCTGGTGTCGAATCAAAGCCATTTTCCTCAACAACAAGGGCTCTAGGGGGGCGGCCCTAGAGCATGAATTCAATAACCTCACATTAAAATCCATGCCGTCGCTTGAAGCTTACTGTCAAAAACTTAAGGAACTGGGCAGTCAACTCAACGACGTGGATTGTCCGGTTAATGATCAGAGGCTCGTTCTTCAACTTGTTAGAGGACTTCCGGCAGAATATGACACCGTGGCCTCGTATATCAATCAGAGTCTTCCCACGTGGGAGACTGCCTGTAGTATGCTCGAGTTGGAACATCACCGACAAACTGCCCGGGAAACCATGTCTACACCGACTGCCATGGTTGTTGTTTCCACCGAACCACCGCATGATCCTTCAAACTATGTCAACAAAAGATGCCCCAATAACAGGCCCGGACATAGCTCCTCCAGCGGTTCCTCCTCATCAGGCCCTAGGCGTGGTTCAGGCCAGCCTCAATCGACTCAGTCACCATGGAACTCTCAGCCTAATCGGTTGCCCAATTGGGCCTATTGGTGCCCACCGCCATGTCCGTATCCCACTAACCCTGGATGGGCCTCTCCTTGGGCTGGATCTCCTATGCCAGCCTGGCCCACACCTCGCGGCTCACTTGCACATCACAAGTCAGGCCAAAAACCTTCTGGCCCAGCTGTGAACCAGGCTAATCTTACTACCTTTAATCCACTTGAGCCAACTCAACTTGGAGAAGCACTTCAAACAATGACCATGGACCCGGTTGATGATCAATGGTACATGGACTCGGGTGCAACAGACCATCTCACGGGCAACCAAGGTAAGATTTCTAAACCCTCGTTAAATTGTCCCATTGGCTCAATATTTGTTGGTAATGGTGCTTCTGTGCGGGTTCGTGAATCGGGTTCCTCCACCATATCAACACCCTCACGTAACCTACACCTAAACAACATTCTTTACACACCCAGCATCATTAAGAATCTCATTTTTGTTCGTAAATTTTCTGTTGATAATGATGTTTCCATTGAATTTGATCCCCATGGGTTTTCTGTAAAGGAGTTGTCCCGCCACAATAGCTCCAGCCGACTATATCCTCTCACTTATCCGGTCACCACCGCCACCTTTTTCACCTCCGGTACTCGAGACTTTTGGCATGATCGCTTGGGACATCCCGGTCTTCCTGTTTTGGATTTTCTTAGTTTGAATAATATTATTCCATGTACTAAACGTAGTAGATCTTTGGTTTGCAATTCTTGTCAGCTTTCAAAGCACAAACGATTACCGTTTTCTGATTCTAATTCTACTACCGTTTTACCGTTTGATATTGTTCATTGTGACTTATGGACATCTCCTGTCCCCAGCAAAACAGGTTATAAATATTACATGGTTCTTCTAGACGATTTCACGCAATATACTTGGGTTTTCCCAATGAAATTCAAGTCTGAAACTTTTTCCAAATTTTCTCAGTTTCATAAATACATCCAAACTCAATTCAATATGACAATTAAAGCCTTTCAATGTGACTTAGGGGGTGAATTCGATAACCAAAATTTCAAATCTTTTGCTGAAACAAACGGTCTACTCTTCTGCTTCTCTTGCCCTCACACTTCCCAACAAAATGGGAAATCTGAGCGTATGATTCGTAGACTTAACGAGATCATACTTGCACTTCTCACACACGCATCTCTCCCACCCCATTTTTGGGTTGAAACATTACATATCGCGTGCTATCTCCATAACATTCTCCCCACCAAACTCTTAAAATTCACCACCCCTATGACCGCCCTTTATCATCGACAACCTTCCTATGACCACCTACGGGTTTTCGGTTATGCGTGTTATCCTAACACAACCGCGACACGGAAACACAAGTTGGAACACTGCTTCACTCGTTGTATTTTCCTCGTGTACCCCACCAATCACCACAACCCTCCTCACCTACTGCCCCAACGCCACAGCCTCCACCAACTCCCCCGCCACCACCACCACCACCACCACCACCCGCACCATCCCACCCCATGATAACCCATTCCCGAGCATCCAGATCTCAACATCCTGTTAACCTACATACTACTGCCCAAACTATAGTATCTCCCATACCAACTTCCCACATCAAATCCCTTTTCGATCCACATTGGCACGACGCCATGACCGAAGAATATCGAGCTCTAATGGACAATCACACGTGGGACTTGGTACCTCGGCCCCCTGATGCAAACATTATTCGATGCATATGGTTATTTCGTCACAAGTTTAACGAAAATGGCACCTTACAGCGATACAAGGCCCGGTTAGTTGTTAACGGGAAATGTCAATAGGTCGGAATCGATTGTGATGAAACATTTAGTCCCGTCGTCAAACCGACCACAATCAGAACGGTGCTCAGTCTAGCTGTCTCCCGGGGCTGGTCAATTCACCAACTCGACGTTAAAAATTCATTTCTTCACGGGGACTTAAATGAAACAGTATATATGTTTCAACCTCCGGGGTTCACCGATACCACTCACCCTAATTATGTATGCAGGTTACACAAGTCTCTTTATGGACTTAAACAGGCCCCTCGGGCGTGGTACGACAGATTTGCTACCTATATTACTAAGTGTGGTTTTCGGAGTACCGTCAGTGACACTTCCCTATTTGTCTACAAAAAGGGACATGACATGGCCTATTTACTGTTATATGTTGACGACATCGTCCTCACGGCCTCTAATGATCAGCTTCTCACCAATATCATCGCTCTTTTATCTCGTGAGTTTGCTATGTCAGATTTAGGTACTCTTCATCATTTTCTAGGGATCCAAGTTAAACATAAAGATGGCGGCCTGTTCCTTTCACAAGAAAATTATGCCGCTAACATTCTATCCCGGGCTCATATGGCGGATTGCAAACCCAGTTCCACTCCTGTTGACACTTCCCCTAAAATGAGTGCAACAAGTGGTGAACTACTACCTGACGGGACACATTATCGCCAATTGGCAGGAGCTTTACAGTATCTTACCATCACCCGTCCGGACCTTACATATGCAGTACAACAAATTTGCTTATTCATGCATGCCCCACGTGATCCACACTTCCAATTCCTCAAAAGAGTTCTCCGTTATCTTAAAGGAACAATTACTTATGGCCTCCGTATCTCACCCTCCAAATCGACCCAACTCATTGCATATTCTGACGCCGATTGGGGGGGTGCCCCGACTCTCGCTGCTCCACTTCCGGATACTGTGTTTTCTTAGGGGATAATCTGGTTTCCTGGTCATCAAAATGTCAGGCAACCATATCACGATCAAGCGCTAAGGCAGAATACCGTGGGGTTGCAAATGCAGTTGTCGAAACGAGTTGGTTGCGCAACTTGCTTCTTGAACTATATGTTCCCACTCGCAAGGCAACAGTTGTTTACTGTGATAATATATCGGCTGTATACTTATCTGAAAATCCCGTCCAACATCAGCGTACAAAACATGTGGAACTTGACATTCATTTCGTCAGAGAGAAGGTCAGAATTGGTGCAGTTCGGGTTTTACATGTTCCAGCCGATTTTCAGTATGCCGACATCTTCACCAAAGGGCTTCCGCGTCATCTTTTCAACCGTTTTCGGTCCAGTCTGTGCATTCGTCCTTCTACTGCTCAGACTGAGGGGGTGTATTAGCAGTAAATCAGCTGCTGTAAATCAGTTGTATCAATCTTATATTTTTAGAATTAGTCTTATCTATTTTAGGTTGTATATTTGATCAATGATCCTCCCTAAATGAGTGGAGATTTGTACCTGATTTGTAGCTTCTCCTTTTGTATTTATATTCGAATTATTGTGAATAGAATTCATCTTGGGAAAATACATTTGCCTTCACAATCAACTTCAAGTAACTTTCTACTGGCCTCGGTAATCAGATCTTTTTCTTTGAAGAAACGCATGGCTTCAACACACGCGTCACGATACGTGATCATGCCGATTGGCAACATAACAGGGTATGACACGAGAAGATACAACAAATAACCCGATATGTGTTTGCTTTCCACACAGTGGATATCAATTTCGACATCATCATTATCTCTGATCTCTAAGTAATAGCAAAGAGCTGTAGTGATGTTCCATATGAGAATGCTCTAATCGAATTCCAGCTTACTGATGCTCCATAAAAGGGCGTCACACTCTTTCTTTCAGAGAGAAAAACTTCCTTTATGAGTACATAACGCTTTTGGATCAGAGTTTCCACCGTGAAGTCACGAAACTGACTGTAAATTAAATCTAGTAGTTTGTCGGAAACTTTGCTATATGTCTTGTAACGGTGTTTTACTCGAAACTTATCTACCCCAAAGAATTTCTTGGTTCGCAAGAAACAAGCAGGCTTCTCTTCGAGGGCTAGACTTAGTAAATCTAACTGTGCAATGGACCTGGACCACCATCGTTTGGTCGGTTGCTTCGAGAATGGGAATATGAGGATGGTTCGAGTGCGGTCGTGCTGGCTTGACCAATGATCGGTAAAATAAGAGCAGAGCATGGTAATAACTGCAAAGATTTCCATGAAAACCGATGTACTGATTAATAGGTAAGTAATGACGACGTCGATCACTTGGTATTTCGCCACATCACACAGAAAGAAGAAGTCGACTGGTACGAGAAAAACGTTAATAAAGCGAAGCACGAGCCCACTAAATGTATACACCACATTAGCTTTCGTATAAAGCATGTCGTATGCAAATCCGAGTTCAATCTCAACAGCATGGAAAGCTTCATCTGCTTGAAGATGGCGGAAGTAGGCTTGGCTATTATCTCAATCTTCAAACGTGAGGATGAGGTCGACAAAAATCCGTTTGAATGTTTGGTATAGAATATAGGCTTCGGATACTACCCACCCCGTCCTCGAGGATATTGATGATCGTATGCTGGAAGAGGGGGCTCGGGGACCTCGTCAACGTTCACATTGAACCCTTGAGACCTTTTCAAATGGAGCTCCTCCAGGAACTTGGGATAATTGGGACCTGCATCGAGTCTCGGAGATTCTCGGTGTTTGCTAACCGTAGAGCCTGAACACGTTCGAAACACTTGATGAAACCGACTACATAAACCAATATGCTTAGTAGCGGAAGATCAGAACAACCTGGCCACGACAACAAGAGGATATAGAGAGCTACTCCTGATTGAAACACCAGCTCAACAAAGTGTCTTAACCAAAGTTCATTGTCTTCCAATGCGAAGGCAGTAATCGTATCATCTGGACCACTGAGGTGAATTAGCAGAAACGGTGCCCAAAAAGACATGCTCGTTTGTGTTTGGTTTGTGATCTAGTGAAATGGAATCAGAGGCGTTGCATACATCTAAGGCGGTTCGAGTAATAACACCAAGAGCTGCTGCTGATGCCACGAAGTTTGCCAATAAGTAGGAACACCAGATAGCCATTCGGATTCGAGTTCTTGGACTGTGTTTCCGAACGAGACCTAGTTGACTTAAGATGATCTGTGAAGCAACCCCGATCAAAATCAGTCCACGAAGTCCCCACTCGTTCCACATATTCTTAACGTCATCTGGTATGACCTCGACCAACTTTCTGTGATATGCAAGCGTAATCAAACCTATAACTGGAAAGAAGTTCAAAAACACAAGATGTCAGCTGCAAGTTGGAATAACACCCTGCTATGTTTAGTAGATAAGGTATTCTAGGGGAAGCTTTCAAGTTTTTTTCCAAACATGTCCCTCTCAATTAAAAAACACCTTCTTTCTATCTATGAAAAAACCATCCTAAACAAAAATCTTCTCAATCTATACAGACAGATTAATCCACACAAGACTTAATGGAAAACCAACCAAACAGCCCCAAGGTATCCCAAATTAAAACCAAGAAAACAAAATACCTTGTTGATACTATTAGTAAACGAACAAATTTAGAACAATCGAGATAAAACAGAAAAAAGAAAAAAAAACAATCCTAAATTTAACATCATTACCCGAATCTGTCAAACAATAGAATCTAATATTAACGATACTTATAACACAAAATCAGAGCGTTAATTGATGACTGAAGTGATTAAAACTTACCAATGGACAATGTTGGCTTGGATAAAGAGATGAGATTCTAATATTTGCATTTGGGAAAATCGTGAAAAGGGTAATCAAACTTGCCCAGAAAGTCGGGCATATATATTTATGCAATAAGGTAAAGATTTATGTTTTTCTTGGTGTTCTTCCGGTTGTCTTCTAAGTTATTTCAGGCATAGTTTCCAGATAAACTTCAACCTCAGTAGTTCTTGACTTCTGAGGCAGGGGGTCTCTAAGGGGCCGTTTACCTAAACACTTACCCGGTAAGTGCTTACCGGTAAAATTCAACAAACTTGTTTGCCTTATCATGTAAAACTCTAGTCTATCAAAACAGCGTCATGCAATAATTTATCCGGTAAGCGCTAACCGAGTAAGAGTTTTTGCGCTGACGTACCGGGTAAGACTTTCAGTCCTTGACATCGCTCTTACCGGGTAAGATTCTTGTTGCTTTCCATGTTCATATGCAAGGTAAGTGACTCGGTAAGCACCTATCGGGTAAGCATTTGGTAAACGGCCCCTAACACTTGCTCTAGAACTAATGTGGCAGAGAGAGAGACCTGTTAAATTAGATTGATATTAGCTAGTAAATGGCAACAGGAAAATATAATCACCGACTGATTCCAACTTTTATTACGGGTAAATTATCTGGATTCAGCAAACCGGGTTTTTTATCTGTTCAAAGAATAGGTTTCGTGACATCCTATATCATTTTTATTCAAATGGTATTCCATCAATTTCAGTTCGGATATTAATTTCAACATCTGTTCGTTCGAATTTAACTTTGGATATCAACAATTTTAGTTTCAATTTGGTATCTTCAAATTCGGTTCTATTAACATTCATTCATACAACATAACTAATATCGCTAGACACACAATTCATCGAAATGAATAAGCTACTTTTAGAGGAGTAAAGAGAAACAATAACACCAGGAAGAAAAAACAAAAGCAAAGAAACTAGAAATTATTATGAAAAATGCAGAAATAAAAATTAACAATATTTAGACCAGTAATAGTCTCCCAAACAGTTTAAGGCAGGAGCCACATGATATTTGTTTGGAAGGGTGTCTCAGGCTATGCCCAGACTAATCCCAGCAAATTGTGACTGCAAGAAATTAGGCCTGATAATCGCAGTGGCAACAACTGTTGTGTACGCCTGGAATTGAACCCTAGGCAGATGGGATATTCCACCACATCCCCCAAAGCCTCAACCACTATGCCACATGTACAAATACAAACCGAAGAATCTCCTGGTAATTTTCTTGTAAACTTCCTCCTAACCTCTAGTAAACTTTATATCTTTCATATGAAGTAAAAGTGGGACCCAAACAATTTCTCCTTGGCTGGAATTTTTTTTGAACTTTCCTTGCATAAACTATGAATACTTTGCAACTTAAATGAAATTACCAGAGAATGACAAACTTCTTCAATAAGTAAATGTGAAAGTTGTGTTCAATTTACAACAAATCAAACAAATTGATGATGGCCTGGTGGGTGAGTTGGTAAGCCAAGCACACACACAGAAGATGGAATATGCATATCTCCTGTTTGCTAGTAAATAGATATAGGAGCATACATATAGCAGGGTCAAGGATCGTTTCTTGGTATCAGACTTCAAAGCTACCTTTCATCTGATGTCGATATATATATATATATATATATACATAATACATATATATATAGAGAGAGGGGCGGAGTTTACCAGAAGGAACTGAGCTTCAGCTATTCATGCAATGAAGAAGAGAAACAGATTGTTGGGTATCAAAGAAGAACCTTTCCAGCAACGAAAACTAATGTCAAGTTTTTTCCTACAAAGAAGAAGAATAAAAGAAGATGTCAACACTCTCGTGATGCAGCCCACGAGAAACAGTGAACATGTTGTCTCGATTGTTGATCAAGGGGGCATAGGAAAGACCACAATTGCTCGCACAATCTACATAAATCGAAACATCAAAGCACCAATTTCAATACCATGGTTGGGTTCCATTGGCGGAGAAGCATTCTACAAAAGACATCCTGCTAACCTTGTTGAAAGCAACAGATAAATATGGCAAATAAAACCGTTGATTTGGTTGATGAGAAAGCAATGAAATTGAAGCTCTCATCATACCTCAAGAACAAACGGGAATTTGGTTATCATAGGCATGGTATGATGCCTCCAAGTGAAGATGAGAGCTGGAACATGTTCAGAAAGAAAGTTGGTGAAGAACAACAAGTCTGGCCTCTGGTTTCCGAAAATCAAAACAGGCAATTCTGAAGATTTGTAAGGGTCTACGGTCTACCCCTTAATATTGTCCTGTTTGTGGGTCTTTTCTCCATGAAGGATTCAACCAGCTGGTCTCAAGTCTTCTCTTCCGTGCAAAACTCTATCAAAGTGTTGTCTCTTTGCTATAATGACTTGACTCAGAACTTGAAGGTTTGCTTGCTTTATTCCGTGCTTTTGACATTCCAGTAAGAAGGTTACTCCGATTGTGGCTTGCTGAAGGCTTCTTGAGACAACAGCCAACCAAATTATTTCCAGAAAATAGCACACAAGCATATTTCGAAGTATTTGTTAATCGAAACATATATAGAACATTATGATCTTGAGAAATGGTCTTAAAAGTACGTACCATAGAACATTGCAACTCCATTCCCAGACACAAACTCATTCTCTCTATAATTGATATGTATCCCTGTAAAACAAGTTTCAACTTTCAAGACTTTTCATATAATGTAGCTTCAAAGTGTATTATAAGAATGGCAAAACAACAGATGAATTGAACATCTAAAGCCTAAGGCTGTAAATGAATCGAACAAACAAGGACGAAAGCTTCTTGTTTAATTTAACCGAACAAACAAACGAATATGCACACATAAACAAACAGATCCATTTTTTGTTCATGTTCGCTCATTAAAAAAATTTGCTTGTTCGTGTTTGTTCATGTTAATTTGTTTGTTAAATTAAAATACAAAACGAGCGTAAACCATCATATTATAAACGAATGTAACTAACGAACATAAATGAACATAAAATGAACATAAATGTATGTAAATGAATATAAATAAACAAAAACAAACAAAAGCAAACACGAAAACATAAAAAAGTAAAAGTAAAGAGGATATTATAAATTACCTTTGTGAAAACAGGAAAGGTTTTCAAATCTCGGAAAAGAGAAATTTACTTGAAAATTTAATTAATATCTTAAATGAATTGCTTATTTTATTTGGAAATAAAATAATATATGTGTATCAACTAAATGTTACAGCTTTTAAAGCAGTTGGAAGGATCTAGATTCAAAACACCCCCAGGTTAACAGATATAATAGGAACAATACTACTACTACTACTGCACAAGATCTAGATTCAATCACAAATGACCAACCTTAGGATCAACAGAAACGCCAGACATTTCCCTTGCCTTCTCGATGTATTATTATTATTATTTGTAACTGCCCTATCAATCCTATAAATGTCTGCACCACGTTCTACCAGCAAAAAATCGGCTTGAGTATTCAGGAAAAACATCCTATTGACAGCAAATCCGTGCAATTTCCAAACCACAATTGGAGTTTTCCTTTATCTTCTTCCACATCCAGCAACCACTTGAGGGGATGTTTTTGTCGAACAAACGATTTCCAAAAGCGACATGATGTGAGCAGGGCTGCACCACAAAACAAATGTGTAAGACTACAAGTAAAATCAATCACCTAAAAAGTGTGCCCCGATTATCCTATCATGAGATTTAGGGGCGATTTATTAAATGCTTAATTACTCGGGAAGTGTTTACCGGCTCACTTTACATTATCGGATGAACACGAAAAGAATTGAGAATCTTACCCAGTAAGAGCAACGACAAGGACCAGGCGCGGTAAGTGAGAGTTACGACTCTTACCCCGTAAGCTTACCGGATAAAAAAAATGTTGCATTAATACCGTTTTAATGGAATGAAATATTACCTTGTAAGTTAAGTGAAAGTGTTGACTATTAGTCTTCTCACCAATCGGATTCAAGTCAATTATGGAGGTATTACTTGCAAGTATGCAATGCGGGGAGCAATAATTTTCCAAATCCAAAAATCTTTGTTGTTTCAAAGGGATGTTTTCAAGAACGGCATGTTTGGTCCTTCAACAACAAAAAGACTCACCTTCAGAGATTAAGAGCTAGTAACTAATCATGGTTTTGTTTGTTATACCATTTTTCTTTGTTCTCTATTTTGTGGGTCGTGGCTCACATCAATCATATCCATTAAATGGAAATGCTAAATGGTGGAGACAAACACTTAGTAAAACTTGTACTAATATAATACCTCTATCACCATGTCCACATCTGTAGCAGCCTGTTTTAACTAAATATATATATATATATATATATATATATATATATATATATATATATATATAGTTGCTGAAATTTTAATAAAACAGAAAAAAAAAGAAGCTGCTTAATATTATTAAATATAAATAAATAAAGAATTGTTAAATAAATATAAATAAAAAAGGGGCTGCTATTATTAGTAAAAAGAGCTAAAGGGGGGGGGGGGGGGGGGGGGCTGGAAAGGAGGCTGGAAAATGGCAGCATGAGGTGTTTTAAGGTGGCATAAGGTGCATGGGAGAAGGCCACATCAACTAGTGACTAACCTACTTCCAAGCTCCTCAACCTTTGGTATACATAGGTAGTCTTTTCTTGTTATTTCTCTTCTTTTGTGAACATCCAGCAGAAAAACAATCACACACACACACACACATATAATTCCATATTTTGTTAGAAGAAAGAAAAGTTTGGCAAGAAATGATAGAGGCCTGTTGAGTTTAGTTTCATTTAGCCAAAAAAAACCAAGGTGATTACTTATCTTTTCTTTTCGTTTGATCTCCAAACCTGAGATACATATTTGTGTACATGTTTTCATAAAATTTTGTTCATATTTGGTTATTATAAAGAATATGGACAGCCTTAAATGATATAGCTATGTATAACATGTTATATGTATTTTTAAAACGCATGATAAAGGAAAAAATTTGATCACCGGTGGAATAAGAATCACCGAGACGGTATAACCGCGGTAAGGGGTCGTAGAAATGGTCCCGAATCCTTGACAAAGGGTTCTGAATAAAAGCCGGAAGGGGCGACACCCACCGGGAGAGATTAAATTCGGAAAGCATAAATGTTTAAATGTTTTACATGCATATACATGATATAATAGCTTATTTGAGGCTATAATTTGATTTTCTAAATGTTTTGTGCATTGAAATGAGATTTGTAATCACAAGTCAATCAATGGCTTAAAAATTATAAATATGTATCTCAGTTGAGGACAAGATTACTTGAGAGGTGAAAAGGAAGTCTCGAAGGGATTATCGAAAGCTTCATTTCGTGGTTTAATCGGGTGGTGTTTTGGTTTGTATAATTTGGTTTTTATAACTTAGCTTAGTATATGTTTATTAGAAGATAAATATGTACTTTGTAACTATGATCCATCGTGGTATGTTTTATATAAATAAACTATGTTTTGCTTCCGCATTTTTGTAATATGTTTTATTTTAATTATATATAAATGGTTGAGACTCGGTTCGTAACACCCTTCGTTGGGTCTCGGTTTAGAGGCGGAAACGAGGGTTGTTACAAGCTTGGTATCAGAGCCAACTTTTTGAGGGATTTGAAAATTTCAAACTCAAAGTCTACACGGAAATTTGAAAACCAATGGATCAAGTTATCTATTAGGACGGATGAGGGACCAAATAACAAGTTGAGGATATATATGTATAAAAACTGAGTCATAAAACCTATTGTATTTTTAACCGATAAGAGTTAGTACTAAAAAAAATGATGAATGATAAAAACAAAGATTAAACATAAGACAAGGGGTTGTTTAAGGGGCTGTTTGAGGGGCTGTCCAGGGCTGTTTAAGGGGGTTGTCCAGGGGCTGTCCAAGGGGCTGTCCAAGGCTGTCCAAGGGGCTGTCCAAGGCTGTCTAGGGGCTGTTCGGGGCTGTCCAAGGCTGTTCGGGGCTGTCCAAGGGTCTGTCCAAGGACTGTTAGTGAGTTTTGTGCTACTATTTTAGGTTTTAACTTGGTACATAATTATCGGAAGTATGTTTTATGAATGTAAAAGTGTGTTAAGTATAAAAAATGACTAAATATAAGGTATGATCAATTGTTTAACTCACTTGAACATGTGTAACAGGTATGTCAACTTCTTCTGAAACAGATCCTAGCATGAACACTGACAAGGACCCCTATTTCACAGATGTGGATATAATTGAACCCCCACCACCACAGGTTTACGTTATTAGTGATGATGAAATAGAAGAAAACAATAACCAAGGGGTGACTGAAGCATTAGTTCAAGAGATGACTAAGCTAGTTAATCAAAGGAACCATTACCGATGTGTTATTCGTTGGATGGATCGTGAGTTGATCATAAAAAGCAGAGGACTAAGGACAATTGTGAAAGATAAATTATACTATGTTAAAGATATGATCAAGGAGGTTGTTGTCGGTTCATACACTTATCTACTGAGTTTAGTTGCATGGATATCTCGTCGACCTAGGTTCCGTGTTCATCTCTATGAAGAGACCCAAGTGATGTCGTATGAAGAATGGGTTCGACTTAAGTACCATCTATGAGGGGCAGCCAACTAGGGTATGAAATGTGAAAGGGTTTTGTATGGCTTTAAGCCGGTTTTTGGGAAAGTACAACTAACTATGGACTAGTATTTTTTTATATTATTTTTTTTGGAGTTGTCTTTGTATGTATGAGCCCTAGAAAGGCTAGGACATCTTGGTACATGAGGTGTGCTCTATGTAAATACCTTTTGTACCCCATGAAAAGATGTCACCTCAATGAATGTAATTTCCTACTGATGTAAAATATATATGTATATAAAGGAAATGTTTGTATAAGTACTTGTGCTTTTGGAAATAGCTTGTTATGTATGGTGTATTAAAATTTCTATAAAAAAAACTAGTTAAAAAGTAATGACTAACATAAGATAACGTGTATATATTGCTATATCCTATCTCAGGGAATGGCTTCACAATTTCAACAAACTTACCAAAGAGGAAAAGGATTGGATGGAACGGAAACAAGTAGCACCGAACCAGAGACGATGAGAGATAATGATAGGACTGGAAATATAAGCAAGAACAATGATTTAGAAACACTCTTGAAGAATGTTCTACCTGCAATATTAAAAGAAAACAGGGAAGAGACAGCCCGTTTAATAAATACCCCAAAAGAACAAGATGCAAGAGTAGAACCAAATAACATACTCTCAAAAGAAGTCAATTATAAAACTTTTATGAGCACCAAGCCAGCCCCATTCAAAGGTGAACGTGAACCTCATAAAGCCATGGACTGGTTAACCGGAGTAGAAAGTAACTTTGAAACATGTCAATGTATGGAAACACAAAAACTAAGGTATGCAACTACCTTACTTCAGGAAGACGCATTGCACTGGTGGAATTCGGTAAAAGCTATAAAAAATACCGATGAAACTACACCTTTGTTATGGGATCAATTCAAAGAAATATTTCTGAATGAATATTGTTCAACCATAGACCGTAAGCGTATGGAACAGGAGTTCCTACAATTTAGGTAGGGAAACCTATCAGTACAAGATTACGTGTCTCAATTTATAAAGAAGTCAAGATTTGCGGAGCATCAAGTAGCAACGGAAGCAAGAAAAACAGATTGTTTCATTACAGGATTAAGAAACGAAATTCGAAGGTTTGTACTGGCTGGACTACCAGAAACATTTCAGAAAGCAGTCAACATCGCCAAGGTAGTCGAGAAGGATATGGTACCTTCATATCAGGGCTCTTTCCAAATAAAGCGAAAAGAACAAAGTGTTGGCCAAAATTGGAATAAGAAACCAAAGTTTGGGGTTCAGAATTTTGTTAAAATAAATCAAAAGAAACCTTGTGACCATTGTGGTAAGAATCACCCTGGTGAGTGTTGGGCAAAGACAGGAGCATGTTTTTGGTGTGGGAAACAAGGACATTTAAAACGGGATTGTCCTCAAGGTAACGGGGAACAGAATAGAAATCAGCCACATCCAGAGGCTAACAGGACTATTAAAGAGTGTAACAAGGGAAAGGCGAAGGCTCGAGCATTTCAAATGACAGAAAAAGAGGCAAATGAAACACCGGACGTAGTGACAGGTACGCACCTTATCAATAATCAACCTGCTCGTATCCTGTTTGATTGTGGTGCAAGTAGATCTTTTATGTCTCTTCCATTTTGTCAAAAGTTGAAAGTAGACAGTAAGGAACTAAAACCAGGCTTTGAGGTTGAACTAGCTGATGGCAGCCATGTTAGGATCAACAAGATTTGTAGAAATTGCACAATAGAAATTGATGGACATAATTCGAGGTCATAGTAGGAATGGATTGGTTGTGGAACCACCATGCCAAGATAATTTGTGATCAAAAGAAACTTGAAGTTAGAACTTCTGAAGGAAAAACAATAGTGATAAACGGGGACGAATAGAAAACTAGGATGATGCTAGTAAGTTCAGCTAGAGCACAACGTTGTATAAGGAAGGGGTGCCCAACATTCTTAGCATATATTATAGGTGAAAGAAGATCAGAAATGATAAAAGCAAAAGATGTACCGATTGTACAGGAATATTTAGATGTGTTTCCAGAAGATTTATCAGGATTGCCTCCGGACAGACAGGTACGATTTGGGATTGACTTAGTACCAGGAACTGTACCAATAGCCAAAACTCCATATCGATTAGCTCCATCTGAAATGCAAGAACTGAGAAGTCAGTTACAGGAGTTACTCGATAAAGGTTTCATCCGAGAAAGTACGTCACCATGGGGTGCACCAATCCTATTCGTTAAGAAAAAGGATGGGTCGATGCGCATGTGCATCGACTACCGAGAATTAAATAAATGAACAATCAAGAATAGATATACCCTCCCTAGAATCGATGATTTGTTCGACCAACTACAAGGCGCCAAATGCTTCTCAAAAATCGATCTGAGGTTGGGATACCATCAACTAAATGTCAAGAGTGAAGATGTTCCCAAAACGGCATTCAGAACAAGATATGGCCATTATAAATTTTTGGTCATGCCTTTTGGGTTGACAAATGCACCAACAGCCTTTATGGACTTGATGAATCGAGTATGTAAACCATATCTCGACAAGTTTGTGATTGTGTTTATAGATGACATTCTCATTTATTCCAAGAATGAGAGTGAACATCGAAAACATTTACATACAATACTGAGTCTTTTAAGGCAGGAGAAGTTGTATGCCAAATTTTCAAAGTGTGAATTTTGGCTGAAGGAAGTTCATTTCCTCGGGCATGTGGTTAATGAACGAGGAATACAAGTAGATCTTGCTAAGGTGAGTGCCGTTATGAAATGGGAAGCTCCGAAAAGTGTGTCAGAGATACGAAGTTTTCTAGGATTAGCAGGATATTATCGTAGATTCATTCAGGACTTCTCCAAAATAGCATCTCCAATAACGGCATTGACAAGAAAGGGTAAGAAGTTTGAATGGGGAAAAGAGCAAGAACAAGTTTTTCATACTTTAAAAGGAAAGCTAAGTAGTGCACCAATTCTATCATTGCCAGATGGAACAGAAGGATTTATAGTATACAACGATGCGTCAAAACTGGGACTAGGGTGTGTACTTATGCAAAACGACAAGGTGATAGCTTATGCGTCAAGGCAACTAAAGGAAAACGAGAAGAAATATCCGACACATGATTTAGAACTCGCTGCAGTTGTATTTGCACTAAAGATCTGGCGACATTACCTTTATGGTACTCATTGCATCATCTATACTGACCACAAGAGTCTGCAATACTTGTTTAGTCAAAAGGACTTAAACATGAGACAACAACGATGGATGGAATTGCTTAAAGATTATGATTGTGAAATTCGATATCATCCTGGCAAAGCTAATGTGGTAGCAGATGCATTGAGCAGAAAGAAACGCGAGAAGCCCACACGAGTTAAAGCGTTGAGAATAGATGTGATGCCTGAATTTTTAGTAAAAATAAAAGAAGCTCAGGCTAGTGCACTTACCGAAGAACACATTAAGAAATAGCGTATGGTAGGATAAGCCAAATTCTTAGAAACTGATAACAAGGAATGTAGAAGATTTAATGGAAGATTGTGGGTTCCATTGGTAAGCGGTCACCGTGAGGTCTTGTTAAGTGAGGCTCACAAGTCCAAATACTCCATTCACCCTGGCATGGATAAGATGTATCGAGATTTGAAGTTACTATACTGGTGGCCGGGAATGAAAAAGGATGTTAGGAATTTTGTTGAGAAATGTATGACTTGCCTTCAAGTAAAGGCAGAGCATCAGAAACCTTTTGGAAGGTTACAACCTTTAGAGATTCCAATGTGGAAATGAGATCACATCACTATGGATTTTGTGATGAAATTACCTCGAACCAAGAAAGGCAATGATTCAATTTGGGTAATCGTTGATAGGTTAACCAAATCAGCTCACTTCTTGTCAATTAAAGAAAGTTATACAGTAGAACGACTTGCAAGACTGTATGTTGATGAAATAGTCTCAAGGCACGGGGTACCATTATCAATAATATCAGGTAGAGATAGCCGATTTACATCACGATTCTGGAGAAGTTTTCAGAAAGAAATGGGGTCAAGAATAAACTTAAGTACAGTCTACCATCCACAAACTGATGGACAGAGTGAACGAACCATTAGAACATTGGAAGACATGCTTAGAGCTTGTGTAATTGATTTAGGTGGTGGTTGGGATGATCACTTACACCTAATAGAATTCTCGTACAACAATAGTTATCACGCAAGTCTAAAAGCTGCTCCATATGAAGAAATGAAGGTTCCATTGGATGAAATTCAAGTGAATGAAAAACTGACATATGTGGAACAACCAGAAAGGATAATTGATCGAGCAATTCGAAGATTGAGGAATAAAGAGGTTCCGTTGGTTAAAGTACAGTGGAAATATCATAAAGGTCGCAATGCCACAAGGGAAAATGAGAACGAAGTTTCCCTATCTATTCTAAAGAAAGTAGATTCCGAGGACGGAATCTTTTGTAAGGAGGGGAGATTTGTAGCAGCCTGTTTTAACTAAATATATATATATATATATATATATATATAGTTGCTGAAATTTTAATAAAACAGAAAAAAAGAAGTTGCTGAATATTATTAAATATAAATAAATAAACAATTGTTAAATAAATATAAATAAAAAAGGGGCTGCTAATTATTAGTAAAAAGAGCTAAAAAAAGGGGGGGCTGGAAAGGAGGCTGGAAAAAGGGGCTGGAAAATGGCAGCATGAGGTGTTCTAAGGTGGCATAAGGTGCATGGGAGAAGGCCACATCAACTAGTGACTAACCTACTTCCAAGCTCCTCAACCTTTGGTATACATAGGTAGTCTTTTCTTGTTATTTCTCTTCTTTTGTGAACCTCTAGCAGAAAAACAATCTCACACACACATATAATTCCATATTTTGTTAGAAGAAAGAAAAGTTTGGCAAGAAAGGATAGAGGGTTGCTGAGTTTAGTTTCATTTAGCCAAAAAAAACCAAGGTGATTACTTATCTTTTCTTTTCGTTTGATCTCCAAACCTGAGATACATATTTGTGTACATGTTTTCATAAAGTTTTGTTCATATTTGGTTATTATAAAGAATATGGACAGCCTTAAATGATATAGCTATGTATAACATGTTATATGTATTTTTAAAACGCATAATAAAGGAAAAAATTTGATCACCGGTGGAATAAGAACCACCGAGACGGTATAACCGCGGTAAGGGGTCGTAGAAATGGTCCAGAATCCTTGACGAAGGGTTCTGAATAAAAGCCGGAAGGGGTGACACCCACCGGGAGAGATTAAATTCGGAAAGCATAAATGTTTAAATGTTTTACATGCATATACATGATATAATAGCTTATTTGAGGCTATAATTTGATTTTCTAAATGTTTTGTGCATTGAAATGAGATTTGTAATCACAAGTCAATCAATGGCTTAAAAATTATAAATATGTATCTCAGTTGAGGACAAGATTACTTGAGAGGTGAAAAGGAAGTCTCGAAGGGATTATCGAAAGCTTCATTTCGTGGTTTAATCGGGTGGTGTTTTGGTTTGTATAATTTGGTTTTTATAACTTAGCTTAGTATATGTTTATTAGAAGATAAATATGTACTTTGTAACTATGATCCATCGTGGTATGTTTTATATAAATAAACTATGTTTTGCTTCTGCATTTTTGTAATATGTTTTATTTTAATTATATATAAATGGTTGAGACTCGGTTCGTAACACCCTTCATTGGGTCTCGGTTTAGAGGCGGAAACGAGGGCTGTTACAACATCCCTAAAGCTTTCATAGTCAATAACATCTCGAGAAGAGAGAGAGAGAGTTTTCTCAAACTTCTCTTGACTCAATTTACCCTTCTTAACACTACTTGTCAAATTGGTTGTGCATATAAAATACATTGATCACTCACTATTACGTATTTAATAGATAAGTAACAACTTCTAATAAAGTAATTTACTATATATCAAGGTAGCAAAACATCCACTCTCGATCATACCTTTCATTGAATTCTTTCAGGACAACTTGATACCCACTTAGAAGTAGAGTCGTTGCTATCCCTGACCTCATCAGACCTCCTCCAAGAATAACAACCTTGGTGACCCCTGGCACACACATGCAAATAGCTTTAATCTTACTCATCTTGACCATCCAACATTTTGATTTTATTATCCACAATCCTATTCCTGCCCTCAAACTGCTACAAGCAATGGAAAGTAGTAAAAAAATGATACCTCATGGAGCTGCAGCCTACTACAAAGAAGAATCCACTTCTCTGCAGATTCGTCTCACGTTAGCACATTGGTACTCGAAAGTTTCATAATTGGCTTGCCAAAATCCCTACGAAACAAGGAAACAAAATTTAGGCTTTTGGACAGAAATTGTTCAAGAACAGATGGAAACATACCCCGCGTGGGAGATAGGAGATGCAAATTATTCTAGTCAAGTAGTGGAGATGGGAGAGGGAGCAGAGGGGGATCCCGGCAAGTAGCAAGTAGAAGCGTGAAGAGGATAAAATTTAACAGTTCATAAGATAGATACATTAAGGATAAAATTGTCATTTAATTAAATACAAAATTTAATAATCACTCATGTATTAAACTATGTTATTTGACATTCAAATATCATCATCTTCATCTTCATCTTCAAGCTAGAATTGAAGCCCCAACATAAAATATGTTGGAAAATTAGAGCATGTATAGTTGGGGCTTTTAACAAATGCATTTTTAATAAAGATTGAAAAAAAACAGGAAATTAACAACATTTACATACCTGTTTTAGTTTGGTATTTATAAAGGAGTTGAGGTCTTCTTCTCTTACTAATTCACACCTCCCGAAATTTGTATCTATTACTTTCAGCTTTGGAGTTGCCAAATCTCCCTTTGTGAGAACTCTTAGGGCGCGTTTGGTTTGCGGGATTGGAATGGAATGAATTGGATTTCAAGGAGGGATTTGGATTTGGAGGGATTTTGATTTGGGGGATTTGAAATCCCTTCATGTGTTTGGTTTGTAGGATTTGGAATGGATTTTAAATCCATTGTTTTACAAGTCTTGTTTGGTTTCTAGGATTTGGATTGAGTTTTTTTTTTAATTATTTGTTCGTTTTATAAAGAATTTATTTTTGTTGGTAAATTAAATTTTTTTTATCGATTTTTCTAAAATTATATATTTAATCATCAATTAATTGTTGCTTTAGTAATGTTTTAAAAACTGGGTCGACCCGGTCGACCCGGGAACCGGTGAAGAGACCGGGTCAATTGCGATTGGGTTGATGCCATTTTATGACCCGGATTTGAACCGGCCGGTTCTATTAAAAAACCGGTTGAACCGGTCATAACGAACCAATATCGAACCGGTTGACCCGGTAACAAAAGTTAAAACCAATAGTCCAATAGGCAATACGTATTAGCATTAAAAACCAACACTCCAATGTCTCAAGATCCATGATTTGGTTTGATCGTTATGTTTCGTTTTGATGTTTTTGGATTGATGTAAAACCTGTTGTTATGTGTTTTTTTAATGATGTAAAACTTGTTGTTATGTGTATTTTTAATGTTTTAACTTGTGAATATCAAATTTTTGGTTTTATATGTATGTATATATATATATATATGTGTATGTAGGAAAATGAAAATTACAAAAAAAAATCTTGAAACCGGGTTGACCCGGTGGTTGAACCGTGACCCGGTCACCACACCGGGCCAACCAAAAAACCGGTTTTTAAAACATTGCGCTTTAGAATCCATAGGATTTGGATTTCAAATCCATGCTCAATGCCAAGGATTTCCAAATCCATCATATGAGGGATTTTAAAATGGTCAACGGATTTGAAATCCGGTCAACGAAATCCTTTCCTGCAAACCAAACGCAGGATTGGAATGGATTTGAAATCTAAATCCCTCCAAATCCATTCCAATCCCGCAAACCAAACGCGCCCTTATTGTTGGGCATTCGAAGATTTCCAAGGTATCCAATGATGGCAATGAAAAATCCTCCTTTCCTAAGTAAAATCCCTTGAGACTTGGGAGCTTAGTGAGTTTGAAGAACTTTAGTCGAGGTAACATAATAACCTCATGCACCTTGTCATCACATTCTTCTTCTCCTTCTTCTACAACAACATTTACTTCCTTAACAATTACCTCTGTTTTTGTGCAACCGCTTAAATGTAGGTCTTGGAGTTGCAATAGACTACCAACCATGGAACTACTAAATACATATTCTAAACTTTGGCATTGTTGAATAGACAATTTTGTTAGGTTTGGAAACTCAAGTACCATCCAGGGATTGTTCTTCCATATATACTTGAGATTGTCTATCAAAATTAATTCCACTTCTCTTAGCTTTGGAATTTCTACAACAATATATTGTAATTGATCACTGCTATGTGTCCCTTCCAATGCTTCAAATACCTCCTCTACCCAAGAATTCCCTTCTGCATGAATCTTTTCCAGCCTTTGCAGTTGTAGCAACTCATTAGATGGAATAATCTTTTTATTAATGAAATTATAATTCACATACATTTCAATCAAATTATGAAAAGACCAAGGTGTCCCTTCTGAAGTAGTAGCACATGAGTTTGTAGCGTCTAAACTTGAGAATGGGCTCTGCAAGTCCAAAAAAGAAAAAACACACATAAGCTATAGGTTATATGAAATGTCCATATGTTCATAAGATTGGAAGAGTAATAATTAATAGAGGATGATTATGATGAAGGCATTATTATTATTATTATCATCATCATCATCATCATTAACCATGATATTTAACTCCAACCCCTAGTTTTCTTGGGTTAATGTTCCAGGCATAAGTCTGAATTAGGCCTTGTGTTAACTAGCTCTTGCTCAAGCCCAGGATAAGGTAGTTGTTGTAAGGAACTTGACCCTGTCTTAAGCCACATGAACTATAGTTTGTACTATGTTTTAGCTACAGTATAAATTATGTAATCGACTTTACCACCCACCTATTTTGGACGATAAGGTTGCCCTCGGTTTTTACTCGTTTTTTGGATTATATGCGTCAACAAGTGATATGTATCTTTTACTTACACATTTACTCTCATCGTCTTTTATCTTCTGTCTATTTGTCGTTTATTTATTTTCAAATTTGTTTTATTGTTGTGACTGAAAACGGGACTCGGACTTGTACCAAAGTCCAACCAAAACAATTAGTGTTCTTTTATCTCTATATATGAAAGCCCTGTTTTTGGATGCCTTCAAATTGGAAAATTTTGATTCAAGGTATATAATTATATATACATATGGTCAACCTTAACTTTTACTTAAACTAGTATCAATGTGTTTAATAGCTAGGATGATATCTTAAGTAGATGATGTGAGATTAAAAGCTTGAAACATATGTACCTCATGCAAAGTGGCTGCCATCACAGGAAAGTTAAGACCACATTCAAGACTATGTTTGCCTGAATTTGTGTGTACATAGTCGAGCTTTGGAGCTATCGAACGACCAGATGTGAATACCATCATTTGTGGGCAAGCATCGATCATAACAAAATCCAATAATGGCCACTGAAACTCATCCATCCCCAAGAAGAAACCCGCGAGATTTGGTAGATTGTGTAGTTTAATGGACTTTAGACAAGGAAAGCGCACAACCTTAGATGAAATCGTTGTTTGCTCTCCATTGTCTTCCTTCACGATCACTTCCATTGCCTTGCAATTCTCTATCCTTAACTTTTCGAGTTGCGTGAGGCTTTCAAATGTGGAAAATGTAAACACGTGATGCAAAAGGTCACAATCATCGATCACCAATTTCATTAGGTTAGATAATTGAGGCACATTAATCTTTTTCATTCTTTCAATTACCATTGTGGCATCGTTACCACCACTTCCTTCATCGACGTCAATGTTAGTAGTACCACAACCATTGATGTTGAACCCTTGAGTTTCAAATACCTCCACCAGCGATACGCAATGTGTCATTTCTAGGTTTTCAAGCTTTTGTATTTGTCCTAGTGCATAGGATGGAATCACATATGTCAATGCTCGACACTCCCATATATCTATCACTCTAACGTATTGGGATAAGGACCAAGCAACATCATTCACTTGAGATAACTGCAGAAAATATAAAGTTATATTAACAAATCTTAATTATTTGTAATTACCCCACATATACACGACCTACTTTATGTAAAATAATTTAAACCAAACGGTTGGTTTTCTAAAATGCTCCCTAAGTAACATTAATGTGGCTAGGGAAGTTTAATTTCAAAAGTATTTTGGTGGCATGATTTATTAAAGAGAAAAGAAGTTACGTAAAAATCATAAAATCTACAACCTGAAATTTTGGAAGGTAAAAACAACCGACTTAATTACAAAATACAAACTCACATTTTTTATAAGTTTTGTACATAAGTCAAGTCATAACATCGATTGTTGGATCTTAGGAATAAATTAGAAAGCAATATAATTACATATAAAACAAACTAGAAGAAAAATGAACGAATAAATTCTCTAGGAAACTTGTAGGAAACTGTTATTTCTCAAATCTGATAAGTGTTATCTTATTTCCTTTCTAAAATAGATTACAATATATATATATATAAGATTAAGAAGCCTAAAAGGGAAATGCTAATACTAGTACTAGGAAAGTGAAAATAAACTTTACTAAATCTAACACTCCTCCTCAAGTTGGAGCAAAAATGTTAATCATGCCCAACTTGTTACAGATAAAATCTATTTGAGTTTTCCGCAATGGCTTCGTGAGAATGTCTGCAAGCTGGTGTTCAGTCTTGATGTGTACCAGTTGGATCAAAGGAGGGTCTGTCCGTGTTCCCACAACATGGTCTCTAATGAGATGACAATCAACTTCAATGTGTTTGGTCCTTTCATGGAATACTTGATTCTTGGCGATGTGGATGGCTGACTGGTTATCACAATACAATCTCATCAAGCCGTCTGTAATTACTCCAAGCTCTCTTAGGAGTCTCCTTACCCACGTCATTTCGCATGACACATCTGCCATGGCTCTGTATTCAGACTCAGCACTTGATCGGGAGACAATATGTTGCTTCTTGCTTTTCCAAGAAACTAGATTTCCTCCGACAAACACACAGTATACTGTAGTTGATCTCCTGGAAATGGGACATCCAGCCCAATCTGCATCCGAGAAACCATATATTCTACCATTTCCTTCTTCAGTGAAAGCACCCACTCGACAATGACCCTGATCTGAATAGAGTATCCCTAAGCCTGGTGTGGCCTTAAGATACCTCAAAACGCGAAGTGTTGCATCCCAATGACCCGTATAAGGAGCGGACATGAACTGGCTCAAGACACTAACCGGGAATGAAATATCTGGTCGAGTAACTGTCAAATAGTTTAATTTTCCAACCAGTCTTCTGTATCTCTCTGGATCCCTCATAGGATTTCCTTCATTCGGAAGAAGCTTTCCTATAGTGAGCATTGGACTGTCCACTGGTTTACATCCCAATAGACCACACTCCGTAAGCATGTCAACAACATATTTCTGTCGAGACAAAAGAATCCCTTGTGGAGATCGAGATACTTCTATCCCAAGGAAGTAATGCAGTCGTCCAAGATCAGTAACTTGAAATTGAGTCTGTAGAAATTCTTTCAGCTTTGAAATTTCGATGCTATCATCTCCGGTGATGATAATGTCATCTACATAAACTACCAGTATGATACGTCGATTGTCATGGTGTCTAAAGAACACAACATAATCTTGGGAACTGCGAGTCATACCAAATTCCTGGAGAACATCTGAGAAACGTCCAAACCATGCTCTAGGAGATTGTTTAAGACCATACAGTAAACGTCGCAGTCGACATACCTTTGTAACCTCCTCCTCAATGACAAACCCAGGTGGTTGTTCCATGTACACCTCCTCCTCAAGAATGCCATTAAGAAAGGCGTTCTTGACATCCAACTGATGAAGTGGCCAATGATTGATGGCAGCCAAAGTGATACAAATGCGAACCGACGGCATTTTAGCTACCGGGGAAAATGTCTCGTCATAATCAACCCCATGGGCTTGAGAATAACCCTTAGCAACTAATCGGGCCTTCAGATGATGCAGTGAACCATCAGGATTAACTTTCACTGTGAAACCCTACTTTACGCTTTCCACGAGGAAGTTGTTCCAAATCCCAAGTATGATTCTTCTGTAAGGCATCCATCTCTTCCTGTATTGCCTTAAACCATCCTGGGTGATTGAGGGCCTCAATCACATTTCTGGGAACAATATGGCTATCAATGGCGGCGGTGTAGGCACACGACTATGAAGAAAGGTGAGAGTAGGCAAGGTAATCATGAATGGGATATCGGGTACGAGTCCGTGTGCCTTTTTGGAAGGCAATGGAAATATCAGGGAGATGAGCACCAGGCGGGTCATAAGGCTCAGTATGTGGTGGTTGGGGTGTACCAAGAACTGGGTTGGGGGAAATATCAGTAGGCGATGATAAGGGTGGATCAGGTGGTGGAACGGGAGATGTACCAGAAACATCAGGCACAGGTAGGCACTCTTGGGTCTCAGAGATTTGTCGTTGGCGCTGTCGAACATACACATTTGTGAAACGAGTATCAGTATCAACTGTTGGAATAACGAAATTTGGGTTCGTTGCTGGGGTTGTAAGACTTGAGGATCAAGAGAGTCAGAAGGATCATAAACAAGGTTTGTTGACTCAGAAGCGCCGGTGATAGGGTTACCATAGAAGGGATGCGACTCTTGGAATGTGACATCAGCAGAAGTAAAATACCTACGGAGGACAGGACTGTAACAACGATAGCCTTTTTGAACGCGAGAATACCCAAGGAACACACACTTGATTGCACGTGCTTCAAGTTTATTATGTCCCGGGCGATGATCATGAACATAAGAAACACAACCAAAGATTTTAGGAGCTAAAGGGAAATAAGTGCCTTTTGGAAACAAGATGGAGAAAGGCATCTTCCCTTTAAGGACAGAAGAGGGCATGCGGTTAATTAGATAATTAGCTGTAAGAACCGCGTCGCCCCAAAAACATTGTGGAACATTATAATGAATCATCACAGTACGAGCTACATCCAACAAATGGCGGTTCTTTCGTTCAGCAATGCCATTCTGTTGGGGTGTATAGGCACACGATGATTCATGTATAATACCATGCTCAGATAAGTAACTTGTAAAATCAGAGGAAAAATATTCTTTTGCATTATCAGATCTCAGAGTTTTAATGGATACATCAAATTGGGTTTTGACATATGCTTAGAACTCACAAAAGACAGAAAATATTTCATTACGTGACTTCAACAAGTAAACCCATGTCGCACGAGAAAATTCATCAACAAATGTAACAAAATACTTAAATCCATTAGTAGAAGTTACGGGACAAGGTCCCCATACATCCGAGTGAATTAACTGAAATAAAGCGGTAATACTACTAGACTCTCTAGGGGGATAGGGACAACGGGTATGTTTACCTAACTGACATGACTCACAAACTAACTCTTTAACAAATGACAAATCTGGTCTCAATTGTTTTAAAACAGACAAAGAAGGGTGACCTAGCCGATAGTGAGTCTCTCTGATACTAGAATCACAAAGATGTGCTGCTGCAGATCGCAACCCAGACAAACGATAGAGACCTTGAGATTCAAAACCTGTGCCAATCAGCTGGTTCGTCCCCAATTCCTAAAAGACACAATGTGTTGGAAAGAAGGTTACTGAACAATTATGCATTTTTGTAATTTGGCTAACATAAATTAAACTATCTGGAAAGGTGGGAACATAAAGAACAGAAGATAGGTTTAGTTTTGACAAGTTGCTAGTGGATCCAATGCCCATAATTTGACATGTAGATCCATTAGCAAGTCGAACCGGAGTCTGGGGTATATGAGTATTGAGATTGGATATAAGGTCTTTGTTTCCAATCATATGATCTGTGGCTCCTGAATCAATAATCCATGATGGTGAGCATGCTGAAAAACAGGTAGAAGACATACCTGACTGTGTTGTGCTAGCACGAGGAGTAGATGAAACCGGGCCAGAAGACCCACGCTGGAATCAAGAGACATCTTCACCATGGAAAGTGCTACTGGGGGTGGTATTATCTGCAGATGCTATCTAGGCTCGGAAAGGACGAGGTGGCGGTTGAGATCCCAGACCAGAAGTAGGACGATTTGGGCAGTTATACTTTGTATGCCCAAACTCCTTACAATAAAAACATTGGATCTTCTTCTTATACCCCTCCTTTCCAACATTTATGGTACTCGAAGAGGCAAAGGCTGATACATCAGTTCCGGATGGCTGTGATGGAGTATGATCTGAGTACATCTCTCGAGCAAGATGATACGTTGATGCCAAAGACTGAGATGCAGAGTGACTCAGTAGCAAAGGACGAGCACTGGAATATTTGGCAGACAATCCCGAAATGAACGTCATCACATCCATTTTTGCTAACCGCTCCTCCTGAACTTTAACATCAGGAGTGACAGGGAAAAGAACTCGAAGCTCTTCTGATAACTTCGATTAACTTGTATAGTACTCAGTGAGATCAGAGTCACCTTGTTCACATCTGAAATAGGAACCGAACACGGAATAAGTATGAGACAAGGATTCTTTGGCTGAGAAGGAAGACTCCAAGTGAATCCATATCTTCTTCATGGTAAGATAGTTCTGAGCAATGCTTAGGACTTGCGGTTCCATCGCATTCCATAGTGCCATACGGATACCACTATCATTGAGTTTCCATTCCCGGGTTATAGGATTCGGAGGGTTCGCAGTTAAATAATCATCTTTGTCCAAACTTTCGAGACCGGTTTGGACAAACATACTCCATTGAGCCCAATTTGTAGAGTTAAGTTTAACTGGAATCTTTAACACGGCAGAATAATTAATTATACCCGGAATGGAAAAGTCGGTAGAGGTCGAGCCTTGAGTTTTGTCTGTGGGTGCCATTGGTGAGTCTGAGAGGAACTTCACAGTGGTGTGCTTTCTATAAAAGGCTGGAACCTTGTAATTTAATAAGTTAACTAGTTAAGGTCTGGAGGGAAAAAAAGAAGAAGGGAAAAGGAAACAAATAGGGAGGGGAAGGTGGAATCAGGGAGGCCAACAGGTCGCTGGAAAAAAAGAAAGGGAAAAATACAGACCAAAGGTCACTAGAACTCAGGAAGGCGGCGATGGCGCCGGCGCCGGCGGCAGAGGGCAGCGACGGCGGCGTTTCAGGGGAAGAGGTCGGCGACGACTAGGGTTTCAGGCGAAGAGGCAGGCGGCGGCTAGGGTTTCAGGCGAAGAGATCGGCGGCGGCTAGGGTTTCAGGCGAACTTCCGGCAGCGGCGGCTAGGGTTCCGGCATACTCCGGCGACGGCTGCTAGGGTTCCGACGAGGGGTGACATTCCATCAGCTCTGATACCATGTCATTTCTCAAATCTGATAAGTGTTATCTTATTTCCTTTCTAAAATAGATTACAATATATATATAAGATTAAAAAGCCTAAAAGGGAAATGCTAATACTAGTACTAGGAAAGTGAAAATAAACTTTGCTAAATCTAACAGAAACAAATTAAAAGAAAAATGAACGAATAAATTCCCTTGCAGTATCCAGATGTGAAGAGGGTCTATGACTTTATCTTTTACTATTGCCATGTATAAATTTTACATATTTCAGAAATTCTAATTGAAGGTATACTTTTAATGTTTATAAATAAAATTGATTATACAAATATAACTTATTATGTTACAAAATCTAACGAACATGAATGGACGCTTGTTCATGTTCATTCGCTTAACTTAATCGAACAAATAAACACACACAAAGGGTAAACGAGCAAAAAAAAATTGTTCGTGTTCGTTCATTTAGGTATGCTCGTTCATTAAGATGCTGAACGAACGTAAACGAACAAACATGAGAAAACAGACTTAAACTAAAGGACTCAAGCCACTGATGAGTGGCCAAGCACTTGAACGCTTAATTGGTGAGGATATAGTAGCCCTTGAAGTGCTATAAATATAGCAGCTTATAAGAAGGATTTCCTCTAAAAAAATCAATGTGGGATGAGGATTCGCTCACCTTGGATTATTATTGTATGAACGATACACATCTAAGATTGATTTTATTGCTATTAATAACAATGGTAAGAGTTTGATCACTTCTTTTAATTAATATGATTGTGTAGGTATAACAATATAAATCATAATTTTCTTCTGTCTTTTCATATTAGTCATAAGAATAAGGTTTTGAAATATCATATAATATTGCTAAGAATAGAATTAAAAATTACTAAATATGTGTACCTTAGATTGATCATGAATGGGAGAAGTTGAAGATATTTCTTTACTCCCACCCTTGGCACCACCAATAAGCTTGGCACCACCAATAAGCTTGAGATTTGGCAGGTAACCAAGTCGGAGAATATCCAAATGAGGGAACAAACTGGTGCTTGTGTTGGTAGATGCAACCGATTCTTCATCTTCATCATCTCTGTTTGAAACAACTTCTTCAATAACATCACAATACCTTATACCTACTACCTTTAGGTTGGAGAGAAGTTTGGCCATGAGAGGTGAAAACATGTTTTTGCATCTCCAAAGGGTTATGGTTGTGAGGTTGTGGAATGAGGAGGAGGATTCTTGTGGTTGTTGCTTTTGAGAATTTAAGAATTTATTCCAATTACACTTCCACACATGACTCATACACTTCATATTATGTAATTTCAAGTTGTTGAGGTGGGAAAGTAGCAGTGGTTGTTGATTACTCTGAGGAGTTGTTGCTAATTCTCTACTACTTGGACTCTCTATCTCAAACACCACTTCCACCTCCGCTCCTTTATAATTGTCTATAGAAAGTTCATGAAGGTTATGAAATATGTGTATGAGATAGGACGGAAATGCAACTTTAATCTGCATATATATGCCAACAACAAATGTAGTTAATAATTTCCATAGACTTGAACATTATTTATGTAAGTTGTAAATATAAGTTGGTAACTAATTTAAATAGCAAATCAAAAGTTAATTAAAAATAGAAATGGAAAGCCATATATACATACCTCTTGCTCTTGCCTGCTATTAACCATTTCATCATCTTTCTCATTTTCTCCACAATCAATAATTCTAAGCATTGTAAGTGCTCTCATATCAAAATTGGTGGTGGTAGGTGTGAATACATTTCTAAACCTCTTACTTTTATTTATCTCTAAGGTTTCAATAGCTTGAAAGCCACTTATAACGTGACCATCGTCATTTGCACCTTTTATCCTACACACCTCTCTTAGATTTTCTGCATACGACACTCTAATGCTTCTCAAGCAACTACCAACTTCCTCATTTTTACCAAGACATCTCAAATCAATGTTGAATAACACTTCAACGGAACCACAATGGCTAACCTTAAGGTCTTCCAGATGATGCAACAACGACATTGGATTGCTCGGAAACAAATTCACAACACTACCACATCCTACCACACTAATCTCTCTCAATATGCAATCATTAACTTCCTCACTACTAAATTCACAAGGCCATATCTTTTTCAAATTCTCCATATTACTAATATTCAATTTCTCCAACTTAGGAATCACAACTTGCAAAATAATTAATACTTGCTCAATCTTCAAGAAAAATTAAAGTTTGCCACTTCAAATTTATGTTAACGAAAATGTACCTCTTTGTTCAGGAAAGGTTGCAATATTGTAGAAATATCATTCGACATAGAAGATGTTGCTGATTCATAGTAGTCCGGATAAATGCTAGTGAAATTTGGAAGGTTATCAAGTATTAACTCCTCCAGTTGCGGAAGTTCAATTACATTGACAACATTGCACAAACTCAATAGCTCTGGTAGATTGCCCAAAGATAGAAACTTTAGCAATTGAAATTTAATCACACCAAGTTCACCTCTTTCACCATCTACGAGCATTTCTAGAACAGGACATGATGAAATTGTGAGGCGCTCAAGCTTCGTAAGACCATTGGCCACACAGACTGTGAAGAGGTATCTCAAATTATCACACTCACAAATCTTAAGGACTCGTAAATTTTAAAATGAGGATCGTTGATGATGCAAGGACTCCACTAAACCATCTCCGAGATTATTTACATCATTCACTTGTAAATGAAGCACCTCTGTTTTTTCAAACAACTCGTTCATCCTAGAATCCAATAATTCACATTTGTTGGTGACCAACATCAACGTGTTCTTGTACGAATGCCTATTTGGGCTATCATCATCTAAATAGCATCCCAAAGAGATCTTGAATCTTTCAAGTTTCTTAAATGACATATTCTTTGGCAAAGCGTTTTTATCGAAAAACTCAATTTCTAATGCGAAAAAGTTCTTTAAAAGCTCTGCAAGTTCATTACAAATGCTATCTGTGAACCTAATGGCCTTTTTACCATACATGAACCTATACCTACTACTGACTGAACCAACTTTCACATAAAGCTCTTCAAGCTTGATCAAAATTTTCAACACACCATCATCGATAATAAGATCAACACAGCCTGTCAAATCTAGTAACTTTAGCTCCTTCAAATTTCCGACTGTGGATGGTAACTTTCTTAGGCCACATTTAGCAAAGCTGAGCACTTCCAAATTTGAAAGATTTCCAATAGAAGAGCAATCAAACATCAATGAGCATCGATAAAGACAAAGTGTTCGAAGGTTGGTGGAGCAATCAAGCCATCTCGAAAGCAATGGATACTTCATTATGTCATAAGCTATAACTTGAAGTTTGTTCATTTCTCCATCAAAGTCTTCAGGAAACTTGAGCGACTCATCCCCATGCATTAGTTTCAAAAGGGAGAGGTTTGGAGATTTGAAGTTTCTAGGAAACTCAAACATACTTGTGCATGATAACGAAATTCTTTTGCAAGACTCCCTCATATATTTTGTAGGCCACTTTGACATATTATCGACAATTGATGTGTGCTCGCCTTTAGAACACATATCCAAAACAAAATCACGTACCAAATCGTGCATCTTGACACACCTAACATTATTCTGATGTTGGATCAACAAATTTGCATGTATGAGTCGCTCAATGCAGGCAACCTGTTTCTCGCATGTCTTATACTTTACACTTTGTTCAGTAATTCCAATACCCATGCATACCTCACCAAGTCCTCCTTAGGAATATCGAAGTCTTCCGGGAACAAACCACAAAGCAAAAAAATTGATTTAGTCTCCCCATCTTGGAGATTTTTATAGCTCATTTAAAAAACTTCATGCAAAACTTGGTCAATGTCATGGAGCTCTAATCGAGAAAGTGCATCTTTCCATGCATCCTTGTTTTTATCTTTAAGAGTACATGCAATGGTTTTAATGGCAATGGGTAAACCACAACACTTCCTCACAATATATTCTCCAATCTTATGGAGCTCATGATCATCATTTGAAAGTTCTACAAATCATTGGAAGAAACCCTGTGCTTCTAGTTCTTCTATCACATTCACATTGAAAATTGAATTAGCTTCAACTCCCATCCTAGTGCAAACACTTTGGTCTCGTGATGTCAACAAAAATTTGAACCCAACGCCTTGATTTGGCAAAGGACTCAAACCCATATCATTTAGATGAACGAACTGCCATATGTCATCCAATATTACCAAAACCTTCTTTTTTCCTCCATCGAAATGGGACTCAAAGCTTTTATGAAGCCGATCAGATCTTGCTGATTCACTTTTTTCTGTTAAACATATACCTAAGTAATCTGCCACAGCATCTTGAATTGCAATTGAGTTCGTCTTTTCTCCTATAACCACCTTAACAATCATATTAAACAATTTAGTTTCTTCGGCAACCTTCTTAAGCTTTTCCATCATTGTGGTCTTCCCCACTCTACCCATCCCTTATAAGGCTACCATTCGAGATTTGTGGTCTGGTTGGAGTTGTCTAAGTGCTTCGATAAAAGTCCGCTCTCTTGATGGGAAGTCATTGTGATGACTTAACGGTGTAGATGTGGAGGCCTTATTGTAATTGACTTTTCCTATAGGAATTCTATGATTGGTCCAATTGATCATATCATTCTCTTGTATGAGACAGTTGATCTCCTCAATAATCTTGAAGGCCTTCCTTCCGAGCTTGTGCCTAAGCGTGATATTGAAACAACTACCGACATTACCAGAAATGTTTGCCGCTTTTTCTTCGAACTTTCGTACTTTTTCCAACCAACCATCGACTTCGGTTGGAACAACACAGATGCTTCTCTCGTTATGGTTCTTGTATTCTTCAACATTGACTCTTTTATCATCCAAATCCTTCCTTTTGGTACCCATGTCCCTCACATATTTTGTGCAGGAAATCAGGTAGCCTAGGTGTTTCTTAACGGGTACCATGAGGGACTCAACAACAGGAGTGACAATGGCGGTAACAATCTCCATTGCTCAATATTCTTACTTGTTTGTGCTACCACCTACATATATAGAAGCAAACAAATGAACAAAGGAAATTCAGGGAAAATGAGGAAATCTATAATTACTATAACAAAGCAATCACATATAATCTGTAAAATTAGGTTAGTAAACTCACAAATAAAAAGAGTGTTGGGTCAGATATGAGTTAAGTCTGGATAATGTTGCTGAAGTGTTAAAGATTAATACTGCTGAAGATTTTACTACTGCTAGTAGTATTACTACTGCTTGAAAAGTTAGTACTGCTAGAAGAATAGTTAGTACTGCTTGGAGAGTTAGTACTGCTAGTAGTTAGTACTGCTTGAAGATTAATGCTGCTGGATGATTAATACTGCTTATGAGGATGATGCTGATAATGATGACTTGGAACGAAAGACTAGGAGCTGAAGATAGTTATGGAATGGATGCTGAAGATCAATATTTCTTTAGTAATTATCGTGTAATCAGTTCTGTATATATAGTCTAATAGTTTTTAACAAGTTTTGCATATACATTTAGAGATAATTAACCTCAAGATTAGTTTTAATCCTTTCTTTAGAGAAGTATAGAACGTCTGTTGAGTATGTTCAACATATTGAGGTTTTGTTTGTAATCATTAAGTTAATTCAATATAACTTGTGATTTGAGTTCATACACTATTTGATTGATTTATTGTTAAAGTGTTATTCCGCGACTTCTTTAACATAGTTTATGAGTGTTTAATTTAAATTCTTGTTTAGAATTTCGATCCTGACAAAGAGTGTATTTGATATAAAATGAACTTAAAGACATATTTTTTCCAGTAGAAGTAAAGCTATATGTCAATTAAAAGTTGATATAGAATTAAAACCCTCCCATTTTCAACAATAAACCATCAGGCAAATTTTAAAGTTTAAAATAAACCTCAAAACTGAACTTCTAAAAAGTCCATGAAAAATTGGGGATTTGATAGATTGATTGTTTCCATCAACTGAAAAGGTATGATTGTGTGGTTTAAATGCTCATCCGTTGACCTATTATCAGCAGAAAAATTCCATCTAAATTGATAGATCCACTAAAAGTAGGATAAAATCAGGTCATATTTCGATCAAGATTTAACTAATCGATAACCTTATGATAACGAATTGGAAGGAAATAAACAAGAATTTGAGAAGAGAAGAAAAGCAGAAGAAATTAATAATTGATTACTTACAGTTTTTTATTTGTGTTGGAAGTCTGCGAGTGAAGTGGAGAGACTGAGATGGAAGCGGGGTTCCATTAAGAGGCAACCTTTGAATCGCTAAGAGGTAAATCTTGTTTGGAAAAAAAAGGTTGCCTCTTAATGGTTCCAAAATCCTCTTAATGATTTTGTATCCTGACCCTCCCTTAACCATTAAGAGCCATGATTTCATTATGAACAATTAGCAAACAACCATATTTCATTTTACACTATATCAAAAAAATCTCTTAATCATTCAGACCACTTAATCATTCTGCACTAAACCATTCAGCAACTGCCAAATAGCCCCTTAACAAATCTATCTATCTATCTATATATATATATATATATATATATATATATATATATTATTAAAGCAAAAACCAAGTAGCATGACGTGGCAGCCTCTAGTAATGAGAATCAGTAGTTTCTTTTTTTCTAAAGCATTTGGAAAGAGTTGCAAGTTTGGGGTTTAGATCAAAAGAGAAAAACGGAAGAGATATCAAGAGACACACAATTAATTCTTACGTTTTAATTGTTTTGTATCTTCGTCTTTCTTCTTCCTCTACTTTGCCTTCACGACTACCTTGTCAGATATTTATTTATTTACTTTGCTTAGTTTTTAGATGGTGCTGGACTTTATGAGAGTACCATTAGCAAGGAAGAGGTTTTAGGAGGTTGAATTACATTTCTAATTTGAATTTTCTGGTTTGATGATTTTCGTTGTATGTTTTACTGTTTCTGTGATGTTGCTAAAATGAGCAGATAGTGAAAGTCTGGGTGAAAAGCTGAGCGAGGAGCTTTAGTGAACAGATGGTGATATTAGAAATATTAGTTAACAGATGGTGACTCCGGTCTGTGATGTTTACTGATTATTTCCTTGTGAAGGTTTTATGTTGTGGATCGATTTATGGTCTTATGTGATAATGTTGTTGCATTTGAGTTGAGCTTATACCATCTTTTAGGAGACGGAATGATGATAGTTATTGCATCTAGTTCTTTTTTGGTTTTCACCTGTTTCTCCCTTCATGCCTCCATTTCTGACTCATGGTATGCCCTCCTGCATTCTTTTTTGGTTCTCCCCTTACGGTTTGGTCTTTGAGTTCACAGATGGGAAAATGACCGAGGGCGGACTCAAAAAACGGGGTTAAGGTTTTTCAGGTTTATGGAATCACTACCAACTCTTGTCAGGATCTGAATTCTTAACAAGAATAAACACTCAGAAACAATATTAAAGGAGTTTGCGAAATAACACTTTAATATTCAAAGATCAATAAAATAGTGAATCAGAATCACAACTTGTAAACTTTATTGAATGATTGTAAAGCTACAAGATTTAACACACAACCTCAATATTGATGAACAGGCTCACCAATACGAATTCTACTTCTCTAGAACTAGGGTTCTAAACCTTGAGGTTGATTCTCTCTATGAAAACAAAAACTCAGAATTAATTCTCTATTCTAAAGTTACAAACTATTCTATACATATACTGAAGATAAAAGATAATTACAAATAATAAAAGATCTTCAGTATAATCTTCCATATTTATCTCCAAGCCTTCCATGATCTTCAATCAATACAGCTGTCATCCTTGCCATATGAAGTCTTCATCTCATAAGCAGTATTAAGTCTTCAGCAGCATTAACACTTTGAGCAGTATTAAGTTCAGCAGTACTAACTACTAGCAGTACTAAAATTGCTTAGCAGTAGTAACTTCTTCAAGCAGTATTAATCTGGATTAGCAGCATTAATCTTTCTCAGCCGTAGTAACTTCAGAAGTAGTAACTATGTTGTGCTAGCAGTATTAACTGTACTTAAGCAATTCTTTCAGTTCCCAACAATCTCCCCTAACTTGACTTTTAGGAAGAGAAGTCAAGTTCTTCAGATGCTCCCAAAACACCATTATTCATAGCCCTGTATTAGCATCCAACCCCAAACTTTGATTAATTGTTCTTTGGATCAAATACTTTTCCATTTCTGAATCTGGAACACAACCAAGCTTCTTTTTCAACATTGCATGCAGCTTCAATCTACTGTGGTTGTAAACTCTATCCACTAGGAAGTATTCTATGTGATTTGAATCCATAGTTAAAGCATATACTCCACTAGTTTCATATAGAGTCCAGTTGTTAACTGTTTGAAACACATTTCTGATAATGTCCTTCACTTCTTCAGGCTTGAATAACATACAAAGATACTCCATCACAAGTTTTATGATTGGTATCCCTGGAGCTTTCAGTTGATCAGCATACAACTTCATTCCTACTTCAAACATCTCCTCTAAATCAGATCTGGAACATGTTCTGACAATCTTGGCCCAAGTATGATATACTTCATACTTCTCATCTTTCCTCTTGAGCCTGATATATTCTTTTCCATCAATTTCCAGTATATCCCAGTGAATGATCTCTGGAGGCTTAACACCAACAGGTTCAGCTGTAATAGGTTCAGGCACTTTGTCTATCACTACCATGTACAGATTCACATCATCAGTACTTGATGGTTCTTCCTGTTCAACTAACTTAGGTGCCCCTTCTTCTTCATCAACCTTCTCAATTTCTTCTTTATCCACTCTAGGATTCTTGGCTTATTTTCTTCTTGCCATCATTTTAGTTCTTTTTAAAGTCCTCAGACTTTCACCTAGAGTGGCTTCCTTCTTTGGTGTTTCTTGCTCATCAGGGAAAGGTTTTTCTATCAGAAAGTCATTACTCTCTTTCATCCTCTTTTCCATTTCAACTCTGGCTTTTTCATTCCCTTGAAGCTTAATCATCTCTGAATCATACAACCCTTTGATCTGTTCAAATGTCATCTTTGAGAACATCTCCTTTCTGACTCCCACAGCACCTTTGAGAAAAGTGATCATCTTCTTTCTCTCTTGAGTACCAAGGTAGGTCTTTGAAGGTTGTCTCTTCTTTGCAGCCATTTTGACCAACACAGACTTCTTTAGGATTGCAGCTTTCTTCTGTGCTATCTCAGTTGCCAGACTCTGTTGATAAACTTCATTTAACTCTGTTGCTAGAGCCTTAGCCATCTCTCTATCTTTTTCCACTTGAGCTAATTCTGCTTGGTCAAGTTCAGCCTGAATCTTTTTGGCCAAAGCTTCATTTGACTCAACCAACTTTTGCTTTTTAATTGGTTGATCAGATTCCACTAACTTTGCTTTGCCTTTGTCTTTGCTTACCACCTTCTCAATACTTGCTTTCTTGATCACTTCACCTTTTTCTTTGATGATAACTCCTTTGGCCTTTGAAGTGACCTTGGGAGTATCATGCTTAGCCTTGATCAAAGTTTCTGCTATCTCAAGTTCTTCCATATTGCTGCTACGAAGGTCTGTTAATACCTCTTGCACCATTTCTGCTGCTTCATTCAATTCAGCAGTATTAACAGTTTCTGCTTCTTGTTCAAACACACTTTCTGTTTCTACTTCTTTCTCTTTTACTGCTGCTATGCTTGCTGTTTCTGCTGCTTGTACAAACTCTGATTCAGTTTCCACTGCTTAAACTTTATCTCCACTAACCCCATCAAACTCCCCCTCAACTTTAGCATCTTCCATGTTGGCATCAGCTTCTGACTCCCCCTTTTTTGGAGCATCAGTCACTGGTTTCCTTCTTCTGAGCACAAACTGTTTCTTTTTCTTTTTCTGGACCAATCTCTTCACCATTTTCTTCAGGTTGGTAATCTGTACTTGTTGAGACAGAATTATCAGTTTCAGCTCTTCTATGTCTTTTCCCTGCTTGATTACATCCATATTGATGTGGCACATTGTTTCCATCAATTCATGATAGTCATATCTGTCCTCACCTTCTCCAGGAGTGTTACCCCCTTTTGAAGGATCATGGGATCTTTTAGTAGTGGAAGTCTTCTGCCTAGCAGAAGCACCCTCCACCCCCTTGGTTTCTTGGCACCTGGGACCTTTGAATGATTGCTCATTCAAAGTTGCCATGGGGGAGGTCTTATTGATGTTACCACTGTCCTCCTCTGTGCTAGCAGGAGTAGTGGCATCCTGCTCACCCATATGCTCATACATCTCCTCATTGAGCACCTCCTTGGGGTTGGGAGACACCCCTTTGGTTTCCCTATAGATATTCTCTAATGGAGAATTCTCCATTAGAGGGCTTAAAGGCTTTGAGGGTGAAGGTACAAGAAGGGAAGGAGCCTTCTTTACCTTTTTCCTGATGTATGTATTGGTGATTGGTGAAGTTGGTTTTTGAACAAGGGACTGTGGGATTGATATGGTGATTGAAGGTTGGGATTGGCTTTCAGTGGGATGGTCTAATGAGGGCCTTGACCCTGAAGCCATACCTTCTTCATTGTGGGACACCACCATCATTGTAGAGAACAATGGGGTGTCAACTCCTTCCGAGTCCAATGGAGATCTCTTCATATTTGAAAAGACCTTACCTTTGGGGATTTTGGGTACATATACCTCATCAAATTGAGGTATATCCGTCAATTCATTGGTTATAACTACCTGGACAAATCTTGGGTACATATAAAAACTCTTTTTGTTTCCCAAGTTTGACACAAGGTCATTGAAAATCATTCTTGAAAAATTGTACTTTCTAGCAGTGGCCAAGCAGACCAAAGCATAAGCAATGGTACTGCTGAACTCACTCCATCCAGTAGTCTTTTTAGAAATGCAATGCATAAGGGTATGAACAAGAAAACGCCATTGGATGAAAAATTTAGCTTTTGAGAATTTGAAACCACCCAATTGGCCTCCATACCCCATTCTTGAAAGGTTAGAGAACAAGTCCTCATTAGGAATAGAGGTAATACCTGCCGCATCGTCTAGACATAGACAGATGCGAATCACCTCTTCAGAAACTGATAAGGGTTTGTCACACACCCTTGTCTTGATGAACTGCACACCATTTTCTGTAACTGCAGTGGCATTCTCCCAAAATTGTCTCTGGTGCTCTATGTAGATTGTTGGAGACACTGTAAGAGCATAGGCGATATGGCTGTTCTTGAGAAAATCTACTATCTGGTGAAATCCATCTGCCTGCTTCGGCTTTTGTAGCATTGCAATCTCATTATGTTCATCGATGAATGCCATAGCTGCCATCGAGCTTGAGTATTTTGGACTGAAACACTTGGTGCTTGAGAGAAAAGGGTTAGAGAGCAGATGAATAGTAATCAAAGATTCGTTATGAGCTTTTGGGCGGGCAACGAGTGTATTTATACGATTCGGGACATAAGCAGTATTAACTAACTAGCAGTATTAACTTTGCACTGGCAGTATTAAAACTGCACTGGCAGCATTAACTATACTTACACTTTTTGAAGCTTGAGGTACTCTGAGCAAGGTAATAACTTCCTGAGAAAGATGTTAGTAGCACCAAAGAATAAACCAATAACAGGTATGTAAACACTTTTTAAAACATGAGCTCATTCATAGTTGATCATGCCCACACTTGTGACCAAGAAAGTGAATCTACCCACATCAAAAGATTTAGTGAATAGATCGGCAAATTGGTTGTCAGTATGAACTTTAGCAACTTGAATTAGTTTCTTTTCATTACAATCTCTAATAAAGTGATACCTGATCTCAATGTGCTTTGTTTTGGAGTGCTTGACTGGATTGTTAACAATGCTTATATCACTGCTATTGTCAATGAAGATTGGAGTATGAAGAAAGGTTACCCCGTATTCCAGCATCTGATTCTGAATCCATAGAACCTGAGAGCAGCAACTTGCAGCAGCAATATACTCAGCTTCTGTTGTAGATAAGGACACTGTGGTTTGTTTCTTACACTGCCAAGATACTAGTCTTGCACCCAAAAGCTGACATCCACCTGAAGTAGACTTTCTATCCATGTTAGCACCACCCAAGTCACTGTCTGAATATGCAATCAAGTCAAAGTTGGATTCATAAGGATATCAAAGACCTAATCTAGGTTGCCTGTTAAGTATCTGAAAATCCTCTTAACAGCTTGAAGATGTGATTGCTTTGGCTTGACTTGGAATTTGGCACACAAACACACTGGAAACATGATGTCTGGTCTTGAGGCTGTGAGATACATGAGAGATCCAATCATTGATCTATATAGATGGACATCAACATTCTCCCCCTCAAGATCAGCAGTGATCTGTTTATGAGTCTCCATTGGTGTGCTTGCTGGCTTTGAGTTTGTTAAACCATACTTATCCAGGATGTCTTTCACATACTTTCATTGACTTATGAAGATCCCATCTTTCTTCTGTTTCACTTGAAGCCTAAGGAAGATGGTAAGTTCACCCATTGAACTCATTTTAAAGCTCTTATGCATCAACTTTTCAAAGTCTCTACACATCTGATCTTTTGTGGATCTAAAGATGATATCATCCACATAGATCTGAACAAGTAGGATGTCCTTCTTACTTCTTTTAATGAAGAGGGTCTTGTCAATTATTTCTTTTTCAAACCCATTCTCCAAGAGATAGGTAGACAGTGTATCATACCATGCTCTTGGGGCTTGATGAAGACCATAAAGTGCTTTCTTCAGTTTGTATACTCTGTCTGGATATGATGGATTTTCAAATCCAGGGGGCTGACAGACATATACTTCTTCATCAATTGTACCATAAAGAAAGGCACTCTTCACATCCATTTGGTATACCTTGAACTTCATGTATGAGGCATAGGCTAGAAATAGCCTAATTGCCTCTACCCTTGCCACTGGAGCATACACTTCTTCATAGTCTATGCATTCTTCTTGAGTGTACCCTTGTGCCACAAGCCTTGCTTTGTTCCTGATCACAATTCCTCTCTCATCCTTTTTATTCCTGAAAATCCACTTGGTGCCAATAGCTCTATGACCTTTTGGAAGGTCCACCAAGTCCCAAACTTCTTGCAATTTGAACTGCAGTAACTCTTCTTGCATAGCTTCTATCCAACTGGAATCTTTCATTGCATCATAAACCTTCTTAGGTTCAATCTGAGATAGAAAGCAGGAAAGTATTGTGTGTTGCTGATCCTGCAGCTCTTGAAGTCTGCTTTGATTCCTTGTTATCATAGGAGAAGATATGTCTCCTATGACCAGCTCTGGAGGATGGTTCTTTTGAGTTCTAGTCTGATGACTAGGTTCTTCATTGATTCCCACATCTAGATTGGAATCATTTAAGTCAGCTGAGGGGATCTCATCAGCTGCTTCTGGCTCTTCATGCACTTGATTCTCCTCATCTCTTCCTTCTTCTTCATTCTGAATTGGTTTAATCATAGTTTCCTTTTCACAGAACTCAACAGGCTCTATTGTAGGTATGGGAAAGATTACAGACTGAGGAATAGTGTCTTGTACTTGTCCTTGTTCATCCCCTGATCCTCCACTTCCTGAACCTGCATGATAATCACTACTGAAACCCAAAGAGTTAGTTAGTGAATCAATGTCAAATAACCACTGAGGACCAGACCCAATAGGATTTGGTGTGTTCTCATTGCATTTGACATTGTCACTTTCCTCAATTATTCTAGAAGAAGAATTAAAAACTCTGTAAGCCTTACTCTGAGATGAGTAACCAACAAGAAAACCATCATCTGCCTTGCTATCAAACTTTCCTAAGTGAGTTTTGGTATTGAGAATGGTACAAGGACACCCAAAAGGTTTGAAAAATCCAATAAATGGTTTTCTTTTATTTAAAAGCTCATATGGTGTCTTGTTCTTAGGCTTAACTACTAGTACTCTGTTTTGGACATAGCAAGCAGTATTAACTGCTTCAGCCCAGAAAGTAATTGGTAGTTTGGAATCAGCTAACAGAGATCTAGCAGCCTCAATCAGTGTCCTATTCCTTCTCTCAGCAACACCATTTTGTTGTGGAGTCCTAGGAGCACTGTATTGCCTCTCAATTCCTTTTTCCTCACAAAAGGTGTTTAGGTCATGATTTTTAAATTCAGTACCATTGTCTGACCTAATGACTTTTACCTTTTGATTTGTTTGGTTTTCAATTCTTAGAATAAAGGATTTGATCAGTCCACTTGTCTCATCCTTAGTCCTTAGAAAATATACCCAAGTAAATCTAGAGTAATCATCAACAATAACTAGGCAGTATGATTTCTTACCTATACTCATAACATTTGTAGGACCAAACAGATCCATATGCAACAACTGAACAGAATTAGAGATTGTGTTCAACTCTTTGGACTTATGAGAAGTTTTGTGTTGTTTGCCTTTGAGACAGACAACACAATGATCATCACATGAAAAGACTTTGGAAGGTAAACCTCTTACAAGGTTATTTTTAATAAGTTTATTCATTGTTTTAAAGTTCATGTGACACATCCTTCTGTGCCAAAGTGATGATTCATCCAAAGAAGCTTTTGAAACAAGACAGTTTAGGGATGAATCAGTTGAAACACTTTCCATATCTAAGCAATATACATTATCCTTTCTGGGAGTTCTTAGTAGTATCATCTTTTCATCAACTACCTTGAATCCAGGAGCAAGGATAATGCATTCAGAATCAGTAAATAATATACTATGCTGTTTGTCACAAACCTGTGATACACTTAACAGGTTGTATCCTAACTGCTCAACATAGAATACATCTTCAACGGTCATTTTACCTTTGGTTACATCCCCCTTACCACTGATCTTACCTCCATCTGGAGTATTACCAAAGGCAACATGCCCACTATCAATTTTCTTGAAATTCTTGAGGCATGACATGTTCCCTGTCATGTGCCTAGAGCAACCACTATCAACATGCCATATGCTCTTCCCCTTGAGTTGCTGGTTGCCCTGCACATAAGATTAAACAATTAGTATTGATTGGGAACCCAAGCCAAAGTGGTATTGGGTCTCCCTTTCTCATCAAAGTATTTACATTCCTTTTTGATGAGGTTTTTAAACTCAGGGCACTCTTTATTTGAGTACTTTGTCAAGATAATTGGCTTAGCAGCACAAACACTAGAAGCAGTACTAACTTTAGAAGTACTAACAGAGTTAGCAGCACTAACAGGTTTAGCAGTACTAACCTTGTTAGAAGCACTAACAAAGTTAGCAGTATTAACATTTGAAGAAGTACTAACCATGTTAGTTTTAGCAATACTAATACTCTTAGCAGCACTAACATTGGTAGCAGTAGTATTGCTTCTAGCAACACTATCATTGTCAGCAGTACTATTTAGGGTAGCAGTACTAACAGTTTTAGTGCATTTAGGAACCCACATATTGACACTTTCTTTAACCGTCTTTTTCTTCATGTGGCTTTTAGTTTTAACAGATTTCTTAGCCACATGGTTCCTTTCCTTCTTCCTATAACCAAAGGATTTTTGCATAGATCATTGAAAATTCATCATTTGGTTCATAGGATTGAAATAACAGTATTTGGCAAGATGATTCAATTTGCCACAGATAAAACAAGGTTTTGGTCTATTGATTTTACTCAAATCAACCCCTTGTTTTTGTGCCCACTGATTATTCCAATTTCTTTGATTTCCCCTCTTTTTATTATGATTTAGGGGCTCAGTCTTCTTACATGCACACTGTTTGCAAGGAACTGGATTCACAACTGTGGTCTGTTTGTAATGGACCTTACCAGACTTTCCCTCTGTCTTCTCTATGTTCTTTGATTTGACCCAAATCTTTCCACACCCTTCATTGGTAATGATGTGATTCTCTAGGGGAATCTCACCACTCACATTGTTCTCCTTACTCTTACCAACCTCTTTCTCAGTCTTGTCCTCAACAACTACCTCATCTAAGGGATCTATCTCAGTGGCTCCTTCAGGCAAGTCCTTCCTATCTTTGGTTTTTAGCAAATCTGATGTAGGAGGAATGTAGTTGTTGTTGTATGGTGGTGGTGTGGTATTATACCCAATTCCTCTTCTCAATTTGTCATGAATCTGAGTTTGTAGTAAAGAGTCCATTGCTTTAGAAACATTGGAAAACTTTTCCACATCAAGCTTAACCTTGGTTAGCTCCTCTCTCAACTTTTCACTCTTCTCTTTAGATTTGGTCAGTTGTAGTTCTAGATCCTTTTTCTCCCACTTCCAGTAATTGGTATCATATGAGTGTTGGAGTTCATTGGCTTGAAAACCTTTAATCTGTTCCTCAAACCTCTCAACAATTCTCACATAGTCTTTTATATCTTTTGCTAATCTCTTAAGGTCATCACTCATCTTCTAGTTGTGATCCCTGTACCTTTTAACAGTGTCTATGCAAGTTTTAGAACAGAGATTAGAACTTACCTCAGTTGGGAGACCAAATACTTCTGCCATAAGAGCTTGATTTTGGATAGCCTCTTCTGCTTGATCACTCCAGTCAAACCCCATTCCTTGTTGAGAAACAAGGGCTTGAGCAGAGTTTCTGTTATGGTTGAGGTTTCCAGACTGTGCTTGTTGGTGGTTGTTGTTGTGAGACACTCCACTTCTGCATTCCCTGGCAAAGTGTCCCTTCAGATGACATTTATAGCATTCCACCTTTGATTTATCAAAGCCTGCTCCATCTTCTCTTCTTTGGGAGAAGTTGTTCCTCCCAGTCCTCTTGATGAACTTCTTCACCCTCATGGAAAGCATAGCCATCTGCCATTTAATATCCATCTCTTCAAGATCATCAGGATGAAGTTGTTCCAAATCATCATTGATTAAAGAGGAGTTTCCATGGCTGGAAAGAAAGGCTTCAAACACAGATTCAGTGTCTTTTTCTTGATTTGCTCCATTAGCAGCATTAACTGATTCAGGGTTAGCAGTAGAATCAATTGATGCTGATAGGAGTGCAGCATTATGAATATATCCAGAAGGTTTCTTCTTTGCCTCCACCTCAGCTTCAAATACTCTAAGGTCATTGTACATATCATCAAGTTCTTTTTCTTCCAATTGTTCATTCTGTCTGAATGAAACAGTGTACATGGTCCATTCATCTCCAAGGGACCTTAAGAACTTTCTGTTTACATCATCTTGATCAATCTGTACTCCCATAGTAGCCAGTTTACCAATCAGCTTGTTAAACCTGTCAAAAGTTTGAGTCATTGACTCATTCTTAGTTGACATAAAGTTTTCATACTGTTGTTTCAAGATTGCCTTTTGATTTCTCTTGGTACTTTTGGTACCAGAGAATCTCTTCTCTAGAGCATTCCAAAGCATCTGTGCATCAGTGCAATTGCTGAATTGGTGTTGATATTCATTGGGAATAGCCAAAAGCAGTGTACTCAAGGCTTTCATCTCTGTCTGCCTTATCTTCTTTTTTGCATCAGTCTTTGGTGGAGTTCTTTTTCCATCTACACCAATTTTTCCTTCATCAGATGGGCCATTCTCAATGATGTCCCACATGGAGTAATCTGTGAGGAGAATGTATTGCTTGATTCTAATCTTCCACATGTCAAATTCATTAGATCTGAGCATTGGAACCTTTGAGACCAGAGTACTGTTTGATTCAACTGTGTTTTCCATGATGAATAAGATTTCTGAGAATACTGGCTCTGATACCACTTGTCAGGATCTGAATTCTTAACAAGAATAAACACTCAGAAACAATATTAAAGGAGTTTGCGAAATAACACTTTAATATTCAAAGATCAATAAAACAGTGAATCAGAATCACAACTTGTAAACTTTATTGAATGATTGTAAAGCTACAAGATTTAACACACAACCTCAATATTGATGAATAGGCTCACCAATACGAATTCTACTTCTCTAGAACTAGGTTTCTAAACCTTGAGGTTGATTCTCTCTATGAAAACAAAAACTCAGAATTAATTCTCTATTCTAAAGTTACAAACTATTCTATACATATACTGAAGATAAAAGATAATTACAAATAATAAAAGATCTTCAGTATAATCTTCCATATTTATCTCCAAGCCTTCCATGATCTTCAATCAATACAGCTGTCATCCTTGCCATATGAAGTCTTCATCTCATAAGCAGTATTAAGTCTTCAGCAGCATTAACACTTTGAGCATTATTAAGTTCAGCAGTACTAACTACTAGCAGTACTAAAATTGCTTAGCAGTAGTAACTTCTTCAAGCAGTATTAATCTGGATTAGCAGCATTAATCTTTCTCAGCCGTAGTAACTTCAGAAGTAGTAACTATGTTGTGCTAGCAGTAGTAACTGTACTTAAGCAATTCTTTCAGTTCCCAACAACTCTCCCTATCATTGTTTGTTTTTTAAGGTTATCGGATTCAATTTTTGAGGTTCACGGCTTTCATACGGTGGCACCATACTTTTTCTTACATTTTTTATCGACATAGTCTTCATCTTTTTACCGACGTTTAATATCAGCATATATGTTTTTTTTAGTTTTTTTTGCTTGATTTCAAGGATTTTACAGTTTCTTTTATCGATTTCGAAAGACTTTTTCGGTTTTTTAGTTGATTTCAATAGTTTTTTTTTGTTGAATACGAGATACGGTTGCATATTTCACAAACCTAAATTTTTTTTGCCTTACTGTGTAGAAACAATACGATGGCACGTGCCACCATTGGCACCACCGTATGTCCGTCCATGGTTCACGGTTCATAAAACGAATTGTGAGAGCATAAGTAAAAAGAAGGTTCACGGGGGAATAGGGATCGAGGGAAGACATAAATACTGGTTAAGGTTTTTCCCGTCTATGACTTCGAAATCACTCCCAACTCCTCCTATAATTGTGTCTTTTTCAAGGTTATTGGGAAAAAAATAACGGGTTTCTTTTAAATACAAATGGAGAGTTCATGGCCAGGAAAATTCACACGGAGAGAATGGGCTGCACAATTAGGTTGTAGCCGTGCATGAGGGAATTTATCATCTATTACATCTAATTTTTGTCTTTCTTTTTTGGGCACTAGGGTCATGGAATTCAGCGGATGGAGGTTTTAACGAGTTTATTGTGATGGATTACTTTTTGTGCATGGTCTATGATCTTCTACCCACAAGTTATATTGAATTTTAAATTGAAAAGGTAAGTTTACGGATAATTGGTTATTAAGCTTCTTTTTCTTCTTTTAATAAAAACTTTAGGGTTGATTGAAATTGAACTCTCTGTGTTTTTGAGTTGATGGAATTCAATGGAGATGGAGGTTGTATGGAGTGCACCATAGTACTAGGATGCTTTGTTTTTTGTGCTCGGTCTATCAACTACTATTCAAAAGTCATATTAAAATCCAAAATGAAAAGGTAACTTTAGGATGATTACTTCTATTTTTCTTTAATAAAAACCTTAGGTTTGAAATTGGACTTATGATCTAATAAAGTCATGCAGGTCCATTTGTTCTCCAACTATAACACTCCATTTGCATTTTTATATACACCCACATGATTTATAACAAGGTCAAGATAGCTCCTCACTAAAAATATTTCACATGAATTCATGCTTTTTCTAACGAGGTGTATGGTAATCTAGAGTACAAGGGGTCTTGGTTGTTGGGTCTTGGATTGCTAATATACATTGAGAATTTTTGAAAGGCACCTCCTTACGAGATGGTAGATGTCAAACATACTTATATGTATATTAACTTTCAAACTTCATAGTCTTTAATACCGGTAAGAATACATGTTGGATACACTCTTTATACCTGCACCTAAAAAACCGAATTTCTTTCATACATAACAAACCAAAAACCTCTATCTGATATTATAACAATCCATATAACTGAAATTAAGATCAAACCCATAAACTATGAATTTTTACCGGCCAATGTTAGAAATCCCAAGAAAGGACAAGTCATTTTACAAATGAATGTCTTAAATTAATTTTATTTCTATATTATTTATATAAAAGATTAGCCATCAATAATTTGTTATAGCCTCAAATGCATTTAATTAATCATATGAATTGTAGCATTCATATTTTAATTTTTAATTTTAAATTACATTTAATTCCATTTTAGGTTAGACATAATAACTAACATTGATTAGCCTTAAATAACATTCATTTCTAACTTATAAATTTGTATTAATAATGACTTAGTATTTCTTTATATTATTTATAGCATGATTATTAGTTTTAAATAATTTTTATTTCCTCATACTACTTTGTATACAACAAGTTTTTGTTTACAAATCTTTCTACATATGAAGTTTGTTTGGGTTGTCAAGATTAGAGTATGTAAATTGTGGGAGTATTTGAATACAAAGAGAAATGGAGACTTTATTACTTTTGACATGATTTTAGTTGCTGAAAATGTATGTCACGCTTATCCTTTTGCTCATACAAATTATTAGCAAAGTGGCAACCATTTGATTAATTGTTTGTTTTGCGATACTCTTTTAAGGTCATTGACTCTAATTTCAAGATTATATTCACACTATTTGCTAAAGCGGAAGAGGTTGAAACTCATGTTCCTTCCATTCTTATGCATGATTTTCAATTTGGAAATGAGAAGATGATTAACGAGTGTGTAAACGATGATATCATACTTACATATATCTCCTTATAAAAGTCTAATTTTTTTGCTAACATCTGACTAAACATATTTCTAGGTGTTTGTTGTATCATTTCTCTTAATTATGTCATGAGTTTTTTTTTATCATTTCTCTTAATTATGTGTAAGTTTTTTTTTTTTTTGTCATTTTTCTTACACTTAAGTTTTTCATCTTTCATTAACAAACAAGGCATTAAATTATTTCAATCATTGATGAAAGTACAAGCGGCAAAATTTCGGGACACGTCATGCCACCGCGTAACGTGTGGTTCCCACACTAGTTAATTATAATGAAATAGACGTGTTGGTGTGTTGACCTAAAGTCAACATTATTTCAAAAAGTTACACTTCTAGTCCCTTAACATTAATAAAACTTGTCTTTTCAATCAATTTTAACAAAATTAGTTGAAAAACGGATTGAATATTATAAAAGTCGTCAGAATAATTTGAATACTAACATTATAATTCGATAATTACATTTGTTATCAATTAATCATTTTCAGTGATTTGTTAGTTAATATAAACGAATTATGTTTTGATCAAGATTGGACTGATCGGCAACGATAAGTTATATGATTACTTTCTCCAAAATCATTTGTATATGATCAATCTATATACATATACATCTACACACACATATATATATATAACAAATTGGACGGTTGCTCACACTGCGGTCCTCAAACATTTTCAGAAGCGACTCTTGTTGCTTGGCTATTGCTCCGTTCATCAATTGCATCAGATTGGCCACCATCTCGGTTTGAGGATTCACCTCTCGCATGATCAGGTTGGACGAAGCCAGGTTCACCCGAGGAATAAGCACGAAAGAAACGTATTACTACATTTACCAATTGTCATAACAGTAAGCCAAACGCACTCACGTAAAACATCCTCAAAATAACGTTAGTTAAGTGAAATTATGAACATATGATACGTAAGGATTTTCGTTACCATCACCACAACGCTTGATTAACATAATTTCCATCGACTCTAAGACCAACCCATCTTATAAGTTCTACCCAATCTCACAAATCATTACCTAATAGTCTCAGCTTAAGTCTACACATCTTACATTCATGCCTAGTTCACTTAAACTAGAGCTCTGATACCAACTTGTAACACCCTAAAATTTAGAGTAATTTAAAATTTTGAAATTTCGGCAATATGATGTTTGTAATTGGAGTAAACCACCCAAATGGGTAAATGTATAAACGTGTTTACAAAAACCTGCGAACGAAATTGAAAATCAACAACAAACTAATCTAAATAGATTATATCTAGATTACATCGGTTGTTAACCCAAGTCCTCAAAATAAAGAGATCGTTTAAACCCCAAGACTCCAAATATCTAACATCCCAAAAATGCCTCAAAGCCTACGCTCGTCACTCAAACCTTGGACGACCCGCCGCTAAGGATCCTGTCATTTAAGAAAAGTGTTAGGCTTGCCTAGTGAGAACATACAATTTATAACAAGGTTTTTGAAATGAGTTACATAAAACAAGAATTAATCTTTCAAAGAATTTGGGTTTATATTTCGAAATAACCACATAACAACGTTTCGGTCAAAAACACATATTGCGATGACGGGGGAGACCCGATTTCCAAGGATTGTGGCGGAACACAAAAGTAAGTCACTCTCCGAGTTATGAGCTTAATACATGGAACCATGGCACGAACAACGTCGGTTCATACTCAGATGTGGGGGAGGGCACCCGAGAATCCAAGTCATACTCATTCACTAGGATTACATTTACGGTCCATGGCTAGTAACCGGTCCTACATAACCGTACCAAGTTGCCTCCGAGGACCCAATGTCTCAACTAGTTACAAGGGGAATAAATATCCCAAAAATTAAGTCGACTCAATACCTATAGATCCACTAGTACTAGTCTAAAACTTGTCACCATTTCATTGGTGACTCAACCATAATCACACATATGATTTGTATTATGTCCTTCATAAATATTTGCTTGTCTTTCCCAAAATAAATTTATCATTGGACAAGGTCTTGCCAACAAACAATTTTAAACCCAATATCGAACCATACTTTCCATTTTCCTAAAATACCATTATTAAGCATCTCCCATCATGTGATAAATCCAAATATAGTCATGATACGCTTAATCTCATAGTAAACCACAAGTATTTCAAGATAAAACGTATTTCCATAGTTCAAAATGTATACTACTTCATCCTCTCACAAAATGGTATGAAACCCTAAAATCTCCAAAATGTCAAGTTAAGTCAAAAATCATTTTTAAACATAAATATTCAAACAAGGAGATGATTAGGGTCTAAAATCTTAGTTTTGACAAGTATGAAGTTTTAAAGTTACGAATGTACTCACAAGGTAGGTTTTAGATGAAAACCTAGAAACCTAGAACTTCTTTGGATGGGGTTGAGAGATGAGAAATCCTTGACCCAATCTTCTTGAGTATACTTGAGGAGGAAAGATCCCCTGGAACAACCAAGATTTGGTGTAATGAATGCACCAAAATCGACTTTAATGCATGGTGTTCGATTCTAGAGAGAATAAGATGGAGTAGATGAGAAATAAATGAGATTTAGGGCTGAAAATCAGGCACTTAAAGTCCGAGCGTCCGCCGGCGATTGTGCCAAGCGAAAGTGACAGAGTCACAATCGCGAGGCACTTTCGTGTGGTTTGTACCGAGAGTCCTCGGCATACTCGGCGATTGTGCCAAGCGAAAGTGACTCTTGTCACAATCGCAAGGCACTCTCACGAAAATTGTACCGAGAGTTGTCGGCCCCTTCAGGCGGTATGACTTCGGCGATAGTGACCTTATCACTATCACAGGGCATTATCACCCCAGGTGTACCCTGGCCCAAAAGTCCATATTTTCGCACCCGGTTACTGTAACACCCTAAAAATTTTGCGGAAATAAAAATCGAAATTCCTAAATAGACTAAACTTGCGGAATAAGGTATTACAATCCCAACATACAATGTTATACCAAACGGAGTATAGGTTAGACATAAACACGGTCAATAAATGAAGCATACAACGACAACCTACAAATCTACAATTGATTAACTAGATTAAGGTCGGGTGTCGTTATCCTTCCAAAATATATCTTCAAAAATCACTGGACGATGGTCACTAGATATCCTCAAAAGATCACTCACGACCCCAAGGTCGCTCTCTCATTCCCGGCGTGCCCCACTGCTAAGATAACCTGCCACATGACAATCAAGAGCAAGTGTTAGGCTAAAGCCTAGTGAGAACAAGCCAATAAGAAAAGAGTACTAAACCCAAATCGATGTCACGCGGTGAGTATAGCCATGAGCTAAGTCAAGAAATCAAATAAACCATTAGTGATTAAACATGGTACAAATAACACCAAATCACATAACGAGCTCAACCCCTCTAGATCTGTTGCTCAAAACACCAAGTCAACCCCTCTGGATCTATTCTTGAGAGTTCCCAAAACAGGGGGAACCCAAGCACATAATGGAATTACACCTTACTGCACCATGAGACGCTGTCAGACCGTATAGGCCCACACCTTACGTATCATGGCAACCTGATGCCTATTATGTGCTAAAACGTGAACCAAATGCCCAAAACCGGGGACATAGGAACACAGTGCCTATGGATCCATTGCACAAGACTCAAAGCCAAAGCATGTCATTTTATATCATACTGACATTAAATCAAGCACATAAGCAATTCATATGAACAATGGCTCAATTCAATAAATCTGGATTCTTGTAAAGAAAGTTGTAAATGATGGGATTTAGAAAACATTACCCGACAACAATATACCATACCAAAATCGTGATTATCCATAGTTCAACAATTACATGTATCACATAGCTTTTATAATATAGATGGATTTATTTTAAAAGACTCACCTCAGATTTCTTCCTGCTTATAGTTTGCTTCTTACGATCGTTTCCTACGACAACACCGATAATTCGGTAAGCCAAACTATAGACAACTCACTGACTCACAACTCTTGAATACAAAACACAACCTACTGCCAAAACAAAATACCGGTCGAGTATTACTACCGGTCGAAACCCCAATACCGGTCGAAACAACATATCGGTCGAACCATCATATCGGTCGAACCAACATATCGGTCGAACAACTTAGCGGTCGAACAACATATCGGTCGAACCATCATATCGGTCGAACAACTTATCGGTCGAACAACATATCGGTCGAACCATCATATCGGTCGAACCGACTTCCGGTCGAAACCGATCAAAACCATCTTCCCGGTCTTATTATGATGGGACGTTTACAGAACCCAGATCAAACTTAAAATACGTAAATCTCGAAATCAAACGGTTAAAAACCTTCACAGCGAGATTCTATACGGCATATAACACTTAGATCAAAGCATTAAGCTAGATTCGTACCTTGATTTGAAGAAAATCGATCGACCTCTTTTTCTCCTGCTTCCTTCTCTCTCTCTCTCTGATTTCTTTAGAAATCAGATTTGTGATATTTAGAAAATATCTAAAACTTGATTTATATTTATATAACCCAAGTTACATTTTACCCCCCTGAACTTCGGGTAAAGGTCAACTTTTCACCCAACTCCAAAATAGCGGGTGTTACAATCCTCCCCAACTTGGAGAAGATTTCGTCCACGAAATCTCGGCTATGGAAAGAGGTGAGGGTACCTCCGCTTCAATTCCTCTTCCGCTTCCCAAGTCACATTGGCACCCCGATGGTGCTTCTACTGAACCTTGACCATTGTGACTTCCCGGTGATGAAGCTTCTTCGTCTTCCTTTCCAAAATCGCCTCAGGTTCTTCAACACAATGATTTCCCTCATCCACTCTAATCTCGGAGAGTGGGATGACACTCTCCTCCTTTGCTAGACACTTCCGTAGATAGCACACGTGAAACGTGTTATGAATTCCCTTCATCTCTGGTGGAAGTTCCAGTTGATAAGCTTGAAGTCCTACCCGCTTAGTCACAGTCAACGGTCCAAGGAAACGGGGGCTCAACTTCCCACGTTTCCCAAATCTAATAATTCCCTTCCAAGGGGACACCTTCAACATAACCCGATCTCCCACTTGGAATTCCATGGGCCGTCTTTTCTTATCGGCATAACTTTTCTGTCGATCTTGGGCCGCCTTCATACGTTCGCGGATGCCCTTGACCTTGTCCGCCGTTTCTTGCACAATTTCAGGTCCGGCGAATTACTTTTCCCCCGCCTCAAGCCAACATACGGGAGTTCGACACTTGCGACCGTATAACTCTTCAAACGGTGCCATCCTTATACTCGAGTGGTAGCTATTATTGTATGCGAACTCTACCAAAGGCAGGTGCGTATCCCAACTACCCCCAAAGTCGATTACACACGATCTTAACATGTCTTCCAGAGTCTGTATTGTCCTCTCGCTCTGGCCGTCAGTTTGAGGATGGTAGGTCGTGCTCAACTTCACACGTGTACCCAATTCCTTTTGTAAACCGTCCCAAAAATGCGACGTGAACCGACTATCCCGATCAGAGACAATAGATAGTGGCACACCGTGTCGAGAAATTACTTCATCGATGTACAACTTCGCCAATTTATCCATTGGCAAGGTCTCCCGCATGGCCAAGAAGTGAGCGCTTTTGGTCAAGCGGTCTACTATAACCCAAATGGCGTCCTGACCTTTCAAGGTCCTTGGTAGCTTTGTCACGAAATCCATCGTGATGTGATCCCATTTCCACTCCAGAATTTCCAAGGATTGCAAACTTCCGTAAGGTCTTTGGTGTTCAGCCTTCACTTGCAAACAAGTTACACACTGTTCCACATAGCGTGCCACATCAAGCTTCATGATTGGCTACAAATAATGCAATTTCAAATCTCTATACATTTTCGTGCTTCCTGGGTGAATGGAGTATTTTGACTTGTGGGCATCTTCGAGAAGAAGTTCTCTATTACCCCCAATCTTAGGCACCCAAATTCGCCCATTGAAAAGTTTCACCCCTCGACTATCTTCAGTCAGCAAAAGATGTTGTTTTGCCATGACTTCTCCTTTGAGATTTTCTTCTAACAAGGCTTCAACTTGCGATTTCTTGATTCTGTCAATGAGTGTTGAAGTTATTTCAATCCGTGCAAAGGTAGCACGAGAATTTTCCCCGCAGACTTTCCGACTCAAGGCGTCGGCAACAACGTTTGCCTTACCCGGATGGTAGAGCAACTCGCAGTCATAATCCTTCAACAACTCCAACCATCTCCGCTGCCTCATGTTTAGTTCTTTCTGATCAAAGATATGCTTTAGACTCTTGTGATCGGTGTAAAGAGTGCATTTCATACCGTAAAGGTAGTGTCACCATAATTTCATTGCGAACACCACCACTGCCAATTCCAAGTCATGAGTAGGGTAGTTGACTTCGTGCACTTTAAGTTGCCTTGAAGCGTAAGCGATCACCTTCCCTCTTTGCATCAGAACACAACCCAAACCCATCTTCGACGCATCGTTGTACACCATAAAATCTTCCGTCCCGTCAGGTAAAGATAGGATAGGAGCTTCACAAAGCTTCTTTTGTAAGGTGCGGAACGCCTCTTCTTGCCTCTCGGTCCACACAACTTTCGCGTTCTTTCGGGTCAAGGCCGTCAGCGACGAGGCTATCTTCGAGAAGCCTTGTATGAATCTCCGGTAGTACCCTGCCAAACCTAGTAAACTTCGGATTTCAGACGGACTCTTGGGAGGTTCCCAATTCGTCATCGCCTCTATCTTTGCGGGATCCACTTTTACTCCTTCCTTTGAAACCACGTGCCCCAAAAACTGTACCTCTGGGAGCCAAAAGTCGCACTTTGAAAACTTCGCGTAAAGCCTTTCTCGCCTTAACACATCCAACACTTCATGGAGATGTTGCTCATGCCCTTCTTCATTCTTGGAGTAAACTAGGATGTCGTCGATGAACACGATTACCGATTTGTCGAGGAACGGTCGAAACACTCGGTTCATCAAGTCCATAAATATTTCTGGTGCGTTGGTTAGGCCGAATGGCATCACCAGAAACTCGTAGTATCCATGGCGAGTTCTAAATGCTGTCTTTGGGATGTCGCTCTTTGCTACCTTCACTTGGTGATACCCCGATCGAAGATCGATCTTTAAGAAACAACCTGCTCCCTGAAGTTGATCGAACAGATCGTCGATTCTCGGAAGTGGATACCTGTTCTTTACCGTCACTTTGTTCAGTTCCCTGTAGTCGATACACATTCTCATTGCACCGTCCTTTTTCTTGACGAATAGGACCGGAGCTCCCCAAGGTGACGAGCTCGGTCGGATGAAACCTTTCTCGAGAAGGTCCTGGAGTTGAACCACCATCTCTTGCATTTCGGTAGGAGCCAAACGATAAGGAGCTCGAGCAATAGGAGCCGCTCCTGGAATGAGGTCAATACGAAAGTCCACAACACGATCGGGTGGCAACCCGGGCAAGTCTTCCGGAAACACATCGAGAAACTCGCGCACCACCCTAACATCTTCAAGTTTCCGTTGGTCGAGTTTGGTATCGATAGCATAAGCCAGGAAAGATAAACATCCTTTCGCCAAACACTTCCTAGCTTTGATCACTGAAATGATCGCCACATCGCCTTTCCTTCCTTCGCCGTAGATTATTGTCGCTTCTCCGTTTGCCACGGGTAGTCGAATCATTTTCTTTGAACATACAATTTCGGCCTGGTTCTTAGATAACCAGTCCATACCCACAACCACATCGAATCCGCCAATTTGCATGGGTAATAAGTTAATGGGAAATTTCTTTCCTTTAAGCTCTAAGATGCAATCTCTAAGAATATTATGAACTAGAACTTGACCTCCATTTGCTATTTCTACCACGACATCATTCTCTAGCATACTCTTAGACATAGCAAGCCTTTGACAGAACAATTCGGATATGAACGAGTAGCTAGCACCAGAATCAAATAACACACGTGTAGTTACGGAATTTAGAAAGAACGTACCCGACACCACATCGGTCGATGCTTTAGCTTCCTCTGACGACATCTGGAAGGCCCTTCCGGTCGACCGTGGAGGTTCCATCTTCTTCCCGCCAAATCCCCTAGTCTTGAGTTTCGGGCACTCCGCCCTTACGTGCCCCAGTTCCTTACATTCGAAACATATTTGCCCCTTAAGCGGGCAATCTCGGAACGTGTGACCCGTCTTCCCGCACTTGTAGCACATTCCGGGAACAAAGTTGCATGGGCCAAAATGTTTGCTTCGGCACTTGGAGCACCACTTGGCATCACGTCTAGGATCGACTCTCCGCGGAGCGCTGCTGTTAGCATAGAAAGGTTTCTTTGAGGGCATCGAGCTTCCCATCCATTTTCTCTTCTCGACTTGGCGACTAATTTGATCCCTGCTGAGGCTGTAAGCATCCTCCATGAGTTGAGCTTCTTCCATTGCCTCCCGAAGGGTGGAGGTCTTTGTTACGCGTACCATCGACATCATGTCCGATGGGAGGCCCTTGATGTAAGCCTTGATCTTATCTTTCTCTGTCGGGACCAAGCGTCCCACAAAACCCAGCTTGTCCATGAAGAGACGGTTGTACTCCTTCACAGACATACCTCCTTTCTTCAAGTTCTGAAATTCCTCCATGATTCGATCCAACGACCTCTCGTTACCAATTACCAATTGAATAAACACAAAGGAAACGTACTACCACATTACCAATTGTCATAGCAATAGAAATTCAAGCACGCTTACGTACGATATCCTCATAATAACATTAGCTAAGTGAGATTATGAACATATAACACATAAAGGTTCTCGTCACGATCACCACAACGCCTGATAAACGTATTTTCCGTTGACTCTAAGACTAACTCATCTTAGAAGCTCTACCCAACCTCACGGATCAATTCTTATCATACTCGGTCTAAGTCTAGACATCTTACATTCATGTCTAGTTCACTTAGACTAGAGCTCTGATACCAACCTGTAACATCCTAAAATTCAGAGTAAATTAAAACTTCATAAATAAGGCAATATGACATCTGCATTGCTATAAACTTCTCGAAAAGGTGTATCAGTCCTTAAGACTTTACAAAAACCTGTAAGGATTTAGAATTCATCAACAGACTAATCTAAACATAACTATCTAGATTTCATCAGTTGACAATCCAAAATTCATCAAAAGAATGGGACTTAACAATGCCCAACTATCAACACTTTAGTCATCTCAAAATGCCCCGAGACCCAACTCGTCTCTCAAAACCCAGTGCATCCCACCGCTAAGGGAAACCTGTTATACATATCATTTGAGAAAAAGTGTCAGACTTAAAGCCTGGTGAGAACATACATTTTATAAAGCTCAAGAGATATAAACATTTGCATCAAAAGATAATATTTCCAAAGAGGTTAACTTTTACAATTTAAACCTTTGCCACAATCGGGCTTTTCCGTTATAAACATATTATCAAATAACCAATGACAAAACATTTTACCAAGGATTGTGGCGAAACACTAAGTAAGCCAAAATCCGAGTTATGAGCTAAACAATTGGAATCCGAGGATACGAACACATAAGTCCGTGCTACAACGTGAGATCTAGCCCCAAGCAAAACCAATGTATACTCCTTCACTAGGATCACTATGAACCATGGCTAGTATCTGGCCTCACATAACCGTACCAAGTTGCCCCCGAGGATCATATGCATCCATAGCTTCAAAATGGGGAATATGACATCCCAACAATACAGTCGACTCAAAACCTAGGGATCCACTAGTAATGGTACAGACTCGTCACAACAACATATGTGACCAACCATAAATAAACATATGGTATAAACACATTTTATAAACAAAATGTCATTTCCAGTTCAACTTCTGGTAAGAATGAAAATCATTAAAATGAGTTCTTAAACATTCTTTTCACATTTCCACATAATGTGCAAGTAAAACATCATTTTACTTCAATAAGGCGGAACCCGTCATTTTAGTCAAAACTGATCGGGAACCCCGAAAATCACCAAAAACTTCATTTATATCAAAATGTAGAGAACATGAAATCATACCGTAGAAATACTTCGGATTTCGCAAATAAGAGTTTTGACATGTATAAAGTTTGTAAAATGGTAGTAGGAACTCCCCAGTAGGTTTTTAGAATAAAACCCGGAAAACCAGATAACGATCACGACGTAGAAGTGAAGCTTAAAACACCGACCCCTTGCTAGAAACACCGAAAACTAGCAACCAAACGAGACTTGAAGATCGAAAGAAGAAAAAGAGAGAAAAGGAAGAGAGAGAGAATTGAGATTTGAGATATATGAAAATATCTCTCAAATCTAGATTTTTAAGAAGTCCTCAAAAAGTGGCCTGACCGTGCGCCCTCAAAGAAGGAAATGCGCACGACCCGTGCGTTTTCTCTGAAGGAATGCGCACGACCCGTGCGTCCTGTAGACAGCCACAGAAACCTCCTATTTCCTCTAAACATCTTCGCAAAACGGCCAAACGAAATTCGGGGTGTTACATTCATGGCCAACATCATACGATCCATCATTATCGTCTCTGCCGTCACTTCCTCGATAATAGGCTCTGCAGCCTCCAAATTGCGTCGAGGAATGTGCTCGGGTCCTCCACCCAGCACATTACTCACACGCACTGTTTCCCCCACTACTGTCGCCAGCGGATGGTCGGCCGTAGGTATATCGGCCTCCTGGCCTTCCGGACGATTCCTGGTATTAACCATGGTTCTGCTGATCGCAATCATGCAAAAGAACGGGATAAGGATTACAGAAAACACGGAGAACGTACTATTACACTTATCAATTATTATAACAACAGTAATTTAAGTATGCCCACGTAAAACATTTTCATAATAACGTTAGCTAAGTGAAATTATGAACATATAATACGTAAGAGTTCTTATTACCATTATCACAACTTTCAATTTGTGCAAGTTTCCGTTGACCCTAAGACCATCCTATCTTAGAAAGTCTACCCCATCTCACGAGTCATAGCTTAATAGTCTCGGCTTAAGTCTAGGCATCTTACAGTCATACCTAATTCACTTAAACCAAGGCTCTGATACCAACTTGTAACACCCTAAAAAATTTGCGGAAATAAAAATCGAAATTCCGAAATAGACTAAACTTGCGGAATAAGGTATTACAATCCCAACATACAATGTTATACCAAACGGAGTATGGGTTAGACATAAACACAGTCAATAAATGAAGCATACAACGACAACCTACAAATTCTACAATTGATTAACTAGATTAAGGTCGGGTGTCGCTATCCTTCCAAAATATATCTTCAAAAATCACTGGACGATGGTCACTAGATATCCTCAAAAGACCACTCACGAACCCAAGGTCGCTCCCTCAGTCCCGGCGTGCCCCACTGCTAAGATAACCTGCCACATGACAATCAAGAGCAAGTGTTAGGCTAAAGCCTAGTGAGAACAAGCCAATAAGAAAAGAGTACTAAACCCAAATCGATGTCACGCGGTGAGTATAGCCATGAGCTAAGTCAAGAAATCAAATAAACCATTAGTGATTAAACATGGTACAAATAACACCAAATCACATAACGAGCTCAACCCCTCTAGATCTGTTGCTCAAAACACCAAGTCAACCCCTCTGGATCTATTCTTGAGAGTTCCCAAAACAGGGGGAACCCAAGCACATAATGGAATTACACCTTACTACACCATGAGATGTTGCCCAACCGTATAGGCCCACACCTTACTTATCATGGCAACCCGATGCCTATTCCGTGCTAAAACGTGAACCAAATGCCCAAAACCGGGGACATAGGAACACAGTGCCTATGGATCCATTGCACAAGACTCAAAGCCAAAGCATGTCATTTTATATCATACTGACATTAAATCAAGCACATAAGCAATTCATATGAACAATGGCTCAATTCAATAAATTTGGATTCTTGTAATGAAAGTTGTAAATGATGGGATTTAGAAAACATTACCCGACAACAATATACCATACCAAAATCGTGATTATCCATAGTTCAACAATTACATGTATCACATAGCTTTTATAATATAGATGGATTTATTTTAAAAGACTCACCTCAAATTTCTTCCTGCTTATAGTCTGCTTCTTACGATCGTTTCCTACGACAACACCGATAATTCGGTAAGCCAAACTATAGACAACTCACTGACTCACAACTCTTGAATACAAAACACAACCTACTGCCAAAACAAAATACCGGTCGAGTATTACTACCGGTCGAAACCCCAATACCGGTCGAAACAACATATCGGTCGAACCATCATATCGGTCGAACCAACATATCGGTCGAACAACTTATCGGTCGAACAACATATCGGTCGAACAACTTATCGGTCGAACAACATATCGGTCGAACCATCATATCGGTCGAACCGACTTCCGGTCGAAACCGATCAAAACCATCTTCTCGGTATTATTATGATGGGACGTTTACAGAACCCAGATCAAACTCAAAATACGTAAATCTCGAAATCAAACGGTTAAAAACCTTCACAGCGAGATTCTATACGGCAGATAACACTTAGATCAAAGCATTAAGCTAGATTCGTACCTTGATTTGGAGAAAATCGATCGACCTCTTTTTCTCCTGCTTCCTTCTCTCTCTCTCTCTCTGATTTCTTTAGAAATCAGATTTGTGATATTTAGAAAATATCTAAAACTTGATTTATATTTATATAACCCAAGTTACATTTTACCCCCCTGAACTTCGGGTAAAGGTCAACTTTTCAACCAACTCCAAAATAGCGGGTGTTACAGTTACTCGCAACCCGCTCAAAGCTTAAGGTAACCAGTTCTAACTTGAATAATTCAAACAAAGGGTCCTTAAGTTAAATAAAGGCATAAGCTCACTTATTGGAAATTTAGGGGTGTTACAATCCTCCCCAACTTGGAAGAGATTTCGTCCCTGAAATCCAAGCTAAACGAAAAGATGAGGATATCTACGTTTCAAGTCCTTTTCGGCTTCCTACGTCACATTGGCTCCGCGGTGGTGCTTCCACTGCACCTTGACCATCGTGACTTCCTTGTGGCGAAGTTTCTTTGACTTTCGATCCAAAATGGCTTCGGGTTCCTCAACACAACGGTTACCCTCGTCCACTCTTATCTCTGAGAGGGGAATGACACTCTCCTCTTCCGCCAAACACTTTCGGAGATAGAAGATATAGAACGTATTGTGGATCCCGCTCATTTCCAGTGGAAGTTCCAATTGATAAGCTTGCAAACCCACACGTTTTAGTACCGTGAATGGTCTAAGGAAACGGGGACTCAACTTTCTGCGCTTCCCAAACTGGATAATGGCCTTTCAAGGTGACACTTTAAGCATCACACGGTCACCCACTTGGAACTCCATCGGTCTTATCTTCTTATCGGCATAGATCTTTTGTCGATCTTGAGCCGCCTTCAACCGTTCCCGAATGCCTTTAACTTTATGGGTCGTCTCTTGTACAATTTCGGGTCCGACGAATTGCTTCTCACTCGCTTCAAGCCAACACACGGGAATTCTGCACTTCCGCCCATACAAGGCCTCGAACGGTGCCATTCCAATACTCGAGTGGTAGTTATTATTGTAGGCGAACTCCACCAAAGGTAGGTGAGAGTCCCAACTACCCCCGAAGTCGATAACGCAAGACCTTAACATATCCTCAAGCGTTTAGATCGTTCTCTCACTTTGACCATCGGTTTGCGGATGGTAAGCCGTATTCAACTTCACTCGAATATCCAGTTCCTTCTGCAAGCCATCCTAAAAATTCGAAGTGAGCCGACTATCGCGATCCGAGACAATAGACAAGGGCACTCCATGCCCCGAAACTACCTCATCGGTGTAAAGTTTTGCCAACTTGTCCATCGGTAGTGTCTCACGCATAGCCATAGCCAAGGAGTGAGCGCTCTTGGTCAACCGATCAACTATCACCCATATGGTATCGTGACCTCGAAGAGTTTTGGGTAACTTAGTCATGAAGTCCATGGTAATATGCTCTTATTTCCACTCAGGGATCTCCAAGGACTGAAGGCTCCCATACGGTCGTTGATGCTCGGCTTTCACTTGTAAACACGTCACACAACGCTCCATGTAACGCGTCAAATCAAGTTTCATTACTGGCCACCAATAATGTAGCTTCAAGCCCCTATACATCTTTGTACTCCCTGGGTGGATGGAATACTTGGACTTATGGGCATTCTCAAGGAGAAGTTCCCACTTGCCCCCAACTTTGGGTACCCATACACGACCGTTGAACAATTTCACTCCACGACTATCTTCCGTTAAGAGCAAACGTTGCTTTGTCATGACTTCCTCCTTGAGATTTTCTTCCAACAAGGCTTCTACTTGAGATGCCTTAATCCTCTCAATAAGGCTCAACACTAGCTCGATTCTTGAAAGAGTAGCACGATGCTTCTGCTATAGTACTTCCGACTTAACGCATCAGCCACCACGTTCGCTTTACCGGGGTGGTAAAGCAACTTGCAATCATAATCCTTGAGTAACTCGAGCCACCGCCTTTGTCTCATGTTCAACTCTATTTGATCAAAAACGTATTTCAATCTTTTATGATCCGTGTAGAGTGTACATTTTATGCCATAAAGATAATGTCGCTAAAGCTTCAAGGCGAAAACCACCGTCGCTAACTCCAAGTCATGGGTAGGATAATTTTTCTCGGTGAACCTTGAGTTGTCTTGAGGCGTAGGCGATCACTTTGCCTTTTTGCATCAACATGCAACCCAAACCCATCTTGGAGGCGTCGCTATAGACTACAAAGTCTTCCGATCATTCGGGTAACGACAAAATTGGAGCTTCACACAACTTCTTTTGCAAAGTCCAAAACGCTTTCTCTTGCGCTTCGGTCCAAACAAACTTCACATTCTTCTGAGTCAAAGCCATCAAGGAAGAAGCGATTTTCGAGAAGTCTTGAATGAACCTCCGGTAATAACCCACCAAACCCAAGAAGCTTCGGATCTCAGACGGACTCTTGGGAGGCTCCCATTTCATCATGGCTTCAATTTTGGAGGGGTCCACCTTTACTCCATCTCGGGTGACAACGTGACCCAAGAATTGAACATCTTTTCAAGCCAAAAGTCGCACTTGGAAAATTTGGCGTACAACTTCTCTTTTCTCAGCACTTCTAGAACCTCACGAAGATGTTGCTCATGTTCCGGCTCGCTCTTGGAATACACGAGTATGTCATCAATGAATACAATAACCGACTTGTCAAGAAATGATCGACACACTCTATTCATCAAATCCATAAACATTGTCGGTGCGTTAGTTAGACCAAACTGCATCACGAGAAATTCGTAATGGTTGTAACGTGTTCTAAAAGCCGTCTTCGGAACGTCTTCATCTCTCACCTTCACTTGATGATATCCCGAACACAAATCGATCTTTGAGAAACACCCCGCTCCTTGGAGTTGATCGAATAAGTCGTCGATCCTCGGAAGTGGGTACTTGTTCTTCACCGTTGCCTTGTTCAGTTCACGGTAATCAATGCACATTCTCATTGTGTCGCCCTTCTTCTTGACAAATAAGACCGGAGCTCCCTAAGGTGATGAAAAAAAATGTTAAGATAATCATTGAATCAGTTCACTGTAATCGATACTTGTTCTCATTTTTCTTCACCGTTGCCTTCTTATTATTAAACTATTGGAAAAAAAAAACTCTTAAAAACAAACTTTTTTGCATTTAGTACTATTTATTGATACACATTACTTAAAATTCAAGATTACAAGTTATAATGCATGAGTACAAATTTCTAAAACTATATGTTTGAATTCATAATTAACTGATAAACATAATCAAAACACGATAAACATCTCAATTTAAATATAAATAATTTAAAATATATAAGATAATCATTGAATTTTAACAAAATACTTACTTTTTTATATAAAAAAACATTATATTATTAAGCCTAAATTAAAAAAAATTATAAAAAAAACTATTATCACCCTCTCAAAACCATTCAAAATCGTACTGTAAGTTGACAAAAAATAAAATGAAACATTAAAATCGTAATATATATCGCTGCATTGCACGAGTACGCTTCTAGTATAATTAAAATCAAAGAAGAGGATAATGGGTTTCTGGAACTCCAAGTTGGGCGAGAAGAGGTAGGAACGGAGGGCGATAGTGACGACTATGAAGAAGATTCTTGTCCGTCAGAATGGTTCAAAGGGGATGGAGGAAGTGAGGAAGACTGGATGGTTCAGGAGAGCATAATCGAAGGAAAGAATAAAGAAGATCGAGGTGTAAATCAGGAGGAGGCTCAGGAGGTCGAATTGGTGGATTTGACGGTGGAAGGAAAAGAAAAAACTAACCTAGAGCAGGTGGAGATGAAATCAGATCGGGAATTTTTTTTCCGTGTGACCGAAAAGAAATCAGAGGAGGGCGACACCGGTATGGGAGAAGAGGAGTCGCAAGGAGTGGATGATACAATCATGGCTTCGTGTCCCAATGTGCAGGTCGACAATTCCAAGGAGTGATGCGCCGTCCGCTTCGAAAAAAAGAAAAATAAATAGTAATTTAAGGATTAGATGGAAGCGATGTGGAGCTAGATGGTGGGCTGTCAAAAACTTGAAGCATGGCCTGGTTATCTCTTTAGGCCAGATTCCACCAATGATATTGAGACCCAAATTAACTCATCATTGAAAGATAAAAAAAGAAAATAAACAGGCCCAAAGTAAAAGTTCACTTGGGAGAAAAAAGAAGACGCACGTAGAAAAATTAAAAGATGGAGATCATATGTTGAATATATAATCTGGAAGAGATAGAATGGAAAATCAAAATTGAGCACCGTCCCAGAGCAATGGCGGATGAAAATCGAAAAGTAAGAGGAAGGATAACTGTATTTTCGGAAGGGGGAGAGTTAGATTTCATTACATTAAACAAAAGGCGCGGAATAGTCATCAAGTCAAGGGTAATCAGAAGAAACTAGAGATGTCAGATGACCAACAAGAGGCCAATCGCGCGAAATTGATAGTAGGGGGCGGTGAAAAATCAAAATCAAATACAATCTCCCTATTGAACGAGTTGAGAAATGTGGAGGTGATGGAGGATATGGAGAAATTTGGAAAAGAAATTGGGGTAAATTGAGGCTTTGACAACGAAATTGTGAGCAGGAAAGGGGTATCCCGAACGGATTTGAAAGAAGTCGTAAGTGTCGGATAAATTAAAATGAAAATAATTTCAGTTAACGTGAGAGGGTTAGGGTCTTACAATAAAATAAGTTGTTTAAAGGATGTTTGCAAAAAAGAAAATTTGTGTATGTTGGGGATCCAGGAAACAAAACTAGGGAACATTACCAAGAGCTGCGTGGATAGTATTTGGCAGTCAAAAGAGGTGGATTTTGCTCAGACTGCGGCATTAGGGATATCGGGAGGGTTACTGTTGATATGGAATAAAAGCTCATTTCAATGCGATTTCATAATTGAGGAAGATAATTTCGTGACAGCAGTCGGAAAATGGGAAAAAATAGAGGGGTTGATCGGGTGTGTTAATGTGTATGGGCCAAGGGAACTGAAAGATAGTTTGGAGTTATGGGGTAAATTGGATAAACTTTGTGCAAAGGAAGAGGTTAAGTGGGTGTTTTTTGGTGACTTCAATGAGGTTTGTGGGCCAAATGAAAGATTGAATTCGGTAACATGCACCAAAGGTACGGATGAATTCAATGCCTTTACCTGTAGGAATAAATTGATAGACGTTCGATTGGGGGGGGGAGGAAATTCACAAGAGTTAACGATGACGGGAAAAAGTTTAGCAAATTAGATAATTTTTTGGCTACAAATGAATTTGGGGCTTGTTGGAAAGATTTGGGAGCGGTACCGTTAGAGAGGAAATGGTCGAATCATGTTCTGATTATGCTAAGTGATAAGAGAATTGACTTTGGCCTGTCCCCATTTAAATTCTTCGATGTGTGGCTTAAAGACGAAAGTTTAGAAGGAATGGTAAAAGAGGCGTAGACGAAAGAGGTAATGTCTAGTAGATTGGATTGTAGGTTTCGAGATAAACTAAAGAATGTAAAGGTATCATTGAGGGGTTGGCGTAAAGATAGGTGGGGGAGGTGGATAAAGACCTTGTGACCATGAAAGAAGACGTGAAAAAAATGGGAACTCAAAAATTATGCAAATCCGTTGGGAGACGAAGAAAGAAAGTGGTGGTTAGAGGCAAGAAAAAAATGGCTTGGGTTGGAAGAAAAGTGTTTGGAAATGGCGAAACAAAAGGCCAAGCTTAAGTGTGGGTCAAAGAGGGGGACGAAAATTCTAAAATGTTTCATATGGCTTGCAAATTTCGGGAAAGAAAAAAAATCTATCCGGGGGTTAACAATTGATACGGTTTGGTCGGAGGATCCAAGTGAGATTAAGGAACATGTGTTTGAAATTTTCAAAAATAAGTACGCTTGTCAAAGAAGTAGTGCACTGAAGCTTAAATTGGACTGAATAAAGAAGCTCTTGTTAGAGGATGCAATGTTCTTAGAAAGGAGGATATTGGAAGAGGAAGTTTGGGAGGCGGTAAAAGATTGCGGGAGTAATAAATCGCCGGGTCCCGATGGCTTTACGGTAGGTTCATTAAAAGTTTTTGGCGGTTGATAAAAGAAGAATTGATGGCAGTAATCGAGTGGTTTTTGGAGAAGGAAGAGATAAGTGAAGGATGCAACACATCTTTCTTGACTTTGATAACAAAAAATGCAAATCCATTTGGGTTAAATGATTTTAGACCCATTAGTCTTATCAGGATCCTATACAAAGTGATTTCGCAAATTTTGGCGAAAATATTGAAATTGGTGATGGGAAAGATTATCAGTAAAGAACAAAGTGCATTTTTAAAAGGGAGATCGATTCTTGATGGGATTCTTATAGCTAACGAAATGGGGGAGTTCTTGAAAAGATCAAAGAAGCGGGGCCTAATCTTTAAAGTAGACTTTGAGAAGGCTTATGATACGGTGGAGTGGTTTTTTCTTTTGGATAGTTTGTGAAATATGGGGTTTGAAATAAAATGGAGAAATTGGATTGAGGCTTGCTTAAAATCGTTAAGGATCTCAGTGTTAGTAAATGGGGCGCCAACGAATGAATTTCCAATGAAGAGGGGGCTAAGGCAAGGGGATCCCCTTGCTCCATTTCTCTTCTTGATCGTTGTCGAAAATTTACACAATATGATGGAGGAAGCCGTTGAGAAGAAATTGTTCCAATGAGTCAAAATAGGCAAGGATGAAATCAAGTTATCTCACCTTCAATATGCGGATGACGCCATCTTTTTTGGAGAATGGAGCTTTGCAAATACAACAAACTTAATGAAAATATTAAAGTGCTTTCATAAGGTTTCGGGGCTAAAGGTGAATGTGAATAAATGTAAAATATTCGGAGTGGGTGTTCCGGATGGGGAGGTACAATCATGGGCACGTAGCTTGGGGTGTGTTTATGATAAATTGCCTTTCATTTATCTTGGGTTTCCGGTAGGAGTGACAATGAGATGAATTTTTCATTGGAAATTGGTGATTGAGAAGATGAAAAATAAACTCTCGGATTGGAAAGCAAAAATGATCTCGCTTGGAGGAAGATGGACGTTGATAAGATCGGTTCTTGGTAGTCTCTCATTATACTTTTTTTCTTTGTTTCGTACCCCGGTAAGTGTGTTGAAGGAACTCGAGAGTGTGAGAAGTCGGTTTTTTTTTAGGGAGAGGGGATCGGTGAGGATGGTCTTGTGAGGAAAAGTCGAAGGTGGGTAAAGTGGGGAAAGGTATTGGGATTGTTTAAGAGGGGAGGATTGAATAATTGGGGGCTTCAAGAAATTAATAGGGGATTGCTCGGGAAATGGTAGTGGAGATTTCACAATGAATCCGAAGCTTTATGGGTAAAGGTCATAAAAAGCATCTATGGGTGGTATGGGGGGATAAAAAAGGACGCATCAAGGTAACCGGGGGGAAGCTCGATTTGGGTAAACATAATTAAGGTAGGAAAGGATATTATTAAGGTGGGAATCCGGTTCTTGGAGTCTTTTAGCATGAAAGTGGGGGACGGTAAAAACATAAGATTTTGGGAAGATATATGGGCTTCAAATGGGAGACTAAAGGAGAGATTCAATCGTCTTTTTCAACTTGAAGTGGTCAAAGAGGTAGCGGTATCGGATAGAGGCGAGCAACAAGGCGAGGAATGGACTTGGAAGTGGAATTAGATAAGGGAACTGAGGGGACAGGAGCTTGGAGAATTAGAGGATTTAAGGAATGCGATAGCGACTCCTGCACCAAGGGGAGGCTCTAAAGATACGGCGTATGGAATCTCGATCCTCAAGGTGGGTTCACGGTAAAAAAAATTAAAGCAATTGTTAGAAGAAAAAAGAGTAATGTTGGAAGGAAATGTAGAAGCAATTGTTGGGTCTGAATATGCTAAGGATGGATACTACTGCTAGTTGAAAGGTATTACTACTGCTTGTAATTTTAAAACTGCTAATAGAATTAATACTGCTTGAAAAGTTAGTGCTGCTACTTGAATAGTTAGTACTGCTAGTAGTTAGTACTGCTGAAGATTACTACTGCAAGCATAGTTAATATTGCTGAGGATGTTAATGCTGCTGGATGATTAATACTGCTGAAAATGGTTAGTGCTGCTTATGAAGATAAAGATGACTTGAAGATAAAGATGAATTGGAGATAAGGTTGAAGATAATTATGGTATTGATGCTGAAGATCAATTTTATTTTGATAATTATCTTGTAATCAACTCTGTATATATAGTATAGAAGTCTTTGTTAGAATTAACAATTATTCATACGTTTTGTTTAAGAGAGAATTAAACTCAAGACTAGTATTGATCCTTTCTATAGAGAAGTATAGAACGTCTGTTGAGCTTGTTCAACAGATTGAGGTTGTGTTTGTAATAATTAAGTTTTATGAAATATAAACTTATGATTTGAGTTCATATTCTGTGTTTGTGATTATTTGTTAAAGTGTTATTCCACGACTTCTTTAACATTGTTTCTAAGTTTGTATTAAATTCTTGTTTAGAATTTTCGATCTTGACAAGTGGTATCAGAGCATAGTTAATACTGCTAAGGATGTTAATGCTGCTGGATGATTAATACTGCTGAAAATGGTTAGTGTTGCTTATGAAGATAAAGATGACTTGAAGATAAAGATGAACTGGAGATAAGGCTGAAGATAATCAGGTCATCAAAACAAGGGTATGTGATAAACCCCTGACCATCACAGAAGGCTGTATTCGCATCCATCTACGTTTAGATGATGCCTCGGGTATTACCTTTCTTCCTAAGGAAGATCTCTTTGCTGCACTTAGTCAAATGGGGTATGAAGGTCCCACTGATGTTTTCAAATTTTACAAGAACATATTTTCACCTTAGTGGAGATTCTTTGTTCATACCCTACAACATTATATTTCACGAAAAACAACTGGATGGAGTGAGTTTAGCAGTACCTTAGCTTATGCTTTGGTCTGCTTAGCGACCTCTAGAAAGTTTAATTTTGCTCAAATGATTTTCAATGATTTTATGTCAAACCTGGATACCAAATCCAAAAGCTTTTATATGTATCCTAGGTTTGTACAAGAGATTATACTAAAGGAATTGACGGATCTACCCTCTTTTCAAGAGGTGTATGTACCAAAACCTCCCAAAGGGAAGGTATTCTCAAACATGAAAAGGCCTAGCAAGGACTTTTCTGGACAAGAGACACCATTGTTCTCTACAATGATGGTTATGTCTCATTCCCATGGTGAGGCATCAGGGTCACAGCCCACATCTGACCACCCAACTGATGACCTACCCACACCATTCCATTTTAGTAATCCTCCTCAGATTCCTATTGTAAAGCCCACATCCCCCATCTCCAAAATTTATATAAGGAAAAAGGTAAAGAAGGTTCCTTCCCTTCTTGTACCGTCACCCACAAAGCCTTCAAGCCCTCTAATGGAGCTTTCTCCATTAGAGAATATCCAAAGGGAAACCACAGGGGTGTTTCCCAACCCCAAGAAGGTGCTCAATACGGAGAAGGAAGAGCATATGGGCAGTAAGGCTCACACTACTGTCTTTGCACAAAGTGCAGGGCAGGACAGTGTGAACATCTCTAAGACCTTCCCCATGGCAACTTTGGGTGAGCAATCATCCAAAGGTCCCAGGTGCCAAGAAACCAAGGGGGTATAGGGTGCTTCTGCTAGGCAGAAGACTACTACTAAAAGATCCAAGGATCCTTCAAGGGTGGTCAACACACCCAAAGGAGGTGAGGACAAATATAATTATGAGGAATTGATAGATACTATGGGAAACATTAATCTTGATGTTCTCAAACAGGGTGCTGATATAGAGGAGATGAAACTGGTGATTCTGTCTCAACAAGTGCAGATTACCAAACTAAAGAAGATGGTTCTGAGGTTGGTGCAGAAAAAGAAAAGAAAGCAGTATGTATTGAAGAAAATGGGAGATGCTTTCAACAAGGGGGAGAGACAAGCTGAAGGGGAGAAACAAAGTCCTGTTGGAATGGAATCTAAAATTGAGGGGGAGTTGGGTACAGAAGCAGAAAGTAGCAAAGCAGCAGAAAAAGCAAAAGAAGTAGAAACCACACCAGCAGCAGTAACTACACCAGAAGTAGTAACAACAACAGTAGAAACAGAGAAAGTTGCAACAGAAACAGGGCTGACTATTGAGGAAATAGCAATTGTAGAGACTTTATTAAAGGCAAAGAATGACACTCCCAAGGCTACTCAAAAGGCTAAGAGAGTGGTCATTAAAGAAGGAGGATCAGAACAGAAAAGGAAAAAGATCAGTGAGGCTGAAATCAAAAAGAAAGGAAAAGGGAAAGTAGTTGAGTCTGAGAAACCTCAAAAGAAGCAGAAACAGATAGAGCTGGATGAGGAGCTAGCCAAGAAGCTGCAAGCTGAATTAACACAAGAGGAAGAGTCTCAAACTGCAAAAGATAGACAGATTGCTCTAGATCTATCTATAAAGCTCAATGAAGAGTATCAAAAGAGTTTGAAGGCTGCAACTGCTGCCAAGATAGTTACACAGAAGGCTTCAAGGCAAAGGCTGGCATTAAAGAAAAGACAAAGACAACCTTCAAAGACCTTCCTGGCTAATCAAGAGAGAAGGAAAATGATAAACTTCCTGAAAGGAACTCTTGGAGTTCCTGAAGGAATGTTTACCAACATGCCTTATGGTAGGATAGAGGAGATGTATATGAAGGAGATGGCCAATCTGAAAGGGGACTCCACTCAAAGGGAAGAAGCTAAAAGGAAGATGAAAGAGAGGCATGATCTCAACATACAACAACCCTTCCCTGAAAGTGAAGAAGGCACTCCCATTAAAGAAAAGGCAGAAGCTAAGCAAGAAGAGACATTAGCTCAACAGATTGGAGCTATAAAAAGAAAGAAATCTATTGCTACCAAACCAAAGTCAAAGAGGCCAAGAATGGAAGAAGTTGAAAAGGAGAAGGAAAGTGAAAAAGCAGAACCTTCAGCAGAACCAGAGCAAAATCCAGAACAGTCCAATCAACAATGCAATGAACAAGTCCATTTGTACATGACTTTGACAGATGAAGAACCTGTACAAGCTGATCCAATATCAGTCCAAGCTCCTGAAATTATCTATTGGGATATCCTGGAAGATCAAAGGAAGAAATACTTCAGGATTAAAAGGATGGGAGACAAGTATGAGATTTACTCTACTTGGGGCAAAATCATCAGAAGTTGTTCCAGATCAGACTTAGAAGAAATGTTCAAGGTTGGAATGAGCTTGTATGAAAAGGACTTAACAGGAGCTGAAATGAGCTTAATCAAATTAGCCATGGAGTACTTGTGCATGATGTTTGATCCTAGCAGAGTTCAACATGTGGTCAGAGATCTGCATCTGGAGAATAAATTCCAAAGAATAGAAAATTTGATGCTGTTTGAAAGGTGTGGAGTCTATGTTATCACTGTTGACAGATCTTATCATGAGTACTACCTGGTGGATAAAATCTATGATCATAGTAAAGCCAAGTTGCAAGGTATGTTAAATGCAAAGTTGATATGTTCAAAGGATTCAGAAATGGCCAGGATAGTAGTCAGAAGAATTATCAATCAAAGTCTGGGACTGGATCCAAATCTGGGCAACTGAGCTGAAGTGTTGAAAGCATCATGAAGACTCTATGCTGAAGAACTTAACTTCTCATTCTGAAAAGTTAAGTTAGGGGGAGATTGTTGGGTCTGAATATGCTAATGATGGATACTACTGCTAGTTAAAAGGTATTACTACTGTTTGTAATTTTAAAACTGCTAGTAGAATTAATATTGCTTGAAAAGTTAGTGCTGCTACTTGAATAGTTAGTACTGCTGAATATTACTACTGCAAGCATAGTTAATATTGCTGAGGATGTTAATGCTGCTGGATGATTAATACTGCTGAAAATGGTTAGTGCTGCTTATGAAGATAAAGATGACTTGAAGATAAAGATGAACTAGAGATAAGGCTGAAGATAATTATGGTATTGATGCTGAAGATCAATTTTATTTTGATAATTATCTTATAATCAACTCTGTATATATAGTATAGAAGTCTTTATTAGAATTAACAATTATTCATACGTTTTGTTTAAGAGAGAATTAACCTCAAGACTAGTATTGATCCTTTCTATAGAGAAATATAGAACGTCTGTTGAGCTTGTTCAACAGATTGAGGTTGTGTTTGTAATCATTAAGTTTTATGCAATATAAACTTATGATTTGAGTTCATATTCTGTGTTTGTGATTATTTGTTAAAGTGTTATTCCGCGACTTCTTTAACATTGTTTCTGAGTTTGTATTAAATTCTTGTTTAGAATTTTCGATCTTGACAACAATGCAGTGGATAAAAGCAATCCCGAAGAAGGTTAGTATTTTCGGGTGGAGAGCAAAACTAGGAAGGTTACCTTCATGATCGGTGTTGGATAAGATGGGTGTCGATTTGGAATCAACTCTTTGCCCGAGATGTGGCAAAGAAATTGAATCTTCCGAGCATGCTCTAATCAATTGTGAATCGGTGAAATGTTTGTGGAAACTTGTAGGAAGATGGTGGAAGATTGATATGGAATCGGTAAGTTCGATGAATGATGTGATAGGAGCGGGGGATCAAATGGGCAACAATGGCAAAGGTTCGAGAAGATGGATGGCGGTGGTTTGGAGTTTCCTCTATCTAGTATGGGCAAATCAGAATAAAGTTGTTTTTGATAAGTTTAGAGGAACAATAACAAATTTATTTTTTGAATTCCAATTAAAAGCTTTCGAATGGGTATCAAAAAAAGATAAAGAACTAACAATGGTCTGGGTTACATGGCTATCAGAACCATACGGAAACAATGGTTGAGCTTGGGGCTAAAGCTTCTATGGTTCTGTGGTGTTTTGGTAGACATTGGTGATCGAGGATCGTGTGATGGATGTTGTTTGAGGACGATTCCAATAGCCCGGTTGATCGATCTTGTTTGTGGACCGATTGGGTTCGGGAGATTTAGCACAAAAGCGAATGTGCGTGCTTCAGCCGGAGGGGTCGGACAGGTGCGTTTGAGGGGCTGTTTGGTGTCGTCAAGGCTGCAGAACCGCTACGATAGAACTGCAGTTACTGTTTTCACTGTGTAGTTAGTTTTTGTTGAGGCTGTGTCTTCAGTTTGTCGCTCGCAAATGGAGGCCCTTTGTTGCCTCAATTTTCTGTTTTGTTTTGTTGTTTGTTGGAATTGGTTGTCTCGGTTTGGATGTTGTTGTTGTTTCTGAGGTTTATGCCTCCGTTTGGTATAAAATCAATATTGTTGTTAATTTTTTTTAACTTGTATGTATATATAAAGACAACATCATAAGATGTGGTCGTGTATCAAACTATTTCAAAGAATATTACTTGGTCTAAATATTGTTGAGACTGATTCGGTTCTATTGGATTCCATTTAATATGGATGTTGAACTTTTGGATCCAATCCAGGCCAATTAGAATTGGATATCCAATTATGGTTGGTCGATTCAGATCGTAACTAAAATCCATTTAAGATGTAGATCATCAACTAAATATCAATAATCATTTTCAGCCATTTGTTTGTTGATATAAACCAAATCATATTAACTTTGATCAAGATATAATAACCTTATTATATCCTATGACGATTATTGGTTCCAAATTAAATGAAATAATTAAACAAACATTTGATAATAAAATAGTACTAAAAAGAAAGCAAGATTTATAATTAATTCATAACTTATAGTTTTAATTTGGCGATGGAAGTGTTGGGGTGTAGGAGATAAGGGAAGATATGAATGAACAAGATTAAAGGAAGCTCAATTATATAGATTGGTTGTGGGTTGACGTCAAGTAATTAATATTAGTTGAAAATTATTAATTAATTTTAGAGTTAAATACAAATTTGGTCTATGTGATTTACAAATATTAATGACTAAGATCCCTTACTGAAATATTTAACGATCAACGTCCGTCTATTTTTCATTTTATAACAGGTAGGGTCCCTGTTAGTAACACCGTTAAATAACGTTTATTTAAGTGGGGGTGAATTTGTCAACTCATCTATTCTAGGTTTGGTAACATATTTGGTCCCTCCTAAATTCAGGGTTTAAAAAACTCTTTCATAGTATATAACATATTTGGTCCTTCTTTGAATTTAAATAAGAAGTTAAATGCAAAATTGATCCTTATGGTTTACAAAAAATAACAAGTAGCATACCCTAAAAATTAAATTTCATTAATTTACAAACCTAGCACTATCATTTTTTTTAGAGAAGCATGAAGACAAGTCTTGAATCCACAAGTCACAACCACTACATGGTTAACTTAAAAGAAGATGATAATAAAGACAAACTAAATAAAAAATATCATCTCATGAAATATAAATATTTGGTCAACATAAAAGAAGACGTTGGATGGTGACAACCAATTATGTGTTCTCTAAATTAAAAGCTACTACAAAAATGACCCTAAACAGCTACAAAACCAACATAAAAGCTGCTACAAAAACTAATCCTAAAATAGTAGCAATTAGCTACAAAAAAGTTAAGAAAGGGTAATTACACCAAGTTTTGAACAAAAGAAAATCAAACTTCTCTAGTTAAGGCTCATGTCCTTTGCATGTGCATGAGTTATGGCCTTGTACATTTGCATGTTTTTATTTAGTTTGTTTTTATTAATCACTTTTTTTAAGTGAACCAAATAGTTGTTGTGACTTGTGTGTTCAAGACTTGTCTTCATTTCTGTCCAAAAAAAGCTAGTTTTTAGGTTTGGAGATTAATGAGATTTAATTTTTAAGGGATGCTACTTGTTAGTTTTTGTAAACTGGATCAATTTTGCATTTAACTTCTTATTTAAATTCAAAGAGGGACCAAAATATGTTATAAACTATGAAAGAATTTTTTAATCCCTGATTTTAGGAGGGACCAAATATGTTACTAAACCTAAAATAAATGAATGGACGAATTTACCTCCTCTTAACTACACTTTATTTAACGGTGTTAATAATAGGGACTCTACCTGTTATAAAATGGAAATTAGAGGGACATTGATCGTTAAATATTTCTTTGAGGGACCTCAGTCATTTATCTTTATAAACCAAGGGACCAAATTTACATTTAACTCTTAATTTTAATTATATATCTATATCTATACTATATTATAAAGATGACATAAAAAACTCTTAATTACAACATTTTAAGCACAAATTACTATTAATTAAAGTCAATTACTTAATTTACAATTTGATAATGCTTTGGTACAACTTCTTTAGCATTTGAATCCATTCTAAACCCCCCTGTCGCCGCCAATTGTTCTTCGTCTTCTTGCTTCAAGAACACCGTTCCAAACCCTAACCCTACCACCAGACTCCGTCGTCCCTCTTTCCCTACTATCGACGTATTCCCGCTCCCAAAAATCGACTCCCAAGATGCATCCACTCCAATCAAGAACACGATTCCAGTTCTCAAGGTGACGTTTCCCTTCCCCATATTACATCTCTCTTCTCTCTTCTTTCTTAAATTCTTAGTTAACTTGTTTCCATCTGCCTTTCCTTGTTTCTAATTGCGTGTTCGATCTTCTCCATAGGGTTTGTTCTAATTTTTCTCAGGTTAGGTTTTTTTTTCTGTTTGTTGTGTTTTCATCGAGAACCTTCATGTCTAGATTGTTTTTTGTATAAGATGTCTCGATAGTTTATAACTTCGTTTGATCTTCTCCATCCCAAAACTTCCAAGAACTCTCATTACACAGAGGATTAAGGTAATTTTTTTGTGCTTTGTTAATTTTCTACTACTCTGCAAGTTCTTTAATATCTAATGCTTCACTCTTCAGCTAACGCTCTGGATTCATATCACTTTCTTTATATCCACCTCTATCGAGTTGTATAAGGTAAATCTCAAATTCATTCAATAATTTCTTAAATACCCTTGACCATTTTATCATCAAAATCATACTGATATGGTTTTGTAATTTGATTTAAACGAAAAAGGTGATTATATGTAGTTTGACAACCCTGGCTTTGTACTTGGTCGAGATTTGTAGTTTACAATGGTCGTTTTGGGATAAAGTGTCGTCGGTGAGAGACTATTTCTATTGTTCTCCGCTAGGATTTATGTTCTTTTTGTTTGTTTTCATCTTCTTTGTTATAGCTTTTAGTCATTAATGGTATTTCCTACATGTTTATAGATCATTTAAAAATGGCCCATTGATTTTTGGTATTATGAACAATCTCATTTTTTGGATATGTAGGTAGTGTCAACTGATTTTGTATTTTGTTATGAAATTTCACCAATCATACCCACAAGTTTTGATTAATCCTACTCATTTCTTGTGCAATTTTTTGGGGATGTGCACTCCATCTCATGGAAGTTTAAGGTTGCAAACACTTATGCTGTAGATGTTAGTTCTTGGTTATAGTATATGTGGCATGAACTACTCTGTGTATGGGGCATGGACTACTTTGTCCAAGTATCTTTGTTAGTGGATGCAACTAAATATGTGCAACTAATGTTGTAGCTAATGGATCTGGACCCTCCATGTGAGTTAATTAATGGAATGGACACAAAATTTTTTTGGTAGTTTGTTGTTTTTGTTCATATGTAGTTTGGCATTTTTTTTTATAATTTATTTGATCTAATAAAATTTTACTTTGTGACTTTCTATTGGTTTGATTAAAGTTTACTATGGTTCACACATTCTCTTTTGTTTAAATGGGTATTGCCCGTTTTAGTCTTATGACTTAACATTTTCTTTTAGGTACCGGATTTGTGAAATAAAATGTTTACCAAGTCTTATCCATTTTCTTTTAGGTATTGTGATCGACGATTGATGTATAGTCCAAGTTCGACAAAGACAAATCCAAGCAAAAAATACAACGGAAAAAAAACTTAAAAAATATCTCGAAATCAAGCAAAAAAAACTTTAAAAATCCCTTGAAACGACGGAATTAGGCTGAAAACACAACGGTTTGATATTGAACGTTGGTAAAAAAATGAAGATACGTTAATAAAAACCGTACTTGAAAATATGGTGTCACCTTATGAAAAAAATTCTTGGGTCCGTCCCTGTTGGTAAGGACTATAATTATATAGTATATTAGGTCTGGCCTTGCGGTTGGAAAACTTGTGTTACGCCCCTGATTAAAAGGGCTTATATCGGTGCCAAACCGCTGAAAATGAGTTTTTGATAAGTCATTTGGCTCTAACTTATCAACTTATTTGAAAAGTGTTTGACTTTTTTTGTTAGTTTATACGTATAAGCAATCTCAAACATCTTTAAATAACAACTTATTAACTTATTACGTTTTGATACCATAATAAGCTAATCCAAACACTTTTTCGAAAACTTCGGTTTAACAATGTATAAGTTGATATCAAAAATAAGCATGAGTTGTTTTAAATAACCAATCCCAAACACCCCCTTATTCCGGTCATTTTACATGTTTCGGCTGGTGTTTGTCAAAGATAAATCCTCTTAACACCCTCTTATCGCCTCCAACCTTATTCATCTCAAACTCTTTCCCTAAATCCTCCCTTCCAATCTTCAAGGCCCTTGTGTATCACATCATCTAGGGTTTCTCAAAAAGAACGATTTTTTGGGTTTCTGTTCATCAGTAAGTGTTTTTTGATTATTTCACTCTAACAATAGTTTCTTTTATATATTCAGTTTCGTATGAATTTATGATCATTGACATGCATATATCTGTTGTCAATTCGAGGTAACATGAAATAACTTTGATATGCCCACATATTGTTCGATGAAATGCCTCAAAGAAATTTTGTTTCTTGGGAATTCTATGATAATCTGGGCTTCCTCAGAATTTGGAATTTTTAAAAGGGATTACCACATTTTGTAGGATGTGGGTTTGTGGTGAAAGTTGAAACCAATTTCCATTGTCAAGTGTGATACAAGCTTGCTTGAATTCAGAACCATTCCAACTTCTTCCATTTTATTAAATATTTGTTGAGAATTGAGATGCCTAGCATAAATGGGAAGTTCATGTTTAGTTCTAGTAGGATTCAATTTCCATTTGTTTTATTCTTGGGCATGTCATATTTTCTTTTGTTTTTGCTCTTCAGAATTGCTTCCTCCATTGCACTCTGTTTTCATGTTTTGATGTCTATGTGATCTATTGGCATTAAGCAGATAGGGAACAAAAATATCGGTAAAACTATATGAAAAAGGTAATAGAAAACTCCAGATTACTATATGTTTATTGCTAATCTGATGTTGTTTTTTCCATCCTTTTGTTTATTTTGTTTGTAGATGTTGCAACCAGATTGATATAGACAATGGTCTTTATTTTCAGTTGAATCTAGTTTTCATTGATTGGGGTTTAAAAAAGAAACCTTAATTCCATCGGTTCTATTGAGGTTATTTGGCAATATGAGTTCTATGTCTTCCTTTGCAAATTGTAATATCCTAAATTTCTAATGCTTTGTGCTGAATTACAGACCACAGTTACTGTCAATTAGTTAACATTTATTTATTTATTTATGCAGCCTGCATATCGACACCCATGGGTTCTTGCAAAAACTGCAAATCCAAAAGCCTAATCACCGACACTGTAACCGGAAACCTAGAGTGCTCTTCATGCGGTGTCGTCCAAGATTTCGACAACTATGAGCAGCAAACCTTCAATGCGGACGGACCAATTGGTACCAATGTCCGATTAGGCACATCCGGATCCCGGTATGATTATTCCTACCGTGAAACCAAGATTTACTTGGCTCAAAAGATCGTTTCAGATATATTATTAAAGCTTGATTTAGAAAATAGGGTTGATGAGGTTAATAACATGATCAAAATCATAACCGAAGAAGAATATGGTTCCGGTAATTGGTTCAATGTGCTTGTTGGCGCATGTATATATGTGGTTATGCGGAAAGCGAACAAGTGTTTACCTTTGACGAGTGTCTGTAACTGTGTTGGTTGCGATAGTTACGAATTAGGTCGAATGGTGTACCGTGTTATTGACCATCTTGATCTTCGGTTGCCGGATTTTGATATCGTGGGTTTGTTTGATAGAGTGATTAAAGAATGGGTTGGATGCAGGAGTAATATTAGTAAAGATAAAGTTGGGAGGATGGTGAAACAAGGGATTTTCTTGCTTCAATGTATGATTAAATGGTATGTAACGACCGGGCGGCGGCCGGTGCCGGTGGTGGTGGCGGTGATTGTGTTCGTTTGCGAGCTTAACAAAGTTGAGGTTAGTCTCGAGGATTTAGCTAGTCAGTTGAATGTGGCGGCCGGCACCTGTAAGTTGCGGTATAAAGAAATCTTGAAAAGATTAGTCGATGTTGCAAGGGTTCATCTGCCATGGGGGAATGATGTTTCCGTTAAGAATATTATGAAGAACGCTCCAATTGTTATCCAATATATGGAGATGAAGTCGATGTGTAACCCTACAAAACAAATCAAGACTTTAGAGGAGGTGGGTATGGATTTGGATGGTTTAGTTGTTGATTGTCTAAATAAAGGAGATGAAAACCACTCGATTGAAAGTTATACAGATTTTACTTATAATAGGTCACAGGATTCAACCAATTGGGCAAATGAGGATTTGGAGAGGCTTAACGTTTCACCCGAATGCTTATCCACAGTTTACTTAAAGTACTTGGATGAATATTCTAACGTGAAGACATCGATTGAGAGAATAGACAACAAAAAGAGAGAACGGACATCAAAATCTGATTTTTGTATAGATACAACGGACTTTTGGTGTGGAGACTCAGAATTAAGCAAGAAGCTTTTTCTCGATAAAATATTGGAAAAAGACGTTGGATTGAAGGCTATGCCTCCATCTTTTGTTAACAGATGCTTGAAAACCCAGAGGAGAAAAGAAAAGATAGAGGCCGCTAAGAAGCGGATAGAGAAGATAAGGAGGCCATCAATGGCGGAAAATGAGAGTGGTGATCTCTATGTAAGACTTCCTGTTTGTTCTTCAAAGAGAAAACGGCGAGATACTGATTGGGAAGATTTTGTGATTGAAACTCTGCTACTTCATCAGGTGAAGGAAGAGGAAATAGAGAAAGGGCACTATAATACGTTGTTGGATCTTCATGTCTTCAGCTCTGGTACCTATTGATTTACACATCGATGTAAATACTTTGTTGATTTTGCATTGTTGAACAAGGGATATACACATATATAATGGAAATCTTAGACTATTTTGCACCTTTGAGCTATATATATAACGATTTCCAGATGTTTTTGTTGGTTTCTAGTGTTGTCTTTGTTTCATTTAGGAGACTGTTTGAATTCATTTGGTACATCACATTCGGGCAAATAATCAAATATGCTATATCGTTCTTAATGATTGAATCCCAATCGGTACTTCTGACATTAATGGAGACTAATTTGAAATTTGAAATTTGCTGTCTTGTGCTTGTGAAGCCAGGAGTCCTACATCGGCTAGACACGACCATCAAACTTATGTTAGGATATGTGGAACCTCTTTGAATCACTATCTAAAAGAGCTCTTAGGGTGCGTTTGGTACACAGATTGGACCAATTGGCAGACTGATGTAGACGCGTGAAAGAATTGTGCAAGGTTCTATGGTTTTAATTTTGACATAGGTAATTTAGTAATTTATCAATCTTGTCCCATCTCCCTGATTCTTGTTCAACCTATTCTGGTCAGTCTTGTCCGGTTTAAGTCTAAGGGGCCGTTTACCAAACACTTACCCGGTAAGCTCTTACCAAGTCACTTACTTTATCGGATGAACATGATAAGTACCGAGAATCTTACCTGGTAAGAGCGATGGCAAGGGCCGAAAGTCTTACCCGGTAAGTGAGGGCGACAACTCTTACCGGGTAAGCACTTACCAGGTAAATGGTTGCATACGGTGCCTTTAAATGAACTAGAATCTTATACGAGAAGATACGAGAAAGTGTTATTTTTTACCGGTAAGCATTTACCGGGTAAGCGTTTGGGTAAACGGCCCCTAAATGTCTCAGCAAACGTGGGACCAGAAGTTTTTGTTCTATCTTGTTCCGCATACCAAACACACTTTTATAGAAAGTGGGGAGGTTCCTATTTATATATTTATATATATACAGGGTTTGATCGTCCATGTGCTGATGTGGGGTGCCAACAAGGTGAAAGGAACAGGAAAAAGTTTGTCGTTGTTTCTGATGCTTCTCTATTTGTACAAGTTCCTCATTCCTTCTAATCTAGCAATCGGGCAGCTTATGAACAGCAAATGGAGTTAAATCAGCTGGTAAGCATTGGTCATGGTCGGCTTGAACTTAAATGCGTAGAACCCTTGAAGGTTGGATTCATGTTATTTAGGAAAAATGGTGATGAACAGAGCAATTAAATCAATTCTTTTGTTGATCAGCGCATCGAAGTTCAGTTTATTGTTCATTGGTTCTTTATATATTTCATATTTTCCCTTCTGAACTCTTGAAGAACTGTTGGCAGGATGATTACTGGAACTCGGCAACAGTTATCAAAAGAAGAAGCTGCTTTGGCCAGGTAAGAATGACTTTGTTATGGAACAACCCCCAGGTCCTACTTTTGAGTGGATATGCTTAGAGACATCTTTAGCTTAAATGAAATCTTTTGCTCTCAATTTCTGTTTTTCGATCTGTTGTCGGAAAATCTATATCTTTCTTCGGGATTTTGTGTTAGGTTATTTTGTTTGGTGGTTTAATGATTGCTAGGCTACTGCATCATTCTTATCCTTTTTGATTTCTGATTTCATATTTGTTAGGTTTTGATATCTAATTTCATATTTGTTAGGTTTTGATTTCTGATTTCTGCATCATTCTTGTGTTAGGACAGGAACCAATGTCGTGTCTAGTGGGTTTCAGTTTTTTAATTTTTCTGGAATTTGTATGTTAAAAACATGATTGCTAGCAAAATTGTAGCAACCAGGAAACAATCTACAAGGAACAGAATAAATTTACAGTAAACTTTTGTAGCTAACCAAGAAATAAATCTTTATGAACTAACTTGCAGATTGAAGAACAGTTCAAGATGAAAATAATAATTTTCTTGGGATTAAAACTAAAACACCAGATGAGAACCCTCAATCAAATTGAACCAAATCCACTCTCTTTGGCAATCTAGCAAACAATTAGTATGCAAATTAGTTGATCCAACACATAAAATCCACCAAAAATATGCAAAGTCTTGGGGGGCGTTTGGTTCGCAGGATTCCGATGGAATATGAAGGAATTGGAATGATCAATTTCATTGACCAAATTCCATTCAGGCATTTGGTTACATATGGAATGGAATTGGATTCCACACATTCCACCATTCATGGATTTGGTCATTCCATCACAATTGAGAAGGAATTCAATACCATTCCATTCCATTTTCTCAAAAAGACAAAACTACTCTTATCTTCCCTACTTGATTTACCCAAACCTATATGAACCTATGCCGACTACCGTCGATCTGAACCACCGCCGACCACCACCGGTCTGAACGACCACCGACCACTGCCGACCACTGCCGACCACCGCCGGTCTGAACGACCACCGACCACCACCGTTGTGAACCACCACCGTTGTGAACCGGCGTTGGCCCTCACCAACCTGAACCGGCGTCGATCACCACCGTTTTAAACCGTCGCCGACCACCACCGATATGAACCATCGTCGATCACCACCGTTCTGAACCGCCGCCGACCCTTACCGATCCGAACCACTGCTGACCACCACCGTTCTGAACCGCTGCTGACCACCACCGTTCTGAACCGCTGCTGACCACCACCGTTCTGAACTGCTGCCGACTGTCACCGTTCTGAACCTCCGCCGACTGTCACCGACTTGAACCGCCGCCGCCACCACCACCGTTCTGAACCGCCGCCGACCACCACCATTTTGAACCGCCGCCGACCACCACGTTCTGAACGGCCATCGATCTGAACCGCCGACCACCACCGATCTGAACCGTCGTTTTGAACCACCGCCAACCATCATTGATCTGAACCACCGCTGACCACCACCGATCTGAACCACCACTGTTCTGAACCGCTCTTGACTCTCACCGTTCTGAACCACCGCCGACGGTCACCGTTTTGAACCGCCGTCGACCCTAACCGATCTGAACCGCCTGACCACCACCGTTCTGAACCGCCGCTGACCACTACTAATCTGAACTGCCGCGACCACCACCGATCTGAACTGTCAACGATCACCACCAATCTGAACCACCACCAACCACCATCGATTTGAACCACAATAGTTGGATTTCGATTTCAAAAGTTTCAAAAAGGGTATTTTGGTCATTTACTAATATTTCATTCAAATTCCAAAGCTACATTATGTGAACCAAACAGTCATATTCCAATTCCTTTAACAAATTCCATTCCAATGTCTGTCAACCAAACAAGTGGTCAAACCTGATAACATTCCATTCCAATTTCTTCAAAGTCAAATTCCTTTGACAAATTCCATTCCATCAAAAAACATTCTGCGAACCAAACGCCCCCTTAGGGTTGAAATGGATGTCCATGGATGCCAATTTTGAATCTCATATTCTACACACAAGAACCAAGATATGGCCTCAAGAGTTACCGAGATTTGGGTTGTCGACCAATCCAAGATATGGCCTCAAGAATTACCGAAATATAGTCGCGTAACATTTGACAACAACTTCTACTCTTCCAGTGTTGATATCCTTATAAAATTTCTGTTGTTAAACATTGAGCGGACATATGAAGTGCAATTTTTCTACCACTTCCATCTTCTTGTTGCTCAAGATAGGACCGATTTTAGTGTTTAACCCATTGGATGCTTTATGTTGGATAGTTTTGCCTTGACTATTTGATGTTACATCCTCAGGTTGTTAGTTGGTTGAATAATGGCTTTGGACTTGCAGCTAATATATGAAGTCTTCGTTGCACTGTGTTGGAGATGTTAACAAGAAAAAAAATCCATCCTCCCACTTGGAAGTGGTATGCTTGAGATTTGCCTCAATATCTTTGATTTTTCTTCTTCTTGAAAGCTTGTGTATTGCTTTGGTGTCCTACTGATCTTGAAAGTTAAAGGACATTTATTAATTTAGAAAATATAGTTTGTTTATTTTGGTATTCTTTATAATTTGGATAGATTTTATATTGATCTAATAAGAACATGCATTTTGGTTTCACAGTTGCAAGCATTGTTCAGAATGTAGAGGGGTTAATCTTCTTCTATTCCTGAGACATTGTCTGTAGAGGCACACTATTTCATTATGAAATACTTACAAGTTAACCAAAATGGCCGGTCGATTGTTGCACAACTATATATTGATGCACCCATTTTTCAAGAATGAGTGTCTATGAACTAAGGTACTGCTTCTCTATGTTTTTTAGCCTTTTTTGCCATGGGAATCCAAAACCTCAGGACCGACCCTGTTGGTACCATCCTCGATTTTGATAGTGATTTGTTCATATTATGGCTATATGACCTCCATTTTTATACTAGGGTTTTTGTGTGTTTAGGGTTTCACATTAAATTAATCAATCTCTATTGCATTGATCATCATAATTATATGGTTTTGGTGAAATTTTTGGGTTTTTAGTTTGACATTTGGGTTTGATTCGTATATTTCGTGGATCTTTAGTTGTATACCAACTCATATAATTCAAATTGGAGTGGTATGCCGTCTATTAACAAAACTGAATCTTGTCCAAATATCTAATTGCATTGTCATGATTCTAGAAAGATCTTCGATCGATTACCAAATCAATAGGATAGGATTTAGCGCCGGTTAGATCGATCACGATTCCTGATTCTACTTCCGTTTGTATCAGTTAAATAATGTACTCATTTATCGAATGCATTCACCATATATTTGTTTTTGTCTTCACTGTACAATAATTCAGGACAACATTTTCAATTTCCTTGCTTGTGTTCAATGAAGTAAGGCCAAATGTGAATCTATCTTTCACAGTTTTCTAAAATGTACTTAATTACACCCTGTTGCATTACATGAGTAGACAACCAGTTATTTATATTTGTTATAAAGCATAATCATTTGGAGTTGACGTGGCAGCTTTTCAGAACAGTATTCCACTCTTCCTTTTTCCTCAGTTTAGCCTTTTCTATTCTTTTTCTTTTTAGGTTTTACATTAACTCCAAGCCAAAAATCATTCGTCTTCTGCTGTTACGCTTCTTTCTTCTCCATCTCTTGATCTGCCTTCTTCTCTTGACAAGAATCGTGGATTCACAGCATACTTGATACGCCTCTCTCTTTCTATGCATCTATATGGTTTTTTCTTCTCTTTTCTCGATCTCTATGTACTCTTACAGGTCGATGATTCCTTCGAACAAGAGAATGTAGCGCTTTCTTCTGAACAATTAAGCAAAAAGAACTCCGTGAAGTGGAAAAAAGAGTCTTTTTTTTATATTAATGATGATGATTCTTTTGAAGATGAGAATGATGCATCATTCAAATCTTTTCATCTCTTGAATGCACCGAGTGACCTCATGATGCTTCCAAAGGATATACTCTTAAGTAGTACCATTAGAAAAGAGATTTCCGGTCTTTCAAAACTGAAACTTATGTGAACCTCTGCTAATCTGATGACCAAAATTTACTTCTTTTTGGTTATTTATGAATTCAAATTTTATACTCTTTTGTAGGTGTGTCCTACTTTTGGTCCAACATTAATAAAGAGGATACTTGATAGTTTCGTCTTGGGATGAGTTTTGCCCGGACCCTATTCCTAAGGATGTGCTTGAAGCCTTAGGTCCTGTTTGGTTTGCGGAAATGGATTAGATATAGAAGGATTTCATATCCATTCCAATCCTTTTGGATTTTAGGAATGGAATGTATTGACCAGATTTGAAATCCTTTGACTTTTTTAAAATCCTATACATGATGGATTTGGAATTCCTTTGCAATAGGCCGAGGATTTCAAATCCAAATCCTGATGGATTTGATAACTCGCTTCAGACTTCAATCGACTTTCACTCCAAATCCTACAAACCAAACACATGAAGGGATTCCAAATCCCTCCAAATCCAAATCCTTACATGAAATTCAATCCATTTCTGCAAACCAAACGTGCCCTTAGATTCAGAGGTCAGTTCATCCAAACAATGCCCTTGCAATTTTCTTTCTTCCTAATTTCTCTTGAACTGTCTTTTAAGGTTGTGATATGGATTTCATGTCCTATAAGATGTTAATAGTAACGAAGTGGAGTAAATAGTCAGCAGTTTGGCACAAATTTTTAGCCATACTTGCTAGAATCCTGCACAAAATATACCATGTGATGAGAAGTGTATTTGGTGTCGGCTATTTGTGCAAAATAATAATAATTATGAAGTGCTAAAAGATAAAGAGTCTGATGTGGTTAGTATTCATTTTTATATTTTACTTTGTCATACGGTTCCATTCCAAGTGATACAAAAGTGTGGTATGAGTTATTTACCATACACTACTTCATGTCTACTTGCTATTTCTTTCATAATGGTGCTTTTATTTGCTAAAAATGTTGTTATTGATGTATATTTCTTGACTTTGCTTATGTATTGTTTCTGAGCATATGGTTGTCCACTCATTAATTTTTGCCTTTTTCTAGAACGTTCAATTTGTTGATTTATAATCTTTTAGTTGGTACTTGGTAGTTAACTAGCTTGATTTTAACTATTATAGTATTATTTAGATGATGGTTTGCAATTTTTTAGTAGTATAGCTTTCATTTTTCTTTCTTTCAGTGAGGTAGATGTGCTAACACATGTACAGGGGGCTTGGTAACCTTATGAAGTCGTGCCAGCTACAAAGTCTTGCAAGTAAAAAATCCTTATAAAGATAATGATAATTATCAATGGAAGTTAGTGTCTTGTGTATTAAAAGAATCACTTTAGACAATTTTTTAGTATGCATACACACTTGCTGTGAAGACTAAGGGGTCGTTTTCCCAAATGCTTACACGGTAAGATTCCACACTATCATTTACCTTGCTGGGTAAGATTTTAGTCCATTAAAATGACATAACATGTAACATTTTTATTTGATAAGTGCTTGCCGGTCAAGAGTTGTCACTCTCACTTACCGGGTAAGACTCCCGGTTCTTGTATCACTCTTACCGAGTAAGATTTTTCAGTCCTTGCCATGTTCATTTGGTAAGGTGAAGTGACTCGGTAACGATAAACACTTACTGGGTAAACGTTTGGTAACCGACCCCTAAAGTAGTAATATTAAATGAATTCACTCAAAAGTGACATATTTTTGAGTTTTGATCGTACTGCATTTTCTTTTTCTCTTTCTCAGAACATAAAGTAAAAGCTGGAACTTTTGATACTGACCAGATTCATCTAAACGAGCCAAACTAGTTAACGTACCTTTCAAGTCCCAAACATATGTTAAAGGTTTCTCTCTTTATGAGCTTTATGAATATATTTGAGAATTAGAAGGCATCTTACCTTTATGTGTCCATGCTTCTTGATGCGTGTAAAAAGTTAGATGCAATATTTGCAATATTATGGAACCATTGTTGGAATGGATGATAGTTCCCAAAAAAGTGATATGCTTACACTTCATTTGGGGTAGACAAGTACCGAGTAAATGACGCTATACATGACATATAGCAAAGTTTCTAACAAGTTAATTACACGGTTTGTTTTATAGTCAGTTAAGTTACGTGAGTTCATGAATGGGAACTCAGATCCCGAATTCTTATGTACTCATAAAGGAAGCTTTTCTCTCCGAAAGGAGTGTGACACCTCTTTATGGAGTATCAGTACGGAGGAATTCGTTAAAGATAAAATATAACAAGGGACGATTGATGATTTATATGTAATCGAGTTGAAACTCTTCCCTTTTAAGAAAGATGCTGAAAGTCCAAAGTTTTGTGTAGGAGAACACAAGTGTTTTATTTACTAAATATTCACCGAATACAAATTACAATTGTGAGGTAAAACCAATAGTACAATCAATCACAATCAAAATTTTACATATAGATTACAACAATAGAACTTTTGTTAATCGAACTACCTACCAAGACCACTTGATATCAAAAGAATTCCCAGATAGGGAGAAGACACCTCCATCTTGCGTTGGAGTTGGGAGGCCTCGAATGATACTTAAATCCGTTTCTTCTTGTATATCTTCATCACAAACAAGTCTTACACCACACTCTTTCACTTCAACATCATCATTGTTTTCGAACGAAATAGTAACAAAATTCTTTGCTTCCATCCATCCTGAATCGTCTGTCGTAAAGTGAAACCATATCATATCCGACTCATGGATTCCAATGCAATCACCCTCGGATTCTTTAAGATAGCATGGATCATGATCAACCAAAGAATCTCCATCGAAGTTTTTCACGGTGTACATTGGCATACAATAGTCATGTGTACTACTACAAGACTTTTTGGGCGATAAAACAACACAAATCCCATATCCCCTAAACATATTGCTGCGCCAATCTCCAGGCAATTCGACCTTAACATGATTTCCCATACTCTGATTTGTAAACAACTGTGGAATTCTATTTCCATGAAATATTATATCCACATTGTTACACCATAAGCGTCTTCCTTGCACACCGAAGATTCCACATGTGTTACTTGGGAAATTCACATGCCGAAGAAAAGAAGAAAGTTGGTTTCTAGAGCTATGAGAAATAATAGATGAGTTGACTGGTTGAGGTTGCAACATAGACAAATGGGTTTCAATGGCAAGACTCCTAAACAAATTTGGACAACTGATGAAATTAAATGTAACGAAGGAGTGATTAGGATTGAATAGTCTCAGTAGTTTATGCAAAGAGGTGCAATTATTTGCATCAAGACTAGAAAGGTTAGGGGGAAGTTCCGGCAATACTTGCAGATTCTTGCAATAGGCATACACTTGTATAGATGTTTCATAGTGCCTGTAAGAGGTTCCCTCATATATACTGCAAATGTATAGGGATAATCTGAATTGTGAAACATGCTTTAAGTAGCTATCAGTTGATTGTGTTCATAGAGAATGTGATTGCAGGCTTTGCTTGGTGCTTCAATACGGTTGCTGGACGGTTTAGTGTGGGGTACATAATTTATAATTTATGTTTGTTGCTTTTGGTGGTAGCCTGAGAAGAAAAACTGGGATCCGTAGACCTATAATTTAAATAAGTGATTTCAGGGGCCGTTTCCACACGCTTACCCGACAAGCACTTACCGGGTCACTTACCAATCCAAATAAATATGACAAAAGACCGATAATCTTACCCGCTAAGAGCGAGGGTAAAGATTGAGAGTCTTGCCCAGTAAGCGCTTAACGGGTAGATTATTGCATACAATACCATTTAAATGAACTAGAATTTTACCCGGTAACGTAAGTGAGGGTGTTAACTTTTATTGGTAAGCGCTTACCGAGTAAGCGTTTGGATAATCCCATTAACCTATAATGAAACTATTTGGAGGTTTAACCTTACAGATTGAGACAATTATCAACATCACAATAATTATCTTTTCCCAATTTAACTGCCAGGAGCTTTTTGAGTGTTATGCATCTGTTCTAGAGTAAGTTAGTTCAATAATGGTAAGCTAAGTTATTACAGATTATGTTCTCTGGTGGATTTTTGTGCCTAGCAAGGTATCAGATAGTTTCATCATTGTAGATTTAGCTAGAGGTCCGCAAAGGTTTCTTTCACTGCTATCATTTTGTGGTTGACCAATTTCCAAATGATATACCATTGAAGGGCATGGCCTTCAGCAATTTTGGATATAATATCTGGTTAAATAAAAAAGAGATCCAAATTTTAAACATTTCAGTTAGAAAAGAGATATATATCTTTCTGAGTTATGCGCTGTAATATGAATTTAGGGCAATTACCGATTCCTGGTAAATTGATGTTTGATGATTGCAAATTATGGTTAATATGAATGAAATTATTTGAATTCTATCACTGTTTATGTTATCAGCTGAATGTGATATTTAACAATTTACCACATAGTAGACATCTCAAGCTTCTGATTGTATTATACCGATTGATATGCATTGAGAATTCAATGCATAAGAACACATTTTCTTTCTTTTTAGATAGATCATTTTGTTTAATCCCAACTTTGAGTCCATTTTTCTTATCTTAGTTTCCCTTTTCTGTTATATGGAGCTAAGTTTATGATTTTTCGGTCTTTTACTACTTATGGAAGCTAACATATGTTTTACGTTGATTTCATTACTGCCAGTCAATGCTACAGCATCCCGATCTGCTTGTTGGAAGAGCCATGGACGAATTTGATGAAGATGGCCAACGAAATTAATCCAAATCCAACCTTTTGTTACAATGGAACCAGATATTTTTGGCAATAATAGAAGTAGTAGTTGGCTGGAGTTTGAGTGTTGGCATCACTTGGAGTGTAACTTTGGAAAAAACTTTAGTTGTTGTACTTTTATTATTATTTTAAGTTTTTTATTTACATCTTTGTCATCCTTGTTTGGTATAAATAGGTGTTGATGGCTTTGTGTTTGATATGTTTTTTTCAATCAGCCTTAGAGCTGATTAAGAATTCTCTCTTCAAGTTTTTGCAATTTAATATGAAGTATTTAAGTTTTTAGAATCCTTGTCTTTTAATTCTTTATTGCTTATTGTCTTTATTTTATGCATTTTACATTTCCATCATTTATATTTTCCGTCATTACATTCCGTCATTTACATTATGTCTTTACTTTATGTCATTTACATTTCTTGCAATTTATTTTACGTAATGAGTAGCTAATTTTATAGTTTGGGTGTGAGGCAAATGGTGAGTTTTTAAACCAAAAGAAAGTGGACATCGTTTCTCAATAATGATGTTACACCATTTCATTCTAAGTTTTATAAATCCAAACGCACTTCTTGACAAATTGATCACTTTGAAAGTGGTAAAGTGTAGTGGACTCAGGCATGAGCCACATGAATACACGTCAATTTGAATGATATGGGAAGTATACTTGGAAGAGTTGCTAACAAGGGAACTTGTTGTCTATGTTTTTCAAACTGATTGATTCTTGACGGGTTGATCACTAGTCAAAGTGTTAAAGTGTGGTGGACTCAGGAATGAGCCACTTGGAACACGTCAACTTGGATGATATGGGAATCGACTCGGAAGAGTGATTTTTAACAAAGGAATTTGTTTATCCATATACTTTGAAGACACCGTTGGCACTATCACTGGTTCTGATACTGCACAGGAATGTGTCTAGTAGAAGCTAAATACAAGTGTCACGGTGAGAATTTGGAAGGATCACTTTCAAAGTATATGGTGGAACTAGTTGTTGAAAAACACAATGTTGTAGCATTCCTACAGCATTGGTCCACAGAAACTTGTGTTTAATACTCACCAAAAGTCTTACACCCTTGCTTTCTTTATTATCTGTTATTTTAATTAACTGTTCGCTCAACTCAAACAAAGTCTTCAAACTCGCCATCTGAAGTTAGTTTTTCATCTCGAGATCTTACAACTTAAGATATCTATCCCTGTGGAATACGATACTTGGTTCTTACCATTTTATTACTTGAAAAGACGATATTGGATCCCATTGTATACTTGCTTTGAGGTTCAATTATCACATGTCTAGAGGTGTGCAAACATTTCATATCACCGATCCCGAATCAATCATTGATCTTAAACCAAAACAATCCAAACACATAATAAAGGGGTGAGATGTATGCAAACTTATCTTCTATCCCAAAGAATAAAGCGACTATCAACTGGAAATACGTGCAGATACCGATCTTAATTTCTTCACATCGACATTTTTTAAGAGGCAACATGATCTGAATTAGCAACTACGATCTCGATTAATAACGGTAGCACAATGACCGAATTCGTATACATTCAAAGTTAGAACTAACGAATCTCTTGACAATTACTTCATTCATCCCAAAGAATCATGGAAATGTAAGTGCACATAACAAAATTATATGACAATCATTTGTTGTACCTTTTGTTTTGGCTTGGGTACATCACTAGATTTCTTTTGCCGATTGGTTCTTTCTCCCTATCAAGTGTCAATATGATTGAATCCATAGTGTCATAATCACGTCAATTAGAATTCTCAAACCCAACCGTATGAACCGATGATAAATATGTAAGTGTTATATGAGATATTATTCACACACATGATATTGGTATGGTGAGGAATATGTGTATTTTTATTCGTATGTATATGAATTTTTTTACCTACTTTCTTTTCGGACCGGTCTTTGTAGTTCACCTCATTTATAGTTCACCTCATTTATTGCTTTCACTCATCGATATATGACCTATATAGTTCCAAAATCTAGCCTGCTACATTTTCTTATTATCGTTTATTATGTAGGGACCAGCAACAATATTTTATGTATGATCATTTTAGTTTAGTATGGCCGACACCGGTGATGATGGGAACTCTTCTTACTCTATTGCTCGACTTCTTGCTCAACCTTTGCATTGTGTCTGCAATGATGATTTTGTGTAAGTTTGTCATTTCCCATTATAGATGTTCTTTTAAAATCTCAAACTATAATTTAAGCGAGCCGACAATGTCTAAGAATGTGTATAATCTTTTTTACCATATATATATATACTATATTATAAAACACAGATAAAAAACTCTTAATAACAATTGTTAAAGCTTAATGTACCGTTATTTAATGTTAATTACTTAAAATCTCTTAAAAACAACCATTAAAGCCTTATGTACTACATTTACTGTTATTTATTAACTTTTAATCCTTATCTCTCACCACTTTAACTCCCCTAAAATCATTTCCCACTTTAATCTCCTAAAATCACTCCCCTGCATAATTAAAAACATGATAAAAATCAAATTTTAAATATAAAAAATCTAAAATATAATTAAGAAAATCTAACAGAATATTTAATGTTTATTTAAAAAAAACATTATAGTATTAAATCTAAAATAAATTACATTATTATTAAACTATCAAAGAAAACTCTTAAAAAACAAGCTTTTATACATCAAGTGTACTGTTTATTAATACACATTACTTAAAATTCAAGATTACAAGTAATGATGCGCATGAGTACAAATTTCTAAAGTTATATGTTTGAATTAATAACTAAATAATAAACATAATCAAACAGGATAAACATGTCAATTTAAATATAAGAGATTTAAAATATATAATCATTCTAACAAAATACGTAATTTTTTATATAAAAAAACATTATATTATTAAGTCTAAATTAATTAAACAAATTTATAAAAAAACAATTATCATTTTCTCAAAACCATCCAAAATCGTACCGTAAATTGACAAAAAATTAAAGGAAACATTAAAATCATGATGATGCAGCGAGTATGTTTCTAGTATATATATATATAATACATATATTATTGTTTATATGAAAATATTTTTTAATTTAAAAAATTGGTTGATTAGAAGGTCTATTTAGCCGACTAACCCTTTTTATTTGCAAAGACATCCTCCTCATCACATATACACATATCCACTCCTCGCGGATGTATATAGATTTGTACAATCACCATCATTACTTTAGCCAAAAAAAACAATTTTTTCTTTCATTGTTTGTCGAAACATCAATCAAGATTCAATATAAAAACATACAACTTGCAAGATCTAAAAACTTAGAACATAATTCAAACTTTGTTTCTTTGAACCGTTTTTTTTTTCATTATCTTTGTGCGACTTAAAATGGACAAATAAAGCTAAACAATCTATTTACTTGGTAGGGTAGAACATTTATTTTACTAAAAGTGTTGGGGCTAATAATGATATTAAGACAATTATATATATACATATATATATATATATATATATATATATAGATGATAGTTAGGGTTTAAATATTTATTTCACTATGATATTAAAATAATTTATTACAATTAATAAGTGTGTTTGTAATGATTATTAAGCCAAACTTTATTATTACAATTAAAAGACATTAAGACATATAAAGATCATTTATTACATCAAATAAATGGAAATTTGGGGTATATTTATGTGTACCATATAAGCTGAGGCATATTTATACAAGACAAATGAATTAAATTTATAAATATGTTCACTAAGAAATTCTTAAATTATTTTTCAAACACCGCGCAACATGCGGTGCGGTCCACTAGTTTATAATTAATTCATAATTTATAATTTTAATTTGGCGATGGCAGTCTTCGGATGAAGGAGGAGATAAGGGAAGATATGAATGAACAAGATTAATGGAAGCTAAATTATATAGATCGGATATGGGAAAGTTACATTTCTAGTCCCTTAAAACTAAAAGAAATTGCAAATTAATCCATTAAAATAAAAATATATAGATTTGTTAAGTTATATCTTATTGATAACAAATCAAATAGATGTATTAAAAAATGAAGTTGGGATCATGTGAAACCAAGCTGTTTTTGTGAGACCCATGAGACCACATTTTTACATTTGAAACTTCACAGCAAAACATGTGAATCTAACCTTCACAATGTTTTTTTGCTGTGAAGTTTTAGATTTTTTTTATTTTCACAATGTTTTGTTGTGAAGTTTCAAGTGTAAAAATATGGTCTCACGAAAACAGGTTGGTTTCACGTGAACCCAACCCTTAAAATTTGATTTAGATGTTATCCAAAATATACTTCTAAGTGTGCAGAGTGTATCCTATATCTCATTGATTTAAACCATTAACCCTAATACCTATATGTACCTCTTTCTCATTTATACAGTTAAAGTGTGTGCACAGTGTGTATCACAACATGTATGCATTGCGGTTCGGTTTAACCCCTTAGACCATAAATCAAACCGTGAATGGCGTTTTATTAAATTTTTAGACTGTGCGGTTTGACGTCAAGTGCCCAGACCGGTCAAGGAGGACAACGGTTTAGGCGGTTTGGGCCTTTTATAGGCTTTAAATTTATAATTTGGAGTTTTAGATTAAATATTTATTTTAACAAAACAAAATATCCTAGAGTCCACATCTTCAAGGCATGAGTCCATTTGAAGTAAGTAAAGTCCACAAAAAATTAAACAAGTCCGCAAAAAAATAAACAAAATATCTCAACAGAACACTAATAAAATAAAAGTAATATGCAAACAAAGTCCACATCTTAGGGATTTCGAAATATGTTTTTATGATTACCTATTAGAAGTTTATGACAAAGTTGGGCTATAGTCTTATAATAAAGTATACATATACATACATATATATATAGAAGTGGGTTCATACGAGAACAACATAAATTTAAGAAAACAAGAAAAAAACCGAGTACATACAAAATCATATATGATTCACGTACAAAATCATATATGATTCGCGCGACTATGCGTGCGACCTGTGAGTCGCGATTAACATCGCCCGCGTCCGAATTTTTCGGGTAGTGTAAAATCACATATGATTTTGTACACGATCTGTTGTTTTTTGTTGTTTTCGTATTTTCTTAAATAGTTAGCGTTCTCGTTTGAACCTTCCTCTCTCTCTCTCTCTCTATATATATATATATATAGAGAGAGAGAGAGAGAGAGGGGGGTTGGGTTTACGTGAAACCCGTGAGACCAAGTTTTTACACTTGAACTTCACAGCAAAACACTGTGAAAGTAAAAAAAAATATGAACCTTCACAGCAAAAACACTGTGAAGGTTACCTTCACAATATTTTGTTGTGAAGTTTCAAGTGTAAAAACTTGGTCTCATGGGTCTTACGAAAACATGCTCGTCTCACGTGATCCCAAGTCTCTCTCTCTCTCTCTCTCTCTATATATATATATATATATATAGATGAAAGTTTAAATGAAAACTAATATTTCATTGTGCACGTGAGGACAAATCTCACTCACTTAAAGTTTAAAATAAATTATCTTAAAAATTACTAATATTTTAATCAAACAACTTACATAAAAAATGAGAATTTCGTGCTTTTCGATATGACATCCATCTCGATATAGTTTTTTTTGTTTTAACCGTTTTTTACGTGAAATGTTATATATGTGTTATATTCATTATGAATATTTATGTATATTCAATATGTATATTCAAGTCTGTACAACACGTCGACACTATAAGTATGTAACTCGACATGACCTTCTTCAACACTTTCTTCAACGTCGTAAGGCATCGCATTCTTCAGCACCGTAACCCAACACCCATTGAGACGAATCTAGACCCTATCGAGTAATTCGGTTGTGAACCGTGGAACAAAAGAGAGTGCGTCACGTCTCTACACCTTCACGGGTCATTCATGTATTATTCATCATGAATAATGTATCATTTATCATGAATAATGAATCATTCAGGGTGAATAATACACGATTCATGAATTCGTGTATTATTCATCCTGAATACTATATTATTCATCATGAATAATGAATGAACGCTCGCATTTGTTATTTATACTGAATGTGGGACATCCGATGATGCACATACATATTCATAATGAATTAAACCAAATTTCGGTTGTGAATTGGGAAACAAAAGAGAGCGCCATGTGTCTACATCTTCACGGGTCATTCATATATTATTCGTCATGAATAATGTATCATTCAGGAATGAATCGTGTGAATCATACACGATTCATGAATTTGTGTATTATTCATCCTGAATGTTGTATTCATCATTAATAGTGAATGAATGTTCACCTTTGTTATTCATACCAAATGTGGAAACCCGGGGACGTGCATACATATTCATAATGAATATAAGACATATATAGAATTTCATGTAAAAACGGTTAAAACGGAAAAAAAACTATATTGAGATGGATGTCATATCGAAGAGCACGAAATTCTAGTTTTTTTATGTAATTTGTTTGATTAAAATATTAGTAATTTTTAAGATAATTTATTTTAAACTTTAAGGGGGTAAAAAATTTTAATTAAAAAATAAAATAAAAAGTCAAACAAGTTATGGCTGATTCAAATTTCCAATTTTGTCCTTAATCATTTCTTAATTAATCTTATTATGTTTTAACCATTGATTAGTTTTCTAAGTTTTGATCAATGTTTAAGATTTATCCTCATGTGCACAATGAAAGATGAGTTTTCATGTATATATATATATATATATATATAGTGTATATATATATATATATATATATAGGGTTGAGTTCCGATAAGAAGTTGAGTTAATGGTGAAAAACGTGAGAAGTGGTTATCGACGGTTGGATAAGAAAATGGACGCACATTAGGATGAGATGCACCGAGATGCAACAGATCAATTCCCTTTAACAATGGAGCGGTAAGCGCTTACCGGTTAGAGTTAACACTTTTACTTAACTTACCGGGTAAGATTTTAGAAGAAGCATAATTCAATCAGGCAAAATTATGCTGATTCAGAATCCGCGAACAATCCAAGACACTAAAATCACATTTGAATATTATGTAGTGAAACAAACTTGTGTAGATTTTGCATATTGCTTAGCTTCATTCATCTCTCTGGACCAACAACGGATTCATGTGATATCCATCAGGTCGTTATATTATTCCTTTTCTTTCCCGTACGTCCTTATGCCATCTCATACACGATTTTCCTTAATAATACAAGACTATGAGTCCTAACATCTAGAATGTGCATCGAGACTTAGTTGGTAAGTGAGGGAAAAGACTCTTAACATGTAAGGTTTAAGACGCTTATAAACAATCCATTTTGATGGCAAAAAATGTTACATGATAAGATAACTGAGGATGATATCTCTTGCCGACAAGCGCTTGATAAACGGCCTCTTAGACTTTTTGAAAAGAGAGAATCATTAACATAACAACCGGAGTTGGGTAATGCATGGTTGTGATTATGCCACCAAGGCTCGTGTTTGGGTTTTATTTTTGGTCTTTGGAGGGAATAGGAAACCACATTTTAAAGATAGTTTACAGATGAATAGGGGTAATCCAAGGCTGGTAGGTATGAGAATTAGACCTGCCTCATTGGGGAACCGATGTACCCGCCCCAACAGTGCCTGCCAGGGATTCCACGCAAAACAGAGGACCGGAAATGGGGATGAGGATCCCCGAAAGTTAAAACTTGGGATGGGGCCGGGGCCCGGTAACGTGATCCCAAAGTCGCACCGTCCCCATATTTCAAAGCAAATTTTGGTGATATGTGTGATTTAAACTTGGACCATTTTGGATCGACAATGGTGTTAACATATTTGATTGAAAATACTTCACTCTACTTACCCGATGCATTGCATGGGTACACTGCTAGTGTGTACATATATATATATATATATATATATTATAATAATAAAATAAGTAATTCATTTAAGATATTTATTAAATTTTCAAGTAAATTTCTCTCTACCGAGATTTGAAAACCATTCGTGTTTCCACAAAGGTAATTTATAATATCCTCTTTACTTTGACTTTTTTATGTTTTCATGTTTGCTTTTGTTTATTTATATTCTTTACATACCTTTATGTTCATTTGTATTGGTTTGTCTATATATGTTCATTTTACGTTCATTTATGTTTGTTAGTTTCATTCGTTTATAATACGATGGTTTACGCTCGTTTAGCATTTTAATTTAACAAACAAATTAACATGAACAAACACGAACAAGCAAAATTTTTTAATGAACGAATATGAACAAAAAAAAAAATCTGGTTGTTTATGTGTGCATATTCATTTGTTTGTTCGGTTAAGTTAAACAAAAGAACACGAACAAGCTTTCGTCCTTGTTTGTTCGATTCATTTACAGCCGTAGGCTTTAGATGTTCAATTAATTTGTTATTTTGTCATTCTTATAATACACTTTGAAGCTACATTATATGAAAAGTCGTTGAAACTTGTTTTACAGGGATATATACATATCAATTATAGAGAGAATGAGTTTTGTGTTTGTAGGGTAGAAAATTTTATTTTCCTTTTTAGAAAATATTTCTTATTGTAAAGAAAGAAATTATTATTATTAAAAAAATTATTTGAACCCTATTACGACGACATGTTCTAATATATACCATGATTAATTGGTTGTAAATTGAACACAACTTTCACATTTATTGATTGAAGAAGTTTGTCATTCTCTCGTACGTAATTTCATTTCAGTTACAAGGAAATTGATTATAGTTTTATGTGTAAAAGTATTCATTCATTGTTTATATATATATATATATATATGCAAGGAAAGTTGAAGAAAAATTCCAAGCAAGGAGAAATTGTTTGGGTCCCAACTTTACATCATCTGAAAGATATAAGTTTTTTTTTTTTTTTGGAAAAGGAAGTTTACAAGAAAGTTTTCTTTGGGTTTGTGTTTTGTACACCCATCTAGCTATATATATATATATATATATATATATATATATATATATATATATATATATATATATATATAGAGGGAGATGTTCATTTGAGAAATGGTAAATATATGAGAAATAGAGAAATAATCTTAGCCATTCATCTGGTCAACATTTGCGGCTTTGACCACGAAGCACCGAATAATTCCTTGTGTGGTCTATAGAAGGTAGAGGGGTAATTTCGTAAAATACACGGGATGAGTTCATATATAAATCTGTATGAATCACAAAGATTCATATATGAATCTGTTAATTAGTTCAACTGGTTCATATATGAATCTTTGTGATTCACAAAGGTTCATATATGAATCTTTGTGATTCATACAGATTCATATATGAATCAGTTAAAAGAGTTCAGTTGTGAATTGCACTGGTTCATATATGAACATATAGTTCATATGTGAATTATACATGTTCATATATGAACACAGCCCGTGTGTTTTGTAAAATTTACGAAATTGTTCTTCTATTTTTGGGATAGCCGCAACTTTTGACCGGTCAAAGCCGCAATATTTGACTAATCAAATCTGATCTTGACCATATGAATGACTAGAATTATTTCTCTATTTATCATATATTTACCATTTCTCAAATATATATATATATATATATATATATATATATAGACGGAGGTTCAAAGGAAAACCTCAAATAACTGAAAAACTAAAAAACATCTTATCAACCGTTAAATTAGATGATCTAATGGATATGATTAAACAGACGGTTACAACAATATTTTTTAACTTAAAAAAACCTCCACATCCTATTTTTTATTCGAAAAAATATGAAAAATGAACAAAATTCGAGCGAAATAAATTACACCAAATAAACGATCATATTTTTCTTGTTAATTTGACATCCATATTCATATACTTTTCCATTCGTTTTTTCGTGGTTTTTCGGTTTTCCATATATTTAGAGTGATCATATTTTTCTTGTTAATTTGACATCCATATTCATATACTTTTCCATTCGTTTTTTTTGTGGTTTTTCGGTTTTCTATATATATATATATATATATATAGAGAGAGAGAGAGAGAGAGAGAGAGGTGTTCAAATGCAACCCTTTTTAATTGTGCAACCCCATGTAACGTTAACCCACCTATCTACCACTTATTTTGTTTTCACCTTTTTAAATTAAAAAGGTGAAAACAAAATGAATGGTAGATATGTAGGTTGCATGAGTTGCACCATTAAAAAGGTTGCACAATAACTCACATCTCTCTCTCTCTATATATATATAGAGGTTCTTTTGTTAACCATCTCATTCATATTAACTTTGTTAACCCTCTTCAACCAATAGAAAGTCATTGTGAGTCTTGGTTTGATATATATGTCTAATAAATATATGAGGGCATTATTGGAATTCTTTTATTTTGTTAATAATTGCATTCATTTAATTAGGAGTTACAATACTATAATTCCTAATTGTAGCCATATTTTTAATTTTAAAAAATGAGTTAAGATACATGTTTGGGTTTTTGAAAATTTACCAACTAGGATTGACAAAATGGGTGTACAACATGACTAACAAGGATTCATGTTTGGTAAAATCGATGTTTAGCATAAACATAAACATAAACAAGAAGATTTGACGAACGTTATTACGAATGCGAGTATTTTAACGATGACTTTCGTGGAGTCGATGTAAAGGGTCATTCGACAATGATAATAATAATAATGGATGAAGATGATGAGACGCAACTCAATAACTATGTTGACAGTCGAAGTCCCATCAAATGAGTTGAAAACATTGAATCCAATTGAGATGATTGTATGGGTAAGATTTTGTTATGTGTGCGAAAAATTATATTTCATAGTTAGATTCATGTTTATCTTATGTCATGATTTCTTTGTAAGGGATGTTAGCATGTAATAGCTTATGCCATGAACACTAACATGTATTTTTCGTTCATGTTCATGAATATAGATCCAATATATTCACCATAGTTCATATATATGGAGTTTTCATATGATCATGATTGTTCATGGTTCGTACGGTTTCATGAATGAACAAAAAAAATGCAATCTGTAGTGTTCATGAACATGCAAATTTTAATACCATGGTTCATAATTGTTCCTATACAAAATTTCGTAGTGAGTAACCGTTATATGTGTTCATTGTACTTTTTCATATTGCATGTTCATCCTTGTTCTGTATTCATATTTTAATACAAAATTTATGTTCATTAATGTTCATGATTCAAATGAACATTCCACAAACAAGTACAAAAATAAATGTCCAATTATCTTGTTTATTATGCATACATGTTCAAAAATAAAGATTTCATTTGATTTCAATTAGCAATCACGTCGGTTTCAAATTGGGCTAATTAATACACGGGGGTTACAGATTGAAAAAGATATTATTTTCCCTAAATACCCTCAAGCACCTTTGTTCATTATATTAATTACTCTTTTCACCTTTTTTAAATTGGTTTATTTAATTATAATTAATCTAGGTCATTCATTCTAAGATCAAATGTTATAAATTAGGTTAATAAGGTTAGTATAAAAAATTGGGTTAACAAAATAACCCAACCCTATATAGGGGGCCTTTCATGGGAGACCCTAGTATTTTGTGGTAACCATGAGATCCAATCTCATCCATCCATTTAATTAATCAATGGTCTAAAATAACTAATATAAATAATAATTAAAAAACGGATTTAATGCAACTAAATTAGGAAAAAGGGGTAAAATTGTCAAAAAACATTATAAATCAGTGTGATCTAATTTAGGCGTGTTTCGATAATTTTGGGTGTGATAGCGCTTATCGGATTTAATGCAACTAAATTAGGAAAAATGGGTGTGATACACTGTGATCATCTTGCAAAACCTTATATCCTTCATGATAGAATGATGAGATTATTGTTGCTAATTTCGTAGGTGGTGATACACTGTGATCAGTGTCTCATGGTACATATGAGATTCATATGTTAGATTATCAGATATATGCCAAATCATAATGTAACACATACATCACAATGTAACACATATATCAGATATATGCAAATCACAATGTAACACATACATCAGATATATGTCATATCACGTGGCACATGAGATTCAGATGATATATTATCACAATGTAACACAATGTCACATGGTTCATATGAATATTATCTCAAAATCAATTTGTTGAGATAATAAAGGAAACGTAATATTTGATTGATGAGACTTTGATTTTTTCAGTTACAAAAAAAGTGTTATATTAATTAATTATATATATTAACATTTAACCGGAATGATGAACAGTAACTTACAGATTTGGTCCTTGAGGTTTTTAGTAAATTACAGATTTGGTCCTTGAGGTTTTATCTCCCTGTTAGATTTAGTCCTATGTTTGTAGAGTTACAGATTTGGTCCCTATAGTTTTATTTTCCTCTTGGATTTAGTCCCCATAATTTGTTGATTCCAAAATAGACTTTCGATTTTGCATTTGTGTAACGTTTTGGTCATCGAAACTAAAAGTTGTTAGCTCATGACCGTTAAGTAAATGACATTTCGATCATTTATAACTTTTTCATTTTCTAATGTAAATAAATAAAAGTTATATTATAAAAATTATTTTTATTATATAAGCATAAAATAAAGATCCCTTAACATGCATCGCATCTCAATGACTGTGTCTTCTCCAACCCAAAACCTTCCGCCTTCCCCATCAATCCAAGCACATAGTCGTAGGTGATTCACGCACCAATTTTTTATTTATTAATAAAGTAATTTATCATAATTTATTTTATGTTTGATAATGATGTAAAATTTGTTTAATTCATATTTTTATTATAATTTAATTTAGGTTTAATAACAATGTAACTTTTTTTAGGTTTAATGATGTAATGTACCATTTGCCAATTTATTTTCGCTTCCTATCATACACACACATCATCTTCATAGGGCATTTTGTAAATTATAGTCATGCTGCTAACAGACACAAAATGTTTTGTTCTCATAATTGGTCATGCTCAAATTTATAGTCTTAATATTTCTTTCTATCCGCAGCAAAGCACGGGCATTAATCCCACCTCGTTTATCAAATTACTAATATATCCTCCCCTATTAATTAATTAAAAAAATAAATTAATTAAAATGATTGGATGAGATTGGATCTCATAGTTACCACAATCTAATAGAGTCTCATTTGATTAGGCCCCTATATATATATATATATATATATATATATATAAATATAAAGCCATCATCATGTGGGTCTGCTCTCAGACTATTTAGAAGACTATTACTGGTCTAAATATTGTTAATTTTTGTTTCTGCATTTATTATAATAATTTCTAGTTTCTTTTCTTTGCTTTTTCTTCCTGGGTTTTATTGTTTCTCTTTTCTCCTCTAAAAGTAGCTTATTCATTTCGATGAATTGTGTGTCTAGTGATTTTAGTTATGTTGTGTGAATGGATGTTAATAGAACCCAATTGCAAAATACCAAATTGAAACCAAAATTGCTGATATCCAAAGTTAAATTCGAACCAACAAATGTTCAAATTAATATCCAAATTAACTGAAACCCATTCTTTGAACAGATAATTTACCCTTAATCAAACTGTAATTTGGGATACTAAGGGGCTGTTTGGTTGGTTTTCCACTAAGTCATGTGTGAATTAATTTGTCTGTATAGATTGGGCTGATTTTTGTTTAGGATGGTTTTTTCATAGATGGAAAGCCACTTTCTATATCGTTAGCTTATCTACTAAATCATAGCAGGGTATTATTCCAACTTGCAGCTGACATCTTGTGTTCATCTTGTGTTCTTGAACTTCTTTCCCGTTACAGGTTTGATTACGCTTGCATATCACAGAAAGTTGGTCGAGGGGACTGGTGGACTGATTTTGATCGGTGTTGCTTCACTGATCATCTTAAGTCAACTATGTCTCGTTCGGAAACACAATTCAAGAACTCAATCAAAACGGCTCTCTGGTTTGCCTACTTATCGGCAAACTTCGTTGCATCAGCAGTTCTTGGTGTTATTACCCGAACCGCCTTAGATGTATGCAATGCCTCTGCTCCCATTTCACAAGATCACAAACAAAACACAAACGAGCTCATGCTGTTGAGATTGAACTCCGATTTGCATACGACATGCTTTACACGAAGGCTAATGTGGTGTATGCATTTAGTGGGCTGGTGCTTCGCTTTATTAGCGTTTTTCTCGTTCTTGTGGTACCAGTCGGCTTCTTCTTTCTGTGTGATATGGCGTAATACCAAGTGATCGACGTCGTCAATACTTGCCTATTAATCAGTACATCGGTTTTCATGGAAATCTTTGCAGTTATTACCATGCTCCGCTCTGATTGGACCGATCATTGGTTAAGCCAACACGACCAGACTCGAACCATCCTCGTATTCCCATTCTTGAAGCAACCGACCAAACTATATATGGAGGTCCAGGTCCATTGCACAATTAGATTTACTAAGTCTAGCCCTCGAGGAGAAGCTGCTTGTTTCTTTGGGGTAGATAAGTTTCGAGTAAAACACCGTAACAAGACATATAGCAAAGTTTCCGATGAACTACTAGATTTAATTTACAGTCAGTTTCGTGACTTCTTCACGGGTGGAAACTCCGATCCCAAAGCGTTATGTACTCATAAAAGAAGTTTTTCTCTCCGAAAGAACAAGTGTGACGCACTGACGCTCTTTTATGGAGCATCAATAAGGTGGAATTCGATCATAGCATTCTCATATGGAACATCGCTACAGCTCTTTGCTATTACTCAGAGATCGAAGATAATGATGATATCGAAATTGATATCCACCATGTGGAAAGAAAACACATATCCGACTATTTCTTGTGTCTTCTCGTATCATACCCTGTTATGTTGCCCATCGGCATGGAAATCAAAGAAAGAAACCTAGGAAAGGAACAGGTGAATACCTAGATTCAAATAAAAACAAAAATGTAAACTAAATTAAAATTTTGATCTCATGGGTAGAGTAATTGTAGCAAGTTTTACCTTAGTGTCTTCATCACTTAAAAGGACTGTGAATCACCGTCTTCGTGCTGCGAATCGTCATCTTGAGAATCGGGGGAGAAGACCGAGTGGTTATAATAAAGACCTGATTGATAAAGACGTTGCATTGATAAGTTGTAAATGATGCTTGACATGTTATAATCAAGAGATTTACAACTTTATGCTTGACAAAGTAGTATATTGTGCTTAAAATTTTGGTTTTAAGACTTTTGGGGATATGCTTTTTAAGGTAACTAGTAGTGTACCCGCGCTATGCGGCGGGATTATAATGTTGCCAAATCTCCCTTTGTGAAACCTCTTATTGCTCCACATATCTTGATTTTCAAGGTATCCAATGATGGCAATGAAAAAGCCTCCTTTCCTAAGTAAAATCCCATGAGACTTGGAAGGTTAATGAGTTTGAAGGACTTTAGTCAAGGTAACATAATAATCTCATGCACCTTGTCATCACATTCTTCTTCTCCTTCTACAACAACATTTGCTTCCTTAACAATTACCTCTGTTTTTCTGCAACCGCTTATAAGTAGGTCTTGTAGTTGCAATAGACTACCAACCATGGAACTACTAAATACATGTTCTAAACTAGGGCATTGTTGAATCGACAGATTTGTTAGGTTTGGAAACTCAAGTACCATCCAGGGATTGTTCTTCCATATATACTTGAGATTGTCTATCAAAATTAATTCCACTTCTCTTAGGTTTGGAATTTCTACAACAACATATTGTAACTGATCATTGCTATCTGTCCTGTAACACCCGGAAAACCATTATCTAGATAAGGTAATTTATCTCACCTTTGGTAGTTATTTGTGTACATGTTACCTTTGTGTGACCCTCGTAACCCTTCCTGAAATGTAATTAGTGGTCACGTGTGAGTTGGATGAAATTCGATAGGAAAATCAAGTCTGCAGGTAGTGTGCGACATTGCCTCAGCGACATAGTCGTTGGGCATAGTCGCTGAACACCTGCGACATTGCCCGACAATGACCAGGGCAAAGTCGCCTGGCATTGTCGCATGATGCCTCTGCGAGTATAAAACTCGATCAGACGGGATTTTAGCTAGGGTTCTCACTTCTACTTCTTTTCCGAGCTGACCTAAGGCGATTTTCCACCCAACAACCCCTCCCCTCTTTAATGCAAACCTAATTCTTAATCTAGGGCATTTATTGAGCTCAAAGAGGTTGACCAAGATCATTTATTGCAAGTTCCTACCAAGAATCTCAAGTCTCCAAGTCTCCATTTCATCTTCATCTAGGGTTTTCTATTTTCTAGGTTTTAACCAAAAACCTAGATTATGAGTTTCTTAAACTTTGTTAAAAGTAGATACACATTATATTATGCTATTTATTGTCGTTTACTTGTCTTTGTATAACCTATATCGTATTCGCTATGTGGTACTCTCCTATAATTGATTTTGAGAACTTTGCTCTTCATAAGGGGTTCTTTCATATGAATATTTGGACCCTTGGTCACCATAATGGTGTAATCACCCTTACATTGAATAATATGAAATAATGTTTTATATGAAGGATTTGACCTAATTTCAAGTAAATGGGTTATTGAAGGTCTAAGTATTCGTGGGCTATTACTTGTTTACAAATTTAACTGAACATGTGAATATGTTTGGAAAGAGGAAAATTCATGAATGACGTTTATGGGAACCATATCTGAAGTGTGTGACTTGCATTCTAAATGTTGTACCTATGGTTGGTATTGTGGACATTTCTTGAGAACTATGTGCCTTGAGGCCTATTATCATTATTGTTGGACGAACCAAGTCAGTAGACACTAGGAGGATATAGTTTTGGGTGCCACTATGATGGTATGCACCTAGATCTCCGTTATTCGGGGTAATGCCATGGTTGTAGTCCTCGGATGTGTCGAGCCTTTTGGATGTTGCTCATAGTAGTTAACATTAAGGTGTATCGTCTCTTTGGGTGGAACTTGATTGGTGCTCTGGGTCTCCCCCATTGACTCCACATATGGAATTTACCCATTAATTGTTACGTGAATAATTATCTTAAATAAATGCTTATAACTTGTTCAACTCGCTAGGCTCTTTTGGCCTAACACTTGTTTAGTGTCGATGTGTATCTCAGGTTCTAGTGGCGCCGCTTCTAAGCAGGCTTAAGCGGACTTTGGTGAGAGCTTGGGGAAGGTGCATTTGGGCACACTTTTTGTGAAGGCATCCTTTGGGTTTATAGGCGACACCCTTTTTGTAATCTCTTTTCTATTATAAAAATTAGATTAGATGGTTGTTGTCTATTTCTGTTAAATTACAACTGTAAGGTAATTAAACAGGTTTATTTATTTCCCCATTTTTGGGAGGCTCTTGCTATGGCAACTTTTATATACCTCATGTCCGTTTTCCGAAAATTTGTTATCCCTATTTTTAGGGTGTTACATGTCCCTTCCAATGCTTCAAATACATCCTCTACCCAGAATTCCCTTCTACATGAATCTTTTCCAGCCTTTGCAGTTGTAGCAACTCATTGGATGGAATAATCTTTTTAACATAGTGATTATCTTTCACATCAATTTCAATCAAATTTTGAAAAGACCAGTCCCCTCTGAAGTAGTAGCACATGAGTTTGTAGTGTCTAAACTTGAGAATGGGCTATGCAAGTCCAAAAAAGAAAAAACACACTTAAGTCGTAGGTTATTTGAAATGTCCATATGTTCATAAGATTTGGAAGAGTAATAAATAATAAAGGATGATTATGATAAAGGAATTATTATCATCATCATCATTATTATTATTATTAACCATGATATTTAACTCCAACCCCTAGTTTTGTTGGGTTAATGTTGGGGCCAAGTCCACCAGAAATGCAGGCAAAACCCAAACCCAACATAAGTCTGAATTAGGCCCTGTGTTAACTAGCTCTTGCTCAAGCCCAACATAAGGTAGTTGTTGGAAGGAACTTGACCCTGTCTCAAGCCACATGAACTATAGTTCGTACAGTGTTTTAGCTACAGTATAAATTATGTAATCGGCTTTATCACCCACCTATTTTGGACGACTAGTGGACCAGTGACCAATGGTCGCCCCCTCGGTTTTTACTCGTTTTTTGGATTTTATGCGTCAACAAGTGATACGTGTCTTTTTCTTACGCATTTACTCTCATCGTCTTTTATCTTCTGTCTATTTGTCGTTTATTTATTTTCAAATTTGTTTGATCGTTGGGACTCAAAACGGGACTCGGACTTGTAATGAAATCCAACCAAAACAGTTGGTGTTCTTTTATCTCTGTATATGGAAGCCCTGTTTTTGGATATTTTTGTCCTTAAAAATAGGAAAATTTTGATTCAAGATATATATACCTATGGACAACCTAAACCATGGTTTAAAAAAGCGTTCGAGACGCACGCCTCGAGGCGAGGCGGTGTAAAAACGCCTCCGAGGCGCCGCCTCTCTGCCCAGATGCGAGGCTTACGCCTTGTTACCATGAGGCGGTAGTGAGGCGGTGAGGCGTAAATGAGGCGTACACCTCTAAGATTACTAAATTTTCCTAAATTAAGTTTACAGCCGTAAACCACAACCTGAAAAAGCCTATTTACAACTTACTTTTACAGCCTGGAAAGTTACCACAGGCCACTTTTACAGCCTAACACTTAACTTATTAATAAGAAGACCAAAAGTTGTCTTCTACATATTTTCTCTACGTTTCCAACAAGCAACAACTTCTCCTCTTTGCATTCAAAGCTCTTTCCCACTGGTCACACTGTGAGTGCTCTGTCTTTATTTTTTTTTATTTTTTTTGGAGTTTTTTTTAATAAGTACACAGCGTACTGTACACTCAACGTTAAGTGAATATACTGAGTTTTTTTTATTACATATTGTTTGTATGTTACTGTTGTACATTGAATATGTTTAAAGTTTTTCTTTAAAGTTTTATCATTTAAAGTTTTTTTTCTTATAATTAGTAGTATTATTGAATTATGGATTCTATGGTTTGGATATTTTGGTATGGATATATAAAATTATGTCTTTTTCTTAAGTGTTGTGAATTTATGATTTTTTTTGTTTTATTTTTTTGAGGCTTACGCCTCGAGTACCAATTCAAAAAATGCCTCGAGGCTCGTTTCCGTTTTTTAAACCTTGACCTAAACTTTTACTTAAATTAGTAACAATGTGTTTAATAGCTAGGATGATATCTTAATTAGATGATGCGAGATTAAAAGCTTGAAACATACGTACCTCATGCAAAGTGGCCGCCATCACACGAAAGTTAAGACCACATTCAAGAATATGTTTGCCTAACTTTGTGTGTATATGATCGAGCTTTGGAGCTATCGAACGACCAGATGTGAATACCATCATTTGTGGGCAAGCATCGATCATAACAAAATCCAATAATGGCCACTGAAACTCATCCATCCCCAAGAAAAAACACGCGAGATTTGGTAGATTGTGTAATTCAATGGACTTTAGACGAGGAAAGCGCACAACCTTAGATGAAATCGTTGTTTTCTCTCCATTGTCTTCCTTCACGATCACTTTCATTGCCTTGGAACTGCTTATCCTTAACTTTTTGAGTTGCATGAGGCTTTCAAGTGTGGAAAATGTAAACACGTGATGCAAAAGGTCACAATCATCGATTACCAATTTCTTTAGGTTAGATGATTGAGGCACATTAATCTTTTTCATTCTTTGAATTACCATTGTGGCATCGTTACCACCACTTCCTTCATCGATGTGGTAGTGCCACAACCATCGATGTTGAACCCTTTGAGTTTCAAATACCTCCACGAGCCATACACAATGTCTTATTTTCAGGTTTTCAAGCTTTTGCATTTGTCCTAGTGCATAGGATGGAATCACATATGGCAATGCTTGACACTCCCATATATCTACTTTTTTAGTGTATTGGCATAAGGACCAAGCAACATCATTCACTTGAGGTAACTGCAGAAAATATAAAATTATATTAACAAATCTTAATTGTTTGTAATCATCCCACATATACACGACCAACTTTATGTAAAATAATTTAAATCAAACATTTGGTTTTCTAAAATGCTCCCCAAGTAACATTAATTTGGCAAGGGAAGTTAAATTTCAAAAGTATTTTAGTGGCATGATTTATTAAAGAGAAATGAAGTTATGTAAAAATCTACAACCAGAAATTTTGGATCTTAGGAATAAATTAGAAGACAATATAATTATATATAAAACAAATTAGAAGAAAAATGAACGAATAAATTCCCTTGCAGTATCCAGATGTGTAGAGGGTCTATGAGTTTATCTTTTACATTTGCCATATATAAATTTTACATATTTCAAAAATTCTAATTGAAGGTATATATTTTTTTTTGTTTATAAATAAATTTGATAATACAAATATAACTTATGTTCCAAAGCTGAACGAACATGAATGGATGCTTGTTCATGTTCATTCGTTTAACTTAATCGACCAAACAAACAAACACGAACGGTAAACGAACAAATTTTTGTCCGTGTTCGTTTATTTAGGAAATAGGTGTGTTTGGTTATGTTCGTTCATTAAGATGCTAAACGAACGTAAACGAACGAACATGGACAAAAAGACTTAAACTAAAGGACTAAAGTTACTAGACTCAAGCCAAGCACTTGAATGCTTAATTGGTGAGGATATAGCAGCCTATAAGAAGGATTTCCTCTAAAAAAATCAATGTGGGATGAGAATTTTCTCACTTAGAGGACCAACCCTTGAGGCACTATATACACGTGAGGATTTGCTTTAAAAATTGCAACCCCCATCAATACTCCTCAGTGAGGACTCCTCAGAAGTTCGCAATTACTTCGACCGACCGATCGTAGCAATGGCGATGTGGTCCATGGAATCTATACAACTTCACTATCCCACATCGCCATCTTAAAAAAAATATAAGGCATGGAAACAACTATATATAGAAAGCCTCGAAGGGTGAAGACCTTCAATTTCTATTTTGTTTTTTAAAAAAATGTGGACTTTTTATTGTTAATTATAATTATAAACAAATGTTAACTTCTTAATATTTAATTAACTTATTATTATCGGTAAATGAACATAAACGAACATAAGTGAATGAATGCTCACGAATTAAAATGATATCTACATCAAAAAAGTGTATTTTTATTTTGCTCTTTGGGCTTTTTTTAGGAGCTCAATAAGCTACCAAAAAGTTGGGCAATAAGTACCATTGTGGTTGCTTCTATTGATGATGGATATTATGATGTAAAGTTTTGAAATTGAGGTAACACACACTTATTAAATGTTATTGAATTTCTCCATGTAGTTTTTATAAATGAGCCACGTCACAATTTTGACAAATGTGGAAATATTATTTTATTAAGAAATGGTATTTACTAAATTAACACATGAAATCTTATTACAACTAAAGTTTAATCTTAAATATTATGATTGATAAAACTTAACTTTTTTTATTTGTCAAAAATATTGGATTATTATTTTATGAACGATACAAATCTAAGATTACTGTATGTTATTAATAACAATGGTAAGAGTTTGATCACTTCTTTTAATTAATATGATTGTGTGGGTATAACAATATAATTCATAATTTTCTTTTGTCATTTCATATTAGCCATAAAGAATATAGTTATGAAATATCATATAATTAATATTGCTAAGAATAGAATTAGGTAATAAAAAATTACTAAATATATGTACCTTAGATTGATCATGAATGGTAGTAGTTGAAGATATTTCTTTACTCCCACGCCTGTCACCACTACCACCACCAATACGCTTGAGATTTGACAGGAAATGAAGATGGAGAATATCCAAATGAGGGAAGAAACTTGTGCTTGTGTTGGTAGATGCAACCGATTCTTCATCTTCATCATCACGGTTTGAAACAACTTCTTCAATAACATCACAACCCAGTATACGGATATCCTTTAGGTTGGAGAGAAGTTTGGCCATGAGAGGTGAAAACAAGTACTTTATGTTTTTGCATCTCCAAAGGGATATGGCAGTGAGGTTATATAATGAGGAGGAGGATCCTTCTTGTTGTTGTTTTTGAGGAATTAAGAATTTATTCCAATTACACTTCCACACATAACTCATACGCTTCATATATCTAATTTCAAGTCGTTAAGGTAAGGAAGTAGCAGTGGTTGTTTGATTACTCTGAGGACTCTCTATGTCGAACACCACCTCCACTCCTTTATAATTGTATATAGAAAGGTTATGAAGGTTATGAAATGTGTGCATGAGATAGGACGGAAATGCAACCTTAATCTGCATATATATACCAAGAACAAATGTAGTTAATAATTTCGATAGACTTAAAACATTATTTATGTAAGTTGTAAATAAAAGTTGGTAACTAATTTAAATAGCAAATCAAAAGTTAATTAAATAGAAATGGGAAGCCATATATACATACCTCTTGCTCTTGCCTGCTATTAACCATTTCATCATCTTTCTCATTTTCTCCACAATCAATTATTGTAAGCATTGTAAGTGCTCTCATATCAAAATTGGTGGTGGTGGTAGGTGTGAATACATTTCTAAACCTCTTACATCCCCTAATAAAGATGCTTTCAATAGCTTGAAAGCCATTGATGACGTGACCAGAGTCATTTGCACCTTTTATCCTCCACACTTCTCTTAGATTTTCTGCAAACGACACGTGAATGCTTCTCAAACAACTACCAACTTCCACATTTTTACCAACACATCTCAAGTCGATGTTGAATAACACTTCAATGGAATCACAACTGCTAACGTTAAGTTCTTCCAGATGATGCAACAACGACATTGGATTGCTCGGAAACAAATTCACACCACTATCACATCTTTCCACTCTAATCTCTCTCAATATGCAATCATTAACTTCCTCACTACTGCTAAATTCACAAGGCCATATCATTTTCAAATTCTCCATATTACGAATATGCAATTTCTCCAACTTAGGAATCACAACCTGCAATATAATTAATACTTGCTCAATCTACATGACAAATTAAAGTTTGCTACTTCAAATTTATGTTAACGAAAATGTACCTCTTTGTTCAGGAAAGGTTGCATTGTAGAAATATCATTCGACATAGAAGATGTTGCTTATTTATAGCAGGATAAATGCTAGTAAAATTTGGAAGGCTATCAAGCATCAACTCCTCCAGTTGCGGAAGGTCAATTACATCGACAACATTGGACAAACTCATTAGCTTTGGTAGCTCGCCCAAATATAGAAACTTTAGCGCTTGAAATTTAATCACACCAAGTTCACCTCTTTCACCATCTACCAACGTTTCTAGAACACAGCATGATGAAACTCTAAGGCGCTCGAGCTTCGTAAGACCATTGGCCACACAGACTGTGAAGAGGTATCTCAAATTTTCACACTTACAAATCTCAAGGACTCGTAAATTGTAAAATGAGGATCATTGATGATGCAAGGACTCCACTAAACCATCTCCGAGATTATTTACATCATTCACTTGTAAATGAAGCACCTCTGTTTTTTCCAACAACTCGTTCATCCTAGAATCCAACAATTCACATTTGTCAGTGACCAACATCAACGTGTTTTCATACGAGTGCCTGTTTTGGCCATCATCATCATCATCATCTAAATAGCATCCCAAAGAGATCTTGAATCTTTCAAGTTTATTAAATGACATATTCCTTTGCAGAGCATTGTTATCAAAGAACTCAATTTCTAATGCGAAAAGGTTCTTTGAAAGCTCTGCAAGTTCAACACATATGCTATCTTTGAACCTAATGGAGTTTTTACCACCGCTAGCTGAAACAACTTTCACATAAAGCTCTTCAAGCTTGATCAAGTTTTTCAACACACCATCATCGATAATAAGATCAACACAGCCTGTCAAATCTAGTAACTTTAACTCCTTCAAATTTCTGACTGTGGATGGTAACTTTCTTAGTCTACAATGAGCAAAGCTAAGCTCTTCCAAATTCAAAAGATCGCTAATATGAGAGCAATCAGACATCAATAAGCATCCATGAAGACAAAGTGTTCGAAGGTTGGTGGAGCAAAGCCATCTCGAAAGCAATGGATACTCCATTATGTCATAAGCTATAACTTGAAGTTTTTCCATTTCTCCATAAAAGTCTTGCGGAAACTTGAGCGATTCATCCCCGTGCATAAGTTTCAAAAGGGAGAGGTTTGGAAATTTGAACTTTCTAGGAAATTCAGACATACCCGTGCAATTTAATGAAATTCTTTTGCAAAACTGGCTCGTGTTTTATTCTGTCCACTTTGAAATGTCCCCAACAATTGAAGTGTGCCCGCTATTAGAACACACCTTTAAAAGAAAAGCATGCACTAGATCGTGCATCTTGACATGGTTAACAAGCTGACTCCGAATCAACAAATTTGCGTTTATGAGTTGCTCAATGCAGTATGCACATTGTTGAATAACCTCAATCCCCAACAGTACCTCACCAAGCCCTCCCTAGGAGTATCGAAGTCCTCTGGGAATACACCACATAGCAACAAAGTCGATCTAATTTCTTCATTTTGGAGATGGTTGTAGCTAATCTCGAAAATTTTGTACACAACTTCCTCAACTTCCTTGTTCTTTAAACTGGAAAGTGTGTTTTCCCATACCCACTTGTCACTTCGATAACATTTAAGAAAACTGGCGATGGTTTCGATGCCTATGGGCAAACCATGACATCCGTTTGCAATATCATTTCCTATCTCACGGAAATTGAAATCGAGATCGCCGATCACCACCGTTTGGAACTTTTACACATTTATGAAAGAAACTTTGTGCTTCGTGGTCTTCTATGGTTTCGATAGCTCTAGCTCCTTTATCACTTTCTTTTAGATCTATACCGAGGAAGTCTGCTACAGATTGTTGAATTACAATCGGATCAGTCTTTTCTACTACAACCACCTTAACAATCATATCAAACAAGTTCTTTTCTTCTGCAACCTTCTTAAGATTTTCCATCATTGTGGTCTTCCCCACTCCGACCATCCCGCATAAGGCTATCATTCAGGATTCGTGGTCTGGTTGGAGTTGTTCAAGTGCTTCCATAAAAGTCTGCTCTCTTGATGGGAAGTCATTTTGATGACTTGACGGTGTAGAGGTCGAGGCCTTCTTGGAATTGACTTTTGCCGGAGGAATTCTACAATCAGTCCAATTGATCATATCATTCTCTTGTATGAGACAGTTGATCTCCTCAATAATCTTGAAGGCCTTCCTTCCAAGCTTGTGCCTACGCGTGGTAGTTGTTTCAATATCACGCGTAGGCACAAGCTTGGAAGGAAGGCCTTCAAGATTATTGAGGAGATCAACTGTCTCATACAAGAGAATGATATGATCAATTGGACTGATCGTAGAATTCCTCCGGCAAGTCAATTCCAAGAAGGCCTCGACCTCTACAAGGGTTGTGTGGAATATCCTATCTGCCTAGGGTTCGAATCCAGGCGTCCACAACAATTGTGGCCACTGAGTTTTAATCAGGGCTGATGTCTTACAGTCAATAATTTGTAAGGGATTAGTCTAGTCATACCTAGGACACCCTTCCCAAAAAAAAAATACCGACCTCATCAGAAATGTTCGCCGTTTTTTCTTCGAGCTTTCGTACTTTTTCCAACCAACCATCGACTTCGTTGGAACAACACAGATGTTTCTCTCGTTGTGGTTCTTGTGTTCTTCAACATTGACTCTTTTATCATCCAAATCCTTCCTTTTGGTACCCATATCACTCATGTTTTTTTGCAGGAAATCAGGTAGCCTAGGTGTTAACGGGTACCATGAGAGACTCAACAACAGGATTAACAATGGCAGTAACAATCTCGAATAGAAGTAAGAACCTGTTACCAATTCAGATATTTGAGCTCAAAATCTATATGTTAATTAAAAGTTGACATAAAATTAACCCCCCCCCCCCCCCCAATTTCAACTATAAATTAACCATCTCCTTCTTTTTACAGGCAAATTTTAAAGTTTAAAATAAACCTCAAAATTAAACTTGTAAAAAGTCCATGAAAAATTGGGGATTTCATAGATTGATTGTTTCCATCAACTAAAAAGTATAATTGTGTGGTTTAAATGCTCATCCATTGACCTATTATCAGCAATAAATTTCCATCTAAATTGGTAGATCTACTAAAAATAGGATCAGATCAGATCATGTTTCGATCAAGATTTAACTAATTGATAACCTTATGATAACGAATTGGAAGGAAATAAACAAGAATTTGAGGAAAAAAAGTAAAGCAGAAGAAATTAATAATTGATACCTTCATAGTTCTTGTGTTGGAAGTCTGTCTGCGAGTGAAGAGATGAGACAGAAGTGAAATGGAACCTCATCAAATCATAAAGATTAAAGAAAGAGACGTGTGTTGACCTCAAGTCAACTTTATTTCAAAAAGTTACACTTCTAGTCCCCTAACATTAAAACTTGTCATTTTAATCAATTTAACAAAGTTAGTTGAAAATAAGGATTGAATATTTTAAAAGTCGTATTGGAGAATAATATGAATACTAACATTATAATTCGATTAGAAGCATATTCGTGCACTGCAGCGAGATACATCATGATCTTAATATGTTGTTTTGTTTTTTGTTTATTGTCGATTTACAGGATGGTTTTGAAAAAGTGATAATGGATTATTTATAAATTTGTTTAATTTAGGTTTAATAATATAATGTTTTTTATATAAAAAAATTAAGTATTTTGTTAGAATTCAATTATTATCTTATATATTTTAAATTTTTTATATTTAAATTGATGATGTTTATGCTCTTTTGATTATGTTTATCAATTAGTTATGAATTCAAACATATCGCTTTAGAAATTTGTACTCATGCATCATGACTTCTAATCCTGAATTTTTGTTGATTTACAGTACGATTCTAGATGATTTTGAAAGAGTGATAATAGTTTTTTTTTTATAAATTTGATTAATTTAGGTTTAATAATATAATGTTTTTTATATAAAAAAAATTAAGTTTTTTTGTTAGATTTCAATGATTATATTATATATTTTAAATTTTTTATATTTAAATTGAGATATTTATCATGTTTTGATTATGTTTATCAGTTAGTTATGGATTCAAACATATAACTTTAAAAATTTGTACTCATGCATCATGACTTGTAATCTTGAATTTTAAGTCATGTGTATAACAGTACTTAATGCATAAAAACTTGTTTTTACGAGTTTTTCGATAGTTTAATAATAATGTAATTTATTTTACGTTTCATAATATAATGTTTTTTATAAAGTAAACATTAAATATTCTGTTAGATTTTCTTAATTATATTTTAGATTTTTTATATTTAAAATTTGATTTTTATCCTGTATTTAATTATGCATGTAGTGATTTTAAGGGAGTTGGAGTGGGGAGTGATTTTAGGGAATTAAAGTAGTTAGAGATAAAGATTGAAAGTTAATAAATAACATTAAGGTGGCGTTTGTTTTTTAAGTGGTGTTGAAGTCTGAAGTCTGATTTCACTTCTGATTTTTAAGTGGTGGTGTTGAAGTCTGAATCTAAATAAAAAAAGACTGTTTGTTTTTTAAGTGGTGCTGCTGAAGTCTGAAATCTGAATCGATCCACATTGAGCTAAAAACATCCAATTCATCAAGTTTAATCGTTGATCGAACCAGTTCACACTCGGATATATTCTACTAATCATTTGATTTTCCCCCAAATATATCAAATCTTTTCAATAACCCATAAATGGTTTGTCAAAATCGCATCAAACCCTTAACCAAATTCTAGCAATTAATAAAGCATCAGTAGATCAAACAGAAAATGAGCAGTTGTACCTCTCTAGTCCATAAGAATGGCTTCTAAAGCTTTTATTTCTATCTCGTGCTCCTGTACCTCTTTTCCACCAAGAACAAAAACTACAACAAACCCACCATCGACCCTCTCTTCCACTTCAAATCCTTCGAATTCCATAAAACCCACATCCAAATCTTCCAATTCCACAAAACTCATTTAAAAAATCTGCAAATCCACCAAAAAGGAACAAACCAACAGGGGTGAAATCGACAAGGAAGGAACAATGATGAAATCAACAGGGATGAAATCGACAACCAAAAGGACAATGAAATCTAACCAACAATGATGAAATCGACATACCAAGGAGATCCATGGACTTGCAGAAGAGAGGAGAAGAAGATGGAACGACTTGCAGAAGAGAGGAGAAGAAGATGGAACGACTTGCAGAGATGGAGAGAAGATCGTCGATTTGGAGAGGAGGAGGCGTTCGTCGATTTGGAGAGGAGGAGGGCGTTCGTCGATTAGGCAGTAGGCTGTTGATTTGGAGAAATAACTCAATAAGTGGAAAAAAGTGGTTAGTATATCACTTTATCGGTCAGACCAAAATAAGTTATAAGTGGGTCTGAATTAATAACAAAAACAAACGGTCTTAATTGAAGTATGTCTGACCGAATAAGTGATAAGTGTTAATTAAATGCTGATTTTTGAAAAACAAACAACACCAAAATGTAGTACATAAAGTTTTAATAATTGTTTTTAAGAGATTTTAAATAATTAACATTAAATAGCGGTACATTAAGCTTTAACAATTATTTTTAATAGTTTTTTAATAAATCTTATATAATATAGTATAGATAATCACATTTAATATATTAATAAATTATAAAATTCAAAATATTAATTAGAAAAAAAGTTGTCACATTCTAAAAAAATTATTCGTCATCCAAAATTGTTACATATTTAGTCCCTTAAAAATTTATGCAACTTTATTAAATCAAATTGATTGCTAACACGGGTTGGGTTTCGGTGCTAATGGAAATTATGGTGAGAAGGTTAAAAATGGATATCCACTTTTAGATCAATTCCAATTAAAGATTAACATATGTGAGATGCACCGGATTGATTTTCATATCAAGCGCAATTCATGAGGTGTGGGTGATATTAAAAATGATTGAAGGTTAAGCTCCCTTCTTACACTTCTCACCTTAACTGCTATTCTCTCATGATTCTTCGTCTTACTGAGGATTAGGGGAAAACCTCAAAGCAATGTAAAATCGAAAAAACACTCCATCAACCGATAGATTAATTGATCCAATGAATGTGATTAAAGAGTCATTACAACTTTATTTTTAAATTAAAAATCTATCACCCCCTATTTTTTGAAATCAAAAAAATACCAAAACATGATCAAAATTCAAATGAAACAAAATACGCTAGCTTATGTTTTCAAAACAATGCCTTAGGTAGTGGAAGTTGGTTAGCTTAGCCACAGATTTCAGTATTCCGAAAAGAAATGTCCACAAAAAAATCGACGTATTTTAGATGAAGTATAAAAAAAATCTAAAATAATCGATGGATTTTTTACAGTTTTTAGACATAATATATATCGTCAAGATTTTAGACATATTTTCGACAGATTGTCTGTCGAACATTATTTAAGTAATTAAAAATTATTTTTTTGTTTCTGTCGAAGATCCGTCGAAAGCATCAGAATAAGTGTGTAATTAATGAAGTGTTATACTCACTTAAACCAAAAACAACTCATTTAGACTCACAATGAACCACTTAGGCTCGTTAAGGATAATGGGGCTGAGTTCCGATGAGAAGTTAAGGTTAACGTGAGAAGTGGTTATCAACCGTTGGATGAGAAATGGATGTACAATTATGATGAGATGCATCGAGATGAACCGGATCAATTCCCTTCTAAGACGTAATTCATGGGAGGGCATTTGATTAAAAGTGATCAAAGGTTCAGATCCACTTCTCATACTTCTCACGTTAACCTCAACTTCTTACACGATCCTTGCCAATGATAAAGAGACCTATTATACCCACATAGCCTAAAACGACCCATTAACAAGGAACTAAGGACCACATGACCTGTTACACCCAACTTCTGTCCCTTAAGGTCTATTCAGATTGATTTAGACGTATCATGACCCACTTAGATTCGTTAAGGATAATAAGGTCCATTATACCCACTTAGACAAGAACAATCCATTAAACTTAGCTAAGCACGACCACCATGACCCGTTGTACATCAATTAAACCCGTTAAATGATCTATACTATTCTAATTTATTATGACCCTTTAGACCCATCATGACCCACTTAGGCTCGTTGAGGATCACAATGAACCATATACATCAATTAGACTCATTAAAGTCTAATCAGACTCATTATAAACCACTTAGACATATTGTGACCCACTTAAACTTATTAAGGATGATAAGACCCATTTTATCTATTTAGACCACAACGACCCTTCAATGAGCCATTAAAACCCATTTAGCCACATATTTCATTATTTCCAAAAAAGATGTCCACAACTCAAAGCATATGAATGAAAACTTGTATGCTTGAGGATAATCCTAATGCTTCGAAATTATATGAACCAGTTACAGCATCTCCAACAGATTCTCTAAAATAGAAAAAAGGAGATTTTTTTTTTCTATATTGCTCCAACATTTTATCTATAATCTATACTATATTATTATAAAGCACGGATAAAAAACTCTGAAATACAAATTATTAGACATAAGGTACCATCATTTTATGCAAAATTATAAAAATCTCTTAATTTACAAGTATCAAAGCACAATATACATATTACTACTGCACCACCAATTTGGTATGTGCAAAGCCTTCATTTTATGCAGACATTTTCATGTATTACTATTAATTAATATATTATATTACTATAAATTTGTTTTAATTATATTATTAAATATGTAATTAGTTATTTTTTCTAGATGTCATTAAAATATATAAGATAATCATTGAATTCTAACAAAATACTTATTTTTTTATATATAAAACATTATATTATTAAGCCTAAATTAAACAAATTTATAAAAAAAACATTATCACTTTCTCAAAATCATCCAAAATCGTACTGTAAATCGACAAAAAAAAACAAAAAATAAAATGAAACATTAAAAATTAAAATTGTGATGTATCTTTCTTCATTGCGCGAGTACGCTTCTAGTATTCTCTAAAATAGAGAAAACAAGAAAAAAAAAATCCAAGTTTAGAGAATTCTCTAAACCTTGATGGAAGTGATAGAAATTATTTTTTTATCCATTTCCACCAATAAGATTACTCTATTATTATTTTATATAAAGTTTATTTTAAAAAGTGCACTGGGATGATAAAATTGTATAATATTTTATTAATATAATTAATGTTAATATTCTTAAAATAGAGAATCTATTCAAAGTAAAATGTAATTTTGATTCTCTGTTTTAACAAGATTATAGAGAACCTGTTGAGATGCTTTTAGTTGATGTATATATTAAATAGGGAAAATCTAAGGGAAATTAATTAAACTAGCCATTTCAGAAAATGGACTTTACCTCCTAACCATTCTCTCCCTCAATTTATTAAAATAGCCCCTATGTTCGTGAAAGTAGTTCGTATATACGAACACCTTCTTAGAACTGATGAATTTGATACATCTTTGTAATATATGTTCGTATATACGAACATAATTTAAAAACTCATTAAAAAATCATAAGTTCGTGAAATGGTTCGTGAAAAATGCAATGATTTAATTTTTTTTTGCTTTTTGACCCTGTTCGTGAAACAACCATATATTACGAACTGGAAGTTACATTTTTGGCTCCTGATCGTGAAATGCCTTGTTATATACGAATCTGTAAGTTATAACTTTGGCCCCTAATCGTGATATATGACTTACGAACTCAATTTATTAAAAAATAAGCAAGTTACAATTATAGCCCCCCGTCTTTGGAACATAATTCAAAGATATTTACAATTTTGACCCCTGATGTGACATACGAATTACAAAATCAATTCAAAAAAAAAAAATAAGTTACAATTATGGTCCCTTATCTTTGGAACATAATTCAAATAAATTTACAATTATAGCCCATGATCATGATATACGAAGTACAACTCAATTCAAAATAAAAAAAATAAGCAAGTTACAATTATGGTCCCTTATCTTTGGAATATAATTCAAAAATATTTACAATTTTAGCCCATGATCGTGATATGTGTTCGTGATATACGAACTCAATTTATTATAGAAAATAAGCAAGTTACAATTATGGTCCCTCATTTTTGGAACATTAATCAAAGTATTTACATTTTTGGCCCTAGTTCGTGGAATATGTTCGTGTATCACGAACCTATTGTTTGAAAAATTTACGAACAGGGGCCAAACTTGTAACTTAGGATTCTTCGTATAACACATTGATAATCACGAATAGGGGCCAAAATTGTAACTTCTGATTCTTCGTATAACACACACCATTTACGATCAGGGGCCAAAAATGTAACTTTGGTTCGTATTTCACGAACAAGAGCAAAAAAATGTAATTTTTTTTACATAATTTCATTTTCCAGAAACGATTTCACGAAGGTATAAAATTTTGTTGAGTTTTTAAATTATGTTCGTATATACGAACGTATATTACGAAGATATGTCAAATTTATCAGTTTTAAGGATGTGTTTGTATATACGAGCTCCTTTCACGAACGTAGGGGTTATTTTAATAAATTGAGAGAGAGAATGGTTAGGAGGTAAAACCGATTTTCTGAAATGACTAGTTTAATTAATTTCCCCAAAAAATACCCCCTTGCAAAAAAGCAAACCCCCTCCCCCCTCACAATCATCCTTTTTTGTTTTTTAATTAGTAGTTACAATTTTAGTCCCTGAACTCTTTTGATTGATTTACTTTATACCTTTTGGTTTTACATTTTACATTTTTATTATATCAACATATAAGCGTATATTAACTAAAATACATTAAAAAAATAATTTTTTATTTTAACAAGTTACACCATTATAATCGTCTTGTCAATACCTTCGAAATGAGCCAAATATTGAATATTTTTTGATTTAATTATATTATTATATGTCATATATTGTACCTTGGTTAATCGATTTTTTTTTGAAAAAAGAGAAAACGCATCACATCGAGCGTAAGTTTTTAACATAAAGATAATAAACATAATAACTATATTGCGTATTTTTTTATTCCAACAAATTCCAACTTTGATTATTCATTTAAATCAACATAGTCACGAATACGAGTACGCTCTATATATTCTTCATACATATCTAATCTACGTTTCTATGGGATAATCCACGACATTGCATCTGAAAGTACATGACGTGTCCAATGGTGTATGAGTGTGGCCATTGGGTAATCTCCGTTTAATACCACCTTTATATAATTATTACCCTTAACATGCACTATTGCAATTGACTCGTCTTGGGATGATGACGGCGGTTGTGTCCTGAATGGTAAGTATGTCGCACTGCCTTCCATACTGAGAACATGTAGTATGACATTGAACCTTGAAGCAGTTAGAATTCCCATTTCAGGCATAGCGATCCAATGCCTAGGTGGTGCAAAGACGCCATTCTGGAAAAAATCCAACGCTTCGTAAATTCTTTGGCACTCGTTGCCAATCACATCAAAGTAATAAGCAAAATACTCAATTAGTTCACCCATTAACTCTGTGCGGATAGTGTCCCATGCATCTTCATGACGACCCAAACAAGTAGATATGGCTCGAAATCCACAACTTTCATCGCCCAATACATCTTGTATTTGTGTGATGTATGGATGAAATAAACTCGGGATTTGATCAAGATATGGATTTGTGGGGGTGGGTTGTCGTTGGAAGTAGGAGCTATGCCTCGCTGATTCTTGATGACCAAAATCTTCGGAGTTGATAAATGTTGGCGCGTTAGAACAACTGCGTCTACGCGGGTCTTCAATAATCTTTTTGTTTGGAGCTTGATTCTTTAGAGAAGGACGTTCACGAGTGGTTCTATGAGCCGAGGGTTCATGAAACAACACTTTTTCTTGGCATTATTATATCCTTTAATTTTTTTAACAAGCTTTTGCAGCCAGGAACTGATTGTTTATTGAAAATTTCTCTAAACATCTGAACTTCATTGTCACATTGAATATCGTCATCTTGTGCGGACACACGTGGCAAAAAATCAAGTGTTTTCCAAAATACGTCGATCGCATCAAGTGGAATGGGTACTCCTTGACATGTATACATTGCTTGTTCATGCGCACATGGCAACCCATGACTTATACGTATTTTACAACCACAATTTTCAGAAAATACGCTAGTCTCGAAAGACCGCGCATATTCACCGGAAATCATATCAAGTGCATAAAATGAAACAAAGTGTAACACCCCAAAAATTGGGATAAACAAAAACTTCCATAAAAGGGAAACATGGTAACAAAAGATGCCATAGCATGAGCTCCTCCCAAAAAGGGGAGACAATAAACGCCTGTTAAGATTACAAGTTTGCAATGAATAACAATGTGAGGGAAAACAACCCTTTAATCTAAATCCTAACTAGGAACAAGATTAACACAAGTTGTGATCCAAACCAAAAATAAGCTTTCTATAAATGGCGTCCCAAAAATGTCCCCAAGCTTGCATCTAAGTCATCTAGACCTTCTTGGCAGTCGCGCCGCTAAAACCTGGGATACATAACAAACCAAACAAGTGTTAGGCCAAACGGGCCTAGTAAGTTGTACATAAGCATGGCATGATATTCAAGAGATATGTTAAAGCATTAATAACGACTCGGTCCACATGGCCATACTGGAATCAATGGGGGAGATCCATCGCATCAATCAGTTTTTCCTCGAGTCAATGTACCTTGATGTTCGTTCGCATGAACAACATCCCAAAGGCCCGGCACACCGTCCCGGTGGCGGAGGCCTTAGGTGCATACCGTCCCAATGGTACCTAAGACTACATCCTCCTAGCACATACTCATGGTTCATCCAACATATATATATATATATATATATATATATATATATACTATCCATCTTTATACATATCCCGCATCAACAAGATACATATATAAGACTACGCATGATTTAAATTCCATGTTAGGCCCAAAACACCTAAACATGTAGGTTCAACAATAATCTTGCAAATTTCATGATATTACACCATCATACCCAATAATAACAATATTAGTCAACTCAACAATTCCACATGTGAATCAATAGCCAAAAATCCCCAATAATCATATAAGTAGCAGTTAGGTCAAACTTATCAGGTGATCATATTTGTACATGCATATGAAACAATACAAGTAAGTATCCAAGATATGTATCCCATTAAAGATTTTAGTAAAGAAAACTCACAATCTAGGTTTTATAGCAAAACCCTATAAACTTGGGAGAAACCCTAGAAATGGATGGAGGAGGAAGATGATCTTGAAGCTTGAGATCCTTGGTTGAAATCTTTGGTTGAGGATGCTTGATCCTAGCAATAAATGTGGTAGATTGGTGGTTGGAAGAGTTATGGTTCGGTTTTGGGAAGTAGTAAATGAAGAGAGTGTTTGAGAGAAAAAGGGTTTTGAGAAAATAAGGAGAATGGGGGTTGAAAACCCATTTAAAGTCATCAGAGTACGCGCGCGACTTACTGCGCGGGTTGACCCACGTGGCTACCCGCACCATCCACTGATTGTTCAATCGTACAATGCTCCACACGACTTATGGCATGACCTAACCCGCGCCTCTACTCGTGCGGTGCACTGTTTTCCTGCAGCTTTCCCATTTCATTAGAAATTCAGAGTGTTACACAAAGCCCAACAAATTTTGAAAATGTCGGTTTTGAAATCGATGTTTCCTAATATTTTTACTCATTTCAAAACTTGCTTTGATCGATGTGTCTTGTGACTGAATTACAACATGAATATGAAATAATTTTTTTTAAATCTGCTTGTGAAGTCTCCAAATATTTTTTTTAATTTTGAATGTTGGCTTTCAACTCTATTTGTTGTATAATTTCCAAAATTTAAAAATCGATCAACCCAAGCAGATACAAACATTTCCTTATATGGCGTCAACCATACACGTTCCAAGTAATTTAAAACACCTGAAAAATATAACAAATATACGTCAAATATCTTTAGTAATAATGGTTAAACTTTTTATATCAAAAATACCTGGATAATTGAGCAACATTTCTTGGAGTTGTACCAAATTGTACATGTACAATTCTTGATTTGGAGATTCAAGTAACTGCAACCATGCTTGATGAAAAGAATTCCACGTTTGAGACTCGTGTATCAATGGTTTATAATGTTTCACAATATTCTGATAGATGTGCCATCTACAAAACATGCTTTTAGCACCCGAAAATACCACTTTGCATGCATTAATCAAAGCCAACTCTGTCTGTTACTATGGCACCCGGGTAAAAGTTATCGTATATTTTAGACTTTAGACATTCTAATGCCCAAATAAAATTTGATACATTTTCTTGATGCATGAAAACAAATGTGTTGGGTCTGAATGAGCTAAGTATGGTTTATGCTGCTGATTAATGTTGCTAAGTAATTACTACTGCTAGTAGATTTAATACTGCTTGAAGAGTTAGTGCTGCTACTTGAATAGTTAGTACTGCTTGGAGAGTTAGTACTGCTAGTAGTTAGTTCTGAAGAAGATTAATGCTGCTGAAGATGGTTAATACTTCTGAAGAAAATTAGTGCTGCTTATAAAGATAAAGATGCCTTGGAGATAAAGACAAGCTGGAGATAAGGCTGAAGATAATTATGGGATTGATATTGAAGATCAAATGTATTTTTGATAATTATCTTGTATTCAGTCTTGTATATATAGTATAGAAGTATTTGATAAAGATTAATTAATTGGTAAGTTTTTGTTTTGAGAGAGAATTAACCTCAAGGTTTACAACCCTAGTTCTAGAGAAGTAGAATTCGTCTTGGTGAGCCTGTTCATCAAGATTGAGGTTTTGTGTGAAAGCTTGTAACTTTAATCATTCAATAAAGTTTACAAGTTGTGACTTATACTTTACTGTTACATTGATATTTGAATATTAAAGTGTTTTTCCGCAACTTCTTTAATATTGTTTCTGAGTTTCATTATTCTTGTTAAGAATCAGATCCTGACAAGTGGTATCAGAGCCTAGTATTCTCAGAAACCTTCATTCATCATGGACAACACAGTTGAATCAAACAGTACTCTTGTTTCAAAGGTTCCCATGCTCAAACCTAATGAGTTTGACATGTGGAAAATTAGGATCAAGCAGTACATCCTCCTTACAGACTTTTCTATGTGGGACATTGTTGAGAATGGTCCCTCTGCTGAAGGTAAAATTGGTCAAGATGGAAGAAGACCACCTCCAAAAACTGATGCTGAGAAGAAAGTGAGACAATTGGAGATAAAAGCCTTAAGCACCCTGCTTTTGGCCATTCCTAATGAGTATCAACATCAGTTTCACCACTGCACTGATGCTCAGATTCTATGGAATGCTTTAGAGAATAGATTTGCTGGCACCAAGAGCACTAAGAGGAATCAAAGGGATATTCTCAAGCAGCAATATGAGAATTTTACATCTTCAAAGAATGAGTCTATGACTCAAACTTTTGATAGATTCAATAAGTTAATTGGTGAGTTGGCTACTGTTGGAGTCCAGATGGAACAAGATGATGTCAACCGAAAGTTCCTCAGATCTCTTGGAGATGAATGGACCATGTACACTGTTTCATTCAGACAGAATGATCAATTGGAAGAAAAGGAACTGGATGATCTGTACAATGATCTGAGAGTGTTTGAATCTGAGGTGGAAGCAAAGAAGAAGCCTACTGGATGTGTTCATAATGCTGCACTTCTATCAGCATCAACTGATTCTACTGCTAACCCTGAATCAGTTAATGCTGCTAATGGAGTAAATCAAGAAAAAGGCAATGAATCTGTTTTTGAAGCCTTTATTTCCAGCCATAGTAACTTCTCTTTAATCAATGATGACTTGGAACAGCTTCATCCTGATGATCTTGAAGAGATGGATATTAAATGGCAGATGGCCATGATTTCTATGAGAGTGAAGAAGTTCATCAAGAGGACTGGGAGGAACAACTTCTCCCAAAGAAGAGAAGATGGAGCAGGCTTTGATAAGTCAAAGGTGGAGTGCTACAAGTGTAATATGAAGGGACACTTTGCCAGGGAATGCAGAAGTGGAGTGTCTCAAAACAATCACCAACAAGCTCAGACTAGAAGCTTCAACCAGAACAGAAACTCTGCTCAAGCTCTAGTTTCTCAACAAGGAATGGGGTTTGACTGGAGTGATCAAGCAGAAGAGGCCATTCAAAATCAAGCTCTCATGGCAGAGATATCTGATCTTCCAACTGAGGTACTTTCTAATCTCTATTCTCAAACTTGTATAGACACTGTTAAAAGGTACAGGGATCACAACCAGAGTATGAGTGATGGCCTTAAGAGGTTAGAAAAGGATAGAAAAGACTATGTGAAAATTGTTGAGAGGTTTGAGGAACAAATTAAAGGTTTCCAAGCCAATGAACTTCAACACACATATGATACAAATTACTGGAAGTGGGAGAAAAATGATCTAGAAATCCAACTGACAAAGTCTAGAGAGGAGAATGAAAAGTTGAGAGGAGAGCTAGCCAAGGTTAAGCTGGATGTGGAAAAGTTTTCATATGCTTCTAAAGCCATGGATTCAATTCTAAAGGTCCAAATCCATGATAAGCTTAAACCCGGAATTGGGTACAATACCACACCACCACCATACAACAACAACTACATCCCTCCTAAATCAGACTTGCTAGAGACCAAGGAAAGGAAGGACTTGCATGAGGGAGCCACTAAGATAGATCCTTTAGATGAAGTAGTTGTTGAGGACAAGACTGAGAAAGAAGCTGGTAAGAGTAAGGATAATACTAAGAGTGGTGAGATTCCCTTAGAAAATAACATTCTTACCAATGAGGGTGGTGGAAGGAATTGGGTCAAACCTGATGACATAGAGAAGACTGAGGGAAAGTCTAATAAGGTTCATTACAAGCAGATTACAGTTGTGAATCCTGTTCTTTGCAAACAGTGTGCAGGTAATAAGTCTGAGCCCCTAAAGCATGATAAAAGGAGGGGCAATCAAAGAAATTGGAATAATCAGTGGGCTCAGAAATAAGGAGTTGATCTGAGTAGAATCATCAGACCAAAACCTTGTTTCATATGTGGCAAAATGAATCATCTTGCCAAGCACTGTTATTTTAATCCTATTAACCAAAGGATAAATTTTCAAAGATCTGTGCAAAAACCCTTTGGTTATAGGAAGAATGAAAGGAACCATGTGGCTAAGAAACCTGTTAAATCTAAAAGCCACATGAAGAAAAAGACTGTAAAAGAGAGTGTCAAGATGTGGGTTCCCAAAATCACTAAAACTGTTAGTACTGCTACCACAAATAGTGCTGCTGACAAAGATAGTGCTGCCAGAAGCAATACTGCTGCTATCAATGTTAGTGCTGCTAAGAGTATTAGTACTTCTAAAACTAACATTGCTAGTACTTCAACAGATGTTAATACTGCTAACTCTGTTAGTGCTTCTAACAAGGTTAGTACTGCTAAACCTGTTAATGCTGCTGACTCTGTTAGTACTTCTAAAATTAGTACTGCTTCTAGTGTTTGTGCTTCTAGACCAATCATCTTGACAAAATACTACAGTAAAGAGTATTCTAATTTTAAAAATCTCATCAAAAAGGAGTGTAAGTACTTTGATGAGAAAGGGAGGCCCAAGACCACTTTGGCTTGGGTTCCCAATCAATACTAATTGATTTATCTTATGTGCAGGGCAGCCAGAAACTCAAGGGAAAGAGCATTTGGCATGTTGATAGTGGTTGCTCTAGGCACATGACAGGGAACATGGCTTGCCTCAAGAATTTCAAGAAAATTGATGGAGGGCATGTTGCCTTTGGTAATACTCCAGATGGAGGTAAGATTAGTGGTAAGGGTGATGTAACAAAAGGTAAGATGACCTTTGAAGATGTTTTCTATGTTGAGCAGTTAAGGTACAACCTGTTAAGTGTATCACAGGTTTGTGACAAAAAGCATAGTATATTATTCACTGATTCAGAATGCATTATCCTTGCTCCTGATTTAAGGTAGTTGATGAAAAGATGATACTACTAAGAACTCCAAGAAATGATAATGTCTATTATTTGAATATGGAAACTGTTTCAAATGATTCATCCTTAAACTGTCTTGTTTCAAAAGCCTCCTTGGATGAATCATCACTTTGGCACAGAAGGATGTATCACATGAACTTTAAAACAATAAATAAACTTGTTAAAAACAACCTTGTAAGAGGTCTGCCTTCAAAAGTCTTTTCATGTGATGATCATTGTGTTGCTTGTCTCAAAGGCAAACAACACAAAACTTCTCATAAGTACAAAGAGTTGAACACAATTTCTTCTTCTCTTCAGTTGTTGCATATGGATCTGTTTGGTCCTACAAATGTCATGAGTATAGGTAAGAAATCATACTGCTTAGTTATTGTTGATGATTACTCTAGATTTACTTGGGTATATTTTCTAAGGACTAAGGATGAGACAAGTGGACTGATCAAATCCTTTATTCTAAGAATTGAAAACTAAACAAATCAAAAGGTAAAAGTCATTAGGTCAGATAATGGTACTAAATTTAAAAATCTTGACCTAAACACCTTTTGTGAGGAAAAAGGAATTGAGAGGCAATACAGTGCTCCTAGGACTCCACAACAAAATGGTGTTGCTGAGAGAAGGAATAGGACACTGATTGAGGCTGCTAGATCTCTGTTAGCTGATTCAAAACTTCCAATTACTTTCTGGGCTGAAGAAGTTAATACTGCTTGCTATGTCCAAAACAGAGTTCTAGTAGTCAAGCCTAAGAACAAGACACCATATGAGATTTTAAATAGAAGAAAACCATTTATTGGTTTTTTCAAACCTTTTGGGCGTCCTTGTACCATTCTCAATACCAAAACTCACTTAGGAAAGTTTGATAGCAAAACAGATGATGGTTTTCTTGTTGGTTACTCATCTCAGAGTAAGGCCTACAGAGTGTTTAATTCTTCTTCCAGAATAATTGAGGAAAGTGACAATATCAAATGCAATGAGAACTCACCAAATCCTATTGGTTCAGGTCCTCAGTGGTTATTTGACATTGATTCACTAACTAACTCTTTGGGTTTCAGTAGTGATGATCATGCAGGATCAGGAAGTAGAGGATCAGGGGAAGAACAAGTACAATATATTATTCCTCAGTCTGTGATCTTTCCCATACCTACAATGAACCCTGTTGAAATCAGTGAAAAAGAGACTGTTACTGAATCTATTCAGAGTGAAAAAGAAAGAAGAGATGAGAAGAATCCAGAGCATGAAGAGCCAGAAGTAGCTGATGAGATCCCCTCAGCTGACTTAAATGACTCCAATTTAGATGTTGGAATTAATGAAGAACTTAGTCATCAGACAAGAACTCAGAAGAATCATCCTCCTGAGCTGGTAATAGGAGACATCACTTCTCCTATGATGACTAGGAATCAAAGCAGACTGCAAGATTTGCAGGATCAACAGCATACAATACTCTATTGCTTTCTATCTCAGATTGAGCCTAAGAAGGCTTATGATGCAATGAAAGATTCAAGTTGGATAGAAGCCATGCAAGAAGAGTTACTATAGTTTAAATTTCAAGATGTTTGGGACTTGGTGGACCTTCCAAAAGGTCATAGAGCAATTGGCACCAAGTGGATTTTCAGAAATAAAAAGGATGAGAGAGGAATAGTAATCAGGAACAAAGCAAGGCTAGTGGCACAAGGGTACACTCAGGAAGAAGGCATAGACTATGAGGACGTCTTTGCTCCAGTTTCAAGGGTAGAGGCAATTAGGCTGTTTCTAGCCTATGCCTCATATATGAAGTTCAAGGTATATCAGATGGATGTGAAGAGTGCCTTTCTATATGGAGCAATTGATGAAGAAGTATACGTCTGTCAGCCCTCTGGATTTGAAAATCCATCATATCCTGACAGAGTATACAAACTTAAGAAAGCACTCTATGGTTTACATCAAGCCCCAAGAGCATGGTATGATACTCTGTCTACCTATCTCTTGGAAAATAGGTTTGAAAGGGGAATCATTGACAAGACCCTTTTCATTAAAAGAAGTAAGAAGGACACCCTACTTGTTCAGATCTATGTGGATGACATCATATTTGGATCCACTTTCTTGGTCACAAGTGTGGGCATGATCAACTCTGAATGAGCTCATGTTTAAAAAGTGCTTGTATACATGTTATTTGTTTATTCATTTTGGTGCTACTAATCATCTTTCTCAGGAAGTTTATTGCCTTGCTCAGACTAACACAAGCTTCAACAGTGTAAGTATAGTTAATGCTGCCAGTACAGTTTTAATGCTGCTAGTGTAAAGTTAATACTGCTAGTTAGTTAATACTGCTAGTTGGTTACTACTGCTCTCAGTTAATACTGCGAGTGGGTTAGTACTGCTTTAACTGAAATTAGGGTTAGTACTGTTTCTTTCTTGAATTCTATAAATACCCTCTTTGCCCGCCAAAAAGCTCACAACGACTCTTTGAATACTGTTCGTCTTCTCTCTAACTCTTTTCTCTCAAGCAAACAGAGAGTGTTTCAGTCAAGAATCCTCAAGTCAGATGGCATCCATGGCTTTTATTGATGAACACAATGAGATCGCAATGCTTCAAAAGCCTAAGCAGGCTGCTGGATTCCATCAAATAGTTGATTTTCTCAGGTCCAGTCATATAGCTCATGCTCTTACAGTGTCACCAACAGTTTACATCGAGCACCATAAGCAATTTTGGGCCAATGCCACCGCTGTTACTGAAAATGGTGTGCAGTTTATCAAGACAAGGGTGTGTGACAAACCCTTGATAGTCTCTAAAGAGGTCATTCGCATCAGTCTACGACTAGACGATACCTCAGGTATTACCTCTATCTCTCATGAGGATTTGTTTTCCAATCTCACAAGAATGGGGTATGAAGGCCAACCGGGTGTTTTCAAATTTTACAAAGCTAACTTTTCTCCCCAATGGCGTTTCTTTGTTCATACTCTTATGCACTGTATTTCTCGAAAAACTACTGGATGGAGTCAGTCCAGTAGTACCATTGCTTATGCTTTGGTCTGCTTGTCCACTGCCAGAAAGTATAATTTCTCAAAAATGATTTTCAATGACCTTGTGTCAAACTTGGATAATAAAAAGAGTTTCTACATGTATCCAAGATTTGTCCAGGCAGTTATCACCTCTGAATTGACGGATATGCCTCAGTCTAATGAGGTATATGTACCTAAAATCCCTAAGGCAAGGTCTTTTCAAATATGAAAAGATCTGCCAAGGACTCGGAAGGAGTTGACACCCCATTGTTCTCTACAATGATAGTGGTGTCCCACAACCAAGAAGGTATGGCATCAGGGTCAAGGCCCTCACTAGACCATCCCACTGATAGCCAAACCCAACCTTCAACCACTATATCACTCCCTCAGTCCCTTGTTCTTAAGCCAAATCCAGTTATATCCAAAACTTATACCAAGAGAAAGGTACACAAGGCTCCTTCCCTTGTTGTACCTCCTTCAAACCCAGAACCTCAAAGCCCTCTAATGGAGCATTCTCCATTAGAGAATATCTATAGGGAAACCACTGGGGTGTCTCCCAACCCCAAGGAGGTGCTCACTAAGGAGATGCATGAGCATGTGGGTGAGAAGGCTGCCACTACTCCTGCTAGCACAGAGGAGGACAGTGGTAACATCACTAAGACCTTCCCCATGGCAACTTTGAATGAGCAATCATTCAAAGGTCCCAGGTGCCAAGAAACCAAGGGGGTGGAGGGTGCTTCTGCTAGGCAGCAGACCTCTACTACTAAAAGATCCAATGATCCCTCAAAAGGGGGTAACACTCCTGGAGAAGGTGAGGACAGATATAACTACAATGAATTGATGGAAACTATGGGAAACATTAATCTAGATGTCATCAAGCAAGGCTCAGATATAGAGGAGATGAAATTGATAATTCTGTCTCAACAAGTGCAGATTACCAAATTGAAGAAGATGGTACAGAAAAAGAAAAGAAAGAAATATGTCTTGAAAAAGAGGGGAGATGCTTTCAACAAAGGGGAGAAACAAGATGAAGGGGGAGAAACACAGTCCCATTGGCATGGAAACTCAGTTTGAGGGGGAGCTGAATACTGAAAAAGAAGTAGAAACAGAGAAAACTATAGCAGAAACATCTTTGTCCAGAGAGGAAATAGAGATTGTAGAAACCTTGGTCAAAGCCAAGAATGACACTCCTAAAGCCACTCAAAAGGCTAAGGGAGTAATAATCAAAGAAGGAGGTTTAGAAAAGAAAGAAAAAGAGGTCAGTTTGGAGGATGCAAAGAAGAAGGGAAAGGAGAAAATGGTTGAATCTGAGCAACCTTTAAAGAAAAAGAATCAGATAGAGTTAGATGAAGAAGTGGCCAAACAACTTCAAGCAGAGTTGACAAAGGAAGAAGAAATACAATCTGCCAAAGACAGAGAGCTTGCTCTGGATATGGCTAAAAAGCTCAATGAAGAATATCAAAAGAGTTTGAAGGATGCAGCTACTGCCAAGATAGTTACAAAGAAGGCTTCAAGGCAAAGGCTGGCATTAAAGCAAAGACAGAGACAACCCTCAAAGACCTTCCTGGCCAATCACGAAAGGAGGAAGATGATAAACTTCCTGAAAGGAGCTCTTGGAGTTCCTGAAGGAATGTTTACCAACATGGCCTATGGTAGGATAGAGGAGTTGTATACAAAGGAGATGTCAAATCTGAAAGGGGATTCCACTCAAAGGGAAGAAGCTGAAAGGAGGATGAAAGAAAGGCATGATCTCAAGATACAACAACCCTTCCCTGAAAGTGAAGAAGGCACTCCTATCAAGGAAAAGAAAGAAGAGACTTTGGCTCAGCAAATTGGAGTCATCAAAAGAAAGAAATCCATTGCCACCAAGCCAATGGCAAAAAGGGCAAGAATTGAAGAAGAAAGAGCAGAAACAGAAGAAGAACCTAATGTTACACCTTCAGCAGAACCAGAGCAGACTCCAGAGCAGTCCAATCTGCAACAAAATGAGCAATTTGACTTGTATATGACTGTGACAGATAAAGATCCTGTACAAGCAGATCCCATTTCAGTCCAAGCCCCTGAAATCATCCATTGGATATTCTAGAAGATCAAGGCAAAGAATATTTCAGAATAAAAAGAATGGATGATCACTTTGAAGTTTACTCTACTTGGGGGAAGATAATCAGATGTTGTTCCAAGTCAGACTTGGAAGAAATGTTTAAAGTGGGAATGAATCTGTATGGGGATGTGCTGAAGACTCCAGGGATGAACATCAAGAAACTAGCAATGGAGTATTTATGCATGATGTTTAGTCCAGATCTTGTAAAACATGTCATCAAAGGTGTATTCAAGACTGTGGACAACTGGATGCTCATAGAAAGGTGTGGGGTGTATATCTTGACAATAGATAAAAGTTTTCATGAATATTATCTGGTAGATAAGATATATGATCACAGCCTAGCCAAGCTACATGGGATGCTGAAAGCCAAACTAATCTGTTCTCAAGGCTCAGAAATGGCAAGGATTGTGGTTAGTAGGATAATCAATCAAAGTCTGGGACTAGATCCAAATTTGAGCAACTGAGCTGAAGTGTTGAAAGCATCTTGAAGACCATATCATGAAGAACTTAACTTCTCCTTTTGAAAAGTTAAGTTAGGGGGAGATTGTTGGGTCTGAATGAGCTAAGTATGGTTTATGCTACTGATTAATGTCGCTAAGTAATTACTACTGCTAGTAGATTTAATACTGCTTGAAGAGTTAGTGCTGCTACTTGAATAGTTAGTACTGCTTGGAGAGTTAGTACTGCTAGTAGTTAGTTCTGAAGAAGATTAATGCTGCTGAAGATGGTTAATACTTCTGAAGAAAATTAGTGTTGCTTATAAAGATAAAGATGCCTTGGAGATAAAGACAAGCTGGAGATAAGACTGAAGATAATTATGGGATTGATATTGAAGATCAATTGTATTTTTGATAATTATCTTGTATTCAGTCTTGTATATATAGTATAGAAGTATTTGATAGAGATTAATTAATTGATAAGTTTTTGTTTTGAGAGAGAATTAACCTCAAGGTTTACAACCCTAGTTCTAGAGAAGTAGAATTCGTCTTGGTGAGCCTGTTCATCAAGATTGAGGTTTTGTGTGAAAGCTTGTAACTTTAATCATTTAATAAAGTTTACAAGTTGTGACTTATACTTTACTGTTACATTGATATTTGAATATTAAAGTGTTTTTCCGCAACTTCTTTAATATTGTTTCTGAGTTTCATTATTCTTGTTAAGAATCAGATCCTGACAAAATGATATGCAAAATGATTTGTTTGTTGATGTTACACCAACTAAAGAAGAGGCATATCGTACCTGTATATAATAAACAAAATAATAATATTAACATTAATATAATACACAAAATAATAATATTCCATTACCTATTTGTTTTATATGTGGCATCAATGACCAACACTTGTGGGAATGCACGCCAAAGCTCCAATGATTTTGGATGAATGAAAAATAAATCTTCCAACTTGTTTGTTTCATCATTTGCACGAGTCTCAAAATCATAATTTTTTTCATCAAAAAATTCCACAACAACCTGCATATTTTGGTCTTTCTGCCTCGTTTCTTGTCTTAATATTTTGAACTTCATTGTATATTGTCTTTGACGTAGATGCATATTCCACATATCTACCCTTTAACGTGAATAAAATGTATCGTAGCTTGACATGTTGGGCTGATAGATCTTCAACTAGTTGAACTTCAGGTTTGTTCAACCGCATTGCATATGGATGACCCTCCATATATTGTGCAACGACATGATTATGTGTATCACACACAACCCTCAACGTCCACCAATGATGCTTAGATGAATATAGCGCTATCAACTCAAATGGACAGTCAAACTTTCTTGTTCCAGCATGACGACTGGAAATTTTGTCACCTTTGTAAACCCCACTATGATCACACATAAACACGATTTTATAAACATCTCCATTTGTCTTAGTCTTTGATCTTTTGGTAACAATAACGACACCAAGCGAACGTCCCACAGTACGCACCCAATCAGTTATTTCTTCTCGAGATTCGAACACCTGAAATTATTATATTTTGTTATAACCTTCACTTGTACCCGTAAGTTAAAATTAACATAAATGTTAGTTATCATAATATTGTACCTGGTTGGTGACAAATTCTGATTATGGTGTCAAATCTTCTCTCATGTTTGTCATCTGCAACTTTGATATATATATATAGAGAGAGAGAGAGAGAAAGGGGGGGGGGGGTAGGGAAGAATGCTATATATATATATATATATATCGAATGAATCGTTCGTTCGTTCGATATATATATCGAATTGTTTTTACTTTATTTCAAATCAATTACTTTACTTTATTTCAAATCATATATATATATATATATATATATATATATATATCAAATGATTATGTTTTCATTAATCGACATGTGATATCCCAAAATAATCGACATTTTTGATATCCACAATCAATCACATGTAATATCCACAATTAATCGACATTTGCTACAGATCACATATGATTCTGTTCTCATTATTTTTTTTTCAATGTTTAATTTGAATCATTGTTTTTCAAATTTTAAATCATATATGATTAGGAAAACATTTAAAAAAAATTAATTCATTGTGAATCACATATGATTTGATGAAAATTATGAATTACTTTTTGCAGTACATGTGATATAATACATTAATTTTAATTATGTTTTGTTACAGATCAAATATGATTTTGTTTTCATTATATATATCGATTTCCTTAACGTATTTTTAACGTATTTTTTTAACATATAATAAAAAAATTAAATCCAAAAATATTCAATATTGGGCTCATTTCGATTCGAAGAGACGATTGTAATGGTGTAACTTGTTAAAATTAAAACGTATTTTTTAACGTATTTTAGTTAATATACGATTATATGTATTAATATGGTGATGGTGTAAAATGAAAATTAGAAAAGTAAAAGGTATAAAGTAAACTAATTAAATAATTATAAGAGTATAAACTGTAACTATAAATTAAAAATCATTTGAAAATTTGATTTTGACAGTTTGTTGTTGGGGATGTGAGTGGAGATAGGTAATAGGAGGGGGTATAGGATTAGTATGGGGTAGGGAAAGCAACACCCATTAAATATTAAAACATAAAGTACACGTGTCATTTTATTATATCCTTGAAGTTTTTGTTATTATTAGACCCTACACAAGAATGATAAGGTGCTATTGGAGTTGTATTTATCATAACTTTTTGATAATAAATAAATAACTATTATTATTATAAGAGTGAATTGTGGATTTGGTCCCCGTATTTTGATATTTTCTATGACTATGGTCTTTATAGTATGTTTATTGTGGATTTGATCCTTGTGGTATTTAATTTGTTTTGGTCATGGTCCCTCTTACTAACATCTCCGTTAACTCCGTTAAATCAAAGACCATTTTAGCCATTTTGCTTAATTTTTGTCTTTTTATGATAAAAAAAATAAAAACAATATTTATACACACACACACATATATATATATATATAGTGAAATCAAAATAGATAAAATAGGATGTTATTGTATGATTTAATTGTTTAATTTTTTTATAAAAAAATAATTATATTAAATACGATTTAATTTATTATTTTATTGTAATGGTGGAAAAAGATATGGTTTTATTGTTTTAATGTAATTAAAATTTTAATGTAAACAATTCAAATCACAAAACTGTATCATTGCAACAAACAAGCTTATTATCGATATTTTAACACCAAAATCATTGAAAACCATTGAGAAATGAGCTCTAATTTTATCATCATAAAATTAGAGGTTCCAATTTTCATATTGTTTTTCAGTCAAAAACTCAAAATCAACTATTTAGATTTTAACGAATGAAAGATCCATACATAATATCATATTCAATACTCAAAATTGGACAAATCATTTTTATAAACTTCAACAATGTTTTCATACCCAAATAGGCAAAAATACTAAAACAATAAAATTAAATCATATTTAATATAATTGATTTATTAATTTAAACAAATCAAAATCATAAAATAATATCTTATTTTTATTTACTTTGATGTTATATACAGAGAGAGAGAGAGGGAGGATCATGCGAGAATGACAAGTATTTAAAAGAATAAAGGAACAAGTATTAACCAGAATAATTAAATTAATTATTTTTGTTTTTATTATTTTAGGTCCACCTAAACAGTATGTAGGTCAATTTACAGATCTGATTATTTTAGGATAGTGTCTATCTTCCAAAAATTAAGCGAGATCCTCTCTCTCTCTCTATTTATCTATCTCTCTCACTCTATGGATATCCATCAAATCTAGAGATGTTTCTTCTACGTCTTGGAGAAAACGTACAGGAGGAGCACTACCGGTTGATTTAGGGTTCGTTTTTTATGGAGGATTCAAATCATCCGATTATAACCATGGGAGCGGCGAATCGATGAATGTAAAGGATTTCCATCAGACAATTGATGTCGACATCATTGATAAGCAAGACAAATCAGAGACGAATATCGATGATACTCTATTAGAAGATGTCCCAGCCTGGTTTAAATGTATTTTAAATTGATTACAGAAATAAAGTGTGACCTTGTTTGTGTTGGATTTCACTTAAGTGGGTTTTCTTTTAAGTGAGTTTTAATTTTTACATTCCACATACACTTAAGTTTTGTGGAATTGTTAATTTCTCAAATGGTTTTAGTTGTGTTTTTGTTTATTCTTATAATCGTATATTTAAGTTGATTGAAGTTTTGAAGACAGTTCATGTCTTCCAGATTTCATATGGTTATCCACATAATTACTAATAGGATCACATATGATGTTGTATTGTACATTCACGATAATTAGTTATTTTAGTTTGTCTTCTTAGCGTGTTGAATTTGGGATGCATTAAATTAACAGATTTTATAGTACTATATGAGCATTGTCATTTTAATAATATGGTGACAATTTTTTTTATAGAAGATCCGATCATATCAAACGTCAATTCACTTGAGAACATTCCTGGGTCCTTTGGCCTTACTGGTAGTTCCATGGTATCTATGAAGGAACGATTCAATGCCCCCATTAATTTGGTACCGAATGTTCCCTAAGGTCTCATACGTGTTGTTCTTTGTTTCAAACAATAGGACACTACATCGAAATGTACAGGATGTGTGACGATTACGCGGGGTTTGATATAAGGCAATCAACTGAAAATAACTTCAAAGACAAATCTGTCAGGATTAAGTATCTTGTATGTCATCGACGTGGAGACAACACGAATCTTGGTCAACATCGAAAGGTCCTATGCAACTCCAACTTCAAAGTTACTGGATGTAAAACGCAGGTTCGTTTTTGTAGGGTTCAGGGTACATCATTGTTTAAGTTGTACCATTTCAACACGAACCACAATCACCCACTGTATGACGAGAATGATAGAATGCTCTCTGGAAATAGGAGACTGATGAAGTTCTCGGATAAGATAATAATACATCGGGCTGCAAATGCGAATATCACCAGCTGCATGTTTGTTTGAAGGGTGGATATGAGGAGGTTGGATGCAGTCGTATCGACTATAAGAATTATAAAAGGCATTTTGATTCCTTTGTTGGTGACGGTGATGTTCAAATGGTTCTAAACATGTTTAATGAGCGTGTCTTAAACGATACCAAGTTTGCATTCGAGTTTAAAGTGTCCGAAGGAAAACTCCAGGGACTCTTTTGGGTTGATGAGCTATCGAGGTTCAATTATACCTAGTTTGGTCATGTTATTTGTAACACCCGGAAATTCTCGAGGTAAGTATTTGTTCCCTTAAATACGTTAATTGTGTCTATTTGAAAATATGAGCCTTTGTATGCATTTAATGATCGTTATTATATTGAAATATTATATAAAATAATTTACCATCTTAATGGTTTTAACCTCGCGCTCGTAATCGGTTTAGAATGCATTTTTGGGTTGTGGGGAGAGTGGCGCGAGAGTGCCACACGATAGTGACAATGTCACTATCGCCGGTCACTCTTGCGGGAGATGTACCAGAGTTAGGTGGTCTTCGCGATTGTGACACGCGATAGACAATGTCACTATCGCCGGTCACTCTCGCGTGGAGTGTACCGAGAGTGGGGGAGGCCGCGCGATTGTGACATTTGGCACTATCGCCGGACACTATCGCGGTCGGGGATGTTTGTCTTAAATGAATTCCTTGGCCGATTTTAATCACAATCCAACATTTCACTCTTTTCTCTTGGCGATTTTGGAGCTTCCTAAACCAGTTCCATCCACCCCCAAAACCCTAACCCTCATAAATACAACACCTTCTAGTGGTTGGATCATTGATTTCTTGCAATAACTCTCCTCAAAGAAGATTCTAGGGTTTCTCCAAGTCTTATCTTCATCTTCAAGTCTCATCCCTTTAACTTCTAGGGTTTCCATCTTTTCTAGGTTTTGGTTCAAAACCTAGATTGTGAGTTTACTAAACCTTTGTTAAAACTAGATACACATCATAATCTCTTACTTGTATTGTTGTAACATTTCTCAAAATGTCTATCTCTATGTATTCAAATATTTGATGGTGGTTTTATGTTTAATATGTTGGGAGATTTATTTTAAGTATCTTGCCATGATCTACTCTAGTTGCCAAGTATTTGGGCTTTATTTCATGTATACATGATATTGGCATTTTGGCATGATTTGGGGTATATGTGACATAGTAGATGATCTATTCTACTTGGAATGCTTTCTTAGTGATATTGTATCTAAACATTGGTTATGTTGGAATTTGGTCTCATATTGGACTTATGTGATAGGATGGTAGCATTGTATCCATGGTTGGTATCGAAATGTATTGGTTGAAATATACCTCAAGACCTCCTATAAATTATGTTGGACGAACCAAGTCAGTAGACACTAGGAGGATGTAGTCTTGGACGCCACCATGATGGTATGTGCCTAGACCTCCGCCATTCGGGGAATTTCCTTAGTTGTAGTCCTCGGATGTGCCGGGCCTTTCGGGTGTCTCTTGGTAGATGGCATCAAGGTATATCGACTCTTTGGGTGGAACTTGATTGGTGCTATGGGTCACCCCTATTGACTCCACATTTGTTGAACTTTGGTTAACTGCTGATAAGAATTGTAACTGTTCATGCATGCTCATTATTGTTCAACTCACTAGGATTTTTGGCCTAACACTTGTTTGGTGTCGATGTGTATCTCAGGTTCTAGCGGCGCCGGTTCTAAGCTGGCATAGTGCTTGGGTGAGAGCTTGGGGAATACTTGCAAATGGACATACATTGGATTGGATAGAAGAACTTTTGGAACTATAGATGACAACCCTTTTGTAATCTCTTTTCTAGTTGAAGAAATTAGATTAGTTGGTTGTTAATTTATTGTCCGTTAAATTACATCTGTGATTAAACAGGTTTGTATATTTCCCCATTTTTGGGAGGCTCTTGCTTTGGCAATTTTATATACCACATGTCCGTTTTTCGGATTTTTGTTATCTCTATTTTTAGGGTGTTACATTATTTCCTTCGACGTGACGTATCGTTCAAACAAGTAAGATGTTTTCAGTATTTGTATGTATTATATCCTAATTTAATGTTTTTGTGTGATTCCATTGTGTGTTTAAAATGTTGAGGGTAGACCTGACAAAAACTGACCCGAGTACGAACTCGGCACGAAATAAACGGGTTTGAGTAATACATTTCAACCCGTTTAAGTAAACGGGTTGACACGACGCGAAAATTAAACGGGTAAGGTCATGGTCAAAAATTTCAACTCGAAAATGACCCAAATAACCCGTTTATATATATATATTATAAGTTCTTTTAATGCTTTGGATTTTTAATATTTTAGATTTGTTTAGAACTTATAAGTTTGAACTATAAAATTTGGATTTCTAATGCTTTCATTTGAGTTTTGGATTTGTATTTTCTTTTGTCAATTTTCGGTTTGTAATCTTTAGTTTTATAAATGTTAAACGGGTTAGGCGGGTCGGGGTTGGGTTGGGATTTTCTGACCCGTTTATTAAACGGGTCGGGTCTGGGTTAGGTACCCTTAACCGTTTAACTTTTAAACCGACACGACACGACACGTTTGCCAAGTCTAGTTGAGTGTAGGCATTGTATGGTTTTTGTACCATTTCTTGCCATTGATAACAACGGACATTCTGTTGTTGTTGGTTATGGTGTGTTGTGTGATGAAAAAAAATCCCATCTTACACTTGGTTGTTGGAGGCCTTTTTTAAAATTTCATGGTGTTCAAGTGTAACACCTCGAAATCGTTGGCCGAAGAGAAAGCGAAAGAAATCACCCACAGTGCACCGCGCGACCCTCCACCCGAGTTGAGCCACGCCACGAACCGTGCAAGGCTCTATTTCCTCGCGGTTCCAGTGGTCCGCGCGACTCTCCACGCGAGTCAGGTTGTGCCATCATCCGCGCACGCGCTCTGTGCGTTGATAAAAGAAGAGAATCCGACCTCCAACCTCATTTCTCTCAAAACCCTCAAACTCTCTCCCACTTTCTCTCCCAAACTGACCTACACCTTCCCAAATGAACCCTAACCCATTTTGGGGAGTTTTCCTCCTAAAATCTCATGATTCCTCATCTGCTAGCAAGTTTGGAGGTTAGAACCATAGTCCTCCATCTTCATCTTCTCCATCGAGTTTTCTAGGGTTTCATCCACCCTTGTTTCCCCTTTTTTTGTAGATTGAAGGTTTGTGGCCATTTTGGTGAACTAGAGGTGTTTTAGTTGGTGGATTAAAGCTTGGGTTAAGGCAATCTTCTATTTTGCTTCATTTATGGAATTTAGGGTTTTGGTATAAGTTGAGATCTTCATGTATAATGTTTAGGGAATGATTCTAATGGTTGGATGTAATTATTTACAGTTGAAATTTATAGATCTAGGTTTTGGAAGTTTTGGCTTGGAGGATGCAAGTTTCTTCAAAGAAGATCTATGTGGGGTAAAATCTAGATTTAACCTAAATCTAATAAAGTGAGTTCAAGTTGATTTGTGAAAACGTTGTACATGCCAAAATGTTTATTTTTAAAGTGCTTATGTGTTCAACATGAAATTATCATTTATAGAGTTACTTGATGGGTTTTGATTATTTGAGAAGTTTGGATTTATGAACCTTGTAAAACACCCATATTTGGGATTTTTGGGCATCTTGATAAATGAGTCATAAATGGACATGTTTTGGTGATTTATTGCATAAATGGGATTAATTGGTTAAAAGGCATTTTTAGTATTCGTTTTGGAGAAATGCTTAATTTTGTGTTATGGGGCGTTTTGAAGAAGTAAATGGTATAAAATCATTTGGAAAGTAATTTGTCCCAATTTAAACTGTATTGGGGTCTGCACATGTATTTTGGGGTGCGTTTGCATGACGTGAGTCGATCGCGTTATTTATTTGGGGATTGCTAATCGTTGTTCAAAAAGATATTTGAGCATTTTGGCTCGGTATTGACTTAAAAGAGTCTGGAGGACACTTGTCCGGTTTTGACGGCTCAGTGTAAAGCCGGTTATGGTTTACATGCTCGAGTGCGTTGGTCATTCTTGTGAGGTCATGTAATGTTAGGCTGTGTTGCATTGAATCCATAGACACGTAAGTCAGTCTGTTTTGGATGTTCAATTGGGTATTGCGGGGTTGAAACCCGGTATCCATGTTTTATGACCGAAAACTTACAAGTAGGCACTGGAGGGTTGAGTCTGGAGGTGCTACCTGAGAGGTAGGTGCTAGGATCTCCGCCGCTTGAAGTAATGCCTAGGAGGTAGTCTTTAAGTGTGCCGGGACTTAGGGATGTAGTTCGTTGTAATTTTCATCAAGGTCAACCGTCTCATATGGTGTAACTTGTTAAGAAGTCGTAGGGACACTTAGGCTGTTATGTCGTGAGGTGTCATGCGATTAACGTTGCAAGAGTGGCATACTTTTGTGTTCCTCCACTCTCAACGGATACAGGTCTCGTCGACCAACTGTATCTTATATGTTGATGTCTTACTTTATTATCTTTCGTCTTATGTGGTCAACAATAAATGAGGACCTTAATATTGGATCTCCCTCCACGTATATTAAGGTTTGAATGAAGTATGTCATCCCCATGGTTGGATATTTGGTTTCCTTTCGTTTATGGTCGTGTGAGTATTGTGCCTAGTGTCCATGTTTTCGGACGTACTGTATATGTGGATTTTGACTACGAGTATGGGTTGTGTATTTTGCCCCACCCGCGTTTTGGTGTTTTGGGGTGCAACGTTTTATCCACGTTTCTTAAATGGGAGTCAATTCATATTAACGTTTCGAGTAAGTTTGAGTTGCATCAATTTATAAAGAATGTTTGTAATGAGGTGTCTATTTTTGAAAGTGCATGATATTGGGAAAGAGTTGTTCCCACGTTTTAAAGTACACCAATTGAAAGGTCATGATTTCAAGTGAGGTTCATTCTTTTAAAGATATATTTACTCATGTAAAACTCTTGAACTCATTATGCGTTAGCCTAACCTTTTTATTTGTCGGCATGTGCAACAGGTTCTAGTTGGGAATAGCTCTAGTATCACAGTGAAGAGAGGAGTGTCCTTTGTGCGCCCAAGGAGTGTCCTTTGTGCGCCCAAGGAGTGAGTAACTTGATGAAGTCTTCCGCACTAGGTTAAGGATAACAACTTGTATTTGGGTTAAGTAACACCCGACCTCAATTTAGTCTGTATATTATTGGAGTTTAATATTTTTCAAAGTTAATATTAGAGTTTGTATTTGAGGCATACAAAGTTTTGGATCGTAAGAGGAAGTTTTATCCCTTATTTTGATGCTATGTTTAAAATTTTTAATTAGTTGCTCTTACCAAATTCGAGGATGTTACATCAAGCAAAGCTTGTATTGACTGACCAAGACGCTGCAATTAGAGAGGATCTCCCTATTGTTTTCAAGGAAGCAAAACATAGACTGTGCATGTGGCACATTATGGCTAAGTTTCCTAACAGGGTATGAATTACATTTAGTTTTGGATTTTGTTCATTTTACATTCTGGACATTTGCATATAAAATCATTTATATTTCTATGCAGATTAACACCGATTTATTGCTACACACGGATTTCAGGAAGCGTTTGGTGAAACTTGTATGGAGTGTCTATTTGGTCCCCCAAGATTTTAAGGATAAATGGATTGCACACTTGGATGAATTTAATTTGTTAGATCACCAGTAGCTTTCAGAGGTTTTTAATATTCGATCTAACTAGATTCCTGGGTATTTCAAAGATTTACCCATGTGTGGATTAATGAAAACCACATCACGGTCTGAGAGCTTGAACTTTTTTTTCAAAAGTTTTTCGCACCATGGTAAAAATTTGTTGAAGTTTATTATCTCTCATGACATTGCAATGGACAAACAAAGAAATAGGCAACGAACCGATAAGCATCTGAGCAACACCACCATTCTTGATTTGAAGACTCAGCGGTTGATTGAGCGACATGCTGCTATGGTTTATACCAGGATGGTCTTCTTTGATGTTCAAAAGGAAATACTTAAAGGAGATGGCTATTGTTCTCAGTGGAATGTTGTTGTTGATGATGGGCGCCAGATTTTCACCGTAAGGCAGAAGGATAAATCCTTTAAAACCAAGGCAAAGTTTAAGGTATAACCGTCTTTACCCGATAGTATTTGGCAACACATTGCTTTTTGTTATTCGTGTCACATAGATTTACATAGGTCCATATAATATTGCATCATATTTCATGTGTAATCTGCAGGTTGTGCTTTTGGAAGTTGATGGATCCTTGTCTTGTTCGTGCCAACTATACGAGTACTTTGGCATTTTGTGTTGCCACATATTTAGTGTTTTATTCAACATAAATGCTGAAGAGATACTATGTGAATAGGCGATGGATGAGAGGTGTTATCCTGATGGATGTACTTCGTACTCGACGTATATAGCTTGGAAGTAATGAACGGTCCGATAGATTGACTAATGATATACAGTTTGAGTTTGACCAGATACTGAGTAGGGTTTACGGTGATGATGAGAAACTTGAACTGTTTTTGGAGAAGGTTCGGTCGATAAAGTCAGAAATTGCACCTAATGTTCCTTCAGAGAATGGTATTGTTAATAAAGATGCTGACTTTGACAAGTTGTTGGGTGTTTCAAAGCCTAAGACAAGCGAGGTACGTGCTCCAGAAGGTGTTAGAAACAAAGGATGTGGCACAGGTAAGCATTTAATTGGTGGTGGTGAGTGAGCTTTGAAGAATACACGACACAAGAGGAAATGTAGAGGATGTAATGAACTCACAAACCACGATTCTCGCAATTGTCGAGTGAAAAAAAGGGATGTCCGATAAATACGAGGATTGATGGCATAGTCTTTTGTTGTAGTTGGACAAATGCAAATTTGATACAGTTTATTTGAATGTTCGTTTTTTTGGAAGTATTTGGATTCATTGAAGTTTAATTATTTTGAATGAGTAGTATTTCATCACTTGTGATTTTATATTGTCCCATGCATGTGTTGGATAATTTTTTAATTTATTATACCAGCAAATGTGAATACCATGTAAAAAATTAAGCAAGAAATCATTTGTGATTTGATATCTAAGCTGATGTATCAATAAATTATTAATCATCAATCACTTGTGTTACTTACCTGTTCATTATGATCGAGAAGAATCATGTACGATTTAAAACCACATGGCTAGTGAACAACTTCTGTTCGAATTATATTCATGCCATCACTACTGGTGCTTTATAAGCATAATATTTCCATGTATCCTAAATGAATGACATATTATGTTTATTACAGATAAAATCATGCGTGATCACACATTATCATACAAGAATTCAATACATGATCACCTATGATGTTGTTTGAATTGTATTGTGCAACACTTAAAAGAAGTAGTACGAATTGTTATTTACATCCTTTTGCATTCTATCATATTTGATGTAACAAAAACCATTTTTTATAGATTGTTATAATAATCCAAATACATAAATCATATGTGATCATCATCAAACAAAGTTGGTTTTTTTTTACAAACAAACAAACACAATGAATGGTTGATGATTAAAGATAGCATTTTTCCCATTGATAAAGTTCATATAGTAATTAATCACACCAAGATAAGAATACCTAATTAAAACATGATGTGTTTTGTTAAAATTCAAAGTGCAAAAGCTTCCTAGACAAAAAAACCAAAAAAGTTCAAAACAATATTGTTCAACCACTTGGAAAATTTAACCCAAAAAAGTCTATCAATGATAACGACTTAACTAACCAATGAAGTCTTGCCTTTCATCTTTTCTTGTATAACCGACTTTGTCATCCTTCCATCCCCACGTGAGAAACCTATTGCTCGCTTGATGACTCTGGAACCTCCAAATGTTGTGGGTCGAAAGCAGTATCTTTGATAAGTATTTCTTGCAAAATTTAATGAGTTGTACCTCTTGAGATGTTGATTCCTTCACAAACCCATAATCATACATGCTAGTTGTCTCGCCCTTGAAAGTCTCCATGTGGCGCATTGCAAAAATGTAACACCCTAAAATATGGAAATATCAACTAATTTAAAATTTTCTAAATACATCAATGAATGATTCATCTATAATCACAAATTAAGATTTAACCTCAATACACACATTCATTCTACACATACAGTATAAGGACTGGTGTTACTAAAACCCAATAATAGTCGCTATCTTCAATTGCGGAAGACTTAACCAAACTACTTACTCTCGTGTAAGTCTAATGCTCAACTCCTCAAAGCACTGCAAGAACCAAACCCCAACTGGAACCTGGTGAACATGCCGACAAATAAAAAGGTTAGACTTAACGCCTAGTGAGCTCAAGAGTTTTCATTAGAGATAAATAAAGCATTAACTTTAAGAATGTTATTTAAAATCATGATTTCCAAAATGCAATACATTTGATTTGAAAGCAACCAAAAATGAAATACATTAAATCTCAAAACAATCTCCTTTCATCATTCACCCTTTTCGTGATTAGAAATCAAAAAACAAACGCCTCTTGAAATAAAGCCAAAACCTAAAGCGCACGTAAAACATAACTGACATTATAATGATCAAACACTGAAAACGTAGATAACTCCAACTTCCAAAACATCCCAATAACTCGAATGAGTTTCAATAACCAAAACCTTAAAACATAGATAAATACCCATACACAAACATCTCTGAAAACATGGATTATAAAACCCCATAACCAAAACCACACCTATTGGTGACGGGGAAGACCCGATTACATTGTACGTGACGGAACACAAAAGTAGGTCACATAATTATGTAAGAAATCAAAACATGTGGGTTACACATAAAACACCCACCGAGCTCAACTCCTCTGAGTTTATCACTCGAAAACATCAAGTCAACTCCTCTGAGTCTATTCCTGAAAGTTCCAAAATAGGGGAACTTATGCACAAGGGAATTACACCTTACTGCCCATGAGACGCTGCCCGACCGTATAGGTCCACACCTTACTTATCATGGTGACCCGATGCCTATTCCGGGCCAAATGGTGAACCAAATGCCCAAAACGGGGACATAGGAACACCGTGCCTATGGATCCATTGCACTAACTAAACCATTACATGACTCAAAACGAATGAACTAATGCATTCAAAACATGTAATTCTCAACTAAGATGCAGTAAATGCAAATCATAACCAAACGCTCAACATTGAGCTATTAAAAGCGGACAAGTGTCCTCAAAACCCAACAAAATCCAAACCGAGCCATAAGCTCAACAAATCCAAAGACCAAACATTGAAATTCATAAAATGGAATCAAACATAAACAACCCGTACTTATGTAAACCCATGCTCCAAAACATATAATTAATTCCAACGTAGTTTAGATTGGGACAAATCGTTTTCCAAGTGAGTTTATAACATTTATCCTTTCAAAACGCCCCATAACACAAAACCATGCATTTCTCCAAAACACAAAATGAAATACATTTATACTCAAAATCTACTTCCATAAAATAAATCATTAAAATACCAAAATATATGATTTATTTATCATAATGCCCAAAATCCCGAAGATGTGTGCTATTTAAGTTTATAAAGTTAAACACTTTCAAATCAACCAAACTTATCAGCAGTTAACAATTTCATGTAAGACACAAAACACTTTAAAATAAACATTTTGTCATGTACACCGTTTTCACAAATCAACTTGAACTCACCTTGCTAGATTTAGGCTAAATCTAGATTTTATCCCATTTTGAGCTCCTTTGAAGAACACTTGAATCCACAAGCAAAACCTTCCAAAACCTATATTCACAAGTTTCTAACCATGAATATACACATCCAACCAATAAGAATCAATCCCCAAACATTTTACATCAAAATCCCAATCTTGACCAAAACCCCAAATGTGATCTAATTTCACCAAAACTATCAAATCCGAAATTTGAGAAACTAATAACTAGGAAATCATCAAAGAAACATTTATATCTTATATTAGGGTTTAGAAATGGAAGGGATACACTTACCACTTAGGTTTTGATAAAAACCTAGAAAACTTAGAAATCTTCAAGAAATGGTAGAAGAACACATGAACTAGCACATGAGGTTGAGATCACAAGCTTAATGGTGAAGAAGCACCTTGAAATCTATGGAAATGGCTTTAAAATGAGTTAGGGTTTGTGGGTAATGAAGAAGAAACGATTTGAGAGAGAATGGGGAAGACTTGGAGAAGAGAATGAGAAAGAAAGCTGAAAATTCGTATTTGACAGCACCCTGGTGCCCTGCCCTGGTGCGCCATTGACCAGCGACAATGCCCAGGGCATTGTTGCCTGACAATGTCGCCAACTCCTCCCTGGACACTGTTTTTTGTTGCGACAATGACAGGTGCGACTATGACACTGTCATAGTCGCCGGGCATTGTAGCTGTGCCCGAACTAAGCCCCGAAACTCGACCTTTTCAACGCCAATACCCCCGATACTCTAAGGGACTTTAAACAATAAATTTTCCAACAAAACCACACTGTTTACAAGTCACAGAAATGTTCGGGTGACATTTACTTACCGAAAATTATGGGTGTTACAAAAAATCCCAGAGTCCTTAGTATTATCGACCGTCCAACACTTCAAAAAATCCCCGAGTCCTTAGTCTTGCTTACCAACATTGTTGGTACTTCACCGTACTTGTTGTTAGACCATAGTCTCATTGGATTCAAGATCATCCAATACGAAGATCGCAATATGAAGTTAATGCTGAAAGTCACTCTCAACCATAGTCTAGGGTCTATTCTGTAATAATAGTCAAAGTTAGTTTTAATATCTAGATATTATTTAGATATTAAGTTTTAGTTATTATATTTGTTTAAATATAATAACTAGATATTATATATCTAGATATTATGTTAGATATCTCTCTCTCTCTAATATACATCAGATTAACAAGAACACACACAACACACAGATCCAAGGTGTAATAGAGAAAAACAGAGAGAGCTTAAGATCAAGAACATCAACCTCTGTAACACGTCTGTTCAGAACCCGTGCTTAAGAGAAAGATGGTTCTTGTGTAAATCAGCTCAAGACCCGAACTTCAAAGATCATCGACTTCTGATTATGTACAGATCAGGACTCGTTCTTCAAGGGCAAAATCAATGGCTTTTGAACACAGCAGTTCAAAACCCGTACTTCAACGAAGTAATGACTTCTAAACACAACAGTTTAGGACTCACACTTCAATGATAAAAGAACTTACTCCGTGCTGAAAAAGAGATTGTACTCCGATACTCGAATGAGGAAATCAACCATCAAGGGGGAGTACATACATATTTGTCTGAAATGTTATGCATATTTTTTCAATGAAAAATTTTCAAATGCATAATTTCAGGGAGAGTAAAAAGGTGATGACTTCTGATTATTTCTGATCAGAACTCGTACTTTAAAAGTTTTACTGCTTTTTGTCTTTTCAATTTAAGTGAATAAATTTTACTTTGACTTGACACAAGACTTTTGCAGAATTTTTGAGAGATGCATACAAGTTCATATGTTTATGACTTTAAGCTTAGCTTCATGAGATGGAAGATCGTACGTAAAGGTATAATTCTATATCTTCATCTCATATATGGTTGAAAGAAGGACAACTTTCAATCATAGAAAACATTGTTTTCAATGTTCAAATCACTTCCTGATTCTCAAAACGAATTCATGAATTGGAAGTGTGACTTTAAATGTTTTCAAGAAATATATTGTGCTTTAACTAAAATAGTTAAACCAATTTGAGCATCATATGCATCATAGGAAAACAAGATTTCTTTGTGTTAGGAATTAACACAACTTCTATGGAATCACCTTAACCAGTTATTTCTACCCACAAAGTTAATCCATAGTGATTGAGTATGAGAAGTCAAAAGAAATGAGTGTGTCAAACAAAGAACTAAGTTTGATTAGAGTGAGCTAAATGTTAAAAAGAAAGAGCGTGTGAGAACATAGTTAAAAGAATGTCACAACTCTGCACCAACTTTTTCTGAGCCGGGCAGCCACATTACTAGTGTTTCACAATTCTTTGGTGAACATTATTGAAACAGGCAACTAACCCATGCCAACTCTTGATCAAACCTCACTATCTACTCATTTTCTTCTCAACAAGAAAGTGTTTCACATTATTCAAAGGGGAAGCAACACATTTACTATTTGATTTTCATTTGGAAAATCTGGATATTGAAAAGAAGGAAGTCTGCCCCACCTTCGCACTTCAATCATACACATTGAGTCTGTGTTTAACTTACTGTTGTCTCAGTGGTTTACACAAAATTTCGAGCCTATAAGCAATCATCAAGTGCTTAATTCTTTCTATCACAAGCACGAACACACAAGGAATTTGTTTCTTTGTCATAACGTTTATAGAAATAACCTTTGTGGTGTTTCGATGATTAAATGGAAGCCCTGGGGGAGTCAACATCAAAACAGCTTCTTTCCAATGTGTATTCGTTACACAAAGTGACTTAGTGTTACTGACATACATGTTAACTGATTCATTAGTTGATTCAGGTGTTACACGACTATTTTGTCTGGATTTGAAAAGATCTGGATGAATATCTTTTGAATTGACGGATCACGGGCTCCAACTGAAAGACATTTCTTACTCAAAGTTTTGATGAAGTCGTTGCACTTTTCATCAAAAAGGGAGAGAATCTAAAGCTTGAAGAAATGTCCATTTCATTTACAAGATGAAAGAAGAGAAAAGCTAACAAAGAAATGCGAGATCAAAGTATTCTGAAGACATGTTGATTTCAGATAAATTTTCTTTGAAGATACTTTGCTAAAGGATTCTGAGCTAGAGAAAGAGATTGCATCTTCTGAGCTGAAGAAGACTGAATTGCTAAATTTTTTTTAGTAATGATCTTGATCCAAAGGGGGAGATTGTTAGACCACAGTATCATTGGATTCAAGATCATCCAATACGAAGATCACAATCTGAAGTTAATGCTGAAAGTCACTCTCAACCATAGTCTAGGGTCTATTCTGTAATAATAGTCAAAGTTAGTTTTAATATCTAGATATTATTTAGATATTAAGTTTTAGTTATTATATTAGTTTAAATATAATATCTAGATATTATATATCTAGATATTATGTTAGATATCTCTCTCTCTCTAATATACAGCAGATTAACAAGAACACACACAACACACATTCTAAAGGTGTAAAAGAGAGAAAACAGAGAGAAAGCTTATCAAAGAACTCAACCGTGTAATCATCGTTTTATATATCGAAACAAGTTGGTAATCGTTATATCTTTGTTGTTTGATTTATCTGGTAAACGATCACGGACTCACACTTGTCCTTGATTGTCATGTTGCTTGCACTATTGTCTAAGATCACCAAACTTGGTGTCTTCATATTGAAGACAATGACATAAAACTCATTTCCATGTTGGATAGGAAAGAAGACCTGTGGACAAACAAGGAAGTTGAAAATTGCAATAAATACTATGACCATTTGTTAAACAATATACTTGATAACAACAGTCCAATTATTTCAAATTTAATAAATCTCATACCACGTCAATTGGTTTGAGTGACGCTAGATCAGCGGCATTGGGCATGGAAGCCACCATATTATTTGAAAATTGTGCAAACATGTTCTTCCTATCCATTTTGTTGGTGATCATGGCCTATGTCTGTATAATTAAACGTTGGACAATATGTTAGTGAATGTAGAATACGTAATTAAATAGTTCTTAACTCAATTCACATACCATTGTGCTTGTCTTGCAAAATAAGCGATAAGGCGAACTCTTATTCCTGAATTGTTCCTCCTGATTGAGAAGGTAACACCAAATATCGATAATCTTACCAGAAATACGTGCGTCGGGTGCCATGCTTTCAAATTTCGTCCTCTGTAGTTCTGAACCATCAATAAACTTGTAAACTGGAATCCTATTAAGTCACGATATATAAAATGGTTATTAATGTGCCAAAATGATTGCAATATAAATTGTCATATAAATTTAAATCAGGTTGGTGTTTATAGAACTTACGATCTATCCCCATATTTTGAAAGTATCTAATTGACCAATATTGATTCATCTCTCATTATAACCTCGTGCGGGTCTACCTTTCGGTTCAGATATGGGGAGCATATCGTTACCGCTGCGTACACCACGCTTTTCAACTGGTTTAACTGACTTGTAGCGACAATGGCCAAATCCTTAGTAGTTGTGACGTTCGGGTCAACAATGTCACCAATATCGCAAACATGCTCATGCTCCATCATAGATTTCTCCAGGTGGTGTATTGGATGAAGGAACTTGTTGTTGATATCATATATCTTCGTTTAAACCTTTTTCACCAAACTCTTGAGTTAGGCCAATGCTGAAGCTTGGAAATGACGATGCATGAGTTAAATCTTTATTCAACATCAATGACTTCCCTGAGATGTTTGACTCTTTAACCATTGGCGTGAATTCATTTGTTGTTTTAGTGTTACCAAATTGATCTTCACCTGCGACTTTCACAATCGGTGTCACTTCATTTCCATTACCCGTGGTACACTCAACAAAAGTTTCATTTGTCTGCTTTGATTTTTTTGTCGTCCTTTGTATAACAGCCTGGTTACACGATTCCAAAACTTCTGGACGCCCAAAAAATTGGGTCACTGACTCAAACATAGGTAGCCCAGTGTTACCATATATGGTTGCTCATATTCCTATGATGTCCGCAACAATCAAATCTTCAACATACATCCCTTCATCTAGTTGACCGCCACCAGCTTGTTGTTGTGCTTCTGGTTCTATTCCGGACCCAAATAAGTCATCTGTTTTCTTCTTCCATTCATCAAGTGACTCAACACCAGGGAACTTGATTGAAGCTTTATCAAATGCAGTTGTGAAACTTTTCTTCAGCGACACCATTTGGTTGTACATTGACTCGAAGTCCTGTAAATACCCCTATTTATTCATGTAGGAAGATTACAAATATTATTTGTAACATTTTTTTAATAACAAAACAATTCATATAGCGTTTCAATTAATAAGTGTATTGAACAGTCGATTAATAGTTTACGAAATCATTTATGATAACAACAAAACACTCTATAAATACCCCTATTGTTTTCATCACAAAACCAAATTAGTATACCGTTTTGCACAATCAGTTTATATAAATCAAGTTGACTTCATTATAAATCACTATTGATTTCCCAATCCAATGAAACATACTATTATTCCGAATGTAATGAAACATACTATTAGGCAGCATGGCCTTTGCTCAAATTCGTTACTAACAATTGATGATGTGTCACTTGACACATTTTATTTACACAATAATTCTATAATAATAATTTATGTCTAATAAATGACTAATTATATTTAATATTTCCAACAATGCCCCCCTTAAATATCATGTCATTTATTCTTCACGAGTGTTGTTCGAACTTCAAACGATGATGACAAAGTCATCAGTTCCCTCGCTGCTATTTCCATTGTCTCCGTCTGAATAGTACTCAATGCTAGGATCCACATCCTCTGTTTCTTCAACATCTGATTCCTTGCAGCTTCCGGCTTGAACCGGTGCCGTAATAGCGTTTCGGTCTTCCTGTCCCTCCGGTGCATCTACCGTTTGAGGTACCTACGCCATCTTCCGCCTTGCAACCTTTTGTAACTGGAGTCTTGACGGTCACACTTCCGTACTTCCGACTCTCAATGATCGTGTACCTTCCGTACCACTTTTGAGCGAAAATAAAATATTCGTGTGGGTGTAGCAAGTATTGTTCAAGTACTGTTCAATGCAACTGTTCGGTCATAGGTTGTTAAATGGTGACGGCTGGATGGTGGTTTCGGTTAAACCGACACCTTTTTATTACATCAATAACCGCCCCTATAACCAACTTCTAACTAAACTGGTTACTGAATTACTGATTTGTCATTATGTTTCAATAATGACAAAACAGGAAATTCATTGTTGGTTATACACCTAGAAACTATACAAATCGATACCTATTTATAGATACCGAAAAGGTGTCATCGAACCATCGCAATGGTTCGGTAAAGGTTGTGATGTTTCATGAATCACATCCCTTCACTAATAACTACCTATAACTACCATAACTACCAAATTAGTTAGATAACTACCATGCCAATTGATCGATGATGTGTCACTTGACACATTTTATTTACACAATAATTCTATAATAATAATTTATGTCTAATAAATGACTAATGATATTTAATATTTCCAACAGCACAGTCCAAACTCACCTAATCTGAGTCCTCCATATTCGATCTCTGACTCTAGCCTTAACCGTCGAATGACCACACCTTTATTACCGGCCTTTGCCTTATTACGCACGGTATGTCCCATTTAATGTTATCTACATATAACAACTACATAACGAAAAAAATGAATATATTGAATTATAAAACAATAGCATTAACATACCTTATTATTTAATAATAACACTTACCACTAATGTTGTTATAGGACCATAGAAGAAGCCTTTTCATTGTGTTCTTATAGTACCGCAAACATTTGAGTATGTACTAGCACCAATTTATATCTTGGAAAGGGGTATCCGGTGATACTCGCGAAAGGACATTCAAGTCACACAACCCGTTGTACTTGCAATGTCCCATTGTGTTGCAAAATACAACGATGAAGTTTAACTTGAAGTTCCAGTCGGATATATTTGATATCATTATCTGCCGGCTCACATCTGTTGGTCGTATTAGTTCACGGTTGAACTGTTGCATCCACTCAGCTTTTACTCCAAGGCCATAGTCCTCCGTTGCACATGAATCGTATCTGATATGTCCATTAGACATCCAATCATATCTCTTATCTATTCCTCTGTGATGTGGATCGGTCCATTTGCTGTTTTGAGTGTCATTGTGTATGGATCAAAATTTAGGGCCACATGTAGTCCAATTGTTGATGGTATGCCATCCAATTTCATTCTAGCAAGTCCTCTGAAACCCATGTCAGTCATGCCTTGCAGTTGCTCATCTGACATTGAGTTTATGGCATTAAAAAGTGGGTAAGGTGTGGTCCACACTTTCATAACACATCCATGATTGGTTGGTTGGAAGTCCCTTGGTCCATGTTCAAGTTGAAGCGGTGCATTGCTGGCTTCTCCTATCGAATTCTTTTCCTTTGCTTGTTTCTTTGGCTTTTTAATTTTTCTCCTTTCAAGTACTTGTTTCTTTTTCTTATTCGAGTCCTCCAAGGAGTCTTCATCCTGTCTACCTCTTTTTGTATTGTATTTCATCTCTTAGCACACGAACGACCTGCTGCACAATAGGAATGACTTATAAAAAATGTTTGTAGGAATGACTTATAAAAAATGTTTGTAATATATAGTAACAGTGGAGTGAAGCAAGTTGTTATGAAACTCCATTATTACATAGTTTTGCACAATCAGTTCCGAAAAATCAATTTGATTTCATTATAATGCAATATTGATTTATGATAATCAACATTCTTTTGAATAATAATTTGCATTATTACATCTAAAATCAGTGATGATAATCACAATTACATGGTTTCATTATAATTCACTTTTGTTTTCTACATGAAACTACATTACTATATAGTTTTGCACAATCAGTGATGATAATCACAATTACATAGTTTCATTATAAATCACTTGAGATTTCATATATACAATGACACATATCATTATTCATATTTTCGGTAGGAATTTGTGATGAAAACGAGTAAGATCAACATATATTTCCATGAGCTAAGACAGTCTGGCTTCTCATATAGATTGTTTGGTCTAGAAAATAAACACCAAACAGATGCACAGTTTATATTTTAATATAAAATAAACAAATTCTACAACCATTATTAAGTCAACACAGCAACAGATGCACATTCTATTTTTATGATAAGAAACAAACAGATTCTTGTTAAATTTAAGCTAGCCTATTTGATTTAGCATTATGTTAGTTGGTTTGTTAGTTAAGATTTGACAGTTAAATAACTGTCAATCTGTGTGAACCGTTGTGTCGTTTGGTGAAAGGGTGGCAACCCTTCGGTGTATATATATATGTGTATGCTGTATCTGTTTGTAATTAGATGATTCAATAATAAAAAAGTCAGATATTATGTGTACCTTGCTCTAACATTGTGGTATCAGAGCGCAGAAGATGAATTCGAATCTAAACAACATCTTGCACCCTCAACTTCCCAAATTAAATAGGAAGAATTACTACCACTGGAGCATACAAATGAAAGTCTTATTTGAATCACAAGAACTATGGGATGTTGTCGATCAAGGCTTCGATGAACCAGTGGAGATCGATGAACTCACACAGGAACAAGAGGACGAATTAAGAGATTTAAGGAAAAGAGACAAAAGGGCTCTCTACATAATTTATCAGGCTGTAGATGAGATCATCTTTGAAAGGATTTCCTCCACGATTACTTCTAAGGAGGCATGGGGCATGCTTTATAGATTATATCGTGGGGAAGATAAAGTGAAGATAGTAAGGCTGCAAACTCTCAGATGTGAATTTGACAGTCTCAAAATGAAGGATGCAGAAACAGTTGAAGAAATTACAACAGGTGATCCTGTTATTAAACCAACTGCGATTAAATGGTGAGATTATAGAAGACAGAAGGGTAATTGAAAAAATACTAAGGAGTCTAACCAGGAAATTCGAGTATGTTGTAGTGGCAATTGAGGAATCTAAGGATCTTTCAACACTATCTCTGGAAAGTCTACTAGGAACGTTGCAGTCTCATGAATTGAGAATGAGACAATTTGACACCACTCCATACGAACAAGCATTTCAAATACAGGGTTCAAACAATCAAGAAAGAGGAAGGTTCTATGGAAAGGAACAAGGGGAATTCAAAAGAAACAAGGGAAAACAAGTCACTCCAGTACAGTGTTTTCACTGTCAAAAATTTGGCCACATAGCCAAATTTTGCAGAAAAAGGATAGCAGAAGAAAGGGATAATAATTTTAACATGGAAGAAGATGGCACTTTGTTTATGATCCTTAGTACTGAAGAGATACCTGTCAACAATACTTGGTATGTTGACAGTGGATGTAGCAATCACATGTCAGGAAACAAGGACGTATTTGTTTACATAGATGAGACCAAAAAGAAGGAAGTAAGGACAGGGGATGATAAAAGGTTGAGTGTACATGGAATAGGAGATATCCTAGTCGATGTTAAGAATGGACAAAAGAAGAGAATATCCAGTGTGTACTATGTACCAGGCTTAAAACATAACCTACTTAGTGTAGGACAACTTTTGGAAAAGGGGTTTGACTTACACTTCAAAGGAGAAACGTGTGAAATCAAGGATCAAAATGGAAAACTCATGGGTAAGATCAAAATGACTTTTAACAGAATGTTTTCTTTGAATTTTAAAGAAGATGTCCTGTTTTCTTTCAATCTATCCACAAAGCAATACTCCATGTTATGTAAGAAACAAACAGATTCTTACCGTCAAGAAACATGTTTCTACTAAGCAATGGACAGGTTTTCACCCTCATTTGTGGGTTTTTTTATAGCTAAATCGATCACTGTATTTTTGATCATTCTCATATTTATTTTTCATATGTTTAAGTACCAAAGTTAGGTTTATTACCAGATTCTAGCTAGTCGCAATGGCCAATTTTGAACAGGGGGCCTTGGTCGTTCACAAGAAGATTCATGAACTTCAACTTCCACTAGATCTTCAGCCGTGTTTTTGAACATGGTTTTTCTATCGCTTTTTCGAACACATGTAGAAACAAAAACTCTACATTGTTATCAACACATTAGGGTTTTTAATCGTTGAACAATATAAGAATCAGAACTTTTACGAAACCTTGACCATCCATTTTTTCGCCCTCACGAGCTTAATCTCAACGATTTTGTTCTTCAATGCCTTATTTTGCCGTTTAGGGTTTCGATTTTGTAAAACCCTTCTTCACCGATTCCATCTCCGGAGATTTCAACGATTTTGATTAGAAGTCATGAGTTTTCAACGCTAAGTGGAGATGTGTTGAGAGAAAATAGGAAATGATTTGCTTTTTGATTTGATATGATACTGATATCCCGTTTAATTCGCCGGCCAATAATCATTCTTGTCAAACAAAAAACAAATCCCAAGTTTACCCCTAAATGAAATTGCCCAGGGTATATTATACCTATTAATTACATAAAATGCCATTCCCCTTTTTAACCACTGATTTCATCTAATCAAGGGATGGGATTTGTCCCTTTATTCTTTTAAATAAGTCATATTTTCATTTGAATCCACCTCCACACACCTATACACCTTATTTATACATTCACAACATATACCGGGTGGTTTATTAACACATGCATAAGTACATGATATGAGGTTACCAATAAACAACACCCGAACATATATTATGAATACATTCATATATACACATGGGTGTAAAAACACACACACACACACACATATATATATATATATATATATATATATAACACAACATATAAACAAATAAGTTCAATCGTGGTTAGCAACCAACACGGACCGAATAATACATAAAATACAACACATGTACAAATATAACACATACAAATAAACATGTAACACATGCGGATGAGAAAAATAGAAAAAAATGTTTTTTGTTGCTAATCCGTCACTAATTAGAGACGGAATTTAGAATCCGTCACTAATATGTCGCTAATTAGTGATGGATTAGCGACGTAAAACATTTTTTTCTATTTAAAAATAATTAAAAATGAAAATCCACGTATCTGTCGCTAATCCGTCCCTGTTAGCGACGGACACGTGGGTTTTCATTTTTAATTAGATTTCGTCGCTAATCCGTCACTAATTAGTGACATAATGTATTTCATCAGTAATCCGTTGCTAATTAGTGACAGACTTGTTTCCATCGCTAATCCGTCACTAATTAGTGACGGAATTTTCCGGTCACTGATGCCTCTTTTTCTAGTAGAGGGAGCTTGTTTTAGATCTCCATTTGTGATTAAGATTAATTAACTGAACTACATGTTTCGGTTAATGTCTATATAAGGGAAAATCGAGATTGTCGGAGCTTGTTGACAGCTAGAGTTAGTTTGGACTTGTTTTACCATTTTTCGCCATAGAAATCAATGATATCTAAAGTGTGATATTGTTGAGATTTTTAATTATATTGTTTTAATTAGTATGATTACTTTTAGTAATCTCAAATTGATTCACACCCACGATTTTACCAAAAGTGTAGAAGTGGAACAATAGTCACGACCAATCCCTATTGATACACTTGACTTACCACTAGTACAATCAGATGGTGTTTGTTTTTTTGGAGGTGCTGAAGTATGAAGTCTTATATCACTTTTGATTGATAAGAAGTGGTGTTGTAGTCTGAAATCAAAATCAATAAGGCTATATTTAGCAAACTAGTTTATAAGTTAGTTGATGCCTGAAAAACTACCTGATGAACAAATTATGTTTGACAAAAACTAGCTTATAAGCATGTAAAATGACCAAAAATTAATTTTTGAAAGAATAGTGAATTCCAAATATTTTATGATATAATTCAAATAAATTTATAATAATATAATATAAAACAAATTTCTAGTAATATGATATGTTAATTAATACAAACGAGATAGTAAAGAAAAGTTAAATGATATAATATGTTAATTGAAATAAATTTAAAATTGATGATTATATATACCGGGTCTCGTTCATGAAAACCGCAAAAAATGAAAAACTGGTAGCACATGTGCATACTTGTAATTTGTAACATGTACACGTGCATTATGAAAGTACATAAAAACCAAAAAATAACTTAGTTACTTGTATGCACATGTGCATACCGTCCTGATATCAATGTGTTCCTCAACTATTCATTTATTTTTGTTTTTCCCATGAACCTCCCTCTATATATACTATAAATTTCTAATTGTTTAAAACAAATTTTAGAAAAAATCTACATTAATCTATTATTTATATTAACCATTTTATATATACTATGAATAACAATAAAATTGGTCAAAATCACATATCCTAATTAAATAATTTTTTTACAAAAGTATATTAATAATTAAATTAAATATTTTATTAAAATAATTTAACATAGTTTAATTATCAATAAAATAAAATAAGGCCTTGTTTGTTTTTTCAATTTCAGCTTTTAATACCACTTATCACTTATTCGGTCAGACGTTTTTAAATTCAAATTGTTTGTTTTTTCTATTTTTTCAGACCCACTTATCACTTAAAGTGATCTGGACAAAAAAGTGGTAAGTTAACCTCTTATTTCCTCTTATTCCTTCTTATTCCTTCTTATTCCCTCACTCGCCTCCTGTTCTTTCACCTCCAGTTCTATGAAGAGTATCTCTCTAATCCAAATCTGCAAGAGTCAATCTCCAATTAAACTTTTTGGCCTAAATTGAGTGCAAAGCTAGTCGATCTTCCCAATTAAACTCATGTTCTTTCACCTCCTGTTTTGATTTCGTCCCTGTGGCAGATTAATTTCTTGAACTCTTTTTACGATTTCAGTTTATTGGATCATTCCCTCTGCTGGGTTGAGGTAGTTATTTGAACTCATCAACTCTGATTCATGTTTTTTAGGATTTTTAGTGCACTCCAAATACACTTCTGCACTCGAAATACACTTCTGTTGCTCATCAAACCGAGTTCTTGTTTTTAGGGTTTTAATGCGCTCACTCTACTTCTTATCTGATTATAAAACTAATTCATCTCAATATTTCACATATTTTCTTCCAATTCCTATATATTTTGTATTAAATCTCATCTGGATTCTTGAATTCTTGTAAAAGTTCAATTTTTAGGGTTTTAATGCACTCAAGAAGTTGCTTGAATGGTGGGTCCTCAAATTCCAATACGTATTGCATCAATCCTCATCTGGAAGTTCAAATATTTTGTAACGATGATAAGTAAATATGTGAAAAGAAATACATACATTTGGTTGCCTCTTTTGCATCAGATTCATGGGTTTGACAAGGAATGAAGTTTCTGGCACGGATACAGATATTAGCTACAGACCCCTCAATCTCAAACACAATCAACAACAATGATATATAAAGTGATGGTGGATATATTGTTTGGTATTTGATATATTGTTCATTTGTTTGGTATTTGATATATTATTTATATTTCAGACTTCAACACCAAAAAACAAACAGTCTTTTTTATTCAGATTTCAGACTTCAACACCACCACTTAAGAATCAGAAGTGAAATCAGATTTCAGACTTCAGCACCACTTAAAAAACAAACGCCACCTAAGTGTAACTTTATTTTTTCTATTTGACTTACATAAATATTTTCAGAATTGTTATATTCGCCTTTTGATATCTAAATATATTAAATGATAATTAAAAAAATATTTGATATAGTTAATAACATTTATAAATAATTAATAATTAATAATTATAAACTAATTAATAATGTATAATTAAAATCAATTAATAATTTTTAATTAATTTTAATTACTATAAATATTTATGAATTAATACGTACGTACTTACCAAAAAAATAAACTAGCTTATACAATGCCTAAGACCGTTTGTTTTTATAAATTGACAAACGAATTATCTATTTTATCCCTTCAAATGCTATACTATTGAATTTATAAAACCATCAATTTATTTTAACTAAATTATAATACTGTCTAATTTTACACGTTCAAAAATCAACTAAAATACATGAACCGATCCAAACACAATAGGAAATATGAACAAAGTCACAACGTGTCTTTGCAAATTCTTGGCAATAATCAAATCTCTTCCATTCGCTCAAAGTATCATGCACAACCATACACATTGATCAAGATGTTGTATATTTTGATATCCGGTACATATGGTCGGTTCCATAACTGCCACTACTACAGAAATGACTTTTATACGCGCCATATGTGATTTCATTGTTGGTTTCAATTCGTACCCACTTCATCTCCTCAAATACTAATCGATTACGCATTTAAAGAAAAAACACTATCAAGAGTAAGATTAGATTACTATGGAAAAACAAGGAAGCTTCTGTTTCGACTATTGCCATTGCCATCAGCTTCAAAAGCTCCACATACAAAGATAAATTTACTCCATCGATCCCATCCCTCTGTCTATCACTTTTGTTGGCATAATAAATTAACTTGCATGTTTGTTGTATATAATGGTGTCTAGGTTCATGTAACCACATAAAAATATGAGAAGTCTAGAAATTTGAGAAATAAAAAGTTCGTTGAGTTTATTTCAGTGGTACATGTAGGAGTAAATGATTTACCTATAAATATCTTTCATTTTAAGTGTGAATAGTATTGAGAACAAGTAAAAGAGAGACTTCAAAGTAAATAAGTTTATTCTTTATCTATTCTTCATATTTGTTCCTTATTCAACAATTGGGATCAGAGCTTTGTTCGATCAATATGAACAACTCTAATATTTCTCTTTTGTTTGTCCCTCAACTAACAAAAGAAAACCACGGTAAATGGAGTATACAAATGAAGGGCCTTCTTGGATCTCAAGAAGAAAGAGAGTTAGTTGAAAATGGATATACTAAGTTGAAAATGAGGAAGAATTATCACAATTTCAAAGGGAGAATCTAAGAAGATAAAGAAGAAAACGTTAGCAAGCTTTGTTTTGGATATACCAAAGAGTACAATCGTATTAAGCCCCTTGGGAGAAAATAGCTTGTGCCATTTTGGCAAAGCAAGCAACGAAGATTTTGGAAACTTCATTCAAAGGAGATGATAAGGTAAAAAGAGTTCGGTTGCAAACTCTTCGAGGAGAGTTGGAAATCTTGCGTTAAACAGAGTTAGAATCCGTTTCCTCGCAAGTATTGTCTATAGTTAACCAATTAAAAAGAAACGACGAACATATGGAGGATATTCGTGTCATAGAGAATATCCGGCCAAACAAGCTCATGAAGAAAGATTAAATAAGACGAAGAAGGAAGTAGTTTTGGATCAAGCACTCCGGTCAAAGTTGTCTCTAAAGGAGAAGAAGGAAGATTTCAAAAACCAAAAAGGTGGATTCCGTGGTCGTGGAAGAGGAGGACCTTTTCAAGGAGCAGGCTCAAATTAATGCTCGAGAAAGAGGTTATAATTGGAATGAAGCAAATCAAACTCATAATTTAAGAGGTTCACAAAAAGGACATGGACGTGGAAATCAAAGAGGAAGAGGTCGTGGTTATATTGAATGTTCCAATTGCTACAAACCTGGTCATTTGGCATGTAAATGTTGATACAAAGAAGAACAAAAACATGATGCTAATGGGGTGTCTAGCCATAGGAACGAAGTGCATCATAATCAAGATACTTTGTTGTTTCATGTCTCATGGTGTAGATTGTGAAGATGTCGGGCACTGTCGTACATAGACAGTGGTGCTAGAAAACATATGACAGGTAACAAAAATTTATTTTCCAATTTGTTTGAAAAGTAACTTTGGAGAAGTTAAAGTTGGAGATGGAAGATCATACAAAGTTAATTGGTATGGTGAATTGGAATTTAAAACAAAACAAGGAACTATTGAAAAGATGTCTGAAGTTTATTTTGTTCCTGACTTAAAAAACAATTTGCTAAGTGTTGGCTATCTTTTGAAGAAGGGGTATGACATTAATTTCCATGACCTGACTTGTTACTTGTCAAGGAAAAATAAGCTTGTTTCTAGAGTTCGAGTTACTTCCAATAATATTTTCTCACACTCTTCGAGATCAAAACATGTCTTGTTTTGTTGTTGTTTGTAACACACCGACTTTTAATCAAGGAAAAAGAGTGGATTGGACAGTGTCTCACGTGGGTGGCCGTGCGAGTGAAGCCGCACCAAGAGCCGCGTGGAGCTCTGTTCCATCGATACTCCAGAGGCCAACACGTCTCCTGTGCGGGTTCAATTTCACCACCATTCGTGCGCATCCTCAACGATTTAAAAAGGGAAATCAACCTCTTTCTCATTTACTTCCTCCATCTACTTTCTCTCACTTTCTCTCAGAGTTCTCTCCTCACCAAATACTCCTGAAGATCGATCAAAGAAGCATCCAAACCATCATCCACCACATTTATTGCAAAAATCAAACTTCTTCAATCAAAGATTTCAACCAAGGATCTCAAGTCTCAAGATCATCTTCTTCCTCCATCCTCTTATAGGGTATTTACAAGTTTCTAGGGTTTTTCTATAAAACCTAGATTGTGAGTTTTCTAACCATTTTAAAATAAGATACATGTCTTTACATGCTTTCTATTATCATATCTTGTTCCTTCTCATCATGTTAATCACCTGATAAGTTTAACCCATATTTCTACATTTGGTAATTTTTGGAGTTTTGGTCATTTTTCATTATATGGGCTTTGTTAAGGTTATTGTTGGCAAGTTTTGAGATATGTTTCTATGATAACATGAGGTTGATGGATATTGTTGGTAAACTCATATGATTTAGGGTTTTTAGACATAAATTGGGATTTGAATTATATGGGGGCTTATACATGTATCTTTACTCGATGTGGGATATAGTGATATATGTTGTATGTATTGAATGAACCATGAGTAGGCACTAGGAGGATATAGTCTTAGGGTGCCACCATGATGGTATGCACCTAGACCTCCACCATTTGGAGTAATGCTTGGGAGGTAGTCTTTAAATGTGTTGGGCCTTCAGGATGTTGCTCATGCGAGTGAACATCAATGTACATTGACTTGAGGTGAAACTCATTGATGTGATGGGTCTCCCCCATTGATTCCTTTATGGCTCTGGTTTCTTGTAAATTGTTTAAATGATTATGCCATGCTATTATTCAACTCACTAGGCTCGTTTGGCCTAACACTTGATTGGTTTGATATGTATCTCAGGTTTTAGCGGGGCGACCGCCAATGAGGTTTAGTAGACCTTAGATGTGAGCTCGGGAGCATTTTTGGGATGCCAAGTACAGAAGATACACCTTTTGGGAGATTTGGTTGACAACTTGGTATAATTTCTTTCCTAGATAGGATTTAGATTAAAGGGTTGCTACCCCTCATTGTATACTTGTTAAAAACTTGTACTTAAAACAGGTGTGAACTATTCCCTTTTTGGGAAAGCTCGTGCTTTGGCATTAAGTGTTATACCACATTTCCTTTTTCGGAAATTTTGTTATTCACAATTTTTGGGGTGTTACAAGTTGGTATCAAAGCTTTAGTTTAAGTGAACTAGGTGTCGACTCTAGTATACCTAGACTTAAGCTGTTTGTGCCGATAGTATCACTGTCCATATGGGTAGAACATTCCTAGGTGGGGAGAGTATTAGGACCACGTAAATGAATTGGTTAAGAAATTGTGATGATGGTAACAAGGACTCTTATGTAATGTACGTTTACGATTTCACTTGGCCAGTGATATTATGAATTTATAAATACGTGATCGTGTTTGAAATTGTTATTATGCTGATTGGTCATTGTAGTAGTACGTACCAAACCGATTGTCTTTTAAAGAATTAACCGGTATGATCTTTATCGTGTGTGACAGTTCACAATGGTGAATACGAGGAGTCGAATTGGGGCTCCCGACGATGCTAATGAGGCGAGTGTAACCGCCCCAGAAACTTCGAGATGATCAAATCCGACGATAATCCCAAATGATCCGCACATTCCCGCTATGTTGGAGGGAATTATTGATGAGGTTCCTCAAGTGAACCTAGAAACCAAGAACCCGGTCATCCAAGAAGTGGACCCCCAATCGGTCCTACTAGCTAGTATCATGCAGATGATGAACTCTACGATGGACAAGTGGGAGGAAAAATTCATGAAGATGCTAGAGGACCGTGATACAAGAAATCGGAGGCCCAAAGTGGTAGGAGACAATGCGGTGATTGGTTCGGATGCTACCAATAATGCGCTTGGGATAGAAGAGCATGCGGTAAGAACGGAAAAGAATAAGGAAGAGGGTTGCTCCTACAAATCCTTCTTATGTAGCTGACCTACAGAATTCTCCGGACAACCAATCCAGCGGTATGTATGAACTGGATACAAGAGGTGGAAATGGCATTTACGTCGAGTGAATGCGGAGACTCCCAAAGAGTCAAATTTGCATCACAACTTCTGAGAGGGGAGACATTGAGTTGGTGGAACGTCACTCGAACATCGCTTACTCTAGAGGTTTTGGCCAAGCTCACTTGGCCAACCTTCAAGAAGAAGATAATGGACAAATATTGCAACAAAAGAGCTCTTGACAAAATAGAGGAAGAGTTTTAGAATTTAAAGAAGGGCAATCTGTCTGTTGCCGACTATTCGAAGTAGTTCATGGAGAAGCTCAGTCTAGTTGAGCATTTGGAGACTGATGAGAGGTCGGAGATAAGGGCATATTTGAGAGGTTTACCGGCGGAGATAAAGACAGGTGTTAGAAATGCCCGGGTGAGTACGTTGCAAAAGGTCATTGAGGAGTCCCAGTTCGTGGAAGATGACATAATTCAAGAGAGAGAATAGAAGAGACAACAGGGAGAGAAGCGGAAATGGGAAGGGACAACCGGGCCCACTCGACCATCCAAACCCTTTAACGGGGGGAGGAACATGGAACCATGACGTGAGGCGAGGTGGTGCCTCAAGTGTAAGAGTAAGCATTTCGGGCCTTGTAATCCGAAACCTTTCTCTAATACTGCTGAGTGCTTTAAGTGTGGACAGAAGGACCACATGAGTAGGAATTTCCTTTCCCGGGGGGTTTACTATGAGTGTCGGGAACCAGGGCACATCAAGAGAGATTGTCCCAAGCTGGCGAGGGGACCTCAAGGGGTCTCACGCGGGGTCGTACCAAAGAAAGAGATTCCACCGAAGGCGCCAAGTCCGACCTTCCAAATGACGGAGGATGAAGCGAGAGCAACGACGGATGTTGTGTCGGGTACGTTTCTAGTAAACTCTCTACCTACCAGTATTTTGTTTGATTCCGGTGCGGACCGTTCCTTTGTGTCTACCTCTTTTTGCAGGAATTTCACCACTCTTGTTAGCTTGTTAACTGATGCTCTAGCAGTAGAGGTAGCCAATGGGGAGCACATGTTAGTGTGGGAATGCTTTGTTGGGTGCACCTTAGAATTAGATGGGGAGTCCTTTGTAATAGATTTGTTACCGACGGGTATCGGGGGGTTTGATGTGATGGTGGGGATGGATTGGCTAACTAAGCATGACGCCGGTATATTTTGCTCCAAGAACATAATTAGAGTACCCTTGCCGAAGGGTGGTGAAGTTATAATCTACAGGGAGAAGAATCGGAAGACCAACACGATCATCTCGACAATCAAAGCACGGAAGAGGCTAACGAAGGGGTGTACGTCCTACTTGGCCTACGTGATCGATGTAAAATTAGAAAAGAAAAAAGTGGAAGATGTAGATGTGGCGTGCGATTACCCGGATGTCTTTCCGAAAGATCTACCCGGGTTACCACCGGAACGTCAAGTGGAGTTCCATATCGACCTTACTCTGGGTGCCGCTCCAAGTGCTCACGCTCCTTATCGTCTAGCCCCGACAGAGATGCAAGAAATAATGACACAACTACAAGAACTTCTCGAGAAATGATTCATACGACCGAGCTCGTCGCCATGTGGAGCTCCAGTTTTATTCGTGAAGAAGAAGGACGGGTCTATGCGGATGTGTATCGACTACCGTGAACTCAATAAGGTCACTGTAAAGAACAAGTATCCACTTCCTCAGATCGACGACCTCTTCGATCAAATGCAAGGGGCATGATGTCTCTCCAAGATAGATTTGCGGTCCGATTACCACCAAGTGCGGGTGAAGGAGAGCGATATTCTGAAGACGACATTTCGGACAAGATACAATCATTATGAGTTTCTAGTCATGCCATTTGGGTTGACTAACGCTCCGGACGTATTTATGGATTTGATGAACCGAGTATGTCGACCTTTCTTGGAAAAATCGGTTATAGTCTTCATCAATGATATTCTGATTTATTCGCAAGAAGAGGTCGAACACCGACAACATTTGCGGGAGGTTTTGAAGATTCTTCGGAAGGAAAGGTTGTTCGCGAAGTTCTCAAAGTGCGAGTTTTGGTTACAAGAGGTCCAATTCTTGGGTTATGTGGTATCCAAGGATGGAGTGAAGGTAGATCCGGCGAAGATTGAAGCAATGATGAGTTGGGAGCCACCGACGAGTCCAACGAAGACAAGAAGCTTTTTGGTATTAGCCGGTTACTACCGACGGTTTATTCAAGACTTATCGAAGATCGCCTCTCTGCTTACATCGTTGACAAGGAAGAACGTTAAGTTCTTATGGACCGAAGTTCAAGAAAAAGCTTTCTGAACTCTTCAAAAGAAACTGTGCGAGGCACCAATTCTATCCTTACCTGAAGGATCTGACGACTTTGTGGTTTATAGTGACGCCTTCAAACTGGGTCTTGGGTGTGTCTTAATGCAAAGAGGAAAAGTGATTGCTTATGCATCGCGACAACTCAAAGACCGCAAGAAGAATTACGTTACGCACAACTTGGAGCTAGCGACGGTGGTATTTGCCTTGAAACTATGGTGACACTATCTCTATGGGACAAAGTGTATACTATTTACCGACCACAAGAGTTTAAAGTATATATTTGACCAAAAGGATCTCAACATGCGGTAAAGAAGATGGCTAGAGCTTTTGAAGGACTATGATTGCAAATTTCTTTATCACCCCGGTAAGGTCAACGTGGTGGCTGATGCTTTGAGCCGAAAGAGTTATAGGAGCAAAGTCAAGATAACCCTTACTAGAATTGATGTGATATCAGGCCTAGTGGAGGACATCAAGGTGAGTCAAGCCGAAGCACTTCGTGAAGAGAACCTCAAAGCCGAGATCATGGCGAAGCAACGGGAGTTACTAATGGAAGATAGTCGTGGCCTCAAGTTATTCCAAGGGAGGATTTAGGTACCGAAAATTGGAGGAAACCGTGAGTTGCTCTTGGCGGAAGCTCACAAGTCCAAGTACTCTATACATCCCGGTAGCACTAAGATGTATAGAGATTTGAAGCTACATTATTGGTGGCCGGTGATGAAACTCGATGTGGCCAACTATGTGGAAATATGCGTCACATGCCTTCAAGTCAAAGAGAAACATCAAAAGCCTTATGGGAGTTTGCAACCACTAGCCATCCCGGAATAGAAGTCAGAGCATATCACTATGGACTTCGTTACTAAGTTACTGAGGACCTTGCGGGGACATGACACTGTTTGGGTGGTGGTGGATCGGCTCACAAAGAGCGCACACTTTTTGGCGATGCGAGATACGTTGTCGATGGACAAATTATCTAAGCTCTATATTGATGAAGTAGCGTCACGTCATGATGTTACACTATCCATAGTGTTGAATTGGGATAGTCGGTTCACTTCCAAGTTTTGGGACGTCTTACAGAAAAAGTTGGGCACGAGAGTCAAGTTGAGCACGACTTACCATCCTCAAACTGATGGCCAAAGTGAGACGACGATTCAAACTCTCAAGGACATGCTCCGGTCTTGTCTCATAGACTTCGGGGGAAATTGGGATTCACATCTACCCTTAGTGGAGTTCGCCTACAATAATAGCTACCACTCGAGCATTGGGATGGCACCATTCGAGGCACTGTACGGACGGAAATGTAGAACACCGATGTGTTGGCTTGAGGCGGGAGAAAAACAGTTTGCGGGACCGGAGATCGTGCAAGAAACGACGGACAAGGTAAAAGGCATCCGAGAGAGTTTGAAGGCGGCCCAAGATTGTCAGAAAAGTTACGCAGACAAGAAGCGGAGATCGATCGAGTTCCAAGTGGGGGAGAGAGTCATGTTGAAGGTATCCTCGTGGAAAGGGATTATTCGTTTTGGGAAACGCAAAAATCTTAGTCCTCGCTTCCTCCCGACTTTTAATCAAGGAAAAAGAGTGGATCGGATAGTGTCCCGCGTGGGTGGCCGCTTGAGTGAAGCCGCACCAAGAGCCGTGCAGAGATCTGTTCCCTCGATACTCCAGAGGCAGGTGCGTCTCCCCGCGCGGGTTCAATTGCCCCACCATCCGCGCATAGCCTCTGATGATTTAAAAAGGGAAATCAACCTCTTTATCATTTACTTCCTCCATCTACTTTCTTTCAAAGTTCTCTCCTCACCAAATACTCCTCAACATCGATCCAAGAAGAATCCAAACCATCATCCACCACCTTTATTGCAAGAATCAAGCTTCTTCAATCAAATATTTCAACCAAGGATCTCAAGTCTCAAGATCATCTTCTTCCTCCATCCTTACTTCTAGGGTTTTTGCAATTTCTAGGGTTTTTCTATAAAACCTAGATTGTGAGTTTTCTAACAATTTTAAAATGAGATACATGTCTTTATATGCTTTCTATTATCATATCTTGTTCCTTCTCATCATGTTAATCACCTGATAAGTTTAACCCATATTTCTACATTTGGTAATTTTTGGAGTTTTGGTCATTTTTCATTATATGGGATTTGTTAAGGTTATTGTTGGCAAGATTTGAGATATGTTTCTATGATAACATGAAGTTGATGGATATTGTTGGTAAAATCATATGATTTAGGGTTTTTAGACCTAAATTGGGATTGGAATTATATGGGGGCTTATACATGTATCTTTACTTGATGTGGGATATGTATAGTGATGTATGCTGTATGCACCTAGACCTCCGCCATGAGGAGTAATGCCTGGGAGGTAGTATTAAGATGTGTCGGGCCTTCGATATGTTGCTCATGTGAGTGAACATCAAGGTACATTGACTTGAGGTGAAACTCATTGGTGTGATGGGTCTCCTCCATTGATTCCTTTATGGCTCTGGTTGCTTGTAAATTGTTTAAAGGATTATGGCATGGTATTATTCAACTCACTAGGGTCGTTTGGCCTAACACTTTATTGGTTTGATATGTATCACAAGTTCTAGCGGCATGACCGCCAATGAGGTTTAGTTGACCTTAGATGTGAGCTTGGGAACATTTTTGGGACACCAAGTATAGAAGATACACCTTTTGGGAGATTTGGTTGACAACCTGGTATAATCTCTTTCCTAGATAGGATTTAGATTAAAGGGTTGTTACCCTTCATTGTTTACCTATTAAAAACTTGTACTTAAAACAGGCGTGTATTGTTCCCTTTTTAGGAAATTTCGTGTTTTGGCATTAACTGTTATACCACATTTCCTTTTTCGGAAATTTTGTTAGTCCCAATTTTTTAGGTGTTACATTGTTGATAAAGGAGTTTCCAAGTTATGGCATGATAGATACGGTTACTTAAACTATCGAGATTTGGAGAAGCTTTCACAGAAAATGATGGTAAGAGGTTTGCCTAAAATTGATAGTCTTGTTGATGTTTGTGAAGCGTGTCATTTTGGAAAGCTACGTAAAAATTCTTTTCCTTCTCAATCCTCTTGGAAAGCTAAAAGGCCATTAAAACTTATTCATTCAAATCTTTGTGGTTCGATGACAATTCATCTTTGGGAGGTAACCGTTATTTTATCTCTTTAATTGATGATTACTCACGGAAAGTTTGGGTGTATTGTTTGAAAGAAAAGTCAGAATCTTTTCAAAAATTCAAATATTTCAAAGCAAAAGTGGAGAATATTACAACACTAAAGATAAAGACTTTACAGACAAACCGTGGTGGTGAATATTTTTCTAAAGATTTTGAGAAATACTGCAATGACAACAACATTCAGCATGAGATGACTGTCTGTTATGCACCACAACAAAATGGTGTGTGTGAAAGAAGGAATAAAACAATTATGGAGATGGATAGATGTTTACTTAAAAAGGAGAGGTTGCCGAGAAGTTTTTGAGATGAAGTTGTTTCTTGTGCAGTTTATCTAATTAATAGGTCACCCTTTTTCTTGTGGAGTTTATCTAATTAATAGGTCACCCGACAAGGATCTTGGAGAATTATACGCCACGTGAAGCATGGTATGGTACAAGACCTAGTGTTCAATGTTCATCATCTAAAAATGTTTCAGAGTGTTGCTTACTCTGATATTCCGGATGCAATGTGGTCTCTAGGAAATGTATCCTTAAAATCAATAAAGGAATATAGCATACAAGTATACATGCCAAACGAGTATCGTTTTGAAAACAAGTAATAAAGTGGTACTAAGTACTGAATATCGATCCTACAGAGACAATTAAAGCAAGCGGTTAATCCAAGTCAGCTTAAAAGGTGATTTCAATGAGAGAACTCGAAGGAATAATCCTTGAGTGAGTTCACAACTTTGAAATTGGTTTATAATAGTAAAAGAAATGCATGGGTGTAAGTTCAGGCTGTAGTTTAGCAACAATGTGTTTAGGTAGATTGCTACAACATGATGTTGCAACATTGGTTCTCGACCTCACTACTGAAACGATCAATCCTTTTTCAAGGTTCAGATGGGAATATGTACTGGTAGTACCATGCATTCGGGTAATCTTATTGTTCTTTTCATATAGTTCACATATGTTAAGATTGATACGGTCCATCATAACCACTATAACATTTCAGTGTTCTAAAATTTACGTTGGCTTGCATTCAAGTCCAACTCATCTAAATAGAACAACATACGTCACATTGTTAAGAAATACTTAGATGAAACTTAGAAACAAGGGGTGAATAGTAAGGTGGATAGCCAATAGTGAAAGCAATATTCCACTACCACATAAGCCTTTATCTCCCAAACCTTTACTTACACCCAAGCTAGGGGTATTAGCCATCATCGCTTGAAAATAAATACAAGACATAATATTAAACTTGAAATATAAATGCATGAACAATAAAGTACCAAAATCTTTTAGATTAAAACTAATAAAGATGACAATATGTTGGGAACTGAAGATTTGTTTAAGTATGATTACTGCTGCCAGTACAACATGGTTACTACTGCTGAGCCAAATTACTACTGCTTGTAGAAATTAATACTGCTAAGCATAGTTACTACTGCTGGTGAAGATTAATACTGCTCAGAGTGTTAATGCTCCTATGACTTAATACTGCTTATGTGATAATCTTGGTAAGCCGCGCAGATCAAGGTTTGAAGATAATCATGGAAGGTTGAAGTTAATTATGGAAGAATATACTGAAGATCTTTTATATTTTGTAATTATCTTTTATTTTCAGTATATGTATAGAATTATTCAGAATAGTTTGTTAGACGAGTATTCTAAACTTTTGTTTTGAGAGAGAATTGACCTCAATGTTTACAACCCTAGTTCTAGAGAAGTAGAATTCGTCTTGGTGAGCCTGTTCATCAAGATTGAGGTTTTGTGTGAAAGCTTGTAACTTTAATCATTCAATAAAGTTTACAAGTTGTGATTTCTACTTTACTGTTACATAGATATTTGAATATTAAAGTGTTTTTCCGCAACTTCTTTAATATTGTTTCTGAGTTTCATTATTTTTGTTAAAAATCAGATCCTGACAAGTGGTATCAGAGCCTAGTATTCTCAGAAACCTTCATTCATCATGGACAACACAGTTGAATCAAACAATACTCTTGTTTCAAAGGTTCCCATGCTCAAACCTAATGAGTTTGACATGTGGAAAATTAGGATCAAGCAGTACATCCTCCTTACAAACTTTTCTATGTGGGACATTGTTGAGAATGGTCCCTCTGCTGAAGGTAAAATTGGACAAGATGGAAGAAGACCACCTCCAAAAACTGATGTTGAGAAGAAAGTGAGACAATTGGAGATGAAAGCCTTAAGCACCCTGTTTTTGGCCATTCCTAATGAGTATCAACATCAGTTTCACCACTGCACTGATGCTCAGATTCTATGGAATGCTCTAGAGAAGAGATTTGCTGGCACCAAGAGCACTAAGAGGAATCAAAGGGATATTCTCAAGCAGCAATATGAAAATTTTACATCTTCAAAGAATGAGTCTATGACTCAAAAGTTTGATAGATTCAATAAGTTAATTGGTGAGTTAGCTACTGTTGGAGTCCAGATGGAACAAGATGATGTCAACCGAAAGTTCCTCAAATCTCTTGGAGATGAATGGACCATGTACATTGTTTCATTCAGACAGAATGACAAATTGGAAGAAAAGGAACTGGATGATCTGTACAATGATCTGAGAGTGTTTGAATCTGAGGTGGAAGAAAAGAAGAAGCCTACTGGATATGTTCATAATGCTGTACTCCTATCAGCATCAACTGATTCTACTGCTAACCCTGAATCAGTTAATGCTGCTAATGGAGTAAATCAAGAAAAAAACAATGAATCTGTTTTTGAAGCCTTTCTTTCCAGCCATGGTAACTCCTCTTTAATCAATGATGACTTGGAACAACTTCATCCTGATGATCTTGAAGAGATGGATATTAAATGGCAGATGACCATGCTTTCTATGAGGGTGAAGAAGTTCATCAAGAGGACTGGGAGGAACAACTTCTCCCAAAGAAGAGAAGATGGAGCAGGCTTTGATAAGTCAAAGGTGGAGTGCTACAAGTGTCATATGAAAGGACACTTTGCCAGGGAATGCAGAACTGGAGTGTCTCACAACAATCACCAACAAGCTCAGACTGGAAGCTTCAACCAGAACATAAACTTTGCTCAAGCTCTTGTTTCTCAACAAGGAATGGGGTTTGACTGGAGTGATCAAGCAGAAGAGGCCATTCAAAATCAAGCTCTCATGGCAGAGGTATCTGATCTTCCAACTGAGGTACTCTCTAATCTCTGTTCTCAAACTTGTATAGACACTGTTAAAGGGTACATGGATCACAACCAGAGTATGAGTGATGACCTTAAGAGGTTAGAAAAGGATAGAAAAGACTATGTGAAAATTGTTGAGAGGTTTGAGTAACAAATTAAAGGGTTCCAAGCCAATGAACTTCAACACACATATGATACAAATTACTGGAAGTGGGAGAAAAATGAGCTAGAAATCCAACTGACAAAGTCTAGAGTGGAGAATGAAAAGTTGAGAGGAGAGCTAGCCAAGGTTAAGCTAGATGTGGAAAAGTTTTCATATGCTTCTAAAGCCATGGAATCAATTCTAAAGGTCCAAATCCATGGTAAGCTTAAACCAGGAATTGGGTACAATACCACACCACCACCATACAACAATAACTACATCCCTCCTAAATCAGACTTGCTAGAGACCAAGGATAGGAAGGACTTGCATGAGGGAGCCACTAAGATAGATCCTTTAGATGAAGTAGTTGTTGAGGAAAAGACTGAGAAAGAAGCTGGTAAGAGTAAGGATAATACTGTGAGTGGTGAGATTCCCTTAGAAAATAACATTCTTACCAATGAGGGTGGTAGAAGGGATTGGGTCAAATCTGATGACGTAGAGAAGACTGAGGGAAAGTCTAAAAAGGTCCATTACAAGCAGACTATAGTTGTGAATCCTGTTCTTTGCAAACTGTGTGCGAGTAATAAGTCTAAGCCCCTAAAACATGATAAAAGGAGGGGCAATCAAAGAAATTGGAATAATCAGTGGGCTCAGAAACAAGGAGTTGATCTGAGTAGAATCATCAGACCAAAACCTTGTTTCATATGTGGCAAAATGAACCATCTTGCCAAGCACTGTTATTTTAATCCTATTAACTAAAGGATAAATTTTCAAAGATCTGTGCAAAAACCCTTTGGTTATAGGAAGGATGAAAGGAACCATGTGGCTAAGAAATCTGTTAAATCTAAAAGCCACATGAAGAAAAAAACTGTAAAAGAGAGTGTCAAGATGTGGGTTCCCAAAAGCACTAAACTGTTAGTACTGCTACCACAAATAGTGCTGCCGACAAAGATAGTGCTGCCAGAAGCAATACTGCTGCTATCAATGTTAGTGCTGCTGAGAGTATTAGTACTTCTAAAACTAACATTGTTTGTACTTCATCAGATGTTAATACTGCTAACTCTGTTAGTGCTTCTAACAAGGTTAGTACTGCTAAAACTGTTAGTGCTGCTAACTCTGTTAGTACTTCTAAATTAGTACTGCTTCTAGTGTTTGTGCTTCTAGACCAATCATCTTGACAAAGTATTCCAGTAAAGAGTATTCTAAATTTAAAAATCTCATCAAAAAGGAGTGTAAGTACTTTGATGAGAAAGGGAGGCCCAAGACCACTTTGGCTTGGGTTCCCAGTCAATACTAATTGATTTATCTTATGTGCAGGGCAACCAACAGCTCAAGGGAAAGAGCATTTGGCATGTTGATAGTGGTTGCTCTATGCACATGACAGGGAACATGGCTTGCCTCAAGAATTTCAAGAAAATTGATGGAGGGCAGGTTGCCTTTGGTAATACTCCAGATGGAGGTAAGATTAGTGGTAAGGGAGATGTAACAAAAGGTAAGATGACCTTTGAAGATGTTTACTATGTTGAGCAGTTAAGATACAACCTGTTAAGTGTATCACAGGTTTGTGACAAAAAGCATAGTATATTATTCACTGATTCAGAATGCATTATCCTTGCTCCTGGATTCAAGGTAGTTGATGAAAAGATGATACTACTAAGAACTCCTAGAAAGGATAATGTCTAATATTTGGATATGGAAAATGTTTCAAATGATTCATCCCTAAACTGTCTTGTTTCGAAAGCCTCTTTGGATGAATCATCACTTTGGCACAAAAGGATGTGTCACATGAACTTTAAAACAATGAATAAACTTGTTAAAAACAACCTTGTAAAAGGTCTGCCTTCAAAAGTATTTTCATGTGATGATCATTGTGTTGATTGTCTCAAAGGCAAACAACACAAAACTTCTCATAAGTCCAAAGAGTTGAACACAATTTCTTCTTCTCTTCAGTTGTTGCATATAGATCTGTTTGGTCCTTCAAATGTCATGAGCATAGGTAAGAAATCATACTGCTTAGTTATTGTTGATGATTACTCTAGATTTACTTGGGTATATTTTCTAAGGACTAAGGATGAGATAAGTGGACTGATCAAATCCTTTATTCTAAGAATTGAAAACCAAACTAATCAAAAGGTAAAAGTCATTAGGTCAGATAATGGTACTGAATTTAAAAATCTTGACCTAAACACCTTTTGTGAGGAAAAAGGAATTGAGAGGCAATACAGTGCTCCTAGGACTCCACAACAAAATGGTGTTGTTGAGAGAAGGAATAGGACACTGATTGAGGCTGCTAGATCTCTGTTAGCTGATTCAAAACTTCCAATTACTTTCTGGGCTGAAGCAGTTAATACTGCTTGCTATGTCCAAAACAGAGTTCTAGTAGTCAAGCCTAAGAACAAGACACCATATGAGCTTTTAAATAAAAGAAAACCATTTATTGGTTTTATCAAACCTTTTGGGTGTCCTTGTACCATTCTCAATACCAAAACTCACTTAGGAAAGTTTGATAGCAAAGCAGATGATGGTTTTCTTGTTAGTTACTCATCTCAGAGTAAGGCCTACAGAGTGTTTAATTCTTCTTCTAGAATAATTGAGGAAAGTGACAATGTCAAATGCAATGAGAACTCACCAAATCCTATTGGTTCAGGTCCTCAGTGGTTATTTGACATTGATTCACTAACTAACTCTTTGGGTTTCAGTAGTGATGATCATGCAGGATCAGGAAGTAGAGGATCAGGGGATGAACAAGTACAAGATATTATTCCTCAGTCTGTGATCTTTCCCATACCTACAATGAACCCAGTTGAAATATGTGAAACGGAGACTGTTACTAAACCAATTCAGAGTGAAGAAGAAAGAATAAATGAGGAGAATCCAGAACATGAAGAGCTAGAAGTAGCTGATGAGATCCCCTCAGCTGACTTAAATGACTCCAATTTAGATGTGGGAATTAATGAAGAACCTAGTCATCAGACAAGAACTCAGAAGAATCATCCTCCTGAGCTGGTAATAGGAGACATCACTTCTCCTATGATGACTAGGAATCAAAGCAGACTTCAAGATTTGCAGGATCAGCAGCATACAGTACTCTTTTGCTTTCTATCTCAGATTGAGCCTAAGAAGGCTTATGATGCAATGAAAGATTCAAGTTGGATAGAAGCCATGCAAGAAGAGTTGCTACAGTTTAAATTGCAAGATGTTTGGGACTTGGTGGACCTTCCAAAAGGTCATAGAGCAATTGGCACCAAGTGGATTTTCAGAAATAAAAAGGATGAGAGAGGAATAGTAATCAGGAACAAAGCAAGGCTAGTGGCACAAGGGTACACTCAGGAAGAAGGCATAGACTATGAGGAAGTCTTTGCTCCAGTTGCACGGGTAGAGGCAATTAGGCTGTTTCTAGCCTATGCCTCATATATGAAGTTCAAGGTATATCAGATGGATGCGAAGAGTGCCTTTCTATATGGAACAATTGATGAAGAAGTATACGTCTGTCAGCCCCCTGGATTTGAAAATCCATCATATCCTGACAGAGTATACAAACTTAAGAAAGAACTATATGGTCTACATCAAGCCCCAAGAGCATGGTATGATACTCTGTCTACCTATCTCTTGGAAAATGGGTTTGAAAGGGGAATCATTTACAAGACCCTTTTCATTAAAAGAAGTAAGAAGGACACCCTACTTGTTCAGATCTATGTGGATGACATCATATTTGGATCCACAAAAGATCAGATGTGTAGAGACTTTGAAGAGTTGATGCACAAGAGCTTCAAAATGAGTTCAATGGGTGAACTCACTTTCTTCCTTGGGCTTCAAGTGAAACAGCAGAAAGATGGGATTTTCATAAGTCAATCAAAGTATGTGAAAGACATCCTAGATAAGTATGGTTTATCAGACTCAAAGCCAGCATGCACACCAATGGAAACACACAAACATATCACTGCTGATCTCGAGGGGGAGGATGTTGATGTCCATCTTTATAGATCAATGATCAGATCTCTCATGTATCTCACAGCCTCAAGACCAGATATCATGTTTCCAGTGTGTGTGTGTGCCAGATTCCAAGTCAAGCCAAAGCAGTCACATCTTCAAGCAGTTAAGAGGATTTTCAGATACTTAAGAGGGCAACCTAGATTAGGTCTTTCGTATCCTTATGAATCTACTTTTGACTTGATTGCATATTCAGACAGTGACTTGGGTGGTGCTAATATGGATAGAAAGTCTACTTCAGGAGGATGTCAGCTTTTGGGTGCAAGACTAGTTTCTTGGCAGTGTAAGAAGCAAACCACAGTGTCCTTATCCACAACAGAAGCTGAGTACATTGCTGCTGCAAGTTGCTGTTCTCAGGTTCTATGGATTCAGAATCAAATGCTGGACTATGGGGTAACCTTTCTTCACACTCCAATCCTCATTGACAATAGCAGTGCTATTAGCATTGTTAACAATTCAGTCAAGCACTCCAAAACAAAGCACATTGAAATCAGGTATCACTTTATTAGAGACTGTAATGAAAAAAAGCTTATTCAAGTTGCTAAAGTTCATACTGATAACCAGTTTGCTGATCTATTCACTAAAGGTTTTGATGTGGGTAGATTCACTTTCTTGGTCACAAGTGTGGGCATGATCAACTCTAAATGAGCTCATGTTTAAAAAGTGTTTGTATACCTGTTATTTGTTTATTTTTTTTGGTACTACTAATCATCTTTCTCAGGAAGTTTTATTGCCTTGCTCAGACTAACACAAGCTTCAACAGTGTAAGTATTTTTAATGCTGCCAGTGCAAAGTTACTACTGCAGGTTCATTATTACTACTGCTAGTCGGAGTTACTACTTCAGGTACGTGTTACTACTGCTAGTTAGTTAATACTGCTAGTTGGTTACTACTGCTCTCAGTTAATACTGCGAGTGGGTCAGTACTACTTTAACTGAAATTAGGGTTAATACTGCTTCTTTCCTGAATTCTATAAATACCCTATTTGTCTGCCAAAAAGCTCACAACGACTCTTTGAATACTGTTCTTCTTCTCTCTAACTCTTTTCTCTCAAGCAACCAGTGTGTTTCAGTCAAGAATCCTCAAGCCAGATGGCATCCATGGCATTTATTGATGAACACAATGAGATCGCAATGCTTCAAAAGCCTAAGCAGGCTGCTGGATTCCATCAAATAGTTGATTTTCTCAAGTCCAGTCATATAGCTCATGCTCTTACAGTGTCACCACAAATTTACATCGAGCACCAGAAGCAATTTTGGGCGAATGCCACCGCTGTTACTGAAAACAGTGTGCAGTTTATCAAGACAAGGGTGTGTGACAAACCCTTGATAGTCTCTGAAGAGGTCATTCGCATCAGTCTACGACTAGACGATGCCTAAGGTATTACCTCTATCTCTAATGAGGATTTGTTTTCCAATCTCACAAGAATGGGGTATGAAGGCCAACTGGGTGTTTTTAAATTATACAAAGCTAACTTTTCTCCCCAATGGCGTTTCTTTGTTCATACTCTTATGCACTGTATTTCTCGAAAAACTACTGGATGAAGCCAGTTCAGTAGTACCATTGCTTATGCTTTGGTCTGCTTGTCCACTGCCAGAAAGTATAATTTCTCACAAATGATTTTCAATGACCTTGTGTCAAACTTGGATAATAAAAAGAGTTTCTTTATGTATCCAAGATTTGTCCAGGCAGTTATCACCTCTGAATTGACGGATATGACTCAGTCTAATGCGGTATATGTACCTAAAATCCCCAAGGGCAAGGTCTTTTCAAATATGAAAAGATCTGCGAAGGACTCGGAAGGAGTTGACACCCCATTGTTCTCTACAATGATGGTGGTGTCCCACAACCAAGAAGGTATGACATCAGGGTCAAGGCCCTCACTAGACCATCCCACTGACAGCCAAACCCAACCTTCAACCACTATATCACTCTCTCAGTACCTTGTTCTTAAGCCAACCCCAGTTATATCCAAAACTTATACTAAGAGAAAGGTACACAAGGCTCCTTCCCTTGTTGTACCTCCTACAAATCCAGAACCTCAAAGCCCTCTAATGGAGCATTCTCCATTAGAGAATATCCATAGGGAAACCACTGGGGTGTCTCCCAACCCCAAGGAGGTGCTCACTAAGGAGATGCATGAGCATGTGGGTGAGAAGGCTGCCACTACTCCTGTTAGCACAGAGGAGGCCAGTGGTAACATCACTAAGACCTTCCCCACGGCAACTTTGAATGAGCAATCATTCAAAGGTCCCGGGTGCCCAGAAACCAAGGGAATAGGTGGTGCTTCAGTGTGGCTGGAGATCCCTATTAAACATTCCAATGATCCCTCAAAAGGGGGTAACATTCCTGGAGAAGGTGAGGATAAATATGACTACCAGGAATTGATTTCTGCCATGTCCAACATGGCAACTGAACTGGATTCTCACAAGAAGGTTGTAAATGAACTCAAGAAAGTCATCATCAACCATGCAAGAAGAAATCAACACCTTAAAGAAGTTGGTTAAGAAGGTGGTTCAAAGAAGGTCAAAGCAAAGATTTGAGCTTAGAAGAAGGAACCCAGTGGATGATGCTCCCAAAAAGGGGGAGTCAGAAGCTGAGGTCAACATGGAGAATGCTAAGAATAAGGGAGAGAAACATGGAGATGAGGGGGAGTTTGCTGGTGGTAGTGGGGATAAGGTACAAGCAGTAGAAACAGAAACAGTGTTTGAGAAAGCAGCATAAACAGTTAATGCTGCTGAAGCAAGCAAAGCAACAAAAATAGTTAATGCTGCTGAAATAAATGAAGCAGCAGAAATTGTTCAAGAAATATTAACCGACATCCTTAGCAGCAATTTGGAAGAAATTGAGATAGTTGAAGCTTTAATCAAGGCTAAACATGACACTCCTAAGGTCACTTCAAAGACCAAAGGAGTTGTCATCAAAGACAATGCTGAGGTTATCAAGAAATCTAGTGCTGATAAGGTAGCAAGCAATGACAAAGGCAAAACCAAGATAGTGGAATCTGACCAACCACTTAAAAAGCAAAAGTTGGTTGAGTCAGATGAAGCTTTGGCTAAGAAAATTCAGGCAGAACTTGAGCAAGCAGAAAAAGATCAAGTGGAAAAAGATAGGGAGATGGCAAGAGCTCTAGCTGCAAAGCTTAATGAAACATATCAAAAGAGTTTGGCAACAAAGATGGCACAAAAGAAATCTGCAATTCTAAATAAGTCTGTAATGATCAAAATGGGTGCAAAGAAGAGGCAACCTTCACAGACCTACCTTGGCACCCAAGAGAGAAAGAAGATGATCACTTTCCTCAAAGGTGCTGTGGGAGTCAAAAAGGAAATGTTCACAAAAATGTCATTTAATCAAATCAAAGGTTTGTATGAGGCAGAGATGACTAAGTTACAAGGAAATGACCAAGCAAGAGTTGAAGTGGAAAAGAAGATGAAAGAAAGGCATGGCCTTCAAATACAAAAACCATTTCCTGATGATCAAGAAACACCAAGGAAGGAAGCTACTCTAGGTGAAAGTTTGAGGACTTTGAAAAGAACAAAAATGATGGCAAGAAGAAAACCAGCTAAGAAACCTAGAGTGGATGAGGAAGAAGCTGAGAAAGAACAAAAGGTAGCTGAAGAAGAAGGGGCACCTAAGTCTGATGAACAGGAAGCTCAATCTCAGGAAGAACCATCCACTACTTCTGATGTGAATATGTACATGGTGGTGATGGAAAAAGTGCCTGAGCCTATAACAGCTGAACCGGTTGGTGTCAAGCCTCCTGAGATTATTCACTGGGATACCATGGAAGTAGATGGAACGGAGTATATCAGGATTAAGAGGAAAGATGACAAGTTTGAAGTGTATCCTACTTGGGCCAAGATTGTAAGAGTATGCTCCAGATCTGATTTAGAGGAAATGTTTGAGGTGGGGATGAAATTATATGCTGATAAGCTGAAAACTCCAGGGATACCAGTTACAAAACTTGTGATGGAATATCTATGCATGTTGTTCAAGCGAGAGGAAGTTCAACATGTTATCAGAAATGTTTTCAAAACCATTAACAACTGGACTCTGTATGAAAGAAGTGGAGTATATGCACTGGCTATGGATACAAATCACATTGAATACTTCTTAGTGGATAGAGTTTACAACCATAGCAGGCTAAAGATGCATGCTATGTTGAAGAAAAAGCTTGGTTGTGCACCAGATTCTACAATAGCAAGATACTTGATCTAGAGAACTCTTAATCAAAGTTTGGGGCTGAATCCTGATACAAGATTATGAGCAATGGAGTTTTGGGAGCATCTGAAGAACTTGACTTCTCTTCTCTAAAAGTCAAGTTAGGGGGAAATTGTTGGGAACTGAAGATTTGTTTAAGTATGATTACTGCTGCCAGTACAACATGGTTACTACTGCTGAGCCAAATTACTACTGCTTGTAGAAATTAATACTGCTAAGCATAGTTACTACTGCTGGTGAAGATTAATACTGCTCAGAGTGTTAATGCTGCTATGACTTAATACTGCTTATGTGATAATCTTGGTAAGCTGCGCAGATCAAGGTTTGAAGATAATCATGGAAGGTTGATGATAATTATGGAAGAATATACTGAAGATCTTTTATATTTTGTAATTATCTTTTATTTTCAGTATATGTATAGAATTATTCAGAATAGTTTGTTAGACGAGTATTCTAAGCTTTTGTTTTGAGAGAGAATTGACCTGAAGGTTTACAACCCTAGTTCTAGAGAAGTAGAATTCGTCTTGGTGATCCTGTTCATCAAGATTGAGGTTTTGTGTGAAAGCTTGTAACTTTAATCATTCAATAAAGTTTACAAGTTGTGATTTCTACTTTACTGTTACATCGATATTTGAATATTAAAGTGTTTTTCCGCAACTTCTTTAATATTGTTTCTGAGTTTCATTATTCTTGTTAAGAATCAGATCCTGACACAATACTTACTAAATAGCTAGATGAACTATTTAGTTGGTTCTCTTGTCAAAGAAACCAAAAGTACAACAATAAAGTAAAGACTTTTTAAAGCTGAATGCAAGAGCAAGCAAATGGATGATAATAACATGGAGTTTATGCTCCTATTTATACAAGGGGAGAAAGCATCTAATGTCAACTTATCAAAGTACAAAGATTCATTGTCCAATGGTTAATACCTAAAATATAAAAGCTTTGCAAGATGCTCTTCTAACATGACCACCTCCATGATGATATTCTTTAAAAGATTCCCTTCGACTCTAGCTTTCAAAAAGGGCTGAGGTGGCTACCAAAAGATTCCCCAACAAAAAAGTTATGAAGTGACGTATTGTAATGCTGTAGCCTCCTGCTGCAGCAAACCAAACTATTACAATTTCTTTAAAATCAACACAAACATAATTCATTCCTCCTATGTGGTCCAAACTACCATAAATGATAAAAACAAACTAAAAGACTCAATTATAGTGATTGGGAGACTAAAAATAAGAGTAATTATAAAGATAAAAAGTGCTTAGAACGTGATAAATTATTCACTTATCACAATGACAAGCAAGTTGGATGACAAGTCTGAGAAGTGTATTTTAGTTGGCTATAGTGAAAGAAGCAAGACATACAAGTTGTATAATCCAGTGACCCAGAAGATTGTGCTAAGCCAAAGATGTTCAGTTTGATGAAAAATTCCTTATTTGAGGAGATGGAAGTTGAGAAAGAAAATTTGCCAATCTTTCCCTTTCAACTTAAAGAAGAAGAGGAAGAAGTGTATGAAAATGTTGGAAATGATGATCAAGGAGGAAATCCTCCTACTTCCCAAGTTCTTTCTCAAGTTCTTTATCAAGTTCATTGATTAGGTTGAGCAATTGAGAGATACAAATCTATTAGATTAACCAATTGAGAGATATGAATCGTTTTAGGTTGAACGATCGATCAAGTTGTGATCAATCCAACGGAGCGGGAGGGTAGCGATTGGGAGAGGGAAGTTTCAAAGGACGGTAAGAGGAACTTTTATCTCTTATGGGATAAGAGGACGGTAAGAGCTTTTACCTTTTATCATATAAAAGAAAACAAACCGTCTTAAATTGTTAATCTCTTATTCAATTAGATTTAACCGGTTAATAAGTGGTTTTTTGGGAAAAAAAATACCACGTTAGTATTGTAATTCGGGACAGTTAGAACTTATTATTTGCCTCGACAGTCCTCAGATAGTGTAGGCTTAAAAGTATATTTTGTCATTATAGAATTTTTCTGTTACAAATGTCTTTATAAATATTAAACAACACTTACAAAAGTTGTCATAAAAAACAAAAAAAAGTTATGATTAATATATAACCTTCATTTTTTATGAGGGTTAAGCCAATGAGGAATGATATTGCAAGCCAAGTAGTTGCAAGATCCATAAACCATGTCTCAAATTTCTTTATTGTGAATAACTGCTCGTTGGGGAAGGATTCCTTGATGGATATCTCATCCTTAACTTCTAACTCTCCCCTTTCTTGTCTTGAAGGATGGCCTACTACCATGTTTTTCTCTAACCTTATCTTGCAGGTTCTCTATATATATCTTTCTCTATATCAAACTCTTATAGCATCATAATCGAACGAGTATATATCGGTTTTGCAACCTTCTTTTACATTAAGTACTTCAAGCCGAGTGGTCTGTGTATGTAATATCTTGAGCCCCAAAAGGTAGGATCTGAACTTCTCAAACGCGTAGACTGTTGTAAGTAGTTATTTCTCGACTAATACTCTTCAACCAAACTAGGGAGGGAATATTGTAACACTCTGTAATTTGGAAAAAAAGTGACTAATTATATTTTTATAACACATAAATTAAATTATAACTTCATTACTAAAGAACGACACTTTATTGCTTATAAAGGAAGCTTAAGATTTGACACCAACACGACCAATCCTGAAAGACCACTCTTTCGTCTAAGGTTGCCTAACCGCCGCACCGATCATTCCCCCCCCCCCCCCCGGGGGGGGGGGGGGGTACTGCGAGGTGGGTAGTTTATCTCGGGCGGATAATTTATAAACCAAACCTTACACAAATTCTAGGTAATGGAGAGGTGTTACTAAAACCCAATAACAGACGTAATTTCCAAAATACGGAAGACATCCGAATGGGCTAAATACTTCTCGAGCCTCAAACTAACACTCAACTCTTCACAAGTGTCGCTAGCACCACCCCACAACGACCTCATGCACATGCCGACAATAAAAACTGTTAAGCTTACCGCCTAGTGAGTTCCGGTAGTTTTCGTCACAAATATATAAAAGGGTAAAACTAAAAGTGTGTTATTTAAATCACAATTTCCCAAAAGAAATGTATTTACCATAAAAGGAATGTCTTTCCAAAACCCATCATTTTCATGATGAAACTCAATAACCAAAACATTCATTTTAACATGAAACCTCAACCCAACACTCACCAAACCATGAATAAAGCTTGATATTCAAATACCGAAAACATGGATAAAACTTTATCATCCGAAACACCAAAATATAGAGAAGATTTAATATCTAAAGCAACGAATTATGATTAGCACTCCACACCCAAAAAATAAACACCTAGGTGGCTGGAGACCCATTTCCATCGAATGTGAAGAAACACAAAGTAAGTCATACATCAACGTTATCAAGTAGCACCTCAAGATTTAATTGGCTAGGTCCTACTCATTCGAGTTTCACCTAAAGGGTCCTTATTGCCTTCCCTATCGAGTAGGACCTCAAGGCTCATGGTTCTTAGTGCCTACCACTTCGGGTAGCACCTCAATAATATTAGTGCCTACTCTTTAGAGTTTCACTTCAAGGTTCATGATCTTAGTGCCTACCTCTTCGAGTAGTAGCTTAAGGTTCGAGTCGTTAATTAGTGCCTATTCAACTAGGCCAACACATTACAGTCTAAATTACGCGACTCCAATTGAATCAACAACATACCCAAAACTTGGAATTCCCAATAACTATAGAGTATGCAAATCAAATCAAAATGTCGCCATTGGCAAATTAAATTGGGCAAATCCTGAAAGTTCATTTGAACCAATATCAAAATGATAAACTCCACAACTTATTTGACTACACAATAAAAGTCAACATAAGTCAAAAATAGGCATTTACCCAATGTTTATGCAAACTCATGCTCCAAAAATATGATTAGGTCAAAAACCCAACATTGGTTAAGATAAATCATTATCAAATGAAAATCATACAACTTATACTTCCAAAAGTGTCTCATAATGGTATGCATTTTCGAAATGATTTACAAATCAAATACACTAAAAACACATTAACTTCAAATATTCGTCATTATATGCGATAAACCATCATGACTACACTCTTATGATTTATTTATTAACATGTCCAAAAACCCCAAATGTAATATTTTACAAGATTTTATAAAATGAAATGTCTGCAAATATGCAATTTCATCAAATAACTCAAGGAAAACATTACAATACATCAAAATGAACATTTTTGGCTTGTAAATAATTTTTACAAAACAACTTGAAACTCAACTAGCTAGCTGAAGTTAAGCAAACCTAATTTCCAACCTATCTGTAGCTCCCCACGGATGAAGACATGATCCACAAGCAAAGATTTGGCAGTAGACAAATTTCAGACAACCATTTATCAAGTATTCATGTGCACGAAATGAATCAATATATTATATATAGCACCATATACTAAAGTTTGTGAAAAAAAAACTAATTTCTTACTACAAAAGTTTTCATCTAAAAGTTTGTAAATAAAGAAAATTCTATTATCATTTAGTATGTAAACACAAATCGTCAAAAACTATATCAATGTACACATATCAATCTGAAAAAGAATGATGGTCTCTTGCAGAAAAGGCTCTGCATTGTGGAAACTCAAGTCGAGGGGATTGCGACCGGTGTGTCTTGTTAAAATGTGAAGGGTTTATTTTTGGAAAATGGAATTTTATTCAAATTCAGTTACTAATATCATTTCTTTCAAGTGAATTGGTAGCATTGGAGATTTTATAAGAATATTGATATGTGGTTATAAGGAACTTCATGTTAATACAAATGTACATCAAATAAGCTTTTGAGGTCTTATTAAGCTAATAGTAGAACCTAAACAACATACATAAAGAGGTGATTGACTTCATTACGAATGAAAAGGAAGAAAATGATTCAAGAGTAAGGAGACAAAATGTATTCAAAACATACAATGGGTGATTGCAAGAAGCCACATCTACAACAAGATATATAATTCCAGCTACTCAATTGCTTACAATATCATTTTTTTCAGTTTTCATCAACCAGGATTTATCTTGTTCTTGTTCTTGATACTTTTGGTGGTCGATGCAACAAATTTTGCCGCACGCTCAGCCATCATAGTTGACACGTGCTTTCTGTTTGCAGGAATCACAGTTGCCTCCTTGGCCTTCGATGTCTGTCCTCCTGTCATATTTCCCGAATGCTGCTGGTTATCTGCCATGTATCTCCCCTAGTTTTCAAAAAAATTGATATTCTGAATTTGGTTTTGCAAGGGATTGATTAAATCTTGGTTTTGAAGAAATTGAATTTAGAGGTATATATATAGTGCCGGGTGGGTGTGCATGTATGGAAATATCTCGGAAGTTAGTCCTAATCTTTGAGTTCTTCAAATTGCTAGAGTGTGGGTGTGACGAGGTGTATATTATTTCTAAGCAACGATGAAGTGGGCGTTCACAATGTATGTGGATGGGTGTCGAGCAATGTGGGTGAGATGAGGTATTATGGATTCCATTTTGATATTATTATTATAAATTAATTCTTACTAGTATTTTTTCTGGTTTTCTTTTTGTATAATATTTGTGAAGAATTTTGACAGAATTTCTATAACAAATGCTCGGTTAATTATTATGTATCCTGGGTAATTTCCAACATCAACTAGATAAATAATTAATGTTGGATGGTGTTTATCTCAATGTAACAATTACAATTTATGACACATCTGACTGAAGTTAAATAAAAATATTTTTATTAACGTTGTTTTATTTAACTATGTCAAATACACGAAAGTTCACAAATATATTAACTATTGATTTCTATATTTTTAACATTTTTGTCTTTTTTATTTGAACCTTTCTTATATCGTAGTTGTGTGTATATATATATATATATTTATTGACAGTGTAACATGTGTTTAATCATATATGATTAAAGCTTGTGTATCATATATGATATCACATTTCTTGCCTTCTAGAAAAATGTTTAATTTCTCGTTTGAACCTTCCCCTATAATATATATATATATATATATATATATATATATTTGTAATGTGATAAGTGTTTTTATGTAAATATATCCATGTATATTATTTCGTATATGTAATACAAAATCTTCTAATCACTCGCTATAAAGTTGTAGTTAAATTTTATGTCAAAATAGTCTTCAAAATATTAAGCAAGTACAGAAGTTCACATATATTAAACAACAAGAAAAGCATAAGGAATTTAGTAGTACGTAGTAATAATAATATTAACACATTAGTAAAACCATATCCAAATTGAAGCCACATTTCCTCTACACTACTCAAAACTCACTTCAAGAAAAATCATAATTAGTGATAAAAAGAAATTGGTCACTAACAACCTAAAATTGGTCACTAAGGTCGCTTAGACCAAAATTTTGGTGGTCACTTTTTGTCACTAAAGGTCCGTCACTAATTTATGATAGTGATCAAATACAAAAATAGTCACTAATTAGTGACAAAATTAAAGTGGTCACTATGTTTGTGACGACTAAATTTGTCACTAAGTAAGTTTTTTCTTGTAGTGAACTAGGCGTGAACTCGGTACTGTTTCATGTATTTCCCCTATACAATGGACCAATAATAATATGTATGTAAACTTTTATAAAATGTACCAACAGGCTATATATACTTGGTACCAACTTAAATAGTACCAATCTTTTTCGGTTAATACATTATGTTAGTACCTGTTTTATGCCAACATCATAAAAAGTTGAAGTCACTAACTTATATGTATTATCTTTGATGACTAGATGCACTAAAACCACCAAGCCAGATGCCATTTCTCCCTGTCATTGTAAATTCTCTTGCTGCACAATTGTAAGTAATCCACTAATGCAGTTTAATAATCAACTGCATTAGGCTATAAATCTAAAAGGAGAGTTCACATTCCCCATTGAATTAGAAACTCAAAAGAACTACAATTGAAAGAATCCGCAGGAAATAATGTTTAAAAAAACTTTCTTTTTCCCACTTCAGGAAACTAAATCCACTTATAGAAATTAAACAGGAAACTAAACAAGTGTTGCCAAAATCAAATGTTATGAAAAAGCTGCTGAAAACTGACTACTTAAAGGCATTCTTTGAAAGAAACTCATAATATTATATTCATATCAACAACCCATGAATTGAATCAAGTGTATAGTGAGATTAAATCAATTATACATACCCGGAATGCTTGAAGAAGAAATCGAAGTTGTGTTGGTTTGTTCTTGTTCCATTTCCTTACAAGATCCACTCTCACTTCTATTCCATGATGGATATGGATCAAAAATAGAATTCTGTGTTCTGTGTATGGATCTGGAAAAATGGCGCTAAAGAGGGTTTTTATAGAATTGATATGGTATGAAACGGTTCCTTCCATCAAGGACACCATTTCATGAACCAATGTAACTTTTCACTTATAACTTCCAAAACCCCCACGTGTACATACATATGTATATATATAAATACTTAATACAAATCATTATGATAATATAATAACAATAAATCATATAATTGTTATTAATAATTATCTTGTTCTCATTATATATATATATATATATATATATATATATATATATATATAAATATATATTACAATCTCCCACTGAACAAGATAATCTCAAAATAACAATTAAACTGAATTGTGCACTTGATTTATTCTTATATCAGTATCATAACTTCTCAAGTGATCGAAGTAAATCATCAGATCATGGAAGTTTACTGATCAATAACATTGTATAGACTTCTATGGTCATAATGTCAAACTTCAATCAGATACTTATTTCTATTGGCACCTTATTCTCATACTTAATGATGAATTCCAAAGGTATCTTAAATACTGATCAAACGTATTCAAGAACTCTTGATATTCTGAATTGCAAAATGATACTTTATAAAATTCACGTGAATGTCTTAATTTGTACAAATCTTAATTTCACTGAAATGCAAGAGTTCCATACTAAATAAACATAAAATTTGTTCATAGTACAAAGAGATATAAACTATGTCTTTGCAACTTATCAATCCTTTAGTAATCAATTGATTTCGATATCCCCATATTCTTGACGTGTCCTTTAAAGCATTCAACCGGAAGTGCTTTTGTAAAAGGATCCGCTAATTACTCTTTTGTACCTATCTTCAATACCTCTATTTCCTTGTCTCTAACGTTCTCCCTAACTGCAAAATATTTGACGTCTATATTTCTGGAAACACTACTTCTTTTATTGTTCTTACTAAAGAACACGGCAGCGGCATTGTCGCAATACATTGTAAGTGGCCTCTCTATTGAATCCACTATTTTCAATCCAGCGACAAAATTTTTAAGCCAAATCGCATGAGATGTTGCATCATAGATTGCAATATACTCTGCTTGGAAAGTAGAAGTAGCAGTCAGGGATTGCTTACTTGCTTTCCATGATATGGCTCCTCCTGCCAACATAAAGATGTAACCAGAAGTAGACTTAAGATCGTCGTGGTCTTGCTTATAGGAAGCATCAGTGTAACATTCTATTTTCAGCTCTTGATCATCAATTCCTTTATATGACAACATGTAATTCATTTTCCCCTTGAGGTATCTTAGTACCTTCTTTCCTGCAACCCAATGCGCATGACGAGCATTGGATTGAAATCTGGGCAACATGTTTACTGCAAAGGCTATATCTGGCCTAGTGCATACTTGTGCATACATCAAGCTTCCTACCAATCTTGCATATGGAACTTTGTCCATTTCTTTTCTTTCCAATGAATTATTAGGACATTGTCCCTTATGCAATTTATCTCCTTTTGAAATTGGTGCTTCACCACTTCTACAATTATCCATTCCAAACCTTTTCAGTACCCTTTCAATATATCCCTTTTGTGATAATCCTAATGTTCGAGTTTTTCTATTTCTTATGATCTCGATTCCCAATACATAGTGAGCTTCTCCCATGTCTTTCATATCAAAGCTCTTCATGAGGAAGGCTTTTGTATTTTGTAGAAGTTTCTTACTGTTAGTGGCCAGTAAGATGTCATCTACGTATAGTATAAGAAATATAAAACTGCTCCCACTAGTCTTTGAGTATATGCATTCATCCAACTTGTTTTCCTCAAAGCCAAAATTACTCATGACAGTATCGAATTTCTTATACCATTGCCTTGATGCTTGTTTTAAACCATAAATGGATTTATTTAATTTGCAAACTTGATTATTATTAATTGCAAATCCTTCTGGTTGAGTCATATGTATTTCTTCTTCCAAGTATCCATTCAAGAAGGCTGTCTTTACATTCATCTGATGCAATTCTAGATCAAAATGAGCTACAAGGGCCATTAGGACTCTGAATGCATCCTTAGTCGAAACTGGTGAAAATTTTTCGTTGTAATTAATGCCTTCCTTTTGATTGTAACCTTTAGCCACTAATCTGGCCTTGTACCTTTCAATCTTTCCATTTGCATCCCTTTTGGTTTTAAACACCCATTTGCATCCTATTGGCTTTATAGAGTTTGATTTGTCAATTAGATCCCAAACTTTATTGTTTGACATGCTTGTCAATTCATCTTCCATGGCTTCTAGCCATTTGTCTTTGTTAGATGATTCCATAGCTTCCTTGAAACTAATCGGATCATCATCTTCCCCCAAATCAAACTCCATTCCAGTTAAATATACATGGTAGTCATCAGGTATTGCAGGTCTTCTTTCTCTTGTGGACCTTCTTAAAGTCTCTGTATTATGTATTGGCTCAGGTGGTTGATCAGTCACGGGTCCAAGTACATGTTCCGTTTTAGGTTTAGGTACTTGAGCTTGTGATGATTCCAGGGATGGATTATCAGAGGCTTGATCTACATTTTGAGATATATTGGTACTTACAATAGGTATGGGTTGCAATATGATGTTTCCATCTTCAATGATTGGAGATGGATCATCTTCATGGTAATTCATCCAATTATTCAAACTTTGAGAAGTTTGAGATGAATTTTCCATGTCGTCATCTTCATTGAATATCTCATCGTAAAATACTGCTTTGTTTGTTTCAAAAATTCTTTGCCCTCTACTTGGGTTATAGAATTTATAGCCCTTTGATTTTTCTGAGTATCCAATGAAAAAGGCCGACAGTGACCTTGAATCCAATTTACTTAATTTTTCAATATGGTATTCTCTGGTCTCTGCCTTGCATCCCCATACATGAAAATGGTTTAGACTAGGTTTGTAGCCATTCCAGAGTTTAAAAGGTGTACCTTTTATTGCTTTGGTTGGTGCTCTGTTGTATATGTAGTTTGCTGTCTTTAATGCTTCTCCCCATAGGAATTTTGGTAAGCTGGATCTCGCGAACATGCTTCTTACCATGTCCATCAGTGTTCTGTTCTTACTTTCTGCCACACCATTTTGTGTAGGAGTATAGGGCGTTGTATATTCAGCTTTGACTCCTACTTGTTCTAGATATATGGCAAATGGTCCTTTGTGCTGTCCCTTTTCAGAATATTTTCCAAAATATTCTCCTCCTCTATCTGACCTGACTACTTTGATGATTTTCTCAGATTGTCTTTCTACTTCTGTCTTAAATTGTATGAAACAATCCAAGACTTGTGATTTTTCGGTCATAAGAAAAACATGACAAAATCTTGAAAAATCATCAATAAATGTAACAAAATATTTGTTACCACATATTGTCTCAATCGGGAAGGTCCATATATATCCGTATGGATTAACTCAAGAATGCATTGACTCCTCTTAGATGAGAAGTTCCTTGAGTTGGTCATTTTTCCTTTGAGACAACTTACACAAGTCTCAAGGTCATCGAAATTTAATTGTGGTAAGATGTTTTGTCTAATCAATTCATGCATTCTTGATTTAGATATGTGTCCCAGTCTTTTGTGCCACAAGAGAGATGACGTGCTTTGTTTGTGTCTTTTCTTGGCTCCTGTTAGTTTACTTATAGAGTAAACTTGCCTTTTGAGACCTTTTTTGATGGTTTCATTTACGCAATTTAAATGCCAATATCCATCAATCAAACATGCATTTCCAAAACAAACATCATCTAAATAAAACAACATACAATCTTTGTCTGCATAGAAGGAAACATTGTTTTCAATCACAATCTGCGAACCTGACATCAGGTTTCTCTTTATTTTAGGTATATAATATACATTACTTAAAGTCAGAATATAATTGTTCTTAAACAATAATTTACATTCCCCAACAGCTTCTACTTTCAATGCATGTCCATTTGTGGTACAAATCTTCGATTCATTTGTCCTTGGGACTGTTATCTTTGACAATCCCTGCATTGAATTAACAATATGAATTGGTGAAGCTGTATCAAACCACCTTGAATTGTCATTACTGTAATTAGTGGTTTCTAAAGAAAAGAAGTGGCCAACATTACCTTTCTTGTTTAACCAATCTTTAAAACCTTCACAGTCTTTCTTGAAATGTCCTGTCTTCTTACAGAAGAAGCATTTCAGTTCCTTTTTGCCTTTAAAAGGCTTTCCCATGCTCTTGTTTCCTTTGGTATAAGGAGTGGAAGAGCTTCCTTTGTGAAAGTTGGGATGTTTCTTGAATTTGTTCTTGGATTTTGGCATGTGATTAACAACAATTGCCTTCCCCTTGTTCTTGATTTCTGATTCCTCCTGGACACAAATGGAGATCAATTCGTCGAAAGTCCATTTTTCCTTCTGTGTGTTGTAAAGGCTCCTCAAGTGACTGTATTGATCAGGTAATGAATTCAAAAGAAGGTGTACAAGGAATGAATCATCAATTTCAACCTTCATTTCCTTTAGTTTGTAAGAGGTGTCAATTCCTTGCAAGATGTATTCCCTGATACTACCATGTCCATTAAATTTCATCCTGATCAATTTATTCATAAGATATCCGGTTTCTGCTTTATCCGATACCTTATATTTGTCCGCAATTGAGGCAAAGTAAACCTTAGCTAGATCAGATTCTGGTATTCCACCCTTGACAACATCAGTCATACATTTCTTAATGTATATCAAGGCTATTCTGTTGTGTTTATGCCATTCTTGATACTTTAACTTGATTTCGTTGGCTGCTGTATCCCCCAGGTAGGTTCTGGTGGTGGATCTTCTTTGAGAACGTGGAATGCCTAGCATGAGCTCGATGTCCTCTTTCCATTTCTTGTAGTTTACACCATTTAGTGGTGCAAAATTAGCCACACTCATTGAGTATTGTGCTGAGAGCGACAAGAATCAAGATTGATCAGTCTAAATGAATGATTCTGAATTTTGTCTATTATGGAATAGAATCAATTCCTTTTAATTTATGTTGTGACGTGAATCACGGATTTAATTACCTTTTGTGAAAGCATGTTTAATCCGAAATTCAGTCGTGTATAAGTGTTTTTATCAGAACTGCTATGGCAGCATGTGAAATTTTAACACTTGTAGAAAATTGCAATTTTATGTAAGAAAAATGCAATTTCTCAATTGTGATTCTTGACTACTGTGGTAGTATTTGAATCACTAGAATCCAATTTCACTGTAGTGATATATGGATTTCCAGAAAAGAATATAATATTCTACTCATATACTGACATGCAATATATATTTAAATATAAAAATAACTTTAAATTTTAAAAATTCGATCAGACTTCAATTTTTACTTGGTTTTCCCTTTTAGAATCGGTCACCAAATTCTAATCGATTCCCAATTTTGGTTGGTCTTCAAATCCGATCGGTTTTCAAATCTGAATCGGACATCAACAACTTGGTTTCTCTCTATGAATCGGACTACAAATTTCGTTCGGGATTCCTTTGGATCGGATATCAATTCCGATCGGGATTCCCTTTTGAATCGGTCATCAGTTCAATAAGGTATGTTGTCATTCGATTTGGCTTATTTAAAACCGATCGGGATCCTTTCCTTTATACCGGTCGAAACTTGTTTAATAAAAACTATCGAGGTTTGTCCCTTGAAACCGATCGGGATTGGCATAATGATCGGGCACATATGGCTTTTAATCCGATCGGGACTGGTTTTAATGAAACCGATCGGGCACCTTTTCCAATCGGCGTCCACCGGTTGTTTTCATCACATGAATCTATTGAATTAATGATTTCCAGAAACCTATCGTAAGTCTCATGTTTTGTGCGAATCAAAAATTAAAAACAACAACTTGTGAGTCACAGAAAGCATAAAAATGATTTATATGACTGATTCTATCAAGCAGTCAATATCTTCAAATCACCAATTCAATTCAGAGGTTGAAGGCTCTGATACCAATTGAAAGAAACTCATAATATTATATTCATATCAACAACCCATGAATTGAATCAAGTGTATAGTGAGATTAAATCAATTATACATACGCGGAATGCTTGAAGAAGAAATCGAAGTTGTGTTGGTTTGTTCTTGTTCCATTTCCTTACAAGATCCACTCTCACTTCTATTCCATGATGGATATGGATCAAAAATAGAATTCTGTGTTCTGTGTATGGATCTGGAAAAATGGCACCAAAGAGGGTTTTTATAGAATTGATATGGTATGAAACGGTTCCTTCCATCAAGGACACCATTTCATGAACCAATGTAACCTTTCACTTATAACTTCCAAAAACCCCACGTGTACATACATATGTATATATATAAATACTTAATACAAATCATTATGATAATATAATAACAATAAATCATATAATTGTTATTAATAATTATCTTGTTCTCATTAATTATATATATATATATATATATATATATATAAATATATAAATATATATTACATTCTTTCACCCACTTTAGGAAACTAAATCCTATTCAGGAAACTAAACAAAAGTAAGCAAGAACCAAACAAAGAAAACTAATTATACAAGTGAAGCTTGAATATAATACAGAAAGATCTTAAGAGGAAAAAATTCCAAAAAGACCTGGAACTTGAAGTGTTGAACGGCCTTATGCAACTTTTGAATATGGTAGCTGTGAGCAAAGTTAGAGCACCAGAGAAGTGAGAAATCAGATTAAGAAATATCAAAATAGTGTTCTAGAAGCGAGGAATATGAGAAAACAAGTAATGAACCAACATCAAATGATTCAAAAATCAAACATTCAAACCTGTATGATGGTTTAGCAATGACGACAAGCGAAGAACGATGAGCTGTTGCAGCAGCGCCGGTGATTTTGAAGAGCGGCACCGGAGATTGATGATGGGCGATTGATGAGTGATGATAGACGAGTTACTAGTTAGGGTTCGGATTATTTAGGAATGAATTGATTGAATTCTATTTTTTACTTTCAATGAGTATATATATCGTATATGAGTATATTTGTATTGGAAAAATAGAAAATAAGATAATTAAAATTTAAAAAATCAAACTCTGTTTTATTATTGATTAAACTTCAATTAATAGATTATTAAAAAAAGCCGATACGGTATTACGGTGGTGTGATAACCCGGTAAGTTAAAATTATGATTTTATGTGACATTATTTAGTTAAGGGTATGTTTAGTCTTTAGTATCTTGTCAAGGGTCCTTAGTGTAATTAACTTATCTAATTAAGTGAGTCATCATGTTTTGATGAGTCATAGATTCATTTTGCTGAAATGTTTTAGAGGGTGTGTGCGGTTTATGTGTGTTGTTAAGACACAGTCTCATTGGATTCAAGATCATCCAATACGAAGATCGCAATCTGAAGTTAATGCTGAAAGTTACTCTCAACCATAGTCTAGGGGTCAAATTGTAATAATAGTCAAAATTATAATATCTAGATATTTATTATTTAGATATTATGTTTTAGTTATAATATTAGTTTAATTATTATATTAGTTTTAATATAATATCTAGATATTAAAAACATATCTAGATATTATAATCTATCTCTCTTTGTATTATCAATAGTTCACTTCAACAAAAGAACACACAGATACACATACTAGAAAGTGTAAACAGAGAGAAAACAAAGAGAGAACTCAAAGAAATCAACCGTGTAATCACCGTTTGTTATTGAAATAGGTTGGTTTATCTTTTATTTGTTTGTTGTTTGATTATCTGGTAACGATTACGGACTCACAATTGGTATCAGAGCTGATCCAGATTCAAAATCAAAATTTTCAACTCTCTGTGTTCTTCATTTTTGAAGAACACTGATCAATAGATCAAAACTTGATTTTGCGGTTATTTTCGAAATCAAAAGGTTGTGTATTGTTGTTATTGATAAAGAGAAGATACTGTCAAAATTTGGTGTTTTAAATCGACCTCTAGTTGGGTTAATTTTATTTTAGGTATATAATGCGTAATTTTAAATCGACCTAAAATAAAGAGAAACCAATATTATATACTAATGCATAATTTCAGGGGGAGTTAAAAAGGTGATGACTTCTGATTATTTCTGATCAGTTAAAAGTTTTACTGCTTTTTGTCTTTTCAATTTAAGTGAATAAATTTTACTTTGACTTGACTTAAGACTTTTGCAGAAGTTTTAGAGAAGCTTAAAAGATCATATGTTTATGACTTTAAACTTAGCTTCATGAGATGTAAGATCACACGTAAGGTATAATCCTTTATCTTAATCTCATATATGGTTGAAAGTAGGACAACTTTCAATCATAGAAAACATTGTTTTTAATGTTCAAATCACTTCCCGATTTTTTCAACAGATTTTATATTTTGGGAGTGTATTTTAAATGTTTTCATGATCAAAATTGTGCTTTAACTGAAATAGTTAAACAAATCTGAGCATCACGTGCATCATAAGAAAACAAGGAATCATTGTGCTAGGAATTAACACAACTTCTATGGAATCATGTTAACCAGTGATTTCTACCCAAGAAGTTAATCCTTAGTGATTGAGTGTAAGAAAGCGAAAGAAATGAGTGTGATTAGAGAAAGCTAAATGTTTAAAAGAAAGAGCGTGCGAGAACAGAGTTAAAAGAATATCTAACTCTGCACCAACTTTTTCTGAGCTGGGTAGCCACCATTCTAGTGATTCACAATTCTTTGGTGATCATTATTGAAACAGGCAACTAGCCCATGCCAACTCTTGATCAAACCTCACTATCTACTCATTTTCTTCTCAAAAAGAAAGTGTTTCACATTTTCAAAGGGGAAGCAACACATTTGCTATCTGATTTTCATTTGGAAAATCTGGATATTGAACAGAAGGAAGTCTGCCCCACCTTCGCACTTCACTCATGCACATTGAGTCTGTGTTTAATGCTGAAAGTTACTCTCAACCATAGTATAGGGGTCAAATTGTAATAATAGTCAAAGTTATAATATCTAGATATTTATTATTTAGATATTATGTTTTAGTTATAATATTAGTTTAATTATTATATTAGTTTTAATATAATATCTAGATATTGAAAACATATCTAGATATTATAATCTCTCTCTCTCTGTATTATCAATAGTTCAGTTCAACAAAAGAACACATAGATACACATACTAGAAAGTGTAAGCAGAGAGAAAACAAAGAGAGAACTCAAAGAAATCAACCGTGTAATCACCGTATGTTATTGAAACAGGTTGGTTTATCTTATATTTGTTTGTTATTTGATTATCCGGTAACGATCACGGACTCACATGTGTGTCGACTTCTAGAGAAGAGAGTTAGGGTTTCTTGCTTTTCTTGGTGATTTGGTGAATCCTTTCTCAAGTTCTGCACGTATTTTCCCTTTGGCTTCTTTATCTTCATGGTTTTGTCATATTTATAATATAGTTAGTATATGGGTTTATTTGTAGCTTTTCACCATGGATGATTTAGTGGTTTTATGGTTATATCATGTGATTAAGGATCTTAGAATATGAGGTTTCCTTATTTTCATAGCTTATGTTTGTCTAATATTGAGTTTGAAGCTTTGCCATAAATAGTGTTGTTGAGATTCTTTCATGGCTAATTTTGATCTTCCATTATAGTTAAGAATTATTATGTTTAGATGTTCTTGATAGCTTATTCAAGTTTAGACATGTCCTTTACATTATTTCCTAGCTAAAAGATCAAAAACTGAAGTCTTGTTGAAGTGAATTTTGAGCATGAGAAAGTTTGGAGCTGAATAGGGGCTGTTGCAGACGACTTGGGGGACTTGTTGGGCGACCTCCAGGTCGCGTGATAAGCTGCCCAAGTTGTTGTTTCAACATTTTTCGGTTTCTTGTTCGTTGTGCTCTCGTGTCGTTTCTGGGCGTAATATAGGGGTATGGGTACTCGTTTTGAGTGTAGAATAGCTTTTGAACACTTTGAACATGTTATTATGTACTTATCTTAAACTTCAAGTCTTGTATGACGTCGGTTGTTCCGTTTCTAGCTCGGTTGTGATTCGGGGGCGTCCGGTAGGTCGTTTACGCGGGCTTCAAACTCTTAATAAGGTGAGTTTTTCTTTCAACCATTTTAGAACTGGAATACATAAATAATTGATTATTATGGAATGCATATAATCGTGATCAAGGTTCTAAATGGCGTAAGGCGTGGCGTGGCGGCGAGACCAAGCCTCAAGCCTTAGGAGTCACGGCGAAGGCATGGCGTTTTCAAGGCGTGACTTATGGCGTCGAATTTCTAATTCATATATAATATTATATTTAAAAGTGTATGTTTTGTGGTATTACTCACTGAGTCAATAGTAATAAGCAAGTTAAATTAGATTATATATTAAAAAACTTGCAAATAAGACATTAAAAACGTAAAGAAAAATATAATATCTCATTACGATAATTACGTATTAGGTCATGGCGTGCCATTCGCTTAACGTGGCGTGACACACAAGCCTTGGTGCCATGGCGCGCCATGACGGTTGTGCGGCGAGTTTTTTAGAACATTGATCATGATTGTGAATTGATGGACTATGGTTAACGATACGAAATATGATATTCATTTGAGTATCATAGTATACTATTGTACTTTGGTCTAACTTAGAGGTCAGTGGAGTTGGGTGTATTTAATGGTCAGCAGAGTTGGGTGTATTTAATGGTCAGCAGAGTTGGCTGTACCTACGGTGGAGTAAAAGTGATAAAGGCTAGTGGAATGTATTATGTACATATTATGAGTGTCAAAGTTTGAAAAGTTATTTATAGTTAATACCATTGTTTTTATAGTGTGATTAATAAATTATCATAGATTTTCTCACTAGACCAATTGGTCTAACCCTCATTTTTATTTTCAAAATATGTATTCGAGGACAGGTGAAAGGTACGATAAAAGGGAATGAAAGGTTATGATCTTTTGTGGAGTTGTGTTACTAATGAGAAGAACTTGATTGTGTGATAATTGTTTTGATCTATGTATTAGTAGTATTAATAGTTATGTATGTATTTGAAAGACAAATTTTGTACTGTATTATGTAGTTTATATAAGTTTTTGGACATAAGGGACCAATATGTATTATGGTGAATCTTTGTATTATAAATATGTGAGCATATTATATGTTACATGTTATATGTTAAGGTGGGTGGTTATAGTTGGTATCAAAGCCTAAGTTTAAGGGATTTAGATATTCGGATCCATACCTAGACTTAAACTGCATAATTCTATATGGATTAGGATGTCCCTATTATGTCTAGAACCATGGAATGTTAAATATAATTGGGTAGAAAGAACTGCATGTGAGGTAAATTAAAATTACATCTGATCAGTGTAATTATGAACTCACAGGTGCATGTTTGAACTGGAATACCTTATTATAATTATAATGGGTATGTGATTAAATGTATATCAATATTTTATGAATTGACAGGATGGGTAGTTCTCATCGGATGGATAGAGATGAAACCGAAAATCAAAACTGGCCAATTTATGAATAGGGGATATCAATGAAATGACTCGTGATATATAAGGAAGAAGTCGGGGTCGGAGACAGAGGTCGAGCCGGGGAATTCAATTTGAACAGGAATGTTATGTTGAGGAAAGTTCAAGTAGTGGTCGGATTAGAGGCAGGGGAAGATCCGGAGGCAAGGCAGGGGTCGATCACAAAACACTAATTATGTTACTCGAGCTAACCTCGTTGCAGAAATCGATAAACTTCATTCTAATTTGCAAGCAATGTTTGGATAACCTCATGATATTGAAACTGAAGAACCGAAAGGACCTGAACCTATTATGGAAGCAGAGGTACATACTCCGATTGTTACTGTTCCTTTCAAAAAGAAATGTGATTTCAAAATGTTTTTGACTTCTAAACCTCCAACGTATTCGAGTGAGCGGGATCCCATAAAAGCCACGCGTTGGTTGAAAGAAATCGAATCTATTTTCAAAACAAGTAAGTGTGCTGATGAGGACCGAGTTTTATTTGGAACTGCGATGCTCAAATCTGATGCCCTATATTGGTGGAAAACTGTAATATCTTCAAAAGGACCCGATGTTTTTACAACTTTTTCATGGAAAGATTTTTCTAATGCTTTTAAAAATCAGTTTTGTTCCCAAACCTCAATCCGACAATTAGAATAAGAGTTCATGAATCTAAAACTGGGAAATATGACCGTTAGGAACTACACTGCTAAATTTTTGGAAAAATCTCATTTTGGTGAATACTATGTGTCTACAGAAGCCCGAAAAGTGGAAAGGTATATTTTTAAATTGAAATCTGAAATCATAGGATTGGTTATTGCTATAAAACCAGACACTTTCACGTCCACAATTGATGTTGCGGAAACAACCGAGTGGAAGGGATGTGAGTGAGAGAAGTTTTGGAAAGAGAAAGTGGGAGGGACCATCTTTTGATCCCAAAATTTAAAATTTACTAAATTTGATAACCGTCCAACTTTTAGAACTAATGAAATATTATGCCCTAAATGCAATAAAGATCATGGGGATGAGTGTAGTGTGGATCCAAGAAACTATTACATCTGTGGAAAGTCGGTTCACATCGCCAGAGATTGTCGGGTTACCAGATTCTGTTACCGGATTCTGTTTCTACTGTAATTATCCGAATCATCTACAGTACGATTTTCCACAAATGAAAGCTAGGGGAAGTGCTGAGGGTAATAAGGGAGATACACGAAAGCGTGAACCACCTAAAGCTAAGGGACATGCCTTTCAGATGACAATAATTGAAGCCGAAGAGAACCTTGACGTGGTGACAGATACATTCTTGATAAACTCAATATGTGCTAAGGTGTTATTTGACTCTGATGCAAACCGTTCATTCGTATCTCATTCTTTTGTTAATTATTTGCATGTGAAACCAAAAGTGTTTTCTTTTTGGAAAAGATGAAACTAATAGTGTTAGATTATGCATTAGTAGTAGAAACTGCTAATGATGATCAAATATCAGTTAAAGGTGTATTTGATGATTGTTATATTGATGTGGAAGGGTGACATGTACCAATTCAGTTATTTCCAATGCCATTAAATGAATTTGATGTAGTTGTGGGAATGGACTGGTTAGCTGAGAACCCGACTAATATTATGTGTAATAAAAAGTAGATTAATACTGATTTATGTGGAAGGACCGGTTGTAATTTGTGGTGATCATAGAAACCGTCAGTCTTGTTTAATTTCTATAGTAAAGGCTCGTAAATGTGTTAGTAAAGGCTGTAAGAGTTTATTAGCTTATGTAATTGACACCAAGAAAGAAAAGGGTAAAATTGAAAATATACCGGTATTTAGTGATTTCGTAGAAGTATTCCCTGATGACTTGACTAACCTTCCTCCCGATAGATAGATTGAGTTTAGAATTGACTTGACACCTGGAGCCACTTCTATTGCTCGTACATCTTACCGTTTGGCTCCTTTCTGAAATCAAAGAAATGATGTCCCAGTACAAGAACTTTCTGATCAGGGTTTCATTAGATCGAGTACTTCTCCGTGGGTTGCACCAGTTTTGTTTGTTAAGAAAGAAGGATTGGTCAATGAGAATGTGTGTATATTATCGGAAACTGAACAAACTGAAAATAAAGAATAAATATCTACTTCCTAAAATTGACAACCTTTTTTGACCAGTTAGTTGGGGTCAATTATTTTTCAAAGATTGATTTACGGTCAGGTGTAACACCCCAATTTTCGAAAGGTATCATTTTGAGTTAATACCGAAACCGTTATATTAGGGAAAAATAAGATAAAATATTTTGGACTTGAATCCTGGATTTTATAGTCTAGATGGATGAATGATTCAATTACGAGTCCAACGGTTCTTTCCGGAGCAAAATCGGAGCTATAACGAAGAAGTTATGGCCAAAACAGTGAACGAGAAGAAAACCAGGGGAAGCGGGCGACTTGTGCCGTGACCTGGCGACTTATGCCGCGACTTAAGGTCACGGCACAAGTCGCGAAACCCCCTGGACGAGCTTAAAACCGATTTTCAGCCACCAAACTTCATTCCTTCATATCTCCTTCATCCCAACTCCGATTTGGATGATTCAAATTGCTACGGTTTCGTTTTTGAGAGCTCTTCAAGGATCTAGCAATATATTGGAAGTTTATTGGAGTATACAAGAGTATTTTGTGGTGGTAAACTCCTCATCCCTCCCTCTTCATCTTCTTCACCAAAGTTTTCTAGGGTTTCATCCACCCTTTATGCTTCCTTTCATAGATTGGAGGTTTGTAACCATTTTGGTGAACTAGAAGTGTTTTGGTTGGTGGATTCAAGCTTGGGTTAAGGTAATCTTCTATTCTATTCAGTTATGGAAGTTAGGGTTTCGGTATTAGTTGAGGTATTCATGTATATGGTTTGGGAAACGATTCTTTGTGGTTGATTATGTTTATTTATGGTTGAATATGTATGGATTTAGGTTTTTGGAAGTTTTGTCTTGAGAATCCAAGTGTTCTTCAAAGGAGCTCTAGTTGGGGGGAAAATCTAGATTTAACCTAAATCTAGCAAGGTGAGTTCAAGTTGATTTGTGAAAACAGTGTACATGCCAAAATGTTTATTTTAAAGTGTTTGTGTTTACATTAAATTGTTAACCGGTGATAAGTTGGTTATTTGGATATATTTAACTTTATAAACCTATAAAGCACACATTTTGGGATTTATGGACATTTAGATAAATGTGTTACAAAGGAAGGTGTTTTGATGATTTATTGCATAAATGAGTACTTGGTCAAAAATATACTTTTAAGTGTTTGTCGGGTTTTTATGCATCATTCATGAAATGAAGTATTTGGAAAAGTACGAATGTGTAAGTTCTTTGGTTTTGAGTCATTTCTGACGTTGGAGAACATTTTAGAAATGGAAAACCTTTTGGGTTTGGGCCAAAGGCCAACGGTAATTTGAGAATCAAAGATTTTGGAAAAATGTGTATTTTGGTTTGTGTAACCATTTTAGCTCTCGTGTTGAGCTAAACGTCCATTAAGCCTCTTGGGGCTTGATTTATACTCGGTGGAGTCTTTGGAACATTTGTCAGTTTTGGTTGCTCGTTAAGGAGCCTTGGACGTATGATGTACTTTGTTGCATCTTATTTGGGAGTTACATGTTTTGAATGCGTTAGTTCATTCTTTTGAGCCATGTAACGTTTTAGACTGTAATGCATTGGATCCATAGACATATGAGTCAGTTGGTTAGTGGGGACTTTATCCCCGTTTTGGGACTGGACATTATTTATGGCTAGCGGGAGCTCGAGGTACAGATCGTGGGTGGTTGAACTCGATAACCACGTAACCTTTATTGAAGGGCTCGAGGTAGAGATCGTGGGTGGTTGAACTCGATGCCCGATGTCGTCCAGTCTGGTTACTCATCGTGGAATTTAGTGTCCGCGTTTGAATTCTAGTGAGTGGTCCCCAAGTCATGTGGTTGATTATGTAAGCTTGCGGTGGTGCTCTATAGAGCTGTATACGGAGCTAAGTCTTGCGGTGGTAGCTCAGATGAGCCGGATACGGGGACTTGTGGCTTTGGTTGTGACACTCATTAGAGGTCGAGTAGACACTAGGATCAGTGGTGTCTTGCGGTGTTAGCTCAGAGGAGCCGTATACGGGGAACCATGGTCTTATGTGAAGCTCGAGAACATTGATAAGTGGCTTAACTTTGTGTGCCCGCCACTTTCTATGGAATTCGGGTACCCCCGTCACCGAAAGGTGTTGTTTTTGGGTATTGAGTTTTATTATCCCAAGTTTTCGGTGGCGTTGTGTATATTTGGATTTTATCCTTGATTTATGGGTTGAGTATTATGCCCCACCCGTGTTTTGGGTGTTTCGGAATATAAAGTTTTAACCGTATTGTCATAAATGGAGAGTTCAATCTCTATTCACGTTTCAAGTGAGTTTTGTGTTAAACCTGATTTATAAATGGGCGATTTATGTTGGTTCCTTCATCCTTGAAGTACTTGATTTGGAAAACGTAAATTGGTGTTCTTTGTCTAAAATGCATATCATAGGAAAATGAGTCGTTTTCATATGTAAGACATAACAAATTGAAAGATTATGATTTGGAATTATATATATACAGTATCAATGTCTTTGGAATTAGATTACTAACATACGATGACATATATGATAATGACCTTTTATGCCTTGTTATTGACCCTATAATAGTCCTAAATAGGTTAGACAAGTTTTAGTATCAGATTGGATGAGTTACATATTGTACACGCCTTTAGTCGCGACGTACAGCTTATACACGTGCACCGGCACTACTACAAGATAAGGTTTCATACACATATGCTTTGGCTTCATACACTGTTTTGTTTTGCAGTGTATAACGACCAGTGAGTTTGAAAGTAATGGTCATTGTACATGTTTCTAGGACCGTGTACAAAATCCATATTCTTCCACTGTTCCAAAACCGTCTAAAAAGACCTTCATAAGCGTTTACGAAAATATTTAAGGAAGCCGAGATCTTTCATATGAAAATAGAATAATTAATACATCAACATAAACAAGAATGTGTAGGATATTGACATGTTGAGAGACAGATAGAGAAGAGTGAGTAATCAATTTAACTTTGCATACTCACAAATGCTGAAACACCATTTCGCTATCTTTTATGCAATCCCAATAGATATTTTTAAAGCTTACAAACCATCTGCATGGATTTCGTAGCATCTGGGAGGATTCATGTACCCACCTTCATCCAAATCACAATGTAGAAAAGCATTGTTTAGCAATTGAAAAGCATAATTTGTTGCATAAACTTTGTCTTACAGAAGTCTTCATAAATATTAAACAACTTGTACAAAAGTTCACATAAATGAACAAAAATTATGATATAAGTAACAAATAAAAGGATTACAAAGAAATATCATGATACATAAACACAATAAAAATTGATTGCAAAACAAGTGTAAGAATAAAAAAGAGTTAAAAGTTCAGTGTATAAAATACATAGAACCACAAATCAAGATAATAGTCTACGGTTTCTTCCTCCGGAGGACAAATTTCCGATAAACATTTATCATGTTTTCAGGTGCTAGAAATGAATCTATATATTCTAGCACCATATGCCAAAGTTCACAAAAAAAAAACTTATTTCTTAGTATACAAAAAGTTTTCATCTAAAACTTTGAAAACAAAGAAAATTCAATTATCATTGAGCATACAAACACACTTAAAAAACTTATCTACTAAAAACATTGCATAGTTGCATTTGTTAAAACTAGAAAAGAGGTTCTTAACTACACAAAGAAATTTGATAAGATAGATGGTCTCTTTCCAAAAAGGCTCAACTGCATTGTTCCAAATCAAGCCGAGGAGACTACAACTGACATGTCTTGTTAAGATTTGAATTGTTTATTTTTCGAAAATGGAAGTTTATTCAAATTCAGTTACAATATCCATGCTTTTAAGTGAATTGGTAGCACCGGAGATTTTATAAGAATAATATGTGGTTTGAGGGACTTTAGGTTAATACAAATATACATCAAATAATATTTCGAGTTCTTATTAAGCTAATTGTAGAACTTAAACAACATACATAAACACGGAATAACTACATTAGAAATAAAAAGGAAGAAATTGATAACAGAATAAGGACACACAAATGTAATCAAAACATACAAAGAAAGATTGCAAGAAGCCACATCAACAACATGATAATTCCAGCAACTTGTTCAGAATATCATCATTTTCAGTTTTCGTCAAGCTGGATTTATCTTGTTCTTGTTCTTGATACTTTTGGCTGCCGATGCAACAGCTTTTTCCGCACGCTCAGCCATCATAGTTGAGACATGTTTTCTGTTTGCTGGAATCACGCTTGCCTCCTTGGCTTTCAATGTTAGTCGTTCGGTCATATTTCCATGTTGCTGGTTATCGGCCATTGATCTCTCCTAGTTTAGAAAAAAAAAACTATTTCTCTATAATTGTAGTTTTGCTTTGCAATGAATTAAATCTTGGTTGTGATTGAATAATTGGAACTTATAGGTATATATATACTGCCAGGGGATTCCCTAGCTAACCTCATTTGCGTGTGTGTGTGCATGCATTGAAATATTCAGGAAGTTAGTCTTAATCTTCCAAATTTTTGTTAAGTGTGGGTGTGGGTGTGGGTGAGGTGTGTGTTATTGAGAAATACATGAAAACACTAAGCAATGGTTGAAATGGAGATGTTTCATTATGTCGATGGGTTTTGAGAAGTGTAGGTGCGATGTGGTATATTAGGTCTTCCATTTTGATACTATTTATTATTATTATTATTAATTTCTAATACTTTTTTGTTATTATTGATCTTTTTATTATATTAGTATGTTTGAAGAATTTTAAATTAGAAAATTTCTACAACTAATTTTTAAGCAAATATTTGGTAAATTATAATGTAACCTCACTAATTTCCAACTATTATTGTTTTCTTTTATACTATGTTATATTTTGTACCCCAATTGAAGTTTCTTTTCTTCATCTGATTCGGCTTAGGTTCCACTGAAAGCTCATTAAGAAATGATAATCCTATTTGATAAAGAATTACATACGTGGGTGACCTTTGCAACTTTGGAATCCTATATACAGTATCAATGTCTTTGGAATAAGATTACTAGCATATGATAACATATATGGTAATGACCTTTTATGCCTTGTTATTGACCCTATAATAGTCCTAAATAGGTTAGACAAGTTTTAGTATCAGATTGGATGAGTTACATATTGTACACGCCTTTAGGCGCGACATACAAGCGACTCATGTGGCATATACACGTGCACCGGTACTACTACAAGATATGATTTCATACACGTTTGCTTTGGCTTCATACACTATTTTGCAAGCGTGTATAACGATCGTTGAGTATGAAACTAATGGTCATTGTACATGTTTCCCAGACCGTGTACAAAATCCATATTCTTCCACGGTTCAAAAACCGTCTAAAACGACCCTCATAACCGTTTACGAAAATATTTAAGGAACCGAGATCTTTCATATGAAAGCAGATGCTATGATATTGTCGCTCTTGAAAACGAGATAACATATAAATTTTTGCACGCAATAATTAAGTCATCGACATAAATAAGAATGTGTAGGATATTGACATGTTAGAGAGACAAATAGAGAAGAGTGAGTAATCAACTTAACTTTGCATATAGACAAATGCTGAAACAACATTTAGCTATCTTTTATGCAATCCCAAGAGAAATTTTTAAAGCTTACAAACCATCTGGGAGGATTTCGTTGCGTCAGCAAGGATTCATGTACACAACTTCATCCAACGGTGTGGGTGTGGTGAGGTGTGTGTTATTGAGAAATACATGAAAACACTAAGCAATGGTTGAAATGGAGATGTTTCATTATGTCGATCGGGTTTGAGAAGTGTAGGTGAGATGTGGTATATTAGGTCTTCCATTTTGATACTATTTATTATTATTATTATTATTATTATTATTAATTTCTAATACTTTTTTGTTATTATTGATCTTTTTATTATATTAGTATGTTTGAAGAAATTTAAATGAGAAAATTTTTACAACTAATTTTTAAGCAAATATTTGGTAAATTATAATGTAACCTCACTAATTTCCAACTATTTTTGTTTTCTTTTATCTATGTTATATTTTGTACCCCAATTGAAGTTTCTTTTCTTCTTCTGATTCGGCTTAGGTTCCACTGAAAGCTCATTAAGAAATGATAATCTTATTTGATAAAGAATTACATACGTGGGTGACCTTTGCAACTTTGGAATCCTATATACATACAGTATCAATGTATTTGGAATAAGATTACTAGCATATGATAACATATATGCTAATGACCTTTTATGCCTTGTTATTGACCCTATAATAGTCCTAAATAGGTTAGACAAGTTTTAGTATCAGATTGGATGAGTTACATATTGTACACGCCTTTAGGCGCGACATACAAGCGACTAATTCCGCTTATACACGTGCACCGGTACTACTACAAGATAAGATTTCATACACGTTTGCTTTGGCTTCATACACTATTTTGCAACCGTGTATAACGATCGTTGAGTATGAAACTAATGGTCATTGTACATGTTTCCCAGACCGTCTAAAAAGACCCTCATAACCGTTTACGAAAATATTTAAGGAACCCGAGTCTTTCATATGAAAGCAGATGCTATGATATTGTCGCTCTTGAAAACGAGTTGACATATAAATTTTTGCACACAATAATTAAGTCATCGACATAAATAAGAATGTGTAGGATATTGACATGTTGAGAGACACATAGAGAAGAGTGAGTAATCAACTTAACTTTGCATATAGACAAATGCTGAAACAACATTTAGCTATCTTTTATGCAATCCCAAGAGAAATTTTTAATGCTTACAAACCATCTGGGAGGATTTCGTTGCGTCAACAAGGATTCATGTACACAACTTCATCCAACAGTGTGGGTGTGGTGAGGTGTGTGTTATTGAGAAATTCATGAAAACACTAAGCAATGGTTGAAATGGAGATGTTTCGTTATGTCGATCGGGTTTGAGAAGTGTAGGTGAGATGTGGTATATTAGGTCTTCCATTTTGATACTATTTATTATTATTATTATTATTATTATTATTATTATTATTATTATTATTATTATTATTATTATTATTATTTGTTAGATCATTTTTAGTTGTAACCTTTGTATTTATTTTATCTTGTGAGTATATAAGCCTTGTCTTAGTAGTTTTTAAAAATATAGATTACATTTTCATATCTTGAATTCATAACTACTTTTGGCTCCACATTCACTCTCTCTCGAGCTTTCTCTCTCTAGAATCTTTAGATCTTGTGTTCACAATTGGTATCAGAGCAGGTTAGATTTTGAGAGATTTGAGAGTAGAGTTCTAATTTCGTGTTATCAGATCAATCGAATTTCAAATTCGTTAATTTTTTTTTTTTTGAAAATCGGTTTTCTGGTCATTTTTCTAGATCTATGTTGATTTTCTGAACGATTTTCAGTGAATTTGGATTCAATTTGCTTTGGAATACAGTTTAGAACAAGTTTTGTTCGTGTTTCGTGCAAAGATTTGATCATTTTGTAATCGAATTTGTCAATTTTGTAAATTCCAGAAAAGTTCTCGAGTTCTCTGTTCTTCGCGAATTCTTGCTGAATTTTGATGTTTGATCTATATTTGGTTTATGAACCTATTTCTAAATGAATTCCGCGAGAGTGTTTTGAGGAATTTTGGACTTGTGTGATTTTCTTCGATCGTAATGGCATAATCGATTTTCGGTTCATTCATAAGGGTTTTCGGGTTATTCATCAGAGTTTTCGATTCATTCTTCAGGGTTTTCGGTTCATTCTTAATAGATTTCGGGTACTCATCTGGATTTTGGGTATTTCAGGAAGTTTTCGAATTGTTCTTTTCGGCTAAGGTTTTCGGCTAAGGTTTTTCGATCTAATAAGTATCACTTAGTTTTTCGGTTTCTTCTTCAACCGAGAAGCTAGGTTTTTGGTCTCCTCTATAACCGAAAGGTTTGGTATTCGGTTTCTTCATCAACCGAAAAAGGTGGTTTTCGGTCCTTATTTTCTTCAGCCGAAAAGCATTCTGCTTCTATTCAGCATGTCTCTTCAATCACAAGTTTATAAGAATGAGTTGATGATGTCTCTCGGGACAGATACACGTCCCCCTGTGCTTATCAATGAGAATGAGTATTCTCAATGGAGAGATCGATTTATTAATTTTCTTGAGAGACAACAAAATGGGGATTACATGGTTCGAGCTTTAACAAATCCTCCTTTTGAGAGACCTGTCAAGATCATTCTAGCCACTGCTAATACTGAACAATCCACAATATTAAAGCCAGTTGATAAGTACAATGAAGAAGAATCTTTAAAGTACAACGGAGAAAGAATTGCTAAGTCTAATCTCATTCTTGCCTTGCCAAATTACATATACAATCGTGTAGATTGTTACAAGAACAATCTAATGCTCATGTGGACTCATTTGGAGAAAATCATGCTTGGCTCAGTGGTGGCTACTCAACTTCGAAAAACGAGATATATGAACAGTTTTGAGGAGTTCAAAGCAAAGAGTGGGGAGGATTTGAAGACTGTCTTTGATAGATTCTGTGCTGTGATAAATGATTTATACAAGATTAGTGTGGAAAAGTCCCCGTTGGAAACAAACTTAAAGTTTCTGAACGCTCTTCAACCTGAATGGACAAAGGCATGTCATAGACTCCGTATTGATCCAAAGATTTCAATCATGCCAATTCAAGAAATGTTTGAAATTCTCCTGAATGAAGAAAATCTGATTGTGGCAAAGAAAGAAAAGCAAGAAAAGAAGAAGAAAGGAAAAGATGTAGATCCTATTGCTCTAATGACTGCAAAATTTACTGAGCAAGATTTTGAGAATGCTTATGATGGGAATATTGATGATGAAGGAGAAGCTCTTCAAAGAGCAATGATTTTACTTTCTCAGCAGTTTGCACAAAAGTTTCCTAACCGGGCCAGCTCCAACAACAATCTTCGACTTTCATCTGGGTCAAGGAAGGTGGATTTTTCTGGGTCAAAGACTATCTATCCAAAGCCTGATCATCCAAAGCTTGTGGAAGAAAAGAGGGATGAGAAGAAACCTCCCATATGCTACAACTGTGGTAAAGTAGGTCATTACTCTAAAGAATGTCGAACAAAGGTGGTTTGTGATTCTACCTACTATCAAAAGAAGGCTGATATGTTGAAAAAGAAGGAAAGTGGAGCTGTTCTCTTAGCTGAGGAAGAATCATTTATTGATTTCTCTAATAATGAAGAAGAAAAAGAGGAAACTGCAGCAATGTGCTTTATCGGTGATGATCAATCTGATGATGAAGATGATGATTCAACTGATGAGTCTGAGGTATTTTCTGACTTAGAAATTAAATTCATTAAATCTCAGTTTGATATTATCATTTCTGCCTTGCAAAAATTTCGAAAAATGCTTAAATCTGAAAAGGAAGTGAGTCAAGAAAAGTCTTATAAAATTGAAAAATTACAAATTTCTTTGGAAGATCAAAAATTGATTCTAAACGATACCAAAGAAAATTTGCAAAATAAAATAAATGAGTTGGAAAGTTCAAACAAGACTTATCTTGATTCATTGACTAGCTTGACCACTTCTAAAAATGAGCTTTCAAATAACATTGTTGATTTAGAAGAAAAATTATATATGAGAGCTCAATCTGAACAAACAATTAATATGAATAAACCTCGTAGTTATGAGTCCATTAAAGAAAAGTGGGGGCTTGGATATGAAAGTCCTAAATATTTAAATTTAGCCATTAACAAATCCCCCACTTTATATCACTTTGAATATTTGAGACTTGCTCGTTATGTTCCCCAATTTATAATAGATTGGATGAATGAACAACAAATCTTAGATATTGAGGCTAAGAGAAGAACGGAAAACACTAGAATGGAACTCCCATTTGTTTATTCGCGTGAAAATGCAAAATATTTTCCTGATCCTCAAAAGAAAAAGAAATCTGGAATATTTTTAAATACAAACTCATCTAACAAAACAACTTTACCAAACGAATATTTTGATTCTTATATTGTAAACAAAAATGAGGATAGTGTTTCTAAAACATCTTATGATACTAAGAAATACGTTCCTCCTTTGATTTTAGAATCTAAAATTATTGAGTTGGAAGATAAGATAGATGATGATTTTATTCAAAACAGTTTGGAAAAAGATATTTTTTTTACTGTTTTTAAATCTAGTTTTGAAGAGAATGTTATTTCTAAAAAACAAGTTTCTGGATTTTCTGAGGTTTCAGTTGAAAATAAAATGGGATTTTCATCAAGTGTTGGTTCTCGGTCCAAGCTAGAAACGAAAACTGGACTTTCTCGGTCTCAGTTAGAAACGAAAACATCAGTTTTCGGTTCATCCTTGGAACGAAAACCAGATTCTAACTCTTATCATTGTGATAATTTTACGACTTGTGCTACTGATGGTGAATCATATAAGTTGTCTGATCAAATGGATGATTCTTTGACTTTCAATGATTTTTATTTTTCAAAGAAAAGAAAAAGAAGACGGTCAAGAAAGTCTAAGAAGAAAGATAAGGTTAAGTCTGATAAATCTGATTCTGATTCTTCCTTTTCAGATCGGCCTTTGAGAAAGGAAATCAAGATGGAATGGCGGGTGAAGAATAGAAAAATAGATGATATACATGTATTAGATAAACGTGATGATACTTGTAATAAAAACACATTTGCTAGTTTGAATAATGTTCAAAAATATTCTCGTGAGCAAATGTAGATTCTTCAACAGGATGTCACATGTTTGTCTTCTCCATGTGATCTATCTTCTATTGCTTTACACACTTCATCTAAATGTACTAACTCTTCTTTGTTTCACTATGCAAAATCTTTTGTAAAAAGTACATTCTTCTTTAATAAATTCATGGAATGTTCTAATAAAAAGGGACCCATTCTGAAGTGGGTTCCTAAATCTTTGTGAGTTTTTGTTTTTACATGAATGCAACCTAGTCATCTCTGGTATATGGACTCTGGATGTTCAAAACATATGACTGGCAATAAATCTTTATTGTCATATTTTAAAGAACAGTCTGGAGGTCGTGTGAGATTCGGAAACAGAGACACTTCTCCTATTCTTGGCTATGGCGATCTTGTACAAGGCAACATAACGATTAAAAGAGTTAGCTATGTTGAAGTCCTCGACTTCAATCTCTTTAGTATTGGGCAATTCTGTGATAAGAATTTGGGAGTAAATTTTAAATCAAAGAGAGTTACAGTCATAGATGACAGTGGTAAGGAACTTCTCATTGGTAGAAGACGGTCAAATCTTTATACTATTGACTTCTCAACAGCCAAGTTCCCTTCCAAGACTTGTCTTCTTTCAAAGGCTTCAGTTCAAGAAAGCTGGTTGTGGCATAGACGGCTAGCTCATCTCAACTTCAAGTACATTGATCGTCTTGCTAAAAACGACTCAGCTCGTGGTCTTCCGACTCTTCGATTTCAAACAGTCAAACTTTGCCGAGATTGTGAGAAAGGTAAAATGAAGAAAGTTGCACACAAGCCAAAGCCTGATTTTTGCACAAAGGATATTCTAGAAATCCTTCATGTAGACTTGTGTGGCCCAATGAAGACAGAGTATTGGTAAGAAACGCTATGTATTGGTCGTCGTTGATGATTATTCAAGATACACTTGGGTTCGTTTTCTGAAATCCAAAGACGAAACCCCGGAGATACTCATCACTCTCATCAAGACTTCTCAGACTAACAAGCAAAAGCCAGTCAAGATTGTCCGATCGGACAATGGTACAGAATTCAAGAACAGCATTTTACAAGATTTTTATAATGAACATGACATCCAACAACAGTTTTCTGCCGCTCGTACACCACAACAGAATGGAGTTGTTGAACGCCGCAATCGTACGCTTGTAGAAGCTGCTCGTTCTATGCTTGCTTACTCTGGTCTTCCTATCTCTCTTTGGGCTGAGGCTATATCTACTGCATGTTATACTCAGAATCGTTCGATTCTGCATCGCAGATTTAATAAGACTCCATACGAACTGATGAATGGAATCAAGCCCAATATCAAATACTTCAAAGCGTTTGGGTCAAAATGTTATGTTCTGAACGATCGAGATAACCTCAACAAGTTTGCACCAAAGGCTGATGAAGCAATCTTTCTTGGTTATTCAATTTCTTCAGTTTCTTATCGAGTATATCTCACTTCTTCACGCAAAGTCATCGAGAGTGTCAATGTCAGATTTGATGAAGCTGCTGGTTTGGCTTCTGACCGCCTGGATCAGAACCCGTTGTTATTAAGAATGCTTCTGATCAATCAAGATCAGAACCAGTGAAGATTTCTGATAATCAAGATTTTTCATCTAATACTTCATCTATTATTCTTACTGATATTGATTTATTATTTGAAAATTTTTATGATGATGTACCTAAAACTAATTTTTCTAATGTTTTTACTGCTGTACTACAGGAACCTGGCATTGCTTCTATTAGTTCTTCCGCTGCTACAGAAAATTCTGATGATGCAATTCCAGATGTTCCTGTGTCTGAACTTCCTACATCAGCAGTTGAAACTACATCTCAACTGGAACCATCCATTGTTATAGAGCTGAATTTTTCTCCAACAGTTCAATCTGAAGATGCTCCAGACTCTCAAACATCATTTCCAGATGATACTTTATCTGAATCAATTGAAGTAGTCCCTCCTTCAACAATTCATACTACACAGATTATCTCTTCTGATTCAGAACCTCTCATAATTTCATCTCATGATATTCAAAGTGTTCAAGATGAAATAATTCCTCTACCTCATACGACAAAATGGACAAAGGCGCATCCTCTTCATCAAATCATTGGTGATCCTGCTTCTTCGGTATCAACTAGGTCAAAAGTTGCTTCTTCAAATGAATGTTTGTTTACTTGTTTTCTAAGCAAGCTTGAACCTACAAAAGTTTCTGAAGCATTGGCCGACCCAGACTGGATCATTGCAATGCAAGATGAACTGAATCAGTTCAAGGCATTAAAGGTATGGCGTCTTGTTCCAAAACCACGAGGAAAGAGCATTATCGGAACGAAGTGGTTATTTAAAAAACAAGAAAGATTCAGAGGGTATTGTTGTCAGAAACAAAGCAAGACTTGTTGCAAAAGGCTATCGTCAACAAGAAGGGATAGACTATGATGAGACATTTGCTCCCGTTGCACGTCTTGAAGCTATTCGAATGTTTCTTGCTTTTGCTGCTTATCAGAACTTTAAAGTTTATCAGATGGATGTAAAGACAGCGTTTCTTAACGGTCGTCTAAAGGAAGAGGTCTATGTCTCTCAACCGGAAGGTTTTATGGACAAAGATCATCCAGATCATGTTTACATCCTCGACAAAGCATTGTATGGCTTGAAACAAGCTCCAAGAGCGTGGTATGACGAATTGTCTGCATTTCTGCTAAGCTCAGGTTTCACAAAAGGTTTAATCGATACTACTCTGTTTGTTTTTTAGAAAAGATTCTGATATTTGCTTAGTTCAAATTTATGTTGATGACATTATTTTCGGCGTTACTAATCCTTCACTTTGTACTTGGTTTTCCGATCTCATGACTTCTAGATTTCAGATGAGTATGATGGGAGAGATTAAATTTTTTCTCGGACTTGATGTTCAGCAACTTTCAGATGGGATTTTCATCAATCAAGCCAAATATGTCTTTGACATTCTGAAGAAGTTCAATATGGATAAATCTACGAGCATTGGAACTCCAATGGCTCATGGTGCAAAGATAGGCTTAGACTCAGATGGAAAAGCTGTTGATATCAAGACTTACAGAGCCATGATAGGATCTCTAATGTATTTAACTGCCAGTAGACCGGACATCATGTTTTCAACATGCTTACTTGCACGATTTCAGGCGAATCCAAAGGAATCTCATCTGTTAGCTGTAAAACGGATATTCCGTTACATCAAAGGAACACCATATCTAGGTTTGTGGTATCCTAAATCATCTGATTATTCATTAACAGCTTTTTCAGATGCAGATTACGGAGGTAATCAGCTTGAAAGCAAAAGCACTTCCGGGCATATCCAGTTTTTGGGAGATCGTTTGATTAGCTGGTCATCAAAGAAATAGAACTGTGTGTCAATCAGTACTGCTGAAGCATAATATGTGGCCGCTGCAAGCTGCTGTGCTCAAGTGTTATGAATGAAAACACAGCTGCGGGATTATGGGATGCATTACAACAAGATTCCCATCTACTGTGATAGCAAGTATGCCATTGCTATTTCTGTAAACCCGGTTCAGCACACTAAAACAAAGCATATTGATATGAGATATCACTTTATAAAGCATCACGTCGAAGAAGGTACGATTGAACTTTATTTTGTACCTACTGAGTATCAATTAGCTGATATCTTTACTAAAGCATTGGATGAAAAACGCTTTAATTTTCTTCTGTCGAAAATTGGAATGCTTAATTTAAAGATTCAAAATGATTAACAAATATTGTTTAACATAATAGAATTTTTATAAATTTTCTATCTTTTGATTGCCTGTGCATGCCTAGGAAATATTTACAAGTTTATTGTTTATAAATGAGTGTTATTTGTTCAAATTTCAAAATTTCTGATCTCGAATGGTCCACTTCATGAAAATTTTGATATGTGTTTTAAGATATGTAGATCAATATATAATAGTCATCAAGGCTTTGAAATCCTATTCTACAAATTTTATGGATGATTATGGAGATATAGGCTAAACTTATTAGTTAGTTGATCCTAGTGATTGAGATGATAAAATAATTCATATTTTGTAATACAGAAATCATTTAGTTTGATAGTTCATATATGTGACCTTTCTAATTTGGAAAAGTAAGATCCGCGGGGTGCTTGACATCTGACCCCCTAAGGCTACGGTTTGGGAGCGGTCGATCAGAAATTCTGCTATAAAACCAGTTAGAAAGTCATGTTCTACTGATATGAATGGGCTTAGGGAATATCGATATAGCCTTTCTGATCTGGGTAAGTAAGTTCCGAGGGGTGCTTGTCACCTAGTCCCCTAAGGCTATGGTCTGGGAGCGGCTGATCAGAAAACCTGCTATAGGATCAGATAGAAAGTTATGTTTACGATGTTTTCTAGGCTTACTAAACTCTCTGGTTAAAAAGATGCCAAAGTGCACAAATGCAAAAGATGCTATAAGAGCACACTCATTTGAAGATGCCAATGAGCACAACATCTCATGATACTTGGTGAAACTGCTAAGATGTGATAAACCTTTAAATCTATGAAAGTTCTATTTTTTTAGTGTGAGTAACAGCTGTTTTTACTCTTATATAGTGAAATACATTTTTCTTAAGACTGGTCATTTTTTCTCATGTTTGTCCACCTATTAGAAGGATGAAAATCTTTGTTTTCGAACTTATATACACTCTTTATGCAATAATACATGTCTATAGTTCCAAAAGCATGCATAGGATTTCATTAGATGGTTTATTTTATGAAAATTTTATTAGGTCAAATTTTATTTGTCAATTATTTTTTTATTCTTTAAAATACTCAGTAATTACAAAATCTTGTTCAATTTTATTTTCTAAAAATGTTGATGTAATATGAAATGATTTTCTTTTCTCAATATTTTAATTTTTTTTTTTGTGTTTTTCTTGAAAAACCGGTTCGTTTTTTTTTTCTTTTTCAAATTTTCACTATTCCAAAGGTCACTATTCATCTTCTTCATTTTCTCTTCCATTCGGTCTCTTTGGGTTCCAGTTCTTTTTTTCAATTTTCAGTTGTCTTCGAAACTATTAGAATACATTTGTGTGTTTCGTGAGTCTCCGATTCAACTTCGGTGGTGGTGAAGTTCAGGGGGAGTCTTCGATTAAACTTCGATGGTGGTGGTGGAATCGATTTGTTTTTCTAGAGTTTAAGTCGATTATTGTCTTTTGATTTAACGAATTTCCGCATTACAGGTATGTCTTTCTACTCTTATGCTTCGATTAAAAGTTTTTTTTTTTGTATGCATTTTTGTAGGGGGAGCAAAGGGGGTTCTTTCGGTTCTAATCTGGAACGAGAAAGTATCCTTCTCGGTCTCCTCAATTTCCGAGAACTTCACTTCTCGGTTCACTCACCAACCGAGAACTTCACTTCTCAGTTCCTTCCATTCAACCGAGAACTTCAACCTCGGTTTACTCACCAACCGAGAACTTCACTTCTCGGTTCCTTCCATTCAACCGAGAACTTCAACCTTGGTTCACTCTATGTTTTGCTATCTTTGTTTCTCGGTTCATTCCATACCCGAGAAGTTCATTTCTCGGTCTATGTTATAACCGAGAACCTCTCTTCTCGGTTCTTGGTGCAACCGAGAACCTTGCTTTTCGGTTCTTATTTCAACCGAATTTTTCGCTTTTCGGTTTGTTCTACAACCGACAACCTCACTTGGTTCTTTCAGATTGATTATGTCCTAATTTTTTAACTATGCTTACTTTTCAGACTTAATGGCTGATGTTCAAGTACAACAAGATGAGAATGATCTCTTAGATCATCTTAATGATCAAGAACAGATTTCTAGGCTTTGTCCTATGCCTTCTCAGCCTTCCACAACAGCTGATCAATCTGCTCAAGGACTAGTTCCGGATGATTTTCTGCATCATTCTCACTTCCTTCCATACAAGGGCAATAATCATTATATTGATTTTGGACATCTGAACATACGTGGTGTGGTGAAAGAAATTTTAAGAGGACATCCCCTTGCTTATGCGTTGACAAAAACAGTTGATGTTCCTGAGGTATATGTGTAGCAAGCCTGGCACTATATTACAAAGAATGATAAAGTAAATCCTCCACATTTTCTGATAAATGTCGATCAGTTTGAATCTCGGCTTACTTTCAGAAGGTTGCGTGTGCTTCTACAATTTCCAGGCTCTGATTCCAGACCAGGCAAAGTTGCTTATGATCCGTTCCCTTCTGATCAAACTGTTCTTGATGGCATTATTGCACTTGGTTATAATGGTGAACTCAGGAAAGTGACTCAGTTTCACAAGGCTAAGCTTCCACCTCACTGGTATGATTTCTTCTCTATATTCAACCGGTGCTTAACTTCAAAGGCTACTAGTACAGATAGCACAAGCATGCCGATTCTGAAGCTATTCTACTGTGTTATTCACGATCTTCATATCGATTATACTTTGGCCATCTGGACTGGTCTTTCAGAAGTTGTATATGCTAAGGCGACAAACAATAGGAGAAAGTTTGTGCCGTTTTTGCGATTTTTAAAGATCTTTGTTCGGAGCATTATGGATAGCACATAGAATTTTCCTGCTCGCACACAGTGGCCTCGCATTGCCGATTATCAGTGTAAATACTTCCAGATTCAAAAGCATACGTTTACGAATGAAGATCAATGGATGCCCATTCCAGCAATTCTTATCGTGAATTATGTAGATTTGACAAATGAAGCTGTGGTCGAATACATGCTAGATCATCATTATGAGATTCCACAGGCAGAGAATGCTGATGCAGATGTTCAAGTTGCTCATTTACAACAACAAGATCAAGACCACGTTGCATAGGAACATGTTGATGAAGTTCAAGAAGTGGCAGAGCAAATTCAGAAACAACAACAGGCATTCCCTGTTGGTTCTCGTTTGGTTCAGGCAATCCCTGAATCAGGTGCAAATATTCACTTTGTCATTGAAGATGAACTTGAGGAATTACATGCTGATGATGATAATCAAGAGTTTGTTGATTTTCAATCCAATCAAGAAGGTTCTGATGATGAGTCTGTTCCAATAAATCCAAGTGTTGGCCATCTTGCTGTAGACGAGCTTGATCTTTCACCGAAGAAATTTTCTGCTGCTCATGAATCTTCTACTGTTGTTGTTTCTACCACTGATTCAACATTGGCTATGGTGTCCACTTCTTTAGGTTTGCACTCTTCCTCAAAACTAGACATTGTTCATAATCTTCTTTGGACAACAAAGGCTTCTATGGATGCAGAAAGAGATACTCAATTAGCCAGGATGGAGGCGTTTCTGCAAGGAAATCTGACAAATATTGATCCTTCTATTATCCCTCCACAGTTGTTGACCGGCAAACCCATAGAACTTCATCTTTCTCATTCAACAGCTCTGGGTTCTGCACCTTCACTATCTGTACCGATCTTTTCATCATCTACTATGTCATCGGTTCTTCTATCTTCTTCTGCCCAAATGGCTTCATGTGCTACTATGTCATCAACTTTTGCGGGTGTATCTTCTTCTTCTACTCCTACAGGCCTTCGTATTGATGATCTTTCTGTTCAGGAAGTAGCTGAGCACTTAAGAGCTCGACTTGCATCTATGGCTCCAGCAAATCAACAGTCGATCGATCTTTTGTCTCTTCTCAGATCTTTTCAGCCATCATTTCGATCACCTACAACTGAAGATTCTCTCTCTGCTTTACGATCAGACTTTGAGAAATTTAGAGATGAGGTACAGTTAGGTTTGGGTCAATTGCAATCCACTGTTTTTGCTATTGCTCAACACTTGCAGGTTCCAAATGTCTCATGTCATGCTGAAGCTGGACCATCTAACAAGCGTTCACATGATCATGATGATTCTCAACCTGATCATGAGGGGGAGAAAAAGAGACGCTTGGATGAGTCTGCAGCTGATCTTTCTAGAGAAAATAAAGCAGAAACTGCTCCAAGTGAAACATGCTCTGCTGATAAAGAAAAGCCTAAAGAAGCAGAAACAGAAATGCAGTCTATGTTTGAAGACATGTTAAGCAAAGTAAAGCTTCCAGAGACTAACATTTCTACAGAAAACAATTTACAGCTGGTACTTTATGTTGATCCAGATTCTGGTTGATCCAGATTCTGAGCCAGTTTCTTCTGTTATACCAAAATCTGTGAATATGACTGAGGCTGAAGCGTTTGAGAATTTCAGAGCATCTTACGAAAATATTATTGATGTGGATTCTGAAAATGAAATTGATGCCAAGTTTGAAAGCTTTTGGAAGGTCAAAGAAGAAGAAGAAGATGATGATGCTGATGTATTGTATGCAGATCTTTCATCTCAAGAAGTTAGATTCCCTTTTCACGATGAACAGAATTCTCCACAAGATGATTCTTCTCAGATTCAGTCTGAAGCAGTTTCAAATCCTCTGGTTGTCTCTACAACTCTTATATCTTCTACATCAGTTGTCTCTGAGCCTCCAGCAATTGTTTCTAATGTGTCTATTCCAGTCGTGATTCCACCTACCAAGATTCCTCGTGCTCCAACAAGTAAATCTGATAAGTCAGTTGATCCTAATTATATGGCTCCTGATTTTATTCCAGAAAATCTTAGATCTTCAGGAATTCCTATTTCAAGGGAGCATAGACGACAAAGGTTTGAGGCTAGAGATATGAGACAGGTGTTTCGAAATGTATACCTTGAAGATACTCACCGAAGTATTTTTGTGAAACATAAGACTGCTTTGAGTATTGAGTTTTTCTTGGGCATTGAAAAAGAGTCTGATCTTGTTAAACAGAACTATTTGATGGCCATGAGGTATTTGAGACAAGGGAAAGAAACAGTATATTCTGAGAAGGGGATTGTACAAGTTAAATGTGTTTCCATGTTCAACATATTCAACATCTGGGTTTCTAATTTCACTGTTCAACGAAGAGACTGCAAAGACTATACCTTCACAGAAGCAGATTTTAATGAAGTTCATGTGGATGATATTGAGTTTCTATTCAATTTCTTCAGCTCTCTCAATGAACGATCAGATGATATGAATAGAGCATTCAACACTGTCAGAAGACATATTATCAGAACAATTCGCTTCTATAGCTTATATGACTTTCAGTTGGGTGTTGAAAATCATCAACCTACGATCAACTTGCACAAGCCAAAACAGAAGCTCGACAACATTGAAAGTTTCTTATTATATACTGTTGTTGATGAACCGTATGGTGTATGGTGTGGTGTACAGAAACTTGAAGGGTCGTCATTGTTTTATGAGATTTGAAGAAGTCTGCAACTATTCTGATGGAACTTTGAAGCTAATCAAGATGCATTTAATTCAGAAGTTATGAAAAGCAGAATGTGGCAAACAGACAGAGATTCAATTTTTATCCACAAAAGGAAGGAAACAAGGAGTTACTGAGATTAGAGAAGGCAATTGATGTAATTCAAGACCGAATCAACTTTCGAAATGCTTTACGTCGCCTTGAAGATCAAGTGGATATCAGAAGATTTTCTTGATTTTAGAGCTCGACGCCAAAGGTTACAAAGGGGGAGATTGTTAGATCATTTTTAGTTGTAACCTTTGTATTTATTTTATCTTGTGGGTATATAAGCCCTTGTCTTAGTTGTTTTTGTTAACAATAGATTTACATTTTCATATCTTGATTTCATAACTACTTTTGGCTCCACATTCACTCTCTCTCTAGCTTTCTCTCTCTAGAATCTTTAGATCTTGAGTTCACAAAAAACTATTTCTTTATGATTGTAGTTTTGCTTTGCAATGAATTAAATCTTGGTTGTGATTGAATAATTGGAACTTATAGGTATATATATACTGCCAGGGGATTCCCTAGCTAACCTCATTTGCGTGTGTGTGTGCATGCATTGAAATATTCAGGAAGTTAGTCTTAATCTTCCAAATTTTTGTTAAGTGTGGGTGTGGGTGTGGGTGAGGTGTGTGTTATTGAGAAATACATGAAAACACTAAGCAATGGTTGAAATGGAGATGTTTCATTATGTCGATGGGTTTTGAGAAGTGTAGGTGCGATGTGGTATATTAGGTCTTCCATTTTGATACTATTTATTATTATTATTATTAATTTCTAATACTTTTTTGTTATTATTGATCTTTTTATTATATTAGTATGTTTGAAGAATTTTAAATTAGAAAATTTCTACAACTAATTTTTAAGCAAATATTTGGTAAATTATAATGTAACCTCACTAATTTCCAAGTATTTTTGTTTTCTTTTATACTATGTTATATTTTGTACCCCAATTGAAGTTTCTTTTCTTCGTCTGATTCGGCTTAGGTTCCACCGAAAGCTCATTAAGAAATTACAATCTTATTTGATAAAGAATTACATACGTGGGTGACCTTTGCAACTTTGGAATCCTATATACATACAGTATCAATGTCTTTGGAATAAGATTACTAGCATATGATAACATATATGCTAATAACTTTTTATGCCTTGTTATTGACCCTATAATATTCCTAAATAGGTTAGACAAGTTTTAGTATCAGATTGGATGAGTTACATATTGTACACGCCTTTAGGCGCGACATACAAGCGACTCATGTCGCATATACACGTGCACCGGTACTACTACAAGATATGATTTCATACACGTTTGCTTTGGCTTCATACACTATTTTGCAACCGTGTATAACGACCGTTGAGTATGAAACTAATGGTCATTGTACATGTTTCCCAGACCGTGTACAAAATCCATATTCTTCCACGGTTCAAAAACCGTCTAAAAAGACCCTCATAACCGTTTACGAAAATATATATTTAAGGAACCGAGAACTTTCATATGAAAGCAGATGCTATGATATTGTCGCTCTTGAAAACGAGATAACATATAAATTTTTGCACGCAATAACTAAGTCATCCACGTAAATAAGAATGTGTAGGATATTGACATGTTAGAGAGACAGATAGAGAAGAGTGAGTAATCAACTTAACTTTGCATATAGACAAATGCTGAAACAACATTTAGCTATCTTTTATGCAATCCCAAGAGAAATTTTTAAAGCTTACAAACCATCTGGGAGGTTTTCGTTGCGTTAGCAAGGATTCATGTACACAACTTCATCCAACAGTGTGGGTGTGGTGAGGTGTGTGTTATTGAGAAAAACATGAAAACACTAAGCAATGGTTGAAATGGAGATGTTTCATTATGTCGATCGGGTTTGAGAAGTGTAGGTGAGATGTGGTACATCAGGTCTTCCATTTTGATACTATTTATTATTATTATTATTATTAATTTCTAATACTTTTTTGTTATTATGGATCTTTTTATTATATTAGTATGTTTCAAGAAATTTAAATGAGAAAATTTTTACAACTAATTTTTAAGCAAATATTTGGTAAATTATAATGTAACCTCACTAATTTCCAACTATTTTTGTTTTCTTTTATACTATGTTATATTTTGTACCCCAATTGAAGTTTCTTTTCTTCATCTGATTCGGCTTAGGTTCCACTGAAAGCTCATTAAGAAATGATAATCTTATTTGATAAAGAATTACATACGTGGGTGACCTTTGCAACTTTGGAATCCTATATACATACAGTATCAATGTCTTTGGAATAAGATTACTAGCATATGATAACATATATGCTAATGACCTTTTATGCCTTGTTATTGACCCTATAATAGTCCTAAATAGGTTAGAAAAGTTTTAGTACAGATTGGATGAGTTACATATTGTACACGCCTTTAGGCGCGACATACAAGCGACTAATTCGGCTTATACACGTGCACAGGTACTACTACAAGATAAGATTTCATACACGTTTGCTTTGGCTTCATACACTATTTTGCAACCATGTATAACGACCGTTGAGTATGAAACTAATGGTCATTGTACATGTTTCCCAGACCGTGTACAAAATCCATATTCTTCCACGGTTCAAAAACCGTCTAAAAAGACCCTCATAACCGTTTACGAAAATATTTAAGGAACCCGAGATCTTTCATATGAAAGCAGATGCTTTGATATTGTCGCTCTTGAAAACGAGTTAACATATAAATTTTTGCACGCAATAATTAAGTCATCGACATAAATAAGAATGTGTAGGATATTGACATGTTGAGAGACACATAGAGAAGAGTGAGTAATCAACTTCACTTTGCATATAGACAAATGCTGAAACAACATTTAGCTATCTTTTATGCAATCCCAAGAGAATTTTTTAATGCTTACAAACCATCTCGGAGGATTTCGTTGCGTCAGCAAGGATTCATGTACACAACTTCATCCAACAGTGTGGGTGTGGTGAGGTGTGTGTTATTGAGAAATACATGAAAACACTAAGCAATGGTTGAAATGGATATGTTTCATTATGTGTGTGGATGGGTTTTGAGAAGTGTAGGTGAGATGTGGTATATTATGTCTTCCACTTTGATACTTTTTATTATTATTAATTTCTAATACTTTTTTGTTATTATTAATCTTTTTATTATATTAGTATGTTTGAAGAATTTTAAATGAGAAAAATTTCTACAACAAATTATTATGCAAATATTTGGTAAATTATAATGTAAGCTCACTAATTTCCTACTATTTTTGTTTTCTTTTATACTATGTTATTTATTTTGTACCCCAATTGAAGTTTCTTTTCTTCATCTACGAAATCCCATTAAGAAATGAAAATCTTATTTGATAAACAATTACATACGTAGGTGACCTTTGCAACTTTGGAATCCTATATATACATACAGTATCAATGTCTTTGGAATTAGATTACTAACATACGATGACATATATGATAATGACCTTTTATGCCTTGTTATTGACCCTATAATAGTCCTAAATAGGTTAGACAAGTTTTAGTATCAGATTGGATGAGTTACATATTGTACACGCCTTTAGTCGCGACGTACAAGCGACTAATGCTGCTTATACACGTGCACCGGCACTACTACAAGATAAGGTTTCATACACGTATGCTTTGGCTTCATACAATGTTTTGTTTTGCAGTGTATAACGACGGGTGAGTTTGAAAGTAATGGTCATTGTACATGTTTCTCGGACCGTGTACAAAATCCATATTCTTCCACTGTTCCAAAACCGTCTAAAAAGACGTTCATAAGCGTTTACGAAAATATTTAAGGAACCCGAGATCTTTCATATGAAAATTGAATAATTAATACATCGACATAAACAAGAATGTGTAGGATATTGACATATTGAGAGACAGATAGAGAAGAGTGAGTAATCAATTTAACTTTGCATACACACAAATGCTGAAACACCATTTAGCTATCTTTTATGCAATCCCAACAGATATTTTTAAAGCTTACAAACCATATGCGTGGATTTCGTAGCGTCTGCGAGGATTCATGTACCCACCTTCATCCAAATCACAATGTAGAAAAGCATTGTTTAGCAATTGAAAAGCATAATTTGTTGCATAAACTGTCTTACAAAAGTCTTCATAAATATTAAACAACTTGTACAAAAGTTCACATAAATGAACAAAAATTATGATATAAGTAACAAATAAAAGGATTACAAAGAAATATCATGATACATAAACACAATAAAAATTGATTGCAAAACAAGTGTAAGAATAAAAAAGAGTTAAAAGTTCAGTTTATAAAATACATAGAACCACAAATCAAGATAATAGTCTACGGTTTCGTTTCTACCGGAGGACAAATTTCCGATAAACATTTATCATGTTTTCAGGTGCTAGAAATGAATCTATATATTCTAGCACCATATGCCAAAGTTCACAAAAAAAAAACTTATTTCTTAGTATACAAAAAGTTTTCGTCTAAAACTTTGAAAACAAAGAAAATTCAATTATCATTGAGCATAAAAACACACATAAAAAACTTATCTACTAAAAACATTGCATAGTTGCATTTGTTAAAACTAGAAAAGAGGTTCTTAACTACACAAAGAAATTTGATTAGATAGATGGTCTCTTTCCAAAAAGGCTCAACTACATTGTTCCAAATCAAGCCGAGGAGACTACAACTGACATGTCTTGTTAAGATTTGAATTGTTTATTTTTCGAAAATGGAAGTTTATTCAAATTCAGTTACAATATCCATGCTTTTAAGTGAATTGGTAGCACCGGAGATTTTATAAGAATAATATGTGGTTTGAGGGACTTTAGGTTAATACAAATATACATCAAATAATATTTCGAGTTCTTATTAAGCTAATTGTAGAACTTAAACAACATACATAAACACGGAATAACTACATTAGAAATAAAAAGGAAGAAATTGATAACAGAATAAGGACACACAAATGTAATCAAAACATACAAAGAAAGATTGCAAGAAGCCACATCAACAACATGATAATTCCAGCAACTTGTTCAAAATATCATCATTTTCAGTTTCCATCAAGCTGGATTTATCTTGTTCTTGTTCTTGATACTTTTGGCTGCCGATGCTACAGCTTTTGCCGCACGCTCAGCCATCATAGTTGAGACATGTTTTCTGTTTGCTGGAATCACGCTTGCCTCCTTGGCTTTCAATGTTAGTCGTTCGGTCATATTTCCATGTTGCTGGTTATCGGCCATTGATCTCTCCTAGTTTAGAAAAAAAAACTATTTCTTTATAATTGTAGATTTGCTTTGCAATGAATTAAATCTTGGTTGTGATTGAATAATTGGAACTTATAGGTATATATATACTGCCAGGGGATTCCCTAGCTAACCTCATTTGCGTGTGTGTGTGCATGCATTGAAATATTCAGGAAGTTAGTCTTAATCTTCCAAATTTTTGTTAAGTGTGGGTGTGGGTGTGGGTGTGGGTGTGGGTGAGGTGTGTGTTATTGAGAAATACATGAAAACACTAAGCAATGGTTGAAATGGAGATGTTTCATTATGTCGATGGGTTTTGAGAAGTGTAGGTGCGATGTGGTATATTAGGTCTTCCATTTTGATACTATTTATTATTATTATTATTATTAATTTCTAATATTTTTTTGTTATTATTGATCTTTTTATTATATTAGTATGTTTGAAGAATTTTAAATTAGAAAATTTCTACAACTAATTTTTAAGCAAATATTTGGTAAATTATAATGTAACCTCACTAATTTCCAACTATTTTTGTTTTCTTTTATACTATGTTATATTTTGTACCCCAATTGAAGTTTCTTTTCTTCATCTGATTCGGCTTAGGTTCCACCGAAAGCTCATTAAGAAATTATAATCTTATTTGATAAAGAATTACATACGTGGGTGACCTTTGCAACTTTGGAATCCTATATACATACAGTATAAATGTCTTTGGAATAAGATTACTAGCATATGATAACATATATGCTAATAACCTTTTATGCCTTGTTATTGACCCTATAATAGTCCTAAATAGGTTAGACAAGTTTTAGTATCAGATTGGATGAGTTACATATTGTACACGCCTTTAGGCGCGACATAGTGTCGCATATACACGTGCACCGGTACTACTACAAGATATGATTTCATACACGTTTGCTTTGGCTTCATACACTATTTTGCAACCGTGTATAACGACCGTTGAGTATGAAACTAATGGTCATTGTACACGTTTCCGAGACCGTGTACAAAATCCATATTCTTCCACGGTTCAAAAACCGTCTATAAAGACCCTCATAACGGTTTACGAAAATATATATTTAAGGAACCGAGATCTTTCATATGAAAGCAGATGCTATGATATTGTCGCTCTTGAAAACGAGATAACATATAAATTTTTGCACGCAATAACTAATTCAATCACGTAAATAAGAATGTGTAGGATATTGACATGTTAGAGAGACAGATAGAGAAGAGTGAGTAATCAACTTAACTTTGCATATAGACAAATGCTGAAACAACATTTAGCTATCTTTTATGCAATCCCAAGAGAAATTTTTAAAGCTTACAAACCATCTGGGAGGTTTTCGTTGCGTCAGCAAGGATTCATGTACACAACTTCATCCAACAGTGTGGGTGTGGTGAGGTGTGTGTTATTGAGAAATACATGAAAACACTAAGCAATGGTTGAAATGGAGATGTTTCATTATGTCGATCGGGTTTGAGAAGTGTAGGTGCGATGTGGTATATCAGGTCTTCCATTTTGATACTATTTATTATTATTATTATTAATTTCTATCAGTTTTTTGTTATTATGGATCTTTTTATTATATTAGTATGTTTCAAGAAATTTAAATGAGAAAATTTTTACAACTAATTTTTAAGCAAATATTTGGTAAATTATAATGTAACCTCACTAATTTCCAACTATTTTTGTTTTCTTTTATACTATGTTATATTTTGTAGCCCAATTGAAGTTTCTTTTCTTCATCTGATTCGTCTTAGGTTCCACTGAAAGCTCATTAAGAAATGATAATCTTATTTGATAAAGAATTACATACGTGGGTGACCTTTGCAAATTTGGAATCCTATATACATACAGTATCAATGTCTTTGGAATAAGATTACTAGCATCTGATAACATATATGCTAATGACCTTTTATGCCTTGTTATTGACCCTATAATAGTCCTAAATAGGTTAGACAAGTTTTAGTATCAGATTGGATGAGTTACATATTGTACACGCCTTTAGGCGCGACATACAAGCGACTAATTCCGCTTATACACGTGCACCGGTACTACTACAAGATAAGATTTCATACACGTTTGCTTTGGCTTCATACACTATTTTGCAACCGTGTATAACGACTGTTGAGTATGAAACTAATGGTCATTGTACATGTTTCCCAGACCGTGTACAAAATCCATATTCTTCCACGGTTCAAAAACCGTCTAAAAAGACCCTCATAACCGTTTACGAAAATATATATTTAAGGAACCCGAGATCTTTCATATGAAAGCAGATGCTATGATATTGTCGCTCTTGAAAACGAGTTAACATATAAATTTTTGCACGCGATAATTAAGTCATCGACATAAATAAGAATATGTAGGATATTGACATGTTGAGAGACACATAGAGAAGAGTGAGTAATCAACTTCACTTTGCATATAGACAAGTGCTGAAACAACATTTAGCTATCTTTTATGCAATCCCAAGAGAAATTTTTAATGCTTACAAACCATCTGAGAGGATTTCGTTGCGTCAGCAAGGATTCATGTACACAACTTCATCCAACAGTGTGGGTGTGGTGAGGTGTGTGTTATTGAGAAATACATGAAAACACTAAGCAATGGTTGAAATGGAGATGTTTCATTATGTGTGTGGATGGGTTTTGAGAAGTGTAGGTGAGATGTGGTATATTATGTCTTCCACTTTGATACTTTTTATTATTATTAATTTCTAATACTTTTTGTTATTATTAATCTTTTAATTATATTAGTATGTTTGAAGAATTTTAAATGAGAAAAATTTCTACAACAAATTATTAAGCAGATATTTGGTAAATTATAATGTAAGCTCACTAATTTCCTACTATTTTTGTTTTCTTTTATACTATGTTATTTATTTTGTACCCCAATTGAAGTTTATTTTCTTCATCTACGAAATCCCATTAAGAAATGATAATCTTATTTGATAAACAATTACATACGTGGGTGACCTTTGCAACTTTGGAATCCTATATATACATACAATATCAATGTCTTTGAAATTAGATTACTAACATACGATGACATATATGATAATGACCTTTTATGCCTTGTTATTGACCCTATAATAGTCCTAAATAGGTTAGACAAGTTTTAGTATCAGATTGGATGAGTTACATATTGTACACGCCTTTAGTTGCGACGTACAAGCGACTAATGTTGCTTATACACGTGCACCGGCACTACTACAAGATAAGGTTTCATACACGTATGCTTTGGCTTCATACACTGTTTTGTTTTGCAGTGTATAACGACCGGTGAGTTTGAAAGTAATGGTCATTGTACATGTTTCTCGGACCGTGTACAAAATCCATATTCTTCCACTGTTCCAAAACCGTCTAAAAAGACCTTCATAAGCGTTTACGAAAATATTTAAGGAACCCGAGATCTTTCATATGAAAATAGAATAATTAATACATCGACATAAACAAGAATGTGTAGGATATTGACATGTTGAGAGACATATAGAGAAGAGTGAGTAATCAATTTAACTTTGCATACAGACAAATGCTGAAACACCATTTAGCTATCTTTTATGCAATCCCAACAGATATTTTTAAAACTTTCAAATCATGTGCGTGGATTTCGTAGCGTCTGCGAGGATTCATGTACCCACCTTCATCCAAATCTGTTAAGACACAGTCTCATTGGATTCAAGATCATCCAATACGAAGATCGCAATCTGAAGCTAATGCTGACAAGTCGCTCTCAACCAAAGTCTAGGGTCTATTCTGTAATAAAGTCAAAGTTGTTTTAATATCTAGGGTCTAGGGTCAAAGTCGTACTTCAACGAATTATGGCTGTTGAATACATCAGTTCAAGACCCGCACTTCAAAGATCAAAAGACCTTACTCCGTGCTGAACATGAAGATTGTACTCAGATACTCGAATGAGGAAATCAACCATCAAGGGGGAGTACATACTTTTCTGAAATTTTATGCATATCTTTTACAACTGATAAAGTTTAAAATGCATAATTTCAGGAGGAGTTACAAGGTGATGACTTCTGATTATTTCTGATCAGAACTCGTACTTTCATAGTTTTACTGCTTTTTGTCTTTTCAATTTAAGTGAATAAATTTTCTTTGACTTGACACAAGACTTTTGCAGAATTTTTGAGAGATGCTTACAAGTTCATATCTTTATGACTTTAAGCTTAGTTTATGAGATGGAAGATCGTACATTAAGGTATAATTCTATATCTTCATCTCATATATGGTTGAAAGAATGACAACTTTCAATCATTTGAAAACATTGTTTTTAATGTTCAAACCACTTCCCGATTTTTCAGCCGATTTTATATTTTGGGAGTGTATTTTAAATGTTTTCATGATCTAAATTGTGCTTTAACTGAAATAGTTAAACCAATCTGAGCATCACATGCATCATAGGAAAACAAGAATCATTGTGCTAGGAATTAACACAACTTCTATGGAATCACCTTAACCAGTGATTTCTACCCAAAAAGTTAATCCTTAGTGATTGAGTTTGCAAAGAGAATAGAAATGAGTGTGATTAGAGAAATCAAAATGTTTAAAAGAAAGAGCGTGTGAGAACAGAGTTAAAAAGAATATCACAACTCTGCACCAACTTTTTCTGAGCCGGGTAGCCACATTACTAGTGTTTCACAAATCTTTGGTGAACATTATTGAAACAGGCAAATAACCCATGCCAACTCTTGATCAAACCTCACTATCTACTCATTTTCTTCTCAACAAGAAAGTGTTTCACATTTTCAAAGGGGACGCAGCACATATGCTCTCTGATTTTCATTTGGAAAATCTGGATATTGAAAAGAAGGAAGTCTGCCCCACCTTCGCACTTCACTCATGCACATTGAATCTGTGTTTAACTTACTGTTGTCTCAGTGGTTTACAAAATTTTGAGCCAATAAGCAATCATCAAGTGCTTAATTCTTTCTATCACAAGCACGAACACACAAGGAATTAGTTTCTTTGTCATAACGTTTATAGAAATTACCTTTGTGGTGTTTCGATGATTAAATGGAAGCCCTGGGGAGTCAACATCAAACAGCTCCTTTCCAATGTGTATTTGTTACACACAGTGACTTAGTGTTACTGACAGGCATGTTAACTGATTCATTAGTTGATTCAGGTGTTACATGATTATTTTGTCTAGATTTGCAAAGATCAGGATGAATAACTATTGAATTGACGGATCAGAGACTCCAAATGGTTGACATTTCTTACTCAAAGTTTTGATGAAGTCGTTGCACTTTCCATCAAAAAGGGGGAGAATATAAAGCTTGAAGAAATGTTCATTACAAGAAAAGCTAACAAAGAAATGCGAGATCAAAGTATTCTGAAGACATGCTGATTTCAGATAAATTTTCTTTGAAGATACTTTGCTAAAGCATTCTGAGTTAGAGAAAGAGATTGCATCTTCTGTGCTGAAAGAGAAGATCGTATTGCCAAATCATTTTCGTAATGATCTTGATCCAAAGGGGGAGATTGTTAAGACACAGTCTCATTGGATTCAAGATCATCCAATACGAAGATCGCAATCTGAAGCTAGTGCTGACAAGTCGCTCTCAACCAAAGTCTAGGGTCTATTCTGTAATAAAGTCAAAGTTATAATATCTAGATATTATTTAGATATTATGTTTAGTTTAATATTAGTTTATATTAGTTTTTGATAATATCTTATAGTGATATTATCTATCTCTCTGTTTCATCGATCAACACAAGAACACATACACAACACATATTCAAGGTGTAAAACAGAGAGAGCAAAACTGATCAACATTATCAACCCTTTGTAATCCGCGTTTGTAATCCAAACAGGTTGGTTTATCATCTATTGTTTGTTGTTTTGATTTATCTGGTAACGATCACGGACTCACAAAATCACAATGTAGAAAAGCATTGTTTAGCAATTGAAAAGCATAATTTGTTGCATAAACTTTGTCTTACAAAAGTCTTCATAAATATTAAACAACTTGTACAAAAGTTCACATAAATGAACAAAAATTATGATATAAGTAACAAATAAAAGGATTACAAAGAAATATCATGATACATAAACACAATAAAAATTGATTGCAAAACAAGTGTAAGAATAAAAAAGAGTTAAAAGTTCAGTGTATAAAATACATAGAACCACAAATCAAGATAATAGTCTATGGTTTCTACCGGAGGACAAATTTCCTATAAACATTTATCATGTTTTCAGGTGCTAGAAATGAATCTATATATTCTAGCACCATATGCCAAAGTTCACAAAAAAAAAAACTTATTTCTTAGTATACAAAAAGTTTTCGTCTAAAACTTTGAAAACAAAGAAAATTCAATTATCATTGAGCATAAAAACACACATAAAAAACTTATCTACTAAAAACATTGCATAGTTGCATTTGTTAAAACTAGAAAAGAGGTTCTTAACTACACAAAGAAATTTGATTAGATAGATGGTCTCTTTCCAAAAAGGCTCAACTACATTGTTCCAAATCAAGCCGAGGAGACTACAACTGACATGTCTTGTTAAGATTTGAATTGTTTATTTTTCGAAAATGGAAGTTTATTCAAATTCAGTTACAATATCCATGCTTTTAAGTGAATTGGTAGCACCGGAGATTTTATAAGAATAATATGTGGTTTGAGGGACTTTAGGTTAATACAAATATACATCAAATAATATTTCGAGTTCTTATTAAGCTAATTGTAGAACTTAAACAACATACATAAACACGGAATAACTACATTAGAAATAAAAAGGAAGAAATTGATAACAGAATAAGGACACACAAATGTAATCAAAACATACAAAGAAAGATTGCAAGAAGCCACATCAACAACATGATAATTCCAGCAACTTGTTCAAAATATCATCATTTTCAGTTTTCATCAAGCTGGATTTATCTTGTTCTTGTTCTTGATACTTTTGGCTGCCGATGCTACAGCTTTTGCCGCACGCTCAGCCATCATAGTTGAGACATGTTTTCTGTTTGCTGGAATCACGCTTGCCTCCTTGGCTTTCAATGTTAGTCGTTCGGTCATATTTCCATGTTGCTGGTTATCGGCCATTGATCTCTCCTAGTTTAGAAAAAAAAACTATTTCTTTATAATTGTAGTTTTGCTTTGCAATGAATTAAATCTTGGTTGTGATTGAATAATTGGAACTTATAGGTATATATATACTGCCAGGGGATTCCCTAGCTAACCTCATTTGCGTGTGTGTGTGCATGCATTGAAATATTCAGGAAGTTAGTCTTAATCTTCCAAATTTTTGTTAAGTGTGGGTGTGGGTGTGGGTGTGGGTGTGGGTGTGGGTGTGGGTGTGGGTGAGGTGTGTGTTATTGAGAAATACATGAAAACACTAAGCAATGGTTGAAATGGAGATGTTTCATTATGTCGATGGGTTTTGAGAAGTGTAGGTGCGATGTGGTATATTAGGTCTTCCATTTTGATACTATTTATTATTATTATTATTAATTTCTAATACTTTTTTGTTATTATTGATCTTTTTATTATATTAGTATGTTTGAAGAATTTTAAATTAGAAAATTTCTACAACTAATTTTTAAGCAAATATTTGGTAAATTATAATGTAACCTCACTAATTTCCAACTATTTTTGTTTTCTTTTATACTATGTTATATTTTGTACCCCAATTGAAGTTTCTTTTCTTCATCTGATTCGGCTTAGGTTCCACCGAAAGCTCATTAAGAAATTATAATCTTATTTGATAAAGAATTACATACGTGGGTGACCTTTGCAACTTTGGAATCCTATATACATACAGTATCAATGTCTTTGGAATAAGATTACTAGCATATGATATCATATATGCTAATAACCTTTTATGCCTTGTTATTGACCCTATAATAGTCCTAAATAGGTTAGACAAGTTTTAGTATGAGATTGGATGAGTTACATATTGTACACGCCTTTAGGCGCGACATACAAGCGACTCATGTGGCATATACACGTGCACGGTACTACTACAAGATATGATTTCATACACGTTTGCTTTGTCTTCATACACTATTTTGCAACCGTGTATAACGACCGTTGAGTATGAAACTAATGGTCATTGTACATGTTTCCCAGACCGTGTACAAAATCCATATTCTTCCACGGTTCAAAAACCGTCTAAAAAGACCCTCATAACCGTTTACGAAAATATTTAAGGAACCCGAGATCTTTCATATGAAAGCAGATGCTATGATATTGTCGCTCTTGAAAACGAGTTAACATATAAATTTTTGCACGCAATAATTAAGTCATCGACATAAATAAGAATGTGTAGGATATTGACATGTTGAGAGACACATAGAGAAGAGTGAGTAATCAACTTCACTTTGCATATAGACAAATGCTGAAACAACATTTAGCTATCTTTTATGCAATCCCAAGAGAATTTTTTAATGCTTACAAACCATCTCGGAGGATTTCGTTGCGTCAGCAAGGATTCATGTACACAACTTCATCCAACAGTGTGGGTGTGGTGAGGTGTGTGTTATTGAGAAATACATGAAAACACTAAGCAATTGTTGAAATGGAGATGTTTCTTTATGTGTGTGGATGGGTTTTGAGAAGTGTAGGTGAGATGTGGTATATTATGTCTTCCACTTTGATACTTTTTATTATTATTAATTTCTAATACTTTTTTGTTATTATTAATCTTTTTATTATATTAGTATGTTTGAAGAATTTTAAATGAGAAAAATTTCTACAACAAATTATTATGCAAATATTTGGTAAATTATAATGTAAGCTCACTAATATCCTACTATTTTTGTTTTCTTTTATACTATGTTATTTATTTTGTACCCCAATTGAAGTTTCTTTTCTTCATCTACGAAATCCCATTAAGAAATGATAATCTTATTTGATAAACAATTACATACGTGGGTGACCTTTGCATCTTTGGAATCCTATATATACAGTATCAATGTCTTTGGAATTAGATTACTAACATACGATGACATATATGATAATGACCTTTTATGCCTTGTTATTGACCCTATAATAGTCCTAAATAGGTTAGACAAGTTTTAGTATCAGATTGGATGAGTTACATATTGTACACGCCTTTAGTCGCGACGTACAAGCGACTAATGCTGCTTATACACGTGCACCGGCACTACTACAAGATAAGGTTTCATACACGTATGCTTTGGCTTCATACACTGTTTTGTTTTGCAGTGTATAACGACCGGTGAGTTTGAAAGTAATGGTCATTGTACATGTTTCTCGGACCGTGTACAAAATCCATATTCTTCCACTGTTCCAAAACCGTCTAAAAAGACCTTCATAAGCGTTTACGAAAATATTTAAGGAACCCGAGATCTTTCATATGAAAATTGAATAATTAATACATCGACATAAACAAGAATATGTAGGATATTGACATGTTGAGAGACACATAGAGAAGAGTGAGTAATCAATTTAACTTTGCATACGGACAAATGCTGAAACACCATTTAGCTATCTTTTATGCAATCCCAACAGATATTTTTAAAGCTTACAAACCATATGCGTGGATTTCGTAGCGTCTGCGAGGATTCACGTACCCACCTTCATCCAAATCACAATGTAGAAAAGCATTGTTTAGCAATTGAAAAGCATAATTTGTTGCATAAACTTTGTCTTACAAAAGTCTTCATAAATATTAAACAACTTGTACAAAAGTTCACATAAATGAACAAAAATTATGATATAAGTAACAAATAAAAGGATTACAAAGAAATATCATGATACATAAACACAATAAAAATTGATTGCAAAACAAGTGTAAGAATAAAAAAGAGTTAAAAGTTCAGTGTATAAAATACATAGAACCACAAATCAAGATAATAGTCTACGGTTTCTACCGGAGGACAAATTTCCGATAAACATTTATCATGTTTTCAGGTGCTAGAAATGAATCTATATATTCTAGCACCATATGCCAAAGTTCACAAAAAAAAACTTATTTCTTAGTATACAGAAAGATTTCATCTAAAACTTTGAAAACAAAGAAAATTCAATTATCATTGAGCATACAAACACACATAAAAAACTTATCTACTAAAAACATTGCATAGTTGCATTTGTAAAAACTAGAAAAGAGGTTCTTAACTACACAAAGAAATTTGATTAGATAGATGGTCTCTTTCCAAAAAGGCTCAACTGCATTGTTCCAAATCAAGCCGAGGAGACTACAACTGACATGTCTTGTTAAGATTTGAATTGTTTATTTTTCGAAAATGGAAGTTTATTCAAATTCAGTTACAATATCCATGCTTTTAAGTGAATTGGTAGCACCGGAGATTTTATAAGAATAATATGTGGTTTGAGGGACTTTAGGTTAATACAAATATACATCAAATAATATTTCGAGTTCTTATTAAGCTAATTGTAGAACTTAAACAACATACATAAACACGGAATAACTACATTAGAAATAAAAAGGAAGAAATTGATAACAGAATAAGGACACACAAATGTAATCAAAACATACAAAGAAAGATTGCAAGAAGCCACATCAACAACATGATAATTCCAGCAACTTGTTCAGAATATCATCATTTTCAGTTTTCATCAAGCTGGATTTATCTTGTTCTTGTTCTTGATACTTTTGGCTGCCGATGCAACAGCTTTTGCCGCACGCTCAGCCATCATAGTTGAGACATGTTTTCTGTTTGCTGGAATCACGCTTGCCTCCTTGGCTTTCAATGTAAGTCGTTCGGTCATATTTCCATGTTGCTGGTTATCGGCCATTGATCTCTCCTAGTTTAGAAAAAAAAAACTATTTCTCTATAATTGTAGTTTTGCTTTGCAATGAATTAAATCTTGGTTGTGATTGAATAATTGGAACTTATAGGTATATATATACTGCCAGGGGATTCCCTAGCTAACCTCATTTGCGTGTGTGTGTGCATGCATTGAAATATTCAGGAAGTTAGTCTTAATCTTCCAAATTTTTGTTAAGTGTGGGTGTGGGTGTGGGTGAGGTGTGTGTTATTGAGAAATACATGAAAACACTAAGCAATGGTTGAAATGGAGATGTTTCATTATGTCGATGGGTTTTGAGAAGTGTAGGTGCGATGTGGTATATTAGGTCTTCCATTTTGATACTATTTATTATTATTATTATTAATTTCTAATACTTTTTTGTTATTATTGATCTTTTTATTATATTAGTATGTTTGAAGAATTTTAAATTAGAAAATTTCTACAACTAATTTTTAAGCAAATATTTGGTAAATTATAATGTAACCTCACTAATTTCCAACTATTTTTGTTTTCTTTTATACTATGATATATTTTGTACCCCAATTGAAGTTTCTTTTCTTCATCTGATTCGGCTTAGGTTCCACCGAAAGCTCATTAAGAAATTATAATCTTATTTGATAAAGAATTACATACGTGGGTGACCTTTGCAACTTTGGAATCCTATATACATACAGTATCAATGTCTTTGGAATAAGATTACTAGCATATGATAACATATATGCTAATGACCTTTTATGCCTTGTTATTGACCCTATAATAGTCCTAAATAGGTTAGACAAGTTTTAGTATCAGATTGGATGAGTTACATATTGTACACGCCTTTAGGCGCGACATACAAGCGACTAATTCCGCTTATACACGTGCACCGGTACTACTACAAGATAAGATTTCATACACGTTTGCTTTGGCTTCATACACTATTTTGCAACCGTGTATAACGACCGTTGAGTATGAAACTAATGGTCATTGTACATGTTTCCCAGACCGTGTACAAAATCCATATTCTTCCACGGTTCAAAAACCGTCTAAAAAGACCCTCATAACCGTTTACGAAAATATTTAAGGAACCCGAGATCTTTCTTATGAAAGCAGATGTTATGATATTGTCGCTCTTGAAAACGAGTTAACATATAATTTTTTGCACGCAATAATTTAGTCATCGACATAAATAAGAATGTGTAGGATATTGACATGTTGAGAGACACATAGAGAAGAGTGAGTAATCAACTTCACTTTGCATATAGACAAATGCTGAAACAACATTTAGCTATCTTTTATTCAATCCCAAGAGAATTTTTTAATGCTTACAAACCATCTGGGAGGATTTCGTTGCGTCAGGAAGGATTCATGTACACAACTTCATCCAACAGTGTGGGTGTGGTGAGGTGTGTGTTATTGAGAAATACATGAAAACACTAAGCAATGGTTGAAATGGAGATGTTTCATTATGTGTGTGGATGGGTTTTGAGAAGTGTAGGTGAGATGTGGTATATTATGTCTTCCACTTTGATACTTTTTATTATTATTAATTTCTAATACTTTTTTGGTATTATTAATCTTTTTATTATATTAGTATGTTTGAAGAATTTTAAATGAGAAAAATTTCTACAACAAATTATTAAGCAAATATTTGGTAAATTATAATGTAAGCTCACTAATATCCTACTATTTTTGTTTTCTTTTATACTATGTTATTTATTTTGTACCCCAATTGAAGTTTCTTTTCTTCTTCTACGAAATCCCATTAAGAAATGATAATCTTATTTGATAAACAATTACATACGTGGGTGACCTTTGCAACTTTGGATTCCTATATATACAGTATCAATGTCTTTGGAATTAGATTACTAACATACGATGACATATATGATAATGACCTTTTATGCCTTGTTATTGACCCTATAATAGTCCTAAATAGGTTAGACAAGTTTTAGTATCAGATTGGATGAGTTACATATTGTACACGCCTTTAGTCGCGACGTACAAGCGACTAATGCTGCTTATACACGTGCACCGGCACTACTACAAGATAAGGTTTCATACACGTATGCTTTGGCTTCATACACTGTTTTGTTTTGCAGTGTATAACGACCGGTGAGTTTGAAAGTAATGGTCATTGTACATGTTTCACGGACCGTGTACAAAATCCATATTCTTCCACTGTTCCAAAACCGTCTAAAAAGACCTTCATAAGCGTTTACGAAAATATTTAAGGAACCCGAGATCTTTCATATGAAAATTGAATAATTAATACATCGACATAAACAAGAATGTGTAGGATATTGACATGTTGAGAGACAGATATAGAAGAGTGAGTAATCAATTTAACTTTGCATACAGACAAATGCTGAAACACCATTTAGCTATCTTTTATGCAATCCCAACAGATATTTTTAAAGCTTACAAACCATATGCGTGGATTTTGTAGCGTCTGCGAGGATTCATGTACCCACCTTCATCCAAATCACAATGTAGAAAAGCATTGTTTAGCAATTGAAAAGCATAATTTGTTGCATAAACTTTGTCTTACAAAAGTCTTCATAAATATTAAACAACTTGTACAAAAGTTCACATAAATGAACAAAAATTATGATATAAGTAACAAATAAAAGGATTACAAAGAAATATCATGATACATAAACACAATAAAAATTGATTGCAAAACAAGTGTAAGAATAAAAAAGAGTTAAAAGTTCAGTGTATAAAATACATAGAACCACAAATCAAGATAATAGTCTATGGTTTCTACCGGAGGACCAATTTCCTATAAACATTTATCATGTTTTCAGGTGCTAGAAATGAATCTATATATTCTAGCACCATATGCCAAAGTTCACAAAAAAAAAACTTATTTCTTAGTATACAAAAAGTTTTCATCTAAAACTTTGAAAACAAAGAAAATTCAATTATCATTGAACATACAAACACACTTAAAAAACTTATCTACTAAAAACATTGCATAGTTGCATTAGTTAAAACTAGAAAAGAGGTTCTTAACTACACAAAGAAATTTGATTAGATAGATGGTCTCTTTCCAAAAAGGCTCAACTGCATTGTTCCAAATCAAGCCGAGGAGACTACAACTGACATGTCTTGTTAAGATTTGAATTGTTTATTTTTCGAAAATGGAAGTTTATTCAAATTCAGTTACAATATCCATGCTTTTAAGTGAATTGGTAGCACCGGAGATTTTATAAGAATAATATGTGGTTTGAGGGACTTTAGGTTAATACAAATATACATCAAATAATATTTCGAGTTCTTATTAAGCTAATTGTAGAACTTAAACAACATACATAAACACGGAATAACTACATTAGAAATAAAAAGGAAGAAATTGATAACAGAATAAGGACACACAAATGTAATCAAAACATACAAAGAAAGATTGCAAGAAGCCACATCAACAACATGATAATTCCAGCAACTTGTTCAGAATATCATCATTTTCAGTTTTCATCAAGCTGGATTTATCTTGTTCTTGTTCTTGATACTTTTGGCTGCCAATGCAACAGCTTTTGCCGCACGCTCAGCCATCATAGTTGAGACATGTTTTCTGTTTGCTGGAATCACGCTTGCCTCCTTGGCTTTCAATGTTAGTCGTTCGGTCATATTTCCATGTTGCTGGTTATCGGCCATTGATCTCTCCTAGTTTAGAAAAAAAAACTATTTCTTTATAATTGTAGTTTTGCTTTGCAATGAATTAAATCTTGGTTGTGATTGAATAATTGGAACTTATAGGTATATATATACTGCCAGGGGATTCCCTAGCTAACCTCATTTGCGTGTGTGTGCATGCATTGAAATATTCAGGAAGTTAGTCTTAATCTTCCAAATTTTTGTTAAGTGTGGGTGTGGGTGTGGGTGAGGTGTGTGTTATTGAGAAATACATGAAAACACTAAGCAATGGTTGAAATGGAGATGTTTCATTATGTCGATGGGTTTTGAGAAGTGTAGGTGCGATGTGGTATATTAGGTCTTCCATTTTGATACTATTTATTATTATTATTATTAATTTCTAATACTTTTTTGTTATTATTGATCTTTTTATTATATTAGTATGTTTGAAGAATTTTAAATTAGAAAATTTCTACAACTAATTTTTAAGCAAATATTTGGTAAATTATAATGTAACCTCACTAATTTCCAACTATTTTTGTTTTCTTTTATACTATGTTATATTTTGTACCCCAATTGAAGTTTCTTTTCTTCATCTGATTCGGCTTAGGTTCCACCGAAAGCTCATTAAGAAATTATAATCTTATTTGATAAAGAATTACATACGTGGGTGACCTTTGCAACTTTGGAATCCTATATACATACAGTATCAATGTCTTTGGAATAAGATTACTAGCATATGATAACATATATGCTAATAACCTTTTATGCCTTGTTATTGACCCTATAATATTCCTAAATAGGTTAGACAAGTTTTAGTATGAGATTGGATGAGTTACATATTGTACACGCCTTTAGGCGCGACATACAAGCGACTCATGTCGCATATACACGTGCACCGGTACTACTACAAGATATGATTTCATACACGTTTGCTTTGGCTTCATACACTATTTTGCAACCGTGTATAACTACCGTTGAGTATGAAACTAATGGTCATTGTACATGTTTCCCAGACCGTGTACAAAATCCATATTCTTCCACGGTTCAAAAACCGTCTAAAAAGACCCTCATAACCGTTTACGAAAATATATATTTAAGGAACCGAGATCTTTAATATGAAAGCAGATGCTATGATATTGTCGCTCTTGAAAACGAGATAACATATAAATTTTTGCACGCAATAACTAAGTCATCCACGTAAATAAGAATGTGTAGGATATTGACATGTTAGAGAGACAGATAGAGAAGAGTGAGTAATCAAGTTAACTTTGCATATAGACAAATGCTGAAACAACATTTAGCTATCTTTTATGCAATCCCAAGAGAAATTTTTAAAGCTTACAAACCATCTGGGAGGTTTTCGTTGCGTCAGCAAGGATTCATGTACACAACTTCATCCAACAGTGTGGGTGTGGTGAGGTGTGTGTTATTGAGAAATACATGAAAACACTAAGCAATGGTTGAAATGGAGATGTTTCATTATGTCGATCGGGTTTGAGAAGTGTAGGTGAGATGTGGTATATCAGGTCTTCCATTTTGATACTATTTATTCTTATTCTTATTATTAATTTCTAATACTTTTTTGTTATTATGGATCTTTTTATTATATTAGTATGTTTCAAGAAATTTAAATGAGAAAATTTTTACAACTAATTTTTAAGCAAATATTTGGTTAATTATAATGTAACCTCACTAATTTCCAACTATTTTTGTTTTCTTTTATACTATGTTATATTTTGTAGCTCAATTGAAGTTTCTTTTCTTCATCTGATTCGGCTTAGGTTCCACTGAAAGCTCATTAAGAAATGATAATCGTATTTGATAAATAATTACATACGTGGGTGACCTTTGCAACTTTGGAATCCTATATACATACAGTATAAATGTCTTTGGAATAAGATTACTAGCATATGATAACATATATGCTAATAACCTTTTATGCCTTGTTATTGACCCTATAATAGTCCTAAATAGGTTAGACAAGTTTTAGTATCAGATTGGATGAGTTACATATTGTACACGCCTTTAGGTGCGACATACAAGCGACTAATTCCGCTTATACACGTGCACCGGTACTACTACAAGATAAGATTTCATACACGTTTGCTTTGGCTTCATACACTATTTTGCAACCGTGTATAACGACCGTTGAGTATGAAACTAATGGTCATTGTACATGTTTCCCAGACCATGTACAAAATCCATATTCTTCCACGGTTCAAAAACCGTCTAAAAAGACCCTCATAACCGTTTACGAAAATATTTAAGGAACCCGAGATCTTTCATATGAAAGCAGATGCTATGATATTGTCGCTCTTGAAAACGAGTTAACATATAAATTTTTGCACGCAATAATTAAGTCTTCGACATAAATAAGAATATGTAGGATATTGACATGTTGAGAGACACATAGAGAAGAGTGAGTAATCAACTTCACTTTGCATATAGACAAATGCTGAAACAACATTTAGCTATCTTTTATGCAATCCCAAGAGAAATTTTTAATGCTTACAAACCATCTGGGAGGATTTCGTTGCCTCAACAAGGATTCATGTACACAACTTCATCCAACAGTGTGGGTGTGGTGAGGTGTGTGTTATTGAGAAATACATGAAAACACTAAGCAATGGTTGAAATGGAGATGTTTCATTATGTGTGTGGATGGGTTTTGAGAAGTGTAGGTGAGATGTGGTATATTATGTCTTCCACTTTGATACTTTTTATTATTATTAATTTCTAATACTTTTTTGTTATTATTAATCTTTTTATTATATTAGTATGTTTGAAGAATTTTAAATGAGAAAAATTTCTACAACAAATTATTAAGCAAATATTTGGTAAATTATAATGTAAGCTCACTAATTTCCTACTATTTTTGTTTTCTTTTATACTAAGTTATTTATTTTGTACCCCAATTGAAGTTTCTTTTCTTCATCTACGAAATCCCATTAAGAAATGATAATCTTATTTGATAAACAATTACATACGTGGGTGACCTTTGCAACTTTGGAATCCTATATATACATACAGTATCAATGTCTTTGGAATTAGATTACTAACATACGATGACATATATGATAATGATCTTTTATGCCTTGTTATTGACCCTATAATAGTCCTAAATAGGTTAGACAAGTTTTAGTATCAGATTGGATGAGTTACATATTGTACACGCCTTTGACTAATGCTGCTTATACACGTGCACCGGCACTACTACAAGATAAGGTTTCATACACGTATGCTTTGGCTTCATACACTGTTTTGTTTTGCAGTGTATAACGACCGGTGAGTTTGAAAGTAATGGTCATTGTACATGTTTCTCGGACCGTGTACAAAATCCATATTCTTCCACTGTTCCAAAACCGTCTAAAAAGACCTTCATAAGCGTTTACGAAAATATTTAAGGAACCCGAGATCTTTCATATGAAAATTGAATAAATAATACATCGACATAAACAAGAATGTGTAGGATATTGACATGTTGAGAGACAGATAGAGAAGAGTGAGTAATCAATTTAACTTTGCATACAGACAAATGCTGAAACACCATTGTTAGATCAATTTTAGTTGTAACCTTTGTATTTATTTTACTTTGAGGGTATATAAACCCTTGTCTTAGTTGTTTTTAAAAAAGACAGATTACTTTTGCATATCTTGAATATATACTACTTTTGGCTCCACATTCATTTTCTCTCTCTAGCTTTCTCTCTCTAGAATCTTATGATCTTAAGTTTACAATTGGTATCAGAGCAGGTTAGATTTTGAGAGATTTGAGAGTAGAGTACTAAATTTCGTGTTATTCAGTTCAATCAATTTTCTAATTCGTCAGAAATTTTTTTTTTCAAGAAAATAGTTTTCTGGAAATTTTTTCTAGATCTATGTTGATTTTCTGAACGATTTTCAGTGAATTTGGATTCAATTGCTTCGGAATTCAGTGTAGAACATGTTTTGTTCTTGATTCGTGCAAAGATTTGATCATTTTGTAATCGAATTTGTCAATTTTGAATATTCCAGAAAAGTTCTCGAGTTTTTCTGTTCTTCGCGAATTCTTGCTGTTTTTTGGTGTTTGATCTATTTTTTGGATTAGTTTTGGATAATGAACCTGTTTCTAAGTGAATTCCGTGAGAGTGTTTTGAGAAATTTTGGACTTGTGTGATTTTCTTCGTTCGTAAACTGGACAGAATTGATTTTCGGTTCATTCATAAGAGTTTTCGGGTTATTCATCAGGTTTTCGGTTCTTTCTTCAAGTTTTTCGGTTCATTCATCTGGATTTTGTTCTTTTCGGATAAGGTTTTCGGCTAAGGTTTTCGGCTAAGGGTTTTCGTTCTTTTCAGTATCATCTTCAACCAAGAAGCTAAGTTTTCGGTCTCTTATATAACCGAAAAGTTTGGTTTTCGGTTTCCTCAACAACCGAAAAGCGTGTTTTTCGGTTCTTATTTTCTTCAACCGAAAAGCTCTCTGCTACTATTCAGCATGTCTCTTCAATCTCAAGTCTATAAGAATGAGTTGATGATGTCTCTCGGGACAGATACACGTCCCCCTGTGCTTATTAATGAGAATGAGTATTCTCAATGGAGAGATCGATTTATTAATTTTCTTGAGAGACAACAAAATGGGGATTACATGGTTCATGCTTTAACCAATCCTCCTTTTTGAGAGACCTGTCAAGATTATTCCAGCCACTGCTAATACTGAACAATCCACAATACTAAAGCCAGTTGATGAGTACAATGAAGAAGAATCTTTAAAGTATAACGGAGAAAGAATTGCTAAGTCTAATCTCATTCTTGCCTTGCCAAATCACATATATAATCGTGTAGATTGTTACAAGAACAATCTAAAGCTTATGTGGACTCATTTGGAGAAAATCATGCTTGGCTCAGTGGTGGCTACTCAACTTCGAAAAACGAGATACATGAACAGTTTTGAGGAGTTCAAAGCAAAGAGTGGGGAGGATTTGAAGACTGTCTTTGATAGATTATGTGCTGTGATAAATGATTTATACAAGATTAGTGTGGAAAAGTCCCCGTTGGAAACAAACTTAAAGTTTCTGAACGCTCTTCAACCTGAATGGACAAAGGCATGTCATAGACTTCGTATTGATTCAAAGATTTCAATCATGCCAATTCAAGAAATGTTTGAAATTCTCCTGAATGAAGAAAATCTGATTGTGGCAAAGAAAGAAAAGCAAGAAAAGAAGAATAAAGGAAAAGATGTAGATCCTATTGCTCTAATGACTGCAAAATTTACTGAGCAAGCTTTTGAGAATACTTATGATGGGAATATTGATGATGAAGGAGAAGCTCTTCAAAAAGCAATAATCTTACTTTCTCAGCAATTTGCACGAAAGTTTCCTAACCGGTCTAGCTCCAACAACAATCTTCGACTTTCATCTGGGTCAAGGAAGGTGGATTTTTCTGGGTCAAAGACTATCTATCCAAAGCCTGATCATCCAAAGCTTGTGGAAGAAAAGAGGGATGAGAAGAAACCTCTCACATGCTACAACTGTGGTAAAGTAGGTCATTACTCTAAAGAATGCCGAACAAAGGTGGTTCGTGATTCTACCTACTATCAAAAGAAGGCTGATATGTTGAAAAAGAAGGAAAATGGAGTTGTTCTCTTAGCTGAGGAAGAATCATTTATTGATTTCTCTGATAATGAAGAAGAAAAAGAGGAAACTGCAGCAATGTGCTTTATCGGTGATGATCAAATTGATGATGAAGATGATGATTCAACTGATGAGTCTGAGGTATATTCTGACTTAGAAATTAAATTCATTAACTCTCAGTTTGATATTATCATTTCTGCCTTGCAAAATTTTCGAAAAATGCTTAAATCTGAAAAGGAAGTGAATCAAGAAAAGTCTTATAAAATTGAAAAATTACAAATTTCTTTGGAAGATCAAAAATTGATTCTAAATGATACCAAAGAAAATTTGCAAAATAAAATAAATGAGTTGGAAAGTTCAAACAAGACTTATCTTGATTCATTGACTAGCTTGACCAATTCTAAAAATGAGCTTTCAAATAACATTGTTGATTTAGAAGAAAAATTATATATGAGAGCTCAATCTGAACAAACAATTAATATGAATAAACCTCGTAGTTATGAGTCCATTAAAGAAAAGTGGGGGCTTGGATATGAAAGTCCTAAATATTTAAATTTAGCCATTAACAAATCTCCTACTATATATCACTTTGAATATTTGAGACTTGCTCGTTATGCTCCCCAATTTATAATAGATTGGATGAATGAACAGCAAATCTTAGATAATGAGGCTAAGAGAAGAACGGAAAACACTAGAATGGAACTCCCATTTGTTTATTCGCGTGAAAATGCAAAATATTTTTCTGATCCTCAAAAGAAAAGGAAATCTGGGATATTTTTAAATACAAAATCTTCTAACAAAACAACTTTACCAAACGACTATTTTGATTCTTATATTGTAAACAAAAATGAGGATAGTGTTTCTAAAACATCTTATAATACTAAGAAATACGTTCCTCCTTTGATTTTAGAATCTAAAATTGTTGAGTTGGAAGATAAGATAGATGATGATTTTATTCAAAACAGTTTGGAAAAAGATATCATTTTTACTGTTTTTAAATCGAGTTTTAAAAAGAATGTTATTTCTGAAAAACAAGTTTCTGGATTTTCTGAAGTTTCAGTTGAAAATAAAATGGGATTTTCATCAAGTGTTGGTTCTCGGTCCAAGTTGGAAACGAAAACTGGACTTTCTCGGTCTCAGTTAGAAACGAAAACATCAGTTTTCGGTTCATCCTTGGAACGAAAACCAGATTCTTACTCTTATCATTGTGATAATTTTACGACTTATGCTACTGAAGGTGAATCATATAAGTTGTCTGATCAAATGGATGATTCTTTGATTTTCAATGATTTTTATTTTTCAAATAAAAGAAAAAGAAGACGGTCAAGAAAGTCTAAGAAGAAGGATAAGGATGAGTCTGATAAATCTGATTCTGATTCTTCTTTTTCAGATCGGCCTTTGAGAAAGGATATCAAGATGGAATGGCGAGTGAAGAATAGAAAAATAGATGATATACATGTATTAGATAAACGTGATGATACTTGTAATAAAAACACATTTGCTAGTTTGAATAATGTTCAAAAATATTCTCGTGAGCAAATGTTGATTCTTCAACATGATATCTCATGTTTGTCTTCTCCATGTGATCTATCTTCTATTGCTTTACACATTTCATCTAAATGTACTAACTCTTATTTGTTTCACTATGCAAAATCTTTTGTGAAAAGTACATATTTCTTTAACAAACTCATGGAATGTTCTAATCAAAAGGGACCCATTCTGAAGTGGGTTCTTAAATCTTTGTGAGTTTTCTTTTCTACATGAATGCAGCCTAGTCATCTCTGGTATATGGACTCTGGATGTTCAAAACATATGACTGGCAATAAATCTTTATTGTCAAATTTTAAAGAACAGTCTGGAGGTCGTGTGAGATTCGGAAACAGAGACACTTCTCCTATTCTTGGCTATGGCGATCTTGTACAAGGCAACATAACGATTAAAAGAGTTAGCTATGTTGAAGGCCTCGACTTCAATCTCTTTAGTATTGGGCAATTCTGTGATAAGAATTTGGGAGTCAATTTTAAATCAAAGAGAGTTACAGTCAAAGATGACAGTGGTAAGGAACTTCTCATTGGTAGAAGACGGTCAAATCTTTACACTATTGACCTCTCAACAGCCAAGTTCCCTTCAAAGACTTGTCTTCTTTCAAAGGCTTCAGTTCAAGAAAGCTGGTTGTGGCATAGACGGCTAGCTCATCTCAATTTCAAGTACATTGATCGTCTTGCTAAAAACGACTCAGTTCGTGGTCTTCCGACTCTTCGATTTCTAACAGACAAACTTTGCCGAGATTGTGAGAAAGGCAAAATGAAGAAAGTTGCACACAAGCCAAAGCCTGATTTTTGCACAAAGGATATTCTAGAAATCCTTCATGTAGACTTGGTCGTTGTTGATGATTATTCAAGATACACTTGGGTTCGTTTTCTGAAATCCAAAGACGAAACCCCGGAGATACTTATCACTCTCATCAAGACTACTCAGACTAACAAGCAAAAGCCAGTCAAGATTGTCCGATCAGACAATGGTACAGAATTCAAGAACAACATTTTACAAGCTTTTTATAATGAACATGGTATCCAACAACAGTTTTCTGCCGCACGTACACCACAACAGAACGGATTTGTTGAACGCCACAATCGTACGCTTGTAGAAGCTGCTCGCTCCATGCTTGCTTACTGTGAACTTCCTATCTCTCTTTGGGCCGAGGCTATCTCTACTGCTTGTTATACTCAGAACCGTTCGATTCTTCATCGCAGATTCAATAAGACTCCATACGAATTGATGAATGGAATCAAGCCCAATATCAAATACTTCAAAGCGTTTGGGTCAAAATGTTATGTTCTGAACGATCGAGATAACCTCAACAAGTTTGCACCAAAGGCTGATGAAGCAATCTTTCTTGGTTATTCAATTTCTTCAGTTTCTTATCGAGTATATCTCACTTCTTCACGCAAAGTCATCGAGAGTGTCAATGTCAGATTTGATGAAGCTGCTGGTTTGGCTTCTGACCAGCCTGGATCAGAACCCGGTGTTATTAAGAATGCTTCTGATCAACCAAGATCAGAACCAGTGAAGATTTCTGATAATCAAGATTTTTCATCTAATACTTCATCTATAATTCTTACTGATCTTGATTTATTATTTGAAAATTTTTATGATGATGCACCTAAAACTAATTCTTCTAATGGTTCTACTGCTGTATTACAGGAACCTGGCATTGCTTCTACAAGTTCTTCCGCTGCTACACAAAATTCTGATGATGCAATTCCAGATGTTCCTGTGACTGAACTTCCTACATCAGCAGTTGAAACTACATCTCAACTGGAACCATCCATTGTTATAGAGCTGAATTTTTCTCCACGAGTTCAATATGAAGATGCTCCAGCTATTTCTGATGACTCTCAAACAACATTTCCAGATGTTACTCTATCTGAATCAGTTGAAGTAGTCCCTCCTCCAACAATTAATACTACACAGATTATCTCTTCTGATTCAGAACCTCTCATAATTTCATCTCATGATATTCAAAGTGTTCAAGATGAAATAATTCCTCTACCTCATACGACAAAATGGACAAAGGCGCATCCTCTTCATCAAATCATTGGTGATCCTGCTTCTTCGATATCAACTAGGTCAAAAGTTGCTTCTTCAAATGAATGTTTGTTCACTTGTTTTCTAAGCAAGCTTGAACCTACAAAAGTTTCTGAAGCATTGGCCGACCCAGACTGGATCATTGCAATGCAAGAAGAACTGAATCAGTTCAAGGCATTAAAGGTATGGCGTCTTGTTCCAAAACCACGAGGAAAGAGCATTATCGGAACAAAGTGGATCTTTAAAAACAAGAGAGATTCAGAGGGTATTGTTGTCAGAAACAAAGCAAGACTTGTTGCAAAAGGCTATCGTCAACAAGAAGGGATAGACTATGATGAGACATTTGCTCCCGTTGCACGTCTTGAAGCTATTCGAATGTTTCTTGCTTTTGCTGCTTATCAGAACTTTAAAGTTTATCAGATGGATGTAAAGACAGCGTTTCTTAACGGTCGTCTAAAAGAAGAGGTCTATGTCTCTCAACCGGAAGGCTTTTTGGACAAAGATCATCTAGATCATGTTTACATCCTCGACAAAGCATTGTATGGCTTGAAACAAGCTCCAAGAGCGTGGTATGATGAATTGTCTGCATTTCTGCTAAGCTCAGGTTTCACAAAAGGTTTAATCGATACTACTCTGTTTGTTTTTAGAAAAGATTCTGACATTTGCTTAGTTCAAATTTATGTTGATGACATTATTTTCGGCGCTACTAATCCTTCACTTTGTACTTGGTTTTCCGATCTCATGACTTCTAGATTTCAGATGAGTATGATGGGAGAGATTAAATTCTTTCTCGGACTCAATGTTCAGCAACTTTCAGATGGGATTTTTATCAATCAAGCCAAATATGTCTTTGACATTCTGAAGAAGTTCAATATGGATAAATCTACAAGCATTGGAACTCCAATGGCTCATGGTGCAAAGATAGGCTTGGACCCAGATGGAAAAATTGTTGACATCAAGACTTACAGAGCCATGATAGGATCTCTAATGTATTTAACTGCCAGTAGACCGGACATCATGTTTTCAACATGCTTACTTGCACGATTTCAGGTGAATCCAAAGGAATCTCATCTGTTAGCTGTAAAACGGATCTTACGTTACATCAAAGGAACACCATATCTAGGTTTGTGGTATCCTAAATCTTCTGATTATTCATTAACAGCTTTTTCAGATGCAGATTACGGAGGAAATCAGCTTGATCGCAAAAGCACTTCCGGGCATATCCAGTTTTTGGGAGATCGTTTGATTAGCTGGTCATCAAAGAAACAGAACTGTGTGTCAATCAGTACTGCTGAAGCAGAATATGTGGCCGCTGCAAGCTGCTGTGCTCAAGTGTTATGGATGAAAACACAGCTGCGGGACTACGGGATGAATTACAACAAGATTCCAATCTATTGTGATAGCAAATCTGCCATTGCTATTTCTGTAAACCCGGTTCAGCACACTAAAACAAAGCATATTGATATGAGATATCACTTTATAAAGCATCACGTCGAAGAAGGTACGATTGAACTCTATTTTGTACCTACTGAGTATCAATTAGCTGATATCTTTACTAAAGCATTGGATGAAAAACGATTTAATTTTCTTCTGACGAAAATTGGAATGCTTAATTTAAAGATTCAAAATGATTAACAAATATTGTTTAACAGAATAGAATTTTTATAAATTTTCTATCTTTTGATTGCTTGTGCATGCCTAGGAAATATTTACAAGTTTATTGTTTATAAATAAGTGTTATTTGTTCAAATTTCAAAATTTTTGATCTCGAATGGTCCACTTCATGAAAATTTTGATATGTGTTTTAAGATATGTAGGTCAATATATAATAGTCATCAAGGCTTTGAAATCCTATTTACAAATTTTATGGATCATTATGGAGATATAGGCTAAACTAATTAGTTAGTTGATACTAGTGATTGAGATGATAAAATCATTCATATTTCATAATACATAAATCATTTAGTTTGATAGTTCATATCTGTGACCTTTCTGGTTTGGAAGAGTAAGATCCGCGGGTTGCTTGACAGCTGACCCCCTAAGGCTACGGTTTGGGAGCGGTCGATCAGAAATTCTGATATAAAACCAGTTAGAAAGTCATGTTCTACTGATATGAATGGGCTTACGGAATATCGATATAGCCTTTCTGATCTGGGTAAGTAAGTTCTGTGGGGTGCTTGTCACCTAGTCCCCTAAGGCTATGGTCTGGGAGCGGCTCATCAGAAAACCTGATATAGGATCAGATAGAAAGTTATGTTTACGATGTTTTCCAGGCTTACTAAACTCTCTGGTTAAAAAGATGCCATAGTGCACAAATGCAAAAGATGCTATAAGAGCACACTCATTTGAAGATGCCAATGTGCACACTGTACAAAAAGATGCCAATGAGCACAACATCTCATGATACTTGGTAAAACTGCTAAGATGTGATAAACGTGCTTTTACTCTTATATAGTGAAATACATTTTTCTTAAGACTGGTCATTTTTTCTCATGTTTGTCCACCTATTAGAAGGATGAAAATCTTTGTTTTTCGAACTTATATAAACTCTTTATGCAATAATACATGTATATAGTTCCAAAAGCATGCATAGGATTTCATTAGATGGTTTATTTTATGAAAATTTTATTAGGTCAAATTTTATTTGTCAATTAATTTTTATTCTTTAAAATACTCAGTAATTACAAAATCTTGTTCAATTTTATTTTCTAAAAATGTTGATGTAATATGAAATGATTTTCTTTTTTCAATATTTAATTTTTTTTTTGTGTGCTTTTCTTAAAAACCCGGTTTTTTAATTTCTTTTCAAATATCACTTTTCCCAAGGTCACTGTTCATCTTCTTCTTTTTCAAAGTTACTATTCATCTTCTTCATTTTCACGATCACTATTCATTGAAAACTCGGTTCCAGTTCTTTTTTCAATTTTCAGTTGTTTTCGAAACATTTTGAATACATTTGTGTGTTTCGTGGTTCGCCGATTCTTCTAGAACATTTGTGGTTCGCCGATTCAACTTCGGTGGTGGTGAAGTTCAGGGGGAGTCTTCGAATCGTTTTGTTCTTCTAAAGTTTAAGTCGATTATTGTCTTTTGATTTAACGAATTTCAGCATTAAAGGTATGTTTTTCTTCTCTTATGCTTCGATTGAAAGGTTTTATGTATGCATTTTTGTAGGGGGAGCAAAAGGAAGTTCTTTCGATTATAATCTGGAATAAGAATTTCACTTCTCGGTTCACTCATAACCGAGAACTTCACTTCTCGGTTTACTCATAACCGAGAATTTCACTTCTCGGTTCACTCTTAACCGAGAACTTCACTTCTCGGTTCACTCATAACCGAGAACTTCACTTCTCGGTTCTTTCATCAACCGATAACTTCATTTCTCGGTTCCTTCCGTTCAACCGAGTACTTCAACTTTGGTTCACTATATATTTTTGCCATCTTTTCTTCTCGGTTCAATTCATACCCGAGAAATTCATTTCTCGGTCTATGTTATAACCGAGAACCTCTCTTCTCGGTTCTTGGTGCAACCGAGAACCTTGCTTTTCGGTTCTTGTTTCAACCGAATTTTACGCTTTTCGGTTTGTTCTACATATTCAACATCTGGGTTTCTAATTTCACTGTTCAACGAAGAGACTGCAAAGACTATACCTTCACAGAAGCAGATTTTAATGAAGTTCATGTGGATGATATTGAGTTTTTATTCAATTTCTTCAGCTCTCTCAATGAACGATCAGATGATATGAATAGAGCCTTCAACACTGTCAGAAGACATATTATCAGAACAATTCGCTTTTATAGCTTATTTGATTTTCAGTTGGGTGTCGAAAATCATCAACCTACGGTCAACTTGCACAAGCCAAAACAGAAGCTCGACAACATTAAAAGTTTCTTATTATATACTGTTGTTGATGAACCGTATGGTGTGGTGTACAGAAACCTGAAGGGTCATCATTGTTTTATGAGATTTGAAGAAGTATGCAAGTATTCTGATGGAACTTTGAAGCTTATCAAGATGCATCTAATTCAGAAGTTGAATTATGAAAAGCAGAATGTGGCAAACAGACAGAGATTCAGTTTTTATCCACAAAAGGAAGGAAACAAAGAGTTACTGAGATTGGAGAAGGCAATTGATGTAATTTAAGACAGAATCAACTTTCGAAATGCTTTACGTCGCCTTGAAGCTCAAGTGGATATCAGAAGATTTTCTTGATTTTAGAGCTCGGTGCCAAAGGTTACAAAGAGGGAGATTGTTAGATCAATTTTAGTTGTAACCTTTGTATTTATTTTACTTTGAGGGTATATAAACCCTTGTCTTAGTTGTTTTTAAAAAAGACAGATTACTTTTGCATATCTTGAATATATACTACTTTTGGCTCCACATTCATTTTCTCTCTCTAGCTTTCTCTCTCTAGAATCTTATGATCTTAAGTTTACAACCATTTAGCTATCTTTTATGAAATCCCAACAGATATTTTTAAAACTTACAAACCATCTGCGTGGATTTCGTAGCGTTTGCGAGGATTCATGTACCCACCTTCATCCAAATCACAATGTAGAAAAGCATTGTTTAGCAATTGAAAAGCATAATTTGTTGCATAAACTTTGTCTTACAAAAGTCTTCATAAATATTAAACAACTTGTACAAAAGTTCACATAAATGAACAAAAATTATGATATAAGTAACAAATAAAAGGATTACAAAGAAATATCATGATACATAAACACAATAAAAATTGATTGCAAAACAAGTGTAAGAATAAAAAAGAGTTAAAAGTTCAGTGTATAAAATACATAGAACCACAAATCAAGATAATAGTCTACGGTTTCTACCGGAGGACAAATTTCCGATAAACATTTATCATGTTTTCAGGTGCTAGAAATGAATCTATATATTCTAGCACCATATGCCAAAGTTCACAAAAAAAAAAAAAACTTATTTCTTAGTATACAAAAAGTTTTCATCTAAAACTTTGAAAACAAAGAAAATTCAATTATCATTGACCATACAAACACACATAAAAAACTTATCTACTAAAAACATTGCATAGTTGCATTTGTTAAAACTAGAAAAGAGGTTCTTAACTACACAAAGAAATTTGATTAGATAGATGGTCTCTTTCCAAAAAGACTCAACTGCATTGTTCCAAATCAAGCCGAGGAGACTACAACTGACATGTCTTGTTAAGATTTGAATAGTTTATTTTTCGAAAATGGAAGTTTATTCAAATTCAGTTACAATATCCATGCTATTAAGTGAATTGGTAGCACCGGAGATTTTATAAGAATAATATGTGGTTTGAGGGACTTTAGGTTAATACAAATATACATCAAATAATATTTCGAGTTCTTATTAAGCTAATTGTAGAACTTAAACAACATATAAACACGGAATAACTACATTAGAAATAAAAAGGAAGAAATTGATAACAGAATAAGGACACACAAATGTAATCAAAACATACAAAGAAAGATTGCAAGAAGCCACATCAACAACATGATAATTCCAGCAACTTGTTCAGAATATCATCATTTTCAGTTTTCATCAAGCTGGATTTATCTTGTTCTTGTTCTTGATACTTTTGGCTGCCGATGCAACAGCTTTTGCCGCACGCTCAGCCATCATAGTTGAGACATGTTTTCTGTTTGCTGGAATCACGCTTGCCTCCTTGGCTTTCAATGTTAGTCGTTCGGTCATATTTCCATGTTGCTGGTTATCGGCCATTGATCTCTCCTAGTTTAGAAAAAAAAAACTATTTCTCTATAATTGTAGTTTTGCTTTGCAATGAATTAAATCTTGGTTGTGATTGAATAATTGGAACTTATAGGTATATATATACTGCCAGGGGATTCCCTAGCTAACCTCATTTGCGTGTGTGTGTGCATGCATTGAAATATTCAGGAAGTTAGTCTTAATCTTCCAAATTTTTGTTAAGTGTGGGTGTGGGTGTGGGTGAGGTGTGTGTTATTGAGAAATACATGAAAACACTAAGCAATGGTTGAAATGGAGATGTTTCATTATGTCGATGGGTTTTGAGAAGTGTAGGTGCGATGTGGTATATTAGGTCTTCCATTTTGATACTATTTATTATTATTATTATTAATTTCTAATACTTTTTTGTTATTATTGATCTTTTTATTATATTAGTATGTTTGAAGAATTTTAAATTAGAAAATTTCTACAACTAATTTTTAAGCAAATATTTGGTAAATTATAATGTAACCTCACTAATTTCCAACTATTTTTGTTTTCTTTTATACTATGCTATATTTTGTACCCCAATTGAAGTTTCTTTTCTTCATCTGATTCGGCTTAGGTTCCACCGAAAGCTCATTAAGAAATTATAATCTTATTTGATAAAGAATTACATACGTGGGTGACCTTTGCAACTTTGGAATCCTATATACATACAGTATCAATGTCTTTGGAATAAGATTACTAGCATATGATAACATATATGCTAATGACCTTTTATGCCTTGTTATTGACCCTATAATAGTCCTAAATAGGTTAGACAAGTTTTAGTATCAGATTGGATGAGTTACATATTGTACACGCCTTTAGGCGCGACATACAAGCGACTAATTCCGCTTATACACGTGCACCGGTACTACTACAAGATAAGATTTCATACACGTTTGCTTTGGCTTCATACACTATTTTGCAACCGTGTATAACGACCGTTGAGTATGAAACTAATGGTCATTGTACATGTTTCCCAGACCGTGTACAAAATCCATATTCTTCCACGGTTCAAAAACCGTCTAAAAAGACCCTCATAACCGTTTACGAAAATATTTAAGGAACCCGAGATCTTTCATATGAAAGCAGATGTTATGATATTGTCGCTCTTGAAAACGAGTTAACATATAATTTTTTGCACGCAATAATTAAGTCATCGACATAAATAAGAATGTGTAGGATATTGACATGTTGAGAGACACATAGAGAAGAGTGAGTAATCAACTTCACTTTGCATATAGACAAATGCTGAAACAACATTTAGCTATCTTTTATTCAATCCCAAGAGAATTTTTTAATGCTTACAAACCATCTGGGAGGATTTCGTTGCGTCAGCAAGGATTCATGTACACAACTTCATCCAACAGTGTGGGTGTGGTGAGGTGTGTGTTATTGAGAAATACATGAAAACACTAAGCAATGGTTGAAATGGAGATGTTTCATTATGTGTGTGGATGGGTTTTGAGAAGTGTAGGTGAGATGTGGTATATTATGTCTTCCACTTTGATACTTTTTATTATTATTAATTTCTAATACTTTTTTGTTATTATTAATCTTTTTATTATATTAGTATGTTTGAAGAATTTTAAATGAGAAAAATTTCTACAACAAATTATTAAGCAAATATTTGGTAAATTATAATGTAAGCTCACTAATATCCTACTATTTTTGTTTTCTTTTATACTATGTTATTTATTTTGTACCCCAATTGAAGTTTCTTTTCTTCGTCTACGAAATCCCATTAAGAAATGATAATCTTATTTGATAAACAATTACATACGTGGGTGACCTTTGCAACTTTGGATTCCTATATATACAGTATCAATGTCTTTGGAATTAGATTACTAACATACGATGACATATATGATAATGACCTTTTATGTCTTGTTATTGACCCTATAATAGTCCTAAATAGGTTAGACAAGTTTTAGTATCAGATTGGATGAGTTACATATTGTACACACCTTTAGTCGCGACGTACAAGCGACTAATGCTGCTTATACACGTGCACCGGCACTACTACAAGATAAGGTTTCATACACGTATGCTTTGGCTTCATACACTGTTTTGTTTTGCAGTGTATAACGACCGGTGAGTTTGAAAGTAATGGTCATTGTACATGTTTCTCGGACCGTGTACAAAATCCATATTCTTCCACTGTTCCAAAACCGTCTAAAAAGACCTTCATAAGCGTTTACGAAAATATTTAAGGAACCCGAGATCTTTCATATGAAAATTGAATAATTAATACATCGACATAAACAAGAATGTGTAGGATATTGACATGTTGAGAGACAGATAGAGAAGAGTGAGTAATCAATTTAACTTTGCATACAGACAAATGCTGAAACACCATTTAGCTATCTTTTATGCAATCCCAACATATATTTTTAAAGCTTACAAACCATATGCGTGGATTTCGTAGCGTCTGCGAGGATTCATGTACCCACCTTCATCCAAATCACAATGTAGAAAAGCATTGTTTAGCAATTGAAAAGCATAATTTGTTGCATAAACTTTGTCTTACAAAAGTCTTCATAAATATTAAACAACTTGTACAAAAGTTCACATAAATGAACAAAAATTATGATATAAGTAACAAATAAAAGGATTACAAAGAAATATCATGATACATAAACACAATAAAAATTGATTGCAAAACAAGTGTAAGAATAAAAAAGAGTTAAAAGTTCAGTGTATAAAATACATAGAACCACAAATCAAGATAATAGTCTACGGTTTCTACCGGAGGACAAATTTCCGATAAACATTTATCATGTTTTCAGGTGCTAGAAATGAATCTATATATTCTAGCACCATATGCCAAAGTTCACAAAAAAAAAAAAAAAACTTATTTCTTAGTATACAAAAAGTTTTCATCTAAAACTTTGAAAACAAAGAAAATTCAATTATCATTGAGCATACAAACACACATAAAAAACTTATCTACTAAAAACATTGCATAGTTGCATTTGTTAAAACTAGAAAAGAGGTTCTTAACTACACAAAGAAATTTGATTAGATAGATGGTCTCTTTCCAAAAAGGCTCAACTGCATTGTTCCAAATCAAGCCGAGGAGACTACAACTGACATGTCTTGTTAAGATTTGAATTGTTTATTTTTCGAAAATGGAAGTTTATTCAAATTCAGTTACAATATCCATGCTTTTAAGTGAATTGGTAGCACCGGAGATTTTATAAGAATAATATGTGGTTTGAGGGACTTTAGGTTAATACAAATATACATCAAATAATATTTCGAGTTCTTATTAAGCTAATTGTAGAACTTAAACAACATACATAAACACGGAATAACTACATTAGAAATAAAAAGGAAGAAATTGATAACAGAATAAGGACACACAAATGTAATCAAAACATACAAAGAAAGATTGCAAGAAGCCACATCAACAACATGATAATTCCAGCAACTTGTTCAGAATATCATCATTTTCAGTTTTCATCAAGCTGGATTTATCTTGTTCTTGTTCTTGATACTTTTGGCTGCCGATGCAACAGCTTTTGCCGCACGCTCAGCCATCATAGTTGAGACATGTTTTCTGTTTGCTGGAATCACGCTTGCCTCCTTGGCTTTCAATGTTAGTCGTTCGGTCATATTTCCATGTTGCTGGTTATCGGCCATTGATCTCTCCTAGTTTAGAAAAAAAAACTATTTCTTTATAATTGTAGTTTTGCTTTGCAATGAATTAAATCTTGGTTGTGATTGAATAATTGGAACTTATAGGTATATATATACTGCCAGGGGATTCCCTAGCTAACCTCATTTGCGTGTGTGTGCATGCATTGAAATATTCAGGAAGTTAGTCTTAATCTTCCAAATTTTTGTTAAGTGTGGGTGTGGGTGTGGGTGAGGTGTGTGTTATTGAGAAATACATGAAAACACTAAGCAATGGTTGAAATGGAGATGTTTCATTATGTCGATGGGTTTTGAGAAGTGTAGGTGCGATGTGGTATATTAGGTCTTCCATTTTGATACTATTCATTATTATTATTATTAATTTCTAATACTTTTTTGTTATTATTGATCTTTTTATTATATTAGTATGTTTGAAGAATTTTAAATTAGAAAATTTCTACAACTAATTTTTAACAAATATTTGGTAAATTATAATGTAACCTCACTAATTTCCAACTATTTTTGTTTTCTTTTATACTATGCTCTATTTTGTACCCCAATTGAAGTTTCTTTTCTTCATCTTATTCGGCTTAGGTTCCACCGAAAGCTCATTAAGAAATTATAATCTTATTTGATAAAGAATTACATACGTGGGTGACCTTTGCAACATTGGAATCCTATATACATACAGTATCAATGTCTTTGGAATAAGATTACTAGCATATGATAACATATATGCTAATGACCTTTTATGCCTTGTTATTGTCCCTATAATAGTCCTAAATAGGTTAGACAAGTTTTAGTATCAGATTGGATGAGTTACATATTGTACACGCCTTTAGGCGCGACATACAAGCGACTAATTCCGCTTATACACGTGCACCGGTACTACAACAAGATAAGATTTCATACACGTTTGCTTTGGCTTCATACACTATTTTGCAACCGTGTATAACACGACCGTTGAGTATGAAACTAATGGTCATTAGACATGTTTCCCAGACCGTGTACAAAATCCATATTCTTCCACGGTTCAAAAACCGTTTAAAAAGAACCTCATAACCGTTTACGAAAATATTTAAGGAACCCGAGATCTTTCATATGAAAGCAGATGTTATGATATTGTCGCTCTTGAAAACGAGTTACATATAAATTTTTGCACGCAATAATTAAGTCATCGACATAAATAAGAATGTGTAGGATATTGACATGTCGAGAGACACATAGAGAAGAGTGAGTAATCAACTTCACTTTGCATATAGACAAATGCTGAAACAACATTTAGCTATCTTTTATGCAATCCCAAGAGAATTTTTTAATGCTTACAAACCATCTGGGAGGATTTCGTTGCGTCAGCAAGGATTAATGTACACAACTTCATCCAACAGTGTGGGTGTGGTGAGGTGTGTGTTATTGAGAAATACATGAAAACACTAAGCAATGGTTGAAATGGAGATGTTTCATTATGTGTGTGGATGGGTTTTGAGAAGTGTAGGTGAGATGTGGTATATTATGTCTTCCACTTTGATACTTTTTATTATTATTAATTTCTAATACTTTTATGTTATTATTAATCTTTTTATTATATTAGTATGTTTGAAGAATTTTAAATGAGAAAAATTTCTACAGCAAATTGTTAAGCAAATATTTGGTAAATTATAATGTAAGCTCACTAATATCCTACTATTTTTGTTTTCTTTTATACTATGTTATTTATTTTGTACCCCAATTGAAGTTTCTTTTCTTCATCTACGAAATCCCATTAAGAAATGATAATCTTATTTGATAAACAATTACATACGTGGGTGACCTTTGCAACTTTGGAATCCTATATATACATACAGTATCAATGTCTTTGGAATTAGATTACTAACATACGATGACATATATGATAATGACCTTTTACGCCTTGTTATTGACCCAATAATAGTCCTAAATAGGTTAGACAAGTTTTAGTATCAGATTGGATGAGTTACATATTGTACACGCCTTTAGTCGCGACGTACAAGCGACTAATGCTGCTTATACACGTGCACCGGCACTACTACAAGATAAGGTTTCATACACGTATGCTTTGGCTTCATACACTGTTTTGTTTTGCAGTGTATAACGACCGGTGAGTTTGAAAGTAATGGTCATTGTACATGTTTCTCGGACCGTGTACAAAATCCATATTCTTCCACTGTTCCAAAACCGTCTAAAAAGACCTTCATAAGCGTTTACGAAAATATTTAAGGAACCCGAGATCTTTCATATGAAAATTGAATAATTAATACATCGACATAAACAAGAATGTGTAGGATATTGACATGTTGAGAGACAGATAGAGAAGAGTGAGTAATCAATTTAACTTTGCATACAGACAAATGCTGAAACACCATTTAGCTATCTTTTATGCAATCCCAACAGATATTTTTAAAGCTTACAAACCATATGCGTGGATTTCGTAGCGTCTGCGAGGATTCATGTACCCACCTTCATCCAAATCACAATGTAGAAAAGCATTGTTTAGCAATTGAAAAGCATAATTTGTTGCATAAACTTTGTCTTACAAAAGTCTTCATAAATATTAAACAACTTGTACAAAAGTTCACATAAATGAACAAAAATTATGATATAAGTAACAAATAAAAGGATTACAAAGAAATATCATGATACATAAACACAATAAAAATTGATTGCAAAACAAGTGTAAGAATAAAATAGAGTTAAAAGTTCAGTGTATAAAATACATAGAACCACAAATCAAGATAATAGTCTACGGTTTCTACCGAGGACAAATTTCCGATAAACATTTATCATGTTTTCAGGTGCTAGAAATGAATCTATATATTCTAGCACCATATGCCAAAGTTCACAAAAAAAAAACTTATTTCTTAGTATACAAAAAGTTTTCATCTAAAACTTTGAAAACAAAGAAAATTCAATTATCATTGAGCATACAAACACACATAAAAAACTTATCTACTAAAAACATTGCATAGTTGCATTTGTTAAAACTAGAAAAGAGGTTCTTAACTACACAAAGAAATTTGATTAGATAGATGGTCTCTTTCCAAAAAGGCTCAACTGCATTGTTCCAAATCAAGCCGAGGAGACTACAACTGACATGTCTTGTTAAGATTTGAATTGTTTATTTTTCGAAAATGGAAGTTTATTCAAATTCAGTTACAATATCCATGCTTTTAAGTGAATTGGTAGCACCGGAGATTTTATAAGAATAATATGTGGTTTGAGGGACTTTAGGTTAATACAAATATACATCAAATAATATTTCGAGTTCTTATTAAGCTAATTGTAGAACTTAAACAACATACATAAACACGGAATAACTACATTAGAAATAAAAAGGAAGAAATTGATAACAGAATAAGGACACACAAATGTAATCAAAACATACAAAGAAAGATTGCAAGAAGCCACATCAACAACATGATAATTCCAGCAACTTGTTCAGAATATCATCATTTTCAGTTTTCATCAAGCTGGATTTATCTTGTTCTTGTTCTTGATACTTTTGGCTGCCGATGCAACAGCTTTTGCCGCACGCTCAGCCATCATAGTTGAGACATGTTTTCTGTTTGCTGGAATCACGCTTGCCTCCTTGGCTTTCAATGTTAGTCGTTCGGTCATATTTCCATGTTGCTGGTTATCGGCCATTGATCTCTCCTAGTTTAGAAAAAAAAACTATTTCTTTATAATTGTAGTTTTGCTTTGCAATGAATTAAATCTTGGTTGTGATTGAATAATTGGAACTTATAGGTATATATATACTGCCAGGGGATTCCCTAGCTAACCTCATTTGCGTGTGTGTGTGCATGCATTGAAATATTCAGGAAGTTAGTCTTAATCTTCCAAATTTTTGTTAAGTGTGGGTGTGGGTGTGGGTGAGGTGTGTGTTATTGAGAAATACATGAAAACACTAAGCAATGGTTGAAATGGAGATGTTTTATTATGTCGATGGGTTTTGAGAAGTGTAGGTGCGATGTGGTATATTAGGTCTTCCATTTTGATACTATTTATTATTATTATTATTAATTTCTAATACTTTTTTGTTATTATTGATCTTTTTATTATATTAGTATGTTTGAATAATTTTAAATTAGAAAATTTCTACAACTAATTTTTAAGCAAATATTTGGTAAATTATAATGTAACCTCACTAATTTCCAACTATTTTTGTTTTCTTTTATACTATGCTCTATTTTGTACCCCAATTGAAGTTTCTTTTCTTCATCTTATTCGGCTTAGGTTCCACCGAAAGCTCATTAAGAAATTATAATCTTATTTGATAAAGAATTACATACGTGGGTGACCTTTGCAACTTTGGAATCCTATATACATACAGTATCAATGTCTTTGGAATAAGATTACTAGCATATGACAACATATATGCTAATGACCTTTTATGCCTTGTTATTGACCCTATAATAGTTCTAAATAGGTTAGACAAGTTTTAGTATCAGATTGGATGAGTTACATATTGTACACGCCTTTAGGCGCGACATACAAGCGACTAATTCCGCTTATACACGTGCACCGGTACTACAACAAGATAAGATTTCATACACGTTTGCTTTGGCTTCATACACTATTTTGCAACCGTGTATAACACGACCGTTGAGTATGAAACTAATGGTCATTGTACATGTTTCCCAGACCGTGTACCAAATCCATATTCTTCCGTGGTTCAAAAACCGTCTAAAAAGACCCTCATAACCGTTTACGAAAATATTTAAGGAACCCGAGATCTTTCATATGAAAGCAGATGTTATGATATTGTCGCTCTTGAAAACGAGTTAACATATAAATTTTTGCACGCAATAATTAAGTCATCGACATAAATAAGAATGTGTAGGATATTGACATGTTGAGAGACACATAGAGAAGAGTGAGTAATCAACTTCACTTTGCATATAGACAAATGCTGAAACAACATTTAGCTATCTTTTATGCAATCCCAAGAGAATTTTTTAATGCTTACAAACCATCTGGGAGGATTTTGTTGCGTCAGCAAGGATTCATGTACACAACTTCATCCAACAGTGTGGGTGTGGTGAGGTGTGTGTTATTGAGAAATACATGAAAACACTAAGCAATGGTTGAAATGGAGATGTTTCATTATGTGTGTGGATGGGTTTTGAGAAGTGTAGGTGAGATGTGTTATATTATGTCTTCCACTTTGATACTTTTTATTATTATTAATTTCTAATACTTTTTTGTTATTATTAATCTTTTTATTATATTAGTATGTTTGAAGAATTTTAAATGAGAAAAATTTCTACAGCAAATTATTAAGCAAATATTTGGTAAATTATAATGTAAGCTCACTAATATCCTACTATTTTTGTTTTCTTTTATACTATGTTATTTATTTTGTACCCCAATTGAAGTTTCTTTTCTTCATCTACGAAATCCCATTAAGAAATGATAATCTTATTTGATAAACAATTACATACGTGGGTGACCTTTGCAACTTTGGAATCCTATATATACACTATCAATGTCTTTGGAATTAGATTACTAACATACGATGACATATATGATAATGACCTTTTATGCCTTGTTATTGACCCAATAATAGTCCTAAATAGGTTAGACAAGTTTTAGTATCAGATTGGATGAGTTACATATTGTACACGCCTTTAGTCGCGACGTACAAGCGACTAATGCTGCTTATACACGTGCACCGGCACTACTACAAGATAAGGTTTCATACACGTATGCTTTGGCTTCATACACTGTTTTGTTTTGCAGTGTATAACGACCGGTGAGTTTGAAAGTAATGGTCATTGTACATGTTTCTCGGACCGTGTACAAAATCCATATTCTTCCACTGTTCCAAAACCGTCTAAAAAGACCTTCATAAGCGTTTACGAAAATATTTAAGGAACCCGAGATCTTTCATATGAAAATTGAATAATTAATACATCGACATAAACAAGAATGTGTAGGATATTGACATGTTGAGAGACAGATAGAGAAGAGTGAGTAATCAATTTAACTTTGCATACAGACAAATGCTGAAACACCATTTAGCTATCTTTTATGCAATCCCAACAGATATTTTTAAAGCTTACAAACCATCTGCGTGGATTTCGTAGCATCTGCGAGGATTCATGTACCCACCTTCATCCAAATCACAATGTAGAAAAGCATTGTTTAGCAATTGAAAAGCATAATTTGTTGCATAAACTTTGTCTTACAAAAGTCTTCATAAATATTAAACAACTTGTACAAAAGTTCACATAAATGAACAAAAATTATGATATAAGTAACAAATAAAAGGATTACAAAGAAATATCATGATACATAAACACAATAAAAATTGATTGCAAAACAAGTGTAAGAATAAAAAAGAGTTAAAAGTTCAGTGTATAAAATACATAGAACCACAAATCAAGATAATAGTCTACGGTTTCTAACGGAGGAAAAGTTTCCGATAAACATTTATCATGTTTTCAGGTGCTAGAAATGAATCTATATATTCTAGCACCATATGCCAAAGTTCACAAAAAAAAAAACTTATTTCTTAGTATACAAAAAGTTTTCATCTAAAACATTGAAAACAAAGAAAATTCAATTATCATTGAGCATACAAACACACATAAAAAACTAATCTACTAAAAACATTGCATAGTTGCTTTTGTTAAAACTAGAAAAGAGGGTCTTAACTACACAAAGAAATTTGATAAGATAGATGGCCTCTTTCCAAAAAGGCTCAACTGAATTGTTCCAAATCAAGCCGAGGAGACTACAACTGACATGTCTTGTTAAGATTTGAATTGTTTATTTTTCGAAAATGGAAGTTTATTCAAATTCAGTTACAATATCCATGCTTTTAAGTGAATTGGTAGCACCGGAGATTTTATAAGAATAATATGTGGTTTGAGGGACTTTAGGTTTATACAAATATACATCAAATAATATTTCGAGTTCTTATTAAGCTAATTGTAGAACTTAAACAACATACATAACACGGAATAACTACATTAGAAATAAAAAGGAAGAAATTGATAACAGAATAAGGACACACAAATGTAATCAAAACATACAAAGAAAGATTGCAAGAAGCCACATCAACAACATGATAATTCCAGCAACTTGTTCAGAATATCATCATTTTCAGTTTTCATCAAGCTGGATTTATCTTGTTCTTGTTCTTGATACTTTTGGCTGCCGATGCAACAGCTTTTGCCGCACGCTCAGCCATCATAGTTGAGACATGTTTTCTGTTTGCTGGAATCACGCTTGCCTCCTTGGCTTTCAATGTTAGTCGTTCGGTCATATTTCCATGTTGCTGGTTATCGGCCATTGATCTCTCCTAGTTTAGAAAAAAAAAACTATTTCTCTATAATTGTAGTTTTGCTTTGCAATGAATTAAATCTTGGTTGTGATTGAATAATTGGAACTTATAGGTATATATATACTGCCAGGGGATTCCCTAGCTAACCTCATTTGCGTGTGTGTGTGTGCATGCATTGAAATATTCAGGAAGTTAGTCTTAATCTTCCAAATTTTTGTTAAGTGTGGGTGTCGGTGAGGTGTGTGTTATTGAGAAATACATGAAAACACTAAGCAATGGTTGAAATGGAGATGTTTCATTATGTCGATGGGTTTTGAGAAGTGTAGGTGCGATGTGGTATATTAGGTCTTCCATTTTGATACTATTTATTATTATTATTAATTTCTAATACTTTTTTATTATTATCGATCTTTTTATTATATTAGTATGTTTGAAGAATTTTAAATTAGAAAATTTCTACAACTAATTTTTAAGAAAATATTTGGTAAATTATAATGTAACCTCACTAATTTCCAACTATTTTTGTTTTCTTTTATACTATGTTATATTTTGTACCCCAGTTGAAGTTTCTTTTCTTCATCTGATTCGGCTTAGGTTCCACCGAAAGCTCATTAAGAAATGATAATCTTATTTGGAATCCTATATACATACAGTATCAATGTCTTTGGAAAAAGATTACTAGCATATGATAACATATATGCTAATCACCTTTTATGCCTTGTTATTGACCCTATAATAATCCTAAATAGGTTAGACAAGTTTTAGTATCAGGTTGGATGAGTTACATATTGTACACGCCTTTAGGCGCGACATACAAGCGACTCATGTCGCATGTACACGTGCACCGGTACTACTACAAGATACGATTTCATACACGTTTGCTTTGGCTTCATACACTATTTTGCAACCGTGTATAACGACCGTTGAGTATGAAACTAATGGTCATTGTACATGTTTCCCAGACCGGGTACAAAATCCATATTTTTCCACGGTTCAAAAACCGTCTAAAAAGACCCTCATAACCGTTTACGAAAATATTTAAGGAACCCGAGACCTTTCATATGAAAGCAAATGCTATGATAGTGTCGCTCTTGAAAACGAGTTAACATATAATTTTTTGCACGCAAAAGTTAAGTCATCGACATAAATAAGAATGTGTAGGATATTGACATGTTGAGAGACACATAGAGAAGAGTGAGTAATCAACTTGACTTTGCATATAGACAAATGCTCAAACAACATTTAGCTATCTTTTATGCAATCCCAAGAGAAATTTTTAAAGCTTACAAACCATCGGGGAGGATTTCGTTGCGTCCGCAAGGATTCATGTACACAACTTCATCCAACAGTGTGGGTGTGGTGAGGTGTGTGTTATTGAGAAATACATGAAAACACTAAGCAATGGTTGAAATGGAGATGTTTCATTATGTCGATCGGGTTTGAGAAGTGTAGGTGAGATGTGGTATATTAGGTCTTCCATTTTGATACTATTTATTATTATTATTATTATTATTATTATTATTATTAATTTCTAATACTTTTTTGTTATTATTGATCTTTTTATTATATTAGTATGTTTGAAGAAATTTAAGTGAGAAAATTTTTACAACTAATTTTTAAGAAAATATTTGGTAAATTATAATGTAACCTCACTAATTTCCAACTATTTTTGTTTTCTTTTATACTATGTTATATTTTGTACCCCAATTGAAGTTTCTTTTCTTCATCTGATTCGGCTTAGGTTCCACTGAAAGCTCATTAAGAAATGATAATCTTATTTGATAAAGAATTACATACGTGGGTGACCTTTGCAACTTTGGAATCCTATATACATACAGTATCAATGTCTTTGGAATAAGATTACTAGCATATGATAACATATATGCTAATGACGTTTTATGCCTTGTTATTGACCCTATAATAGTCCTAAATAGGTTAGACAAGTTTTAGTATCAGATTGGATGAGTTACATATTGTACACGCCTTTAGGCGCGACATACAAGCGACAAATTCCGCTTATACACGTGCACCGGTACTACTACAAGATAAGATTTCATACACGTTTGCTTTGGCTGCATACACTATTTTGCAACCGTGTATAACGACCGTTGAGTATGAAACTAATGGTCATTGTACATGTTTCCCAGACCGTGTACAAAATCCATATTCTTCCACAAACCGTCTAAAAAGACCCTCATAATCGTTTACGAAAATATTTAAGGAACCCGAGATCTTTCATATGAAAGCAGATGCTATGATATTGTCGCTCTTGAAAACGAGTTAACATATAAATTTTTGCACGCAATAATTAAGTCATCGACATAAATAAGAATGTGTAGGATATTCACATGTTGAGAGACACATAGAGAAGAGTGAGTAATCAACTTAACTTTGCATATAGACAAATGATGAAACAACATTTAGCTATCTTTTATGCAATCCCAAGAGAAATTTTTAATGCTTACAAACCATCTGGGAGGATTTCGTTGCGTCAGCAAGGATTCATGTACACAACTTCATCCAACAGTGTGGGTGTGGTGAGGTGTGTGTTATTGAGAAATACATGAAAACACTAAGCAATGGTTGAAATGGAGATGTTTCATAACGTGAGTGGATGGGTTTTGAGAAGTGTAGGTGAGATGTGGTATATTATGTCTTCCACTTTGATACTTTTTATTATTATTAATTTCTAATACTCTTTTGTTATTATTAATCTTTTTATTATATTAGTATGTTTGAAGAATTTTAAATGAGAAAAATTTCTACAACAAATTATTAAGCAAATATTTGGTAAATTATAATGTAACCTCACTAATTTCCTACTATTTTTGTTTTCTTTTATACTATGTTATTTATTTTGTAGCCCAATTGAAGTTTCTTTTCTTCATCTACGAAAGCCCATTAAGAAATGATAATCTTATTTGATAAACAATTACATACATGGGTGACCTTTGCAACTTTGGAATCCTATATATACAGTATCAATGTCTTTGGAATTAGATTACTAACATACGATGACATATATGATAATGACCTTTTATGCCTTGTTATTGACCCTATAATAGTCCTAAATAGGTTAGACAAGTTTTAGTATCAGATTGGATGAATTACATATTGTACACGCCTTTAGTCGCGACGTACAAGCGACTAATGCTGCTTATACACGTGCACCGGCACTACTACAAGATAAGGTTTCATACACATATGCTTTGGCTTCATACACTGTTTTGTTTTGCAGTGTATAACGACCGGTGAGTTTGAAAGTAATGGTCATTGTACATGTTTCTCGGACCGTGTACAAAATCCATATTCTTCCACTGTTCCAAAACCGTCTAAAAAGACTTCATAAGCGTTTACGAAAATATTTAAGGAACCCGAGATCTTTCATATGAAAATAGAATAATTAATACATCGACATAAACAAGAATGTGTAGGATATTGACATGTTGAGAGACAGATAGAGAAGAGTGAGTAATCAATTTAACTTTGCATACAGACAAATGCTGAAACACCATTTAGCTATCTTTTATGCAATCCCAACAGATATTTTTAAAGCTTACAAACCATCTGCGTGGATTTCGTAGCGTCTGCGAGGATTCATGTACCCACCTTCATCCAAATCACAATGTAGAAAAGCATTGTTTAGCAATTGAAAAGCATAATTTGTTGCATAAACTTTGTCTTACAAAAGTCTTCATAAATATTAAACAACTTGTACAAAAGTTCACATAAATGAACAAAAATTATGATATAAGTAACAAATAAAAGGATTACAAAGAAATATCATGATACATAAACACAATAAAAATTGATTGCAAAACAAGTGTAAGAATAAAAAAGAGTTAAAAGTTCAGTGTATAAAATACATAGAACCACAAATCAAGATAATAGTCTACGGGGTTTCTACCGGAGGAGAAATTTACGATAAACATTTATCATGTTTTCAGGTGCTAGAAATGAATCTATATATTCTAGCACCATATGCCAAAGTTCACAAAAAAAAAACTTATTTCTTAGTATACAAAAAGTTTTCATCTAAAACTTTGAAAACAAAGAAAATTCAATTATCATTGAGCATACAAACACACATAAAAAACTTATCTACTAAAAACATTGCATAGTTGCATTTGTTAAAACTAGAAAAGAGGGTCTTAACTACACAAAGAAATTTGATAAGATAGATGGCCTCTGTCCAAAAAGGCTCAACTGAATTGTTCCAAATCAAGCCGAGGAGACTACAACTGACATGTCTTGTTAAGATTTGAATTGTTTATTTTTCGAAAATGGAAGTTTATTCAAATTCAGTTACAATATCCATGCTTTTAAGTGAATTGGTAGCACCGGAGATTTTATAAGAATAATATGTGGTTTGAGGGACTTTAGGTTAATACAAATATACATCAAATAATATTTCGAGTTCTTATTAAGCTAATTGTAGAACTTAAACAACATACATAAACACGGAATAACTACATTAGAAATAAAAAGGAAGAAATTGATAACAGAATAAGGACACACAAATGTAATCAAAACATACAAAGAAAGATTGCAAGAAGCCACATCAACAACATGATAATTCCAGCAACTTGTTCAGAATATCATCATTTTCAGTTTTCATCAAGCTGGATTTATCTTGTTCTTGTTCTTGATACTTTTGGCTGCCGATGCAACAGCTTTTGCCGCACGCTCAGCCATCATAGTTGAGACATGTTTTCTGTTTGCTGGAATCACGCTTGCCTCCTTGGCTTTCAATGTTAGTCGTTCGGTCATATTTCCATGTTGCTGGTTATCGGCCATTGATCTCTCCTAGTTTAGAAAAAAAAAACTATTTCTCTATAATTGTAGTTTTGCTTTGCAATGAATTAAATCTTGGTTGTGATTGAATAATTGGAACTTATAGGTATATATATACTGCCAGGGGATTCCCTAGCTAACCTCATTTGCGTGTGTGTGTGTGCATGCATTGAAATATTCAGGAAGTTAGTCTTAATCTTCCAAATTTTTGTTAAGTGTGGGTGTCGGTGTCGGTGAGGTGTGTGTTATTGAGAAATACATGAAAACACTAAGCAATGGTTGAAATGGAGATGTTTCATTATGTCGATGGGTTTTGAGAAGTGTAGGTGCGATGTGGTATATTAGGTCTTCCATTTTGATACTATTTATTATTATTATTATTAATTTCTAATACTTTTTTATTATTATCGATCTTTTTATTATATTAGTATGTTTGAAGAATTTTAAATTAGAAAATTTCTACAACTAATTTTTAAGAAAATATTTGGTAAATTATAATGTAACCTCACTAATTTCCAACTATTTTTGTTTTCTTTTATACTATGTTATATTTTGTACCCCAGTTGAAGTTTCTTTTCTTCATCTGATTCGGCTTAGGTTCCACCGAAAGCTCATTAAGAAATGATAATCTTATTTGGAATCCTATATACATACAATATCAATGTCTTTGGAAAAAGATTACTAGCATATGATAACATATATGCTAATCACCTTTTATGCCTTGTTATTGACCCTATAATAATCCTAAATAGGTTAGACAAGTTTTAGTATCAGGTTGGATGAGTTACATATTGTACACGCCTTTAGGCGCGACATACAAGCGACTCATGTCGCATGTACACGTGCACCGGTACTACTACAAGATACGATTTCATACACGTTTGCTTTGGCTTCATACACTATTTTGCAACCGTGTATAACGACCGTTGAGTATGAAACTAATGGTCATTGTACATGTTTCCCAGACCGGGTACAAAATCCATATTTTTCCACGGTTCAAAAACCGTCTAAAAAGACCCTCATAACCGTTTACGAAAATATTTAAGGAACCCGAGACCTTTCATATGAAAGCAAATGCTATGATAGTGTCGCTCTTGAAAACGAGTTAACATATAATTTTTTGCACGCAAAAGTTAAGTCATCGACATAAATAAGAATGTGTAGGATATTGACATGTTGAGAGACACATAGAGAAGAGTGAGTAATCAACTTGACTTTGCATATAGACAAATGCTCAAACAACATTTAGCTATCTTTTATGCAATCCCAAGAGAAATTTTTAAAGCTTACAAACCATCGGGGAGGATTTCGTTGCGTCCGCAAGGATTCATGTACACAACTTCATCCAACAGTGTGGGTGTGGTGAGGTGTGTGTTATTGAGAAATACATGAAAACACTAAGCAATGGTTGAAATGGAGATGTTTCATTATGTCGATCGGGTTTGAGAAGTGTAGGTGAGATGTGGTATATTAGGTCTTCCATTTTGATACTATTTATTATTATTATTATTATTATTATTATTATTAATTTCTAATACTTTTTTGTTATTATTGATCTTTTTATTATATTAGTATGTTTGAAGAAATTTAAGTGAGAAAATTTTTACAACTAATTTTTAAGAAAATATTTGGTAAATTATAATGTAACCTCACTAATTTCCAACTATTTTTGTTTTCTTTTATACTATGTTATATTTTGTACCCCAATTGAAGTTTCTTTTCTTCATCTGATTCGGCTTAGGTTCCACTGAAAGCTCATTAAGAAATGATAATCTTATTTGATAAAGAATTACATACGTGGGTGACCTTTGCAACTTTGGAATCCTATATACATACAGTATCAATGTCTTTGGAATAAGATTACTAGCATATGATAACATATATGCTAATGACGTTTTATGCCTTGTTATTGACCCTATAATAGTCCTAAATAGGTTAGACAAGTTTTAGTATCAGATTGGATGAGTTACATATTGTACACGCCTTTAGGCGCGACATACAAGCGACAAATTCCGCTTATACACGTGCACCGGTACTACTACAAGATAAGATTTCATACACGTTTGCTTTGGCTGCATACACTATTTTGCAACCGTGTATAACGACCGTTGAGTATGAAACTAATGGTCATTGTACATGTTTCCCAGACCGTGTACAAAATCCATATTCTTCCACAAACCGTCTAAAAAGACCCTCATAATCGTTTACGAAAATATTTAAGGAACCCGAGATCTTTCATATGAAAGCAGATGCTATGATATTGTCGCTCTTGAAAACGAGTTAACATATAAATTTTTGCACGCAATAATTAAGTCATCGACATAAATAAGAATGTGTAGGATATTCACATGTTGAGAGACACATAGAGAAGAGTGAGTAATCAACTTAACTTTGCATATAGACAAATGATGAAACAACATTTAGCTATCTTTTATGCAATCCCAAGAGAAATTTTTAATGCTTACAAACCATCTGGGAGGATTTCGTTGCGTCAGCAAGGATTCATGTACACAACTTCATCCAACAGTGTGGGTGTGGTGAGGTGTGTGTTATTGAGAAATACATGAAAACACTAAGCAATGGTTGAAATGGAGATGTTTCATAACGTGAGTGGATGGGTTTTGAGAAGTGTAGGTGAGATGTGGTATATTATGTCTTCCACTTTGATACTTTTTATTATTATTAATTTCTAATACTCTTTTGTTATTATTAATCTTTTTATTATATTAGTATGTTTGAAGAATTTTAAATGAGAAAAATTTCTACAACAAATTATTAAGCAAATATTTGGTAAATTATAATGTAACCTCACTAATTTCCTACTATTTTTGTTTTCTTTTATACTATGTTATTTATTTTGTAGCCCAATTGAAGTTTCTTTTCTTCATCTACGAAAGCCCATTAAGAAATGATAATCTTATTTGATAAACAATTACATACATGGGTGACCTTTGCAACTTTGGAATCCTATATATACAGTATCAATGTCTTTGGAATTAGATTACTAACATACGATGACATATATGATAATGACCTTTTATGCCTTGTTATTGACCCTATAATAGTCCTAAATAGGTTAGACAAGTTTTAGTATCAGATTGGATGAATTACATATTGTACACGCCTTTAGTCGCGACGTACAAGCGACTAATGTTGCTTATACACGTGCACCGGCACTACTACAAGATAAGGTTTCATACACATATGCTTTGGCTTCATACACTGTTTTGTTTTGCAGTGTATAACGACCGGTGAGTTTGAAAGTAATGGTCATTGTACATGTTTCTCGGACCGTGTACAAAATCCATATTCTTCCACTGTTCCAAAACCGTCTAAAAAGACTTCATAAGCGTTTACGAAAATATTTAAGGAACCCGAGATCTTTCATATGAAAATAGAATAATTAATACATCGACATAAACAAGAATGTGTAGGATATTGACATGTTGAGAGACAGATAGAGAAGAGTGAGTAATCAATTTAACTTTGCATACAGACAAATGCTGAAACACCATTTAGCTATCTTTTATGCAATCCCAACAGATATTTTTAAAGCTTACAAACCATATGCGTGGATTTCGTAGCGTCTGCGAGGATTCATGTACCCACCTTCATCCAAATCACAATGTAGAAAAGCATTGTTTAGCAATTGAAAAGCATAATTTGTTGCATAAACTTTGTCTTACAAAAGTCTTCATAAATATTAAACAACTTGTACAAAAGTTCACATAAATGAACAAAAATTATGATATAAGTAACAAATAAAAGGATTACAAAGAAATATCATGATACATAAACACAATAAAAATTGATTGCAAAACAAGTGTAAGAATAAAAAAGAGTTAAAAGTTCAGTGTATAAAATACATAGAACCTCAAATCAAGATAATAGTCTACGGTTTCTACCGAGGACAAATTTCCGATAAACATTTATCATGTTTTCAGGTGCTAGAAATGAATCTATATATTCTAGCACCATATGCCCAAAGTTCACAAAAAAAAAAACTTATTTCTTAGTATACAAAAAGTTTTCATCTAAAACTTTGAAAACAAAGAAAATTCAATTATCATTGAGCATACAAACACACATAAAAAACTTATCTACTAAAAACGTTGCATAGTTGCATTTGTTAAAACTAGAAAAGAGGTTCTTAACTACACAAAGAAATTTGATTAGATAGATGGTCTCTTTCCAAAAAGGCTCAACTGCATTGTTCCAAATCAAGCCGAGGAGACTACAACTGACATGTCTTGTTAAGATTTGAATTGTTTATTTTTCGAAAATGGAAGTTTATTCAAATTCAGTTACAATATCCATGCTTTTAAGTGAATTGGTAGCACCGGAGATTTTATAAGAATAATATGTGGTTTGAGGGACTTTAGGTTAATACAAATATACATCAAATAATATTTCGAGTTCTTATTAAGCTAATTGTAGAACTTAAACAACATACATAAACACGGAATAACTACATTAGAAATAAAAAGGAAGAAATTGATAACAGAATAAGGACACACAAATGTAATCAAAACATACAAAGAAAGATTGCAAGAAGCCACATCAACAACATGATAATTCCAGCAACTTGTTCAGAATATCATCATTTTCAGTTTTCGTCAAGCTGGATTTATCTTGTTCTTGTTCTTGATACTTTTGGCTGCCGATGCAACAGCTTTTTCCGCACGCTCAGCCATCATAGTTGAGACATGTTTTCTGTTTGCTGGAATCACGCTTGCCTCCTTGGCTTTCAATGTTAGTCGTTCGGTCATATTTCCATGTTGCTGGTTATCGGCCATTGATCTCTCCTAGTTTAGAAAAAAAAACTATTTCTTTATAATTGTAGTTTTGCTTTGCAATGAATTAAATCTTGGTTGTGATTGAATAATTGGAACTTATAGGTATATATATACTGCCAGGGGATTCCCTAGCTAACCTCATTTGCGTGTGTGTGTGCATGCATTGAAATATTCAGGAAGTTAGTCTTAATCTTCCAAATTTTTGTTAAGTGTGGGTGTGGGTGTGGGTGAGGTGTGTGTTATTGAGAAATACATGAAAACACTAAGCAATGGTTGAAATGGAGATGTTTCATTATGTCGATGGGTTTTGAGAAGTGTAGGTGCGATGTGGTATATTAGGTCTTCCATTTTGATACTATTTATTATTATTATTATTAATTTCTAATACTTTTTTGTTATTATTGATCTTTTTATTATATTAGTATGTTTGAAGAATTTTAAATTAGAAAATTTCTACAACTAATTTTTAAGCAAATATTTGGTAAATTATAATGTAACCTCACTAATTTCCAACTATTTTTGTTTTCTTTTATACTATGTTATATTTTGTACCCCAATTGAAGTTTCTTTTCTTCATCTGATTCGGCTTAGGTTCCACTGAAAGCTCATTAAGAAATGATAATCTTATTTGATAAAGAATTACATACGTGGGTGACCTTTGCAACTTTGGAATCCTATATACATACAGTATCAATGTCTTTGGAATAAGATTACTAGCATATGATAACATATATGCTAATAACCTTTTATGCCTTGTTATTGACCCTATAATATTCCTAAATAGGTTAGACAAGTTTTAGTATCAGATTGGATGAGTTACATATTGTACACGCCTTTAGGCGCGACATACAAGCGACTCATGTCGCATATACACGTGCACCGGTACTACTACAAGATATGATTTCATACACGTTTGCTTTGGCTTCATACACTATTTTGCAACCGTGTATAACGACCGTTGAGTATGAAACTAATGGTCATTGTACATGTTTCCCAGACCGTGTACAAAATCCATATTCTTCCACGGTTCAAAAACCGTCTAAAAAGACCCTCATAACCGTTTACGAAAATATATATTTAAGGAACCGAGATCTTTCATATGAAAGCAGATGCTATGATATTGTCGCTCTTGAAAACGAGATAACATATAAATTTTTGCACGCAATAACTAAGTCATCCACGTAAATAAGAATGTGTAGGATATTGACATGTTAGAGAGACAGATAGAGAAGAGTGAGTAATCAAGTTAACTTTGCATATAGACAAATGCTGAAACAACATTTAGCTATCTTTTATGCAATCCCAAGAGAAATTTTTAAAGCTTACAAACCATCTGGGAGGTTTTCGTTGCGTCCGCAAGGATTCATGTACACAACTTCATCCAACAGTGTGGGTGTGGTGAGGTGTGTGTTATTGAGAAATACATGAAAACACTAAGCAATGGTTGAAATGGAGATGTTGCATTATGTCGATCGGTTTTGAGAAGTGTAGGTGAGATGTGGTATATCAGGTCTTCCATTTTGATACTATTTATTATTATTATTATTATTAATTTCTAATACTTTTTTGTTATTATGGATCTTCTTATTATATTAGTATGTTTCAAGAAATTTAAATGAGAAAATTTTTACAACTAATTTTTAAGCAAATATTTGGTAAATTATAATGTAACCTCACTAATTTCCAACTATTTTTGTTTTCTTTTATACTATGTTATATTTTGTAGCCCAATTGAAGTTTCTTTTCTTCATCTGATTCGGCTTAGGTTCCACTGAAAGCTCATTAAGAAATGATAATCTTATTTGATAAATAATTACATACGTGGGTGACCTTTGCAAATTTGGAATCCTATATACATACAGTATCAATGTCTTTGGAATAAGATTACTAGCATCTGATAACATATATGCTAATGACCTTTTATGCCTTGTTATTGACCCTATAATAGTCCTAAATAGGTTAGACAAGTTTTAGTATCAGATTGGATGAGTTACATATTGTACACGCCTTTAGTCGCGACGTACAAGCGACTAATGCTGCTTATACACGTGCACCGGCACTACTACAAGATAAGGTTTCATACACGTATGCTTTGGCTTCATACACTGTTTTGTTTTGCAGTGTATAACGACCGGTGAGTTTGAAAGTAATGGTCATTGTACATGTTTCTCGGACCGTGTACAAAATCCATATTCTTCCACTGTTCCAAAACCGTCTAAAAAGACCTTCATAAGCGTTTACGAAAATATTTAAGGAACCCGAGATCTTTCATATGAAAATTGAATAATTAATACATCGACATAAACAAGAATGTGTAGGATATTGACATGTTGAGAGACAGATAGAGAAGAGTGAGTAATCAATTTAACTTTGCATACAGACAAATGCTGAAACACCATTTAGCTATCTTTTATGCAATCCCAACAGATATTTTTAAAGCTTACAAACCATATGCGTGGATTTCGTAGCGTCTGCGAGGATTCATGTACCCACCTTCATCCAAATCACAATGTAGAAAAGCATTGTTTAGCAATTGAAAAGCATAATTTGTTGCATAAACTTTGTCTTACAAAAGTCTTCATAAATATTAAACAACTTGTACAAAAGTTCACATAAATGAACAAAAATTATGATATAAGTAACAAATAAAAGGATTACAAAGAAATATCATGATACATAAACACAATAAAAATTGATTGCAAAACAAGTGTAAGAATAAAATAGAGTTAAAAGTTCAGTGTATAAAATACATAGAACCACAAATCAAGATAATAGTCTACGGTTTCTACCGAGGACAAATTTCCGATAAACATTTATCATGTTTTCAGGTGCTAGAAATGAATCTATATATTCTAGCACCATATGCCAAAGTTCACAAAAAAAAAACTTATTTCTTAGTATACAAAAAGTTTTCATCTAAAACTTTGAAAACAAAGAAAATTCAATTATCATTGAGCATACAAACACACATAAAAAACTTATCTACTAAAAACATTGCATAGTTGCATTTGTTAAAACTAGAAAAGAGGTTCTTAACTACACAAAGAAATTTGATTAGATAGATGGTCTCTTTCCAAAAAGGCTCAACTGCATTGTTCCAAATCAAGCCGAGGAGACTACAACTGACATGTCTTGTTAAGATTTGAATTGTTTATTTTTCGAAAATGGAAGTTTATTCAAATTCAGTTACAATATCCATGCTTTTAAGTGAATTGGTAGCACCGGAGATTTTATAAGAATAATATGTGGTTTGAGGGACTTTAGGTTAATACAAATATACATCAAATAATATTTCGAGTTCTTATTAAGCTAATTGTAGAACTTAAACAACATACATAAACACGGAATAACTACATTAGAAATAAAAAGGAAGAAATTGATAACAGAATAAGGACACACAAATGTAATCAAAACATACAAAGAAAGATTGCAAGAAGCCACATCAACAACATGATAATTCCAGCAACTTGTTCAGAATATCATCATTTTCAGTTTTCATCAAGCTGGATTTATCTTGTTCTTGTTCTTGATACTTTTGGCTGCCGATGCAACAGCTTTTGCCGCACGCTCAGCCATCATAGTTGAGACATGTTTTCTGTTTGCTGGAATCACGCTTGCCTCCTTGGCTTTCAATGTTAGTCGTTCGGTCATATTTCCATGTTGCTGGTTATCGGCCATTGATCTCTCCTAGTTTAGAAAAAAAAACTATTTCTTTATAATTGTAGTTTTGCTTTGCAATGAATTAAATCTTGGTTGTGATTGAATAATTGGAACTTATAGGTATATATATACTGCCAGGGGATTCCCTAGCTAACCTCATTTGCGTGTGTGTGTGCATGCATTGAAATATTCAGGAAGTTAGTCTTAATCTTCCAAATTTTTGTTAAGTGTGGGTGTGGGTGTGGGTGAGGTGTGTGTTATTGAGAAATACATGAAAACACTAAGCAATGGTTGAAATGGAGATGTTTTATTATGTCGATGGGTTTTGAGAAGTGTAGGTGCGATGTGGTATATTAGGTCTTCCATTTTGATACTATTTATTATTATTATTATTAATTTCTAATACTTTTTTGTTATTATTGATCTTTTTATTATATTAGTATGTTTGAATAATTTTAAATTAGAAAATTTCTACAACTAATTTTTAAGCAAATATTTGGTAAATTATAATGTAACCTCACTAATTTCCAACTATTTTTGTTTTCTTTTATACTATGCTCTATTTTGTACCCCAATTGAAGTTTCTTTTCTTCATCTTATTCGGCTTAGGTTCCACCGAAAGCTCATTAAGAAATTATAATCTTATTTGATAAAGAATTACATACGTGGGTGACCTTTGCAACTTTGGAATCCTATATACATACAGTATCAATGTCTTTGGAATAAGATTACTAGCATATGACAACATATATGCTAATGACCTTTTATGCCTTGTTATTGACCCTATAATAGTTCTAAATAGGTTAGACAAGTTTTAGTATCAGATTGGATGAGTTACATATTGTACACGCCTTTAGGCGCGACATACAAGCGACTAATTCCGCTTATACACGTGCACCGGTACTACAACAAGATAAGATTTCATACACGTTTGCTTTGGCTTCATACACTATTTTGCAACCGTGTATAACACGACCGTTGAGTATGAAACTAATGGTCATTGTACATGTTTCCCAGACCGTGTACCAAATCCATATTCTTCCGTGGTTCAAAAACCGTCTAAAAAGACCCTCATAACCGTTTACGAAAATATTTAAGGAACCCGAGATCTTTCATATGAAAGCAGATGTTATGATATTGTCGCTCTTGAAAACGAGTTAACATATAAATTTTTGCACGCAATAATTAAGTCATCGACATAAATAAGAATGTGTAGGATATTGACATGTTGAGAGACACATAGAGAAGAGTGAGTAATCAACTTCACTTTGCATATAGACAAATGCTGAAACAACATTTAGCTATCTTTTATGCAATCCCAAGAGAATTTTTTAATGCTTACAAACCATCTGGGAGGATTTTGTTGCGTCAGCAAGGATTCATGTACACAACTTCATCCAACAGTGTGGGTGTGGTGAGGTGTGTGTTATTGAGAAATACATGAAAACACTAAGCAATGGTTGAAATGGAGATGTTTCATTATGTGTGTGGATGGGTTTTGAGAAGTGTAGGTGAGATGTGTTATATTATGTCTTCCACTTTGATACTTTTTATTATTATTAATTTCTAATACTTTTTTGTTATTATTAATCTTTTTATTATATTAGTATGTTTGAAGAATTTTAAATGAGAAAAATTTCTACAGCAAATTATTAAGCAAATATTTGGTAAATTATAATGTAAGCTCACTAATATCCTACTATTTTTGTTTTCTTTTATACTATGTTATTTATTTTGTACCCCAATTGAAGTTTCTTTTCTTCATCTACGAAATCCCATTAAGAAATGATAATCTTATTTGATAAACAATTACATACGTGGGTGACCTTTGCAACTTTGGAATCCTATATATACACTATCAATGTCTTTGGAATTAGATTACTAACATACGATGACATATATGATAATGACCTTTTATGCCTTGTTATTGACCCAATAATAGTCCTAAATAGGTTAGACAAGTTTTAGTATCAGATTGGATGAGTTACATATTGTACACGCCTTTAGTCGCGACGTACAAGCGACTAATGCTGCTTATACACGTGCACCGGCACTACTACAAGATAAGGTTTCATACACGTATGCTTTGGCTTCATACACTGTTTTGTTTTGCAGTGTATAACGACCGGTGAGTTTGAAAGTAATGGTCATTGTACATGTTTCTCGGACCGTGTACAAAATCCATATTCTTCCACTGTTCCAAAACCGTCTAAAAAGACCTTCATAAGCGTTTACGAAAATATTTAAGGAACCCGAGATCTTTCATATGAAAATTGAATAATTAATACATCGACATAAACAAGAATGTGTAGGATATTGACATGTTGAGAGACAGATAGAGAAGAGTGAGTAATCAATTTAACTTTGCATACAGACAAATGCTGAAACACCATTTAGCTATCTTTTATGCAATCCCAACAGATATTTTTAAAGCTTACAAACCATCTGCGTGGATTTCGTAGCATCTGCGAGGATTCATGTACCCACCTTCATCCAAATCACAATGTAGAAAAGCATTGTTTAGCAATTGAAAAGCATAATTTGTTGCATAAACTTTGTCTTACAAAAGTCTTCATAAATATTAAACAACTTGTACAAAAGTTCACATAAATGAACAAAAATTATGATATAAGTAACAAATAAAAGGATTACAAAGAAATATCATGATACATAAACACAATAAAAATTGATTGCAAAACAAGTGTAAGAATAAAAAAGAGTTAAAAGTTCAGTGTATAAAATACATAGAACCACAAATCAAGATAATAGTCTACGGTTTCTAACGGAGGAAAAGTTTCCGATAAACATTTATCATGTTTTCAGGTGCTAGAAATGAATCTATATATTCTAGCACCATATGCCAAAGTTCACAAAAAAAAAAAACTTATTTCTTAGTATACAAAAAGTTTTCATCTAAAACATTGAAAACAAAGAAAATTCAATTATCATTGAGCATACAAACACACATAAAAAACTAATCTACTAAAAACATTGCATAGTTGCTTTTGTTAAAACTAGAAAAGAGGGTCTTAACTACACAAAGAAATTTGATAAGATAGATGGCCTCTTTCCAAAAAGGCTCAACTGAATTGTTCCAAATCAAGCCGAGGAGACTACAACTGACATGTCTTGTTAAGATTTGAATTGTTTATTTTTCGAAAATGGAAGTTTATTCAAATTCAGTTACAATATCCATGCTTTTAAGTGAATTGGTAGCACCGGAGATTTTATAAGAATCATATGTGGTTTGAGGGACTTTAGGTTTATACAAATATACATCAAATAATATTTCGAGTTCTTATTAAGCTAATTGTAGAACTTAAACAACATACATAACACGGAATAACTACATTAGAAATAAAAAGGAAGAAATTGATAACAGAATAAGGACACACAAATGTAATCAAAACATACAAAGAAAGATTGCAAGAAGCCACATCAACAACATGATAATTCCAGCAACTTGTTCAGAATATCATCATTTTCAGTTTTCATCAAGCTGGATTTATCTTGTTCTTGTTCTTGATACTTTTGGCTGCCGATGCAACAGCTTTTGCCGCACGCTCAGCCATCATAGTTGAGACATGTTTTCTGTTTGCTGGAATCACGCTTGCCTCCTTGGCTTTCAATGTTAGTCGTTCGGTCATATTTCCATGTTGCTGGTTATCGGCCATTGATCTCTCCTAGTTTAGAAAAAAAAAACTATTTCTCTATAATTGTAGTTTTGCTTTGCAATGAATTAAATCTTGGTTGTGATTGAATAATTGGAACTTATAGGTATATATATACTGCCAGGGGATTCCCTAGCTAACCTCATTTGCGTGTGTGTGTGTGCATGCATTGAAATATTCAGGAAGTTAGTCTTAATCTTCCAAATTTTTGTTAAGTGTGGGTGTCGGTGAGGTGTGTGTTATTGAGAAATACATGAAAACACTAAGCAATGGTTGAAATGGAGATGTTTCATTATGTCGATGGGTTTTGAGAAGTGTAGGTGCGATGTGGTATATTAGGTCTTCCATTTTGATACTATTTATTATTATTATTAATTTCTAATACTTTTTTATTATTATCGAACTTTTTATTATATTAGTATGTTTGAAGAATTTTAAATTAGAAAATTTCTACAACTAATTTTTAAGAAAATATTTGGTAAATTATAATGTAACCTCACTAATTTCCAACTATTTTTGTTTTCTTTTATACTATGTTATATTTTGTACCCCAGTTGAAGTTTCTTTTCTTCATCTGATTCGGCTTAGGTTCCACCGAAAGCTCATTAAGAAATGATAATCTTATTTGGAATCCTATATACATACAGTATCAATGTCTTTGGAAAAAGATTACTAGCATATGATAACATATATGCTAATCACCTTTTATGCCTTGTTATTGACCCTATAATAATCCTAAATAGGTTAGACAAGTTTTAGTATCAGGTTGGATGAGTTACATATTGTACACGCCTTTAGGCGCGACATACAAGCGACTCATGTCGCATGTACACGTGCACCGGTACTACTACAAGATACGATTTCATACACGTTTGCTTTGGCTTCATACACTATTTTGCAACCGTGTATAACGACCGTTGAGTATGAAACTAATGGTCATTGTACATGTTTCCCAGACCGGGTACAAAATCCATATTTTTCCACGGTTCAAAAACCGTCTAAAAAGACCCTCATAACCGTTTACGAAAATATTTAAGGAACCCGAGACCTTTCATATGAAAGCAAATGCTATGATAGTGTCGCTCTTGAAAACGAGTTAACATATAATTTTTTGCACGCAAAAGTTAAGTCATCGACATAAATAAGAATGTGTAGGATATTGACATGTTGAGAGACACATAGAGAAGAGTGAGTAATCAACTTGACTTTGCATATAGACAAATGCTCAAACAACATTTAGCTATCTTTTATGCAATCCCAAGAGAAATTTTTAAAGCTTACAAACCATCGGGGAGGATTTCGTTGCGTCCGCAAGGATTCATGTACACAACTTCATCCAACAGTGTGGGTGTGGTGAGGTGTGTGTTATTGAGAAATACATGAAAACACTAAGCAATGGTTGAAATGGAGATGTTTCATTATGTCGATCGGGTTTGAGAAGTGTAGGTGAGATGTGGTATATTAGGTCTTCCATTTTGATACTATTTATTATTATTATTATTATTATTATTATTAATTTCTAATACTTTTTTGTTATTATTGATCTTTTTATTATATTAGTATGTTTGAAGAAATTTAAGTGAGAAAATTTTTACAACTAATTTTTAAGAAAATATTTGGTAAATTATAATGTAACCTCACTAATTTCCAACTATTTTTGTTTTCTTTTATACTATGTTATATTTTGTACCCCAATTGAAGTTTCTTTTCTTCATCTGATTCGGCTTAGGTTCCACTGAAAGCTCATTAAGAAATGATAATCTTATTTGATAAAGAATTACATACGTGGGTGACCTTTGCAACTTTGGAATCCTATATACATACAGTATCAATGTCTTTGGAATAAGATTACTAGCATATGATAACATATATGCTAATGACGTTTTATGCCTTGTTATTGACCCTATAATAGTCCTAAATAGGTTAGACAAGTTTTAGTATCAGATTGGATGAGTTACATATTGTACACGCCTTTAGGCGCGACATACAAGCGACAAATTCCGCTTATACACGTGCACCGGTACTACTACAAGATAAGATTTCATACACGTTTGCTTTAGCTGCATACACTATTTTGCAACCGTGTATAACGACCGTTGAGTATGAAACTAATGGTCATTGTACATGTTTCCCAGACCGTGTACAAAATCCATATTCTTCCACAAACCGTCTAAAAAGACCCTCATAATCGTTTACGAAAATATTTAAGGAACCCGAGATCTTTCATATGAAAGCAGATGCTATGATATTGTCGCTCTTGAAAACGAGTTAACATATAAATTTTTGCACGCAATAATTAAGTCATCGACATAAATAAGAATGTGTAGGATATTGACATGTTGAGAGACACATAGAGAAGAGTGAGTAATCAACTTCACTTTGCATATAGACAAATGATGAAACAACATTTAGCTATCTTTTATGCAATCCCAAGAGAAATTTTTAATGCTTACAAACCATCTGGGAGGATTTCGTTGCGTCAGCAAGGATTCATGTACACAACTTCATCCAACAGTGTGAGTGTGAGTGTGAGTGTGAGTGTGAGTGTGAGTGTGAGTGTGAGTGTGAGTGTGAGTGTGAGTGTGAGTGTGAGTGTGAGTGTGGTGAGGTGTGTGTTATTGAGAAATACATGAAAACACTAAGCAATGGTTGAAATGGAGATGTTTCATAACGTGAGTGGATGGGTTTTGAGAAGTGTAGGTGAGATGTGGTATATTATGTCTTCCACTTTGATACTTTTTATTATTATTAATTTCTAATACTCTTTTGTTATTATTAATCTTTTTATTATATTAGTATGTTTGAAGAATTTTAAATGAGAAAAATTTCTACAACAAATTATTAAGCAAATATTTGGTAAATTATAATGTAACCTCACTAATTTCCTACTATTTTTGTTTTCTTTTATACTATGTTATTTATTTTGTAGCCCAATTGAAGTTTCTTTTCTTCATCTACGAAAGCCCATTAAGAAATGATAATCTTATTTGATAAACAATTACATACATGGGTGACCTTTGCAACTTTGGAATCCTATATATACAGTATCAATGTCTTTGGAATTAGATTACTAACATACGATGACATATATGATAATGACCTTTTATGCCTTGTTATTGACCCTATAATAGTTCTAAATAGGTTAGACAAGTTTTAGTATCAGATTGGATGAATTACATATTGTACACGCCTTTAGTCGCGACGTACAAGCGACTAATGCTGCTTATACACGTGCACCGGCACTACTACAAGATAAGGTTTCATACACCTATGCTTTGGCTTCATACACTGTTTTGTTTTGCAGTGTATAACGACCGGTGAGTTTGAAAGTAATGGTCATTGTACATGTTTCTCGGACCGTGTACAAAATCCATATTCTTCCACTGTTCCAAAACCGTCTAAAAAGACTTCATAAGCGTTTACGAAAATATTTAAGGAACCCGAGATCTTTCATATGAAAATAGAATAATTAATACATCGACATAAACAAGAATGTGTAGGATATTGACATGTTGAGAGACAGATAGAGAAGAGTGAGTAATCAATTTAACTTTGCATACAGACAAATGCTGAAACACCATTTAGCTATCTTTTATGCAATCCCAACAGATATTTTTAAAGCTTACAAACCATCTGCGTGGATTTCGTAGCATCTGCGAGGATTCATGTACCCACCTTCATCCAAATCACAATGTAGAAAAGCATTGTTTAGCAATTGAAAAGCATAATTTGTTGCATAAACTTTGTCTTACAAAAGTCTTCATAAATATTAAACAATTTGTACAAAAGTTCACATAAATGAACAAAAATTATGATATAAGTAACAAATAAAAGGATTACAAAGAAATATCATGATACATAAACACAATAAAATTGATTGCAAAACAAGTGTAAGAATAAAAAAGAGTTAAAAGTTCAGTGTATAAAATACATAGAACCACAAATCAAGATAATAGTCTACGGGGTTTCTACCGGAGGAGAAATTTACGATAAACATTTATCATGTTTTCAGGTGCTAGAAATGAATCTATATATTCTAGCACCATATGCCAAAGTTCACAAAAAAAAAACTTATTTCTTAGTATACAAAAAGTTTTCATCTAAAACTTTGAAAACAAAGAAAATTCAATTATCATTGAGCATACAAACACACATAAAAAACTTATCTACTAAAAACATTGCATAGTTGCATTTGTTAAAACTAGAAAAGAGGGTCTTAACTACACAAAGAAATTTGATAAGATAGATGGCCTCTGTCCAAAAAGGCTCAACTGAATTGTTCCAAATCAAGCCGAGGAGACTACAACTGACATGTCTTGTTAAGATTTGAATTGTTTATTTTTCGAAAATGGAAGTTTATTCAAATTCAGTTACAATATCCATGCTTTTAAGTGAATTGGTAGCACCGGAGATTTTATAAGAATAATATGTGGTTTGAGGGACTTTAGGTTAATACAAATATACATCAAATAATATTTCGAGTTCTTATTAAGCTAATTGTAGAACTTAAACAACATACATAAACACGGAATAACTACATTAGAAATAAAAAGGAAGAAATTGATAACAGAATAAGGACACACAAATGTAATCAAAACATACAAAGAAAGATTGCAAGAAGCCACGTCAACAACATGATAATTCCAGCAACTTGTTCAGAATATCATCATTTTCAGTTTTCATCAAGCTGGATTTATCTTGTTCTTGTTCTTGATACTTTTGGCTGCCGATGCAACAGCTTTTTCCGCACGCTCAGCCATCATAGTTGAGACATGTTTTCTGTTTGCTGGAATCACGCTTGCCTCCTTGGCTTTCAATGTTAGTCGTTCGGTCATATTTCCATGTTGCTGGTTATCGGCCATTGATCTCTCCTAGTTTAGAAAAAAAAAACTATTTCTCTATAATTGTAGTTTTGCTTTGCAATGAATTAAATCTTGGTTGTGATTGAATAATTGGAACTTATAGGTATATATATACTGCCAGGGGATTCCCTAGCTAACCTCATTTGCGTGTGTGTGTGCATGCATTGAAATATTCAGGAAGTTAGTCTTAATCTTCCAAATTTTTGTGTGGGTGTGGGTGTGGGTGAGGTGTGTGTTATTGAGAAATACATGAAAACACTAAGCAATGGTTGAAATGGAGATGTTTCATTATGTCGATGGGTTTTGAAATGGAGATGTTTCATATGAAAGCAGATGCTATGATATTGTCACTCTTGAAAACGAGTTAACATATAAATTTTTGCACGCAATAATTAAGTCATCGACATAAATAAGAATGTGTAGGATATTGACATGTTGAGAGACACATAGAGAAGAGTGAGTAATCAACTTAATTTTGCATATAGACAAATGCTGAAACAACATTTAGCTATCTTTTATGCAATCCCAAGAGAAATTTTTAATGCTTACAAACCATCTGGGAGGATTTCGTTGTGTCAGCAAGGATTCATGTACACAACTTCATCCAACAGTGTGGGTGTGGTGAGGTGTGTGTTATTGAGAAATACATGAAAACACTAAGCAATGGTCGAAATGGAGATGTTTCGTTATGTCGATCGGGTTTGAGAAGTGTAGGTGAGATGTGGTATATTAGGTCTTCCATTTTGATACTATTTATTATTATTATTATTATTATTATTATTAATTTCTAATACTTTTTTGTTATTATTGATCTTTTTATTATATTAGTATGTTTGAAGAAATTTAAGTGAGAAAATTTTTACAACTAATTTTTAAGAAAATATTTGGTAAATTATAATGTAACCTCACTAATTTCCAACTATTTTTGTTTTCTTTTATACTATGTTATATTTTGTACCCCAATTGAAGTTTCTTTTCTTCATCTGATTCGGCTTAGGTTCCACTGAAAGCTCATTAAGAAATGATAATCTTATTTGATAAAGAATTACATACGTGGGTGACCTTTGCAACTTTGGAATCCTATATACATACAATATCAATGTCTTTGGAATAAGATTACTAGCATATGATAACATATATGCTAATGACGTTTTATGCCTTGTTATTGACCCTATAATAGTCCTAAATAGGTTAGACAAGTTTTAGTATCAGATTGGATGAGTTACATATTGTACACGCCTTTAGGCGCGACATACAAGCGACAAATTCCGCTTATACACGTGCACCGGTACTACTACAAGATAAGATTTCATACACGTTTGCTTTGGCTGCATACACTATTTTGCAACCGTGTATAACGACCGTTGAGTATGAAACTAATGGTCATTGTACATGTTTCCCAGACCGTGTACAAAATCCATATTCTTCCACAAACCGTCTAAAAAGACCCTCATAATCGTTTACGAAAATATTTAAGGAACCCGAGATCTTTCATATGAAAGCAGATGCTATGATATTGTCGCTCTTGAAAACGAGTTAACATATAAATTTTTGCACGCAATAATTAAGTCATCGACATAAATAAGAATGTGTAGGATATTCACATGTTGAGAGACACATAGAGAAGAGTGAGTAATCAACTTAACTTTGCATATAGACAAATGATGAAACAACATTTAGCTATCTTTTATGCAATCCCAAGAGAAATTTTTAATGCTTACAAACCATCTGGGAGGATTTCGTTGCGTCAGCAAGGATTCATGTACACAACTTCATCCAACAGTGTGGGTGTGGTGAGGTGTGTGTTATTGAGAAATACATGAAAACACTAAGCAATGGTTGAAATGGAGATGTTTCATAACGTGAGTGGATGGGTTTTGAGAAGTGTAGGTGAGATGTGGTATATTATGTCTTCCACTTTGATACTTTTTATTATTATTAATTTCTAATACTCTTTTGTTATTATTAATCTTTTTATTATATTAGTATGTTTGAAGAATTTTAAATGAGAAAAATTTCTACAACAAATTATTAAGCAAATATTTGGTAAATTATAATGTAACCTCACTAATTTCCTACTATTTTTGTTTTCTTTTATACTATGTTATTTATTTTGTAGCCCAATTGAAGTTTCTTTTCTTCATCTACGAAAGCCCATTAAGAAATGATAATCTTATTTGATAAACAATTACATACATGGGTGACCTTTGCAACTTTGGAATCCTATATATACAGTATCAATGTCTTTGGAATTAGATTACTAACATACGATGACATATATGATAATGACCTTTTATGCCTTGTTATTGACCCTATAATAGTCCTAAATAGGTTAGACAAGTTTTAGTATCAGATTGGATGAATTACATATTGTACACGCCTTTAGTCGCGACGTACAAGCGACTAATGTTGCTTATACACGTGCACCGGCACTACTACAAGATAAGGTTTCATACACATATGCTTTGGCTTCATACACTGTTTTGTTTTGCAGTGTATAACGACCGGTGAGTTTGAAAGTAATGGTCATTGTACATGTTTCTCGGACCGTGTACAAAATCCATATTCTTCCACTGTTCCAAAACCGTCTAAAAAGACTTCATAAGCGTTTACGAAAATATTTAAGGAACCCGAGATCTTTCATATGAAAATAGAATAATTAATACATCGACATAAACAAGAATGTGTAGGATATTGACATGTTGAGAGACAGATAGAGAAGAGTGAGTAATCAATTTAACTTTGCATACAGACAAATGCTGAAACACCATTTAGCTATCTTTTATGCAATCCCAACAGATATTTTTAAAGCTTACAAACCATCTGCGTGGATTTCGTAGCATCTGCGAGGATTCATGTACCCACCTTCATCCAAATCACAATGTAGAAAAGCATTGTTTAGCAATTGAAAAGCATAATTTGTTGCATAAACTTTGTCTTACAAAAGTCTTCATAAATATTAAACAACTTGTACAAAAGTTCACATAAATGAACAAAAATTATGATATAAGTAACAAATAAAAGGATTACAAAGAAATATCATGATACATAAACACAATAAAATTGATTGCAAAACAAGTGTAAGAATAAAAAAGAGTTAAAAGTTCAGTGTATAAAATACATAGAACCACAAATCAAGATAATAGTCTACGGGGTTTCTACCGGAGGAGAAATTTACGATAAACATTTATCATGTTTTCAGGTGCTAGAAATGAATCTATATATTCTAGCACCATATGCCAAAGTTCACAAAAAAAAACTTATTTCTTAGTATACAAAAAGTTTTCATCTAAAACTTTGAAAACAAAGAAAATTCAATTATCATTGAGCATACAAACACACATAAAAAACTTATCTACTAAAAACATTGCATAGTTGCATTTGTTAAAACTAGAAAAGAGGGTCTTAACTACACAAAGAAATTTGATAAGATAGATGGCCTCTGTCCAAAAAGGCTCAACTGAATTGTTCCAAATCAAGCCGAGGAGACTACAACTGACATGTCTTGTTAAGATTTGAATTGTTTATTTTTCGAAAATGGAAGTTTATTCAAATTCAGTTACAATATCCATGCTTTTAAGTGAATTGGTAGCACCGGAGATTTTATAAGAATAATATGTGGTTTGAGGGACTTTAGGTTAATACAAATATACATCAAATAATATTTCGAGTTCTTATTAAGCTAATTGTAGAACTTAAACAACATACATAAACACGGAATAACTACATTAGAAATAAAAAGGAAGAAATTGATAACAGAATAAGGACACACAAATGTAATCAAAACATACAAAGAAAGATTGCAAGAAGCCACATCAACAACATGATAATTCCAGCAACTTGTTCAGAATATCATCATTTTCAGTTTTCATCAAGCTGGATTTATCTTGTTCTTGTTCTTGATACTTTTGGCTGCCGATGCAACAGCTTTTTCCGCACGCTCAACCATCATAGTTGAGACATGTTTTCTGTTTGCTGGAATCACGCTTGCCTCCTTGGCTTTCAATGTTAGTCGTTCGGTCATATTTCCATGTTGCTGGTTATCGGCCATTGATCTCTCCTAGTTTAGAAAAAAAAAACTATTTCTCTATAATTGTAGTTTTGCTTTGCAATGAATTAAATCTTGGTTGTGATTGAATAATTGGAACTTATAGGTATATATATACTGCCAGGGGATTCCCTAGCTAACCTCATTTGCGTGTGTGTGTGCATGCATTGAAATATTCAGGAAGTTAGTCTTAATCTTCCAAATTTTTGTGTGGGTGTGGGTGTGGGTGAGGTGTGTGTTATTGAGAAATACATGAAAACACTAAGCAATGGTTGAAATGGAGATGTTTCATTATGTCGATGGGTTTTGAAATGGAGATGTTTCATATGGAAGCAGATGCTATGATATTGTCGCTCTTGAAAACGAGTTAACATATAAATTTTTGCACGCAATAATTAAGTCATCGACATAAATAAGAATGTGTAGGATATTGACATGTTGAGAGACACATAGAGAAGAGTGAGTAATCAACTTAATTTTGCATATAGACAAATGCTGAAACAACATTTAGCTATCTTTTATGCAATCCCAAGAGAAATTTTTAATGCTTACAAACCATCTGGGAGGATTTCGTTGTGTCAGCAAGGATTCATGTACACAACTTCATCCAACAGTGTGGGTGTGGTGAGGTGTGTGTTATTGAGAAATACATGAAAACACTAAGCAATGGTCGAAATGGAGATGTTTCGTTATGTCGATCGGGTTTGAGAAGTGTAGGTGAGATGTGGTATATTAGGTCTTCCATTTTGATACTATTTATTATTATTATTATTATTATTATTATTATTAATTTCTAATACTTTTTTGTTATTATTGATCTTTTTATTATATTAGTATGTTTGAAGAAATTTAAGTGAGAAAATTTTTACAACTAATTTTTAAGAAAATATTTGGTAAATTATAATGTAACCTCACTAATTTCCAACTATTTTTGTTTTCTTTTATACTATGTTATATTTTGTACCCCAATTGAAGTTTCTTTTCTTCATCTGATTCGGCTTAGGTTCCACTGAAAGCTCATTAAGAAATGATAATCTTATTTGATAAAGAATTACATACGTGGGTGACCTTTGCAACTTTGGAATCCTATATACATACAGTATCAATGTCTTTGGAATAAGATTACTAGCATATGATAACATATATGCTAATGACGTTTTATGCCTTGTTATTGACCCTATAATAGTCCTAAATAGGTTAGACAAGTTTTAGTATCAGATTGGATGAGTTACATATTGTACACGCCTTTAGGCGCGACATACAAGCGACTAATTCCGCTTATACATGTGCACCGGTACTACTACAAGATAAGATTTCATACACGTTTGCTTTGGCTTCATACACTATTTTGAAACCGTGTATAACGACCGTTGAATATGAAATTAATGGTCATTGTACATGTTTCCCAGACCGTGTACAAAATCCATATTCTTCCACGGTTCAAAAACCGTCTAAAAAGACCCTCATAACCGTTTACGAAAATATTTAAGGAACCCGAGATCTTTCATATGAAAGCAGATGCTATGATATTGTCGCTCTTGAAAACGAGTTAACATATAAATTTTTGCACGCAATAATTAAGTCATCGACATAAATAAGAATGTGTAGGATATTGACATGTTGAGAGACACATAGAGAAGAGTGAGTAATCAACTTCACTTTGCATATAGACAAATGCTGAAACAACATTTAGCTATCTTTTATGCAATCCCAAGAGAAGTTTTTAATGCTTACAAACCATCTGGGAGGATTTCATTGCGTCAGCAAGGATTCATGTACACAACTTCATCCAACAGTGTGGGTGTGGTGAGGTGTGTGTTATTGAGAAATACATGAAAACACTAAGCAATGGTTGAAATGGAGATGTTTCATTATGTGTGTGGATGGGTTTTGAGAAGTGTAGGTGAGATGTGGTATATTATGTCTTCCACTTTGATACTTTTTATTATTATTAATTTCTAATACTTTTTTGTTATTAGTAATCTTTTTATTATATTAGTATGTTTGAAGAATTTTAAATGAGAAAAATTTCTACAACAAATTATTAAGCAAATATTTGGTAAATTATAATGTAAGCTCACTAATTTCCCACTATTTTTGTTTTCTTTTATACTATGTTATTTATTTTGTACCCCAATTGAAGTTTCTTTTCTTCATCTACGAAATCCCATTAAGAAATGTTAATCTTATTTGATAAACAATTACATACGTGGGTGACCTTTGCAACTTTGGAATCCTATATATGTATCAATGTCTTTGGAATTAGATTACTAACATACGATGACATATATGATAATGACCTTTTATGCCTTGTTATTGACCCTATAATAGTCCTAAATAGGTTAGACAAGTTTTAGTATCAGATTGGATGAGTTACATATTGTACACGCCTTTAGTCGCGACGTACAAGCGACTAATGCTGCTTATACACGTGCACCGACACTACTACAAGATAAGGTTTCATACACGTATGCTTTGGCTTCATACACTGTTTTGTTTTACAGTGTATAACGACCGGTGAGTTTGAAAGTAATGGTCATTGTACATGTTTCTCGGACCGTGTACAAAATCCATATTCTTCCACTGTTCCAAAACCGTCTAAAAAGACTTCATAAGCGTTTACGAAAATATTTAAGGAACCCGAGATCTTTCATATGATAATAGAATAATTAATACATCGACATAAACAAGAATGTGTAGGATATTGACATGTTGAGAGACAGATAGAGAAGAGTGAGTAATCAATTTAACTTTGCATACAGACAAATGCTGAAACACCATTTAGCTATCTTTTATGCAATCCCAACAGATATTTTTAAAGCTTACAAACCATCTGCGTGGATTTCGTAGCGTCTGCGAGGTTTCATGTACCCACCTTCATCCAAATCACAATGTAGAAAAGCATTGTTTAGCAATTGAAAAGCATAATTTGTTGCATAAACTTTGTCTTACAAAAGTCTTCATAAATATTAAACAACTTGTACAAAAGTTCACATAAATGAACAAAAATTATGATATAAGTAACAAATAAAAGGATTACAAAGAAATATCATGATACATAAACACAATAAAAATTGATTGCAAAACAAGTGTAAGAATAAAAAAGAGTTAAAAGTTCAGTGTATAAAATACATAGAACCACAAATCAAGATAATAGTCTACGGGGTTTCTACCGGAGGAGAAATTTACGATAAACATTTATCATGTTTTCAGGTGCTAGAAATGAATCTATATATTCTAGCACCATATGCCAAAGTTCACCAAAAAAAAACTTATTTCTTAGTATACAAAAAGTTTTCATCTAAAACTTTGAAAACAAAGAAAATTCAATTATCATTGAGCATACAAACACACATAAAAAACTTATCTACTAAAAACATTGCATAGTTGCATTTGTTAAAACTAGAAAAGAGGGTCTTAACTACACAAAGAAATTTGATAAGATAGATGGCCTCTGTCCAAAAAGGCTCAACTGAATTGTTCCAAATCAAGCCGAGGAGACTACAACTGACATGTCTTGTTAAGATTTGAATTGTTTATTTTTCGAAAATGGAAGTTTATTCAAATTCAGTTACAATATCCATGCTTTTAAGTGAATTGGTAGCACCGGAGATTTTATAAGAATAATATGTGGTTTGAGGGACTTTAGGTTAATACAAATATACATCAAATAATATTTCGAGTTCTTATTAAGCTAATTGTAGAACTTAAACAACATACATAAACACGGAATAACTACATTAGAAATAAAAAGGAAGAAATTGATAACAGAATAAGGACACACAAATGTAATCAAAACATACAAAGAAAGATTGCAAGAAGCCACATCAACAACATGATAATTCCAGCAACTTGTTCAGAATATCATCATTTTCAGTTTTCATCAAGCTGGATTTATCTTGTTCTTGTTCTTGTTCTTGATACTTTTGGCTGCCGATGCAACAGCTTTTTCCGCACGCTCAGCCATCATAGTTGAGACATGTTTTCTGTTTGCTGGAATCACGCTTGCCTCCTTGGCTTTCAATGTTAGTCGTTCGGTCATATTTCCATGTTGCTGGTTATCGGCCATTGATCTCTCCTAGTTTAGAAAAAAAAAACTATTTCTCTATAATTGTAGTTTTGCTTTGCAATGAATTAAATCTTGGTTGTGATTGAATAATTGGAACTTATAGGTATATATATACTGCCAGGGGATTCCCTAGCTAACCTCATTTGCGTGTGTGTGTGCATGCATTGAAATATTCAGGAAGTTAGTCTTAATCTTCCAAATTTTTGTTAAGTGTGGGTGTGGGTGAGGTGTGTGTTATTGAGAAATACATGAAAACACTAAGCAATGGTTGAAATGGAGATGTTTCATTATGTCGATGGGTTTTGAGAAGTGTAGGTGCGATGTGGTATATTAGGTCTTCCATTTTGATACTATTTATTATTATTATTATTAATTTCTAATACTTTTTTGTTATTATTGATCTTTTTATTATATTAGTATGTTTGAAGAATTTTAAATTAGAAAATTTCTACAACTAATTTTTAAGCAAATATTTGGTAAATTATAATGTAACCTCACTAATTTCCAACTATTATTGTTTTCTTTTATACTATGTTATATTTTGTACCCCAATTGAAGTTTCTTTTCTTCATCTGATTCGGCTTAGGTTCCACTGAAAGCTCATTAAGAAATGATAATCCTATTTGATAAAGAATTACATACGTGGGTGACCTTTGCAACTTTGGAATCCTATATACAGTATCAATGTCTTTGGAATAAGATTACTAGCATATGATAACATATATGGTAATGACCTTTTATGCCTTGTTATTGACCCTATAATAGTCCTAAATAGGTTAGACAAGTTTTAGTATCAGATTGGATGAGTTACATATTGTACACGCCTTTAGGCGCGACATACAAGCGACTCATGTGGCATATACACGTGCACCGGTACTACTACAAGATATGATTTCATACACGTTTGCTTTGGCTTCATACACTATTTTGCAAGCGTGTATAACGATCGTTGAGTATGAAACTAATGGTCATTGTACATGTTTCCCAGACCGTGTACAAAATCCATATTCTTCCACGGTTCAAAAACCGTCTAAAACGACCCTCATAACCGTTTACGAAAATATTTAAGGAACCGAGATCTTTCATATGAAAGCAGATGCTATGATATTGTCGCTCTTGAAAACGAGATAACATATAAATTTTTGCACGCAATAATTAAGTCATCGACATAAATAAGAATGTGTAGGATATTGACATGTTAGAGAGACAAATAGAGAAGAGTGAGTAATCAACTTAACTTTGCATATAGACAAATGCTGAAACAACATTTAGCTATCTTTTATGCAATCCCAAGAGAAATTTTTAAAGCTTACAAACCATCTGGGAGGATTTCGTTGCGTCAGCAAGGATTCATGTACACAACTTCATCCAACGGTGTGGGTGTGGTGAGGTGTGTGTTATTGAGAAATACATGAAAACACTAAGCAATGGTTGAAATGGAGATGTTTCATTATGTCGATCGGGTTTGAGAAGTGTAGGTGAGATGTGGTATATTAGGTCTTCCATTTTGATACTATTTATTATTATTATTATTATTATTATTATTAATTTCTAATACTTTTTTGTTATTATTGATCTTTTTATTATATTAGTATGTTTGAAGAAATTTAAATGAGAAAATTTTTACAACTAATTTTTAAGCAAATATTTGGTAAATTATAATGTAACCTCACTAATTTCCAACTATTTTTGTTTTCTTTTATCTATGTTATATTTTGTACCCCAATTGAAGTTTCTTTTCTTCTTCTGATTCGGCTTAGGTTCCACTGAAAGCTCATTAAGAAATGATAATCTTATTTGATAAAGAATTACATACGTGGGTGACCTTTGCAACTTTGGAATCCTATATACATACAGTATCAATGTATTTGGAATAAGATTACTAGCATATGATAACATATATGCTAATGACCTTTTATGCCTTGTTATTGACCCTATAATAGTCCTAAATAGGTTAGACAAGTTTTAGTATCAGATTGGATGAGTTACATATTGTACACGCCTTTAGGCGCGACATACAAGCGACTAATTCCGCTTATACACGTGCACCGGTACTACTACAAGATAAGATTTCATACACGTTTGCTTTGGCTTCATACACTATTTTGCAACCGTGTATAACGATCGTTGAGTATGAAACTAATGGTCATTGTACATGTTTCCCAGACCGTCTAAAAAGACCCTCATAACCGTTTACGAAAATATTTAAGGAACCCGAGTCTTTCATATGAAAGCAGATGCTATGATATTGTCGCTCTTGAAAACGAGTTGACATATAAATTTTTGCACACAATAATTAAGTCATCGACATAAATAAGAATGTGTAGGATATTGACATGTTGAGAGACACATAGAGAAGAGTGAGTAATCAACTTAACTTTGCATATAGACAAATGCTGAAACAACATTTAGCTATCTTTTATGCAATCCCAAGAGAAATTTTTAATGCTTACAAACCATCTGGGAGGATTTCGTTGCGTCAACAAGGATTCATGTACACAACTTCATCCAACAGTGTGGGTGTGGTGAGGTGTGTGTTATTGAGAAATTCATGAAAACACTAAGCAATGGTTGAAATGGAGATGTTTCGTTATGTCGATCGGGTTTGAGAAGTGTAGGTGAGATGTGGTATATTAGGTCTTCCATTTTGATACTATTTATTATTATTATTATTATTATTATTATTATTATTATTATTATTATTATTATTATTATTATTATTATTATTATTTGTTAGATCATTTTTAGTTGTAACCTTTGTATTTATTTTATCTTGTGAGTATATAAGCCTTGTCTTAGTAGTTTTTAAAAATATAGATTACATTTTCATATCTTGAATTCATAACTACTTTTGGCTCCACATTCACTCTCTCTCGAGCTTTCTCTCTCTAGAATCTTTAGATCTTGTGTTCACAATTGGTATCAGAGCAGGTTAGATTTTGAGAGATTTGAGAGTAGAGTTCTAATTTCGTGTTATCAGATCAATCGAATTTCAAATTCGTTAATTTTTTTTTTTTTGAAAATCGGTTTTCTGGTCATTTTTCTAGATCTATGTTGATTTTCTGAACGATTTTCAGTGAATTTGGATTCAATTTGCTTTGGAATACAGTTTAGAACAAGTTTTGTTCGTGTTTCGTGCAAAGATTTGATCATTTTGTAATCGAATTTGTCAATTTTGTAAATTCCAGAAAAGTTCTCGAGTTCTCTGTTCTTCGCGAATTCTTGCTGAATTTTGATGTTTGATCTATATTTGGTTTATGAACCTATTTCTAAATGAATTCCGCGAGAGTGTTTTGAGGAATTTTGGACTTGTGTGATTTTCTTCGATCGTAATGGCATAATCGATTTTCGGTTCATTCATAAGGGTTTTCGGGTTATTCATCAGAGTTTTCGATTCATTCTTCAGGGTTTTCGGTTCATTCTTAATAGATTTCGGGTACTCATCTGGATTTTGGGTATTTCAGGAAGTTTTCGAATTGTTCTTTTCGGCTAAGGTTTTCGGCTAAGGTTTTTCGATCTAATAAGTATCACTTAGTTTTTCGGTTTCTTCTTCAACCGAGAAGCTAGGTTTTTGGTCTCCTCTATAACCGAAAGGTTTGGTATTCGGTTTCTTCATCAACCGAAAAAGGTGGTTTTCGGTCCTTATTTTCTTCAGCCGAAAAGCATTCTGCTTCTATTCAGCATGTCTCTTCAATCACAAGTTTATAAGAATGAGTTGATGATGTCTCTCGGGACAGATACACGTCCCCCTGTGCTTATCAATGAGAATGAGTATTCTCAATGGAGAGATCGATTTATTAATTTTCTTGAGAGACAACAAAATGGGGATTACATGGTTCGAGCTTTAACAAATCCTCCTTTTGAGAGACCTGTCAAGATCATTCTAGCCACTGCTAATACTGAACAATCCACAATATTAAAGCCAGTTGATAAGTACAATGAAGAAGAATCTTTAAAGTACAACGGAGAAAGAATTGCTAAGTCTAATCTCATTCTTGCCTTGCCAAATTACATATACAATCGTGTAGATTGTTACAAGAACAATCTAATGCTCATGTGGACTCATTTGGAGAAAATCATGCTTGGCTCAGTGGTGGCTACTCAACTTCGAAAAACGAGATATATGAACAGTTTTGAGGAGTTCAAAGCAAAGAGTGGGGAGGATTTGAAGACTGTCTTTGATAGATTCTGTGCTGTGATAAATGATTTATACAAGATTAGTGTGGAAAAGTCCCCGTTGGAAACAAACTTAAAGTTTCTGAACGCTCTTCAACCTGAATGGACAAAGGCATGTCATAGACTCCGTATTGATCCAAAGATTTCAATCATGCCAATTCAAGAAATGTTTGAAATTCTCCTGAATGAAGAAAATCTGATTGTGGCAAAGAAAGAAAAGCAAGAAAAGAAGAAGAAAGGAAAAGATGTAGATCCTATTGCTCTAATGACTGCAAAATTTACTGAGCAAGATTTTGAGAATGCTTATGATGGGAATATTGATGATGAAGGAGAAGCTCTTCAAAGAGCAATGATTTTACTTTCTCAGCAGTTTGCACAAAAGTTTCCTAACCGGGCCAGCTCCAACAACAATCTTCGACTTTCATCTGGGTCAAGGAAGGTGGATTTTTCTGGGTCAAAGACTATCTATCCAAAGCCTGATCATCCAAAGCTTGTGGAAGAAAAGAGGGATGAGAAGAAACCTCCCATATGCTACAACTGTGGTAAAGTAGGTCATTACTCTAAAGAATGTCGAACAAAGGTGGTTTGTGATTCTACCTACTATCAAAAGAAGGCTGATATGTTGAAAAAGAAGGAAAGTGGAGCTGTTCTCTTAGCTGAGGAAGAATCATTTATTGATTTCTCTAATAATGAAGAAGAAAAAGAGGAAACTGCAGCAATGTGCTTTATCGGTGATGATCAATCTGATGATGAAGATGATGATTCAACTGATGAGTCTGAGGTATTTTCTGACTTAGAAATTAAATTCATTAAATCTCAGTTTGATATTATCATTTCTGCCTTGCAAAAATTTCGAAAAATGCTTAAATCTGAAAAGGAAGTGAGTCAAGAAAAGTCTTATAAAATTGAAAAATTACAAATTTCTTTGGAAGATCAAAAATTGATTCTAAACGATACCAAAGAAAATTTGCAAAATAAAATAAATGAGTTGGAAAGTTCAAACAAGACTTATCTTGATTCATTGACTAGCTTGACCACTTCTAAAAATGAGCTTTCAAATAACATTGTTGATTTAGAAGAAAAATTATATATGAGAGCTCAATCTGAACAAACAATTAATATGAATAAACCTCGTAGTTATGAGTCCATTAAAGAAAAGTGGGGGCTTGGATATGAAAGTCCTAAATATTTAAATTTAGCCATTAACAAATCCCCCACTTTATATCACTTTGAATATTTGAGACTTGCTCGTTATGTTCCCCAATTTATAATAGATTGGATGAATGAACAACAAATCTTAGATATTGAGGCTAAGAGAAGAACGGAAAACACTAGAATGGAACTCCCATTTGTTTATTCGCGTGAAAATGCAAAATATTTTCCTGATCCTCAAAAGAAAAAGAAATCTGGAATATTTTTAAATACAAACTCATCTAACAAAACAACTTTACCAAACGAATATTTTGATTCTTATATTGTAAACAAAAATGAGGATAGTGTTTCTAAAACATCTTATGATACTAAGAAATACGTTCCTCCTTTGATTTTAGAATCTAAAATTATTGAGTTGGAAGATAAGATAGATGATGATTTTATTCAAAACAGTTTGGAAAAAGATATTTTTTTTACTGTTTTTAAATCTAGTTTTGAAGAGAATGTTATTTCTAAAAAACAAGTTTCTGGATTTTCTGAGGTTTCAGTTGAAAATAAAATGGGATTTTCATCAAGTGTTGGTTCTCGGTCCAAGCTAGAAACGAAAACTGGACTTTCTCGGTCTCAGTTAGAAACGAAAACATCAGTTTTCGGTTCATCCTTGGAACGAAAACCAGATTCTAACTCTTATCATTGTGATAATTTTACGACTTGTGCTACTGATGGTGAATCATATAAGTTGTCTGATCAAATGGATGATTCTTTGACTTTCAATGATTTTTATTTTTCAAAGAAAAGAAAAAGAAGACGGTCAAGAAAGTCTAAGAAGAAAGATAAGGTTAAGTCTGATAAATCTGATTCTGATTCTTCCTTTTCAGATCGGCCTTTGAGAAAGGAAATCAAGATGGAATGGCGGGTGAAGAATAGAAAAATAGATGATATACATGTATTAGATAAACGTGATGATACTTGTAATAAAAACACATTTGCTAGTTTGAATAATGTTCAAAAATATTCTCGTGAGCAAATGTAGATTCTTCAACAGGATGTCACATGTTTGTCTTCTCCATGTGATCTATCTTCTATTGCTTTACACACTTCATCTAAATGTACTAACTCTTCTTTGTTTCACTATGCAAAATCTTTTGTAAAAAGTACATTCTTCTTTAATAAATTCATGGAATGTTCTAATAAAAAGGGACCCATTCTGAAGTGGGTTCCTAAATCTTTGTGAGTTTTTGTTTTTACATGAATGCAACCTAGTCATCTCTGGTATATGGACTCTGGATGTTCAAAACATATGACTGGCAATAAATCTTTATTGTCATATTTTAAAGAACAGTCTGGAGGTCGTGTGAGATTCGGAAACAGAGACACTTCTCCTATTCTTGGCTATGGCGATCTTGTACAAGGCAACATAACGATTAAAAGAGTTAGCTATGTTGAAGTCCTCGACTTCAATCTCTTTAGTATTGGGCAATTCTGTGATAAGAATTTGGGAGTAAATTTTAAATCAAAGAGAGTTACAGTCATAGATGACAGTGGTAAGGAACTTCTCATTGGTAGAAGACGGTCAAATCTTTATACTATTGACTTCTCAACAGCCAAGTTCCCTTCCAAGACTTGTCTTCTTTCAAAGGCTTCAGTTCAAGAAAGCTGGTTGTGGCATAGACGGCTAGCTCATCTCAACTTCAAGTACATTGATCGTCTTGCTAAAAACGACTCAGCTCGTGGTCTTCCGACTCTTCGATTTCAAACAGTCAAACTTTGCCGAGATTGTGAGAAAGGTAAAATGAAGAAAGTTGCACACAAGCCAAAGCCTGATTTTTGCACAAAGGATATTCTAGAAATCCTTCATGTAGACTTGTGTGGCCCAATGAAGACAGAGTATTGGTAAGAAACGCTATGTATTGGTCGTCGTTGATGATTATTCAAGATACACTTGGGTTCGTTTTCTGAAATCCAAAGACGAAACCCCGGAGATACTCATCACTCTCATCAAGACTTCTCAGACTAACAAGCAAAAGCCAGTCAAGATTGTCCGATCGGACAATGGTACAGAATTCAAGAACAGCATTTTACAAGATTTTTATAATGAACATGACATCCAACAACAGTTTTCTGCCGCTCGTACACCACAACAGAATGGAGTTGTTGAACGCCGCAATCGTACGCTTGTAGAAGCTGCTCGTTCTATGCTTGCTTACTCTGGTCTTCCTATCTCTCTTTGGGCTGAGGCTATATCTACTGCATGTTATACTCAGAATCGTTCGATTCTGCATCGCAGATTTAATAAGACTCCATACGAACTGATGAATGGAATCAAGCCCAATATCAAATACTTCAAAGCGTTTGGGTCAAAATGTTATGTTCTGAACGATCGAGATAACCTCAACAAGTTTGCACCAAAGGCTGATGAAGCAATCTTTCTTGGTTATTCAATTTCTTCAGTTTCTTATCGAGTATATCTCACTTCTTCACGCAAAGTCATCGAGAGTGTCAATGTCAGATTTGATGAAGCTGCTGGTTTGGCTTCTGACCGCCTGGATCAGAACCCGTTGTTATTAAGAATGCTTCTGATCAATCAAGATCAGAACCAGTGAAGATTTCTGATAATCAAGATTTTTCATCTAATACTTCATCTATTATTCTTACTGATCTTGATTTATTATTTGAAAATTTTTATGATGATGTACCTAAAACTAATTTTTCTAATGTTTTTACTGCTGTACTACAGGAACCTGGCATTGCTTCTATTAGTTCTTCCGCTGCTACAGAAAATTCTGATGATGCAATTCCAGATGTTCCTGTGTCTGAACTTCCTACATCAGCAGTTGAAACTACATCTCAACTGGAACCATCCATTGTTATAGAGCTGAATTTTTCTCCAACAGTTCAATCTGAAGATGCTCCAGACTCTCAAACATCATTTCCAGATGATACTTTATCTGAATCAATTGAAGTAGTCCCTCCTTCAACAATTCATACTACACAGATTATCTCTTCTGATTCAGAACCTCTCATAATTTCATCTCATGATATTCAAAGTGTTCAAGATGAAATAATTCCTCTACCTCATACGACAAAATGGACAAAGGCGCATCCTCTTCATCAAATCATTGGTGATCCTGCTTCTTCGGTATCAACTAGGTCAAAAGTTGCTTCTTCAAATGAATGTTTGTTTACTTGTTTTCTAAGCAAGCTTGAACCTACAAAAGTTTCTGAAGCATTGGCCGACCCAGACTGGATCATTGCAATGCAAGATGAACTGAATCAGTTCAAGGCATTAAAGGTATGGCGTCTTGTTCCAAAACCACGAGGAAAGAGCATTATCGGAACGAAGTGGTTATTTAAAAAACAAGAAAGATTCAGAGGGTATTGTTGTCAGAAACAAAGCAAGACTTGTTGCAAAAGGCTATCGTCAACAAGAAGGGATAGACTATGATGAGACATTTGCTCCCGTTGCACGTCTTGAAGCTATTCGAATGTTTCTTGCTTTTGCTGCTTATCAGAACTTTAAAGTTTATCAGATGGATGTAAAGACAGCGTTTCTTAACGGTCGTCTAAAGGAAGAGGTCTATGTCTCTCAACCGGAAGGTTTTATGGACAAAGATCATCCAGATCATGTTTACATCCTCGACAAAGCATTGTATGGCTTGAAACAAGCTCCAAGAGCGTGGTATGACGAATTGTCTGCATTTCTGCTAAGCTCAGGTTTCACAAAAGGTTTAATCGATACTACTCTGTTTGTTTTTTAGAAAAGATTCTGATATTTGCTTAGTTCAAATTTATGTTGATGACATTATTTTCGGCGTTACTAATCCTTCACTTTGTACTTGGTTTTCCGATCTCATGACTTCTAGATTTCAGATGAGTATGATGGGAGAGATTAAATTTTTTCTCGGACTTGATGTTCAGCAACTTTCAGATGGGATTTTCATCAATCAAGCCAAATATGTCTTTGACATTCTGAAGAAGTTCAATATGGATAAATCTACGAGCATTGGAACTCCAATGGCTCATGGTGCAAAGATAGGCTTAGACTCAGATGGAAAAGCTGTTGATATCAAGACTTACAGAGCCATGATAGGATCTCTAATGTATTTAACTGCCAGTAGACCGGACATCATGTTTTCAACATGCTTACTTGCACGATTTCAGGCGAATCCAAAGGAATCTCATCTGTTAGCTGTAAAACGGATATTCCGTTACATCAAAGGAACACCATATCTAGGTTTGTGGTATCCTAAATCATCTGATTATTCATTAACAGCTTTTTCAGATGCAGATTACGGAGGTAATCAGCTTGAAAGCAAAAGCACTTCCGGGCATATCCAGTTTTTGGGAGATCGTTTGATTAGCTGGTCATCAAAGAAATAGAACTGTGTGTCAATCAGTACTGCTGAAGCATAATATGTGGCCGCTGCAAGCTGCTGTGCTCAAGTGTTATGAATGAAAACACAGCTGCGGGATTATGGGATGCATTACAACAAGATTCCCATCTACTGTGATAGCAAGTATGCCATTGCTATTTCTGTAAACCCGGTTCAGCACACTAAAACAAAGCATATTGATATGAGATATCACTTTATAAAGCATCACGTCGAAGAAGGTACGATTGAACTTTATTTTGTACCTACTGAGTATCAATTAGCTGATATCTTTACTAAAGCATTGGATGAAAAACGCTTTAATTTTCTTCTGTCGAAAATTGGAATGCTTAATTTAAAGATTCAAAATGATTAACAAATATTGTTTAACATAATAGAATTTTTATAAATTTTCTATCTTTTGATTGCCTGTGCATGCCTAGGAAATATTTACAAGTTTATTGTTTATAAATGAGTGTTATTTGTTCAAATTTCAAAATTTCTGATCTCGAATGGTCCACTTCATGAAAATTTTGATATGTGTTTTAAGATATGTAGATCAATATATAATAGTCATCAAGGCTTTGAAATCCTATTCTACAAATTTTATGGATGATTATGGAGATATAGGCTAAACTTATTAGTTAGTTGATCCTAGTGATTGAGATGATAAAATAATTCATATTTTGTAATACAGAAATCATTTAGTTTGATAGTTCATATATGTGACCTTTCTAATTTGGAAAAGTAAGATCCGCGGGGTGCTTGACATCTGACCCCCTAAGGCTACGGTTTGGGAGCGGTCGATCAGAAATTCTGCTATAAAACCAGTTAGAAAGTCATGTTCTACTGATATGAATGGGCTTAGGGAATATCGATATAGCCTTTCTGATCTGGGTAAGTAAGTTCCGAGGGGTGCTTGTCACCTAGTCCCCTAAGGCTATGGTCTGGGAGCGGCTGATCAGAAAACCTGCTATAGGATCAGATAGAAAGTTATGTTTACGATGTTTTCTAGGCTTACTAAACTCTCTGGTTAAAAAGATGCCAAAGTGCACAAATGCAAAAGATGCTATAAGAGCACACTCATTTGAAGATGCCAATGAGCACAACATCTCATGATACTTGGTGAAACTGCTAAGATGTGATAAACCTTTAAATCTATGAAAGTTCTATTTTTTTAGTGTGAGTAACAGCTGTTTTTACTCTTATATAGTGAAATACATTTTTCTTAAGACTGGTCATTTTTTCTCATGTTTGTCCACCTATTAGAAGGATGAAAATCTTTGTTTTCGAACTTATATACACTCTTTATGCAATAATACATGTCTATAGTTCCAAAAGCATGCATAGGATTTCATTAGATGGTTTATTTTATGAAAATTTTATTAGGTCAAATTTTATTTGTCAATTATTTTTTTATTCTTTAAAATACTCAGTAATTACAAAATCTTGTTCAATTTTATTTTCTAAAAATGTTGATGTAATATGAAATGATTTTCTTTTCTCAATATTTTAATTTTTTTTTTTGTGTTTTTCTTGAAAAACCGGTTCGTTTTTTTTTTCTTTTTCAAATTTTCACTATTCCAAAGGTCACTATTCATCTTCTTCATTTTCTCTTCCATTCGGTCTCTTTGGGTTCCAGTTCTTTTTTTCAATTTTCAGTTGTCTTCGAAACTATTAGAATACATTTGTGTGTTTCGTGAGTCTCCGATTCAACTTCGGTGGTGGTGAAGTTCAGGGGGAGTCTTCGATTAAACTTCGATGGTGGTGGTGGAATCGATTTGTTTTTCTAGAGTTTAAGTCGATTATTGTCTTTTGATTTAACGAATTTCCGCATTACAGGTATGTCTTTCTACTCTTATGCTTCGATTAAAAGTTTTTTTTTTTGTATGCATTTTTGTAGGGGGAGCAAAGGGGGTTCTTTCGGTTCTAATCTGGAACGAGAAAGTATCCTTCTCGGTCTCCTCAATTTCCGAGAACTTCACTTCTCGGTTCACTCACCAACCGAGAACTTCACTTCTCAGTTCCTTCCATTCAACCGAGAACTTCAACCTCGGTTTACTCACCAACCGAGAACTTCACTTCTCGGTTCCTTCCATTCAACCGAGAACTTCAACCTTGGTTCACTCTATGTTTTGCTATCTTTGTTTCTCGGTTCATTCCATACCCGAGAAGTTCATTTCTCGGTCTATGTTATAACCGAGAACCTCTCTTCTCGGTTCTTGGTGCAACCGAGAACCTTGCTTTTCGGTTCTTATTTCAACCGAATTTTTCGCTTTTCGGTTTGTTCTACAACCGACAACCTCACTTGGTTCTTTCAGATTGATTATGTCCTAATTTTTTAACTATGCTTACTTTTCAGACTTAATGGCTGATGTTCAAGTACAACAAGATGAGAATGATCTCTTAGATCATCTTAATGATCAAGAACAGATTTCTAGGCTTTGTCCTATGCCTTCTCAGCCTTCCACAACAGCTGATCAATCTGCTCAAGGACTAGTTCCGGATGATTTTCTGCATCATTCTCACTTCCTTCCATACAAGGGCAATAATCATTATATTGATTTTGGACATCTGAACATACGTGGTGTGGTGAAAGAAATTTTAAGAGGACATCCCCTTGCTTATGCGTTGACAAAAACAGTTGATGTTCCTGAGGTATATGTGTAGCAAGCCTGGCACTATATTACAAAGAATGATAAAGTAAATCCTCCACATTTTCTGATAAATGTCGATCAGTTTGAATCTCGGCTTACTTTCAGAAGGTTGCGTGTGCTTCTACAATTTCCAGGCTCTGATTCCAGACCAGGCAAAGTTGCTTATGATCCGTTCCCTTCTGATCAAACTGTTCTTGATGGCATTATTGCACTTGGTTATAATGGTGAACTCAGGAAAGTGACTCAGTTTCACAAGGCTAAGCTTCCACCTCACTGGTATGATTTCTTCTCTATATTCAACCGGTGCTTAACTTCAAAGGCTACTAGTACAGATAGCACAAGCATGCCGATTCTGAAGCTATTCTACTGTGTTATTCACGATCTTCATATCGATTATACTTTGGCCATCTGGACTGGTCTTTCAGAAGTTGTATATGCTAAGGCGACAAACAATAGGAGAAAGTTTGTGCCGTTTTTGCGATTTTTAAAGATCTTTGTTCGGAGCATTATGGATAGCACATAGAATTTTCCTGCTCGCACACAGTGGCCTCGCATTGCCGATTATCAGTGTAAATACTTCCAGATTCAAAAGCATACGTTTACGAATGAAGATCAATGGATGCCCATTCCAGCAATTCTTATCGTGAATTATGTAGATTTGACAAATGAAGCTGTGGTCGAATACATGCTAGATCATCATTATGAGATTCCACAGGCAGAGAATGCTGATGCAGATGTTCAAGTTGCTCATTTACAACAACAAGATCAAGACCACGTTGCAGAGGAACATGTTGATGAAGTTCAAGAAGTGGCAGAGCAAATTCAGAAACAACAACAGGCATTCCCTGTTGGTTCTCGTTTGGTTCAGGCAATCCCTGAATCAGGTGCAAATATTCACTTTGTCATTGAAGATGAACTTGAGGAATTACATGCTGATGATGATAATCAAGAGTTTGTTGATTTTCAATCCAATCAAGAAGGTTCTGATGATGAGTCTGTTCCAATAAATCCAAGTGTTGGCCATCTTGCTGTAGACGAGCTTGATCTTTCACCGAAGAAATTTTCTGCTGCTCATGAATCTTCTACTGTTGTTGTTTCTACCACTGATTCAACATTGGCTATGGTGTCCACTTCTTTAGGTTTGCACTCTTCCTCAAAACTAGACATTGTTCATAATCTTCTTTGGACAACAAAGGCTTCTATGGATGCAGAAAGAGATACTCAATTAGCCAGGATGGAGGCGTTTCTGCAAGGAAATCTGACAAATATTGATCCTTCTATTATCCCTCCACAGTTGTTGACCGGCAAACCCATAGAACTTCATCTTTCTCATTCAACAGCTCTGGGTTCTGCACCTTCACTATCTGTACCGATCTTTTCATCATCTACTATGTCATCGGTTCTTCTATCTTCTTCTGCCCAAATGGCTTCATGTGCTACTATGTCATCAACTTTTGCGGGTGTATCTTCTTCTTCTACTCCTACAGGCCTTCGTATTGATGATCTTTCTGTTCAGGAAGTAGCTGAGCACTTAAGAGCTCGACTTGCATCTATGGCTCCAGCAAATCAACAGTCGATCGATCTTTTGTCTCTTCTCAGATCTTTTCAGCCATCATTTCGATCACCTACAACTGAAGATTCTCTCTCTGCTTTACGATCAGACTTTGAGAAATTTAGAGATGAGGTACAGTTAGGTTTGGGTCAATTGCAATCCACTGTTTTTGCTATTGCTCAACACTTGCAGGTTCCAAATGTCTCATGTCATGCTGAAGCTGGACCATCTAACAAGCGTTCACATGATCATGATGATTCTCAACCTGATCATGAGGGGGAGAAAAAGAGACGCTTGGATGAGTCTGCAGCTGATCTTTCTAGAGAAAATAAAGCAGAAACTGCTCCAAGTGAAACATGCTCTGCTGATAAAGAAAAGCCTAAAGAAGCAGAAACAGAAATGCAGTCTATGTTTGAAGACATGTTAAGCAAAGTAAAGCTTCCAGAGACTAACATTTCTACAGAAAACAATTTACAGCTGGTACTTTATGTTGATCCAGATTCTGAGCCAGTTTCTTCTGTTATACCAAAATCTGTGAATATGACTGAGGCTGAAGCGTTTGAGAATTTCAGAGCATCTTACGAAAATATTATTGATGTGGATTCTGAAAATGAAATTGATGCCAAGTTTGAAAGCTTTTGGAAGGTCAAAGAAGAAGAAGAAGATGATGATGCTGATGTATTGTATGCAGATCTTTCATCTCAAGAAGTTAGATTCCCTTTTCACGATGAACAGAATTCTCCACAAGATGATTCTTCTCAGATTCAGTCTGAAGCAGTTTCAAATCCTCTGGTTGTCTCTACAACTCTTATATCTTCTACATCAGTTGTCTCTGAGCCTCCAGCAATTGTTTCTAATGTGTCTATTCCAGTCGTGATTCCACCTACCAAGATTCCTCGTGCTCCAACAAGTAAATCTGATAAGTCAGTTGATCCTAATTATATGGCTCCTGATTTTATTCCAGAAAATCTTAGATCTTTAGGAATTCCTATTTCAAGGGAGCATAGACGACAAAGGTTTGAGGCTAGAGATATGAGACAGGTGTTTCGAAATGTATACCTTGAAGATACTCACCGAAGTATTTTTGTGAAACATAAGACTGCTTTGAGTATTGAGTTTTTCTTGGGCATTGAAAAAGAGTCTGATCTTGTTAAACAGAACTATTTGATGGCCATGAGGTATTTGAGACAAGGGAAAGAAACAGTATATTCTGAGAAGGGGATTGTACAAGTTAAATGTGTTTCCATGTTCAACATATTCAACATCTGGGTTTCTAATTTCACTGTTCAACGAAGAGACTGCAAAGACTATACCTTCACAGAAGCAGATTTTAATGAAGTTCATGTGGATGATATTGAGTTTCTATTCAATTTCTTCAGCTCTCTCAATGAACGATCAGATGATATGAATAGAGCATTCAACACTGTCAGAAGACATATTATCAGAACAATTCGCTTCTATAGCTTATATGACTTTCAGTTGGGTGTTGAAAATCATCAACCTACGATCAACTTGCACAAGCCAAAACAGAAGCTCGACAACATTGAAAGTTTCTTATTATATACTGTTGTTGATGAACCGTATGGTGTATGGTGTGGTGTACAGAAACTTGAAGGGTCGTCATTGTTTTATGAGATTTGAAGAAGTCTGCAACTATTCTGATGGAACTTTGAAGCTAATCAAGATGCATTTAATTCAGAAGTTATGAAAAGCAGAATGTGGCAAACAGACAGAGATTCAATTTTTATCCACAAAAGGAAGGAAACAAGGAGTTACTGAGATTAGAGAAGGCAATTGATGTAATTCAAGACCGAATCAACTTTCGAAATGCTTTACGTCGCCTTGAAGATCAAGTGGATATCAGAAGATTTTCTTGATTTTAGAGCTCGACGCCAAAGGTTACAAAGGGGGAGATTGTTAGATCATTTTTAGTTGTAACCTTTGTATTTATTTTATCTTGTGGGTATATAAGCCCTTGTCTTAGTTGTTTTTGTTAACAATAGATTTACATTTTCATATCTTGATTTCATAACTACTTTTGGCTCCACATTCACTCTCTCTCTAGCTTTCTCTCTCTAGAATCTTTAGATCTTGAGTTCACAAAAAACTATTTCTTTATGATTGTAGTTTTGCTTTGCAATGAATTAAATCTTGGTTGTGATTGAATAATTGGAACTTATAGGTATATATATACTGCCAGGGGATTCCCTAGCTAACCTCATTTGCGTGTGTGTGTGCATGCATTGAAATATTCAGGAAGTTAGTCTTAATCTTCCAAATTTTTGTTAAGTGTGGGTGTGGGTGTGGGTGAGGTGTGTGTTATTGAGAAATACATGAAAACACTAAGCAATGGTTGAAATGGAGATGTTTCATTATGTCGATGGGTTTTGAGAAGTGTAGGTGCGATGTGGTATATTAGGTCTTCCATTTTGATACTATTTATTATTATTATTATTAATTTCTAATACTTTTTTGTTATTATTGATCTTTTTATTATATTAGTATGTTTGAAGAATTTTAAATTAGAAAATTTCTACAACTAATTTTTAAGCAAATATTTGGTAAATTATAATGTAACCTCACTAATTTCCAAGTATTTTTGTTTTCTTTTATACTATGTTATATTTTGTACCCCAATTGAAGTTTCTTTTCTTCGTCTGATTCGGCTTAGGTTCCACCGAAAGCTCATTAAGAAATTACAATCTTATTTGATAAAGAATTACATACGTGGGTGACCTTTGCAACTTTGGAATCCTATATACATACAGTATCAATGTCTTTGGAATAAGATTACTAGCATATGATAACATATATGCTAATAACTTTTTATGCCTTGTTATTGACCCTATAATATTCCTAAATAGGTTAGACAAGTTTTAGTATCAGATTGGATGAGTTACATATTGTACACGCCTTTAGGCGCGACATACAAGCGACTCATGTCGCATATACACGTGCACCGGTACTACTACAAGATATGATTTCATACACGTTTGCTTTGGCTTCATACACTATTTTGCAACCGTGTATAACGACCGTTGAGTATGAAACTAATGGTCATTGTACATGTTTCCCAGACCGTGTACAAAATCCATATTCTTCCACGGTTCAAAAACCGTCTAAAAAGACCCTCATAACCGTTTACGAAAATATATATTTAAGGAACCGAGAACTTTCATATGAAAGCAGATGCTATGATATTGTCGCTCTTGAAAACGAGATAACATATAAATTTTTGCACGCAATAACTAAGTCATCCACGTAAATAAGAATGTGTAGGATATTGACATGTTAGAGAGACAGATAGAGAAGAGTGAGTAATCAACTTAACTTTGCATATAGACAAATGCTGAAACAACATTTAGCTATCTTTTATGCAATCCCAAGAGAAATTTTTAAAGCTTACAAACCATCTGGGAGGTTTTCGTTGCGTTAGCAAGGATTCATGTACACAACTTCATCCAACAGTGTGGGTGTGGTGAGGTGTGTGTTATTGAGAAAAACATGAAAACACTAAGCAATGGTTGAAATGGAGATGTTTCATTATGTCGATCGGGTTTGAGAAGTGTAGGTGAGATGTGGTACATCAGGTCTTCCATTTTGATACTATTTATTATTATTATTATTATTAATTTCTAATACTTTTTTGTTATTATGGATCTTTTTATTATATTAGTATGTTTCAAGAAATTTAAATGAGAAAATTTTTACAACTAATTTTTAAGCAAATATTTGGTAAATTATAATGTAACCTCACTAATTTCCAACTATTTTTGTTTTCTTTTATACTATGTTATATTTTGTACCCCAATTGAAGTTTCTTTTCTTCATCTGATTCGGCTTAGGTTCCACTGAAAGCTCATTAAGAAATGATAATCTTATTTGATAAAGAATTACATACGTGGGTGACCTTTGCAACTTTGGAATCCTATATACATACAGTATCAATGTCTTTGGAATAAGATTACTAGCATATGATAACATATATGCTAATGACCTTTTATGCCTTGTTATTGACCCTATAATAGTCCTAAATAGGTTAGAAAAGTTTTAGTACAGATTGGATGAGTTACATATTGTACACGCCTTTAGGCGCGACATACAAGCGACTAATTCGGCTTATACACGTGCACAGGTACTACTACAAGATAAGATTTCATACACGTTTGCTTTGGCTTCATACACTATTTTGCAACCATGTATAACGACCGTTGAGTATGAAACTAATGGTCATTGTACATGTTTCCCAGACCGTGTACAAAATCCATATTCTTCCACGGTTCAAAAACCGTCTAAAAAGACCCTCATAACCGTTTACGAAAATATTTAAGGAACCCGAGATCTTTCATATGAAAGCAGATGCTTTGATATTGTCGCTCTTGAAAACGAGTTAACATATAAATTTTTGCACGCAATAATTAAGTCATCGACATAAATAAGAATGTGTAGGATATTGACATGTTGAGAGACACATAGAGAAGAGTGAGTAATCAACTTCACTTTGCATATAGACAAATGCTGAAACAACATTTAGCTATCTTTTATGCAATCCCAAGAGAATTTTTTAATGCTTACAAACCATCTCGGAGGATTTCGTTGCGTCAGCAAGGATTCATGTACACAACTTCATCCAACAGTGTGGGTGTGGTGAGGTGTGTGTTATTGAGAAATACATGAAAACACTAAGCAATGGTTGAAATGGATATGTTTCATTATGTGTGTGGATGGGTTTTGAGAAGTGTAGGTGAGATGTGGTATATTATGTCTTCCACTTTGATACTTTTTATTATTATTAATTTCTAATACTTTTTTGTTATTATTAATCTTTTTATTATATTAGTATGTTTGAAGAATTTTAAATGAGAAAAATTTCTACAACAAATTATTATGCAAATATTTGGTAAATTATAATGTAAGCTCACTAATTTCCTACTATTTTTGTTTTCTTTTATACTATGTTATTTATTTTGTACCCCAATTGAAGTTTCTTTTCTTCATCTACGAAATCCCATTAAGAAATGAAAATCTTATTTGATAAACAATTACATACGTAGGTGACCTTTGCAACTTTGGAATCCTATATATACATACAGTATCAATGTCTTTGGAATTAGATTACTAACATACGATGACATATATGATAATGACCTTTTATGCCTTGTTATTGACCCTATAATAGTCCTAAATAGGTTAGACAAGTTTTAGTATCAGATTGGATGAGTTACATATTGTACACGCCTTTAGTCGCGACGTACAAGCGACTAATGCTGCTTATACACGTGCACCGGCACTACTACAAGATAAGGTTTCATACACGTATGCTTTGGCTTCATACAATGTTTTGTTTTGCAGTGTATAACGACGGGTGAGTTTGAAAGTAATGGTCATTGTACATGTTTCTCGGACCGTGTACAAAATCCATATTCTTCCACTGTTCCAAAACCGTCTAAAAAGACGTTCATAAGCGTTTACGAAAATATTTAAGGAACCCGAGATCTTTCATATGAAAATTGAATAATTAATACATCGACATAAACAAGAATGTGTAGGATATTGACATATTGAGAGACAGATAGAGAAGAGTGAGTAATCAATTTAACTTTGCATACACACAAATGCTGAAACACCATTTAGCTATCTTTTATGCAATCCCAACAGATATTTTTAAAGCTTACAAACCATATGCGTGGATTTCGTAGCGTCTGCGAGGATTCATGTACCCACCTTCATCCAAATCACAATGTAGAAAAGCATTGTTTAGCAATTGAAAAGCATAATTTGTTGCATAAACTTTGTCTTACAAAAGTCTTCATAAATATTAAACAACTTGTACAAAAGTTCACATAAATGAACAAAAATTATGATATAAGTAACAAATAAAAGGATTACAAAGAAATATCATGATACATAAACACAATAAAAATTGATTGCAAAACAAGTGTAAGAATAAAAAAGAGTTAAAAGTTCAGTTTATAAAATACATAGAACCACAAATCAAGATAATAGTCTACGGTTTCGTTTCTACCGCAGGACAAATTTCCGATAAACATTTATCATGTTTTCAGGTGCTAGAAATGAATCTATATATTCTAGCACCATATGCCAAAGTTCACAAAAAAAAAACTTATTTCTTAGTATACAAAAAGTTTTCGTCTAAAACTTTGAAAACAAAGAAAATTCAATTATCATTGAGCATAAAAACACACATAAAAAACTTATCTACTAAAAACATTGCATAGTTGCATTTGTTAAAACTAGAAAAGAGGTTCTTAACTACACAAAGAAATTTGATTAGATAGATGGTCTCTTTCCAAAAAGGCTCAACTACATTGTTCCAAATCAAGCCGAGGAGACTACAACTGACATGTCTTGTTAAGATTTGAATTGTTTATTTTTCGAAAATGGAAGTTTATTCAAATTCAGTTACAATATCCATGCTTTTAAGTGAATTGGTAGCACCGGAGATTTTATAAGAATAATATGTGGTTTGAGGGACTTTAGGTTAATACAAATATACATCAAATAATATTTCGAGTTCTTATTAAGCTAATTGTAGAACTTAAACAACATACATAAACACGGAATAACTACATTAGAAATAAAAAGGAAGAAATTGATAACAGAATAAGGACACACAAATGTAATCAAAACATACAAAGAAAGATTGCAAGAAGCCACATCAACAACATGATAATTCCAGCAACTTGTTCAAAATATCATCATTTTCAGTTTCCATCAAGCTGGATTTATCTTGTTCTTGTTCTTGATACTTTTGGCTGCCGATGCTACAGCTTTTGCCGCACGCTCAGCCATCATAGTTGAGACATGTTTTCTGTTTGCTGGAATCACGCTTGCCTCCTTGGCTTTCAATGTTAGTCGTTCGGTCATATTTCCATGTTGCTGGTTATCGGCCATTGATCTCTCCTAGTTTAGAAAAAAAAAACTATTTCTTTATAATTGTAGATTTGCTTTGCAATGAATTAAATCTTGGTTGTGATTGAATAATTGGAACTTATAGGTATATATATACTGCCAGGGGATTCCCTAGCTAACCTCATTTGCGTGTGTGTGTGCATGCATTGAAATATTCAGGAAGTTAGTCTTAATCTTCCAAATTTTTGTTAAGTGTGGGTGTGGGTGTGGGTGTGGGTGTGGGTGTGGGTGAGGTGTGTGTTATTGAGAAATACATGAAAACACTAAGCAATGGTTGAAATGGAGATGTTTCATTATGTCGATGGGTTTTGAGAAGTGTAGGTGCGATGTGGTATATTAGGTCTTCCATTTTGATACTATTTATTATTATTATTATTATTAATTTCTAATATTTTTTTGTTATTATTGATCTTTTTATTATATTAGTATGTTTGAAGAATTTTAAATTAGAAAATTTCTACAACTAATTTTTAAGCAAATATTTGGTAAATTATAATGTAACCTCACTAATTTCCAACTATTTTTGTTTTCTTTTATACTATGTTATATTTTGTACCCCAATTGAAGTTTCTTTTCTTCATCTGATTCGGCTTAGGTTCCACCGAAAGCTCATTAAGAAATTATAATCTTATTTGATAAAGAATTACATACGTGGGTGACCTTTGCAACTTTGGAATCCTATATACATACAGTATAAATGTCTTTGGAATAAGATTACTAGCATATGATAACATATATGCTAATAACCTTTTATGCCTTGTTATTGACCCTATAATAGTCCTAAATAGGTTAGACAAGTTTTAGTATCAGATTGGATGAGTTACATATTGTACACGCCTTTAGGCGCGACATAGTGTCGCATATACACGTGCACCGGTACTACTACAAGATATGATTTCATACACGTTTGCTTTGGCTTCATACACTATTTTGCAACCGTGTATAACGACCGTTGAGTATGAAACTAATGGTCATTGTACACGTTTCCGAGACCGTGTACAAAATCCATATTCTTCCACGGTTCAAAAACCGTCTATAAAGACCCTCATAACGGTTTACGAAAATATATATTTAAGGAACCGAGATCTTTCATATGAAAGCAGATGCTATGATATTGTCGCTCTTGAAAACGAGATAACATATAAATTTTTGCACGCAATAACTAATTCAATCACGTAAATAAGAATGTGTAGGATATTGACATGTTAGAGAGACAGATAGAGAAGAGTGAGTAATCAACTTAACTTTGCATATAGACAAATGCTGAAACAACATTTAGCTATCTTTTATGCAATCCCAAGAGAAATTTTTAAAGCTTACAAACCATCTGGGAGGTTTTCGTTGCGTCAGCAAGGATTCATGTACACAACTTCATCCAACAGTGTGGGTGTGGTGAGGTGTGTGTTATTGAGAAATACATGAAAACACTAAGCAATGGTTGAAATGGAGATGTTTCATTATGTCGATCGGGTTTGAGAAGTGTAGGTGCGATGTGGTATATCAGGTCTTCCATTTTGATACTATTTATTATTATTATTATTAATTTCTATCAGTTTTTTGTTATTATGGATCTTTTTATTATATTAGTATGTTTCAAGAAATTTAAATGAGAAAATTTTTACAACTAATTTTTAAGCAAATATTTGGTAAATTATAATGTAACCTCACTAATTTCCAACTATTTTTGTTTTCTTTTATACTATGTTATATTTTGTAGCCCAATTGAAGTTTCTTTTCTTCATCTGATTCGTCTTAGGTTCCACTGAAAGCTCATTAAGAAATGATAATCTTATTTGATAAAGAATTACATACGTGGGTGACCTTTGCAAATTTGGAATCCTATATACATACAGTATCAATGTCTTTGGAATAAGATTACTAGCATCTGATAACATATATGCTAATGACCTTTTATGCCTTGTTATTGACCCTATAATAGTCCTAAATAGGTTAGACAAGTTTTAGTATCAGATTGGATGAGTTACATATTGTACACGCCTTTAGGCGCGACATACAAGCGACTAATTCCGCTTATACACGTGCACCGGTACTACTACAAGATAAGATTTCATACACGTTTGCTTTGGCTTCATACACTATTTTGCAACCGTGTATAACGACTGTTGAGTATGAAACTAATGGTCATTGTACATGTTTCCCAGACCGTGTACAAAATCCATATTCTTCCACGGTTCAAAAACCGTCTAAAAAGACCCTCATAACCGTTTACGCAAATATATATTTAAGGAACCCGAGATCTTTCATATGAAAGCAGATGCTATGATATTGTCGCTCTTGAAAACGAGTTAACATATAAATTTTTGCACGCGATAATTAAGTCATCGACATAAATAAGAATATGTAGGATATTGACATGTTGAGAGACACATAGAGAAGAGTGAGTAATCAACTTCACTTTGCATATAGACAAGTGCTGAAACAACATTTAGCTATCTTTTATGCAATCCCAAGAGAAATTTTTAATGCTTACAAACCATCTGAGAGGATTTCGTTGCGTCAGCAAGGATTCATGTACACAACTTCATCCAACAGTGTGGGTGTGGTGAGGTGTGTGTTATTGAGAAATACATGAAAACACTAAGCAATGGTTGAAATGGAGATGTTTCATTATGTGTGTGGATGGGTTTTGAGAAGTGTAGGTGAGATGTGGTATATTATGTCTTCCACTTTGATACTTTTTATTATTATTAATTTCTAATACTTTTTGTTATTATTAATCTTTTAATTATATTAGTATGTTTGAAGAATTTTAAATGAGAAAAATTTCTACAACAAATTATTAAGCAGATATTTGGTAAATTATAATGTAAGCTCACTAATTTCCTACTATTTTTGTTTTCTTTTATACTATGTTATTTATTTTGTACCCCAATTGAAGTTTATTTTCTTCATCTACGAAATCCCATTAAGAAATGATAATCTTATTTGATAAACAATTACATACGTGGGTGACCTTTGCAACTTTGGAATCCTATATATACATACAATATCAATGTCTTTGAAATTAGATTACTAACATACGATGACATATATGATAATGACCTTTTATGCCTTGTTATTGACCCTATAATAGTCCTAAATAGGTTAGACAAGTTTTAGTATCAGATTGGATGAGTTACATATTGTACACGCCTTTAGTTGCGACGTACAAGCGACTAATGTTGCTTATACACGTGCACCGGCACTACTACAAGATAAGGTTTCATACACGTATGCTTTGGCTTCATACACTGTTTTGTTTTGCAGTGTATAACGACCGGTGAGTTTGAAAGTAATGGTCATTGTACATGTTTCTCGGACCGTGTACAAAATCCATATTCTTCCACTGTTCCAAAACCGTCTAAAAAGACCTTCATAAGCGTTTACGAAAATATTTAAGGAACCCGAGATCTTTCATATGAAAATAGAATAATTAATACATCGACATAAACAAGAATGTGTAGGATATTGACATGTTGAGAGACATATAGAGAAGAGTGAGTAATCAATTTAACTTTGCATACAGACAAATGCTGAAACACCATTTAGCTATCTTTTATGCAATCCCAACAGATATTTTTAAAACTTTCAAATCATGTGCGTGGATTTCGTAGCGTCTGCGAGGATTCATGTACCCACCTTCATCCAAATCTGTTAAGACACAGTCTCATTGGATTCAAGATCATCCAATACGAAGATCGCAATCTGAAGCTAATGCTGACAAGTCGCTCTCAACCAAAGTCTAGGGTCTATTCTGTAATAAAGTCAAAGTTGTTTTAATATCTAGGGTCTAGGGTCAAAGTCGTACTTCAACGAATTATGGCTGTTGAATACATCAGTTCAAGACCCGCACTTCAAAGATCAAAAGACCTTACTCCGTGCTGAACATGAAGATTGTACTCAGATACTCGAATGAGGAAATCAACCATCAAGGGGGAGTACATACTTTTCTGAAATTTTATGCATATCTTTTACAACTGATAAAGTTTAAAATGCATAATTTCAGGAGGAGTTACAAGGTGATGACTTCTGATTATTTCTGATCAGAACTCGTACTTTCATAGTTTTACTGCTTTTTGTCTTTTCAATTTAAGTGAATAAATTTTCTTTGACTTGACACAAGACTTTTGCAGAATTTTTGAGAGATGCTTACAAGTTCATATCTTTATGACTTTAAGCTTAGTTTATGAGATGGAAGATCGTACATTAAGGTATAATTCTATATCTTCATCTCATATATGGTTGAAAGAATGACAACTTTCAATCATTTGAAAACATTGTTTTTAATGTTCAAACCACTTCCCGATTTTTCAGCCGATTTTATATTTTGGGAGTGTATTTTAAATGTTTTCATGATCTAAATTGTGCTTTAACTGAAATAGTTAAACCAATCTGAGCATCACATGCATCATAGGAAAACAAGAATCATTGTGCTAGGAATTAACACAACTTCTATGGAATCACCTTAACCAGTGATTTCTACCCAAAAAGTTAATCCTTAGTGATTGAGTTTGCAAAGAGAATAGAAATGAGTGTGATTAGAGAAATCAAAACGTTTAAAAGAAAGAGCGTGTGAGAACAGAGTTAAAAAGAATATCACAACTCTGCACCAACTTTTTCTGAGCCGGGTAGCCACATTACTAGTGTTTCACAAATCTTTGGTGAACATTATTGAAACAGGCAAATAACCCATGCCAACTCTTGATCAAACCTCACTATCTACTCATTTTCTTCTCAACAAGAAAGTGTTTCACATTTTCAAAGGGGACGCAGCACATATGCTCTCTGATTTTCATTTGGAAAATCTGGATATTGAAAAGAAGGAAGTCTGCCCCACCTTCGCACTTCACTCATGCACATTGAATCTGTGTTTAACTTACTGTTGTCTCAGTGGTTTACAAAATTTTGAGCCAATAAGCAATCATCAAGTGCTTAATTCTTTCTATCACAAGCACGAACACACAAGGAATTAGTTTCTTTGTCATAACGTTTATAGAAATTACCTTTGTGGTGTTTCGATGATTAAATGGAAGCCCTGGGGAGTCAACATCAAACAGCTCCTTTCCAATGTGTATTTGTTACACACAGTGACTTAGTGTTACTGACAGGCATGTTAACTGATTCATTAGTTGATTCAGGTGTTACATGATTATTTTGTCTAGATTTGCAAAGATCAGGATGAATAACTATTGAATTGACGGATCAGAGACTCCAAATGGTTGACATTTCTTACTCAAAGTTTTGATGAAGTCGTTGCACTTTCCATCAAAAAGGGGGAGAATATAAAGCTTGAAGAAATGTTCATTACAAGAAAAGCTAACAAAGAAATGCGAGATCAAAGTATTCTGAAGACATGCTGATTTCAGATAAATTTTCTTTGAAGATACTTTGCTAAAGCATTCTGAGTTAGAGAAAGAGATTGCATCTTCTGTGCTGAAAGAGAAGATCGTATTGCCAAATCATTTTCGTAATGATCTTGATCCAAAGGGGGAGATTGTTAAGACACAGTCTCATTGGATTCAAGATCATCCAATACGAAGATCGCAATCTGAAGCTAGTGCTGACAAGTCGCTCTCAACCAAAGTCTAGGGTCTATTCTGTAATAAAGTCAAAGTTATAATATCTAGATATTATTTAGATATTATGTTTAGTTTAATATTAGTTTATATTAGTTTTTGATAATATCTTATAGTGATATTATCTATCTCTCTGTTTCATCGATCAACACAAGAACACATACACAACACATATTCAAGGTGTAAAACAGAGAGAGCAAAACTGATCAACATTATCAACCCTTTGTAATCCGCGTTTGTAATCCAAACAGGTTGGTTTATCATCTATTGTTTGTTGTTTTGATTTATCTGGTAACGATCACGGACTCACAAAATCACAATGTAGAAAAGCATTGTTTAGCAATTGAAAAGCATAATTTGTTGCATAAACTTTGTCTTACAAAAGTCTTCATAAATATTAAACAACTTGTACAAAAGTTCACATAAATGAACAAAAATTATGATATAAGTAACAAATAAAAGGATTACAAAGAAATATCATGATACATAAACACAATAAAAATTGATTGCAAAACAAGTGTAAGAATAAAAAAGAGTTAAAAGTTCAGTGTATAAAATACATAGAACCACAAATCAAGATAATAGTCTATGGTTTCTACCGGAGGACAAATTTCCTATAAACATTTATCATGTTTTCAGGTGCTAGAAATGAATCTATATATTCTAGCACCATATGCCAAAGTTCACAAAAAAAAAAACTTATTTCTTAGTATACAAAAAGTTTTCGTCTAAAACTTTGAAAACAAAGAAAATTCAATTATCATTGAGCATAAAAACACACATAAAAAACTTATCTACTAAAAACATTGCATAGTTGCATTTGTTAAAACTAGAAAAGAGGTTCTTAACTACACAAAGAAATTTGATTAGATAGATGGTCTCTTTCCAAAAAGGCTCAACTACATTGTTCCAAATCAAGCCGAGGAGACTACAACTGACATGTCTTGTTAAGATTTGAATTGTTTATTTTTCGAAAATGGAAGTTTATTCAAATTCAGTTACAATATCCATGCTTTTAAGTGAATTGGTAGCACCGGAGATTTTATAAGAATAATATGTGGTTTGAGGGACTTTAGGTTAATACAAATATACATCAAATAATATTTCGAGTTCTTATTAAGCTAATTGTAGAACTTAAACAACATACATAAACACGGAATAACTACATTAGAAATAAAAAGGAAGAAATTGATAACAGAATAAGGACACACAAATGTAATCAAAACATACAAAGAAAGATTGCAAGAAGCCACATCAACAACATGATAATTCCAGCAACTTGTTCAAAATATCATCATTTTCAGTTTTCATCAAGCTGGATTTATCTTGTTCTTGTTCTTGATACTTTTGGCTGCCGATGCTACAGCTTTTGCCGCACGCTCAGCCATCATAGTTGAGACATGTTTTCTGTTTGCTGGAATCACGCTTGCCTCCTTGGCTTTCAATGTTAGTCGTTCGGTCATATTTCCATGTTGCTGGTTATCGGCCATTGATCTCTCCTAGTTTAGAAAAAAAAACTATTTCTTTATAATTGTAGTTTTGCTTTGCAATGAATTAAATCTTGGTTGTGATTGAATAATTGGAACTTATAGGTATATATATACTGCCAGGGGATTCCCTAGCTAACCTCATTTGCGTGTGTGTGTGCATGCATTGAAATATTCAGGAAGTTAGTCTTAATCTTCCAAATTTTTGTTAAGTGTGGGTGTGGGTGTGGGTGTGGGTGTGGGTGTGGGTGTGGGTGAGGTGTGTGTTATTGAGAAATACATGAAAACACTAAGCAATGGTTGAAATGGAGATGTTTCATTATGTCGATGGGTTTTGAGAAGTGTAGGTGCGATGTGGTATATTAGGTCTTCCATTTTGATACTATTTATTATTATTATTATTAATTTCTAATACTTTTTTGTTATTATTGATCTTTTTATTATATTAGTATGTTTGAAGAATTTTAAATTAGAAAATTTCTACAACTAATTTTTAAGCAAATATTTGGTAAATTATAATGTAACCTCACTAATTTCCAACTATTTTTGTTTTCTTTTATACTATGTTATATTTTGTACCCCAATTGAAGTTTCTTTTCTTCATCTGATTCGGCTTAGGTTCCACCGAAAGCTCATTAAGAAATTATAATCTTATTTGATAAAGAATTACATACGTGGGTGACCTTTGCAACTTTGGAATCCTATATACATACAGTATCAATGTCTTTGGAATAAGATTACTAGCATATGATATCATATATGCTAATAACCTTTTATGCCTTGTTATTGACCCTATAATAGTCCTAAATAGGTTAGACAAGTTTTAGTATGAGATTGGATGAGTTACATATTGTACACGCCTTTAGGCGCGACATACAAGCGACTCATGTGGCATATACACGTGCACGGTACTACTACAAGATATGATTTCATACACGTTTGCTTTGTCTTCATACACTATTTTGCAACCGTGTATAACGACCGTTGAGTATGAAACTAATGGTCATTGTACATGTTTCCCAGACCGTGTACAAAATCCATATTCTTCCACGGTTCAAAAACCGTCTAAAAAGACCCTCATAACCGTTTACGAAAATATTTAAGGAACCCGAGATCTTTCATATGAAAGCAGATGCTATGATATTGTCGCTCTTGAAAACGAGTTAACATATAAATTTTTGCACGCAATAATTAAGTCATCGACATAAATAAGAATGTGTAGGATATTGACATGTTGAGAGACACATAGAGAAGAGTGAGTAATCAACTTCACTTTGCATATAGACAAATGCTGAAACAACATTTAGCTATCTTTTATGCAATCCCAAGAGAATTTTTTAATGCTTACAAACCATCTCGGAGGATTTCGTTGCGTCAGCAAGGATTCATGTACACAACTTCATCCAACAGTGTGGGTGTGGTGAGGTGTGTGTTATTGAGAAATACATGAAAACACTAAGCAATTGTTGAAATGGAGATGTTTCTTTATGTGTGTGGATGGGTTTTGAGAAGTGTAGGTGAGATGTGGTATATTATGTCTTCCACTTTGATACTTTTTATTATTATTAATTTCTAATACTTTTTTGTTATTATTAATCTTTTTATTATATTAGTATGTTTGAAGAATTTTAAATGAGAAAAATTTCTACAACAAATTATTATGCAAATATTTGGTAAATTATAATGTAAGCTCACTAATATCCTACTATTTTTGTTTTCTTTTATACTATGTTATTTATTTTGTACCCCAATTGAAGTTTCTTTTCTTCATCTACGAAATCCCATTAAGAAATGATAATCTTATTTGATAAACAATTACATACGTGGGTGACCTTTGCATCTTTGGAATCCTATATATACAGTATCAATGTCTTTGGAATTAGATTACTAACATACGATGACATATATGATAATGACCTTTTATGCCTTGTTATTGACCCTATAATAGTCCTAAATAGGTTAGACAAGTTTTAGTATCAGATTGGATGAGTTACATATTGTACACGCCTTTAGTCGCGACGTACAAGCGACTAATGCTGCTTATACACGTGCACCGGCACTACTACAAGATAAGGTTTCATACACGTATGCTTTGGCTTCATACACTGTTTTGTTTTGCAGTGTATAACGACCGGTGAGTTTGAAAGTAATGGTCATTGTACATGTTTCTCGGACCGTGTACAAAATCCATATTCTTCCACTGTTCCAAAACCGTCTAAAAAGACCTTCATAAGCGTTTACGAAAATATTTAAGGAACCCGAGATCTTTCATATGAAAATTGAATAATTAATACATCGACATAAACAAGAATATGTAGGATATTGACATGTTGAGAGACACATAGAGAAGAGTGAGTAATCAATTTAACTTTGCATACGGACAAATGCTGAAACACCATTTAGCTATCTTTTATGCAATCCCAACAGATATTTTTAAAGCTTACAAACCATATGCGTGGATTTCGTAGCGTCTGCGAGGATTCATGTACCCACCTTCATCCAAATCACAATGTAGAAAAGCATTGTTTAGCAATTGAAAAGCATAATTTGTTGCATAAACTTTGTCTTACAAAAGTCTTCATAAATATTAAACAACTTGTACAAAAGTTCACATAAATGAACAAAAATTATGATATAAGTAACAAATAAAAGGATTACAAAGAAATATCATGATACATAAACACAATAAAAATTGATTGCAAAACAAGTGTAAGAATAAAAAAGAGTTAAAAGTTCAGTGTATAAAATACATAGAACCACAAATCAAGATAATAGTCTACGGTTTCTACCGGAGGACAAATTTCCGATAAACATTTATCATGTTTTCAGGTGCTAGAAATGAATCTATATATTCTAGCACCATATGCCAAAGTTCACAAAAAAAAACTTATTTCTTAGTATACAGAAAGATTTCATCTAAAACTTTGAAAACAAAGAAAATTCAATTATCATTGAGCATACAAACACACATAAAAAACTTATCTACTAAAAACATTGCATAGTTGCATTTGTAAAAACTAGAAAAGAGGTTCTTAACTACACAAAGAAATTTGATTAGATAGATGGTCTCTTTCCAAAAAGGCTCAACTGCATTGTTCCAAATCAAGCCGAGGAGACTACAACTGACATGTCTTGTTAAGATTTGAATTGTTTATTTTTCGAAAATGGAAGTTTATTCAAATTCAGTTACAATATCCATGCTTTTAAGTGAATTGGTAGCACCGGAGATTTTATAAGAATAATATGTGGTTTGAGGGACTTTAGGTTAATACAAATATACATCAAATAATATTTCGAGTTCTTATTAAGCTAATTGTAGAACTTAAACAACATACATAAACACGGAATAACTACATTAGAAATAAAAAGGAAGAAATTGATAACAGAATAAGGACACACAAATGTAATCAAAACATACAAAGAAAGATTGCAAGAAGCCACATCAACAACATGATAATTCCAGCAACTTGTTCAGAATATCATCATTTTCAGTTTTCATCAAGCTGGATTTATCTTGTTCTTGTTCTTGATACTTTTGGCTGCCGATGCAACAGCTTTTGCCGCACGCTCAGCCATCATAGTTGAGACATGTTTTCTGTTTGCTGGAATCACGCTTGCCTCCTTGGCTTTCAATGTAAGTCGTTCGGTCATATTTCCATGTTGCTGGTTATCGGCCATTGATCTCTCCTAGTTTAGAAAAAAAAAACTATTTCTCTATAATTGTAGTTTTGCTTTGCAATGAATTAAATCTTGGTTGTGATTGAATAATTGGAACTTATAGGTATATATATACTGCCAGGGGATTCCCTAGCTAACCTCATTTGCGTGTGTGTGTGCATGCATTGAAATATTCAGGAAGTTAGTCTTAATCTTCCAAATTTTTGTTAAGTGTGGGTGTGGGTGTGGGTGAGGTGTGTGTTATTGAGAAATACATGAAAACACTAAGCAATGGTTGAAATGGAGATGTTTCATTATGTCGATGGGTTTTGAGAAGTGTAGGTGCGATGTGGTATATTAGGTCTTCCATTTTGATACTATTTATTATTATTATTATTAATTTCTAATACTTTTTTGTTATTATTGATCTTTTTATTATATTAGTATGTTTGAAGAATTTTAAATTAGAAAATTTCTACAACTAATTTTTAAGCAAATATTTGGTAAATTATAATGTAACCTCACTAATTTCCAACTATTTTTGTTTTCTTTTATACTATGATATATTTTGTACCCCAATTGAAGTTTCTTTTCTTCATCTGATTCGGCTTAGGTTCCACCGAAAGCTCATTAAGAAATTATAATCTTATTTGATAAAGAATTACATACGTGGGTGACCTTTGCAACTTTGGAATCCTATATACATACAGTATCAATGTCTTTGGAATAAGATTACTAGCATATGATAACATATATGCTAATGACCTTTTATGCCTTGTTATTGACCCTATAATAGTCCTAAATAGGTTAGACAAGTTTTAGTATCAGATTGGATGAGTTACATATTGTACACGCCTTTAGGCGCGACATACAAGCGACTAATTCCGCTTATACACGTGCACCGGTACTACTACAAGATAAGATTTCATACACGTTTGCTTTGGTTTCATACACTATTTTGCAACCGTGTATAACGACCGTTGAGTATGAAACTAATGGTCATTGTACATGTTTCCCAGACCGTGTACAAAATCCATATTCTTCCACGGTTCAAAAACCGTCTAAAAAGACCCTCATAACCGTTTACGAAAATATTTAAGGAACCCGAGATCTTTCTTATGAAAGCAGATGTTATGATATTGTCGCTCTTGAAAACGAGTTAACATATAATTTTTTGCACGCAATAATTTAGTCATCGACATAAATAAGAATGTGTAGGATATTGACATGTTGAGAGACACATAGAGAAGAGTGAGTAATCAACTTCACTTTGCATATAGACAAATGCTGAAACAACATTTAGCTATCTTTTATTCAATCCCAAGAGAATTTTTTAATGCTTACAAACCATCTGGGAGGATTTCGTTGCGTCAGGAAGGATTCATGTACACAACTTCATCCAACAGTGTGGGTGTGGTGAGGTGTGTGTTATTGAGAAATACATGAAAACACTAAGCAATGGTTGAAATGGAGATGTTTCATTATGTGTGTGGATGGGTTTTGAGAAGTGTAGGTGAGATGTGGTATATTATGTCTTCCACTTTGATACTTTTTATTATTATTAATTTCTAATACTTTTTTGGTATTATTAATCTTTTTATTATATTAGTATGTTTGAAGAATTTTAAATGAGAAAAATTTCTACAACAAATTATTAAGCAAATATTTGGTAAATTATAATGTAAGCTCACTAATATCCTACTATTTTTGTTTTCTTTTATACTATGTTATTTATTTTGTACCCCAATTGAAGTTTCTTTTCTTCTTCTACGAAATCCCATTAAGAAATGATAATCTTATTTGATAAACAATTACATACGTGGGTGACCTTTGCAACTTTGGATTCCTATATATACAGTATCAATGTCTTTGGAATTAGATTACTAACATACGATGACATATATGATAATGACCTTTTATGCCTTGTTATTGACCCTATAATAGTCCTAAATAGGTTAGACAAGTTTTAGTATCAGATTGGATGAGTTACATATTGTACACGCCTTTAGTCGCGACGTACAAGCGACTAATGCTGCTTATACACGTGCACCGGCACTACTACAAGATAAGGTTTCATACACGTATGCTTTGGCTTCATACACTGTTTTGTTTTGCAGTGTATAACGACCGGTGAGTTTGAAAGTAATGGTCATTGTACATGTTTCACGGACCGTGTACAAAATCCATATTCTTCCACTGTTCCAAAACCGTCTAAAAAGACCTTCATAAGCGTTTACGAAAATATTTAAGGAACCCGAGATCTTTCATATGAAAATTGAATAATTAATACATCGACATAAACAAGAATGTGTAGGATATTGACATGTTGAGAGACAGATATAGAAGAGTGAGTAATCAATTTAACTTTGCATACAGACAAATGCTGAAACACCATTTAGCTATCTTTTATGCAATCCCAACAGATATTTTTAAAGCTTACAAACCATATGCGTGGATTTTGTAGCGTCTGCGAGGATTCATGTACCCACCTTCATCCAAATCACAATGTAGAAAAGCATTGTTTAGCAATTGAAAAGCATAATTTGTTGCATAAACTTTGTCTTACAAAAGTCTTCATAAATATTAAACAACTTGTACAAAAGTTCACATAAATGAACAAAAATTATGATATAAGTAACAAATAAAAGGATTACAAAGAAATATCATGATACATAAACACAATAAAAATTGATTGCAAAACAAGTGTAAGAATAAAAAAGAGTTAAAAGTTCAGTGTATAAAATACATAGAACCACAAATCAAGATAATAGTCTATGGTTTCTACCGGAGGACCAATTTCCTATAAACATTTATCATGTTTTCAGGTGCTAGAAATGAATCTATATATTCTAGCACCATATGCCAAAGTTCACAAAAAAAAAACTTATTTCTTAGTATACAAAAAGTTTTCATCTAAAACTTTGAAAACAAAGAAAATTCAATTATCATTGAACATACAAACACACTTAAAAAACTTATCTACTAAAAACATTGCATAGTTGCATTAGTTAAAACTAGAAAAGAGGTTCTTAACTACACAAAGAAATTTGATTAGATAGATGGTCTCTTTCCAAAAAGGCTCAACTGCATTGTTCCAAATCAAGCCGAGGAGACTACAACTGACATGTCTTGTTAAGATTTGAATTGTTTATTTTTCGAAAATGGAAGTTTATTCAAATTCAGTTACAATATCCATGCTTTTAAGTGAATTGGTAGCACCGGAGATTTTATAAGAATAATATGTGGTTTGAGGGACTTTAGGTTAATACAAATATACATCAAATAATATTTCGAGTTCTTATTAAGCTAATTGTAGAACTTAAACAACATACATAAACACGGAATAACTACATTAGAAATAAAAAGGAAGAAATTGATAACAGAATAAGGACACACAAATGTAATCAAAACATACAAAGAAAGATTGCAAGAAGCCACATCAACAACATGATAATTCCAGCAACTTGTTCAGAATATCATCATTTTCAGTTTTCATCAAGCTGGATTTATCTTGTTCTTGTTCTTGATACTTTTGGCTGCCAATGCAACAGCTTTTGCCGCACGCTCAGCCATCATAGTTGAGACATGTTTTCTGTTTGCTGGAATCACGCTTGCCTCCTTGGCTTTCAATGTTAGTCGTTCGGTCATATTTCCATGTTGCTGGTTATCGGCCATTGATCTCTCCTAGTTTAGAAAAAAAAACTATTTCTTTATAATTGTAGTTTTGCTTTGCAATGAATTAAATCTTGGTTGTGATTGAATAATTGGAACTTATAGGTATATATATACTGCCAGGGGATTCCCTAGCTAACCTCATTTGCGTGTGTGTGCATGCATTGAAATATTCAGGAAGTTAGTCTTAATCTTCCAAATTTTTGTTAAGTGTGGGTGTGGGTGTGGGTGAGGTGTGTGTTATTGAGAAATACATGAAAACACTAAGCAATGGTTGAAATGGAGATGTTTCATTATGTCGATGGGTTTTGAGAAGTGTAGGTGCGATGTGGTATATTAGGTCTTCCATTTTGATACTATTTATTATTATTATTATTAATTTCTAATACTTTTTTGTTATTATTGATCTTTTTATTATATTAGTATGTTTGAAGAATTTTAAATTAGAAAATTTCTACAACTAATTTTTAAGCAAATATTTGGTAAATTATAATGTAACCTCACTAATTTCCAACTATTTTTGTTTTCTTTTATACTATGTTATATTTTGTACCCCAATTGAAGTTTCTTTTCTTCATCTGATTCGGCTTAGGTTCCACCGAAAGCTCATTAAGAAATTATAATCTTATTTGATAAAGAATTACATACGTGGGTGACCTTTGCAACTTTGGAATCCTATATACATACAGTATCAATGTCTTTGGAATAAGATTACTAGCATATGATAACATATATGCTAATAACCTTTTATGCCTTGTTATTGACCCTATAATATTCCTAAATAGGTTAGACAAGTTTTAGTATGAGATTGGATGAGTTACATATTGTACACGCCTTTAGGCGCGACATACAAGCGACTCATGTCGCATATACACGTGCACCGGTACTACTACAAGATATGATTTCATACACGTTTGCTTTGGCTTCATACACTATTTTGCAACCGTGTATAACGACCGTTGAGTATGAAACTAATGGTCATTGTACATGTTTCCCAGACCGTGTACAAAATCCATATTCTTCCACGGTTCAAAAACCGTCTAAAAAGACCCTCATAACCGTTTACGAAAATATATATTTAAGGAACCGAGATCTTTAATATGAAAGCAGATGCTATGATATTGTCGCTCTTGAAAACGAGATAACATATAAATTTTTGCACGCAATAACTAAGTCATCCACGTAAATAAGAATGTGTAGGATATTGACATGTTAGAGAGACAGATAGAGAAGAGTGAGTAATCAAGTTAACTTTGCATATAGACAAATGCTGAAACAACATTTAGCTATCTTTTATGCAATCCCAAGAGAAATTTTTAAAGCTTACAAACCATCTGGGAGGTTTTCGTTGCGTCAGCAAGGATTCATGTACACAACTTCATCCAACAGTGTGGGTGTGGTGAGGTGTGTGTTATTGAGAAATACATGAAAACACTAAGCAATGGTTGAAATGGAGATGTTTCATTATGTCGATCGGGTTTGAGAAGTGTAGGTGAGATGTGGTATATCAGGTCTTCCATTTTGATACTATTTATTCTTATTCTTATTATTAATTTCTAATACTTTTTTGTTATTATGGATCTTTTTATTATATTAGTATGTTTCAAGAAATTTAAATGAGAAAATTTTTACAACTAATTTTTAAGCAAATATTTGGTTAATTATAATGTAACCTCACTAATTTCCAACTATTTTTGTTTTCTTTTATACTATGTTATATTTTGTAGCTCAATTGAAGTTTCTTTTCTTCATCTGATTCGGCTTAGGTTCCACTGAAAGCTCATTAAGAAATGATAATCGTATTTGATAAATAATTACATACGTGGGTGACCTTTGCAACTTTGGAATCCTATATACATACAGTATAAATGTCTTTGGAATAAGATTACTAGCATATGATAACATATATGCTAATAACCTTTTATGCCTTGTTATTGACCCTATAATAGTCCTAAATAGGTTAGACAAGTTTTAGTATCAGATTGGATGAGTTACATATTGTACACGCCTTTAGGTGCGACATACAAGCGACTAATTCCGCTTATACACGTGCACCGGTACTACTACAAGATAAGATTTCATACACGTTTGCTTTGGCTTCATACACTATTTTGCAACCGTGTATAACGACCGTTGAGTATGAAACTAATGGTCATTGTACATGTTTCCCAGACCATGTACAAAATCCATATTCTTCCACGGTTCAAAAACCGTCTAAAAAGACCCTCATAACCGTTTACGAAAATATTTAAGGAACCCGAGATCTTTCATATGAAAGCAGATGCTATGATATTGTCGCTCTTGAAAACGAGTTAACATATAAATTTTTGCACGCAATAATTAAGTCTTCGACATAAATAAGAATATGTAGGATATTGACATGTTGAGAGACACATAGAGAAGAGTGAGTAATCAACTTCACTTTGCATATAGACAAATGCTGAAACAACATTTAGCTATCTTTTATGCAATCCCAAGAGAAATTTTTAATGCTTACAAACCATCTGGGAGGATTTCGTTGCCTCAACAAGGATTCATGTACACAACTTCATCCAACAGTGTGGGTGTGGTGAGGTGTGTGTTATTGAGAAATACATGAAAACACTAAGCAATGGTTGAAATGGAGATGTTTCATTATGTGTGTGGATGGGTTTTGAGAAGTGTAGGTGAGATGTGGTATATTATGTCTTCCACTTTGATACTTTTTATTATTATTAATTTCTAATACTTTTTTGTTATTATTAATCTTTTTATTATATTAGTATGTTTGAAGAATTTTAAATGAGAAAAATTTCTACAACAAATTATTAAGCAAATATTTGGTAAATTATAATGTAAGCTCACTAATTTCCTACTATTTTTGTTTTCTTTTATACTAAGTTATTTATTTTGTACCCCAATTGAAGTTTCTTTTCTTCATCTACGAAATCCCATTAAGAAATGATAATCTTATTTGATAAACAATTACATACGTGGGTGACCTTTGCAACTTTGGAATCCTATATATACATACAGTATCAATGTCTTTGGAATTAGATTACTAACATACGATGACATATATGATAATGATCTTTTATGCCTTGTTATTGACCCTATAATAGTCCTAAATAGGTTAGACAAGTTTTAGTATCAGATTGGATGAGTTACATATTGTACACGCCTTTGACTAATGCTGCTTATACACGTGCACCGGCACTACTACAAGATAAGGTTTCATACACGTATGCTTTGGCTTCATACACTGTTTTGTTTTGCAGTGTATAACGACCGGTGAGTTTGAAAGTAATGGTCATTGTACATGTTTCTCGGACCGTGTACAAAATCCATATTCTTCCACTGTTCCAAAACCGTCTAAAAAGACCTTCATAAGCGTTTACGAAAATATTTAAGGAACCCGAGATCTTTCATATGAAAATTGAATAAATAATACATCGACATAAACAAGAATGTGTAGGATATTGACATGTTGAGAGACAGATAGAGAAGAGTGAGTAATCAATTTAACTTTGCATACAGACAAATGCTGAAACACCATTGTTAGATCAATTTTAGTTGTAACCTTTGTATTTATTTTACTTTGAGGGTATATAAACCCTTGTCTTAGTTGTTTTTAAAAAAGACAGATTACTTTTGCATATCTTGAATATATACTACTTTTGGCTCCACATTCATTTTCTCTCTCTAGCTTTCTCTCTCTAGAATCTTATGATCTTAAGTTTACAATTGGTATCAGAGCAGGTTAGATTTTGAGAGATTTGAGAGTAGAGTACTAAATTTCGTGTTATTCAGTTCAATCAATTTTCTAATTCGTCAGAAATTTTTTTTTTCAAGAAAATAGTTTTCTGGAAATTTTTTCTAGATCTATGTTGATTTTCTGAACGATTTTCAGTGAATTTGGATTCAATTGCTTCGGAATTCAGTGTAGAACATGTTTTGTTCTTGATTCGTGCAAAGATTTGATCATTTTGTAATCGAATTTGTCAATTTTGAATATTCCAGAAAAGTTCTCGAGTTTTTCTGTTCTTCGCGAATTCTTGCTGTTTTTTGGTGTTTGATCTATTTTTTGGATTAGTTTTGGATAATGAACCTGTTTCTAAGTGAATTCCGTGAGAGTGTTTTGAGAAATTTTGGACTTGTGTGATTTTCTTCGTTCGTAAACTGGACAGAATTGATTTTCGGTTCATTCATAAGAGTTTTCGGGTTATTCATCAGGTTTTCGGTTCTTTCTTCAAGTTTTTCGGTTCATTCATCTGGATTTTGTTCTTTTCGGATAAGGTTTTCGGCTAAGGTTTTCGGCTAAGGGTTTTCGTTCTTTTCAGTATCATCTTCAACCAAGAAGCTAAGTTTTCGGTCTCTTATATAACCGAAAAGTTTGGTTTTCGGTTTCCTCAACAACCGAAAAGCGTGTTTTTCGGTTCTTATTTTCTTCAACCGAAAAGCTCTCTGCTACTATTCAGCATGTCTCTTCAATCTCAAGTCTATAAGAATGAGTTGATGATGTCTCTCGGGACAGATACACGTCCCCCTGTGCTTATTAATGAGAATGAGTATTCTCAATGGAGAGATCGATTTATTAATTTTCTTGAGAGACAACAAAATGGGGATTACATGGTTCATGCTTTAACCAATCCTCCTTTTTGAGAGACCTGTCAAGATTATTCCAGCCACTGCTAATACTGAACAATCCACAATACTAAAGCCAGTTGATGAGTACAATGAAGAAGAATCTTTAAAGTATAACGGAGAAAGAATTGCTAAGTCTAATCTCATTCTTGCCTTGCCAAATCACATATATAATCGTGTAGATTGTTACAAGAACAATCTAAAGCTTATGTGGACTCATTTGGAGAAAATCATGCTTGGCTCAGTGGTGGCTACTCAACTTCGAAAAACGAGATACATGAACAGTTTTGAGGAGTTCAAAGCAAAGAGTGGGGAGGATTTGAAGACTGTCTTTGATAGATTATGTGCTGTGATAAATGATTTATACAAGATTAGTGTGGAAAAGTCCCCGTTGGAAACAAACTTAAAGTTTCTGAACGCTCTTCAACCTGAATGGACAAAGGCATGTCATAGACTTCGTATTGATTCAAAGATTTCAATCATGCCAATTCAAGAAATGTTTGAAATTCTCCTGAATGAAGAAAATCTGATTGTGGCAAAGAAAGAAAAGCAAGAAAAGAAGAATAAAGGAAAAGATGTAGATCCTATTGCTCTAATGACTGCAAAATTTACTGAGCAAGCTTTTGAGAATACTTATGATGGGAATATTGATGATGAAGGAGAAGCTCTTCAAAAAGCAATAATCTTACTTTCTCAGCAATTTGCACGAAAGTTTCCTAACCGGTCTAGCTCCAACAACAATCTTCGACTTTCATCTGGGTCAAGGAAGGTGGATTTTTCTGGGTCAAAGACTATCTATCCAAAGCCTGATCATCCAAAGCTTGTGGAAGAAAAGAGGGATGAGAAGAAACCTCTCACATGCTACAACTGTGGTAAAGTAGGTCATTACTCTAAAGAATGCCGAACAAAGGTGGTTCGTGATTCTACCTACTATCAAAAGAAGGCTGATATGTTGAAAAAGAAGGAAAATGGAGTTGTTCTCTTAGCTGAGGAAGAATCATTTATTGATTTCTCTGATAATGAAGAAGAAAAAGAGGAAACTGCAGCAATGTGCTTTATCGGTGATGATCAAACTGATGATGAAGATGATGATTCAACTGATGAGTCTGAGGTATATTCTGACTTAGAAATTAAATTCATTAACTCTCAGTTTGATATTATCATTTCTGCCTTGCAAAATTTTCGAAAAATGCTTAAATCTGAAAAGGAAGTGAATCAAGAAAAGTCTTATAAAATTGAAAAATTACAAATTTCTTTGGAAGATCAAAAATTGATTCTAAATGATACCAAAGAAAATTTGCAAAATAAAATAAATGAGTTGGAAAGTTCAAACAAGACTTATCTTGATTCATTGACTAGCTTGACCAATTCTAAAAATGAGCTTTCAAATAACATTGTTGATTTAGAAGAAAAATTATATATGAGAGCTCAATCTGAACAAACAATTAATATGAATAAACCTCGTAGTTATGAGTCCATTAAAGAAAAGTGGGGGCTTGGATATGAAAGTCCTAAATATTTAAATTTAGCCATTAACAAATCTCCTACTATATATCACTTTGAATATTTGAGACTTGCTCGTTATGCTCCCCAATTTATAATAGATTGGATGAATGAACAGCAAATCTTAGATAATGAGGCTAAGAGAAGAACGGAAAACACTAGAATGGAACTCCCATTTGTTTATTCGCGTGAAAATGCAAAATATTTTTCTGATCCTCAAAAGAAAAGGAAATCTGGGATATTTTTAAATACAAAATCTTCTAACAAAACAACTTTACCAAACGACTATTTTGATTCTTATATTGTAAACAAAAATGAGGATAGTGTTTCTAAAACATCTTATAATACTAAGAAATACGTTCCTCCTTTGATTTTAGAATCTAAAATTGTTGAGTTGGAAGATAAGATAGATGATGATTTTATTCAAAACAGTTTGGAAAAAGATATCATTTTTACTGTTTTTAAATCGAGTTTTAAAAAGAATGTTATTTCTGAAAAACAAGTTTCTGGATTTTCTGAAGTTTCAGTTGAAAATAAAATGGGATTTTCATCAAGTGTTGGTTCTCGGTCCAAGTTGGAAACGAAAACTGGACTTTCTCGGTCTCAGTTAGAAACGAAAACATCAGTTTTCGGTTCATCCTTGGAACGAAAACCAGATTCTTACTCTTATCATTGTGATAATTTTACGACTTATGATACTGAAGGTGAATCATATAAGTTGTCTGATCAAATGGATGATTCTTTGATTTTCAATGATTTTTATTTTTCAAATAAAAGAAAAAGAAGACGGTCAAGAAAGTCTAAGAAGAAGGATAAGGATGAGTCTGATAAATCTGATTCTGATTCTTCTTTTTCAGATCGGCCTTTGAGAAAGGATATCAAGATGGAATGGCGAGTGAAGAATAGAAAAATAGATGATATACATGTATTAGATAAACGTGATGATACTTGTAATAAAAACACATTTGCTAGTTTGAATAATGTTCAAAAATATTCTCGTGAGCAAATGTTGATTCTTCAACATGATATCTCATGTTTGTCTTCTCCATGTGATCTATCTTCTATTGCTTTACACATTTCATCTAAATGTACTAACTCTTATTTGTTTCACTATGCAAAATCTTTTGTGAAAAGTACATATTTCTTTAACAAACTCATGGAATGTTCTAATCAAAAGGGACCCATTCTGAAGTGGGTTCTTAAATCTTTGTGAGTTTTCTTTTCTACATGAATGCAGCCTAGTCATCTCTGGTATATGGACTCTGGATGTTCAAAACATATGACTGGCAATAAATCTTTATTGTCAAATTTTAAAGAACAGTCTGGAGGTCGTGTGAGATTCGGAAACAGAGACACTTCTCCTATTCTTGGCTATGGCGATCTTGTACAAGGCAACATAACGATTAAAAGAGTTAGCTATGTTGAAGGCCTCGACTTCAATCTCTTTAGTATTGGGCAATTCTGTGATAAGAATTTGGGAGTCAATTTTAAATCAAAGAGAGTTACAGTCAAAGATGACAGTGGTAAGGAACTTCTCATTGGTAGAAGACGGTCAAATCTTTACACTATTGACCTCTCAACAGCCAAGTTCCCTTCAAAGACTTGTCTTCTTTCAAAGGCTTCAGTTCAAGAAAGCTGGTTGTGGCATAGACGGCTAGCTCATCTCAATTTCAAGTACATTGATCGTCTTGCTAAAAACGACTCAGTTCGTGGTCTTCCGACTCTTCGATTTCTAACAGACAAACTTTGCCGAGATTGTGAGAAAGGCAAAATGAAGAAAGTTGCACACAAGCCAAAGCCTGATTTTTGCACAAAGGATATTCTAGAAATCCTTCATGTAGACTTGGTCGTTGTTGATGATTATTCAAGATACACTTGGGTTCGTTTTCTGAAATCCAAAGACGAAACCCCGGAGATACTTATCACTCTCATCAAGACTACTCAGACTAACAAGCAAAAGCCAGTCAAGATTGTCCGATCAGACAATGGTACAGAATTCAAGAACAACATTTTACAAGCTTTTTATAATGAACATGGTATCCAACAACAGTTTTCTGCCGCACGTACACCACAACAGAACGGATTTGTTGAACGCCACAATCGTACGCTTGTAGAAGCTGCTCGCTCCATGCTTGCTTACTGTGAACTTCCTATCTCTCTTTGGGCCGAGGCTATCTCTACTGCTTGTTATACTCAGAACCGTTCGATTCTTCATCGCAGATTCAATAAGACTCCATACGAATTGATGAATGGAATCAAGCCCAATATCAAATACTTCAAAGCGTTTGGGTCAAAATGTTATGTTCTGAACGATCGAGATAACCTCAACAAGTTTGCACCAAAGGCTGATGAAGCAATCTTTCTTGGTTATTCAATTTCTTCAGTTTCTTATCGAGTATATCTCACTTCTTCACGCAAAGTCATCGAGAGTGTCAATGTCAGATTTGATGAAGCTGCTGGTTTGGCTTCTGACCAGCCTGGATCAGAACCCGGTGTTATTAAGAATGCTTCTGATCAACCAAGATCAGAACCAGTGAAGATTTCTGATAATCAAGATTTTTCATCTAATACTTCATCTATAATTCTTACTGATCTTGATTTATTATTTGAAAATTTTTATGATGATGCACCTAAAACTAATTCTTCTAATGGTTCTACTGCTGTATTACAGGAACCTGGCATTGCTTCTACAAGTTCTTCCGCTGCTACACAAAATTCTGATGATGCAATTCCAGATGTTCCTGTGACTGAACTTCCTACATCAGCAGTTGAAACTACATCTCAACTGGAACCATCCATTGTTATAGAGCTGAATTTTTCTCCACGAGTTCAATATGAAGATGCTCCAGCTATTTCTGATGACTCTCAAACAACATTTCCAGATGTTACTCTATCTGAATCAGTTGAAGTAGTCCCTCCTCCAACAATTAATACTACACAGATTATCTCTTCTGATTCAGAACCTCTCATAATTTCATCTCATGATATTCAAAGTGTTCAAGATGAAATAATTCCTCTACCTCATACGACAAAATGGACAAAGGCGCATCCTCTTCATCAAATCATTGGTGATCCTGCTTCTTCGATATCAACTAGGTCAAAAGTTGCTTCTTCAAATGAATGTTTGTTCACTTGTTTTCTAAGCAAGCTTGAACCTACAAAAGTTTCTGAAGCATTGGCCGACCCAGACTGGATCATTGCAATGCAAGAAGAACTGAATCAGTTCAAGGCATTAAAGGTATGGCGTCTTGTTCCAAAACCACGAGGAAAGAGCATTATCGGAACAAAGTGGATCTTTAAAAACAAGAGAGATTCAGAGGGTATTGTTGTCAGAAACAAAGCAAGACTTGTTGCAAAAGGCTATCGTCAACAAGAAGGGATAGACTATGATGAGACATTTGCTCCCGTTGCACGTCTTGAAGCTATTTGAATGTTTCTTGCTTTTGCTGCTTATCAGAACTTTAAAGTTTATCAGATGGATGTAAAGACAGCGTTTCTTAACGGTCGTCTAAAAGAAGAGGTCTATGTCTCTCAACCGGAAGGCTTTTTGGACAAAGATCATCTAGATCATGTTTACATCCTCGACAAAGCATTGTATGGCTTGAAACAAGCTCCAAGAGCGTGGTATGATGAATTGTCTGCATTTCTGCTAAGCTCAGGTTTCACAAAAGGTTTAATCGATACTACTCTGTTTGTTTTTAGAAAAGATTCTGACATTTGCTTAGTTCAAATTTATGTTGATGACATTATTTTCGGCGCTACCAATCCTTCACTTTGTACTTGGTTTTCCGATCTCATGACTTCTAGATTTCAGATGAGTATGATGGGAGAGATTAAATTCTTTCTCGGACTCAATGTTCAGCAACTTTCAGATGGGATTTTTATCAATCAAGCCAAATATGTCTTTGACATTCTGAAGAAGTTCAATATGGATAAATCTACAAGCATTGGAACTCCAATGGCTCATGGTGCAAAGATAGGCTTGGACCCAGATGGAAAAATTGTTGACATCAAGACTTACAGAGCCATGATAGGATCTCTAATGTATTTAACTGCCAGTAGACCGGACATCATGTTTTCAACATGCTTACTTGCACGATTTCAGGTGAATCCAAAGGAATCTCATCTGTTAGCTGTAAAACGGATCTTACGTTACATCAAAGGAACACCATATCTAGGTTTGTGGTATCCTAAATCTTCTGATTATTCATTAACAGCTTTTTCAGATGCAGATTACGGAGGAAATCAGCTTGATCGCAAAAGCACTTCCGGGCATATCCAGTTTTTGGGAGATCGTTTGATTAGCTGGTCATCAAAGAAACAGAACTGTGTGTCAATCAGTACTGCTGAAGCAGAATATGTGGCCGCTGCAAGCTGCTGTGCTCAAGTGTTATGGATGAAAACACAGCTGCGGGACTACGGGATGAATTACAACAAGATTCCAATCTATTGTGATAGCAAATCTGCCATTGCTATTTCTGTAAACCCGGTTCAGCACACTAAAACAAAGCATATTGATATGAGATATCACTTTATAAAGCATCACGTCGAAGAAGGTACGATTGAACTCTATTTTGTACCTACTGAGTATCAATTAGCTGATATCTTTACTAAAGCATTGGATGAAAAACGATTTAATTTTCTTCTGACGAAAATTGGAATGCTTAATTTAAAGATTCAAAATGATTAACAAATATTGTTTAACAGAATAGAATTTTTATAAATTTTCTATCTTTTGATTGCTTGTGCATGCCTAGGAAATATTTACAAGTTTATTGTTTATAAATAAGTGTTATTTGTTCAAATTTCAAAATTTTTGATCTCGAATGGTCCACTTCATGAAAATTTTGATATGTGTTTTAAGATATGTAGGTCAATATATAATAGTCATCAAGGCTTTGAAATCCTATTTACAAATTTTATGGATCATTATGGAGATATAGGCTAAACTAATTAGTTAGTTGATACTAGTGATTGAGATGATAAAATCATTCATATTTCATAATACATAAATCATTTAGTTTGATAGTTCATATCTGTGACCTTTCTGGTTTGGAAGAGTAAGATCCGCGGGTTGCTTGACAGCTGACCCCCTAAGGCTACGGTTTGGGAGCGGTCGATCAGAAATTCTGATATAAAACCAGTTAGAAAGTCATGTTCTACTGATATGAATGGGCTTACGGAATATCGATATAGCCTTTCTGATCTGGGTAAGTAAGTTCTGTGGGGTGCTTGTCACCTAGTCCCCTAAGGCTATGGTCTGGGAGCGGCTCATCAGAAAACCTGATATAGGATCAGATAGAAAGTTATGTTTACGATGTTTTCCAGGCTTACTAAACTCTCTGGTTAAAAAGATGCCATAGTGCACAAATGCAAAAGATGCTATAAGAGCACACTCATTTGAAGATGCCAATGTGCACACTGTACAAAAAGATGCCAATGAGCACAACATCTCATGATACTTGGTAAAACTGCTAAGATGTGATAAACGTGCTTTTACTCTTATATAGTGAAATACATTTTTCTTAAGACTGGTCATTTTTTCTCATGTTTGTCCACCTATTAGAAGGATGAAAATCTTTGTTTTTCGAACTTATATAAACTCTTTATGCAATAATACATGTATATAGTTCCAAAAGCATGCATAGGATTTCATTAGATGGTTTATTTTATGAAAATTTTATTAGGTCAAATTTTATTTGTCAATTAATTTTTATTCTTTAAAATACTCAGTAATTACAAAATCTTGTTCAATTTTATTTTCTAAAAATGTTGATGTAATATGAAATGATTTTCTTTTTTCAATATTTAATTTTTTTTTTGTGTGCTTTTCTTAAAAACCCGGTTTTTTAATTTCTTTTCAAATATCACTTTTCCCAAGGTCACTGTTCATCTTCTTCTTTTTCAAAGTTACTATTCATCTTCTTCATTTTCACGATCACTATTCATTGAAAACTCGGTTCCAGTTCTTTTTTCAATTTTCAGTTGTTTTCGAAACATTTTGAATACATTTGTGTGTTTCGTGGTTCGCCGATTCTTCTAGAACATTTGTGGTTCGCCGATTCAACTTCGGTGGTGGTGAAGTTCAGGGGGAGTCTTCGAATCGTTTTGTTCTTCTAAAGTTTAAGTCGATTATTGTCTTTTGATTTAACGAATTTCAGCATTAAAGGTATGTTTTTCTTCTCTTATGCTTCGATTGAAAGGTTTTATGTATGCATTTTTGTAGGGGGAGCAAAAGGAAGTTCTTTCGATTATAATCTGGAATAAGAATTTCACTTCTCGGTTCACTCATAACCGAGAACTTCACTTCTCGGTTTACTCATAACCGAGAATTTCACTTCTCGGTTCACTCTTAACCGAGAACTTCACTTCTCGGTTCACTCATAACCGAGAACTTCACTTCTCGGTTCTTTCATCAACCGATAACTTCATTTCTCGGTTCCTTCCGTTCAACCGAGTACTTCAACTTTGGTTCACTATATATTTTTGCCATCTTTTCTTCTCGGTTCAATTCATACCCGAGAAATTCATTTCTCGGTCTATGTTATAACCGAGAACCTCTCTTCTCGGTTCTTGGTGCAACCGAGAACCTTGCTTTTCGGTTCTTGTTTCAACCGAATTTTACGCTTTTCGGTTTGTTCTACATATTCAACATCTGGGTTTCTAATTTCACTGTTCAACGAAGAGACTGCAAAGACTATACCTTCACAGAAGCAGATTTTAATGAAGTTCATGTGGATGATATTGAGTTTTTATTCAATTTCTTCAGCTCTCTCAATGAACGATCAGATGATATGAATAGAGCCTTCAACACTGTCAGAAGACATATTATCAGAACAATTCGCTTTTATAGCTTATTTGATTTTCAGTTGGGTGTCGAAAATCATCAACCTACGGTCAACTTGCACAAGCCAAAACAGAAGCTCGACAACATTAAAAGTTTCTTATTATATACTGTTGTTGATGAACCGTATGGTGTGGTGTACAGAAACCTGAAGGGTCATCATTGTTTTATGAGATTTGAAGAAGTATGCAAGTATTCTGATGGAACTTTGAAGCTTATCAAGATGCATCTAATTCAGAAGTTGAATTATGAAAAGCAGAATGTGGCAAACAGACAGAGATTCAGTTTTTATCCACAAAAGGAAGGAAACAAAGAGTTACTGAGATTGGAGAAGGCAATTGATGTAATTTAAGACAGAATCAACTTTCGAAATGCTTTACGTCGCCTTGAAGCTCAAGTGGATATCAGAAGATTTTCTTGATTTTAGAGCTCGGTGCCAAAGGTTACAAAGAGGGAGATTGTTAGATCAATTTTAGTTGTAACCTTTGTATTTATTTTACTTTGAGGGTATATAAACCCTTGTCTTAGTTGTTTTTAAAAAAGACAGATTACTTTTGCATATCTTGAATATATACTACTTTTGGCTCCACATTCATTTTCTCTCTCTAGCTTTCTCTCTCTAGAATCTTATGATCTTAAGTTTACAACCATTTAGCTATCTTTTATGAAATCCCAACAGATATTTTTAAAACTTACAAACCATCTGCGTGGATTTCGTAGCGTTTGCGAGGATTCATGTACCCACCTTCATCCAAATCACAATGTAGAAAAGCATTGTTTAGCAATTGAAAAGCATAATTTGTTGCATAAACTTTGTCTTACAAAAGTCTTCATAAATATTAAACAACTTGTACAAAAGTTCACATAAATGAACAAAAATTATGATATAAGTAACAAATAAAAGGATTACAAAGAAATATCATGATACATAAACACAATAAAAATTGATTGCAAAACAAGTGTAAGAATAAAAAAGAGTTAAAAGTTCAGTGTATAAAATACATAGAACCACAAATCAAGATAATAGTCTACGGTTTCTACCGGAGGACAAATTTCCGATAAACATTTATCATGTTTTCAGGTGCTAGAAATGAATCTATATATTCTAGCACCATATGCCAAAGTTCACAAAAAAAAAAAAAACTTATTTCTTAGTATACAAAAAGTTTTCATCTAAAACTTTGAAAACAAAGAAAATTCAATTATCATTGACCATACAAACACACATAAAAAACTTATCTACTAAAAACATTGCATAGTTGCATTTGTTAAAACTAGAAAAGAGGTTCTTAACTACACAAAGAAATTTGATTAGATAGATGGTCTCTTTCCAAAAAGACTCAACTGCATTGTTCCAAATCAAGCCGAGGAGACTACAACTGACATGTCTTGTTAAGATTTGAATAGTTTATTTTTCGAAAATGGAAGTTTATTCAAATTCAGTTACAATATCCATGCTATTAAGTGAATTGGTAGCACCGGAGATTTTATAAGAATAATATGTGGTTTGAGGGACTTTAGGTTAATACAAATATACATCAAATAATATTTCGAGTTCTTATTAAGCTAATTGTAGAACTTAAACAACATATAAACACGGAATAACTACATTAGAAATAAAAAGGAAGAAATTGATAACAGAATAAGGACACACAAATGTAATCAAAACATACAAAGAAAGATTGCAAGAAGCCACATCAACAACATGATAATTCCAGCAACTTGTTCAGAATATCATCATTTTCAGTTTTCATCAAGCTGGATTTATCTTGTTCTTGTTCTTGATACTTTTGGCTGCCGATGCAACAGCTTTTGCCGCACGCTCAGCCATCATAGTTGAGACATGTTTTCTGTTTGCTGGAATCACGCTTGCCTCCTTGGCTTTCAATGTTAGTCGTTCGGTCATATTTCCATGTTGCTGGTTATCGGCCATTGATCTCTCCTAGTTTAGAAAAAAAAAACTATTTCTCTATAATTGTAGTTTTGCTTTGCAATGAATTAAATCTTGGTTGTGATTGAATAATTGGAACTTATAGGTATATATATACTGCCAGGGGATTCCCTAGCTAACCTCATTTGCGTGTGTGTGTGCATGCATTGAAATATTCAGGAAGTTAGTCTTAATCTTCCAAATTTTTGTTAAGTGTGGGTGTGGGTGTGGGTGAGGTGTGTGTTATTGAGAAATACATGAAAACACTAAGCAATGGTTGAAATGGAGATGTTTCATTATGTCGATGGGTTTTGAGAAGTGTAGGTGCGATGTGGTATATTAGGTCTTCCATTTTGATACTATTTATTATTATTATTATTAATTTCTAATACTTTTTTGTTATTATTGATCTTTTTATTATATTAGTATGTTTGAAGAATTTTAAATTAGAAAATTTCTACAACTAATTTTTAAGCAAATATTTGGTAAATTATAATGTAACCTCACTAATTTCCAACTATTTTTGTTTTCTTTTATACTATGCTATATTTTGTACCCCAATTGAAGTTTCTTTTCTTCATCTGATTCGGCTTAGGTTCCACCGAAAGCTCATTAAGAAATTATAATCTTATTTGATAAAGAATTACATACGTGGGTGACCTTTGCAACTTTGGAATCCTATATACATACAGTATCAATGTCTTTGGAATAAGATTACTAGCATATGATAACATATATGCTAATGACCTTTTATGCCTTGTTATTGACCCTATAATAGTCCTAAATAGGTTAGACAAGTTTTAGTATCAGATTGGATGAGTTACATATTGTACACGCCTTTAGGCGCGACATACAAGCGACTAATTCCGCTTATACACGTGCACCGGTACTACTACAAGATAAGATTTCATACACGTTTGCTTTGGCTTCATACACTATTTTGCAACCGTGTATAACGACCGTTGAGTATGAAACTAATGGTCATTGTACATGTTTCCCAGACCGTGTACAAAATCCATATTCTTCCACGGTTCAAAAACCGTCTAAAAAGACCCTCATAACCGTTTACGAAAATATTTAAGGAACCCGAGATCTTTCATATGAAAGCAGATGTTATGATATTGTCGCTCTTGAAAACGAGTTAACATATAATTTTTTGCACGCAATAATTAAGTCATCGACATAAATAAGAATGTGTAGGATATTGACATGTTGAGAGACACATAGAGAAGAGTGAGTAATCAACTTCACTTTGCATATAGACAAATGCTGAAACAACATTTAGCTATCTTTTATTCAATCCCAAGAGAATTTTTTAATGCTTACAAACCATCTGGGAGGATTTCGTTGCGTCAGCAAGGATTCATGTACACAACTTCATCCAACAGTGTGGGTGTGGTGAGGTGTGTGTTATTGAGAAATACATGAAAACACTAAGCAATGGTTGAAATGGAGATGTTTCATTATGTGTGTGGATGGGTTTTGAGAAGTGTAGGTGAGATGTGGTATATTATGTCTTCCACTTTGATACTTTTTATTATTATTAATTTCTAATACTTTTTTGTTATTATTAATCTTTTTATTATATTAGTATGTTTGAAGAATTTTAAATGAGAAAAATTTCTACAACAAATTATTAAGCAAATATTTGGTAAATTATAATGTAAGCTCACTAATATCCTACTATTTTTGTTTTCTTTTATACTATGTTATTTATTTTGTACCCCAATTGAAGTTTCTTTTCTTCGTCTACGAAATCCCATTAAGAAATGATAATCTTATTTGATAAACAATTACATACGTGGGTGACCTTTGCAACTTTGGATTCCTATATATACAGTATCAATGTCTTTGGAATTAGATTACTAACATACGATGACATATATGATAATGACCTTTTATGCCTTGTTATTGACCCTATAATAGTCCTAAATAGGTTAGACAAGTTTTAGTATCAGATTGGATGAGTTACATATTGTACACACCTTTAGTCGCGACGTACAAGCGACTAATGCTGCTTATACACGTGCACCGGCACTACTACAAGATAAGGTTTCATACACGTATGCTTTGGCTTCATACACTGTTTTGTTTTGCAGTGTATAACGACCGGTGAGTTTGAAAGTAATGGTCATTGTACATGTTTCTCGGACCGTGTACAAAATCCATATTCTTCCACTGTTCCAAAACCGTCTAAAAAGACCTTCATAAGCGTTTACGAAAATATTTAAGGAACCCGAGATCTTTCATATGAAAATTGAATAATTAATACATCGACATAAACAAGAATGTGTAGGATATTGACATGTTGAGAGACAGATAGAGAAGAGTGAGTAATCAATTTAACTTTGCATACAGACAAATGCTGAAACACCATTTAGCTATCTTTTATGCAATCCCAACATATATTTTTAAAGCTTACAAACCATATGCGTGGATTTCGTAGCGTCTGCGAGGATTCATGTACCCACCTTCATCCAAATCACAATGTAGAAAAGCATTGTTTAGCAATTGAAAAGCATAATTTGTTGCATAAACTTTGTCTTACAAAAGTCTTCATAAATATTAAACAACTTGTACAAAAGTTCACATAAATGAACAAAAATTATGATATAAGTAACAAATAAAAGGATTACAAAGAAATATCATGATACATAAACACAATAAAAATTGATTGCAAAACAAGTGTAAGAATAAAAAAGAGTTAAAAGTTCAGTGTATAAAATACATAGAACCACAAATCAAGATAATAGTCTACGGTTTCTACCGGAGGACAAATTTCCGATAAACATTTATCATGTTTTCAGGTGCTAGAAATGAATCTATATATTCTAGCACCATATGCCAAAGTTCACAAAAAAAAAAAAAAAACTTATTTCTTAGTATACAAAAAGTTTTCATCTAAAACTTTGAAAACAAAGAAAATTCAATTATCATTGAGCATACAAACACACATAAAAAACTTATCTACTAAAAACATTGCATAGTTGCATTTGTTAAAACTAGAAAAGAGGTTCTTAACTACACAAAGAAATTTGATTAGATAGATGGTCTCTTTCCAAAAAGGCTCAACTGCATTGTTCCAAATCAAGCCGAGGAGACTACAACTGACATGTCTTGTTAAGATTTGAATTGTTTATTTTTCGAAAATGGAAGTTTATTCAAATTCAGTTACAATATCCATGCTTTTAAGTGAATTGGTAGCACCGGAGATTTTATAAGAATAATATGTGGTTTGAGGGACTTTAGGTTAATACAAATATACATCAAATAATATTTCGAGTTCTTATTAAGCTAATTGTAGAACTTAAACAACATACATAAACACGGAATAACTACATTAGAAATAAAAAGGAAGAAATTGATAACAGAATAAGGACACACAAATGTAATCAAAACATACAAAGAAAGATTGCAAGAAGCCACATCAACAACATGATAATTCCAGCAACTTGTTCAGAATATCATCATTTTCAGTTTTCATCAAGCTGGATTTATCTTGTTCTTGTTCTTGATACTTTTGGCTGCCGATGCAACAGCTTTTGCCGCACGCTCAGCCATCATAGTTGAGACATGTTTTCTGTTTGCTGGAATCACGCTTGCCTCCTTGGCTTTCAATGTTAGTCGTTCGGTCATATTTCCATGTTGCTGGTTATCGGCCATTGATCTCTCCTAGTTTAGAAAAAAAAACTATTTCTTTATAATTGTAGTTTTGCTTTGCAATGAATTAAATCTTGGTTGTGATTGAATAATTGGAACTTATAGGTATATATATACTGCCAGGGGATTCCCTAGCTAACCTCATTTGCGTGTGTGTGCATGCATTGAAATATTCAGGAAGTTAGTCTTAATCTTCCAAATTTTTGTTAAGTGTGGGTGTGGGTGTGGGTGAGGTGTGTGTTATTGAGAAATACATGAAAACACTAAGCAATGGTTGAAATGGAGATGTTTCATTATGTCGATGGGTTTTGAGAAGTGTAGGTGCGATGTGGTATATTAGGTCTTCCATTTTGATACTATTCATTATTATTATTATTAATTTCTAATACTTTTTTGTTATTATTGATCTTTTTATTATATTAGTATGTTTGAAGAATTTTAAATTAGAAAATTTCTACAACTAATTTTTAACAAATATTTGGTAAATTATAATGTAACCTCACTAATTTCCAACTATTTTTGTTTTCTTTTATACTATGCTCTATTTTGTACCCCAATTGAAGTTTCTTTTCTTCATCTTATTCGGCTTAGGTTCCACCGAAAGCTCATTAAGAAATTATAATCTTATTTGATAAAGAATTACATACGTGGGTGACCTTTGCAACATTGGAATCCTATATACATACAGTATCAATGTCTTTGGAATAAGATTACTAGCATATGATAACATATATGCTAATGACCTTTTATGCCTTGTTATTGTCCCTATAATAGTCCTAAATAGGTTAGACAAGTTTTAGTATCAGATTGGATGAGTTACATATTGTACACGCCTTTAGGCGCGACATACAAGCGACTAATTCCGCTTATACACGTGCACCGGTACTACAACAAGATAAGATTTCATACACGTTTGCTTTGGCTTCATACACTATTTTGCAACCGTGTATAACACGACCGTTGAGTATGAAACTAATGGTCATTAGACATGTTTCCCAGACCGTGTACAAAATCCATATTCTTCCACGGTTCAAAAACCGTTTAAAAAGAACCTCATAACCGTTTACGAAAATATTTAAGGAACCCGAGATCTTTCATATGAAAGCAGATGTTATGATATTGTCGCTCTTGAAAACGAGTTACATATAAATTTTTGCACGCAATAATTAAGTCATCGACATAAATAAGAATGTGTAGGATATTGACATGTCGAGAGACACATAGAGAAGAGTGAGTAATCAACTTCACTTTGCATATAGACAAATGCTGAAACAACATTTAGCTATCTTTTATGCAATCCCAAGAGAATTTTTTAATGCTTACAAACCATCTGGGAGGATTTCGTTGCGTCAGCAAGGATTAATGTACACAACTTCATCCAACAGTGTGGGTGTGGTGAGGTGTGTGTTATTGAGAAATACATGAAAACACTAAGCAATGGTTGAAATGGAGATGTTTCATTATGTGTGTGGATGGGTTTTGAGAAGTGTAGGTGAGATGTGGTATATTATGTCTTCCACTTTGATACTTTTTATTATTATTAATTTCTAATACTTTTATGTTATTATTAATCTTTTTATTATATTAGTATGTTTGAAGAATTTTAAATGAGAAAAATTTCTACAGCAAATTGTTAAGCAAATATTTGGTAAATTATAATGTAAGCTCACTAATATCCTACTATTTTTGTTTTCTTTTATACTATGTTATTTATTTTGTACCCCAATTGAAGTTTCTTTTCTTCATCTACGAAATCCCATTAAGAAATGATAATCTTATTTGATAAACAATTACATACGTGGGTGACCTTTGCAACTTTGGAATCCTATATATACATACAGTATCAATGTCTTTGGAATTAGATTACTAACATACGATGACATATATGATAATGACCTTTTACGCCTTGTTATTGACCCAATAATAGTCCTAAATAGGTTAGACAAGTTTTAGTATCAGATTGGATGAGTTACATATTGTACACGCCTTTAGTCGCGACGTACAAGCGACTAATGCTGCTTATACACGTGCACCGGCACTACTACAAGATAAGGTTTCATACACGTATGCTTTGGCTTCATACACTGTTTTGTTTTGCAGTGTATAACGACCGGTGAGTTTGAAAGTAATGGTCATTGTACATGTTTCTCGGACCGTGTACAAAATCCATATTCTTCCACTGTTCCAAAACCGTCTAAAAAGACCTTCATAAGCGTTTACGAAAATATTTAAGGAACCCGAGATCTTTCATATGAAAATTGAATAATTAATACATCGACATAAACAAGAATGTGTAGGATATTGACATGTTGAGAGACAGATAGAGAAGAGTGAGTAATCAATTTAACTTTGCATACAGACAAATGCTGAAACACCATTTAGCTATCTTTTATGCAATCCCAACAGATATTTTTAAAGCTTACAAACCATATGCGTGGATTTCGTAGCGTCTGCGAGGATTCATGTACCCACCTTCATCCAAATCACAATGTAGAAAAGCATTGTTTAGCAATTGAAAAGCATAATTTGTTGCATAAACTTTGTCTTACAAAAGTCTTCATAAATATTAAACAACTTGTACAAAAGTTCACATAAATGAACAAAAATTATGATATAAGTAACAAATAAAAGGATTACAAAGAAATATCATGATACATAAACACAATAAAAATTGATTGCAAAACAAGTGTAAGAATAAAATAGAGTTAAAAGTTCAGTGTATAAAATACATAGAACCACAAATCAAGATAATAGTCTACGGTTTCTACCGAGGACAAATTTCCGATAAACATTTATCATGTTTTCAGGTGCTAGAAATGAATCTATATATTCTAGCACCATATGCCAAAGTTCACAAAAAAAAAACTTATTTCTTAGTATACAAAAAGTTTTCATCTAAAACTTTGAAAACAAAGAAAATTCAATTATCATTGAGCATACAAACACACATAAAAAACTTATCTACTAAAAACATTGCATAGTTGCATTTGTTAAAACTAGAAAAGAGGTTCTTAACTACACAAAGAAATTTGATTAGATAGATGGTCTCTTTCCAAAAAGGCTCAACTGCATTGTTCCAAATCAAGCCGAGGAGACTACAACTGACATGTCTTGTTAAGATTTGAATTGTTTATTTTTCGAAAATGGAAGTTTATTCAAATTCAGTTACAATATCCATGCTTTTAAGTGAATTGGTAGCACCGGAGATTTTATAAGAATAATATGTGGTTTGAGGGACTTTAGGTTAATACAAATATACATCAAATAATATTTCGAGTTCTTATTAAGCTAATTGTAGAACTTAAACAACATACATAAACACGGAATAACTACATTAGAAATAAAAAGGAAGAAATTGATAACAGAATAAGGACACACAAATGTAATCAAAACATACAAAGAAAGATTGCAAGAAGCCACATCAACAACATGATAATTCCAGCAACTTGTTCAGAATATCATCATTTTCAGTTTTCATCAAGCTGGATTTATCTTGTTCTTGTTCTTGATACTTTTGGCTGCCGATGCAACAGCTTTTGCCGCACGCTCAGCCATCATAGTTGAGACATGTTTTCTGTTTGCTGGAATCACGCTTGCCTCCTTGGCTTTCAATGTTAGTCGTTCGGTCATATTTCCATGTTGCTGGTTATCGGCCATTGATCTCTCCTAGTTTAGAAAAAAAAACTATTTCTTTATAATTGTAGTTTTGCTTTGCAATGAATTAAATCTTGGTTGTGATTGAATAATTGGAACTTATAGGTATATATATACTGCCAGGGGATTCCCTAGCTAACCTCATTTGCGTGTGTGTGTGCATGCATTGAAATATTCAGGAAGTTAGTCTTAATCTTCCAAATTTTTGTTAAGTGTGGGTGTGGGTGTGGGTGAGGTGTGTGTTATTGAGAAATACATGAAAACACTAAGCAATGGTTGAAATGGAGATGTTTTATTATGTCGATGGGTTTTGAGAAGTGTAGGTGCGATGTGGTATATTAGGTCTTCCATTTTGATACTATTTATTATTATTATTATTAATTTCTAATACTTTTTTGTTATTATTGATCTTTTTATTATATTAGTATGTTTGAATAATTTTAAATTAGAAAATTTCTACAACTAATTTTTAAGCAAATATTTGGTAAATTATAATGTAACCTCACTAATTTCCAACTATTTTTGTTTTCTTTTATACTATGCTCTATTTTGTACCCCAATTGAAGTTTCTTTTCTTCATCTTATTCGGCTTAGGTTCCACCGAAAGCTCATTAAGAAATTATAATCTTATTTGATAAAGAATTACATACGTGGGTGACCTTTGCAACTTTGGAATCCTATATACATACAGTATCAATGTCTTTGGAATAAGATTACTAGCATATGACAACATATATGCTAATGACCTTTTATGCCTTGTTATTGACCCTATAATAGTTCTAAATAGGTTAGACAAGTTTTAGTATCAGATTGGATGAGTTACATATTGTACACGCCTTTAGGCGCGACATACAAGCGACTAATTCCGCTTATACACGTGCACCGGTACTACAACAAGATAAGATTTCATACACGTTTGCTTTGGCTTCATACACTATTTTGCAACCGTGTATAACACGACCGTTGAGTATGAAACTAATGGTCATTGTACATGTTTCCCAGACCGTGTACCAAATCCATATTCTTCCGTGGTTCAAAAACCGTCTAAAAAGACCCTCATAACCGTTTACGAAAATATTTAAGGAACCCGAGATCTTTCATATGAAAGCAGATGTTATGATATTGTCGCTCTTGAAAACGAGTTAACATATAAATTTTTGCACGCAATAATTAAGTCATCGACATAAATAAGAATGTGTAGGATATTGACATGTTGAGAGACACATAGAGAAGAGTGAGTAATCAACTTCACTTTGCATATAGACAAATGCTGAAACAACATTTAGCTATCTTTTATGCAATCCCAAGAGAATTTTTTAATGCTTACAAACCATCTGGGAGGATTTTGTTGCGTCAGCAAGGATTCATGTACACAACTTCATCCAACAGTGTGGGTGTGGTGAGGTGTGTGTTATTGAGAAATACATGAAAACACTAAGCAATGGTTGAAATGGAGATGTTTCATTATGTGTGTGGATGGGTTTTGAGAAGTGTAGGTGAGATGTGTTATATTATGTCTTCCACTTTGATACTTTTTATTATTATTAATTTCTAATACTTTTTTGTTATTATTAATCTTTTTATTATATTAGTATGTTTGAAGAATTTTAAATGAGAAAAATTTCTACAGCAAATTATTAAGCAAATATTTGGTAAATTATAATGTAAGCTCACTAATATCCTACTATTTTTGTTTTCTTTTATACTATGTTATTTATTTTGTACCCCAATTGAAGTTTCTTTTCTTCATCTACGAAATCCCATTAAGAAATGATAATCTTATTTGATAAACAATTACATACGTGGGTGACCTTTGCAACTTTGGAATCCTATATATACACTATCAATGTCTTTGGAATTAGATTACTAACATACGATGACATATATGATAATGACCTTTTATGCCTTGTTATTGACCCAATAATAGTCCTAAATAGGTTAGACAAGTTTTAGTATCAGATTGGATGAGTTACATATTGTACACGCCTTTAGTCGCGACGTACAAGCGACTAATGCTGCTTATACACGTGCACCGGCACTACTACAAGATAAGGTTTCATACACGTATGCTTTGGCTTCATACACTGTTTTGTTTTGCAGTGTATAACGACCGGTGAGTTTGAAAGTAATGGTCATTGTACATGTTTCTCGGACCGTGTACAAAATCCATATTCTTCCACTGTTCCAAAACCGTCTAAAAAGACCTTCATAAGCGTTTACGAAAATATTTAAGGAACCCGAGATCTTTCATATGAAAATTGAATAATTAATACATCGACATAAACAAGAATGTGTAGGATATTGACATGTTGAGAGACAGATAGAGAAGAGTGAGTAATCAATTTAACTTTGCATACAGACAAATGCTGAAACACCATTTAGCTATCTTTTATGCAATCCCAACAGATATTTTTAAAGCTTACAAACCATCTGCGTGGATTTCGTAGCATCTGCGAGGATTCATGTACCCACCTTCATCCAAATCACAATGTAGAAAAGCATTGTTTAGCAATTGAAAAGCATAATTTGTTGCATAAACTTTGTCTTACAAAAGTCTTCATAAATATTAAACAACTTGTACAAAAGTTCACATAAATGAACAAAAATTATGATATAAGTAACAAATAAAAGGATTACAAAGAAATATCATGATACATAAACACAATAAAAATTGATTGCAAAACAAGTGTAAGAATAAAAAAGAGTTAAAAGTTCAGTGTATAAAATACATAGAACCACAAATCAAGATAATAGTCTACGGTTTCTAACGGAGGAAAAGTTTCCGATAAACATTTATCATGTTTTCAGGTGCTAGAAATGAATCTATATATTCTAGCACCATATGCCAAAGTTCACAAAAAAAAAAACTTATTTCTTAGTATACAAAAAGTTTTCATCTAAAACATTGAAAACAAAGAAAATTCAATTATCATTGAGCATACAAACACACATAAAAAACTAATCTACTAAAAACATTGCATAGTTGCTTTTGTTAAAACTAGAAAAGAGGGTCTTAACTACACAAAGAAATTTGATAAGATAGATGGCCTCTTTCCAAAAAGGCTCAACTGAATTGTTCCAAATCAAGCCGAGGAGACTACAACTGACATGTCTTGTTAAGATTTGAATTGTTTATTTTTCGAAAATGGAAGTTTATTCAAATTCAGTTACAATATCCATGCTTTTAAGTGAATTGGTAGCACCGGAGATTTTATAAGAATAATATGTGGTTTGAGGGACTTTAGGTTTATACAAATATACATCAAATAATATTTCGAGTTCTTATTAAGCTAATTGTAGAACTTAAACAACATACATAACACGGAATAACTACATTAGAAATAAAAAGGAAGAAATTGATAACAGAATAAGGACACACAAATGTAATCAAAACATACAAAGAAAGATTGCAAGAAGCCACATCAACAACATGATAATTCCAGCAACTTGTTCAGAATATCATCATTTTCAGTTTTCATCAAGCTGGATTTATCTTGTTCTTGTTCTTGATACTTTTGGCTGCCGATGCAACAACTTTTGCCGCACGCTCAGCCATCATAGTTGAGACATGTTTTCTGTTTGCTGGAATCACGCTTGCCTCCTTGGCTTTCAATGTTAGTCGTTCGGTCATATTTCCATGTTGCTGGTTATCGGCCATTGATCTCTCCTAGTTTAGAAAAAAAAAACTATTTCTCTATAATTGTAGTTTTGCTTTGCAATGAATTAAATCTTGGTTGTGATTGAATAATTGGAACTTATAGGTATATATATACTGCCAGGGGATTCCCTAGCTAACCTCATTTGCGTGTGTGTGTGTGCATGCATTGAAATATTCAGGAAGTTAGTCTTAATCTTCCAAATTTTTGTTAAGTGTGGGTGTCGGTGAGGTGTGTGTTATTGAGAAATACATGAAAACACTAAGCAATGGTTGAAATGGAGATGTTTCATTATGTCGATGGGTTTTGAGAAGTGTAGGTGCGATGTGGTATATTAGGTCTTCCATTTTGATACTATTTATTATTATTATTAATTTCTAATACTTTTTTATTATTATCGATCTTTTTATTATATTAGTATGTTTGAAGAATTTTAAATTAGAAAATTTCTACAACTAATTTTTAAGAAAATATTTGGTAAATTATAATGTAACCTCACTAATTTCCAACTATTTTTGTTTTCTTTTATACTATGTTATATTTTGTACCCCAGTTGAAGTTTCTTTTCTTCATCTGATTCGGCTTAGGTTCCACCGAAAGCTCATTAAGAAATGATAATCTTATTTGGAATCCTATATACATACAGTATCAATGTCTTTGGAAAAAGATTACTAGCATATGATAACATATATGCTAATCACCTTTTATGCCTTGTTATTGACCCTATAATAATCCTAAATAGGTTAGACAAGTTTTAGTATCAGGTTGGATGAGTTACATATTGTACACGCCTTTAGGCGCGACATACAAGCGACTCATGTCGCATGTACACGTGCACCGGTACTACTACAAGATACGATTTCATACACGTTTGCTTTGGCTTCATACACTATTTTGCAACCGTGTATAACGACCGTTGAGTATGAAACTAATGGTCATTGTACATGTTTCCCAGACCGGGTACAAAATCCATATTTTTCCACGGTTCAAAAACCGTCTAAAAAGACCCTCATAACCGTTTACGAAAATATTTAAGGAACCCGAGACCTTTCATATGAAAGCAAATGCTATGATAGTGTCGCTCTTGAAAACGAGTTAACATATAATTTTTTGCACGCAAAAGTTAAGTCATCGACATAAATAAGAATGTGTAGGATATTGACATGTTGAGAGACACATAGAGAAGAGTGAGTAATCAACTTGACTTTGCATATAGACAAATGCTCAAACAACATTTAGCTATCTTTTATGCAATCCCAAGAGAAGTTTTTAAAGCTTACAAACCATCGGGGAGGATTTCGTTGCGTCCGCAAGGATTCATGTACACAACTTCATCCAACAGTGTGGGTGTGGTGAGGTGTGTGTTATTGAGAAATACATGAAAACACTAAGCAATGGTTGAAATGGAGATGTTTCATTATGTCGATCGGGTTTGAGAAGTGTAGGTGAGATGTGGTATATTAGGTCTTCCATTTTGATACTATTTATTATTATTATTATTATTATTATTATTATTAATTTCTAATACTTTTTTGTTATTATTGATCTTTTTATTATATTAGTATGTTTGAAGAAATTTAAGTGAGAAAATTTTTACAACTAATTTTTAAGAAAATATTTGGTAAATTATAATGTAACCTCACTAATTTCCAACTATTTTTGTTTTCTTTTATACTATGTTATATTTTGTACCCCAATTGAAGTTTCTTTTCTTCATCTGATTCGGCTTAGGTTCCACTGAAAGCTCATTAAGAAATGATAATCTTATTTGATAAAGAATTACATACGTGGGTGACCTTTGCAACTTTGGAATCCTATATACATACAGTATCAATGTCTTTGGAATAAGATTACTAGCATATGATAACATATATGCTAATGACGTTTTATGCCTTGTTATTGACCCTATAATAGTCCTAAATAGGTTAGACAAGTTTTAGTATCAGATTGGATGAGTTACATATTGTACACGCCTTTAGGCGCGACATACAAGCGACAAATTCCGCTTATACACGTGCACCGGTACTACTACAAGATAAGATTTCATACACGTTTGCTTTGGCTGCATACACTATTTTGCAACCGTGTATAACGACCGTTGAGTATGAAACTAATGGTCATTGTACATGTTTCCCAGACCGTGTACAAAATCCATATTCTTCCACAAACCGTCTAAAAAGACCCTCATAATCGTTTACGAAAATATTTAAGGAACCCGAGATCTTTCATATGAAAGCAGATGCTATGATATTGTCGCTCTTGAAAACGAGTTAACATATAAATTTTTGCACGCAATAATTAAGTCATCGACATAAATAAGAATGTGTAGGATATTCACATGTTGAGAGACACATAGAGAAGAGTGAGTAATCAACTTAACTTTGCATATAGACAAATGATGAAACAACATTTAGCTATCTTTTATGCAATCCCAAGAGAAATTTTTAATGCTTACAAACCATCTGGGAGGATTTCGTTGCGTCAGCAAGGATTCATGTACACAACTTCATCCAACAGTGTGGGTGTGGTGAGGTGTGTGTTATTGAGAAATACATGAAAACACTAAGCAATGGTTGAAATGGAGATGTTTCATAACGTGAGTGGATGGGTTTTGAGAAGTGTAGGTGAGATGTGGTATATTATGTCTTCCACTTTGATACTTTTTATTATTATTAATTTCTAATACTCTTTTGTTATTATTAATCTTTTTATTATATTAGTATGTTTGAAGAATTTTAAATGAGAAAAATTTCTACAACAAATTATTAAGCAAATATTTGGTAAATTATAATGTAACCTCACTAATTTCCTACTATTTTTGTTTTCTTTTATACTATGTTATTTATTTTGTAGCCCAATTGAAGTTTCTTTTCTTCATCTACGAAAGCCCATTAAGAAATGATAATCTTATTTGATAAACAATTACATACATGGGTGACCTTTGCAACTTTGGAATCCTATATATACAGTATCAATGTCTTTGGAATTAGATTACTAACATACGATGACATATATGATAATGACCTTTTATGCCTTGTTATTGACCCTATAATAGTCCTAAATAGGTTAGACAAGTTTTAGTATCAGATTGGATGAATTACATATTGTACACGCCTTTAGTCGCGACGTACAAGCGACTAATGCTGCTTATACACGTGCACCGGCACTACTACAAGATAAGGTTTCATACACATATGCTTTGGCTTCATACACTGTTTTGTTTTGCAGTGTATAACGACCGGTGAGTTTGAAAGTAATGGTCATTGTACATGTTTCTCGGACCGTGTACAAAATCCATATTCTTCCACTGTTCCAAAACCGTCTAAAAAGACTTCATAAGCGTTTACGAAAATATTTAAGGAACCCGAGATCTTTCATATGAAAATAGAATAATTAATACATCGACATAAACAAGAATGTGTAGGATATTGACATGTTGAGAGACAGATAGAGAAGAGTGAGTAATCAATTTAACTTTGCATACAGACAAATGCTGAAACACCATTTAGCTATCTTTTATGCAATCCCAACAGATATTTTTAAAGCTTACAAACCATCTGCGTGGATTTCGTAGCGTCTGCGAGGATTCATGTACCCACCTTCATCCAAATCACAATGTAGAAAAGCATTGTTTAGCAATTGAAAAGCATAATTTGTTGCATAAACTTTGTCTTACAAAAGTCTTCATAAATATTAAACAACTTGTACAAAAGTTCACATAAATGAACAAAAATTATGATATAAGTAACAAATAAAAGGATTACAAAGAAATATCATGATACATAAACACAATAAAAATTGATTGCAAAACAAGTGTAAGAATAAAAAAGAGTTAAAAGTTCAGTGTATAAAATACATAGAACCACAAATCAAGATAATAGTCTACGGGGTTTCTACCGGAGGAGAAATTTACGATAAACATTTATCATGTTTTCAGGTGCTAGAAATGAATCTATATATTCTAGCACCATATGCCAAAGTTCACAAAAAAAAAACTTATTTCTTAGTATACAAAAAGTTTTCATCTAAAACTTTGAAAACAAAGAAAATTCAATTATCATTGAGCATACAAACACACATAAAAAACTTATCTACTAAAAACATTGCATAGTTGCATTTGTTAAAACTAGAAAAGAGGGTCTTAACTACACAAAGAAATTTGATAAGATAGATGGCCTCTGTCCAAAAAGGCTCAACTGAATTGTTCCAAATCAAGCCGAGGAGACTACAACTGACATGTCTTGTTAAGATTTGAATTGTTTATTTTTCGAAAATGGAAGTTTATTCAAATTCAGTTACAATATCCATGCTTTTAAGTGAATTGGTAGCACCGGAGATTTTATAAGAATAATATGTGGTTTGAGGGACTTTAGGTTAATACAAATATACATCAAATAATATTTCGAGTTCTTATTAAGCTAATTGTAGAACTTAAACAACATACATAAACACGGAATAACTACATTAGAAATAAAAAGGAAGAAATTGATAACAGAATAAGGACACACAAATGTAATCAAAACATACAAAGAAAGATTGCAAGAAGCCACATCAACAACATGATAATTCCAGCAACTTGTTCAGAATATCATCATTTTCAGTTTTCATCAAGCTGGATTTATCTTGTTCTTGTTCTTGATACTTTTGGCTGCCGATGCAACAGCTTTTGCCGCACGCTCAGCCATCATAGTTGAGACATGTTTTCTGTTTGCTGGAATCACGCTTGCCTCCTTGGCTTTCAATGTTAGTCGTTCGGTCATATTTCCATGTTGCTGGTTATCGGCCATTGATCTCTCCTAGTTTAGAAAAAAAAAACTATTTCTCTATAATTGTAGTTTTGCTTTGCAATGAATTAAATCTTGGTTGTGATTGAATAATTGGAACTTATAGGTATATATATACTGCCAGGGGATTCCCTAGCTAACCTCATTTGCGTGTGTGTGTGTGCATGCATTGAAATATTCAGGAAGTTAGTCTTAATCTTCCAAATTTTTGTTAAGTGTGGGTGTCGGTGAGGTGTGTGTTATTGAGAAATACATGAAAACACTAAGCAATGGTTGAAATGGAGATGTTTCATTATGTCGATGGGTTTGGAGAAGTGTAGGTGCGATGTGGTATATTAGGTCTTCCATTTTGATACTATTTATTATTATTATTAATTTCTAATACTTTTTTATTATTATCGATCTTTTTATTATATTAGTATGTTTGAAGAATTTTAAATTAGAAAATTTCTACAACTAATTTTTAAGAAAATATTTGGTAAATTATAATGTAACCTCACTAATTTCCAACTATTTTTGTTTTCTTTTATACTATGTTATATTTTGTACCCCAGTTGAAGTTTCTTTTCTTCATCTGATTCGGCTTAGGTTCCACCGAAAGCTCATTAAGAAATGATAATCTTATTTGGAATCCTATATACATACAGTATCAATGTCTTTGGAAAAAGATTACTAGCATATGATAACATATATGCTAATCACCTTTTATGCCTTGTTATTGACCCTATAATAATCCTAAATAGGTTAGACAAGTTTTAGTATCAGGTTGGATGAGTTACATATTGTACACGCCTTTAGGCGCGACATACAAGCGACTCATGTCGCATGTACACGTGCACCGGTACTACTACAAGATACGATTTCATACACGTTTGCTTTGGCTTCATACACTATTTTGCAACCGTGTATAACGACCGTTGAGTATGAAACTAATGGTCATTGTACATGTTTCCCAGACCGGGTACAAAATCCATATTTTTCCACGGTTCAAAAACCGTCTAAAAAGACCCTCATAACCGTTTACGAAAATATTTAAGGAACCCGAGACCTTTCATATGAAAGCAAATGCTATGATAGTGTCGCTCTTGAAAACGAGTTAACATATAATTTTTTGCACGCAAAAGTTAAGTCATCGACATAAATAAGAATGTGTAGGATATTGACATGTTGAGAGACACATAGAGAAGAGTGAGTAATCAACTTGACTTTGCATATAGACAAATGCTCAAACAACATTTAGCTATCTTTTATGCAATCCCAAGAGAAATTTTTAAAGCTTACAAACCATCGGGGAGGATTTCGTTGCGTCCGCAAGGATTCATGTACACAACTTCATCCAACAGTGTGGGTGTGGTGAGGTGTGTGTTATTGAGAAATACATGAAAACACTAAGCAATGGTTGAAATGGAGATGTTTCATTATGTCGATGGGTTTTGAGAAGTGTAGGTGCGATGTGGTATATTAGGTCTTCCATTTTGATACTATTTATTATTATTATTATTAATTTCTAATACTTTTTTGTTATTATTGATCTTTTTATTATATTAGTATGTTTGAAGAATTTTAAATTAGAAAATTTCTACAACTAATTTTTAAGCAAATATTTGGTAAATTATAATGTAACCTCACTAATTTCCAACTATTTTTGTTTTCTTTTATACTATGTTATATTTTGTACCCCAATTGAAGTTTCTTTTCTTCATCTGATTCGGCTTAGGTTCCACTGAAAGCTCATTAAGAAATGATAATCTTATTTGATAAAGAATTACATACGTGGGTGACCTTTGCAACTTTGGAATCCTATATACATACAGTATCAATGTCTTTGGAATAAGATTACTAGCATATGATAACATATATGCTAATAACCTTTTATGCCTTGTTATTGACCCTATAATATTCCTAAATAGGTTAGACAAGTTTTAGTATCAGATTGGATGAGTTACATATTGTACACGCCTTTAGGCGCGACATACAAGCGACTCATGTCGCATATACACGTGCACCGGTACTACTACAAGATATGATTTCATACACGTTTGCTTTGGCTTCATACACTATTTTGCAACCGTGTATAACGACCGTTGAGTATGAAACTAATGGTCATTGTACATGTTTCCCAGACCGTGTACAAAATCCATATTCTTCCACGGTTCAAAAACCGTCTAAAAAGACCCTCATAACCGTTTACGAAAATATATATTTAAGGAACCGAGATCTTTCATATGAAAGCAGATGCTATGATATTGTCGCTCTTGAAAACGAGATAACATATAAATTTTTGCACGCAATAACTAAGTCATCCACGTAAATAAGAATGTGTAGGATATTGACATGTTAGAGAGACAGATAGAGAAGAGTGAGTAATCAAGTTAACTTTGCATATAGACAAATGCTGAAACAACATTTAGCTATCTTTTATGCAATCCCAAGAGAAATTTTTAAAGCTTACAAACCATCTGGGAGGTTTTCGTTGCGTCCGCAAGGATTCATGTACACAACTTCATCCAACAGTGTGGGTGTGGTGAGGTGTGTGTTATTGAGAAATACATGAAAACACTAAGCAATGGTTGAAATGGAGATGTTGCATTATGTCGATCGGTTTTGAGAAGTGTAGGTGAGATGTGGTATATCAGGTCTTCCATTTTGATACTATTTATTATTATTATTATTATTAATTTCTAATACTTTTTTGTTATTATGGATCTTCTTATTATATTAGTATGTTTCAAGAAATTTAAATGAGAAAATTTTTACAACTAATTTTTAAGCAAATATTTGGTAAATTATAATGTAACCTCACTAATTTCCAACTATTTTTGTTTTCTTTTATACTATGTTATATTTTGTAGCCCAATTGAAGTTTCTTTTCTTCATCTGATTCGGCTTAGGTTCCACTGAAAGCTCATTAAGAAATGATAATCTTATTTGATAAACAATTACATACGTGGGTGACCTTTGCAACTTTGGAATCCTATATATACATACAGTATCAATGTCTTTGGAATTAGATTACTAACATACGATGACATATATGATAATGACCTTTTACGCCTTGTTATTGACCCAATAATAGTCCTAAATAGGTTAGACAAGTTTTAGTATCAGATTGGATGAGTTACATATTGTACACGCCTTTAGTCGCGACGTACAAGCGACTAATGCTGCTTATACACGTGCACCGGCACTACTACAAGATAAGGTTTCATACACGTATGCTTTGGCTTCATACACTGTTTTGTTTTGCAGTGTATAACGACCGGTGAGTTTGAAAGTAATGGTCATTGTACATGTTTCTCGGACCGTGTACAAAATCCATATTCTTCCACTGTTCCAAAACCGTCTAAAAAGACCTTCATAAGCGTTTACGAAAATATTTAAGGAACCCGAGATCTTTCATATGAAAATTGAATAATTAATACATCGACATAAACAAGAATGTGTAGGATATTGACATGTTGAGAGACAGATAGAGAAGAGTGAGTAATCAATTTAACTTTGCATACAGGCAAATGCTGAAACACCATTTAGCTATCTTTTATGCAATCCCAACAGATATTTTTAAAGCTTACAAACCATATGCGTGGATTTCGTAGCGTCTGCGAGGATTCATGTACCCACCTTCATCCAAATCACAATGTAGAAAAGCATTGTTTAGCAATTGAAAAGCATAATTTGTTGCATAAACTTTGTCTTACAAAAGTCTTCATAAATATTAAACAACTTGTACAAAAGTTCACATAAATGAACAAAAATTATGATATAAGTAACAAATAAAAGGATTACAAAGAAATATCATGATACATAAACACAATAAAAATTGATTGCAAAACAAGTGTAAGAATAAAATAGAGTTAAAAGTTCAGTGTATAAAATACATAGAACCACAAATCAAGATAATAGTCTACGGTTTCTACCGAGGACAAATTTCCGATAAACATTTATCATGTTTTCAGGTGCTAGAAATGAATCTATATATTCTAGCACCATATGCCAAAGTTCACAAAAAAAAAACTTATTTCTTAGTATACAAAAAGTTTTCATCTAAAACTTTGAAAACAAAGAAAATTCAATTATCATTGAGCATACAAACACACATAAAAAACTTATCTACTAAAAACATTGCATAGTTGCATTTGTTAAAACTAGAAAAGAGGTTCTTAACTACACAAAGAAATTTGATTAGATAGATGGTCTCTTTCCAAAAAGGCTCAACTGCATTGTTCCAAATCAAGCCGAGGAGACTACAACTGACATGTCTTGTTAAGATTTGAATTGTTTATTTTTCGAAAATGGAAGTTTATTCAAATTCAGTTACAATATCCATGCTTTTAAGTGAATTGGTAGCACCGGAGATTTTATAAGAATAATATGTGGTTTGAGGGACTTTAGGTTAATACAAATATACATCAAATAATATTTCGAGTTCTTATTAAGCTAATTGTAGAACTTAAACAACATACATAAACACGGAATAACTACATTAGAAATAAAAAGGAAGAAATTGATAACAGAATAAGGACACACAAATGTAATCAAAACATACAAAGAAAGATTGCAAGAAGCCACATCAACAACATGATAATTCCAGCAACTTGTTCAGAATATCATCATTTTCAGTTTTCATCAAGCTGGATTTATCTTGTTCTTGTTCTTGATACTTTTGGCTGCCGATGCAACAGCTTTTGCCGCACGCTCAGCCATCATAGTTGAGACATGTTTTCTGTTTGCTGGAATCACGCTTGCCTCCTTGGCTTTCAATGTTAGTCGTTCGGTCATATTTCCATGTTGCTGGTTATCGGCCATTGATCTCTCCTAGTTTAGAAAAAAAAACTATTTCTTTATAATTGTAGTTTTGCTTTGCAATGAATTAAATCTTGGTTGTGATTGAATAATTGGAACTTATAGGTATATATATACTGCCAGGGGATTCCCTAGCTAACCTCATTTGCGTGTGTGTGTGCATGCATTGAAATATTCAGGAAGTTAGTCTTAATCTTCCAAATTTTTGTTAAGTGTGGGTGTGGGTGTGGGTGAGGTGTGTGTTATTGAGAAATACATGAAAACACTAAGCAATGGTTGAAATGGAGATGTTTTATTATGTCGATGGGTTTTGAGAAGTGTAGGTGCGATGTGGTATATTAGGTCTTCCATTTTGATACTATTTATTATTATTATTATTAATTTCTAATACTTTTTTGTTATTATTGATCTTTTTATTATATTAGTATGTTTGAATAATTTTAAATTAGAAAATTTCTACAACTAATTTTTAAGCAAATATTTGGTAAATTATAATGTAACCTCACTAATTTCCAACTATTTTTGTTTTCTTTTATACTATGCTCTATTTTGTACCCCAATTGAAGTTTCTTTTCTTCATCTTATTCGGCTTAGGTTCCACCGAAAGCTCATTAAGAAATTATAATCTTATTTGATAAAGAATTACATACGTGGGTGACCTTTGCAACTTTGGAATCCTATATACATACAGTATCAATGTCTTTGGAATAAGATTACTAGCATATGACAACATATATGCTAATGACCTTTTATGCCTTGTTATTGACCCTATAATAGTTCTAAATAGGTTAGACAAGTTTTAGTATCAGATTGGATGAGTTACATATTGTACACGCCTTTAGGCGCGACATACAAGCGACTAATTCCGCTTATACACGTGCACCGGTACTACAACAAGATAAGATTTCATACACGTTTGCTTTGGCTTCATACACTATTTTGCAACCGTGTATAACACGACCGTTGAGTATGAAACTAATGGTCATTGTACATGTTTCCCAGACCGTGTACCAAATCCATATTCTTCCGTGGTTCAAAAACCGTCTAAAAAGACCCTCATAACCGTTTACGAAAATATTTAAGGAACCCGAGATCTTTCATATGAAAGCAGATGTTATGATATTGTCGCTCTTGAAAACGAGTTAACATATAAATTTTTGCACGCAATAATTAAGTCATCGACATAAATAAGAATGTGTAGGATATTGACATGTTGAGAGACACATAGAGAAGAGTGAGTAATCAACTTCACTTTGCATATAGACAAATGCTGAAACAACATTTAGCTATCTTTTATGCAATCCCAAGAGAATTTTTTAATGCTTACAAACCATCTGGGAGGATTTTGTTGCGTCAGCAAGGATTCATGTACACAACTTCATCCAACAGTGTGGGTGTGGTGAGGTGTGTGTTATTGAGAAATACATGAAAACACTAAGCAATGGTTGAAATGGAGATGTTTCATTATGTGTGTGGATGGGTTTTGAGAAGTGTAGGTGAGATGTGTTATATTATGTCTTCCACTTTGATACTTTTTATTATTATTAATTTCTAATACTTTTTTGTTATTATTAATCTTTTTATTATATTAGTATGTTTGAAGAATTTTAAATGAGAAAAATTTCTACAGCAAATTATTAAGCAAATATTTGGTAAATTATAATGTAAGCTCACTAATATCCTACTATTTTTGTTTTCTTTTATACTATGTTATTTATTTTGTACCCCAATTGAAGTTTCTTTTCTTCATCTACGAAATCCCATTAAGAAATGATAATCTTATTTGATAAACAATTACATACGTGGGTGACCTTTGCAACTTTGGAATCCTATATATACACTATCAATGTCTTTGGAATTAGATTACTAACATACGATGACATATATGATAATGACCTTTTATGCCTTGTTATTGACCCAATAATAGTCCTAAATAGGTTAGACAAGTTTTAGTATCAGATTGGATGAGTTACATATTGTACACGCCTTTAGTCGCGACGTACAAGCGACTAATGCTGCTTATACACGTGCACCGGCACTACTACAAGATAAGGTTTCATACACGTATGCTTTGGCTTCATACACTGTTTTGTTTTGCAGTGTATAACGACCGGTGAGTTTGAAAGTAATGGTCATTGTACATGTTTCTCGGACCGTGTACAAAATCCATATTCTTCCACTGTTCCAAAACCGTCTAAAAAGACCTTCATAAGCGTTTACGAAAATATTTAAGGAACCCGAGATCTTTCATATGAAAATTGAATAATTAATACATCGACATAAACAAGAATGTGTAGGATATTGACATGTTGAGAGACAGATAGAGAAGAGTGAGTAATCAATTTAACTTTGCATACAGACAAATGCTGAAACACCATTTAGCTATCTTTTATGCAATCCCAACAGATATTTTTAAAGCTTACAAACCATCTGCGTGGATTTCGTAGCATCTGCGAGGATTCATGTACCCACCTTCATCCAAATCACAATGTAGAAAAGCATTGTTTAGCAATTGAAAAGCATAATTTGTTGCATAAACTTTGTCTTACAAAAGTCTTCATAAATATTAAACAACTTGTACAAAAGTTCACATAAATGAACAAAAATTATGATATAAGTAACAAATAAAAGGATTACAAAGAAATATCATGATACATAAACACAATAAAAATTGATTGCAAAACAAGTGTAAGAATAAAAAAGAGTTAAAAGTTCAGTGTATAAAATACATAGAACCACAAATCAAGATAATAGTCTACGGTTTCTAACGGAGGAAAAGTTTCCGATAAACATTTATCATGTTTTCAGGTGCTAGAAATGAATCTATATATTCTAGCACCATATGCCAAAGTTCACAAAAAAAAAAAACTTATTTCTTAGTATACAAAAAGTTTTCATCTAAAACATTGAAAACAAAGAAAATTCAATTATCATTGAGCATACAAACACACATAAAAAACTAATCTACTAAAAACATTGCATAGTTGCTTTTGTTAAAACTAGAAAAGAGGGTCTTAACTACACAAAGAAATTTGATAAGATAGATGGCCTCTTTCCAAAAAGGCTCAACTGAATTGTTCCAAATCAAGCCGAGGAGACTACAACTGACATGTCTTGTTAAGATTTAAATTGTTTATTTTTCGAAAATGGAAGTTTATTCAAATTCAGTTACAATATCCATGCTTTTAAGTGAATTGGTAGCACCGGAGATTTTATAAGAATCATATGTGGTTTGAGGGACTTTAGGTTTATACAAATATACATCAAATAATATTTCGAGTTCTTATTAAGCTAATTGTAGAACTTAAACAACATACATAACACGGAATAACTACATTAGAAATAAAAAGGAAGAAATTGATAACAGAATAAGGACACACAAATGTAATCAAAACATACAAAGAAAGATTGCAAGAAGCCACATCAACAACATGATAATTCCAGCAACTTGTTCAGAATATCATCATTTTCAGTTTTCATCAAGCTGGATTTATCTTGTTCTTGTTCTTGATACTTTTGGCTGCCGATGCAACAGCTTTTGCCGCACGCTCAGCCATCATAGTTGAGACATGTTTTCTGTTTGCTGGAATCACGCTTGCCTCCTTGGCTTTCAATGTTAGTCGTTCGGTCATATTTCCATGTTGCTGGTTATCGGCCATTGATCTCTCCTAGTTTAGAAAAAAAAAACTATTTCTCTATAATTGTAGTTTTGCTTTGCAATGAATTAAATCTTGGTTGTGATTGAATAATTGGAACTTATAGGTATATATATACTGCCAGGGGATTCCCTAGCTAACCTCATTTGCGTGTGTGTGTGTGCATGCATTGAAATATTCAGGAAGTTAGTCTTAATCTTCCAAATTTTTGTTAAGTGTGGGTGTCGGTGAGGTGTGTGTTATTGAGAAATACATGAAAACACTAAGCAATGGTTGAAATGGAGATGTTTCATTATGTCGATGGGTTTTGAGAAGTGTAGGTGCGATGTGGTATATTAGGTCTTCCATTTTGATACTATTTATTATTATTATTAATTTCTAATACTTTTTTATTATTATCGAACTTTTTATTATATTAGTATGTTTGAAGAATTTTAAATTAGAAAATTTCTACAACTAATTTTTAAGAAAATATTTGGTAAATTATAATGTAACCTCACTAATTTCCAACTATTTTTGTTTTCTTTTATACTATGTTATATTTTGTACCCCAGTTGAAGTTTCTTTTCTTCATCTGATTCGGCTTAGGTTCCACCGAAAGCTCATTAAGAAATGATAATCTTATTTGGAATCCTATATACATACAGTATCAATGTCTTTGGAAAAAGATTACTAGCATATGATAACATATATGCTAATCACCTTTTATGCCTTGTTATTGACCCTATAATAATCCTAAATAGGTTAGACAAGTTTTAGTATCAGGTTGGATGAGTTACATATTGTACACGCCTTTAGGCGCGACATACAAGCGACTCATGTCGCATGTACACGTGCACCGGTACTACTACAAGATACGATTTCATACACGTTTGCTTTGGCTTCATACACTATTTTGCAACCGTGTATAACGACCGTTGAGTATGAAACTAATGGTCATTGTACATGTTTCCCAGACCGGGTACAAAATCCATATTTTTCCACGGTTCAAAAACCGTCTAAAAAGACCCTCATAACCGTTTACGAAAATATTTAAGGAACCCGAGACCTTTCATATGAAAGCAAATGCTATGATAGTGTCGCTCTTGAAAACGAGTTAACATATAATTTTTTGCACGCAAAAGTTAAGTCATCGACATAAATAAGAATGTGTAGGATATTGACATGTTGAGAGACACATAGAGAAGAGTGAGTAATCAACTTGACTTTGCATATAGACAAATGCTCAAACAACATTTAGCTATCTTTTATGCAATCCCAAGAGAAATTTTTAAAGCTTACAAACCATCGGGGAGGATTTCGTTGCGTCCGCAAGGATTCATGTACACAACTTCATCCAACAGTGTGGGTGTGGTGAGGTGTGTGTTATTGAGAAATACATGAAAACACTAAGCAATGGTTGAAATGGAGATGTTTCATTATGTCGATCGGGTTTGAGAAGTGTAGGTGAGATGTGGTATATTAGGTCTTCCATTTTGATACTATTTATTATTATTATTATTATTATTATTATTATTAATTTCTAATACTTTTTTGTTATTATTGATCTTTTTATTATATTAGTATGTTTGAAGAAATTTAAGTGAGAAAATTTTTACAACTAATTTTTAAGAAAATATTTGGTAAATTATAATGTAACCTCACTAATTTCCAACTATTTTTGTTTTCTTTTATACTATGTTATATTTTGTACCCCAATTGAAGTTTCTTTTCTTCATCTGATTCGGCTTAGGTTCCACTGAAAGCTCATTAAGAAATGATAACCTTATTTGATAAAGAATTACATACGTGGGTGACCTTTGCAACTTTGGAATCCTATATACATACAGTATCAATGTCTTTGGAATAAGATTACTAGCATATGATAACATATATGCTAATGACGTTTTATGCCTTGTTATTGACCCTATAATAGTCCTAAATAGGTTAGACAAGTTTTAGTATCAGATTGGATGAGTTACATATTGTACACGCCTTTAGGCGCGACATACAAGCGACAAATTCCGCTTATACACGTGCACCGGTACTACTACAAGATAAGATTTCATACACGTTTGCTTTGGCTGCATACACTATTTTGCAACCGTGTATAACGACCGTTGAGTATGAAACTAATGGTCATTGTACATGTTTCCCAGACCGTGTACAAAATCCATATTCTTCCACAAACCGTCTAAAAAGACCCTCATAATCGTTTACGAAAATATTTAAGGAACCCGAGATCTTTCATATGAAAGCAGATGCTATGATATTGTCGCTCTTGAAAACGAGTTAACATATAAATTTTTGCACGCAATAATTAAGTCATCGACATAAATAAGAATGTGTAGGATATTCACATGTTGAGAGACACATAGAGAAGAGTGAGTAATCAACTTAACTTTGCATATAGACAAATGATGAAACAACATTTAGCTATCTTTTATGCAATCCCAAGAGAAATTTTTAATGCTTACAAACCATCTGGGAGGATTTCGTTGCGTCAGCAAGGATTCATGTACACAACTTCATCCAACAGTGTGGGTGTGGTGAGGTGTGTGTTATTGAGAAATACATGAAAACACTAAGCAATGGTTGAAATGGAGATGTTTCATAACGTGAGTGGATGGGTTTTGAGAAGTGTAGGTGAGATGTGGTATATTATGTCTTCCACTTTGATACTTTTTATTATTATTAATTTCTAATACTCTTTTGTTATTATTAATCTTTTTATTATATTAGTATGTTTGAAGAATTTTAAATGAGAAAAATTTCTACAACAAATTATTAAGCAAATATTTGGTAAATTATAATGTAAGCTCACTAATATCCTACTATTTTTGTTTTCTTTTATACTATGTTATTTATTTTGTACCCCAATTGAAGTTTCTTTTCTTCATCTACGAAATCCCATTAAGAAATGATAATCTTATTTGATAAACAATTACATACGTGGGTGACCTTTGCAACTTTGGAATCCTATATATACACTATCAATGTCTTTGGAATTAGATTACTAACATACGATGACATATATGATAATGACCTTTTATGCCTTGTTATTGACCCAATAATAGTCCTAAATAGGTTAGACAAGTTTTAGTATCAGATTGGATGAGTTACATATTGTACACGCCTTTAGTCGCGACGTACAAGCGACTAATGCTGCTTATACACGTGCACCGGCACTACTACAAGATAAGGTTTCATACACGTATGCTTTGGCTTCATACACTGTTTTGTTTTGCAGTGTATAACGACCGGTGAGTTTGAAAGTAATGGTCATTGTACATGTTTCTCGGACCGTGTACAAAATCCATATTCTTCCACTGTTCCAAAACCGTCTAAAAAGACCTTCATAAGCGTTTACGAAAATATTTAAGGAACCCGAGATCTTTCATATGAAAATTGAATAATTAATACATCGACATAAACAAGAATGTGTAGGATATTGACATGTTGAGAGACAGATAGAGAAGAGTGAGTAATCAATTTAACTTTGCATACAGACAAATGCTGAAACACCATTTAGCTATCTTTTATGCAATCCCAACAGATATTTTTAAAGCTTACAAACCATCTGCGTGGATTTCGTAGCATCTGCGAGGATTCATGTACCCACCTTCATCCAAATCACAATGTAGAAAAGCATTGTTTAGCAATTGAAAAGCATAATTTGTTGCATAAACTTTGTCTTACAAAAGTCTTCATAAATATTAAACAACTTGTACAAAAGTTCACATAAATGAACAAAAATTATGATATAAGTAACAAATAAAAGGATTACAAAGAAATATCATGATACATAAACACAATAAAAATTGATTGCAAAACAAGTGTAAGAATAAAAAAGAGTTAAAAGTTCAGTGTATAAAATACATAGAACCACAAATCAAGATAATAGTCTACGGTTTCTAACGGAGGAAAAGTTTCCGATAAACATTTATCATGTTTTCAGGTGCTAGAAATGAATCTATATATTCTAGCACCATATGCCAAAGTTCACAAAAAAAAAAAACTTATTTCTTAGTATACAAAAAGTTTTCATCTAAAACATTGAAAACAAAGAAAATTCAATTATCATTGAGCATACAAACACACATAAAAAACTAATCTACTAAAAACATTGCATAGTTGCTTTTGTTAAAACTAGAAAAGAGGGTCTTAACTACACAAAGAAATTTGATAAGATAGATGGCCTCTTTCCAAAAAGGCTCAACTGAATTGTTCCAAATCAAGCCGAGGAGACTACAACTGACATGTCTTGTTAAGATTTGAATTGTTTATTTTTCGAAAATGGAAGTTTATTCAAATTCAGTTACAATATCCATGCTTTTAAGTGAATTGGTAGCACCGGAGATTTTATAAGAATCATATGTGGTTTGAGGGACTTTAGGTTTATACAAATATACATCAAATAATATTTCGAGTTCTTATTAAGCTAATTGTAGAACTTAAACAACATACATAACACGGAATAACTACATTAGAAATAAAAAGGAAGAAATTGATAACAGAATAAGGACACACAAATGTAATCAAAACATACAAAGAAAGATTGCAAGAAGCCACATCAACAACATGATAATTCCAGCAACTTGTTCAGAATATCATCATTTTCAGTTTTCATCAAGCTGGATTTATCTTGTTCTTGTTCTTGATACTTTTGGCTGCCGATGCAACAGCTTTTGCCGCACGCTCAGCCATCATAGTTGAGACATGTTTTCTGTTTGCTGGAATCACGCTTGCCTCCTTGGCTTTCAATGTTAGTCGTTCGGTCATATTTCCATGTTGCTGGTTATCGGCCATTGATCTCTCCTAGTTTAGAAAAAAAAAACTATTTCTCTATAATTGTAGTTTTGCTTTGCAATGAATTAAATCTTGGTTGTGATTGAATAATTGGAACTTATAGGTATATATATACTGCCAGGGGATTCCCTAGCTAACCTCATTTGCGTGTGTGTGTGTGCATGCATTGAAATATTCAGGAAGTTAGTCTTAATCTTCCAAATTTTTGTTAAGTGTGGGTGTCGGTGAGGTGTGTGTTATTGAGAAATACATGAAAACACTAAGCAATGGTTGAAATGGAGATGTTTCATTATGTCGATGGGTTTTGAGAAGTGTAGGTGCGATGTGGTATATTAGGTCTTCCATTTTGATACTATTTATTATTATTATTAATTTCTAATACTTTTTTATTATTATCGAACTTTTTATTATATTAGTATGTTTGAAGAATTTTAAATTAGAAAATTTCTACAACTAATTTTTAAGAAAATATTTGGTAAATTATAATGTAACCTCACTAATTTCCAACTATTTTTGTTTTCTTTTATACTATGTTATATTTTGTACCCCAGTTGAAGTTTCTTTTCTTCATCTGATTCGGCTTAGGTTCCACCGAAAGCTCATTAAGAAATGATAATCTTATTTGGAATCCTATATACATACAGTATCAATGTCTTTGGAAAAAGATTACTAGCATATGATAACATATATGCTAATCACCTTTTATGCCTTGTTATTGACCCTATAATAATCCTAAATAGGTTAGACAAGTTTTAGTATCAGGTTGGATGAGTTACATATTGTACACGCCTTTAGGCGCGACATACAAGCGACTCATGTCGCATGTACACGTGCACCGGTACTACTACAAGATACGATTTCATACACGTTTGCTTTGGCTTCATACACTATTTTGCAACCGTGTATAACGACCGTTGAGTATGAAACTAATGGTCATTGTACATGTTTCCCAGACCGGGTACAAAATCCATATTTTTCCACGGTTCAAAAACCGTCTAAAAAGACCCTCATAACCGTTTACGAAAATATTTAAGGAACCCGAGACCTTTCATATGAAAGCAAATGCTATGATAGTGTCGCTCTTGAAAACGAGTTAACATATAATTTTTTGCACGCAAAAGTTAAGTCATCGACATAAATAAGAATGTGTAGGATATTGACATGTTGAGAGACACATAGAGAAGAGTGAGTAATCAACTTGACTTTGCATATAGACAAATGCTCAAACAACATTTAGCTATCTTTTATGCAATCCCAAGAGAAATTTTTAAAGCTTACAAACCATCGGGGAGGATTTCGTTGCGTCCGCAAGGATTCATGTACACAACTTCATCCAACAGTGTGGGTGTGGTGAGGTGTGTGTTATTGAGAAATACATGAAAACACTAAGCAATGGTTGAAATGGAGATGTTTCATTATGTCGATCGGGTTTGAGAAGTGTAGGTGAGATGTGGTATATTAGGTCTTCCATTTTGATACTATTTATTATTATTATTATTATTATTATTATTATTAATTTCTAATACTTTTTTGTTATTATTGATCTTTTTATTATATTAGTATGTTTGAAGAAATTTAAGTGAGAAAATTTTTACAACTAATTTTTAAGAAAATATTTGGTAAATTATAATGTAACCTCACTAATTTCCAACTATTTTTGTTTTCTTTTATACTATGTTATATTTTGTACCCCAATTGAAGTTTCTTTTCTTCATCTGATTCGGCTTAGGTTCCACTGAAAGCTCATTAAGAAATGATAATCTTATTTGATAAAGAATTACATACGTGGGTGACCTTTGCAACTTTGGAATCCTATATACATACAGTATCAATGTCTTTGGAATAAGATTACTAGCATATGATAACATATATGCTAATGACGTTTTATGCCTTGTTATTGACCCTATAATAGTCCTAAATAGGTTAGACAAGTTTTAGTATCAGATTGGATGAGTTACATATTGTACACGCCTTTAGGCGCGACATACAAGCGACAAATTCCGCTTATACACGTGCACCGGTACTACTACAAGATAAGATTTCATACACGTTTGCTTTGGCTGCATACACTATTTTGCAACCGTGTATAACGACCGTTGAGTATGAAACTAATGGTCATTGTACATGTTTCCCAGACCGTGTACAAAATCCATATTCTTCCACAAACCGTCTAAAAAGACCCTCATAATCGTTTACGAAAATATTTAAGGAACCCGAGATCTTTCATATGAAAGCAGATGCTATGATATTGTCGCTCTTGAAAACGAGTTAACATATAAATTTTTGCACGCAATAATTAAGTCATCGACATAAATAAGAATGTGTAGGATATTCACATGTTGAGAGACACATAGAGAAGAGTGAGTAATCAACTTAACTTTGCATATAGACAAATGATGAAACAACATTTAGCTATCTTTTATGCAATCCCAAGAGAAATTTTTAATGCTTACAAACCATCTGGGAGGATTTCGTTGCGTCAGCAAGGATTCATGTACACAACTTCATCCAACAGTGTGGGTGTGGTGAGGTGTGTGTTATTGAGAAATACATGAAAACACTAAGCAATGGTTGAAATGGAGATGTTTCATAACGTGAGTGGATGGGTTTTGAGAAGTGTAGGTGAGATGTGGTATATTATGTCTTCCACTTTGATACTTTTTATTATTATTAATTTCTAATACTCTTTTGTTATTATTAATCTTTTTATTATATTAGTATGTTTGAAGAATTTTAAATGAGAAAAATTTCTACAACAAATTATTAAGCAAATATTTGGTAAATTATAATGTAACCTCACTAATTTCCTACTATTTTTGTTTTCTTTTATACTATGTTATTTATTTTGTAGCCCAATTGAAGTTTCTTTTCTTCATCTACGAAAGCCCATTAAGAAATGATAATCTTATTTGATAAACAATTACATACATGGGTGACCTTTGCAACTTTGGAATCCTATATATACAGTATCAATGTCTTTGGAATTAGATTACTAACATACGATGACATATATGATAATGACCTTTTATGCCTTGTTATTGACCCTATAATAGTCCTAAATAGGTTAGACAAGTTTTAGTATCAGATTGGATGAATTACATATTGTACACGCCTTTAGTCGCGACGTACAAGCGACTAATGCTGCTTATACACGTGCACCGGCACTACTACAAGATAAGGTTTCATACACATATGCTTTGGCTTCATACACTGTTTTGTTTTGCAGTGTATAACGACCGGTGAGTTTGAAAGTAATGGTCATTGTACATGTTTCTCGGACCGTGTACAAAATCCATATTCTTCCACTGTTCCAAAACCGTCTAAAAAGACTTCATAAGCGTTTACGAAAATATTTAAGGAACCCGAGATCTTTCATATGAAAATAGAATAATTAATACATCGACATAAACAAGAATGTGTAGGATATTGACATGTTGAGAGACAGATAGAGAAGAGTGAGTAATCAATTTAACTTTGCATACAGACAAATGCTGAAACACCATTTAGCTATCTTTTATGCAATCCCAACAGATATTTTTAAAGCTTACAAACCATCTGCGTGGATTTCGTAGCGTCTGCGAGGATTCATGTACCCACCTTCATCCAAATCACAATGTAGAAAAGCATTGTTTAGCAATTGAAAAGCATAATTTGTTGCATAAACTTTGTCTTACAAAAGTCTTCATAAATATTAAACAACTTGTACAAAAGTTCACATAAATGAACAAAAATTATGATATAAGTAACAAATAAAAGGATTACAAAGAAATATCATGATACATAAACACAATAAAAATTGATTGCAAAACAAGTGTAAGAATAAAAAAGAGTTAAAAGTTCAGTGTATAAAATACATAGAACCACAAATCAAGATAATAGTCTACGGGGTTTCTACCGGAGGAGAAATTTACGATAAACATTTATCATGTTTTCAGGTGCTAGAAATGAATCTATATATTCTAGCACCATATGCCAAAGTTCACAAAAAAAAAACTTATTTCTTAGTATACAAAAAGTTTTCATCTAAAACTTTGAAAACAAAGAAAATTCAATTATCATTGAGCATACAAACACACATAAAAAACTTATCTACTAAAAACATTGCATAGTTGCATTTGTTAAAACTAGAAAAGAGGGTCTTAACTACACAAAGAAATTTGATAAGATAGATGGCCTCTGTCCAAAAAGGCTCAACTGAATTGTTCCAAATCAAGCCGAGGAGACTACAACTGACATGTCTTGTTAAGATTTGAATTGTTTATTTTTCGAAAATGGAAGTTTATTCAAATTCAGTTACAATATCCATGCTTTTAAGTGAATTGGTAGCACCGGAGATTTTATAAGAATAATATGTGGTTTGAGGGACTTTAGGTTAATACAAATATACATCAAATAATATTTCGAGTTCTTATTAAGCTAATTGTAGAACTTAAACAACATACATAAACACGGAATAACTACATTAGAAATAAAAAGGAAGAAATTGATAACAGAATAAGGACACACAAATGTAATCAAAACATACAAAGAAAGATTGCAAGAAGCCACATCAACAACATGATAATTCCAGCAACTTGTTCAGAATATCATCATTTTCAGTTTTCATCAAGCTGGATTTATCTTGTTCTTGTTCTTGATACTTTTGGCTGCCGATGCAACAGCTTTTGCCGCACGCTCAGCCATCATAGTTGAGACATGTTTTCTGTTTGCTGGAATCACGCTTGCCTCCTTGGCTTTCAATGTTAGTCGTTCGGTCATATTTCCATGTTGCTGGTTATCGGCCATTGATCTCTCCTAGTTTAGAAAAAAAAAACTATTTCTCTATAATTGTAGTTTTGCTTTGCAATGAATTAAATCTTGGTTGTGATTGAATAATTGGAACTTATAGGTATATATATACTGCCAGGGGATTCCCTAGCTAACCTCATTTGCGTGTGTGTGTGTGCATGCATTGAAATATTCAGGAAGTTAGTCTTAATCTTCCAAATTTTTGTTAAGTGTGGGTGTCGGTGAGGTGTGTGTTATTGAGAAATACATGAAAACACTAAGCAATGGTTGAAATGGAGATGTTTCATTATGTCGATGGGTTTTGAGAAGTGTAGGTGCGATGTGGTATATTAGGTCTTCCATTTTGATACTATTTATTATTATTATTAATTTCTAATACTTTTTTATTATTATCGATCTTTTTATTATATTAGTATGTTTGAAGAATTTTAAATTAGAAAATTTCTACAACTAATTTTTAAGAAAATATTTGGTAAATTATAATGTAACCTCACTAATTTCCAACTATTTTTGTTTTCTTTTATACTATGTTATATTTTGTACCCCAGTTGAAGTTTCTTTTCTTCATCTGATTCGGCTTAGGTTCCACCGAAAGCTCATTAAGAAATGATAATCTTATTTGGAATCCTATATACATACAGTATCAATGTCTTTGGAAAAAGATTACTAGCATATGATAACATATATGCTAATCACCTTTTATGCCTTGTTATTGACCCTATAATAATCCTAAATAGGTTAGACAAGTTTTAGTATCAGGTTGGATGAGTTACATATTGTACACGCCTTTAGGCGCGACATACAAGCGACTCATGTCGCATGTACACGTGCACCGGTACTACTACAAGATACGATTTCATACACGTTTGCTTTGGCTTCATACACTATTTTGCAACCGTGTATAACGACCGTTGAGTATGAAACTAATGGTCATTGTACATGTTTCCCAGACCGGGTACAAAATCCATATTTTTCCACGGTTCAAAAACCGTCTAAAAAGACCCTCATAACCGTTTACGAAAATATTTAAGGAACCCGAGACCTTTCATATGAAAGCAAATGCTATGATAGTGTCGCTCTTGAAAACGAGTTAACATATAATTTTTTGCACGCAAAAGTTAAGTCATCGACATAAATAAGAATGTGTAGGATATTGACATGTTGAGAGACACATAGAGAAGAGTGAGTAATCAACTTGACTTTGCATATAGACAAATGCTCAAACAACATTTAGCTATCTTTTATGCAATCCCAAGAGAAATTTTTAAAGCTTACAAACCATCGGGGAGGATTTCGTTGCGTCCGCAAGGATTCATGTACACAACTTCATCCAACAGTGTGGGTGTGGTGAGGTGTGTGTTATTGAGAAATACATGAAAACACTAAGCAATGGTTGAAATGGAGATGTTTCATTATGTCGATCGGGTTTGAGAAGTGTAGGTGAGATGTGGTATATTAGGTCTTCCATTTTGATACTATTTATTATTATTATTATTATTATTATTATTATTAATTTCTAATACTTTTTTGTTATTATTGATCTTTTTATTATATTAGTATGTTTGAAGAAATTTAAGTGAGAAAATTTTTACAACTAATTTTTAAGAAAATATTTGGTAAATTATAATGTAACCTCACTAATTTCCAACTATTTTTGTTTTCTTTTATACTATGTTATATTTTGTACCCCAATTGAAGTTTCTTTTCTTCATCTGATTCGGCTTAGGTTCCACTGAAAGCTCATTAAGAAATGATAATCTTATTTGATAAAGAATTACATACGTGGGTGACCTTTGCAACTTTGGAATCCTATATACATACAGTATCAATGTCTTTGGAATAAGATTACTAGCATATGATAACATATATGCTAATGACGTTTTATGCCTTGTTATTGACCCTATAATAGTCCTAAATAGGTTAGACAAGTTTTAGTATCAGATTGGATGAGTTACATATTGTACACGCCTTTAGGCGCGACATACAAGCGACAAATTCCGCTTATACACGTGCACCGGTACTACTACAAGATAAGATTTCATACACGTTTGCTTTGGCTGCATACACTATTTTGCAACCGTGTATAACGACCGTTGAGTATGAAACTAATGGTCATTGTACATGTTTCCCAGACCGTGTACAAAATCCATATTCTTCCACAAACCGTCTAAAAAGACCCTCATAATCGTTTACGAAAATATTTAAGGAACCCGAGATCTTTCATATGAAAGCAGATGCTATGATATTGTCGCTCTTGAAAACGAGTTAACATATAAATTTTTGCACGCAATAATTAAGTCATCGACATAAATAAGAATGTGTAGGATATTCACATGTTGAGAGACACATAGAGAAGAGTGAGTAATCAACTTAACTTTGCATATAGACAAATGATGAAACAACATTTAGCTATCTTTTATGCAATCCCAAGAGAAATTTTTAATGCTTACAAACCATCTGGGAGGATTTCGTTGCGTCAGCAAGGATTCATGTACACAACTTCATCCAACAGTGTGGGTGTGGTGAGGTGTGTGTTATTGAGAAATACATGAAAACACTAAGCAATGGTTGAAATGGAGATGTTTCATAACGTGAGTGGATGGGTTTTGAGAAGTGTAGGTGAGATGTGGTATATTATGTCTTCCACTTTGATACTTTTTATTATTATTAATTTCTAATACTCTTTTGTTATTATTAATCTTTTTATTATATTAGTATGTTTGAAGAATTTTAAATGAGAAAAATTTCTACAACAAATTATTAAGCAAATATTTGGTAAATTATAATGTAACCTCACTAATTTCCTACTATTTTTGTTTTCTTTTATACTATGTTATTTATTTTGTAGCCCAATTGAAGTTTCTTTTCTTCATCTACGAAAGCCCATTAAGAAATGATAATCTTATTTGATAAACAATTACATACATGGGTGACCTTTGCAACTTTGGAATCCTATATATACAGTATCAATGTCTTTGGAATTAGATTACTAACATACGATGACATATATGATAATGACCTTTTATGCCTTGTTATTGACCCTATAATAGTCCTAAATAGGTTAGACAAGTTTTAGTATCAGATTGGATGAATTACATATTGTACACGCCTTTAGTCGCGACGTACAAGCGACTAATGCTGCTTATACACGTGCACCGGCACTACTACAAGATAAGGTTTCATACACATATGCTTTGGCTTCATACACTGTTTTGTTTTGCAGTGTATAACGACCGGTGAGTTTGAAAGTAATGGTCATTGTACATGTTTCTCGGACCGTGTACAAAATCCATATTCTTCCACTGTTCCAAAACCGTCTAAAAAGACTTCATAAGCGTTTACGAAAAAATTTAAGGAACCCGAGATCTTTCATATGAAAATAGAATAATTAATACATCGACATAAACAAGAATGTGTAGGATATTGACATGTTGAGAGACAGATAGAGAAGAGTGAGTAATCAATTTAACTTTGCATACAGACAAATGCTGAAACACCATTTAGCTATCTTTTATGCAATCCCAACAGATATTTTTAAAGCTTACAAACCATCTGCGTGGATTTCGTAGCATCTGCGAGGATTCATGTACCCACCTTCATCCAAATCACAATGTAGAAAAGCATTGTTTAGCAATTGAAAAGCATAATTTGTTGCATAAACTTTGTCTTACAAAAGTCTTCATAAATATTAAACAATTTGTACAAAAGTTCACATAAATGAACAAAAATTATGATACAAGTAACAAATAAAAGGATTACAAAGAAATATCATGATACATAAACACAATAAAATTGATTGCAAAACAAGTGTAAGAATAAAAAAGAGTTAAAAGTTCAGTGTATAAAATACATAGAACCACAAATCAAGATAATAGTCTACGGGGTTTCTACCGGAGGAGAAATTTACGATAAACATTTATCATGTTTTCAGGTGCTAGAAATGAATCTATATATTCTAGCACCATATGCCAAAGTTCACAAAAAAAAAACTTATTTCTTAGTATACAAAAAGTTTTCATCTAAAACTTTGAAAACAAAGAAAATTCAATTATCATTGAGCATACAAACACACATAAAAAACTTATCTACTAAAAACATTGCATAGTTGCATTTGTTAAAACTAGAAAAGAGGGTCTTAACTACACAAAGAAATTTGATAAGATAGATGGCCTCTGTCCAAAAAGGCTCAACTGAATTGTTCCAAATCAAGCCGAGGAGACTACAACTGACATGTCTTGTTAAGATTTGAATTGTTTATTTTTCGAAAATGGAAGTTTATTCAAATTCAGTTACAATATCCATGCTTTTAAGTGAATTGGTAGCACCGGAGATTTTATAAGAATAATATGTGGTTTGAGGGACTTTAGGTTAATACAAATATACATCAAATAATATTTCGAGTTCTTATTAAGCTAATTGTAGAACTTAAACAACATACATAAACACGGAATAACTACATTAGAAATAAAAAGGAAGAAATTGATAACAGAATAAGGACACACAAATGTAATCAAAACATACAAAGAAAGATTGCAAGAAGCCACGTCAACAACATGATAATTCCAGCAACTTGTTCAGAATATCATCATTTTCAGTTTTCATCAAGCTGGATTTATCTTGTTCTTGTTCTTGATACTTTTGGCTGCCGATGCAACAGCTTTTTCCGCACGCTCAGCCATCATAGTTGAGACATGTTTTCTGTTTGCTGGAATCACGCTTGCCTCCTTGGCTTTCAATGTTAGTCGTTCGGTCATATTTCCATGTTGCTGGTTATCGGCCATTGATCTCTCCTAGTTTAGAAAAAAAAAACTATTTCTCTATAATTGTAGTTTTGCTTTGCAATGAATTAAATCTTGGTTGTGATTGAATAATTGGAACTTATAGGTATATATATACTGCCAGGGGATTCCCTAGCTAACCTCATTTGCGTGTGTGTGTGCATGCATTGAAATATTCAGGAAGTTAGTCTTAATCTTCCAAATTTTTGTGTGGGTGTGGGTGTGGGTGAGGTGTGTGTTATTGAGAAATACATGAAAACACTAAGCAATGGTTGAAATGGAGATGTTTCATTATGTCGATGGGTTTTGAAATGGAGATGTTTCATATGAAAGCAGATGCTATGATATTGTCACTCTTGAAAACGAGTTAACATATAAATTTTTGCACGCAATAATTAAGTCATCGACATAAATAAGAATGTGTAGGATATTGACATGTTGAGAGACACATAGAGAAGAGTGAGTAATCAACTTAATTTTGCATATAGACAAATGCTGAAACAACATTTAGCTATCTTTTATGCAATCCCAAGAGAAATTTTTAATGCTTACAAACCATCTGGGAGGATTTCGTTGTGTCAGCAAGGATTCATGTACACAACTTCATCCAACAGTGTGGGTGTGGTGAGGTGTGTGTTATTGAGAAATACATGAAAACACTAAGCAATGGTCGAAATGGAGATGTTTCGTTATGTCGATCGGGTTTGAGAAGTGTAGGTGAGATGTGGTATATTAGGTCTTCCATTTTGATACTATTTATTATTATTATTATTATTATTATTATTAATTTCTAATACTTTTTTGTTATTATTGATCTTTTTATTATATTAGTATGTTTGAAGAAATTTAAGTGAGAAAATTTTTACAACTAATTTTTAAGAAAATATTTGGTAAATTATAATGTAACCTCACTAATTTCCAACTATTTTTGTTTTCTTTTATACTATGTTATATTTTGTACCCCAATTGAAGTTTCTTTTCTTCATCTGATTCGGCTTAGGTTCCACTGAAAGCTCATTAAGAAATGATAATCTTATTTGATAAAGAATTACATACGTGGGTGACCTTTGCAACTTTGGAATCCTATATACATACAGTATCAATGTCTTTGGAATAAGATTACTAGCATATGATAACATATATGCTAATGACGTTTTATGCCTTGTTATTGACCCTATAATAGTCCTAAATAGGTTAGACAAGTTTTAGTATCAGATTGGATGAGTTACATATTGTACACGCCTTTAGGCGCGACATACAAGCGACAAATTCCGCTTATACACGTGCACCGGTACTACTACAAGATAAGATTTCATACACGTTTGCTTTGGCTGCATACACTATTTTGCAACCGTGTATAACGACCGTTGAGTATGAAACTAATGGTCATTGTACATGTTTCCCAGACCGTGTACAAAATCCATATTCTTCCACAAACCGTCTAAAAAGACCCTCATAATCGTTTACGAAAATATTTAAGGAACCCGAGATCTTTCATATGAAAGCAGATGCTATGATATTGTCGCTCTTGAAAACGAGTTAACATATAAATTTTTGCACGCAATAATTAAGTCATCGACATAAATAAGAATGTGTAGGATATTCACATGTTGAGAGACACATAGAGAAGAGTGAGTAATCAACTTAACTTTGCATATAGACAAATGATGAAACAACATTTAGCTATCTTTTATGCAATCCCAAGAGAAATTTTTAATGCTTACAAACCATCTGGGAGGATTTCGTTGCGTCAGCAAGGATTCATGTACACAACTTCATCCAACAGTGTGGGTGTGGTGAGGTGTGTGTTATTGAGAAATACATGAAAACACTAAGCAATGGTTGAAATGGAGATGTTTCATAACGTGAGTGGATGGGTTTTGAGAAGTGTAGGTGAGATGTGGTATATTATGTCTTCCACTTTGATACTTTTTATTATTATTAATTTCTAATACTCTTTTGTTATTATTAATCTTTTTATTATATTAGTATGTTTGAAGAATTTTAAATGAGAAAAATTTCTACAACAAATTATTAAGCAAATATTTGGTAAATTATAATGTAACCTCACTAATTTCCTACTATTTTTGTTTTCTTTTATACTATGTTATTTATTTTGTAGCCCAATTGAAGTTTCTTTTCTTCATCTACGAAAGCCCATTAAGAAATGATAATCTTATTTGATAAACAATTACATACATGGGTGACCTTTGCAACTTTGGAATCCTATATATACAGTATCAATGTCTTTGGAATTAGATTACTAACATACGATGACATATATGATAATGACCTTTTATGCCTTGTTATTGACCCTATAATAGTCCTAAATAGGTTAGACAAGTTTTAGTATCAGATTGGATGAATTACATATTGTACACGCCTTTAGTCGCGACGTACAAGCGACTAATGTTGCTTATACACGTGCACCGGCACTACTACAAGATAAGGTTTCATACACATATGCTTTGGCTTCATACACTGTTTTGTTTTGCAGTGTATAACGACCGGTGAGTTTGAAAGTAATGGTCATTGTACATGTTTCTCGGACCGTGTACAAAATCCATATTCTTCCACTGTTCCAAAACCGTCTAAAAAGACTTCATAAGCGTTTACGAAAATATTTAAGGAACCCGAGATCTTTCATATGAAAATAGAATAATTAATACATCGACATAAACAAGAATGTGTAGGATATTGACATGTTGAGAGACAGATAGAGAAGAGTGAGTAATCAATTTAACTTTGCATACAGACAAATGCTGAAACACCATTTAGCTATCTTTTATGCAATCCCAACAGATATTTTTAAAGCTTACAAACCATATGCGTGGATTTCGTAGCGTCTGCGAGGATTCATGTACCCACCTTCATCCAAATCACAATGTAGAAAAGCATTGTTTAGCAATTGAAAAGCATAATTTGTTGCATAAACTTTGTCTTACAAAAGTCTTCATAAATATTAAACAACTTGTACAAAAGTTCACATAAATGAACAAAAATTATGATATAAGTAACAAATAAAAGGATTACAAAGAAATATCATGATACATAAACACAATAAAAATTGATTGCAAAACAAGTGTAAGAATAAAAAAGAGTTAAAAGTTCAGTGTATAAAATACATAGAACCTCAAATCAAGATAATAGTCTACGGTTTCTACCGAGGACAAATTTCCGATAAACATTTATCATGTTTTCAGGTGCTAGAAATGAATCTATATATTCTAGCACCATATGCCCAAAGTTCACAAAAAAAAAAACTTATTTCTTAGTATACAAAAAGTTTTCATCTAAAACTTTGAAAACAAAGAAAATTCAATTATCATTGAGCATACAAACACACATAAAAAACTTATCTACTAAAAACGTTGCATAGTTGCATTTGTTAAAACTAGAAAAGAGGTTCTTAACTACACAAAGAAATTTGATTAGATAGATGGTCTCTTTCCAAAAAGGCTCAACTGCATTGTTCCAAATCAAGCCGAGGAGACTACAACTGACATGTCTTGTTAAGATTTGAATTGTTTATTTTTCGAAAATGGAAGTTTATTCAAATTCAGTTACAATATCCATGCTTTTAAGTGAATTGGTAGCACCGGAGATTTTATAAGAATAATATGTGGTTTGAGGGACTTTAGGTTAATACAAATATACATCAAATAATATTTCGAGTTCTTATTAAGCTAATTGTAGAACTTAAACAACATACATAAACACGGAATAACTACATTAGAAATAAAAAGGAAGAAATTGATAACAGAATAAGGACACACAAATGTAATCAAAACATACAAAGAAAGATTGCAAGAAGCCACATCAACAACATGATAATTCCAGCAACTTGTTCAGAATATCATCATTTTCAGTTTTCGTCAAGCTGGATTTATCTTGTTCTTGTTCTTGATACTTTTGGCTGCCGATGCAACAGCTTTTTCCGCACGCTCAGCCATCATAGTTGAGACATGTTTTCTGTTTGCTGGAATCACGCTTGCCTCCTTGGCTTTCAATGTTAGTCGTTCGGTCATATTTCCATGTTGCTGGTTATCGGCCATTGATCTCTCCTAGTTTAGAAAAAAAAACTATTTCTTTATAATTGTAGTTTTGCTTTGCAATGAATTAAATCTTGGTTGTGATTGAATAATTGGAACTTATAGGTATATATATACTGCCAGGGGATTCCCTAGCTAACCTCATTTGCGTGTGTGTGTGCATGCATTGAAATATTCAGGAAGTTAGTCTTAATCTTCCAAATTTTTGTTAAGTGTGGGTGTGGGTGTGGGTGTGGGTGAGGTGTGTGTTATTGAGAAATACATGAAAACACTAAGCAATGGTTGAAATGGAGATGTTTCATTATGTCGATGGGTTTTGAGAAGTGTAGGTGCGATGTGGTATATTAGGTCTTCCATTTTGATACTATTTATTATTATTATTATTAATTTCTAATACTTTTTTGTTATTATTGATCTTTTTATTATATTAGTATGTTTGAAGAATTTTAAATTAGAAAATTTCTACAACTAATTTTTAAGCAAATATTTGGTAAATTATAATGTAACCTCACTAATTTCCAACTATTTTTGTTTTCTTTTATACTATGTTATATTTTGTACCCCAATTGAAGTTTCTTTTCTTCATCTGATTCGGCTTAGGTTCCACTGAAAGCTCATTAAGAAATGATAATCTTATTTGATAAAGAATTACATACGTGGGTGACCTTTGCAACTTTGGAATCCTATATACATACAGTATCAATGTCTTTGGAATAAGATTACTAGCATATGATAACATATATGCTAATAACCTTTTATGCCTTGTTATTGACCCTATAATATTCCTAAATAGGTTAGACAAGTTTTAGTATCAGATTGGATGAGTTACATATTGTACACGCCTTTAGGCGCGACATACAAGCGACTCATGTCGCATATACACGTGCACCGGTACTACTACAAGATATGATTTCATACACGTTTGCTTTGGCTTCATACACTATTTTGCAACCGTGTATAACGACCGTTGAGTATGAAACTAATGGTCATTGTACATGTTTCCCAGACCGTGTACAAAATCCATATTCTTCCACGGTTCAAAAACCGTCTAAAAAGACCCTCATAACCGTTTACGAAAATATATATTTAAGGAACCGAGATCTTTCATATGAAAGCAGATGCTATGATATTGTCGCTCTTGAAAACGAGATAACATATAAATTTTTGCACGCAATAACTAAGTCATCCACGTAAATAAGAATGTGTAGGATATTGACATGTTAGAGAGACAGATAGAGAAGAGTGAGTAATCAAGTTAACTTTGCATATAGACAAATGCTGAAACAACATTTAGCTATCTTTTATGCAATCCCAAGAGAAATTTTTAAAGCTTACAAACCATCTGGGAGGTTTTCGTTGCGTCCGCAAGGATTCATGTACACAACTTCATCCAACAGTGTGGGTGTGGTGAGGTGTGTGTTATTGAGAAATACATGAAAACACTAAGCAATGGTTGAAATGGAGATGTTGCATTATGTCGATCGGTTTTGAGAAGTGTAGGTGAGATGTGGTATATCAGGTCTTCCATTTTGATACTATTTATTATTATTATTATTATTAATTTCTAATACTTTTTTGTTATTATGGATCTTCTTATTATATTAGTATGTTTCAAGAAATTTAAATGAGAAAATTTTTACAACTAATTTTTAAGCAAATATTTGGTAAATTATAATGTAACCTCACTAATTTCCAACTATTTTTGTTTTCTTTTATACTATGTTATATTTTGTAGCCCAATTGAAGTTTCTTTTCTTCATCTGATTCGGCTTAGGTTCCACTGAAAGCTCATTAAGAAATGATAATCTTATTTGATAAATAATTACATACGTGGGTGACCTTTGCAAATTTGGAATCCTATATACATACAGTATCAATGTCTTTGGAATAAGATTACTAGCATCTGATAACATATATGCTAATGACCTTTTATGCCTTGTTATTGACCCTATAATAGTCCTAAATAGGTTAGACAAGTTTTAGTATCAGATTGGATGAGTTACATATTGTACACGCCTTTAGTCGCGACGTACAAGCGACTAATGCTGCTTATACACGTGCACCGGCACTACTACAAGATAAGGTTTCATACACGTATGCTTTGGCTTCATACACTGTTTTGTTTTGCAGTGTATAACGACCGGTGAGTTTGAAAGTAATGGTCATTGTACATGTTTCTCGGACCGTGTACAAAATCCATATTCTTCCACTGTTCCAAAACCGTCTAAAAAGACCTTCATAAGCGTTTACGAAAATATTTAAGGAACCCGAGATCTTTCATATGAAAATTGAATAATTAATACATCGACATAAACAAGAATGTGTAGGATATTGACATGTTGAGAGACAGATAGAGAAGAGTGAGTAATCAATTTAACTTTGCATACAGACAAATGCTGAAACACCATTTAGCTATCTTTTATGCAATCCCAACAGATATTTTTAAAGCTTACAAACCATATGCGTGGATTTCGTAGCGTCTGCGAGGATTCATGTACCCACCTTCATCCAAATCACAATGTAGAAAAGCATTGTTTAGCAATTGAAAAGCATAATTTGTTGCATAAACTTTGTCTTACAAAAGTCTTCATAAATATTAAACAACTTGTACAAAAGTTCACATAAATGAACAAAAATTATGATATAAGTAACAAATAAAAGGATTACAAAGAAATATCATGATACATAAACACAATAAAAATTGATTGCAAAACAAGTGTAAGAATAAAATAGAGTTAAAAGTTCAGTGTATAAAATACATAGAACCACAAATCAAGATAATAGTCTACGGTTTCTACCGAGGACAAATTTCCGATAAACATTTATCATGTTTTCAGGTGCTAGAAATGAATCTATATATTCTAGCACCATATGCCAAAGTTCACAAAAAAAAAACTTATTTCTTAGTATACAAAAAGTTTTCATCTAAAACTTTGAAAACAAAGAAAATTCAATTATCATTGAGCATACAAACACACATAAAAAACTTATCTACTAAAAACATTGCATAGTTGCATTTGTTAAAACTAGAAAAGAGGTTCTTAACTACACAAAGAAATTTGATTAGATAGATGGTCTCTTTCCAAAAAGGCTCAACTGCATTGTTCCAAATCAAGCCGAGGAGACTACAACTGACATGTCTTGTTAAGATTTGAATTGTTTATTTTTCGAAAATGGAAGTTTATTCAAATTCAGTTACAATATCCATGCTTTTAAGTGAATTGGTAGCACCGGAGATTTTATAAGAATAATATGTGGTTTGAGGGACTTTAGGTTAATACAAATATACATCAAATAATATTTCGAGTTCTTATTAAGCTAATTGTAGAACTTAAACAACATACATAAACACGGAATAACTACATTAGAAATAAAAAGGAAGAAATTGATAACAGAATAAGGACACACAAATGTAATCAAAACATACAAAGAAAGATTGCAAGAAGCCACATCAACAACATGATAATTCCAGCAACTTGTTCAGAATATCATCATTTTCAGTTTTCATCAAGCTGGATTTATCTTGTTCTTGTTCTTGATACTTTTGGCTGCCGATGCAACAGCTTTTGCCGCACGCTCAGCCATCATAGTTGAGACATGTTTTCTGTTTGCTGGAATCACGCTTGCCTCCTTGGCTTTCAATGTTAGTCGTTCGGTCATATTTCCATGTTGCTGGTTATCGGCCATTGATCTCTCCTAGTTTAGAAAAAAAAACTATTTCTTTATAATTGTAGTTTTGCTTTGCAATGAATTAAATCTTGGTTGTGATTGAATAATTGGAACTTATAGGTATATATATACTGCCAGGGGATTCCCTAGCTAACCTCATTTGCGTGTGTGTGTGCATGCATTGAAATATTCAGGAAGTTAGTCTTAATCTTCCAAATTTTTGTTAAGTGTGGGTGTGGGTGTGGGTGAGGTGTGTGTTATTGAGAAATACATGAAAACACTAAGCAATGGTTGAAATGGAGATGTTTTATTATGTCGATGGGTTTTGAGAAGTGTAGGTGCGATGTGGTATATTAGGTCTTCCATTTTGATACTATTTATTATTATTATTATTAATTTCTAATACTTTTTTGTTATTATTGATCTTTTTATTATATTAGTATGTTTGAATAATTTTAAATTAGAAAATTTCTACAACTAATTTTTAAGCAAATATTTGGTAAATTATAATGTAACCTCACTAATTTCCAACTATTTTTGTTTTCTTTTATACTATGCTCTATTTTGTACCCCAATTGAAGTTTCTTTTCTTCATCTTATTCGGCTTAGGTTCCACCGAAAGCTCATTAAGAAATTATAATCTTATTTGATAAAGAATTACATACGTGGGTGACCTTTGCAACTTTGGAATCCTATATACATACAGTATCAATGTCTTTGGAATAAGATTACTAGCATATGACAACATATATGCTAATGACCTTTTATGCCTTGTTATTGACCCTATAATAGTTCTAAATAGGTTAGACAAGTTTTAGTATCAGATTGGATGAGTTACATATTGTACACGCCTTTAGGCGCGACATACAAGCGACTAATTCCGCTTATACACGTGCACCGGTACTACAACAAGATAAGATTTCATACACGTTTGCTTTGGCTTCATACACTATTTTGCAACCGTGTATAACACGACCGTTGAGTATGAAACTAATGGTCATTGTACATGTTTCCCAGACCGTGTACCAAATCCATATTCTTCCGTGGTTCAAAAACCGTCTAAAAAGACCCTCATAACCGTTTACGAAAATATTTAAGGAACCCGAGATCTTTCATATGAAAGCAGATGTTATGATATTGTCGCTCTTGAAAACGAGTTAACATATAAATTTTTGCACGCAATAATTAAGTCATCGACATAAATAAGAATGTGTAGGATATTGACATGTTGAGAGACACATAGAGAAGAGTGAGTAATCAACTTCACTTTGCATATAGACAAATGCTGAAACAACATTTAGCTATCTTTTATGCAATCCCAAGAGAATTTTTTAATGCTTACAAACCATCTGGGAGGATTTTGTTGCGTCAGCAAGGATTCATGTACACAACTTCATCCAACAGTGTGGGTGTGGTGAGGTGTGTGTTATTGAAAAATACATGAAAACACTAAGCAATGGTTGAAATGGAGATGTTTCATTATGTGTGTGGATGGGTTTTGAGAAGTGTAGGTGAGATGTGTTATATTATGTCTTCCACTTTGATACTTTTTATTATTATTAATTTCTAATACTTTTTTGTTATTATTAATCTTTTTATTATATTAGTATGTTTGAAGAATTTTAAATGAGAAAAATTTCTACAGCAAATTATTAAGCAAATATTTGGTAAATTATAATGTAAGCTCACTAATATCCTACTATTTTTGTTTTCTTTTATACTATGTTATTTATTTTGTACCCCAATTGAAGTTTCTTTTCTTCATCTACGAAATCCCATTAAGAAATGATAATCTTATTTGATAAACAATTACATACGTGGGTGACCTTTGCAACTTTGGAATCCTATATATACACTATCAATGTCTTTGGAATTAGATTACTAACATACGATGACATATATGATAATGACCTTTTATGCCTTGTTATTGACCCAATAATAGTCCTAAATAGGTTAGACAAGTTTTAGTATCAGATTGGATGAGTTACATATTGTACACGCCTTTAGTCGCGACGTACAAGCGACTAATGCTGCTTATACACGTGCACCGGCACTACTACAAGATAAGGTTTCATACACGTATGCTTTGGCTTCATACACTGTTTTGTTTTGCAGTGTATAACGACCGGTGAGTTTGAAAGTAATGGTCATTGTACATGTTTCTCGGACCGTGTACAAAATCCATATTCTTCCACTGTTCCAAAACCGTCTAAAAAGACCTTCATAAGCGTTTACGAAAATATTTAAGGAACCCGAGATCTTTCATATGAAAATTGAATAATTAATACATCGACATAAACAAGAATGTGTAGGATATTGACATGTTGAGAGACAGATAGAGAAGAGTGAGTAATCAATTTAACTTTGCATACAGACAAATGCTGAAACACCATTTAGCTATCTTTTATGCAATCCCAACAGATATTTTTAAAGCTTACAAACCATCTGCGTGGATTTCGTAGCATCTGCGAGGATTCATGTACCCACCTTCATCCAAATCACAATGTAGAAAAGCATTGTTTAGCAATTGAAAAGCATAATTTGTTGCATAAACTTTGTCTTACAAAAGTCTTCATAAATATTAAACAACTTGTACAAAAGTTCACATAAATGAACAAAAATTATGATATAAGTAACAAATAAAAGGATTACAAAGAAATATCATGATACATAAACACAATAAAAATTGATTGCAAAACAAGTGTAAGAATAAAAAAGAGTTAAAAGTTCAGTGTATAAAATACATAGAACCACAAATCAAGATAATAGTCTACGGTTTCTAACGGAGGAAAAGTTTCCGATAAACATTTATCATGTTTTCAGGTGCTAGAAATGAATCTATATATTCTAGCACCATATGCCAAAGTTCACAAAAAAAAAAAACTTATTTCTTAGTATACAAAAAGTTTTCATCTAAAACATTGAAAACAAAGAAAATTCAATTATCATTGAGCATACAAACACACATAAAAAACTAATCTACTAAAAACATTGCATAGTTGCTTTTGTTAAAACTAGAAAAGAGGGTCTTAACTACACAAAGAAATTTGATAAGATAGATGGCCTCTTTCCAAAAAGGCTCAACTGAATTGTTCCAAATCAAGCCGAGGAGACTACAACTGACATGTCTTGTTAAGATTTGAATTGTTTATTTTTCGAAAATGGAAGTTTATTCAAATTCAGTTACAATATCCATGCTTTTAAGTGAATTGGTAGCACCGGAGATTTTATAAGAATCATATGTGGTTTGAGGGACTTTAGGTTTATACAAATATACATCAAATAATATTTCGAGTTCTTATTAAGCTAATTGTAGAACTTAAACAACATACATAACACGGAATAACTACATTAGAAATAAAAAGGAAGAAATTGATAACAGAATAAGGACACACAAATGTAATCAAAACATACAAAGAAAGATTGCAAGAAGCCACATCAACAACATGATAATTCCAGCAACTTGTTCAGAATATCATCATTTTCAGTTTTCATCAAGCTGGATTTATCTTGTTCTTGTTCTTGATACTTTTGGCTGCCGATGCAACAGCTTTTGCCGCACGCTCAGCCATCATAGTTGAGACATGTTTTCTGTTTGCTGGAATCACGCTTGCCTCCTTGGCTTTCAATGTTAGTCGTTCGGTCATATTTCCATGTTGCTGGTTATCGGCCATTGATCTCTCCTAGTTTAGAAAAAAAAAACTATTTCTCTATAATTGTAGTTTTGCTTTGCAATGAATTAAATCTTGGTTGTGATTGAATAATTGGAACTTATAGGTATATATATACTGCCAGGGGATTCCCTAGCTAACCTCATTTGCGTGTGTGTGTGTGCATGCATTGAAATATTCAGGAAGTTAGTCTTAATCTTCCAAATTTTTGTTAAGTGTGGGTGTCGGTGAGGTGTGTGTTATTGAGAAATACATGAAAACACTAAGCAATGGTTGAAATGGAGATGTTTCATTATGTCGATGGGTTTTGAGAAGTGTAGGTGCGATGTGGTATATTAGGTCTTCCATTTTGATACTATTTATTATTATTATTAATTTCTAATACTTTTTTATTATTATCGAACTTTTTATTATATTAGTATGTTTGAAGAATTTTAAATTAGAAAATTTCTACAACTAATTTTTAAGAAAATATTTGGTAAATTATAATGTAACCTCACTAATTTCCAACTATTTTTGTTTTCTTTTATACTATGTTATATTTTGTACCCCAGTTGAAGTTTCTTTTCTTCATCTGATTCGGCTTAGGTTCCACCGAAAGCTCATTAAGAAATGATAATCTTATTTGGAATCCTATATACATACAGTATCAATGTCTTTGGAAAAAGATTACTAGCATATGATAACATATATGCTAATCACCTTTTATGCCTTGTTATTGACCCTATAATAATCCTAAATAGGTTAGACAAGTTTTAGTATCAGGTTGGATGAGTTACATATTGTACACGCCTTTAGGCGCGACATACAAGCGACTCATGTCGCATGTACACGTGCACCGGTACTACTACAAGATACGATTTCATACACGTTTGCTTTGGCTTCATACACTATTTTGCAACCGTGTATAACGACCGTTGAGTATGAAACTAATGGTCATTGTACATGTTTCCCAGACCGGGTACAAAATCCATATTTTTCCACGGTTCAAAAACCGTCTAAAAAGACCCTCATAACCGTTTACGAAAATATTTAAGGAACCCGAGACCTTTCATATGAAAGCAAATGCTATGATAGTGTCGCTCTTGAAAACGAGTTAACATATAATTTTTTGCACGCAAAAGTTAAGTCATCGACATAAATAAGAATGTGTAGGATATTGACATGTTGAGAGACACATAGAGAAGAGTGAGTAATCAACTTGACTTTGCATATAGACAAATGCTCAAACAACATTTAGCTATCTTTTATGCAATCCCAAGAGAAATTTTTAAAGCTTACAAACCATCGGGGAGGATTTCGTTGCGTCCGCAAGGATTCATGTACACAACTTCATCCAACAGTGTGGGTGTGGTGAGGTGTGTGTTATTGAGAAATACATGAAAACACTAAGCAATGGTTGAAATGGAGATGTTTCATTATGTCGATCGGGTTTGAGAAGTGTAGGTGAGATGTGGTATATTAGGTCTTCCATTTTGATACTATTTATTATTATTATTATTATTATTATTATTATTATTATTAATTTCTAATACTTTTTTGTTATTATTGATCTTTTTATTATATTAGTATGTTTGAAGAAATTTAAGTGAGAAAATTTTTACAACTAATTTTTAAGAAAATATTTGGTAAATTATAATGTAACCTCACTAATTTCCAACTATTTTTGTTTTCTTTTATACTATGTTATATTTTGTACCCCAATTGAAGTTTCTTTTCTTCATCTGATTCGGCTTAGGTTCCACTGAAAGCTCATTAAGAAATGATAATCTTATTTGATAAAGAATTACATACGTGGGTGACCTTTGCAACTTTGGAATCCTATATACATACAGTATCAATGTCTTTGGAATAAGATTACTAGCATATGATAACATATATGCTAATGACGTTTTATGCCTTGTTATTGACCCTATAATAGTCCTAAATAGGTTAGACAAGTTTTAGTATCAGATTGGATGAGTTACATATTGTACACGCCTTTAGGCGCGACATACAAGCGACAAATTCCGCTTATACACGTGCACCGGTACTACTACAAGATAAGATTTCATACACGTTTGCTTTAGCTGCATACACTATTTTGCAACCGTGTATAACGACCGTTGAGTATGAAACTAATGGTCATTGTACATGTTTCCCAGACCGTGTACAAAATCCATATTCTTCCACAAACCGTCTAAAAAGACCCTCATAATCGTTTACGAAAATATTTAAGGAACCCGAGATCTTTCATATGAAAGCAGATGCTATGATATTGTCGCTCTTGAAAACGAGTTAACATATAAATTTTTGCACGCAATAATTAAGTCATCGACATAAATAAGAATGTGTAGGATATTGACATGTTGAGAGACACATAGAGAAGAGTGAGTAATCAACTTCACTTTGCATATAGACAAATGATGAAACAACATTTAGCTATCTTTTATGCAATCCCAAGAGAAATTTTTAATGCTTACAAACCATCTGGGAGGATTTCGTTGCGTCAGCAAGGATTCATGTACACAACTTCATCCAACAGTGTGAGTGTGAGTGTGAGTGTGAGTGTGAGTGTGAGTGTGAGTGTGAGTGTGAGTGTGAGTGTGAGTGTGAGTGTGAGTGTGAGTGTGGTGAGGTGTGTGTTATTGAGAAATACATGAAAACACTAAGCAATGGTTGAAATGGAGATGTTTCATAACGTGAGTGGATGGGTTTTGAGAAGTGTAGGTGAGATGTGGTATATTATGTCTTCCACTTTGATACTTTTTATTATTATTAATTTCTAATACTCTTTTGTTATTATTAATCTTTTTATTATATTAGTATGTTTGAAGAATTTTAAATGAGAAAAATTTCTACAACAAATTATTAAGCAAATATTTGGTAAATTATAATGTAACCTCACTAATTTCCTACTATTTTTGTTTTCTTTTATACTATGTTATTTATTTTGTAGCCCAATTGAAGTTTCTTTTCTTCATCTACGAAAGCCCATTAAGAAATGATAATCTTATTTGATAAACAATTACATACATGGGTGACCTTTGCAACTTTGGAATCCTATATATACAGTATCAATGTCTTTGGAATTAGATTACTAACATACGATGACATATATGATAATGACCTTTTATGCCTTGTTATTGACCCTATAATAGTCCTAAATAGGTTAGACAAGTTTTAGTATCAGATTGGATGAATTACATATTGTACACGCCTTTAGTCGCGACGTACAAGCGACTAATGCTGCTTATACACGTGCACCGGCACTACTACAAGATAAGGTTTCATACACCTATGCTTTGGCTTCATACACTGTTTTGTTTTGCAGTGTATAACGACCGGTGAGTTTGAAAGTAATGGTCATTGTACATGTTTCTCGGACCGTGTACAAAATCCATATTCTTCCACTGTTCCAAAACCGTCTAAAAAGACTTCATAAGCGTTTACGAAAATATTTAAGGAACCCAAGATCTTTCATATGAAAATAGAATAATTAATACATCGACATAAACAAGAATGTGTAGGATATTGACATGTTGAGAGACAGATAGAGAAGAGTGAGTAATCAATTTAACTTTGCATACAGACAAATGCTGAAACACCATTTAGCTATCTTTTATGCAATCCCAACAGATATTTTTAAAGCTTACAAACCATCTGCGTGGATTTCGTAGCATCTGCGAGGATTCATGTACCCACCTTCATCCAAATCACAATGTAGAAAAGCATTGTTTAGCAATTGAAAAGCATAATTTGTTGCATAAACTTTGTCTTACAAAAGTCTTCATAAATATTAAACAATTTGTACAAAAGTTCACATAAATGAACAAAAATTATGATATAAGTAACAAATAAAAGGATTACAAAGAAATATCATGATACATAAACACAATAAAATTGATTGCAAAACAAGTGTAAGAATAAAAAAGAGTTAAAAGTTCAGTGTATAAAATACATAGAACCACAAATCAAGATAATAGTCTACGGGGTTTCTACCGGAGGAGAAATTTACGATAAACATTTATCATGTTTTCAGGTGCTAGAAATGAATCTATATATTCTAGCACCATATGCCAAAGTTCACAAAAAAAAAACTTATTTCTTAGTATACAAAAAGTTTTCATCTAAAACTTTGAAAACAAAGAAAATTCAATTATCATTGAGCATACAAACACACATAAAAAACTTATCTACTAAAAACATTGCATAGTTGCATTTGTTAAAACTAGAAAAGAGGGTCTTAACTACACAAAGAAATTTGATAAGATAGATGGCCTCTGTCCAAAAAGGCTCAACTGAATTGTTCCAAATCAAGCCGAGGAGACTACAACTGACATGTCTTGTTAAGATTTGAATTGTTTATTTTTCGAAAATGGAAGTTTATTCAAATTCAGTTACAATATCCATGCTTTTAAGTGAATTGGTAGCACCGGAGATTTTATAAGAATAATATGTGGTTTGAGGGACTTTAGGTTAATACAAATATACATCAAATAATATTTCGAGTTCTTATTAAGCTAATTGTAGAACTTAAACAACATACATAAACACGGAATAACTACATTAGAAATAAAAAGGAAGAAATTGATAACAGAATAAGGACACACAAATGTAATCAAAACATACAAAGAAAGATTGCAAGAAGCCACGTCAACAACATGATAATTCCAGCAACTTGTTCAGAATATCATCATTTTCAGTTTTCATCAAGCTGGATTTATCTTGTTCTTGTTCTTGATACTTTTGGCTGCCGATGCAACAGCTTTTTCCGCACGCTCAGCCATCATAGTTGAGACATGTTTTCTGTTTGCTGGAATCACGCTTGCCTCCTTGGCTTTCAATGTTAGTCGTTCGGTCATATTTCCATGTTGCTGGTTATCGGCCATTGATCTCTCCTAGTTTAGAAAAAAAAAACTATTTCTCTATAATTGTAGTTTTGCTTTGCAATGAATTAAATCTTGGTTGTGATTGAATAATTGGAACTTATAGGTATATATATACTGCCAGGGGATTCCCTAGCTAACCTCATTTGCGTGTGTGTGTGCATGCATTGAAATATTCAGGAAGTTAGTCTTAATCTTCCAAATTTTTGTGTGGGTGTGGGTGTGGGTGAGGTGTGTGTTATTGAGAAATACATGAAAACACTAAGCAATGGTTGAAATGGAGATGTTTCATTATGTCGATGGGTTTTGAAATGGAGATGTTTCATATGAAAGCAGATGCTATGATATTGTCACTCTTGAAAACGAGTTAACATATAAATTTTTGCACGCAATAATTAAGTCATCGACATAAATAAGAATGTGTAGGATATTGACATGTTGAGAGACACATAGAGAAGAGTGAGTAATCAACTTAATTTTGCATATAGACAAATGCTGAAACAACATTTAGCTATCTTTTATGCAATCCCAAGAGAAATTTTTAATGCTTACAAACCATCTGGGAGGATTTCGTTGTGTCAGCAAGGATTCATGTACACAACTTCATCCAACAGTGTGGGTGTGGTGAGGTGTGTGTTATTGAGAAATACATGAAAACACTAAGCAATGGTCGAAATGGAGATGTTTCGTTATGTCGATCGGGTTTGAGAAGTGTAGGTGAGATGTGGTATATTAGGTCTTCCATTTTGATACTATTTATTATTATTATTATTATTATTATTATTATTATTAATTTCTAATACTTTTTTGTTATTATTGATCTTTTTATTATATTAGTATGTTTGAAGAAATTTAAGTGAGAAAATTTTTACAACTAATTTTTAAGAAAATATTTGGTAAATTATAATGTAACCTTACTAATTTCCAACTATTTTTGTTTTCTTTTATACTATGTTATATTTTGTACCCCAATTGAAGTTTCTTTTCTTCATCTGATTCGGCTTAGGTTCCACTGAAAGCTCATTAAGAAATGATAATCTTATTTGATAAAGAATTACATACGTGGGTGACCTTTGCAACTTTGGAATCCTATATACATACAATATCAATGTCTTTGGAATAAGATTACTAGCATATGATAACATATATGCTAATGACGTTTTATGCCTTGTTATTGACCCTATAATAGTCCTAAATAGGTTAGACAAGTTTTAGTATCAGATTGGATGAGTTACATATTGTACACGCCTTTAGGCGCGACATACAAGCGACAAATTCCGCTTATACACGTGCACCGGTACTACTACAAGATAAGATTTCATACACGTTTGCTTTGGCTGCATACACTATTTTGCAACCGTGTATAACGACCGTTGAGTATGAAACTAATGGTCATTGTACATGTTTCCCAGACCATGTACAAAATCCATATTCTTCCACAAACCGTCTAAAAAGACCCTCATAATCGTTTACGAAAATATTTAAGGAACCCGAGATCTTTCATATGAAAGCAGATGCTATGATATTGTCGCTCTTGAAAACGAGTTAACATATAAATTTTTGCACGCAATAATTAAGTCATCGACATAAATAAGAATGTGTAGGATATTCACATGTTGAGAGACACATAGAGAAGAGTGAGTAATCAACTTAACTTTGCATATAGACAAATGATGAAACAACATTTAGCTATCTTTTATGCAATCCCAAGAGAAATTTTTAATGCTTACAAACCATCTGGGAGGATTTCGTTGCGTCAGCAAGGATTCATGTACACAACTTCATCCAACAGTGTGGGTGTGGTGAGGTGTGTGTTATTGAGAAATACATGAAAACACTAAGCAATGGTTGAAATGGAGATGTTTCATAACGTGAGTGGATGGGTTTTGAGAAGTGTAGGTGAGATGTGGTATATTATGTCTTCCACTTTGATACTTTTTATTATTATTAATTTCTAATACTCTTTTGTTATTATTAATCTTTTTATTATATTAGTATGTTTGAAGAATTTTAAATGAGAAAAATTTCTACAACAAATTATTAAGCAAATATTTGGTAAATTATAATGTAACCTCACTAATTTCCTACTATTTTTGTTTTCTTTTATACTATGTTATTTATTTTGTAGCCCAATTGAAGTTTCTTTTCTTCATCTACGAAAGCCCATTAAGAAATGATAATCTTATTTGATAAACAATTACATACATGGGTGACCTTTGCAACTTTGGAATCCTATATATACAGTATCAATGTCTTTGGAATTAGATTACTAACATACGATGACATATATGATAATGACCTTTTATGCCTTGTTATTGACCCTATAATAGTCCTAAATAGGTTAGACAAGTTTTAGTATCAGATTGGATGAATTACATATTGTACACGCCTTTAGTCGCGACGTACAAGCGACTAATGTTGCTTATACACGTGCACCGGCACTACTACAAGATAAGGTTTCATACACATATGCTTTGGCTTCATACACTGTTTTGTTTTGCAGTGTATAACGACCGGTGAGTTTGAAAGTAATGGTCATTGTACATGTTTCTCGGACCGTGTACAAAATCCATATTCTTCCACTGTTCCAAAACCGTCTAAAAAGACTTCATAAGCGTTTACGAAAATATTTAAGGAACCCGAGATCTTTCATATGAAAATAGAATAATTAATACATCGACATAAACAAGAATGTGTAGGATATTGACATGTTGAGAGACAGATAGAGAAGAGTGAGTAATCAATTTAACTTTGCATACAGACAAATGCTGAAACACCATTTAGCTATCTTTTATGCAATCCCAACAGATATTTTTAAAGCTTACAAACCATCTGCGTGGATTTCGTAGCATCTGCGAGGATTCATGTACCCACCTTCATCCAAATCACAATGTAGAAAAGCATTGTTTAGCAATTGAAAAGCATAATTTGTTGCATAAACTTTGTCTTACAAAAGTCTTCATAAATATTAAACAACTTGTACAAAAGTTCACATAAATGAACAAAAATTATGATATAAGTAACAAATAAAAGGATTACAAAGAAATATCATGATACATAAACACAATAAAATTGATTGCAAAACAAGTGTAAGAATAAAAAAGAGTTAAAAGTTCAGTGTATAAAATACATAGAACCACAAATCAAGATAATAGTCTACGGGGTTTCTACCGGAGGAGAAATTTACGATAAACATTTATCATGTTTTCAGGTGCTAGAAATGAATCTATATATTCTAGCACCATATGCCAAAGTTCACAAAAAAAAACTTATTTCTTAGTATACAAAAAGTTTTCATCTAAAACTTTGAAAACAAAGAAAATTCAATTATCATTGAGCATACAAACACACATAAAAAACTTATCTACTAAAAACATTGCATAGTTGCATTTGTTAAAACTAGAAAAGAGGGTCTTAACTACACAAAGAAATTTGATAAGATAGATGGCCTCTGTCCAAAAAGGCTCAACTGAATTGTTCCAAATCAAGCCGAGGAGACTACAACTGACATGTCTTGTTAAGATTTGAATTGTTTATTTTTCGAAAATGGAAGTTTATTCAAATTCAGTTCCAATATCCATGCTTTTAAGTGAATTGGTAGCACCGGAGATTTTATAAGAATAATATGTGGTTTGAGGGACTTTAGGTTAATACAAATATACATCAAATAATATTTCGAGTTCTTATTAAGCTAATTGTAGAACTTAAACAACATACATAAACACGGAATAACTACATTAGAAATAAAAAGGAAGAAATTGATAACAGAATAAGGACACACAAATGTAATCAAAACATACAAAGAAAGATTGCAAGAAGCCACATCAACAACATGATAATTCCAGCAACTTGTTCAGAATATCATCATTTTCAGTTTTCATCAAGCTGGATTTATCTTGTTCTTGTTCTTGATACTTTTGGCTGCCGATGCAACAGCTTTTTCCGCACGCTCAACCATCATAGTTGAGACATGTTTTCTGTTTGCTGGAATCACGCTTGCCTCCTTGGCTTTCAATGTTAGTCGTTCGGTCATATTTCCATGTTGCTGGTTATCGGCCATTGATCTCTCCTAGTTTAGAAAAAAAAAAACTATTTCTCTATAATTGTAGTTTTGCTTTGCAATGAATTAAATCTTGGTTGTGATTGAATAATTGGAACTTATAGGTATATATATACTGCCAGGGGATTCCCTAGCTAACCTCATTTGCGTGTGTGTGTGCATGCATTGAAATATTCAGGAAGTTAGTCTTAATCTTCCAAATTTTTGTGTGGGTGTGGGTGTGGGTGAGGTGTGTGTTATTGAGAAATACATGAAAACACTAAGCAATGGTTGAAATGGAGATGTTTCATTATGTCGATGGGTTTTGAAATGGAGATGTTTCATATGGAAGCAGATGCTATGATATTGTCGCTCTTGAAAACGAGTTAACATATAAATTTTTGCACGCAATAATTAAGTCATCGACATAAATAAGAATGTGTAGGATATTGACATGTTGAGAGACACATAGAGAAGAGTGAGTAATCAACTTAATTTTGCATATAGACAAATGCTGAAACAACATTTAGCTATCTTTTATGCAATCCCAAGAGAAATTTTTAATGCTTACAAACCATCTGGGAGGATTTCGTTGTGTCAGCAAGGATTCATGTACACAACTTCATCCAACAGTGTGGGTGTGGTGAGGTGTGTGTTATTGAGAAATACATGAAAACACTAAGCAATGGTCGAAATGGAGATGTTTCGTTATGTCGATCGGGTTTGAGAAGTGTAGGTGAGATGTGGTATATTAGGTCTTCCATTTTGATACTATTTATTATTATTATTATTATTATTATTATTAATTTCTAATACTTTTTTGTTATTATTGATCTTTTTATTATATTAGTATGTTTGAAGAAATTTAAGTGAGAAAATTTTTACAACTAATTTTTAAGAAAATATTTGGTAAATTATAATGTAACCTCACTAATTTCCAACTATTTTTGTTTTCTTTTATACTATGTTATATTTTGTACCCCAATTGAAGTTTCTTTTCTTCATCTGATTCGGCTTAGGTTCCACTGAAAGCTCATTAAGAAATGATAATCTTATTTGATAAAGAATTACATACGTGGGTGACCTTTGCAACTTTGGAATCCTATATACATACAGTATCAATGTCTTTGGAATAAGATTACTAGCATATGATAACATATATGCTAATGACGTTTTATGCCTTGTTATTGACCCTATAATAGTCCTAAATAGGTTAGACAAGTTTTAGTATCAGATTGGATGAGTTACATATTGTACACGCCTTTAGGCGCGACATACAAGCGACTAATTCCGCTTATACATGTGCACCGGTACTACTACAAGATAAGATTTCATACACGTTTGCTTTGGCTTCATACACTATTTTGAAACCGTGTATAACGACCGTTGAATATGAAATTAATGGTCATTGTACATGTTTCCCAGACCGTGTACAAAATCCATATTCTTCCACGGTTCAAAAACCGTCTAAAAAGACCCTCATAACCGTTTACGAAAATATTTAAGGAACCCGAGATCTTTCATATGAAAGCAGATGCTATGATATTGTCGCTCTTGAAAACGAGTTAACATATAAATTTTTGCACGCAATAATTAAGTCATCGACATAAATAAGAATGTGTAGGATATTGACATGTTGAGAGACACATAGAGAAGAGTGAGTAATCAACTTCACTTTGCATATAGACAAATGCTGAAACAACATTTAGCTATCTTTTATGCAATCCCAAGAGAAGTTTTTAATGCTTACAAACCATCTGGGAGGATTTCATTGCGTCAGCAAGGATTCATGTACACAACTTCATCCAACAGTGTGGGTGTGGTGAGGTGTGTGTTATTGAGAAATACATGAAAACACTAAGCAATGGTTGAAATGGAGATGTTTCATTATGTGTGTGGATGGGTTTTGAGAAGTGTAGGTGAGATGTGGTATATTATGTCTTCCACTTTGATACTTTTTATTATTATTAATTTCTAATACTTTTTTGTTATTAGTAATCTTTTTATTATATTAGTATGTTTGAAGAATTTTAAATGAGAAAAATTTCTACAACAAATTATTAAGCAAATATTTGGTAAATTATAATGTAAGCTCACTAATTTCCCACTATTTTTGTTTTCTTTTATACTATGTTATTTATTTTGTACCCCAATTGAAGTTTCTTTTCTTCATCTACGAAATCCCATTAAGAAATGTTAATCTTATTTGATAAACAATTACATACGTGGGTGACCTTTGCAACTTTGGAATCCTATATATGTATCAATGTCTTTGGAATTAGATTACTAACATACGATGACATATATGATAATGACCTTTTATGCCTTGTTATTGACCCTATAATAGTCCTAAATAGGTTAGACAAGTTTTAGTATCAGATTGGATGAGTTACATATTGTACACGCCTTTAGTCGCGACGTACAAGCGACTAATGCTGCTTATACACGTGCACCGACACTACTACAAGATAAGGTTTCATACACGTATGCTTTGGCTTCATACACTGTTTTGTTTTGCAGTGTATAACGACCGGTGAGTTTGAAAGTAATGGTCATTGTACATGTTTCTCGGACCGTGTACAAAATCCATATTCTTCCACTGTTCCAAAACCGTCTAAAAAGACTTCATAAGCGTTTACGAAAATATTTAAGGAACCCGAGATCTTTCATATGATAATAGAATAATTAATACATCGACATAAACAAGAATGTGTAGGATATTGACATGTTGAGAGACAGATAGAGAAGAGTGAGTAATCAATTTAACTTTGCATACAGACAAATGCTGAAACACCATTTAGCTATCTTTTATGCAATCCCAACAGATATTTTTAAAGCTTACAAACCATCTGCGTGGATTTCGTAGCGTCTGCGAGGTTTCATGTACCCACCTTCATCCAAATCACAATGTAGAAAAGCATTGTTTAGCAATTGAAAAGCATAATTTGTTGCATAAACTTTGTCTTACAAAAGTCTTCATAAATATTAAACAACTTGTACAAAAGTTCACATAAATGAACAAAAATTATGATATAAGTAACAAATAAAAGGATTACAAAGAAATATCATGATACATAAACACAATAAAAATTGATTGCAAAACAAGTGTAAGAATAAAAAAGAGTTAAAAGTTCAGTGTATAAAATACATAGAACCACAAATCAAGATAATAGTCTACGGGGTTTCTACCGGAGGAGAAATTTACGATAAACATTTATCATGTTTTCAGGTGCTAGAAATGAATCTATATATTCTAGCACCATATGCCAAAGTTCACCAAAAAAAAACTTATTTCTTAGTATACAAAAAGTTTTCATCTAAAACTTTGAAAACAAAGAAAATTCAATTATCATTGAGCATACAAACACACATAAAAAACTTATCTACTAAAAACATTGCATAGTTGCATTTGTTAAAACTAGAAAAGAGGGTCTTAACTACACAAAGAAATTTGATAAGATAGATGGCCTCTGTCCAAAAAGGCTCAACTGAATTGTTCCAAATCAAGCCGAGGAGACTACAACTGACATGTCTTGTTAAGATTTGAATTGTTTATTTTTCGAAAATGGAAGTTTATTCAAATTCAGTTACAATATCCATGCTTTTAAGTGAATTGGTAGCACCGGAGATTTTATAAGAATAATATGTGGTTTGAGGGACTTTAGGTTAATACAAATATACATCAAATAATATTTCGAGTTCTTATTAAGCTAATTGTAGAACTTAAACAACATACATAAACACGGAATAACTACATTAGAAATAAAAAGGAAGAAATTGATAACAGAATAAGGACACACAAATGTAATCAAAACATACAAAGAAAGATTGCAAGAAGCCACATCAACAACATGATAATTCCAGCAACTTGTTCAGAATATCATCATTTTCAGTTTTCATCAAGCTGGATTTATCTTGTTCTTGTTCTTGTTCTTGATACTTTTGGCTGCCGATGCAACAGCTTTTTCCGCACGCTCAGCCATCATAGTTGAGACATGTTTTCTGTTTGCTGGAATCACGCTTGCCTCCTTGGCTTTCAATGTTAGTCGTTCGGTCATATTTCCATGTTGCTGGTTATCGGCCATTGATCTCTCCTAGTTTAGAAAAAAAAAACTATTTCTCTATAATTGTAGTTTTGCTTTGCAATGAATTAAATCTTGGTTGTGATTGAATAATTGGAACTTATAGGTATATATATACTGCCAGGGGATTCCCTAGCTAACCTCATTTGCGTGTGTGTGTGCATGCATTGAAATATTCAGGAAGTTAGTCTTAATCTTCCAAATTTTTGTTAAGTGTGGGTGTGGGTGAGGTGTGTGTTATTGAGAAATACATGAAAACACTAAGCAATGGTTGAAATGGAGATGTTTCATTATGTCGATGGGTTTTGAAATGGAGATGTTTCATATGAAAGCAGATGCTATGATATTGTCGCTCTTGAAAACGAGTTAACATATAAATTTTTGCACGCAATAATTAAGTCATCGACATAAATAAGAATGTGTAGGATATTGACATGTTGAGAGACACATAGAGAAGAGTGAGTAATCAACTTAATTTTGCATATAGACAAATGCTGAAACAACATTTAGCTATCTTTTATGCAATCCCAAGAGAAATTTTTAATGCTTACAAACCATCTGGGAGGATTTCGTTGTGTCAGCAAGGATTCATGTACACAGCTTCATCCAACAGTGTGGGTGTGGTGAGGTGTGTGTTATTGAGAAATACATGAAAACACTAAGCAATGGTCGAAATGGAGATGTTTCGTTATGTCGATCGGGTTTGAGAAGTGTAGGTGAGATGTGGTATATCAGGTCTTCCATTTTGATACTATTTATTATTATTATTATTATTATTATTATTATTAATTTCTAATACTTTTTTGTTATTATTGATCTTTTTATTATATTAGTATGTTTGAAGAAATTTAAGTGAGAAAATTTTTACAACTAATTTTTAAGAAAATATTTGGTAAATTATAATGTAACCTCACTAATTTCCAACTATTTTTGTTTTCTTTTATACTATGTTATATTTTGTACCCCAATTGAAGTTTCTTTTCTTCATCTGATTCGGCTTAGGTTCCACTGAAAGCTCATTAAGAAATGATAATCTTATTTGATAAAGAATTACATACGTGGGTGACCTTTGCAACTTTGGAATCCTATATACATACAGTATCAATGTCTGTGGAATAAGATTACTAGCATATGATAACATATATGCTAATGACGTTTTATGCCTTGTTATTGACCCTATAATAGTCCTAAATAGGTTAGACAAGTTTTAGTATCAGATTGGATGAGTTACATATTGTACACGCCTTTAGGCGCGACATACAAGCGACTAATTCCGCTTATACATGTGCACCGGTACTACTACAAGATAAGATTTCATACACGTTTGCTTTGGCTTCATACACTATTTTGAAACCGTGTATAACGACCGTTGAATATGAAATTAATGGTCATTGTACATGTTTCCCAGACCGTGTACAAAATCCATATTCTTCCACGGTTCAAAAACCGTCTAAAAAGACCCTCAAAACCGTTTACGAAAATATTTAAGGAACCCGAGATCTTTCATATGAAAGCAGATGCTATGATATTGTCGCTCTTGAAAACGAGTTAACATATAAATTTTTGCACGCAATAATTAAGTCATCGATATAAATAAGAATGTGTAGGATATTGACATGTTGAGAGACACATAGAGAAGAGTGAGTAATCAACTTCACTTTGCATATAGACAAATGCTGAAACAACATTTAGCTATCTTTTATGCAATCCCAAGAGAAGTTTTTAATGCTTACAAACCATCTGGGAGGATTTCATTGCGTCAGCAAGGATTCATGTACACAACTTCATCCAACAGTGTGGGTGTGGTGAGGTGTGTGTTATTGAGAAATACATGAAAACACTAAGCAATGGTTGAAATGGAGATGTTTCATTATGTGTGTGGATGGGTTTTGAGAAGTGTAGGTGAGATGTGGTATATTATGTCTTCCACTTTGATACTTTTTATTATTATTAATTTCTAATACTTTTTTGTTATTAGTAATCTTTTTATTATATTAGTATGTTTGAAGAATTTTAAATGAGAAAAATTTCTACAACAAATTATTAAGCAAATATTTGGTAAATTATAATGTAAGCTCACTAATTTCCCACTATTTTTGTTTTCTTTTATACTATGTTATTTATTTTGTACCCCAATTGAAGTTTCTTTTCTTCATCTACGAAATCCCATTAAGAAATGATAATCTTATTTGATAAACAATTACATACGTGGGTGACCTTTGCAACTTTGGAATCCTATATATACAGTATCAATGTCTTTGGAATTAGATTACTAACATACGATGACATATATGATAATGACCTTTTATGCCTTGTTATTGACCCTATAATAGTCCTAAATAGGTTAGACAAGTTTTAGTATCAGATTGGATGAGTTACATATTGTACACGCCTTTAGTCGCGATGTACAAGCGACTAATGCTGCTTATACACGTGCACCGGCACTACTACAAGATAAGGTTTCATACACGTATGCTTTGGCTTCATACACTGTTTTGTTTTGCAGTGTATAACGACCGGTGAGTTTGAAAGTAATGGTCATTGTACATGTTTCTCGGACCGTGTACAAAATCCATATTCTTCCACTGTTCCAAAACCGTCTAAAAAGACTTCATAAGCGTTTACGAAAATATTTAAGGAAACCGAGATCTTTCATATGAAAATAGAATAATTAATACATCGACATAAACAAGAATGTGTAGGATATTGACATGTTGAGAGACAGATAGAGAAGAGTGAGTAATCAATTTAACTTTGCATACAGACAAATGCTGAAACACCATTTAGCTATCTTTTATGCAATCCCAACAGATATTTTTAAAGCTTACAAACCATCTGCGTGGATTTCGTAGCGTCTGCGAGGATTCATGTACCCACCTTCATCCAAATCACAATGTAGAAAAGCATTGTTTAGCAATTGAAAAGCATAATTTGTTGCATAAACTTTGTCTTACAAAAGTCTTCATAAATATTAAACAACTTGTACAAAAGTTCACATAAATGAACAAAAATTATGATATAAGTAACAAATAAAAGGATTACAAAGAAATATCATGATACATAAACACAATAAAAATTGATTGCAAAACAAGTGTAAGAATAAAAAAGAGTTAAAAGTTCAATGTATAAAATACATAGAACCACAAATCAAGATAATAGTCTACGGGGTTTCTACCGGAGGAGAAATTTACGATAAACATTTATCATGTTTTCAGGTGCTAGAAATGAATCTATATATTCTAGCACCATATGCCAAAGTTCACAAAAAAAAAACTTATTTCTTAGTATACAAAAAAATTTTCATCTAAAACTTTGAAAACAAAGAAAATTCAATTATCATTGAGCATACAAACACACATAAAAAACTTATCTACTAAAAACATTGCATAGTTGCATTTGTTAAAACTAGAAAAGAGGGTCTTAACTACACAAAGAAATTTGATAAGATAGATGGCCTCTGTCCAAAAAGGCTCAACTGAATTGTTCCAAATCAAGCCGAGGAGACTACAACTGACATGTCTTGTTAAGATTTGAATTGTTTATTTTTCGAAAATGGAAGTTTATTCAAATTCAGTTACAATATCCATGCTTTTAAGTGAATTGGTAGCACCGGAGATTTTATAAGAATAATATGTGGTTTGAGGGACTTTAGGTTAATACAAATATACATCAAATAATATTTCGAGTTCTTATTAAGCTAATTGTAGAACTTAAACAACATACATAAACACGGAATAACTACATTAGAAATAAAAAGGAAGAAATTGATAACAGAATAAGGACACACAAATGTAATCAAAACATACAAAGAAAGATTGCAAGAAGCCACATCAACAACATGATAATTCCAGCAACTTGTTCAGAATATCATCATTTTCAGTTTTCATCAAGCTGGATTTATCTTGTTCTTGTTCTTGATACTTTTGGCTGCCGATGCAACAGCTTTTTCCGCACGCTCAACCATCATAGTTGAGACATGTTTTCTGTTTGCTGGAATCACGCTTGCCTCCTTGGCTTTCAATGTTAGTCGTTCGGTCATATTTCCATGTTGCTGGTTATCGGCCATTGATCTCTCCTAGTTTAGAAAAAAAAAACTATTTCTCTATAATTGTAGTTTTGCTTTGCAATGAATTAAATCTTGGTTGTGATTGAATAATTGGAACTTATAGGTATATATATACTGCCAGGGGATTCCCTAGCTAACCTCATTTGCGTGTGTGTGTGCATGCATTGAAATATTCAGGAAGTTAGTCTTAATCTTCCAAATTTTTGTGTGGGTGTGGGTGTGGGTGAGGTGTGTGTTATTGAGAAATACATGAAAACACTAAGCAATGGTTGAAATGGAGATGTTTCATTATGTCGATGGGTTTTGAAATGGAGATGTTTCATATGGAAGCAGATGCTATGATATTGTCGCTCTTGAAAACGAGTTAACATATAAATTTTTGCACGCAATAATTAAGTCATCGACATAAATAAGAATGTGTAGGATATTGACATGTTGAGAGACACATAGAGAAGAGTGAGTAATCAACTTAATTTTGCATATAGACAAATGCTGAAACAACATTTAGCTATCTTTTATGCAATCCCAAGAGAAATTTTTAATGCTTACAAACCATCTGGGAGGATTTCGTTGTGTCAGCAAGGATTCATGTACACAACTTCATCCAACAGTGTGGGTGTGGTGAGGTGTGTGTTATTGAGAAATACATGAAAACACTAAGCAATGGTCGAAATGGAGATGTTTCGTTATGTCGATCGGGTTTGAGAAGTGTAGGTGAGATGTGGTATATTAGGTCTTCCATTTTGATACTATTTATTATTATTATTATTATTATTATTATTAATTTCTAATACTTTTTTGTTATTATTGATCTTTTTATTATATTAGTATGTTTGAAGAAATTTAAGTGAGAAAATTTTTACAACTAATTTTTAAGAAAATATTTGGTAAATTATAATGTAACCTCACTAATTTCCAACTATTTTTGTTTTCTTTTATACTATGTTATATTTTGTACCCCAATTGAAGTTTCTTTTCTTCATCTGATTCGGCTTAGGTTCCACTGAAAGCTCATTAAGAAATGATAATCTTATTTGATAAAGAATTACATACGTGGGTGACCTTTGCAACTTTGGAATCCTATATACATACAGTATCAATGTCTTTGGAATAAGATTACTAGCATATGATAACATATATGCTAATGACGTTTTATGCCTTGTTATTGACCCTATAATAGTCCTAAATAGGTTAGACAAGTTTTAGTATCAGATTGGATGAGTTACATATTGTACACGCCTTTAGGCGCGACATACAAGCGACTAATTCCGCTTATACATGTGCACCGGTACTACTACAAGATAAGATTTCATACACGTTTGCTTTGGCTTCATACACTATTTTGAAACCGTGTATAACGACCGTTGAATATGAAATTAATGGTCATTGTACATGTTTCCCAGACCGTGTACAAAATCCATATTCTTCCACGGTTCAAAAACCGTCTAAAAAGACCCTCATAACCGTTTACGAAAATATTTAAGGAACCCGAGATCTTTCATATGAAAGCAGATGCTATGATATTGTCGCTCTTGAAAACGAGTTAACATATAAATTTTTGCACGCAATAATTAAGTCATCGACATAAATAAGAATGTGTAGGATATTGACATGTTGAGAGACACATAGAGAAGAGTGAGTAATCAACTTCACTTTGCATATAGACAAATGCTGAAACAACATTTAGCTATCTTTTATGCAATCCCAAGAGAAGTTTTTAATGCTTACAAACCATCTGGGAGGATTTCATTGCGTCAGCAAGGATTCATGTACACAACTTCATCCAACAGTGTGGGTGTGGTGAGGTGTGTGTTATTGAGAAATACATGAAAACACTAAGCAATGGTTGAAATGGAGATGTTTCATTATGTGTGTGGATGGGTTTTGAGAAGTGTAGGTGAGATGTGGTATATTATGTCTTCCACTTTGATACTTTTTATTATTATTAATTTCTAATACTTTTTTGTTATTAGTAATCTTTTTATTATATTAGTATGTTTGAAGAATTTTAAATGAGAAAAATTTCTACAACAAATTATTAAGCAAATATTTGGTAAATTATAATGTAAGCTCACTAATTTCCCACTATTTTTGTTTTCTTTTATACTATGTTATTTATTTTGTACCCCAATTGAAGTTTCTTTTCTTCATCTACGAAATCCCATTAAGAAATGATAATCTTATTTGATAAACAATTACATACGTGGGTGACCTTTGCAACTTTGGAATCCTATATATACAGTATCAATGTCTTTGGAATTAGATTACTAACATACGATGACATATATGATAATGACCTTTTATGCCTTGTTATTGACCCTATAATAGTCCTAAATAGGTTAGACAAGTTTTAGTATCAGATTGGATGAGTTACATATTGTACACGCCTTTAGTCGCGACGTACAAGCGACTCTAATGCTGCTTATACACGTGCACCGGCACTACTACAAGATAAGGTTTCATACACGTATGCTTTGGCTTCATACACTGTTTTGTTTTGCAGTGTATAACGACCGCTGAGTTTGAAAGTAATGGTCATTGTACATGTTTCTCGGACCGTGTACAAAATCCATATTCTTCCACTGTTCCAAAACCGTCTAAAAAGACTTCATAAGCGTTTACGAAAATATTTAAGGAAACCGAGATCTTTCATATGAAAATAGAATAATTAATACATCGACATAAACAAGAATGTGTAGGATATTGACATGTTGAGAGACAGATAGAGAAGAGTGAGTAATCAATTTAACTTTGCATACAGACAAATGCTGAAACACCATTTAGCTATCTTTTATGCAATCCCAACAGATATTTTTAAAGCTTACAAACCATCTGCGTGGATTTCGTAGCGTCTGCGAGGATTCATGTACCCACCTTCATCCAAATCACAATGTAGAAAAGCATTGTTTAGCAATTGAAAAGCATAATTTGTTGCATAAACTTTGTCTTACAAAAGTCTTCATAAATATTAAACAACTTGTACAAAAGTTCACATAAATGAACAAAAATTATGATATAAGTAACAAATAAAAGGATTACAAAGAAATATCATGATACATAAACACAATAAAAATTGATTGCAAAACAAGTGTAAGAATAAAAAAGAGTTAAAAGTTCAGTGTATAAAATACATAGAACCACAAATCAAGATAATAGTCTACGGGGTTTCTACCGGAGGAGAAATTTACGATAAACATTTATCATGTTTTCAGGTGCTAGAAATGAATCTATATATTCTAGCACCATATGCCAAAGTTCACAAAAAAAAAACTTATTTCTTAGTATACAAAAAGTTTTCATCTAAAACTTTGAAAACAAAGAAAATTCAATTATCATTGAGCATACAAACACACATAAAAAACTTATCTACTAAAAACATTGCATAGTTGCATTTGTTAAAACTAGAAAAGAGGGTCTTAACTACACAAAGAAATTTGATAAGATAGATGGCCTCTGTCCAAAAAGGCTCAACTGAATTGTTCCAAATCAAGCCGAGGAGACTACAACTGACATGTCTTGTTAAGATTTGAATTGTTTATTTTTCGAAAATGGAAGTTTATTCAAATTCAGTTACAATATCCATGCTTTTAAGTGAATTGGTAGCACCGGAGATTTTATAAGAATAATATGTGGTTTGAGGGACTTTAGGTTAATACAAATATACATCAAATAATATTTCGAGTTCTTATTAAGCTAATTGTAGAACTTAAACAACATACATAAACACGGAATAACTACATTAGAAATAAAAAGGAAGAAATTGATAACAGAATAAGGACACACAAATGTAATCAAAACATACAAAGAAAGATTGCAAGAAGCCACATCAACAACATGATAATTCCAGCAACTTGTTCAGAATATCATCATTTTCAGTTTTCATCAAGCTGGATTTATCTTGTTCTTGTTCTTGTTCTTGATACTTTTGGCTGCCGATGCAACAGCTTTTTCCGCACGCTCAGCCATCATAGTTGAGACATGTTTTCTGTTTGTTGGAATCACGCTTGCCTCCTTGGCTTTCAATGTTAGTCGTTCGGTCATATTTCCATGTTGCTGGTTATCGGCCATTGATCTCTCCTAGTTTAGAAAAAAAAAACTATTTCTCTATAATTGTAGTTTTGCTTTGCAATGAATTAAATCTTGGTTGTGATTGAATAATTGGAACTTATAGGTATATATATACTGCCAGGGGATTCCCTAGCTAACCTCATTTGCGTGTGTGTGTGCATGCATTGAAATATTCAGGAAGTTAGTCTTAATCTTCCAAATTTTTGTTAAGTGTGGTTGTGGGTGAGGTGTGTGTTATTGAGAAATACATGAAAACACTAAGCAATGGTTGAAATGGAGATGTTTCATTATGTCGATGGGTTTTGAAATGGAGATGTTTCATATGAAAGCAGATGCTATGATATTGTCGCTCTTGAAAACGAGTTAACATATAAATTTTTGCACGCAATAATTAAGTCATCGACATATATAAGAATGTGTAGGATATTGACATGTTGAGAGACACATAGAGAAGAGTGAGTAATCAACTTAATTTTGCATATAGACAAATGCTGAAACAACATTTAGCTATCTTTTATGCAATCCCAAGAGAAATTTTTAATGCTTACAAACCATCTGGGAGGTTTTCGTTGTGTCAGCAAGGATTCATGTACACAACTTCATCCAACAGTGTGGGTGTGGTGAGGTGTGTGTTATTGAGAAATACATGAAAACACTAAGCAATGGTCGAAATGGAGATGTTTCGTTATGTCGACCGGGTTTGAGAAGTGTAGGTGAGATGTGGTATATCAGGTCTTCCATTTTGATACTATTTATTATTATTATTATTATTATTATTAATTTCTAATACTTTTTTGTTATTATTGATCTTTTTATTATATTAGTATGTTTGAAGAAATTTAAGTGAGAAACTTTTTACAACTAATTTTTAAGAAAATATTTGGTAAATTATAATGTAACCTCACTAATTTCCAACTATTTTTGTTTTCTTTTATACTATGTTATATTTTGTACCCCAATTGAAGTTTCTTTTCTTCATCTGATTCGGCTTAGGTTCCACTGAAAGCTCATTAAGAAATGATAATCTTATTTGATAAAGAATTACATACGTGGGTGACCTTTGCAACTTTGGAATCCTATATACATACAGTATCAATGTCTTTGGAATAAGATTACTAGCATATGATAACATATATGCTAATGACGTTTTATGCCTTGTTATTGACCCTATAATAGTCCTAAATAGGTTAGACAAGTTTTAGTATCAGATTGGATGAGTTACATATTGTACACGCCTTTAGGCGCGACATACAAGCGACTAATTCCGCTTATACATGTGCACCGGTACTACTACAAGATAAGATTTCATACACGTTTGCTTTGGCTTCATACACTATTTTGAAACCGTGTATAACGACCGTTGAATATGAAATTAATGGTCATTGTACATGTTTCCCAGACCGTGTACAAAATCCATATTCTTCCACGGTTCAAAAACCGTCTAAAAAGACCCTCATAACCGTTTACGAAAATATTTAAGGAACCCGAGATCTTTCATATGAAAGCAGATGCTATGATATTGTCGCTCTTGAAAACGAGTTAACATATAAATTTTTGCACGCAATAATTAAGTCATCGACATAAATAAGAATGTGTAGGATATTGACATGTTGAGAGACACATAGAGAAGAGTGAGTAATCAACTTCACTTTGCATATAGACAAATGCTGAAACAACATTTAGCTATCTTTTATGCAATCCCAAGAGAAGTTTTTAATGCTTACAAACCATCTGGGAGGATTTCATTGCGTCAGCAAGGATTCATGTACACAACTTCATCCAACAGTGTGGGTGTGGTGAGGTGTGTGTTATTGAGAAATACATGAAAACACTAAGCAATGGTTGAAATGGAGATGTTTCATTATGTGTGTGGATGGGTTTTGAGAAGTGTAGGTGAGATGTGGTATATTATGTCTTCCACTTTGATACTTTTTATTATTATTAATTTCTAATACTTTTTTGTTATTAGTAATCTTTTTATTATATTAGTATGTTTGAAGAATTTTAAATGAGAAAAATTTCTACAACAAATTATTAAGCAAATATTTGGTAAATTATAATGTAAGCTCACTAATTTCCCACTATTTTTGTTTTCTTTTATACTATGTTATTTATTTTGTACCCCAATTGAAGTTTCTTTTCTTCATCTACGAAATCCCATTAAGAAATGATAATCTTATTTGATAAACAATTACATACGTGGGTGACCTTTGCAACTTTGGAATCCTATATATACAGTATCAATGTCTTTGGAATTAGATTACTAACATACGATGACATATATGATAATGACCTTTTATGCCTTGTTATTGACCCTATAATAGTCCTAAATAGGTTAGACAAGTTTTAGTATCAGATTGGATGAGTTACATATTGTACACGCCTTTAGTCGCGACGTACAAGCGACTAATGCTGCTTATACACGTGCACCGGCACTACTACAAGATAAGGTTTCATACACGTATGCTTTGGCTTCATACACTGTTTTGTTTTGCAGTGTATAACGACCGGTGAGTTTGAAAGTAATGGTCATTGTACATGTTTCTCGGACCGTGTACAAAATCCATATTCTTCCACTGTTCCAAAACCGTCTAAAAAGACTTCATAAGCGTTTACGAAAATATTTAAGGAAACCGAGATCTTTCATATGAAAATAGAATAATTAATACATCGACATAAACAAGAATGTGTAGGATATTGACATGTTGAGAGACAGATAGAGAAGAGTGAGTAATCAATTTAACTTTGCATACAGACAAATGCTGAAACACCATTTAGCTATCTTTTATGCAATCCCAACAGATATTTTTAAAGCTTACAAACCATCTGCGTGGATTTCGTAGCGTCTGCGAGGATTCATGTACCCACCTTCATCCAAATCACAATGTAGAAAAGCATTGTTTAGCAATTGAAAAGCATAATTTGTTGCATAAACTTTGTCTTACAAAAGTCTTCATAAATATTAAACAACTTGTACAAAAGTTCACATAAATGAACAAAAATTATGATATAAGTAACAAATAAAAGGATTACAAAGAAATATCATGATACATAAACACAATAAAAATTGATTGCAAAACAAGTGTAAGAATAAAAAAGAGTTAAAAGTTCAGTGTATAAAATACATAGAACCACAAATCAAGATAATAGTCTACGGGGTTTCTACCGGAGGAGAAATTTACGATAAACATTTATCATGTTTTCAGGTGCTAGAAATGAATCTATATATTCTAGCACCATATGCCAAAGTTCACAAAAAAAAAACTTATTTCTTAGTATACAAAAAGTTTTCATCTAAAACTTTGAAAACAAAGAAAATTCAATTATCATTGAGCATACAAACACACATAAAAAACTTATCTACTAAAAACATTGCATAGTTGCATTTGTTAAAACTAGAAAAGAGGGTCTTAACTACACAAAGAAATTTGATAAGATAGATGGCCTCTGTCCAAAAAGGCTCAACTGAATTGTTCCAAATCAAGCCGAGGAGACTACAACTGACATGTCTTGTTAAGATTTGAATTGTTTATTTTTCGAAAATGGAAGTTTATTCAAATTCAGTTACAATATCCATGCTTTTAAGTGAATTGGTAGCACCGGAGATTTTATAAGAATAATATGTGGTTTGAGGGACTTTAGGTTAATACAAATATACATCAAATAATATTTCGAGTTCTTATTAAGCTAATTGTAGAACTTAAACAACATACATAAACACGGAATAACTACATTAGAAATAAAAAGGAAGAAATTGATAACAGAATAAGGACACACAAATGTAATCAAAACATACAAAGAAAGATTGCAAGAAGCCACATCAACAACATGATAATTCCAGCAACTTGTTCAGAATATCATCATTTTCAGTTTTCATCAAGCTGGATTTATCTTGTTCTTGTTCTTGATACTTTTGGCTGCCGATGCAACAGCTTTTTCCGCACGCTCAGCCATCATAGTTGAGACATGTTTTCTGTTTGTTGGAATCACGCTTGCCTCCTTGGCTTTCAATGTTAGTCGTTCGGTCATATTTCCATGTTGCTGGTTATCGGCCATTGATCTCTCCTAGTTTAGAAAAAAAAAACTATTTCTCTATAATTGTAGTTTTGCTTTGCAATGAATTAAATCTTGGTTGTGATTGAATAATTGGAACTTATAGGTATATATATACTGCCAGGGGATTCCCTAGCTAACCTCATTTGCGTGTGTGTGTGCATGCATTGAAATATTCAGGAAGTTAGTCTTAATCTTCCAAATTTTTGTTAAGTGTGGGTGTGGGTGAGGTGTGTGTTATTGAGAAATACATGAAAACACTAAGCAATGGTTGAAATGGAGATGTTTCATTATGTCGATGGGTTTTGAAATGGAGATGTTTCATATGAAAGCAGATGCTATGATATTGTCGCTCTTGAAAACGAGTTAACATATAAATTTTTGCACGCAATAATTAAGTCATCGACATAAATAAGAATGTGTAGGATATTGACATGTTGAGAGACACATAGAGAAGAGTGAGTAATCAACTTAATTTTGCATATAGACAAATGCTGAAACAACATTTAGCTATCTTTTATGCAATCCCAAGAGAAATTTTTAATGCTTACAAACCATCTGGGAGGATTTCGTTGTGTCAGCAAGGATTCATGTACACAACTTCATCCAACAGTGTGGGTGTGGTGAGGTGTGTGTTATTGAGAAATACATGAAAACACTAAGCAATGGTCGAAATGGAGATGTTTCGTTATGTCGATCGGGTTTGAGAAGTGTAGGTGAGATGTGGTATATTAGGTCTTCCATTTTGATACTATTTATTATTATTATTATTATTATTATTATTATTATTATTATTAATTTCTAATACTTTTTTGTTATTATTGATCTTTTTATTATATTAGTATGTTTGAAGAAATTTAAGTGAGAAAATTTTTACAACTAATTTTTAAGAAAATATTTGGTAAATTATAATGTAACCTCACTAATTTCCAACTATTTTTGTTTTCTTTTATACTATGTTATATTTTGTACCCCAATTGAAGTTTCTTTTCTTCATCTGATTCGGCTTAGGTTCCACTGAAAGCTCATTAAGAAATGATAATCTTATTTGATAAAGTATTACATACGTGGGTGACCTTTGCAACTTTGGAATCCTATATACATACAGTATCAATGTCTTTGGAATAAGATTACTAGCATATGATAACATATATGCTAATGACGTTTTATGCCTTGTTATTGACCCTATAATAGTCCTAAATAGGTTACACAAGTTTTAGTATCAGATTGGATGAGTTACATATTGTACACGCCTTTAGGCGCGACATACAAGCGACTAATTCCGCTTATACACGTGCACCGGTACTACTACAAGATAAGATTTCATACACGTTTGCTTTGGCTTCATACACTATTTTGAAACCGTGTATAACGACCGTTGAATATGAAATTAATGGTCATTGTACATGTTTCTCAGACCGTGTACAAAATCCATATTCTTCCACGGTACAAAAACGGTCTAAAAAGACCCTCATAACCGTTTACGAAAATATTTAAGGAACCCGAGATCTTTCATATGAAAGCAGATGCTATGATATTGTCGCTCTTGAAAACGAGTTAACATATAAATTTTTGCACGCAATAATTAAGTCATCGACATAAATAAGAATGTGTAGGATATTGACATGTTGAGAGACACATAGAGAAGAGTGAGTAATCAACTTCACTTTGCATATAGACAAATGCTGAAACAACATTTAGCTATCTTTTATGCAATCCCAAGAGAAGTTTTTAATGCTTACAAACCATCTGGGAGGATTTCATTGTGTCAGCAAGGATTCATGTACACAACTTCATCCAACAGTGTGGGTGTGCTGAGGTGTGTGTTATTGAGAAATACATGAAAACACTAAGCAATGGTTGAAATGGAGATGTTTCATTATGTGTGTGGATGGGTTTTGAGAAGTGTAGGTGAGATGTGGTATATTATGTCTTCCACTTTGATACTTTTTATTATTATTAATTTCTAATACTTTTTTGTTATTAGTAATCTTTTTATTATATTAGTATGTTTGAAGAATTTTAAATGAGAAAAATATCTACAACAAATTATTAAGCAAATATTTGGTAAATTATAATGTAAGCTCACTAATTTCCCACTATTTTTGTTTTCTTTTATACTATGTTATTTATTTTGTACCCCAATTGAAGTTTCTTTTCTTCATCTACGAAATCCCATTAAGAAATGATAATCTTATTTGATAAACAATTACATACGTGGGTGACCTTTGCAACTTTGGAATCCTATATATACTGTATCAATGTCTTTGGAATTAGATTACTAACATACGATGACATATATGATAATGACCTTTTATGCCTTGTTATTGACCCTATAATAGTCCTAAATAGGTTAGACAAGTTTTAGTATCAGATTGGATGAGTTACATATTGTACACGCCTTTAGTCGCGACGTACAAGCGACTAATGCTGCTTATACACGTGCACCGGCACTACTACAAGATAAGGTTTCATACACGTATGCTTTGGCTTCATACACTGTTTTGTTTCGCAGTGTATAACGACCGGTGAGTTTGAAAGTAATGGTCATTGTACATGTTTCTCGGACCGTGTACAAAATCCATATTCTTCCACTGTTCCAAAACCGTCTAAAAAGACTTCATAAGCGTTTACGAAAATATTTAAGGAACCCGAGATCTTTCATATGAAAATAGAATAATTAATACATCGACATAAACAAGAATGTGTAGGATATTGACATGTTGAGAGACAGATAGAGAAGAGTGAGTAATCAATTTTACTTTGCATACAGACAAATGCTGAAACACCATTTAGCTATCTTTTATGCAATCCCAACAGATATTTTTAAAGCTTACAAACCATCTGCGTGGATTTCGTAGCGTCTGCGAGGATTCATGTACCCACCTTAATCCAAATCACAATGTAGAAAAGCATTGTTTAGCAATTGAAAAGCATAACTTGTTGCATAAACTTTGTCTTACAAAAGTCTTCATAAATATTAAACAACTTGTACAAAAGTTCACATGAATGAACAAAAATTATGATATAAGTAACAAATAAAAGGATTACAAAGAATTATCATGATACATAAACACAATAAAAATTGATTGCAAAACAAGTGTAAGAATAAAAAAGAGTTCAAAGTTCAGTGTATAAAATACATAGAACCACAAATCAAGATAATAGTCTACGGTTTCTACCCGAGGACAAATTTCCGATAAACATTTATCATGTTTTCAGGTGCTAGAAATGAATCTATATATTCTAGCACCATATGCCAAAGTTCACAAAAAAAAAACTTATTTCTTAGTATACAAAAAGTTTTCATCTAAAACTTTGAAAACAAAGAAAATTCAATTATCATTGAGCATACAAACACACTTAAAAAACTTATCTACTAAAAGCATTGCATAGTTGCATTTGTTAAAACTAGAAAAGAGGTTCTTAACTACACAAAGAAATTTGATAAGATAGATGGTCTCTTTCCAAAAAGGCTCAACTGCATTGTTCCAAATCAAGCCGAGGAGACTACAACTGACATGTCTTGTTAAGATTTGAATTGTTTATTTTTCGAAAATGGAAGTTTATTCAAATTCAGTTACAATATCCATGCTTTTAAGTGAATCGGTAGCACCGGAGATTTTATAAGAATAATATGTGGTTTGAGGGACTTTAGGTTAATACAAATATACATCAAATAATATTTCGAGTTCTTATTAAGCTAATTGTACAACTTAAACAACATACATAAACACGGAATAACTACATTAGAAATAAAAAGGAAGAAATTGATAACAGAATAAGGACACACAAATGTAATCAAAACATACAAAGAAAGATTGCAAGAAGCCACATCAACAACATGATAATTCCAGCAACTTGTTCAGAATATCATCATTTTCAGTTTTCATCAAGCTGGATTTATCTTGTTCTTGTTCTTGATACTTTTGGCTGCCGATGCAACAGCTTTTTCCGCACGCTCAGCCATCATAGTTGAGACATGTTTTCTGTTTGCTGGAATCACGCTTGCCTCCTTGGCATTCAATGTTAGTCGTTCGGTCATATTTCCATGTTGCTGGTTATCGGCCATTGATCTCTCCTAGTTTAGAAAAAAAAAACTATTTCTTTATAATTGTAGTTTTGCTTTGCAATGAATTAAATCTTGGTTGTGATTGAATAATTGGAACTTATAGGTATATATATACTGCCAGGGGATTCCCTAGCTAACCTCATTTGCGTGTGTGTGTGCATGCATTGAAATATTCAGGAAGTTAGTCTTAATCTTCCAAATTTTTGTTAAGTGTGGGTGTGGGTGAGGTGTGTGTTATTGAGAAATACATATAAACACTAAGCAATGGTTGAAATGGAGATGTTTCATTATGTCGATGGGTTTTGAAATGGAGATGTTTCATATGAAAGCAGATGCTATGATATTGTCGCTCTTGAAAACGAGTTAACATATAAATTTTTGCACGCAATAATTAAGTCATCGACATAAATAAGAATGTGTAGCATATTGACATGTTGAGAGACACATAGAGAAGAGTGAGTAATCAACTTAATTTTGCATATAGACAAATGCTGAAACAACATTTAGCTATCTTTTATGCAATCCCAAGAGAAGTTTTTAATGCTTACAAACCATCTGGGAGGATTTCATTGCGTCAGCAAGGATTCATGTACACAACTTCATCCAACAGTGTGGGTGTGGTGAGGTGTGTGTTATTGAGAAATACATGAAAACACTAAGCAATGGTTGAAATGGAGATGTTTCATTATGTGTGTGGATGGGTTTTGAGAAGTGTAGGTGAGATGTGGTATATTATGTCTTCCACTTTGATACTTTTTATTATTATTAATTTCTAATACTTTTTTGTTATTAGTAATCTTTTTATTATATTAGTATGTTTGAAGAATTTTAAATGAGAAAAATTTCTACAACAAATTATTAAGCAAATATTTGGTAAATTATAATGTAAGCTCACTAATTTCCCACTATTTTTGTTTTCTTTTATACTATGTTATTTATTTTGTACCCCAATTGAAGTTTCTTTTCTTCATCTACGAAATCCCATTAAGAAATGATAATCTTATTTGATAAACAATTACATACGTGGGTGACCTTTGCAACTTTGGAATCCTATATATACAGTATCAATGTCTTTGGAATTAGATTACTAACATACGATGACATATATGATAATGACCTTTTATGCCTTGTTATTGACCCTATAATAGTCCTAAATAGGTTAGACAAGTTTTAGTATCAGATTGGATGAGTTACATATTGTACACGCCTTTAGTCGCGACGTACAAGCGACTAATGCTGCTTATACACGTGCACCGGCACTACTACAAGATAAGGTTTCATACACGTATGCTTTGGCTTCATACACTGTTTTGTTTTGCAGTGTATAACGACCGGTGAGTTTGAAAGTAATGGTCATTGTACATGTTTCTCGGACCGTGTACAAAATCCATATTCTTCCACTGTTCCAAAACCGTCTAAAAAGACTTCATAAGCGTTTACGAAAATATTTAAGGAAACCGAGATCTTTCATATGAAAATAGAATAATTAATACATCGACATAAACAAGAATGTGTAGGATATTGACATGTTGAGAGACAGATAGAGAAGAGTGAGTAATCAATTTAACTTTGCATACAGACAAATGCTGAAACACCATTTAGCTATCTTTTATGCAATCCCAACAGATATTTTTAAAGCTTACAAACCATCTGCGTGGATTTCGTAGCGTCTGCGAGGATTCATGTACCCACCTTCATCCAAATCACAATGTAGAAAAGCATTGTTTAGCAATTGAAAAGCATAATTTGTTGCATAAACTTTGTCTTACAAAAGTCTTCATAAATATTAAACAACTTGTACAAAAGTTCACATAAATGAACAAAAATTATGATATAAGTAACAAATAAAAGGATTACAAAGAAATATCATGATACATAAACACAATAAAAATTGATTGCAAAACAAGTGTAAGAATAAAAAAGAGTTAAAAGTTCAGTGTATAAAATACATAGAACCACAAATCAAGATAATAGTCTACGGGGTTTCTACCGGAGGAGAAATTTACGATAAACATTTATCATGTTTTCAGGTGCTAGAAATGAATCTATATATTCTAGCACCATATGCCAAAGTTCACAAAAAAAAAACTTATTTCTTAGTATACAAAAAGTTTTCATCTAAAACTTTGAAAACAAAGAAAATTCAATTATCATTGAGCATACAAACACACATAAAAAACTTATCTACTAAAAACATTGCATAGTTGCATTTGTTAAAACTAGAAAAGAGGGTCTTAACTACACAAAGAAATTTGATAAGATAGATGGCCTCTGTCCAAAAAGGCTCAACTGAATTGTTCCAAATCAAGCCGAGGAGACTACAACTGACATGTCTTGTTAAGATTTGAATTGTTTATTTTTCGAAAATGGAAGTTTATTCAAATTCAGTTACAATATCCATGCTTTTAAGTGAATTGGTAGCACCGGAGATTTTATAAGAATAATATGTGGTTTGAGGGACTTTAGGTTAATACAAATATACATCAAATAATATTTCGAGTTCTTATTAAGCTAATTGTAGAACTTAAACAACATACATAAACACGGAATAACTACATTAGAAATAAAAAGGAAGAAATTGATAACAGAATAAGGACACACAAATGTAATCAAAACATACAAAGAAAGATTGCAAGAAGCCACATCAACAACATGATAATTCCAGCAACTTGTTCAGAATATCATCATTTTCAGTTTTCATCAAGCTGGATTTATCTTGTTCTTGTTCTTGATACTTTTGGCTGCCGATGCAACAGCTTTTTCCGCACGCTCAGCCATCATAGTTGAGACATGTTTTCTGTTTGTTGGAATCACGCTTGCCTCCTTGGCTTTCAATGTTAGTCGTTCGGTCATATTTCCATGTTGCTGGTTATCGGCCATTGATCTCTCCTAGTTTAGAAAAAAAAAACTATTTCTCTATAATTGTAGTTTTGCTTTGCAATGAATTAAATCTTGGTTGTGATTGAATAATTGGAACTTATAGGTATATATATACTGCCAGGGGATTCCCTAGCTAACCTCATTTGCGTGTGTGTGTGCATGCATTGAAATATTCAGGAAGTTAGTCTTAATCTTCCAAATTTTTGTTAAGTGTGGGTGTGGGTGAGGTGTGTGTTATTGAGAAATACATGAAAACACTAAGCAATGGTTGAAATGGAGATGTTTCATTATGTCGATGGGTTTTGAAATGGAGATGTTTCATATGAAAGCAGATGCTATGATATTGTCGCTCTTGAAAACGAGTTAACATATAAATTTTTGCACGCAATAATTAAGTCATCGACATAAATAAGAATGTGTAGGATATTGACATGTTGAGAGACACATAGAGAAGAGTGAGTAATCAACTTAATTTTGCATATAGACAAATGCTGAAACAACATTTAGCTATCTTTTATGCAATCCCAAGAGAAATTTTTAATGCTTACAAACCATCTGGGAGGATTTCGTTGTGTCAGCAAGGATTCATGTACACAACTTCATCCAACAGTGTGGGTGTGGTGAGGTGTGTGTTATTGAGAAATACATGAAAACACTAAGCAATGGTCGAAATGGAGATGTTTCGTTATGTCGATCGGGTTTGAGAAGTGTAGGTGAGATGTGGTATATTAGGTCTTCCATTTTGATACTATTTATTATTATTATTATTATTATTATTATTATTATTATTAATTTCTAATACTTTTTTGTTATTATTGATCTTTTTATTATATTAGTATGTTTGAAGAAATTTAAGTGAGAAAATTTTTACAACTAATTTTTAAGAAAATATTTGGTAAATTATAATGTAACCTCACTAATTTCCAACTATTTTTGTTTTCTTTTATACTATGTTATATTTTGTACCCCAATTGAAGTTTCTTTTCTTCATCTGATTCGGCTTAGGTTCCACTGAAAGCTCATTAAGAAATGATAATCTTATTTGATAAAGTATTACATACGTGGGTGACCTTTGCAACTTTGGAATCCTATATACATACAGTATCAATGTCTTTGGAATAAGATTACTAGCATATGATAACATATATGCTAATGACGTTTTATGCCTTGTTATTGACCCTATAATAGTCCTAAATAGGTTACACAAGTTTTAGTATCAGATTGGATGAGTTACATATTGTACACGCCTTTAGGCGCGACATACAAGCGACTAATTCCGCTTATACACGTGCACCGGTACTACTACAAGATAAGATTTCATACACGTTTGCTTTGGCTTCATACACTATTTTGAAACCGTGTATAACGACCGTTGAATATGAAATTAATGGTCATTGTACATGTTTCTCAGACCGTGTACAAAATCCATATTCTTCCACGGTACAAAAACGGTCTAAAAAGACCCTCATAACCGTTTACGAAAATATTTAAGGAACCCGAGATCTTTCATATGAAAGCAGATGCTATGATATTGTCGCTCTTGAAAACGAGTTAACATATAAATTTTTGCACGCAATAATTAAGTCATCGACATAAATAAGAATGTGTAGGATATTGACATGTTGAGAGACACATAGAGAAGAGTGAGTAATCAACTTCACTTTGCATATAGACAAATGCTGAAACAACATTTAGCTATCTTTTATGCAATCCCAAGAGAAGTTTTTAATGCTTACAAACCATCTGGGAGGATTTCATTGTGTCAGCAAGGATTCATGTACACAACTTCATCCAACAGTGTGGGTGTGCTGAGGTGTGTGTTATTGAGAAATACATGAAAACACTAAGCAATGGTTGAAATGGAGATGTTTCATTATGTGTGTGGATGGGTTTTGAGAAGTGTAGGTGAGATGTGGTATATTATGTCTTCCACTTTGATACTTTTTATTATTATTAATTTCTAATACTTTTTTGTTATTAGTAATCTTTTTATTATATTAGTATGTTTGAAGAATTTTAAATGAGAAAAATATCTACAACAAATTATTAAGCAAATATTTGGTAAATTATAATGTAAGCTCACTAATTTCCCACTATTTTTGTTTTCTTTTATACTATGTTATTTATTTTGTACCCCAATTGAAGTTTCTTTTCTTCATCTACGAAATCCCATTAAGAAATGATAATCTTATTTGATAAACAATTACATACGTGGGTGACCTTTGCAACTTTGGAATCCTATATATACTGTATCAATGTCTTTGGAATTAGATTACTAACATACGATGACATATATGATAATGACCTTTTATGCCTTGTTATTGACCCTATAATAGTCCTAAATAGGTTAGACAAGTTTTAGTATCAGATTGGATGAGTTACATATTGTACACGCCTTTAGTCGCGACGTACAAGCGACTAATGCTGCTTATACACGTGCACCGGCACTACTACAAGATAAGGTTTCATACACGTATGCTTTGGCTTCATACACTGTTTTGTTTCGCAGTGTATAACGACCGGTGAGTTTGAAAGTAATGGTCATTGTACATGTTTCTCGGACCGTGTACAAAATCCATATTCTTCCACTGTTCCAAAACCGTCTAAAAAGACTTCATAAGCGTTTACGAAAATATTTAAGGAACCCGAGATCTTTCATATGAAAATAGAATAATTAATACATCGACATAAACAAGAATGTGTAGGATATTGACATGTTGAGAGACAGATAGAGAAGAGTGAGTAATCAATTTTACTTTGCATACAGACAAATGCTGAAACACCATTTAGCTATCTTTTATGCAATCCCAACAGATATTTTTAAAGCTTACAAACCATCTGCGTGGATTTCGTAGCGTCTGCGAGGATTCATGTACCCACCTTAATCCAAATCACAATGTAGAAAAGCATTGTTTAGCAATTGAAAAGCATAACTTGTTGCATAAACTTTGTCTTACAAAAGTCTTCATAAATATTAAACAACTTGTACAAAAGTTCACATGAATGAACAAAAATTATGATATAAGTAACAAATAAAAGGATTACAAAGAATTATCATGATACATAAACACAATAAAAATTGATTGCAAAACAAGTGTAAGAATAAAAAAGAGTTCAAAGTTCAGTGTATAAAATACATAGAACCACAAATCAAGATAATAGTCTACGGTTTCTACCCGAGGACAAATTTCCGATAAACATTTATCATGTTTTCAGGTGCTAGAAATGAATCTATATATTCTAGCACCATATGCCAAAGTTCACAAAAAAAAAACTTATTTCTTAGTATACAAAAAGTTTTCATCTAAAACTTTGAAAACAAAGAAAATTCAATTATCATTGAGCATACAAACACACTTAAAAAACTTATCTACTAAAAGCATTGCATAGTTGCATTTGTTAAAACTAGAAAAGAGGTTCTTAACTACACAAAGAAATTTGATAAGATAGATGGTCTCTTTCCAAAAAGGCTCAACTGCATTGTTCCAAATCAAGCCGAGGAGACTACAACTGACATGTCTTGTTAAGATTTGAATTGTTTATTTTTCGAAAATGGAAGTTTATTCAAATTCAGTTACAATATCCATGCTTTTAAGTGAATCGGTAGCACCGGAGATTTTATAAGAATAATATGTGGTTTGAGGGACTTTAGGTTAATACAAATATACATCAAATAATATTTCGAGTTCTTATTAAGCTAATTGTACAACTTAAACAACATACATAAACACGGAATAACTACATTAGAAATAAAAAGGAAGAAATTGATAACAGAATAAGGACACACAAATGTAATCAAAACATACAAAGAAAGATTGCAAGAAGCCACATCAACAACATGATAATTCCAGCAACTTGTTCAGAATATCATCATTTTCAGTTTTCATCAAGCTGGATTTATCTTGTTCTTGTTCTTGATACTTTTGGCTGCCGATGCAACAGCTTTTTCCGCACGCTCAGCCATCATAGTTGAGACATGTTTTCTGTTTGCTGGAATCACGCTTGCCTCCTTGGCATTCAATGTTAGTCGTTCGGTCATATTTCCATGTTGCTGGTTATCGGCCATTGATCTCTCCTAGTTTAGAAAAAAAAACTATTTCTTTATAATTGTAGTTTTGCTTTGCAATGAATTAAATCTTGGTTGTGATTGAATAATTGGAACTTATAGGTATATATATACTGCCAGGGGATTCCCTAGCTAACCTCATTTGCGTGTGTGTGTGCATGCATTGAAATATTCAGGAAGTTAGTCTTAATCTTCCAAATTTTTGTTAAGTGTGGGTGTGGGTGAGGTGTGTGTTATTGAGAAATACATATAAACACTAAGCAATGGTTGAAATGGAGATGTTTCATTATGTCGATGGGTTTTGAAATGGAGATGTTTCATATGAAAGCAGATGCTATGATATTGTCGCTCTTGAAAACGAGTTAACATATAAATTTTTGCACGCAATAATTAAGTCATCGACATAAATAAGAATGTGTAGCATATTGACATGTTGAGAGACACATAGAGAAGAGTGAGTAATCAACTTAATTTTGCATATAGACAAATGCTGAAACAACATTTAGCTATCTTTTATGCAATCCCAAGAGAAATTTTTAATGCTTACAAACCATCTGGGAGGATTTCGTTGTGTCAGCAAGGATTCATGTACACAACTTCATCCAACAGTGTGGGTGTGGTGAGGTGTGTGTTATTGAGAAATACATGAAAACACTAAGCAATGGTCGAAATGGAGATGTTTCGTTATGTCGATCGGGTTTGAGAAGTGTAGGTGAGATGTGGTATATTAGGTCTTCCATTTTGATACTATTTATTATTATTATTATTATTATTAATTTCTAATACTTTTTTGTTATTATTGATCTTTTTATTATATTAGTATGTTTGAAGAAATTTAAGTGAGAAAATTTTTACAACTAATTTTTAAGAAAATATTTGGTAAATTATAATGTAACCTCACTAATTTCCAACTATTTTTGTTTTCTTTTATACTATGTTATATTTTGTACCCCAATTGAAGTTTCTTTTCTTCATCTGATTCGGCTTAGGTTCCACTGAAAGCTCATTAAGAAATGATAATCTTATTTGATAAAGAATTACATACGTGGGTGACCTTTGCAACTTTGGAATCCTATATACATACAGTATCAATGTCTTTGGAATAAGATTACTAGCATATGATAACATATATGCTAATGACGTTTTATGCCTTGTTATTGACCCTATAATAGTCCTAAATAGGTTACACAAGTTTTAGTATCAGATTGGATGAGTTACATATTGTACACGCCTTTAGGTGCGACATACAAGCGACTAATTCTGCTTATACATGTGCACCGGTACTACTACAAGATAAGATTTCATACACGTTTGCTTTGGCTTCATACACTATTTTGAAACCGTGTATAACGACCGTTGAATATGAAATTAATGGTCATTGTACATGTTTCTCAGACCGTGTACAAAATCCATATTCTTCCACGGTACAAAAACCGTCTAAAAAGACCCTCATAACCGTTTACGAAAATATTTAAGGAACCCGAGATCTTTCATATGAAAGCAGATGCTATGATATTGTCGCTCTTGAAAACGAGTTAACATATAAATTTTTGCACGCAATAATTAAGTCATCGACATAAATAAGAATGTGTAGGATATTGACATGTTGAGAGACACATAGAGAAGAGTGAGTAATCAACTTCACTTTGCATATAGACAAATGCTGAAACAACATTTAGCTATCTTTTATGCAATCCCAAGAGAAGTTTTTAATGCTTACAAACCATCTGGGAGGATTTCATTGTGTCAGCAAGGATTCATGTACACAACTTCATCCAACAGTGTGGGTGTGGTGAGGTGTGTGTTATTGAGAAATACATGAAAACACTAAGCAATGGTTGAAATGGAGATGTTTCATTATGTGTGTGGATGGGTTTTGAGAAGTGTAGGTGAGATGTGGTATATTATGTCTTCCACTTTGATACTTTTTATTATTATTAATTTCTAATACTTTTTTGTTATTAGTAATCTTTTTATTATATTAGTATCTTTGAAGAATTTTAAATGAGAAAAATTTCTACAACAAATTATTAAGCAAATATTTGGTAAATTATAATGTAAGCTCACTAATTTCCCACTATTTTTGTTTTCTTTTATACTATGTTATTTATTTTGTACCCCAATTGAAGTTTCTTTTCTTCATCTACGAAATCCCATTAAGAAATGATAATCTTATTTGATAAACAATTACATACGTGGGTGACCTTTGCAACTTTGGAATCCTATATATACTGTATCAATGTCTTTGGAATTAGATTACTAACATACGATGACATATATGATAATGACCTTTTATGCCTTGTTATTGACCCTATAATAGTCCTAAATAGGTTAGACAAGTTTTAGTATCAGATTGGATGAGTTACATATTGTACACGCCTTTAGTCGCGACGTACAAGCGACTAATGCTGCTTATACACGTGCACCGGCACTACTACAAGATAAGGTTTCATACACGTATGCTTTGGCTTCATACACTGTTTTGTTTTGCAGTGTATAACGACCGGTGAGTTTGAAAGTAATGGTCATTGTACATGTTTCTCGGACCGTGTACAAAATCCATATTCTTCCACTGTTCCAAAACCGTCTAAAAAGACTTCATAAGCGTTTACGAAAATATTTAAGGAACCCGAGATCTTTCATATGAAAATAGAATAATTAATACATCGACATAAACAAGAATGTGTAGGATATTGACATGTTGAGAGACAGATAGAGAAGAGTGAGTAATCAATTTTACTTTGCATACAGACAAATGCTGAAACACCATTTAGCTATCTTTTATGCAATCCCAACAGATATTTTTAAAGCTTACAAACCATCTGCGTGGATTTCGTAGCGTCTGCGAGGATTCATGTACCCACCTTAATCCAAATCACAATGTAGAAAAGCATTGTTTAGCAATTGAAAAGCATAATTTGTTGCATAAACTTTGTCTTACAAAAGTCTTCATAAATATTAAACAACTTGTACAAAAGTTCACATGAATGAACAAAAATTATGATATAAGTAACAAATAAAAGGATTACAAAGAATTATCATGATACATAAACACAATAAAAATTGATTGCAAAACAAGTGTAAGAATAAAAAAGAGTTCAAAGTTCAGTGTATAAAATACATAGAACCACAAATCAAGATAATAGTCTACGGTTTCTACCCGAGGACAAATTTCCGATAAACATTTATCATGTTTTCAGGTGCTAGAAATGAATCTATATATTCTAGCACCATATGCCAAAGTTCACAAAAAAAAAACTTATTTCTTAGTATACAAAAAGTTTTCATCTAAAACTTTGAAAACAAAGAAAATTCAATTATCATTGAGCATACAAACACACTTAAAAAACTTATCTACTAAAAACATTGCATAGTTGCATTTGTTAAAACTAGAAAAGAGGTTCTTAACTACACAAAGAAATTTGATAAGATAGATGGTCTCTTTCCAAAAAGGCTCAACTGCATTGTTCCAAATCAAGCCGAGGAGACTACAACTGACATGTCTTGTTAAGATTTGAATTGTTTATTTTTCGAAAATGGAAGTTTATTCAAATTCAGTTACAATATCCATGCTTTTAAGTGAATCGGTAGCACCGGAGATTTTATAAGAATAATATGTGGTTTGAGGGACTTTAGGTTAATACAAATATACATCAAATAATATTTCGAGTTCTTATTAAGCTAATTGTACAACTTAAACAACATACATAAACACGGAATAACTACATTAGAAATAAAAAGGAAGAAATTGATAACAGAATAAGGACACACAAATGTAATCAAAACATACAAAGAAAGATTGCAAGAAGCCACATCAACAACATGATAATTCCAGCAACTTGTTCAGAATATCATCATTTTCAGTTTTCATCAAGCTGGATTTATCTTGTTCTTGTTCTTGATACTTTTGGCTGCCGATGCAACAGCTTTTGCCGCACGCTCAGCCATCATAGTTGAGACATGTTTTCTGTTTGCTGGAATCACGCTTGCCTCCTTGGCTTTCAATGTTAGTCGTTCGGTCATATTTCCATGTTGCTGGTTATCGGCCATTGATCTCTCCTAGTTTAGAAAAAAAAACTATTTCTTTATAATTGTAGTTTTGCTTTGTAATGAATTAAATCTTGGTTGTGATTGAATAATTGGAACTTATAGGTATATATATACTGCCAGGGGATTCCCTAGCTAACCTCATTTGCGTGTGTGTGTGCATGCATTGAAATATTCTCGAAGTTAGTCTTAATCTTCCAAATTTTTGTTAAGTGTGGGTGTGGGTGTGGGTGAGGTGTGTGTTATTGAGAAATACATGAAAACACTAAGCAATGGTTGAAATGGAGATGTTTCATTATGTCGATGGGTTTTGAGAAGTGTAGGTGTGAACTCAAGATCTAAAGATTCTAGAGAGAGAAAGCTAGAGAGAGAAAGTAAATGTGGAGCCAAAAGTAGTTATGTATTTAAGATATGAAAATATATTCTCTTGTTCTTAAAAACAACTAAGACAAGGGCTTATATACCCACAAGGTAAAATAAATACAAAGGTTACAAGTAAAAATGATCTAACAATCTCCCCCTTTGTAACCTTTGGCACCGAGCTCTAAAATCAAGAAAATCTTCTGATATCCACTTGAGCTTCAAGGCGACGTAAAGCATTTCGAAAGTTGATTCGGTCTTGAATTACATCAATTGCCTTCTCCAATCTCAATAACTCCTTGTTTCCTTCCTTTTGTGGATAAAAATTGAATCTCTGTCTGTTTGCCACATTCTGCTTTTCATAATTCAACTTCTGAATTAGATGCATCTTGATAAGCTTCAAAGTTCCATCAGAATAGTTGCAGACTTCTTCAAATCTCATAAAACAATGACGACCCTTCAAGTTTCTGTACACCACACCATACGGTTCATCAACAACAGTATATAATAAGAAACTTTCAATGTTGTTGAGCTTCTGTTTTGGCTTGTGCAAGTTGACCGTAGGTTGATGATTTTCAACACCCAACTGAAAGTCAAATACGCTATAAAAGCGAATTGTTCTGATAATATGTATTCTGACAGTGTTGAAGGCTCTATTCATATCATCTGATCGTTCATTGAGAGAGCTGAAGAAATTGAATAGAAACTCAATATCATCCACATGAACTTCATTAAAATATGCTTCTGTGAAGGTATAGTCTTTGCAGTCTCTTCGTTGAACAGTGAAATTAGAAACCCAGATGTTGAATATGTTGAACATGGAAACACATTTAACTTGTACAATCCCCTTCTCAGAATATACTGTTTCTTTCCCTTGTCTCAAATACCTCATGGCCATCAAATAGTTCTGTTTAACAAGATCAGACTCTTTTTCAATGCCCAAGAAAAACTCAATACTCAAAGCAGTCTTATGTTTCACAAAAATACTTCGGTGAGTATCTTCAAGGTATACATTTCGAAATACCTGTCTCATATCTCTAGCCTCAAACCTTTGTCGTCTATGCTCCCTTGAAATAAGGATTCCTGAAGATCTAAGGTTTTCTGGAATAAAATCAGGAGCCATATAATTAGGATCAACTTACTTACCAGATTTACTTGTTGGAGCACAAGGAATCTTGCTAGGCGGAATCACAACTGGAATAGACACATTAGAAACAATTGCTGGAGGCTCAGAGACAACTGATGTAGAAGATATAAGAGTTGTAGAGACAACCAGAGGATTTGAAATTGCTTCAGACTGAATCTGAGAAGAATCATCTTGTGGAGAATTCTGTTCATTGTGAAAAGGGAATCTAACTTCTTGAGATGAAAGATCTGCATACAATACATCAGCATCACTATCATCATCATCTTCTTTTTCTTCTTCTTTGACTTTCCAAAAGCTTTCAAACTTGGCATCAATTTCATTTTCAGAATCCACATCAATAATATTTTCGTAATATGCTTTGAAATTCTCAAACGCTTCAGCCTCAGTCATATTCACAGATTTTGGTATAACAGAAGAAACTGGCTCAGAATCTGGATCAACATAAAGTACCAGCTGTAAATTGTTTTCTGTAGAAATGTCAGTCTCTGGAAGATTTACTTTGCTCAACATGTCTTCAAACATAGACTGCATTTCTGTTTCTGCTTCTTTAGGCTTTTCTTTATCAGTAGAGCATGTTTCACTTGGAGCAGTTTCTGCTTTATTTTCTTTAGAAAGATCAGATGCAGACTCATCCAAGCGTCTCTTTTTCTCCCCCTCATGATCAGGTTGAGAATCATCATGATCATGTGAACGCTTGTTAGATGGTCTAGCTTCAGCACGACACGAGACATTTAGAACCTGCAAGTGTTGAGCAATAGCAAAAACAGTGGATTGCAATTGACCTAAACCTAACTGTACCTCATCTCTAAATTTCTCAAAGTCTGATCGTAAAGCAGAGAGAGAATCTTCAGTTGTAGATGGTCGAAATGATGGCTGGAAAGATCTGAGAAGAGACAAAAGATCGATCGACTGTTGATTTGCTGGAGCCATAGATGCAAGTCGAGCTCTTAAGTTCTCAGCTACTTCCTGAACAGAAAGATCATCAATACGAGGGCCTGCAGGAGTAGAAGAGGAAGATACACCCACAAAAGTTGATGACATAGTAGCACATGAAGCCATTTGGGCAGAAGAAGATAGACGAACCGATGACATAGTAGAAGACGAAAAGATCGGTGCAGATAGTGAAGGTGCAGAACCCAAAGCTGCTGAATGAGAAAGATGAAGTTCTATGGGTTTTCCGGTCAACAACTGTGGAGGGATAATAGAAGGATCAATATTTGACAGATTTCCTTGCAGAAACGCCTCCATCCTGGCTAATTGAGTATCTCTTTCTGCATCCATAGAAGCCTTTGTTGTCCATAGAAGATTATGAACAATGTCTAGTTTTGAAGAAGAGTGCAAACCAGAAGAAGTGGCTAGGACACCATAGCCAATGCTGAATCAGTGGTAGATACAACAACAGTAGAAGATTCATGAGCAGCAGAAAATTTCTTCAGTGAAAGATCAAGCTCGTGTACAGCAAGATGGCCAACACTTGGATTTATGGGAACAGACTCATCATCAGAACCTTCTTGATTGGATTGAAAATCAACAAACTCTTGATTATCATCATCAGCATGTAATTCCTCAAGTTCATCTTCAATGACAAAGTGAATATCTGAACCTGATTCAGGGAATGCCTGTTGTTGTTTCTGAATTTGCTCTGCAACTTCTTGAACTTCATCAACATGTTCCTCTGCAACCTGGTTTTGAACTTGTCGTTGTAATTGAGCAACTTGAGCATCTGCATCAGCATTCTCTGCCTGTGGAGTCTCGTAATCATGATCTAGCATGTATTCGACCACAGCTTCATTTGTCAAATCTGCATAAATCACGATAAGACTTGCTGGAATGGGCATCCATTGATCTTCATTCGTAAACGTATGCTGTTGAATCTGGAAGTATTTACACTGATAATCGGCAATGCGAGGCTACTGTGTGCGAGCAGGAAAATTCTCTGTGCTATCCATAATGCTCCGAACAAAGATCTTCAAAAATCGCAAAAACGGCACAAACTTTCTCCTATTGTTTATCGCTTTAGCATATACAACTTCTGAAAGACCAGTCCAGATGGCCAAAGTATAATCGATATGAAGATCGTGAATAACACAGTAGAATAGCTTCAGAATCGGCATGCTTGTGCTATCTGTACCAGTAGCCTTTGAAGTTAAGCACCGATTGAATATAGAGAAGAAATCATACCAGTGAGGTGGAAGCTTAGCTTTGTGAAACTGAGTCACTTTCCTGAGTTCACCATTATAACCAAGTGCAATAATGCCATCAAGAACAGTTTGATCAGAAGGGAACGAATCATAAGCAACTTTGCCTCGTCTGGAATCAGGGCCTGGAAATTGTAGAAGCACACGTAACCTTCTGAAAGTAAGCCGAGATTCAAACTGATCGACATTTATCAGGAAATGTGGAGGATTTACTTTATCATTATTTGTAATATAGTGCCAGGCTTGCTGCACATATACCTCAGGAACATCAATTGTTTTTGTCAACGCATAAACAAGGGGATGTCCTCTTAAAATTTCTTTCACCACACCACGTATGTTCAGATGTCCAAAATCAATATAATGATTGTTGCCCTTGTATGGAAGGAAGTGAGAATGATGCAGAAAATCATCCGGAACTAGTCCTTGAGCAGATTGATCAGCTGTTGTGGAAGGCTGAGAAGGCATATGACGAAGCCTAGAAATCTGTTCTTGATCATTAAGATGATCTATGAGATCATTCTCATCTTGTTGTACTTGAACATCAACCATTAAGTCTGAAAAGTAAGCATAGTTAAAAAGTTAGGACATAATCAATCTGAAAGAACCAAGTGAGGTTGTCGGTTGTAGAACAAACCGAAAATCGAAAAATTCGGTTGAAACAAGAACCGAAAAGCAAGGTTCTGGGTTGCACCAAGAACCGAGAAGAGAGGTTCTCGGTTATAACATAGACCGAGAAATGAGCTTCTCGGGTATGGATTGAACCGAGAAGCAAAGATGGCAAAACATAGAGTGAACCAAGGTTGAAGTTCTCGGTTGAATGGAAGAAATCGAGAAGTGAAGATCTCGGTTGGTGAGAGAACCGAGAAGTGAAGTTCTCGGTTGATTAGTGAACCGAGAAGTGAAGTTCTTGGATATGAGGGGACCGAGAAGTAAAGTTCTCGGATTTTGAAAAGACCGAGAAGTGAAGTTCTCGTTCCAGATTAGAATCGAAAGAAACCCCTTTGCTCCCCCTACAAAAATGCATACAATCCTTTCAATCGAAGCATAAGAGTAGAAAAACATACCTGTAATGCGGAATTTGTTAAAAGACAAAAAAAATCGACTTAAACTCTAGAAGAACAAGTCGATTTGAATACTCCCCCTGAACTTCACCACCACCGTATTGAGCAAATCGATTCGAAGATGAATTAGTGAACCACGAAACACACAAATGAAATCAAAATGTGTCGAAGACAATCTGAAATTTGAAAAAAAAAATCTGGAACCCAAAGAGACCGAATGGAAGAGAAAATGAAGAAGAAGATGAATAGTGACCTTTGGGAAAAGTGAAAATTTGAAAAGAAAATTAAAGAACAGGGTTTTCAAGAAAAAACACAAAATAAATTTGATAAAAGAAAATCATTTCATATTACATCAATATTTTTAGAAAATAAAATTGAACATGATTTTGTAATTACTGAGTATTTTAAAGAATAAAAAAAATAATTGACAAATAAAATTTGACCTAATAAAATTTTCATAAAATAAACCATCTAATGAAATCCTATGCATGCTTTTGGAACTATAGACATGTATTATTGCATAAAGAGTTTATATAAGTTCGAAAACAAAGATTTTCATCCTTTTAAAAGGTGGACAAACATGAGAAAAAATGACCAGTCTTAAGAAAAATATATTTCACTATATAAGAGTAAAAGCAACTGTTAATCACACTAAAAAAAATAGAACTTTCATAGATTTACAGGTTTATCACATCTTAGCAGTTTCACCAAGTATCATGAGATGTTGTGCTCATAGGCATCTTTTTGTACAGTGTGCACATTGGCATCTTCAAATGAGTGTGCTCTTGTAGCATCTCATATCAATATGCTTTGTTTTAGGGTGCTGAACCGGGTTTACAGAAATAGCAATGGCAGACTTGCTGTCACAGTAGATTGGTATCTTGTTGTTATTCATCCCATAGTCCCGCAGCTGTGTTTTCATCCATAACCCTTGAGCACAGCAGCTTGCAGCGGCTACATATTCTGCTTCAGCAGTACTGATTGACACACAGTTCTGTTTCTTTGAAGACCAGCTAATCAAACAATCTCCCAAAAACTGGATATGCCCGGAAGTGCTTTTGCGATCAATATGATTACCTCCGTAATCTGCATCTGAAAAAGCTGTTAATGAATAATCAGATGATTTAAGATACCACAAACCTAGATATGGTGTTCCTTTGATGTAACGGAAGAGCCGCTTTACAGCTAACAGATGAGATTCCTTTGGATTCGCCTGAAATCGTGCAAGTAAGCATGTTGAAAACATGATGTCCGGTCTACTGGCAGTTAAATACATTAGAGATCCTGTCATGGCTCTGTAAGTCTTGATGTCAACAGCTTTTCCATCTGGGTCTAAGCCTATCTTTGCACCATGAGCCATTTGAGTTCCAATGCTCGTAGATTTATCCATATTGAACTTCTTCAGAATGTCAAAGACATATTTGGCTTGATTGATGAAAATCCCATCTGAAAGTTGCTGAACATTGAGTCCGAGAAAGAATTTAATCTCTCCCATCATACTCATCTGAAATCGAGAAGTCATGAGATCGGAAAACCAAGTACAAAGTGAAGGATTAGTAGCGCCGAAAATAATGTCATCAACATAAATTTGAACTAAGCAAATATCCGAATCTTTTCTAAAAACAAACAGAGTAGTATCGATTAAACCTTTTGTGAAACCTGAACTTAGCAGAAATGCAGACAATTCGTCATACCACGCTCTTGGAGCTTGTTTCAAGCCATACAATGCTTTGTCGAGGATGTAAACATGATCTGGATGATCTTTGTCCATAAAACCTTCCGGTTGAGATACTAAACTTTAAACGCTGTCTTTACATCTATCTGATAAACTTTAAAGTTCTGATAAGCAGCAAAAGCAAGAAACATTCGAATAGCTTCAAGACGTGCAACGGGAGCAAATGTCTCATCATAGTCTATCCCTTCTTGTTGACGATAGCCTTTTGCAACAAGTCTTGCTTTGTTTCTGACAACAATACCCTCTGAAATCTTTCTTGTTTTTAAAAATCCACTTCGTTCCGATAATGCTCTTTCCTCGTGGTTTTGGAACAAGACGCCATACCTTTAATGCCTTGAACTGATTCAGTTCATCTTGCATTGCAATGATCCAGTCTGGGTCGGCCAATGCTTCAGAAACTTTTGTAGGTTCAAGCTTGCTTAGAAAACAAGTGAACAAACATTCATTTGAAGAAGCAACTTTTGACCTAGTTGATACCGAAGAAGCAGGATCACCAATGATTTGATGAAGAGGATGCGCCTTTGTCCATTTTGTCGTATGTGGTAGAGGAATTATTTCATCTTGAACACTTTGAATATCATGAGATGAAATTATGTGAGGTTCTGAATCAGAAGATATAATCTGTGTAGTATGAATTGTTGGAGGAGGAACTACTTCAACTGATTCAGATAAAGTATCATTTGGAAATGATGTTTGAGAATCATCAGAAATAGCTGAAGCATCTTCAGATTGAACTGGTGGAGAAAAATTCAGCTCTATAACAATGGATGGTTCCAATTGAGATGTAGTTTCAACTGCTGATGTAGGAAGTTCAATCACAGGAACATCTGAAATTGCATCATTAGAATTTTGTGTAGCAGCGGAAGAACTAGTAGAAGCAATGCCAGGTTCTGTAATACAGTAGTAGAAACATTAGAAGAATTAGTTTTAGGTACATCATCATAAAAATTTTCAAATAATAAATCAAGATCAGTAAGAATAATAGATGAAGTATTAGATAAAAAATATTGATTATCATAAATCTTCACTGGTTCTGATCTTGGTTGATCAGAAGCAATCTTAATAACACCGGGTTCTGATCCAGGCTGGTCAGAAGCCAAACCAGCAGCTTCATCAAATCTGACATTGACACTCTCGATGAGTTTGCGTGAAGAAGTGAGATATACTCGATAAGAAACTGAAGAAGTTGAATAACCAAGAAAGATTGCTTCATCAGCCTTTGGTGCAAACTTGTTGAGGTTATCTCGATCGTTCAGAACATAACATTTTGACCCAAATGCTATGAAGTATTTGATATTGGGCTTGATGCCATTCATCAGTTCGTATGGAGTCTTATTGAATCTGCGATGTAGAATCGATCGGTTCTGAGTATAACACGCAGTAGATATAGCCTCGGCCCAAAGAGAGATAGGAAGACCAGAGTAAGCAAGCATAGAACGAGCAGCTTCTACAAGCGTACGATTGCGGCGTTCAACAACTCCGTTCTGTTGTGGTGTACGTGCGGCAGAAAACTGTTGTTGGATGCCATGTTCATTATAAAAAACTTGTAAAATGTTGTTCTTGAATTCTGTACCATTGTCTGATCGGACAATCTTGACTGGCTTTTGCTTGTTAGTCTGTGTAGTCTTGATGAGAGTGATGAGCATCTTCAGGGTTTCGTCTTTGGATTTCAGAAAACGAACCCAAGTGTATCTTGAATAATCATCAACAACTACCAATATTTCTTACCAATACTCTTTGTCTTCATTGGGCCACACAAGTCTACATGAAGGATTTCTAGAATATCCTTAGTGCAAAAATCAGGCTTTGGCTTATGTGCAACTTTCTTCATTTTACCTTTGAGTAGCCACCACTGAGCCAAGCATGATTTTCTCCAAATGAGTCCACATAAGCATTAGATTGTTCTTGTAACAATCTACACGATTGTATATGTGATTTGGCAAGGCAAGAATGAGATTCGACTTAGAAATTCTTTCTCCGTTGTACTTTAAAGATTCTTCTTCATTGTACTCATCAACTGGCTTTAGTATTGTGGTTTGATCAGTATTATTAGTGGCTGGAATGATCTTGACAGGTCTCTCAAAAGGAGGATTGGTTAAAGCTCGAACCATGTAATCCCCATTTTGTTGTCTCTCAAGAAAATTAATAAATCGATCTCTCCATTGAGAATACTCATTCTCATTGATAAGCACAGGGGGACGTGTATCTGTCCCGAGAGACATCATCAACTCATTCTTATAAACTTGTGATTGAAGAGACATGCTGAATAGAAGCAGAGTGCTTTTCGGATGAAGAAAATAAGGACCGAAAACCACCTTTTTCGGTTATATAGGAAACCGAAAACCTAGCTTCTCGGTTGAAGAAGAAACCGAAAGACTAAGCGAGATACTGAGAAGATCGAAAACCCTTATCCGAAAAGAACAAATCGAAAACTTCCCTAAATACCCAAAATCCATATGAATGAACCGAAAATCCTGAAGAATGAACCAAAAACTTTGATGAATAACCCGAAAACTCTTATGAATGAACCGAAAAACGATTCTGCCAAGATTACGATCTAAGAAAAACATACAAGTCCAAAATTCCTCAAAACACTCTCGCGGAATTTATTTAGAAACAGGTTCATAATCCAAAACTAATCCAAAAAATAGATCAAACAGCCAAATTCAGCAAGAATTCGCGAAGAACAGAAAACTCGAGAACTTTTCTGGAATATACAAAATTGACAAATTTGATTACAAAATGATCAAATCTTTGCACAAAACAAGAACAAAACTTGTTCTAAACTGTATTCCGAAGCAATTGAATCCAAATTCACTGAAAATCGTTTAGAAAAACAACCTAGATCTAGAAAAAAGTCCAAAAAACGATTTTCTTAAAAAAAAAATTCTGACGAATTAGAAAATCAAATGATCTGATAACACGAAATTAGAACTCTACTCTCAAATCTCTCAGAATCTAACCTGCTCTGATACCAATTGTGAACTCAAGATCTAAAGATTCTAGAGAGAGAAAGCTAGAGAGAGAAAGTAAATGTGGAGCCAAAAGTAGTTATGTATTTAAGATATGAAAATATATTCTCTTGTTCTTAAAAACAACTAAGACAAGGGCTTATATACCCACAAGGTAAAATAAATACAAAGGTTACAACTAAAAATGATCTAACAGTAGGTGCGATGTGGTATATTAGGTCTTCCATTTGATACTATTTATTATTCTTATTATTAATTTCTAATACTTTTTTGTTATTATTGATTTTTTTATTATATTAGTATGTTTGAAGAATTTTAAATTAGAAAATTTCTACAACTAATTTTTAAGCAAATATTTGGTAAATTATAATGTAACCTCACTAATTTCCAACTGTTTTTGTTTTCTTTTATACTATGTTATATTTTGTACCCCAATTGAAGTTTCTTTTCTTCATCTGATTCGGCTTAGGTTCCACCGAAAGCTCATTAAGAAATTATAATCTTATTTGATAAAGAATTACATACGTGGGTGACCTTTGCAACTTTGGAATCCTATATACATACAGTATCAATGTCTTTGGAATAAGATTACTAGCATATGATAACAAATATGCTAATGACGTTTTATGCCTTGTTATTGACCCTATAATAGTCCTAAATAGGTTAGACAAGTTTTAGTATCAGATTGGATGAGTTACATATTGTACACGCCTTTAGGCGCGACATACAAGCGACTCATGCCGCATATACACGTGCACCGGTACTACTACAAGATATGATTTCATACACGTTTGCTTTGGCTTCATACACTATTTTGCAACCGTGTATAACGACCGTTGAGTATGAAACTAATGGTCATTGTACATGTTTCCCAGACCGTGTACAAAATCCATATTCTTCCACGGTTCAAAAACCGTCTAAAAAGACCCTCATAACCGTTTACGAAAATATATATTTAAGGAACCGAGATCTTTCATATGAAAGTCGCTCTTGAAAACGAGATAACATATAAATTTTTGCACGCAATAATTAAGTCATCGACATAAATAAGAATGTGTAGGATATTGACATGTTAGAGAGACAGATAGAGAAGAGTGAGTAATCAACTTAACTTTGCATATAGACAAATGCTGAAACAACATTTAGCTATCTTTTATGCAATCCCAAGAGAAATTTTTAAAGCTTACAAACCATCTGGGAGGATTTCGTTGCGTCAGGAAGGAATCATGTAGACAACTTCATCCAACAGTGTGAGTGTGGGTGTGGTGAGGTGTGTTATTGAGAAATACATGAAAATACTAAGCAATGGTTGAAATGGAGATGTTTCATTATGTCGATCGGGTTTGAGAAGTGTTGGTGAGATGTGGTATATTAGGTCTTCCATTTTGATACTATTTATTATTATTATTATTATTATTATTATTAATTTCTAATACTTTTTTGTTGTTATTGATCTTTTTATTATATTAGTATGTTTGAAGAAATTTAAATGAGAAAATTTTTACAACTAATTTTTAAGCAAATATTTGGTAAATTATAATGTAACCTCACTAATTTCCAACTATTTTTGTTTTCTTTTATACTATGTTATATTTTGTACCCCAATTGAAGTTTCTTTTCTTCATCGGATTCGGCTTAGGTTCCACTGAAAGCTCATTAAGAAATGATAATCTTATTTGATAAAGAATTAGATACGTGGGTGACCTTTGCAACTTTGGAATCCTATATACATACATATATACATACAGTATCAATGTCTTTGGAATAAGATTACTAGCATATGATAACATATATGCTAATGACCTTTTATGCCTTGAAAGTCGCTCTTGAAAACGAGATAACATATAAAATTTTGCACGCGATAATTAAGTCATCGACATAAATAAGAATGTGTAGGATATTGACATGTTAGAGAGACTGATAGAGAAGAGTGAGTAATCAACTTAACTTTGCATATAGAGAAATGCTGAAACAACATTTAGGGATCTTTTATGCAATCCCAAGGGAAATTATTAAAGCTTACAACCATCTGGGAGGATTTTGTTGCGTCAGCAACGATTCATGTTCACAACTTCATCCAACAGTGTGAGTGTGAGTGTGAGTGTGAGTGTGAGTGTGAGTGTGAGTGTGAGTGTGAGTGTGAGTGTGAGTGTGAGTGTGAGTGTGAGTGTGAGTGTGAGTGTGAGTGTGAGTGTGAGTGTGAGTGTGAGTGTGAGTGTCAGTGTCAGTGTCAGTGTCAGTGTCAGTGTCAGTGTCAGTGTCAGTGTCAGTGTCAGTGTCAGTGTCAGTGTCAGTGTCAGTGTCAGTGTCAGAAATACATGAAAACACTATGCAATGGATGAAATGGAGATGTTTCATTATGTCGATCGGGTTTGAGAAGTGTTGGTGAGATGTGGTATATTAGGTCTTCCATTTTGATACTATTTATTATTATTATTATTATTATTTTTATTATTATTAATTTCTAATACTTTTTTGTTATTATTGATCTTTTTATTATATTAGTATGTTTGAAGAAATTTAAATGAGAAAATTTTTACAACTAATTTTTAAGCAAATATTTGGTAAATTATAATGTAACCTCACTAATTTCCAACTATTTTTGTTTTCTTTTATAATATGTTATATTTTGTACCCCAATTGAAGTTTCTTTTCTTCATCTGGTTCGGCTTAGGTTCCACTGAAAGCTCATTAAGAAATGATAATCTTATTTGATAAAGAATTACATACGTGGGTGACCTTTGCAACTTTGGAATCCTATATACATACAGTATCAATGTCTTTGGAATAAGATTACTAGCATATGATAACATATATGCTAATGACCTTTTATGCCTTGTTATTGACCCTATAATAGTCCTAAATAGGTTAGACAAGTTTTAGTATCAGATTGGATCTGTTACATATTGTACACACCTTTAGGTGCGACATACAAGCGACTAATTCCGCTTATACACGTGCACGGGTACTACTACAAGATAAGATTTCATACACGTTTGCTTTCGCTTCATTCACTATTTTGTAACCGTGTATAACGATCGTTGAGTATGAAACTAATGGTCATTGTACATATTTCCCAGACCGTGTACAAAATCCATATTCTTCCACGGTTCAAAAACCGTCTAAAAAGACCCTCATAATCGTTCACGAAAATATTTAAGGAACCGAGATCTTTCATATGAATGCAGATGCTATGATATTGTCGCTCTTGAAAACGAGATAACATATAAATTTTTGCACGCGATAATTAAGTCATCGACATAAATAAGAATGTATAGGATATTGACATGTTAGAGAGACTGATAGAGAAGAGTAAATAATCAACTTAACTTTGCATATAGACAAATGCTGAAACAACATTTAGCGATCTTTTATGCAATCCCAAGAGAAATTTTTAAAGCTTACAAACCATCTGGGAGGATTTTGTTGCGTTAGCAACGATTCATGTTCACAACTTCATCCAACAGTGTGAGTGTGAGTGTGAGTGTGAGTGTGAGTGTGAGTGTGAGTGTGAGTGTGAGTGTGAGTGTGAGTGTGAGTGTGAGTGTGAGTGTGAGTGTGAGTGTGAGTGTGAGTGTGAGTGTGAGTGTGAGTGTGAGAAATACATGAAAACACTATGCAATGGATGAAATGGAGATGTTTCATTATGTCGATCGGGTTTGAGAAGTTTAGGTGAGATGTGTTATATTAGGTCTTCCATTTTGATACTATTTATTATTATTATTATTATTATTATTATTAATTTCTAATACTTTTTTGTTATTATTGATCTTTTTATTATATTAGTATGTTTGAAGAAATTTAAATGAGAAAATTTTTACAACTAATTTTTAAGCAAATATTGGGTAAATTATAATGTAACCTCACTAATTTCCAACTATTTTTGTTTTCTTTTATAATATGTTATATTTTGTACCCCAGTTGAAGTTTCTTTTCTTCATCTGATTCGGCTTAGGTTCCACTGAAAGCTCATTAAGAAATGATAATCTTATTTGATAAAGAATTACATACGTGGGTGACCTTTGCAACTTTGGAATCCTATATACATACAGTATCAATGTCTTTGGAATAAGATTACTAGCATATGATAACATATATGCTAATGACCTTTTATGCCTTGTTATTGACCCTATAATAGTCCTAAATAGGGTAGACAAGTTTTAGTATCAGATTGGATCTGTTACATATTGTACACACCTTTAGGCGCGACATACAAGCGACTAATTCCGCTTATACACGTGCACGGGTACTACTACAAGATAAGATTTCATACACGTTTGCTTTCGCTTCATACACTATTTTGTAACCGTGTATAACGACCGTTGAGTATGAAACTAATGGTCATTGTACATGTTTCCCAGACCGTGTACAAAATCCATATTCTTCCACGGTTCAAAAACCGTCTAAAAAGACCGTCATAACCGTTTACGAAAATATTTAAGGAACCGAGATCTTTCATATGAATGCAGATGCTATGATATTGTCGCTCTTGAAAACGAGATAACATATAAATTTTTGCACGCGATAATTAAGTCATCGACATAAATAAGAATGTGTAGGATATTGACATGTTAGAGAGACTCATAGAGAAGAGTGAGTAATCAACTTAACTTTGCATATAGACAAATGCTGAAACAACATTTAGCGATCTTTTATGCAATCCCAAGAGAAATTTTTAAAGCTTACAAACCATCTGGGAGGATTTCGTTGCGTCAGCAACGATTCATGTTCACAACTTCATCCAAGAGTGTGAGTGTGAGTGTGAAATACATGAAAACACTTAGCAATGGATGAAATGGAGATGTTTCATTATGTCGATCGGGTTTGAGAAGTTTAGGTGAGATGTGGTATATTAGGTCTTCCATTTTGATACTATTTATTATTATTATTATTATTATTATTAATTTCTAATACTTTTTTGTTATTATTGATCTTTTTATTATATTAGTATGTTTGAAGAAATTTAAATGAGAAAATTTTTACAACTAATTTTTAAGCAAATATTTGGTAAATTATAATGTAACCTCACTAATTTCCAACTATTTTTGTTTTCTTTTATACTATGTTATATTTTGTACCCCAATTGAAGTTTCTTTTCTTCATCTAATTCGGCTTAGGTTCCACTGAAAGCTCATTAAGAAATGATAATCTTATTTGATAAAGAATTACATACGTGGGTGACCTTTGCAACTTTGGAATCCTATATACATACAGTATCAATGTCTTTGGAATAAGATTACTAGCATATGATAACATATATATTAATGACCTTTTAGGCCTTGTTATTGACCCTATAATAGTCCTAAATAGGTTAGACAAGTTTTAGTATCAGATTGGATGAGTTACATATTGTACACGCCTTTAGGCGCGACATACAAGCGACTAATTCCGCTTATACACGTGCACCGGTACTACTAAGATTTCATACACGTTTGCTTTGGCTTCATACACTATTTTGCAACAGTGTATAACGACCGTTGAGTATGAAACTAATGGTCATTGTACATGTTTCATAGACCGTGTACAAAATCCATATTCTTCAACGGTTCAAAAACCGTCTAAAAAGACCCTCATAACCGTTTACGAAAATATTTAAGGAACCCGAGATCTTTCATATGAAAGCAGATGCTATGATATTGTCGCTCTTGAAAACGAGTTAACATATAAATTTTTGCACGCAATAATTAAGTCATCGACATAAATAAGAATGTGTAGGATATTGACATGATGAGAGACACATAGAGAAGAGTGAGTAATCAACTTAACTTTGCATATAGACAAATGCTGAAACAACATTTAGCTATCTTTTATGCAATCCCAAGAGAAATTTTTAATGCTTACAAACCATCTGGGAGGATTTCGTTGCGTCATCAAGGATTCATGTACACAACTTCATCCAACAGTGTGGGTGTGGTGAGGTGTGTTATTGAGAAATACATGAAAACACTAAGCAATGGTTGAAATGGAGATGTTTCATTATGTGTGTGGATGGGTTTTGAGAAGTGTAGGTGAGATGTGGTATATTATGTCTTCCACTTTGATACTTTTTATTATTATTAATTTCTAATACTTTTTTGTTATTATTAATCTTTTTATTATATTAGTATGTTTGAAGAATTTTAAATGAGAAAATTTTCTACAACAAATTATTAAGCAAATATTTGGTAAATTATAATGTAAGCTCACTAATTTCCTACTATTTTTGTTTTCTTTTATACTATGTTATTTATTTTGTACCCCAATTGAAGTTTATTTTCTTCATCTACGAAAGCCCATTAAGAAATGATAATCTTATTTGATAAACAATTACATACGTGGGTGACCTTTGCAACTTTGGAATCCAATATATACAGTATCAATGTCTTTGGAATTAGATTACTAACATACGATGACATATATGATAATGACCTTTTATGCCTTGTTATTGACCCTATAATAGTCCTAAATAGGTTAGACAAGTTTTAGTATCAGATTGGATGAGTTACATATTGTACACACCTTTAGTCGCGACGTACAAGCAACTAATGCTGCTTATACACGTGCACCGACACTACTACAAGATAAGGTTTCATACACGTATGCTTTGGCTTCATACACTGTTTTGTTTTGCAGTGTATAACGACCGGTGAGTGTTAAAGTAATGGTCATTGTACATGTTTCTCGGACCGTGTACAAAATCCATATTCTTCCACTGTTCCAAAACCGTCTAAAAAGACCTTCATAAGCGTTTACGAAAATATTTAAGGAATCCGAGATCTTTCATATGAAAATAGAATAATTAATACATCGACATAAACAAGAATGTGTAGTATATTGACATATTGAGAGACAGATAGAGAAGAGTGAGTAATCAATTTAACTTTGCATACAGACAAATGCTGAAACACCATTTAGCTATCTTTTATGCAATCCCAACAGATATTTTTAAAGCTTACAAACCATCTGCGTGGATTTCATAGCGTCTGCGAGGATTCATGTACCCACCTTCATCTAAATCACAATGTAGAAAAGCATTGTTTAGCAATTGAAAAGCATAATTTGTTGCATAAACTTTGTCTTACAAAAGTCTTCATAAATATTAAACAACTTGTACAAAAGTTCACATAAATGAACAAAAATTATGATATAAGTAACAAATAAAAGGATTACAAAGAAATATCATGATACATAAACACAATAAAAATTGATTGCAAAACAAGTGTAAGAATAAAAAAGAGTTCAAAGTTCAGTGTATAAAATACATAGAACCACAAATCAAGATAATAGTCTACGTTTTCTACCCGAGGACAAATTTCCGATAAACATTTATCATGTTTTCAGGTGCTAGAAATGAATCTATATATTCTAGCACCATATGCCAAAGTTCACAAAAAAAAAACTTATTTCTTAGTATACAAAAAGTTTTCATCTAAAACTTTGAAAACAAAGAAAATTCAATTATCATTGAACATACAAACACACTTAAAAAACTTATCTACTAAAAACATTGCATAGTTGCATTTGTTAAAACTAGAAAAGAGGTTCTTAACTACACAAAGAAATTTGATTAGATAGATGGTCTCTTTCCAAAAAGGCTCAACTGCATTGTTCCAAATCAAGCCGAGGAGACTACAACTGACATGTCTTGTTAAGATTTGAATTGTTTATTTTTCGAAAATGGAAGTTTATTCAAATTCAGTTACAATATCCATGCTTTTAAGTGAATCGGTACCGGAGATTTTATAAGAATAATATGTGGTTTGAGGGACTTTAGGTTAATACAAATATACATCAAATAATATTTTGAGTTCTTATTAAGATAATTGTACAACTTAAACAACATACATAAACACGGAATAACTACATTAGAAATAAAAAGGAAGAAATTGATAACAGAATAAGGACACACAAATGTAATCAAAACATACAAAGAAAGATTGCAAGAAGCCACATCAACAACATGATAATTCCAGCAACTTGTTCAGAATATCATCATTTTCAGTTTTCATGAAGCTGGATTTATCTTGTCCTTGTTGTTGATACTTTTGGCTGCCGATGCAACAGCTTTTGCCGCACGCTCAGCCATCATAGTTGAGACATGTTTTCTGTTTGCTGGAATCACGCTTGCCTCCTTGGCTTTCAATGTTAGTCGTTCGGTCATATTTCCATGTTGCTGGTTATCGGCCATTGATCTCTCCTAGTTTAGAAAAAAAAAACTATTTTTTTATAATTGTAGTTTTGCTTTGCAATGAATTAAATCTTGGTTGTGATTGAATAATTGGAACTTATAGGTATATATATACTGCCAGGGGATTCCCTAGCTAACCTCATTTGCGTGTGTGTGTGCATGCATTGAAATATTCAGGAAGTTAGTCTTAATCTTCCAAATTTTTGTTAAGTGTGGGTGTGGGTGTGGGTGAGGTGTGTGTTATTGAGAAATACATGAAAACACTAAGCAATGGTTGAAATGGAGATGTTTCATTATGTCGATGGGTTTTGAGAAGTGTAGGTGCGATGTGGTATATTAGGTCTTCAATTTTGATACTATTTATTATTATTATTATTAATTTCTAATACTTTTTTGTTATTATTGATCTTTTTATTATATTAGTATGTTTGAAGAATTTTAAATTAGAAAATTTCTACAACTAATTTTTAAGCAAATATTTGGTAAATTATAATGTAACCTCACTAATTTCCAACTATTTTTGTTTTCTTTTATACTATGTTATATTTTGTACCCCAATTGAAGTTTCTTTTCTTCATCTGATTCGGCTTAGGTTCCACCAAAAGCTCATTAAGAAATGATAATCTTATTTGATAAAGAATTACATACGTGGGTGACCTTTGCAACTTTGGAATCCTATATACATACAGTATCAATGTCTTTGGAATAAGATTACTAGCATATGATAACATATATGCTAATAACCTTTTATGCCTTGTTATTGACCCTATAATAGTCCTAAATAGGTTAGACAAGTTTTAGTATCAGATTGGATGAGTTACATATTGTACACGCCTTTAGGCGCGACATACAAGCGACTCATGTCGCATATACACGTGCACCGGTACTACTACAAGATATGATTTCATACACGTTTGCTTTGGCTTCATACACTATTTTGCAACCGTGTATAACGACCGTTGAGTATGAAACTAATGGTCATTGTACATGTTTCCCAGACCGTGTACAAAATCCATATTCTTCCACGGTTCAAAAACCGTCTAAAAAAACCCTCATAACCGTTTACGAAAATATATATTTAAGGAACCGAGATCTTTCATATGAAAGTCGCTCTTGAAAACGAGATAACATATAAATTTTTGCACGCAATAATTAAGTCATCGACATAAATAAGAATGTGTAGGATATTGACAAGTTAGAGAGACAGATAGAGAAGAGTGAGTAATCAACTTAACTTTGCATATAGACAAATGCTGAAACAACATTTAGCTTTCTTTTATGCAATCCCAAGAGAAATTTTTAATGCTTACAAACCATCTGGGAGGATTTCGTTGCGTCAGCACGGATTCATGTACACAACTTCATCCAACAGTGTGGGTGTGGTGAGGTGTTTGTTATTGAGAAATACATGAAAACACTAAGCAATGGTTGAAATGGAGATGTTTCATTATGTCGATCGGGTTTGAGAAGTGTTGGTGAGATGTGGTATATTAGGTCTTCCATTTTGATATTATTTATTATTATTATTATTATTATTATTATTATTATTATTTTTATTTTTATTATTATTAATTTCTAATACTTTTTTGTTATTATTGATCTTTTTATTATATTAGTATGTTTGAAGAAATTTAAATGAGAAAAATTTTACAACTAATTTTTAAGCAAATATTTGGTAAATTATAATGTAACCTCACTAATTTCCAACTATTTTTGTTTTCTTTTATACTATGTTATATTTTGTACCCCAATTGAAGTTTCTTTTCTTCATCTGGTTCGGCTTAGGTTCCACTGAAAGCTCATTAAGAAATGATAATCTTATTTGATAAAGAATTACATACGTGGGTGACCTTTGCAACTTTGGAATCCTATATACATACAGTATCAATGTCTTTGGAATAAGATTACTAGCATATGATAACATATATGCTAATGACCTTTTATGCCTTGTTATTGACCCTATAATAGTCCTAAACAGGTTAGACAAGTTTTAGTATCAGATTGGATCAGTTACATATTGTACACGCCTTTAGGCGCGACATACAAGGGACTAATGCCGCATTTACACGTGCACCGGTACTACTACAAGATATGATTTCATACACTTTTGCTTTGGCTTCATACACTATTTTGCAACCGGTGTATAACGACTGTTGAGTATGAAACTAATGGTCATTGTACATATTTCCCAAACCGTGTACAAAATCCATATTCTTCCACGGTTCAAAAACCGTCTAAAAAGACCCTCATAAACGTTTACGAAAATATTTAAGGAACCGAGATCTTTCATATGAAAGCAGATGCTATGATATTGTCGCTCTTGAAAACGAGATAACATATAAATTTTTGCACGCAATAATTAAGTCATCGACATAAATAAGAATGTGTAGGATATTGACATGTTGAGAGACACATAGAGAAGAGTGAGTAATCAACTTAACTTTGCATATAGACAAATGCTGAAACAACATTTAGCTATCTTTTATCCAATCCAAGAGAAATTTTTAAAGCTTACAAACCATCTGGGAGGATTTCGTTGCGTCAGCAAGTATTCATGTACACAACTTCATCCAATAGTGTGGGTGTGGTGAGGTGTGTGTTATTGAGAAGTACATGAAAACACTCAGCAATGGTTGAAATGGAGATGTTTCATTATGTGTGTGGATGGGTTTTGAGAAGTGTGGGTGAGATGTGGTATATTATGTCTTCCACTTTGATACTTTTTATTATTATTAATTTCTAATACTTTTTTGTTATTATTAATCTTTTTATTATATTAGTATGTTTGAAGAATTTTAAATGAGAAAAATTTCTACAACAAATTATTAAGCAAATATTTGGTAAATTATAATGTAAGCTCACTAATTTCCTACTATTTTTGTTTTCTTTTATACTGTGTTATTTATTTTGTACCCCAATTGAATTTTATTTTCTTCATCTGATTCATCTTAGGTTCCAACGAAAGCTCATTAAGAAATGATAATCTTATTTGATAAACAATAACATACGTGGGTGACCTTTGCAACTTTGGAATCCTATATACAGTGATCAATGTCTTTGGAATTAGATTACTAACATACGATGACATATATGATAATGTCTTTTTATGCCTTGTTATTGACCCTATAATAGTCCTAAATAGGTTAGACAAGTTTTAGTATCATATTGGATGAGTTACATATTGTACACGCCTTTAGTCGCGACGTACAAGCGACTAATGCCGCTTATACACGTGCACCGACACTACTACAAGATAAGGTTTCATACATGTTTGCTTTGGCTTCATACACTATTTTGATGTGTATACGACCAGTGAGTTTGAAAGTAATGGTCATTGTACATGTTTCCCAGACCGTGTACAAAATCCATATTCTTCCACTATTCCCAAACCGTCTAAAAAGACCCTCATAACCGTTTTTTTTAATTGGAAGTAACAAAAAAACACCGAAAACTAGCGAGCAACTAGATTACACACACCAAGGCAAGGCCACACTAGGATTACAGCACCAATCGATCCAACTAAGGATCCTACCAAACGAGGCCCAATTACTAATCCAATGAAACACAATGAATTGAATATCGTTAGCAAGCATAAGGGGGCTAACCGACTTGTTCTTGAAGATTTTCTCGTTCCTGTACTCCCAGACCTTGCAAAAGGACGCTTGTACCACCACATTTAGGCTTAGACTCAACTTAAAATTAGGATTGCTGCCATTCAAGTTGATCAAGAGTTGCTCCACTCCAGGGCAATCGACCGGGAAAATGTTCCACCAAACGTTGAGGGCATTCTGTACTTCAGTTGTGAGATTGCATTCAATAAATAAGTGATTCAACGTCTCCACTTGTGAAGTGCAAAAGGCACACCCGTAAGACTCGAGATTAAACCCTCTTCTCTGTAAATTTCCTCTAGTTGGAATTCGGTCCAGTCTGATACGCCAACTAAGGATCCACACTTTACTAGGGGTAATGTTATTCCATACCGTTCGAGGTCCACAATACCTGAGCCCCATGTCGTCCACAGCCTAGCCAAGTGAGGCCACAGAGAACGACCTAACCTGTCCAGCCCCAGACCCATTGATCTTCACCGCCTCCGTACTCGATCCGTGAACAAAGATCCCGAGCTGTCTCCAAATCCTGAATTTCACGCCCGTCCTTGATTGCCAATCCCAAGTAAAAACAAGACCGTCCGATGATGAATAAACTCTAGATGCCACGGTACAGCTACGATTCACATCCAGAGCCACCAATCTCGGGTACATCTCCGCCAAACTAACAGTGTTGCACCACACATCATCCCAAAAATTGGTATTTTCACCGTTCCCGACCTTTCTAGAGAACAAGCTCTCTAAGGGTATATTAATCTTCTCAAAAGACTTATTGATATTTGCAATCTTTCCCCAAACTCCATTAGAACTACTCGAGTTAGAAGAGTTTCCATGTCTACCTGAAGGTTCAACCACTATAAACGATTTCCAGAGAGCCTGATCTTCCAACTTGAAACGCCACCACCACTTCCCCAAAAGGGCTAAGTTCAGCGCCTTTAAACTTCCAATACCAAGACCGCCTTTCTTCTTGCTGTTGATTACTTTATCCCAGGCTACCCACGTAATTTTTCCATGGACTTCATTCCCCTGGAAGAATTGCCTACTTATACTTTCAAGCTTCTAGAACACAGTTGAAGGCACCTTAAACAAAGAGAGTAGATACACCCCAAGGCTTCCAAGCACCGCCTTACAAAGATTTAATCTACCCCCAAAAGAGAGGGTCTTTCGTTTCCAACACGAGAGCTTGCTAAGAAATTTTTCAACCAACAGTTTCCAATTAGATGCCTTTGACATATTTTCACCCACCGGCATACCCAAATAGACAAAAGGGAGATTATCTTCTTTACAACCCATTCTTCTAGCCAAGAAGGTCGTCTCCGATCGCGAGACACCTATACCGACACCTTACTTTTCTCCCAGTTTATTTTGAGACCCGAAGCCACGTGGAAGCACCTTAATATTCTCATGAGGTTAAGAGCGTTCCTATTAGACCATTCCCCTAGGAATATTGCATCATCCGCGAAATGAAGATTTTCAATACAAGGACCGTTATTTGGAAGACACACTCATTTGAAATAATCTTTAGCAGATGCTTCCTTTAGTGCCATTATCAAACCTTCCATACCTAATTTAAGTTATTATATGCCCACGACACGTGTCACACAGAGATACTGCTGAGGAGTTTGTAAAGCTATAGGGTCGCACACAAAAATGTGTTTGTTTCCATCTTTAGAAACCCGAATTAAATCAAGTTGATTAAGAAAACAATTAATCTTAAAAGATAATTATGAAAATATGTGTTAAACTGTAATTATCATTGATAGTAATTATCATTGATAGTAATTATCATTGATAGTAATTATCATTGATAGTAATTATCATTGATAGTAATTATCATTGATAGTAATTATCATTGATAGTAATTATCATTGATAGTAATTATCATTGATAATTACAGGGTGATAACGTAATTATGTTAATTACGGGGGTATTATCTGTAATTATATATATATAATTATATTTAAAGTTTAAAAGATAATTATATATATATTTGAATTTAAATTCGAATTTGAATATTAGAGATAAGTACTAAATCTTATTTAAGGGGTTAGGCTAAACCATTTAATATACGATTGAATTAGAATAGTATATCAGAGAAATACATAAAAGAAACATTTTCTTTTCTATAAAACACATATAGACCTTGGTTATTGGGCTAGCACCCGGTGGAGACGGGAAACGTGTTCGTGTGTGAACTACCGATAGAGGAAACCTAGTTTGGTTTCTTGGTGCTCCATTCCAATCCCGATTGACCGTATGATGTGGTTTTATTTTAATTAAATGCATCATTGTATCCGATTGGGTTTTAAGGTTTATTTAGAAAAGCTTTCAATTTAATTTTTGTAACCAAAATTCATTTATTTTTCCGCTGCGTCAATCGGTTACAAATTGCATTAAAACCTAACAATGGTATCAGAGCCACTTTGAACATTTAATTAAAAAAAAAAGGAACAAAAATCTTATATCAGATCCGAAAAGGGTTCATTGTTTTGGATGGTTTCCTCTGTCCATCGTCGGTCGATTGCGTCTGTTGCCGATGATTAATTCTCCTTAAAAGATGCCCTTCTCACTCCAGGCGCCGATGATTGGCCATAGACCGTTGCTGGACTGTCACTGTTGGCCATCTCAGTGGTTGCTTTCTTCACCACAGGGTTGTTTCCCGTTCCACTCACTGTTGTGTGTGTTGACATCAGATCACTGCCCGATGCATAAGGCTACGTTCTGGTTGTTATATGTTGTCCTTATTCTTGGCGAGTTTCTTTTTCCCAATTTATGTTTTATCTGATTTATGGCTAACATTGGTTTGACACACCGTCGTACAAAGCGACAGGTTATGTTCCAGATACCACCGTTGGTCACGACTAAGTGGTTGGTTTTGACATTGGTCGCCGCTGCTAGTCCCCTACTTAACAGCTGGGTTTGTCCGACTGAAGTTGTAACGACAACAACCCAATGTTATTACCATGGACCTCTACATTGTGTTTTTTTTAACTGGTTTGGTATATCGGCCAAGTCCGTTGGGATTTTGATCCATTTTAAACCGAATTCTTGACTTGGTTTTTGGATCAAATTGTTGGTTCGGGTTTTTCTTTTGAGGTCGAATGTTTTTGGATCAAATTGTTGGTTCGGGTTTTTCTTTTGAGGTCGAATGTTTTAGTCAAATGGTTTAAAGTCAAAAGTCATTTTTTTGGTGATCCGTTTCCAGGTGCGCCGATTAGACTGATGCCCTCAATCAGTTGGCTTTTTAGGGCTAGCTAAAAGGACCGTAGTGTTGTTCTGTTTTGGTCATGGGTCAATATACAAACCCCATGGTAGTGTTTTTGGGGTTGGTTTTGTGCCCTTAGTAGTCGGGACAAGGGTCGGCCGAAGGTCCAACTTCGTTGTTTTCGGGTCATGGGATAGTAACCGAAAAATTGAGGGATAGGGTCAATTATAATTAATATTGCCATATAATAATTTGTTCCAATTAACTTGGCCTTGTAATTATGTTAGTTAAATTTCGGCCAATTTTGTATTTATTTTATGTTTAGAATAAATAGATAATATATGGTTTGCCCCAAAGACCCGTGGTTGATTTATTTTTATTTTGGAAAATTAAAATGTATTAATTGCACTGGATGTAATTTTTAATTTTTTCTAGATAGGTTCAAATAGATTAGGATATGCTATATTTTTATTTTGTAATCATCCGAAGACGGAGTTTCCAAGATGTCGAGGCGGAGTCCCTGGAGTTCACCAAGATGGCGAGACCAGTGGGAGCTAGAAGACGTCCTTATTTTTTAATGTGGTTGTTGTGTTGGCTCACAATACCACATTAGGGGCAAATCCATATATTATTGTTGTTGTGATTGTTTATTTTGTGTTTTCTTTTATTTATTGTTTTATTATTGTTATGATAAGTGCAAACGTTCTAAGCGTAAAATAAAACTCAAAACAACTTTTAAATCGGTAAATAAAATATGATATTTTTAAAATTGATATGTTTATCAAAATCAAACCGATTTAAAAAGATAAACTTTTAAAACAAGATTTTTGAAGATGGTTCAAAATCAAACGTTTTAAAAGAATTAGAATGTTTTCTAAAAACCTTTTACAAAATGCAAACGTAACGCCACCCATTTAAGGTACTTGTCAAGCATACAGGATTCCGGTGTGGTCAGTGCTTAGCCAATCATGCCGGTTGAATGTAGTGTTAGACAAGGAGCCAAAATATTGAGATTTAAGTGGACAGTTGCTTGACCATTCACTTAAATAGTCATATTTTGGACGACTGATCCCAGTAAACCCTTAGTCCAGTTGTATATTTAGGTGGGATCACGATACCTTAGTATGGTTTGTTTACTTGAGAATATCATAGACAGTTGTTTAGCCATTTATGAGTATTTTCAAGGCGTTGAAGTGGGATTAAACGTGCCAATTTCAATATATGATATATTGAATAGGATCCCACGATATCTAAGAGTTATGTTGAACATAATTGGATGATACCTACCTAAATACGTAGACAGTTGTTTGGACATTTATGGAAGTAGGTGACATATGGATCTTAGCTCAAATCAAATGATTTTTTAAAGGTTAATCTATTTATTTGAGACATTAAAGTCACTAAAATTAAATCATGTTTTTGTAGATGTCTACCTCAGATTCAAACTCAAACAACTTATCCCAATTTACACTACGGTCAATCCTGGATAAGGAAAAATTGGACGGAACGAACTTCATCGAATAGTTTCGATTCCTAAGGGCATTTCTTAGGCATGAAAAGAAGTTCTACATTCTTGAAAACCCCCCTCCAAATGCTCCTATCAAAAATGCTCCAACTAAAGTCAGAACTGCTTATGATAAGTACCAAGATGACTCTCTGATTGTTGGTTGCCTAATGTTAGCCACCATGACTCCCGAATTATTACGGGATCATGAAAACATGACTGCTAGGGATATGATATCTTCACTGAATTCAATGTTTCGGTTACAAATAAAACGGGAGAGATTTGATACAATTAAAGCATTATGTGCTTGTAAAATGACTGAGCGTTCGTCAGTTAGTACCCACATTTTGAAAATGAAAGCGTACTTTGACCAACTGACCCGTCTGGGTTTCCCACTGGGTCAAGAGTTGGAAATCAATATGGTTCTCAACTCTCTACCCAAAACATATAATGTTAGGACACAATCTCATTGGATTCAAGATCATCCAATACGAAGATCGCAATCTGAAGTTAAAGCTGACAAGTTACTCTCAACAATAGTCTAGGGTCTATCTTGTAATAATAGTCAAAGTTATGTTTTTTAATATCTTGTTATATTATGTTTTTAGTTATTATATTAGTTTTAAATATAATATCTAGATATTAGATATCTAGATATTATGGTTTTGTTTTTTTAGCTAAGTGAGATCGATACGAAGAACACACACATCAAACACACAAAAGGTGTAAAAGAAAGAGAGCTTCAAACAGATCAATACCGAACCTTGTAATCGTTGAATGTTATATCTAAACAGGTTGGTTATCGTTTATATGTTTGTTATTTGATTATCTTGTAAACGATCGTGTTCAATCACACGGACTCACAATTGGTATCAGAGTTGTACCAGATTCAAAATCAAATTTCAAGAACTCTCTGTGTTCTTCATTTTTCATAAACACTGTGTCATCAAGTTTTGATGAAATCGTTACACTTCTCATCAAAAAGGGGGAGAAGATCTACCTAAGAAATGGAGAAGAGCTAACCAAGAAATTACATTGTGAGTCCGTGATCGTTTACCAGATAAATCAAACAAAAAAGATATAAACGATTACCAACTTGTTTAGATTATAAACGCGGATTATAGAGGGTTGATAATGGTTTACAGTTTGAAGCTCTTTCTCTCTTTGTGTTCTCTTGATGATCGATGTATGTTCTTGTTAATTGTGATCTGATGTTGTTGAGAGAACTTAGTTTATCAAACAAACCTAACATAATATCTAGATATCTAATATCTAGATATTATATTTAAAACTAATATAATAACTAAATAATATCTAAAACATAATAACTGAATAATATAATATCTAGATATTATAACTTTGACGCTTATTACAAATTGACCCTTAGACTTTGGTTGAGAGTAACTTTCAGCTTTAACTTCAGATTGCGATTTTCATTTTGGATGATCATGAATCCAATGAGATTGTGTCCTAACAATCTCCCCCTTTGGATCAAGATCATTACGAAAATGATTTAGCAATATGATCTTCTCTTTCAGGACAAAAGATGCAATCTCTCTCTTAGTCTTCAAGATATAGTAAACTCCCTAAAAGATGTAGTTTTTCTCTCTTTCAGTTCATGGGAAGAAATTATCTCTAGTTTTAGCTCGAAATTCTTCATCAAAGTATCTTCAAAAGAAAATTTCTCTTGAATCAGCATATCTTCAGAATACTTGCTCTTTGAAGAATTCAATCTTGGACGTGATTCTTGAAACATGTGATTTCTTGGTTAGCTCTTCTCCATTTCTTGGGTAGATCTTGTCCCCCTTTTTGATGAGAAGTGTAACGATTTCATCAAAAGTTGATGACAAGAAATTTTGTTCATAAGGAGCCGCTGATTCATCAATGCAATAGATATTTATCCAGATCTTTGCAAATCTGGACAAAATAGTCATGTAACACCTGTAGCAATAAACAAATCAGTTAGAAACGCCTGTCAGTAACACTAAGTCACTGTGTGTAACGAATACACAATGGAAAGGAGTTGTTTGATGTTGACTCCCCCAGGGCTTCCATTTAATCATCGAAACACCACAACGGTTATTTCTATAAACGTTATGACAAAGAAACAAATTCCTTGTGTGTTCGTGCTTGTGATAGAAAGAATTAAGCACTTGATGATCACTTATAAGGCTCGAAATTGTGTAAACCACTGAGATAACAGTAAGTTAAACATAGACTCAATGTGCATGAGTGAAGTGAGAAGGTGGGGCAGACTTCCTTCTTTTCAATATCCAGATTTTCCAAATGAAAATCAGATAACATATGTGCTGTTTCCCTTTGAAAATGAATCATTTTCCTGTTAAGAAGTAAATGAGTAGCTGGTGGGGTAATTTCAAGAGTTGGCATGGGTTAGTTGCGTGTTTCAATAATGATCACAAAAGAGTTGTGAAACACTAGAAATATGGTTGCCCGGCTCATAAAAAGTTGGTGTAGAGTTGTGATATTCTTTTAACTTTGTTCTCACACCCTCTTTCTTTTAATCATTTAGCTCACTGCTAACCGAACTCTCTTGTTCATGATACCTCATCACTCTTCCACACTCATTTCTTTTGACTCATCACACCCAATCACTATGGATTAACTTCATGGGTAGAAATCACTGGTTAACGTGATTCCATAGAAGTTGTGTTAAGTCCTAGCACACTGATCTCGTATATCCTATAAAGAATATGTTGCTCAAAATGATTTATAATCATCTAAGCTCATGTAGAACTTTTAAAGTACACTCCCGAAATATAAAATCTTATGAAAAATCAGGAAGTGGTTTGAACGTTTAAGAATATGTTTTCAATGATTGAAAGTTGTCCTTCTTTCAATCACATATGAGATTAAGATAAAGGAATATACCTTTAAGTGCGATCTTACATCTCATGAAGGTTAGCTTAAAGTCATAAACATATGATCGTGTAAGCTCATCTCAAAAATTCTGCAAAAGTCTTAAGTCAAGTCAAAGAAACTTTATTCACTAATATTGAAAAGACAAAAAGCAGTAAAACAAATAAATTCTCTTACTCCCCCTGAAATTATGCATTTGAAAAAATTATCATTTGAAAAGATATGCATTTAAAATTTCAGAAATAAATATGCACTCCCCCTTGAAGATTGATTTCCTCGTTGGAGTATCGGAGTACAATCTCTCATATCAGCATTTGAGTAAGGTCTTCTTCTTTGAAGCACGGGTTCTAAGCTGATTTACTTAGAAACCACTCTTCTTTGAAGTGCGGGTCTTGAACTGTGTTATTTAAGAACGTTCGTTCTCCTACTCCCCCTTGACAGTAGGTGCCTGCAACACATAATCATTATTCTTCTTTGGTACCCACTGGTATTTGGGTCCATTTGTGTTAGTTGCAGTTCGTATGGGGGTTATGGAATAAGAACCATACTAGTAATGATCTTTGGTTCTGTGAACAGGATCATGTGTACGACAGTAATAACAAGAATTTTCCTTACTTGATAACCTGATCATTTGATCTCTTGTGTAAACATGAGCAGGTTTACTTTTCAGCGCATTGTTCTTTGTTTCATTATGCGTATGTACACATTAGCTTTCATCTTTAACTGGTTTCTTCTTCCAGAAAAGATTTTCTTCCTTGTAGCTCCCTCGTCTCTGAGGTGAACCTGAACCATCTAACTTTCTGTGAAAAGGAAGGTTAGTAGTACGAATCTGATTTGAAGATTTAGATTTATTAGGAAAATCAGATTTCTGAGATTGGCTTTTCTTGTATTTACCAGAGGTGTTTTGTTTCTGTGAACGTTGATTTTCTTAAACACTTGGTAAAGCTTTTCCTTTTACAAGAAAAGTAGAATGATCTGGAAGTTGAGTATTAAAATCAACCATATCTACTCCTTTTATACACCCTTCATCAGAATTAAGAAAATCATTTGTGGACTCAAATAAATCATCAAAACTATCAGTCGAAGTTTGAGGCAGTTTGGAAAAATTAGAACACTTTTTGGATTTGTAAAGAAAAATAGTGTTCTTTAAGACTCTAGAAAATACTTTTTGTGATAGATCATTCAAAATTCGTTCAGCAGATAGAATATTTTCTAAGTCAATTATGTTGCTTTCTAATACGAGTGGAGGTGCATAAGTTTTAGCTCGAACAGGCTTTGCCTCCATATCAGTAGAAGAATATGTAGCAACATAATCGTTTGAATGATCTCTTGGTTTTTCAGAAAGATATCTATTATTCAGTCTTTCATAACAGAATGGTAGTTGCATTTTCTTCAAATTCATTCTTTTTGTATCTTCTCTTGCCTCGACTTCTTCTGATGCTTTGGTAACAAATTTGGGTTTCAAACGAGAAAGTTTACGAGTAGCATACATATAATCTGCATTATATAAACCAGGTTGTTTTCTGATAACATGTTTCAGGTAATGAGGATTATTACTACCTAATCCCCATTTTGCTTTAAAATCAGCCTCTTCATTAGGTGTATTCAAGAAAATAGTTTGATCTGTTTGGCCTCTTGTATAGAGTTTGGCTTCCAGACCAGTTACCTTTTTCTCTAATGTCTTGTTCTCAACATTAAGTTTAAATGCTTTCAGAATGCATTCTTGCTTTTCTGAATCAGACTTAGATAATTGTGAAACAAGATCAGAAATCTTCTTTTCAAAACAAACCTTTTCAAGATTAAAATCAGAAGCAGATTTGCGTAGGGAATCCATGAGATATTTATTCCCAATAACTGACGTATTTAGCTCAAAGATCTTTTTATTACGCCTAGCAACTCTGCCTTTTTCTCTTTTCAGTTTTGACAGAAGGTCTTGAAGTTCGACCATCATCGCATCCATTTTAATCATAAAATTATTCTCGGTTAAGTTCATTACCTCTTCAGCTGCTTCATTATCTGAATCATCATACTTTGCATGATTGGCCATCAAGCACATGTTAGCAGCTTCTTCATTCTCTTCTTCTTCATTCTCTTCTTCTTCTTCCTCTTCAGAATGATCTAACCAGAATTCGTCTTCAGCCATTAATGCTTTGTCGGCTTCCTGTTGCTTGGCTAGCATTAGTTTGTTCTGGTAATACGCCAAATTACGAACCTTTGGCTTTGGACAGTTTGAGGCGTAATGTCCAGTCATGCCACAGTTGTAGCATATGATTGGGACATCAGCTTTCTTGTCTATACTGGTGTAGTCATTCACAAATTTCTTCCTTTCTCTTGGTTTCTTCTCTTGAGATCTACTTCCTTCTACTATTTCTCTATGCTCACGGTTCTTGGATCTTGATGAAGAATATCTCTGTGTATTTGATCCCGGTTTCTTGTAGAATTTCTTTTGGAATGCACGGGTCAGTAAATGCAGTGCTTGCTTGAGACTTTCTCCATCATCTCTATCAGATTCAGTTTCTGATTCAGAACTTGTATTCACTTTCTTCCTTTTCTTCTTATCTTTGACAACAAGTGCAACGGAATCAGGAACTTTCTCAACTTCCTTTTTCTTTCCACTCCTTTTCTCTTCTACTTCTTCTTCGTTATGCCTAAGTGTCTCATACACTTCGTGGAGTGGAATGTCAGACAGATCTTTCATTTGTTTCATTCTTCGTGTATGCTTCTTCCATTCTGGTTGAAGGACACTGAGAAACTTGACGTTGTTCTCAATTTGTTTCTTTTTAACTTTATTCTTTGACAGCTCGTTCAGAAGCAGAACATGTCGTTTATAAGTGTCGGCTAGGCTTTCATCTTCAAAGGCTTTGAATTCTTCGTAACTGTTTATACAGTTTGCGACTTTCATCTGGTTCCCAACCTTAGATCCCATCATCATATTTTGAAGTTGATCCCACATCTTCTTAGCAGTAGCTTTGTAGCTGTCTATTTTGATGTAGATATCATTCGAGATACTTTGAAGAAGTAAAGATCTTGCTTGCTTATCAGCATTGAAACGGTTCTTTTGTTCTTCAGAAAATTGGGCATACTCTAGCGTAACAGTTTTCATCTTCTGTTCTCTTTCCACGTTCCCATCCTCATTGTCAGAAGAATCATCTTCAGCATCAGCATCAGCATCAGCATCAGCATCAGCATCAGCATCAGCATCAGCATCAGCATCAGCATCAGCATCATCATCATCATCATCAGGTACTTGGACAGAAAGTGGTGCCATGGGACCTTCTTTTATTGATAAAAGAATGTTATCTCCGTTTACGTGTCGATCTACAAAGTCAAGAAATCTGTCTTTCCATTGTTCGTAGTCCCCTTTAAACAGAACTGGGGGTTTGACATCCGTGCCAATGGAAAGAGCGTCTTTTGAAGTCATCCTGTGTTCTGATAATGTGAAATAAAAATTTGTTTCGAATTGTTAGTTCAGATAAAATGAATACATATTAAAATAATTCAAAAATGACCAAGTCAGGTTCTGGCGTGAAATTGGACTTTGCGCGAGACTTGAGTGGAGGGAACTTGAGGTTTGCGTTTGTAGTTGGTGAAGCAAAGTTGAAGTTTTCTTGAGATGTGGGTGGAGCAAAGCTGAGGTTTTCTTGAGCTTTGAGTGAAGCAAAGTGAAGGTTTGCTTGAGCAATGGGTCGAGCAAACGTGAGGTTTGCTTGAGCAATGTATGGCGCAAAGTAGGTTTTCGTTAGGCTTGGGTCGCGCAAATGGAAGTTTACGTGACACGTTCAAAGTGCAAAGAAGAAGTTCGATCGGATGATTGTAAGAACCGGTAAAATGTTTGACCGGTAAGATGTTGGACCGGGAAAAATGATTTACCGGTACGTTGCACAATCCTTGAAAAATCGTTCGACCGATATTTGTACAATTCTTTGACCGATATGTTGTTAAAACATGTGACCGATCCTAGTTTGTGAAGGACCGATATATGGATGACTTGACCGGTATATGGATAGATGACCGATATAGATTGTAAGATGACCGGTATAGGTTGTAAGATGACCGGTATAGCTGATTTGATTTGACCAATACTTTGCAATTAGAGTGGAAGTATTTGACCGATATTAAGTGTGAGTGTAGTGGTCGACCGGTATTAGGTTGAAATTTCCTTCGACCGGGATATGGGATTTCGACCGGTAAAGGATGAAGTATACGACCGGTACTAATCTTGTGACCTGCCTTCGACCGATACAATGTAGTTCGAAGAAATTTGAGTAAGACCGATAGAAACAGTTCAACCGATTGAAGCAGTTCAACCGATAGAAGCAGTTCGACCGGTATTTGCCTTACTTCGACCGATAAGTTGCTAATTGACCGGGACTTAGTATTTGACCGATAGATTTCGACCGGTATCACCTTCTTCTTCGATAAAATCGGCCCTGTAATTCTCAAATCGACCTATCTAGGAGTCGATTTACCACACCAAAATTTGACAATATGATCTACTTACCAACAAGAACAAGATATAACACTCTGATTTCGAAAACAAACACAAAATTAAAATTTGGATTGATAGCACAGTGTTCTTCCAAAAATGAAGAACACAGAGTTTAAAATTTTGATTTTGATCTGGATCAGGCTCTGATACCAATTGTGAGTCCGTGATCGTTTACCATATAAATCAAACAACAAAGATATAACGATTAAAACGCGGATTACTGAGGGTTGATAATGGTTTACAGTTTGAAGCTCTTTCTCTCTTTGTGTTCTCTTGATGATCGATGTATGTTCTTGTTAATTGTGATATGATGTTGTTGAGAGAACTTAGCTTATCAAACAAACCTAACATAATATCTAGATATCTAATATCTAGATATTATATTTAAAACTAATATAATAACTAAATAATATCTAAAACATAACATCTAAATAATATAATATCTAGATATTATAACTTTGACGCTTATTACAAATTGACCCTTAGACTTTGGTTGAGAGTAACTTTCAGCTTTAACTTCAGATTGCGATCTTCGTTTTGGATGATCTTAAATCGAATGAGACTGTGTCCTAACACACATGTTTGAAGAATCACGTCCATGATTGAATTCTTCAAATTCGAGAGAAAATTTCTTTTGAAGATACTTTGCTGAAGAATTTCGAGCTGAAACTAGAGATAATTTCTTCCCATGAACTGAAAGAGAGAAAAACTACAACTTTTGGGGAGTTTACTATATCTTGAAGACTAAGAGAGAGATTGCATCTTCTGTCCTGAAAGAGAATATCGTATTGCTAAATCATTTTCGTAATGATCTTGATCCAAAGGGGGAGATTGTTAGGACACAGTCTCATTGGATTTAAGATCATCCAATACGAAGATCGCAATCTGAAGTTAAAGGTGACAAGTTACTCTCAACAATAGTCTAGGGTCTATCTTGTAATAATAGTCAAAGTTATGTTTTTAATATCTTGTTATATTATGTTTTTAGTTATTATATTAGTTTTAAATATAATATCTAGATATTAGATATCTAGATATTATGGTTTTGTTTTTTTAGCTAAGTGAGATCGATACGAAGAACACACACATCACACACACAAAAGGTGTAAAAGAGAGAGAGCTTCAAACAGATCAATACCGAACCTTGTAATCGTTGAATGTTATATCTAAACAGGTTGGTTATCGTTTATATGTTTGTTATTTGATTATATGGTAAACGATCGTGTTCAATTACACGGACTCACATATAAGCAGTTCATTAAAGCCTATAATATGAAAGGTTTGAATAAAACTCTCACAGAGCTTTTCAACTTACTTAAAACTACTGAGAGGGATATGAAATCCAAGTTGGGTTCAACCAAACCAAAACAAGGTTTGATGATCAAAGCTGACAGTGGGATAATCAAGAAAAGGGGGAGATAACCAAGGGTAAAACACATGTTGGAAGCTCCAACGTAGATAAGGGCAAAGGAGAAATTCCTGAGGTTGCAGTATGGTATAATGGTTTTCACCATGGGCACCAAATAAGAACTTGTCCAGCCCGATTGGCAGAAATCAAGAAGCAGAAGGCTACCATAGTCGGACCTCAGGTATGTTTACCATTTGATTTGATTCACTTCTGACTAAGTGTTACATATTGAGTATGATACTCATATTAATACTACTTTTCAGGAGATAAGAAGTGAAGAGAAGATGAAACAAGACCAAATGGAGTTAAGCTAGTTGTTTTTGCTCAAAGGGACATATGATATGATCCTTCTAGATAGTCTTACATTAACACTTAGCAAGTGTCTTCATGTATCTAATACTTCTAGGAATTTAGTTTCATTTTCTCAATTACAACGAACCGAATTTATGTTTTTAGAAATAAATTTTCGTTTTATCTTAATAAATGTTTTATGAAATAGTTGTAATTATAAATCAATATAACGAATAAAGTGGGGCTTAAATCTGATCTATTTGTGACATTTAAACAAGAAACACATAGCCAAACTCCAGACGGACGGAGAGTTGGATTCATATGATGATTCATATGATACATGTGTATCTTGTCAGTCAAGATGACAAAAGTTCCTTTAAAGGGTAAACCTTTAGGGGCTACAAGAACTATTAGGGTTAACCATACTGATGTATGTGATACTTATAGTTATGTCACAAGATACGGTCATCACTACTTCATTACATCTTACTAGTGACTTCAGGTATGTTTACCTAATAGAACAAATATAAAATCTTTGAAATTTTCAAAGAGTTTTAGAAAGAAGTAGTGAGTATACTTGGCAAAGGATAAAGATGCTTCAGTTAGATCGACGTCATGAATATTTAAGCCAATAGATCACCCTAGAGATTTTTTGGGATTGTATCCCAGTTGACAACTCACGGGACATCGCATCACAACGGTGTATCCAAGAAGAGAAATAGAACCCTGTTGAACATGGTTCACTCTATGATGAATCTCACCACTCTGCCTAAATGTTTATCGGGTTATGGCCTAGAAACAGTTGCCCAAATACTAGTTTATGTAACAACCAACAAGGACCAATAAAACTCACTCTCTTAATATGAACTAGGAAGATCCCAAAGTTATCATATTTGAGAATATGGGGTTATAAAGCTTAAGCTAAGCATAAAGCTTTTGGAAAACATGATTAAAAGGTCTGAAAAGTACATCTTTATGTGATATCCAATTGGATATTATTTTTTACATGTCTAGCGAGAACAAAAGTTTTGTTAACGCACCCTGGTGAGTTCTTAAGAAAAGATTTGCTGTCAAGAATCACAAATGGGGACACAGTAGATCTTGAAGAAATTCAAGAACCACAAAGATGGGACGATGGTTGACACTGACATTCAACAAGATGTTGAGCTTCAACAAGTTGTTGAAGATAATAAACGAGATACAAAATAATCCGAAGATCGGATTACTGAGAAATGGCAAGATGTCATGAAGACTAATGTCAAAAGCCACATTCCTTAAAAGGAACTTTTGAGCGAGGATGTATACAAGGCTTTAAAACATCAAACCTAAAAGTACAAGTGGATTAAGTCCATTTATGGACTAGAACAATCATCTCGTATTTGAAATCTTGTATATACAAGAAGGTCAGTGGGAGCATAACAATATTCTAGATCCTATATGACATCCCAATACTTGAGGGTGTAAATCATGGATTAGAACAGTACTTCGCGATGAAGGATCTAGAAGAGAAAAAGTCCTTGGTATAAAGATCTATCGTGGTAAATCAAGGTGCTTAATTAGATTAAGTAAAAGTACATACATTGACAAGATCTTGAAACACTTCAACATGAAGGGTTCCAAGAAAGGAAACTTACCAATAGAACATAGTGTACATATGAGTGAAACTCAGAGTACTAGCACTAAAGAGGACATGAACTGTAGGAAGGGTGTTCCCTATGATTTCAGCCAACTGTTCAAATCATGTACGCCATGTTAATGTACTAAGACCGGACGTCTCGTATGCCCTGAGCATGACGAGCAGATATTAGTCAGACCCAAGTGATGCTCACTGTATAACAGTGAAGAACATTCCGAAGTATCTGAGAATAACTAAAGATATGTTCTTTCTATACAACGATTATGAAAGAGATCTGTGTGTTTAAGGATCAACAAATGTGGAAGCTTAGAAGCCAGTCGGTTCTACATCGACTGGAATTGGTGCTCTGGGTAATTTGGAAAATAAGCATAACATCTTTTCATTCTGCTCTTCTAATAGCTTCAACCGTCATGTGACCGGATTGACGAATGTCTGGTTAAGATTTTGAGGAAAAAGGGGAACGAAGGGTTGTGCAACTATTAACCTGGGTGGCAGTGCCTATAGTCGCATGCACATCATGATAATGTGATGATTCTTCCATACCATTAATAGGAGCGGTTGAATAAGGAATATTGGGTATTGGTATTGATGGAAGTGTCATGGGTGGCAAAAATTGCGGGAAAAAAGACATGAAGAGCATCGTTGGCGGTGGAGGTGATAAATTGGTTACTTCAGGTGTTGTTAAAGGTACGGGATCTTGAAAAGGAAACCGGTATATGGTGTCATTGCAATAGAAAATGGTCCAGTTACAGATGAACTAGCAACTCATGTTGTTGCATCAGGAACTGCGATCCGCTTGCGAACGACCCAGATGCATTAGCAGGTACATTCGTGAATTACTGCTTAATCACAGAGGAATTAGTTAGAACAACGTTTACATTTGCGAACTGCGGTCGAGGATTTGGTTTTACCCATTCAGTCCAGCTAATTCCGATCTTGCAGTAGCCACCTCCGCTTGCATCCAAGCAAATTGATCATTCCGTAGGTTTTCCATCCTGAAAAAAAAGTAGATTGTTTTGGCTTCGTACGCGCTTTTGCAACCGTGTATATGGACTAGTGTGTATGAAAGTAATGATCATTGTACACGGTTCCTAAAACGTGTACAAATTCCATCTTGTTACACAGCTCCAAAATACCGTCTAAAAAGGCCCGCATAACCGTGTACGAAAATACATAAAGGATCCCGAAATCTTTCATATGAAGACGAATGCTAAGATATTGTCGCTCTTGAAAGCGATAACATATAAATTTTTGCCCGGAACAATTAAATCATCGACATAGACAAGAATACATAGGATATTGACATGTTGAGATACAGATAGAGAAGAGTGAGTAATCAACATAACTTTGCTTATAGCAAAAGGCTCAGACAACATTTAGCTAACTTTGATGCTTACAACCCATCGTGGGGGAGCACTCGCATAACGTTTGCGAGGATTCATGTACACAACTTCATCCAAATCACAACTTACATTAGTCATCACAAAGACAAGACATGTACAAAAGTTCACATAAATGAACAAAAAAATAGGATAAAAGTAACAAATAAAATGATTACAAAGAAATACCGTGATACATAACACAATAAAAATTGTATCTAAAGCAAGTGTAAGAATCAAAAGGAGTTGAGAGTTCAGTGTGTAAAATAATTAGAGCAACAAATCAAGACAATAGTCCATGGTTTCAACAAATCCAACAAACATTTATCTTATTTTTATATGCTCGAAATCAATCTATGTATTCTAGCACCATATGCCAAAGTTTAGAAAAAAAAACCCAACTCATTTCTTAGTATACAAAAAGTTTTCCTCTAAAACGTTGAAAATAATGAAAATACTATTACCATTTAAAATATAAACACATTTAAAAATATATCTATTTTGTGCTCTAGGAAAATCAGTACGTAGTTGCATTTCTTAACCCTTGAAAAGTCGATCTTAACTAGACAAAGAAATTTGATAAGATTGATGTTCTCTTCGCAAATTGCTTAATTGCATAGTTCGAAATCAAGTTGATGGGACTTCAACCGACGAGTCTTGTTAAAATGTGAAGGGTTTAATTTCAGAAAATGAACTCTTATTCAAATTCAGTTACTATATCTTTGTTTTTCAGTGAATTGGTGGCACGGGAGATTTTAAAAGATATGTGGTTTGAGGAAGTTTAGGTTAATACAAACATAAATCAAATAATATTTCGAGCTCTTTTTAAATTATTATATTGTACAACTTAAACGACATACATAAAAACGTAATGACTACATTACAAATAAAAAGGAAGAAAATTATTAAAGAATAAGGAGACAAATGTAATCATAACATACAAAGCCACATCTACAACATGATAATTGCTGCTACTTGTTCGAAATATTCAGTTTTCATCAAGCGGGATTTATCTTGTTCTTGTTCTTGTTCTTGTTTTTGATACTTTTGGCGGCCGATGCAACCACTTTTACCGCACGCTCATCCATCATAGTTGAGACATGTTTTCTGTTTGCTTGAATCACGCTTGCCTCCTTGGCTTTCGATGTTTGTCCTTGGGTCATATTTCCCCAATGCTGCTGCTGGTTATCCGCCATAGATCTCTCCAAGTTTTTTTTTAACTTTTGATCTTTCTAAATGTAGTTTTGCTTGAAAATGAATTAAATCTTGGTTGTGATTGTAGAATTGGAACTTAGAGGTACGTATATATATATAATGCCAAGGGGTTCCTAACCTCATTTGCATGTGTGTGCATGTATTGAAATATTTTGGAAGTTAGTCTTAATCTTTCTAGTAATTTGTTAAGAGTGTGGGTGTGGAGAGGTGTGTGTTGTGGAGAGATACATGGAAACACTAAAGCCATGGTTGAAGTGGAGATGTTTCATTATGTACGTGGATGGGTGTTGAGGAGTGTAGGTGAGATGTGGTATGTTATGTCTTCCATTTTGATATCTTTATTAAATCCTAATACTTTTTTTGTTATTATTAATTTTTTTATTATATTAGTATTTTTTTAATATTTTAAATGAGAAAAAATCTACCAAGTATTTTAGAACAGCTGTTTGGTAAATTATTATGTAACCTCGATAATTTTCAACTATTTTTGTTACATTATACTATGTTAAATAATTTGTACCCCACTTGAAATTGTTTTTCTTCATCCGCTTCAGCTTTGTTTCCACTGAAAGCTTAATTAAAAAAATGATAATCTTATTTGATAAACAATTAGGGAAGTAGGTGGCCTTTGTCAATTTTGGAATCCTATATATAGTATCAATGTCTTTGGGATTAGATTACTAACATACAAAAACATATGCAAATGACCTTTAATGCGTTGTTATTGACCCTTTAATAGTCCTAATAAGGTTAGACTAGTTTTAGTATCAGATTGGATGAGGTACATATTGTACACGCCTTTAGGCACGACGTACAAGCAACTAATGTCGCTTATACTCGTGCATCGGTACTACTACAAGATAAAGATTCTTGAATGGTTGTTTTGGATTCATATGCGCTTTTGAAACCGTGTATATCGACTAGTGTGTATAAAAGTAATGATCATTGTACACGGTTCCTAAAACGTGTACAAATGCCATCTTCTTACACATCTCCAAAATACCGTCTAAAAAGGCCCGCATAACCGTGTACGAAAATAATTAAAGTATCCTGAAATCTTTCATATGAAGACGAATGCTAAGATATTGTCGCTCTTGAAAGCGATAACATATAAATTTTTGTCCGGAAAAATTAAATCATCGACATAGACAAGAATACATAGGATATTGACATGTTGAGATACAGATAGAGAAGAGTGAGTAATCAGCATAACTTTGCTTATAGCAAAAGGATCAGACAACATTTAGCTAACTTTGATGCTTACAACCCATTGTGGGGGAGCACTCGCATAGCGTTTGCGAGGATTCATGTACACAACTTCATCCAAATCACAATGTAGAGAGGCATTGTTTTGGCAAATTGAAAAGTTTAATTTGTTATATAATTTTGTCTTACATTAGTCATCACAAAGACAAGACATGTACAAAAGTTCACATAAATGAACAAAAAAATAGGATAAAAGTAACAAATAAAATGATTACAAAGAAATACCGTGATACATAACACAATAAAAGTTGTATCTAAAGCAAGTGTAAGAATCAAAAGGAGTTGAGAGTTCAGTGTGTAAAATAATTAGAGCAACAAATCAAGACAATAGTCCACGGTTTCAACAAATCCAACAAACATTTATCTTATTTTCATATGCTCGAAATCAATCTATGTATTCTAGCACCATATGCCAAAGTTCAGAAAAAAAAAAACCAACTCATTTCTTAGTATACAAAAAGTTTTCCTCTAAAACGTTGAAAATAATGAAAATACTATTACCGTTTAGAATACAAACACATTTAAAAATATATCTATTTTGTGCTCTAGAAAAATCAGTACGTAGTTGCCTTTCTTAACCCTTGAAAAGTCGATCTTAACTAGACAAAGAAATTTGATAAGATTGATTTTCTCTTCACAAATTGCTTAATTGCATAGTTCGAAATCAAGTTTATGGGATCACGCTTGCCTCCTTGGCTTTCGATGTTTGTGCTTGTGTCATATTTCCTCAATTGCTTCCGGTTATCCGCCATAGATCTCTCCAAGTTTTTTTTAAACTTTTGATCTTTCTAAATGAATTAAATCTTGGTTGTGATTGTAGAATTGAAACTTAGAGGTATATATATATATATATATATATATATATATATATAATGCCAAGGGGTTCTAACCTCATTTGCATGTGTGTGCATGCATTGAAATATTTTGGATGTTAGTCTTAATCTTCCTAGTAATTTGTTTAGAATGTGGGTGTGGCGAGGTGTGTGTTATGCACAAGGCCTGTGTGGCCGCACAGGGCATCAAAGCCGATAGGGGCATCAAATTTTTATATATATGAGTAGAGTAGTATAGGTTTAATAATTTGGGTTTGGGCTAAAAAAAAAATCATAAGTCCAGATTTGGTTATTGGTAGGTTTGTATTTTTAATATCAAAATTCAAAACCCATATCAAAAATCAAAGCCCATATTTGTTTATTGGAGAATGAAAAAAAAAAAGTAAATAACGTTGTGAGTCCGTGATCGTTACCAGATAATCAAAACAACAAACAATAGATAATAAACCAACCTGATTCGATAACAAACGATGATTACACGGTTGAGTTCTTGAGATTGAGTTCTCTGTTTGTTTTTCTCTCTTTACACCTTTGATGTGTGTGTATTGTGTTGAACTGATCGAGAGAGAGATAGATAATATCTATTAATTAGATATTATCAAAACATAAAATAATAATAAAACTTAATATCTAAAACTATAATATCTAGATATTAAAAACAACTTTGAATTTATTACAGAATAGACCCTAGACTTTGGTTGAGAGTAACTTTCAGCTTTAACTTCAGATTGCGATCTTCGTTTTGGATGATCTTGAATCCAATGAGACTGTGTCCTAACAATCTCCCCCTTTGGATCAAGATCATTACGAAAATGATTTGTCAATACGATCTTCTCTTTCAGCACAGAAGATGCAATCTCTTTCTCTAGCTCAGAATGCTTTAGCAAAGTATCTTCAAAGAAAATTTATCTGAAATCAGCATGTCTTCAGAATACTTTGATCTTGCAGTTCTTGGTCTTGTAATATAATGGACTGAACATTTCTTCAAGCTTTAGATTCTCCCCCTTTTTGATGAAAAGTGCAACGACTTCATCAAAACTTTGAGTAAGAAATGTCAACCACTTGGAGTCTTTGATTCGTCAATTCAATAGTTATTCATCCTGATCTTTGCAAATCTAGACAAAATAATCATGTAACACCTGAATCAACTAATGAATCAGTTAGAATGCCTGTCAGTAACACTAAGTCACTGTGTGTAACGAATACACATTGGAAAGGAGCTGTTTGATGTTGACTCCCCCAGGGCTTCCATTTAATCATCGAAACACCACAAAGGTTATTTCTATAAACGTTATGACAAAGAAACAAATTCCTTGTGTGTTCGTGCTTGTGTTTGAAAGAATTAAGCACAGATGATTGCTTATAGGCTCAAAAATTGTGTAAACCACTGAGACAACAGTAAGTTAAACACAGACTCAATGTGCATGATTGAAGTGCGAATGTGGGGCAGACTTCCTTCTTTTCAATATCCAGATTTTCCAAATGAAAATCAGATAGCAAATGTGATGCGTCCCCTTTGAAAATGAAACATTTTCTTGTTGAGAAGAAAATGAGTAGATAGTGAGGTTTGATCAAGAGTTGGCATGGGCTAGTTGCCTGTTTCAATAATGTTCACCAAAGAATTGTGAAACACTAGTAATGTGGCTACCCGGCTCAGAAAAAGTTGGTGCAGAGTTGTAATATTCTTTTAACTCTGTTCTCACACGCTCTTTCTTTTAAACTTTTTGCTTTCTCTAATCACACTCATTTCTTTTCGCTTGCACACTCAAACACTAAGGATTTAACTTCATGGGTAGAAATCACTGGTTAATGTAATTCCATTGAAGTTGTGTTAATTCCTAGCACAATGATTCTTTGTTTTCCTAGATGCACGTGATGCTCAGATTGGTTTAACTATTTCAGTTAAAGCACAATTTAGATCATGAAAACATTTAAAATACACTCCCAAAATATAAAATTTGATGAAAAATCGGGAAGTGGTTTGAACATTAAAAACAATGTTTTCTATGATTGAAAGTTGTCCTTCTTTCAACCATATATGAGATGAAGATATAGAATTATACCTTTACGTACGATCTTCCATCTCATGAAGCTAAGCTTAAAGTCATAAAGATATGATCTTTTAAGCTTCTTTCAAACTTCTGCAAAAGTCTTAAGTCAAAGTCAAAGTAAAATTTATTCACTTAAATTGAAAAGACAAAAAGCAGTAAAACTTTTTAAAGTACGAGTTCTGATCAGAAATAATCAGAAGTCATATCCGAACTCCTTGACTTGAAGAGCTCCCCCTAAATTCTTGCATTACAAAAAAATTTGGCATTATAAGGTACATGCAAAATTTTATGAGCTCCCCCTCGAAGTAATATTAACCACTTGTCAATGTCTTCTCATTCTCCCCCTTGGATTATGAAGATTATATAGAAGTGCAGATATCAATCAGAGTTAAGAATTTAGAAAACTTTTATAGGTAACTACTGATTAGATTTTAAGATTTAGCATACCAAGCTTAGAGATAAGAAAGTTGAACCTCTTTTCGTCTAAGGGTTTGGTGAACAAATCGGCAAGTTGATAATCAGTTTTTACAAAGAAAAGTTCAATTGTTCCCTTTTCAACATGATCTTTAATAAAGTGATACCTGACGTCTATGTGCTTAGTCTTGGTGTGTTGAACAGGATTCGCTGATATTGCGATGGCGCTCTTGGAGTCACAGTATATCGGGATTTTGTTGAAGTGGAAACCGTAGTCGTGCAATTGAGTTCTCATCCATAATACCTGAGAACAGCAGCTAGCAGCAGCTACATATTCTGCTTCGGCCGTGGAGGTTGAAACACAAAGTTGCTTCTTCGATGCCCAACTTACTAGTTTGTCACCGAGGAACTGTACGTGTCCTGACGTGCTCTTCCTGTCTAACATACAACCTGCATGATCTGCATCTGTGTAGGCTGTTAGTTAAAAACTAGTATCTTTAGGATACCACAGACCAAGATCTGCAGTGCCCTTTAGATACCTAAATATGCGCTTCACAACAGACATATGGATTTCTTTAGGATTGGTCTGATATCGTGCACATAAGCATGTAAACATTATATCTGGCCTACTAGAAGTAAGATACATTAAATAATCTATCATCCCTCGATAAGTCCTAACATCAACAGCCTTTCCCGAAGGATCGCTGCCAATCTTAGTACCTGGTGCCATTGGGGTACCAATCGGTTTTGAATTTTCCATTTTGAACTTCCGAAGAATATCCATAATGTATTTTGATTGATTGATAAAAATACCCGATGAAAATTGTTTTACTTGTAAATCGAGGAAGAAATTCATCTCTCCCATGAAGTTCATCTGAAATCTAGACACCATAAGGTTTGCAAAATTTTTACAGTACTTAGTATTTGTAGAACCAAAGATAATATCATCAACATAGATTTGAATTAAAATGATATCGACTTTTTCCTTTTTAATAAACAAAGTGGTATCCACCGTACCTTTTGAAAACCCAGACTTGACTAGAAAAGTGGAAAGGACATCATACCAGGCTCGAGGGGCTTGTTTCAGACCGTAGAGTGCTTTGTCGAGAATGTAGACGTGATTCGGCTTATCTTGATTGATAAAACCTTCTGGCTGAGAGACGTAGACTTCCTCCTTCAGAATGCCATTCAGAAAGGCAGTCTTCACGTCCATTTGAAAGACCGTGAAGTTCTTGTGGGCTGCGTAGGCTAGAAACATTCTGATTGCCTCTAATCGCGCGACAGTTGCATATGTCTCGTCATAGTCTATTCCTTCCTCTTGTCTGTATCCTTTGGCTACTAGTCTTGCCTTGTTTCGGATAACGGTACCAACTTCGTCTTTTTTTATGTTGAAAATCCACTTCGTACCTATAATTGTTTTACCTTGAGGTTTCGGTACGAGTCTCCAGACTTTAAGTGCATTGAACTGATTCAGCTCTTCTTGCATTGAGATCACCCATTCTGGATCCGCAAGTGCCTCTGATACGCGAGTTGGCTCGAACTTGCTCAGAAAGGAGTCATGCATGCACATGTTCATTGATGCTGACCTAGTTTGCACCGGTTTTGATGGATCGCCAATGACTTGGCTTATCGGGTGCTCTTTGGTCCATTTATGTTCATGAGGCAGTGGATTATATGAATGTATGTCAATTGAATTATCTATAAATTCACTTGTACCTTCTTCGGTTTGTTCTGGAGGAATTGTGGTTTCAGTTGAAGTAATTGGTGGAAGTGTATTATATGATGAGAGATCAATATAAAAAGGAATGAGGGGTTCAGTTGAAGTAGATGGTGCAGAAGTCTCAGTAGGTACAGCTTGTTCCGGCTGTAGATTAGTCTGTATAGAACAACCTAATGTTTCAGCTACTTCTGTTTCTTCTTGATTTGTCACATCTTCAACTGTTGGAGTCGGCATTTGAATTGTAACTTCTTGTTGAATCGGGGCGTTAGATTCAATAGAGTCATCTGAACTGGTTGGATGAATAGTCGTTAAGTCTTCCATCCTGTCAACCACAACAGATTTCTTTACATTAGATCCAAGAAATTCATCATAAAACAATTCAAATAATAAATCTAAATCAGATAAATGGTTAGTTGAAGTTGAAGCTTCGTCTGATTTAGTCTGTTGAGATGCAGGTTCTGGACTGAGTTGCCCAGAAGCTAGTACTCCGGTTATAACGGGTTCTGAACTGTGTTGTTCGGAAGCCATTTCTTCATCAAAGGTGACGTTGATGCTTTCAATCACCGTTCTTGACTTCTTCAGATAAACTCGGAATGCAGTTGATGTCGAGGAATAGCCAATGAAGATTCCTTCATCCGCTTTAGCGCTGAACTTGTTGAGATTCTCCCTATCGTTTAGTACGAAACACTTACATCCAAATATATGGAAGTATTTGATTGTCGGTGTTCTGTTGCTGATCAAACCGTAAGGAGTCTTCTTGAATCTCCGATGTATCATGGAACGATTCTGTGTGTAGCACGCGGTCGAAACAGCTTCTGCCCACAAAAATAGAGGTAAGTTGGAATGACTTAGCATAGTACGAGCAGCCTCGACTAGCGTTCGATTTCTTCTTTCAACTACTCCATTTTGTTGAGGCGTTCGAGCAGCAGAGTATTGATCTAAAATCCCGACAGATTCGAGATATTCTTCAACTTTGTTGTTCTTGAACTCTGTGCCGTTGTTTGTTCTTAGAATCTTGATCGGTTTCTACAGATTCACTTGGGTCGTCTTCAGGAATGTAATGAGAACATCTGGTGTCTCATCCTTTGAACGTAGAAACTTGACCCATGTGTATCGCGAGTAATCGTCCACGATCACGAGTATGTACTTCTTTCCGCCTAAGTTTTGAGTGCGCATTGGACCGCATAGATCCATATGCAATAACTCTAAAGGAGATTTTGTACTTGGTTCAGGCTTCGGTTTATGAGGTGCCCTCTTCATCTTGCCCTTCTCACAAGCTGCACAAAGATGTTCTCTTTCATATCTCAGCTCTGGAAGTCCTTTGACGAGCTTTCCACTGACCAGGTTGTTGATGTACCGAAAGTTGAGGTGAGAAAGACGTCGATGCCATAACCAACTTTGTTGCATCGAAGCTTTTGATAGTAGACAAACTTGTTTGTCAGTCTGGACATCAGATAAGTTGATTGTGTAGAGGTCTGATTCTCGTGTACCGACCAAGAGTTCTTCGCCTTCTTCATTGCGAACTGAACATCTCTTGGCTTTGAAGTTGACCTCTAAGTCTTTGTCACAGAACTGGCCTATACTGAACAAGTTGTGTCGTAAGCCTTCTACATAGTTCACCTTCTTGATCGTGACATTGTCATGTTGTACATCACCATATCCCATGATTGGAGAAAACTGGTCGTTGCCAAGTCTTACTGTTCCACAATATTTTTCTTTAAAGTTGGACAGTATCTCCTTTTGCCCTGTCATGTGCTTGGAACAACCGCTGTCCAAGAACCACGTATGACTGGTCTGCATAAGAGAAATAAGAAAATTTAGATTTGTATATGACAACATTGGAATCTACACTTTGATCATCGAAGTGCGGGTCTTGAACTGATTTGTTCAATAGCCTATTTTGTCTTTGATGTTCGGGTTTTGAACTGCATTATCCAAAAACCTATTTTTGACATTGAAGAACGAGTCCTGATCTGTACATAATCAGAAGTCATTTTTGATATTGAAGTCCGGGTCTTGAGTTGAAATACTCAAGAGCCTATTTTCTCATTGAAGTACGGGTCTTGAATGGATTTATTCAAAAACCATTTTCTTCCTACTCCCCTTAGACAGTAGATTCCTGCAACACAGATTTAGCCTTAGGTACCCATTTGAATTTGGGTCCTTCTGTGTTAGCACAAGATTTTTGTATCCATTTCAAATTGGATCCTCTTTTCTTTTGAAATGCATGTGAAGAATTTATATGAGATGAATGCACATGGTAATTTCCAAACCAATCACCAGAATCTTGACAAGTAATAGAAACATGTTTATTATAGATAGAGGACTTTCCAGCAAATAAATATAACTGAAATAATTGCTTCATTGTATATTGTTTACGAGAAACAACAAGTTTTGGATGCAAAACAACAATATCAGCAATCACAACATCTTTAGTAAGCGAAGTCTTATTACAATTAACACTACTAAACGATAAAATGGCCTTGTCAAGCTTCCTTTTTGGTTGCCATTGAGAATTGGCTTCAGTCCTTGGCTTGCTCATATCTGAAACATGTAAAACTGGTGAGTTAGACCTTTGAGCAACAACTGAGTGCTTCTTCTCAGAATTACCAGTAGTGGTCGGTTTCTGTGAATGCTGAGATATTTTCTTACCTTTAGCATTGTTAGCTTTCACAGAGACTGAGTAATCAACTTTCGTTGATTTTGCACTGATCACAGACATACTGGTTTTTCTTGAAGTTTTCTTAAAAAAAATGCATGGTTAGGAAGTTTCACATTGAAATCAACTTGTTCAAAACAACCATCTAAACCACCGTCTGAATTAAGAAAATTAAACTCTTCGTTTGATGAACCAAACATGTCATCAGAAGTAGAAGCCTTTGAAAGAATAACATTTTTCATAACAGTTGAAAAAACCTTTTGTTGAATCTCAATCATAAGTCTTTCATCTGATAAAGAGTTCTCGAGTTCAGAAATTTTACTTTCTAACACGAGAGAAGGGACATAAATTTTACCTATGACAGGCTTCGCCTCCATCTCTTTTTCAGAATAACTTTGAAAGTAGTCAGTTGAAAGAGATTTCTTTTCATCATTGGGATAGTCATAACTATTATTCAACTTCGCATAATAAAATGGAGCGTGAACTTTAGTTGACTTCATCCGTTTTTCAAATTCATTAGCTTCATCCTCTTCTGATAGTTTAGTATTAAAAACCTTAAGTGAGGAGATTCGGTGAGAAACTAGCATAGAGGTATAGTCATAGAGTGCAGGCACTTCTCTTATACCCTTTTGAAGACGTTGAGGTTTCACATAACCGATTCCCCAATTTTCTTTGTTCTTTTTCGGTTTGTTAAGATGAATGGTTTGCTCACTTTGACCTAATGAGTATAGCTTCTTTTCCAAAGCGTCTAATTTAGCAACTAAGGTCTTGTTTTCTTTAGTACATAAAGAATGCATATCAGTAAGCTTATAAAAATCAATCTCACTTTTTGTCAATTTAGACTTGAGCTCAGTATTCTCTTTTAGAATTATAGTCTGTTCTTTTGCGTTGGTGTCACCGTTTGTATGTAAAACCTCAACTAATATTTCTTCTCAGCAATTTCATCGCTAAGTTTCTGTATCAATTGGTTTTTGTTAATTATAACACCATTTTCTCGCTTAAGATTAGATTCTAACTCTTCTTGTTTTAAAACCATAGCATGCATTTTATTCATTAAATCTTTATACGATAAAACACATACCTCCTCTTCTTCATTTTCTGAATCAGCTTCAGCATCTGATTCGATTTTGCCCATCAAGCACATATTGACGGCTTCATTCTTTTCTTCATCATCTTCTTCTTCATCTGAGTGATCCAACCAGTATTCATCTTCAGCCATCAGTGCCTTGCCTGCTGGCCATTCCCTAACCTATCTATATATACGCTTAAACCTTACTCGGATTCACTCCAGTTTTTTATCTTGTTTTCCTTGCAAAATACTGTATTTCTATGCACTCCATTCATAGTCTTTAAATTCAAATTGAAAGAAATTAGAATTCTCAATTCTCTACGACGTCTAGACGATAAAATTTTTTCAGGAACAAGCAAATCATAATTCTTTTTGTCTCTATTTAGAGTTTGCCTCCTGTTGCTTTGCAAGAAGCATCTTGTTCTTGTAGTAATCGGAGTTTCTGACTTTTGATCTGCGGAAATCCTTGGCAAAGTGACATGTTTTGCCACAGTTGTAGCACATCGGTGGTCCTGGCTGACTTGATCCTTCAGCTTTAAATTTCCTTTCTTCCGGTTTCTTCTCTTCCAATCTGTTTCCTTCTATCTGATATCTTCTCTCATCAGATTTCTTCTCCTCTGTTCTCTTTCCCTCAAATCTCTTCCCTTCATACTTATTTCCTTCATATCTGCTTCCTTCAATTCTTTCCTTGTGAGCATAGTTGTAGTTGTTTGGTCCAGAAGAGTACCTCTGACTATTAGACGTTGGATTCCTGTAGAACTTTTTCTGAAATGCATTTGTCAGAAACTGCATTGCTTGCTGCATTTGTTCATTTTCATCCGAGTCAGAGACGGTCTCAGCTTCAGCTTCTTCTGATTCATACACAATCGTCTTATTCTTTTTCTTCTTTACAACAAGAGCGACTGTGTCTTCAACTGTCTTTCCTTTTCTCTTTTCTGCTAGAATTTCATCCACCTCATCTTCATTTTGTCGGAGGGTTTCATACACCTCGTGAAGTGGAATCTCATTCACGTCTTTTATCTGCCTCATCTGCCTGGCAAAACTTTTCCATTCTGGTTGTAGAATACTCAGGAATTTGATATTCAGCTCGATTTGAGATTTGTCGACCTTATTCTTGCTTAATTCGTTTAGCAAAGTCACAAACCTATCATATGTTCCTTCTAGAGTTTCTCCAGTTCTGCCTTTGAATTCTTCAAAACTGTGCAGGCAGTTAGAGGTTTTCAGTTGGTTCCCAATCTTTGAACCCAACATCATTTTCTCTAGTTGATCCCACATTTGTTTTCCGGAGGCCTTGTAGCTGTCAATCTTTACATAGATTTCATTCGTAATCCCTTGTAGAATGTATGACTTGGCTAACATGTCGCCTTTTGCTCTTAGCTTATCATCACCTGTGAGATCTCCATAAGAAAGTGCATGTCGTACTTTTTGAGTACATGCTGCTGGTTCCTATATTTTGTTTCCATTAGGCCTTCTTCTAAGGATTGTTTGATGAAATCACCCAATTCCTGTCTTTCGATGAAGTTCAGGAACCAATCCTTCCACTGTTCGTATTCTCCTCTAAAGAGAACTGGTGGCTTGGTGTCAGTTCCGATTGCAAGGGCTTCTCTGGATGTCATTTTGAATAAAGTTCTAAGTCTGGAAAAACTTTGCGTTTGAAGAAGCTGGCGCAAAATGGGTTTTGCGCGAGAAGCGGGTCGCGCGAACTGGGAGGTTTGCGTGAGACGTGTATGGCGTAAAGTGATAGTTTACCGGTAAGATGTAAAGAAATGAAGCTCGACCGGTAAAAATTAGTGAGACCGATAAATTAACAAAGTTTGAATCTTGGACCGATAAAAAGTGAGTGGAATGCAATAATGATTTTCTTGGATCGATATTACAAATGATACTTTGCAAATTAATTTACAAATGTTACTTTGCAAATTAATTTAGAAAGGTGAAAGTGTGAAAGTGTGTGAATTGTGAAAGTGTGAAATGAATATTAGTGGACACGTGAGTTGGTTTGCATGAGTGGACCGATATTTAAAGTAGTGTGAGAGTAGTGTGATTTGAGATAGTTGTGGTGGTGTGAGTGCATGAGAGTTTGCCACGTGAAGACACTTAGAAGTGGAATTAAAGAGTTTGGTGAGATTTCCACGTTCACCACACCATGTGAGATACCAAGTATGAGAGTGAGTGATAAGACCGGAATGTTTGACCGGTATTGAGGATGTGTGATTCGACCGGATTTGTGAGGGTTTCGACCGGGAAAGTGTTGAAGACCGGGGAAGTGAGGAAGACCGGGGCTTGGTTTGTGAGATTCGACCGGATTAAAGTAGGAGTTTGACCGGAAGAGTTTTGTGAGAGATTCGACCGATAAAAAGTGATCTTCGACCGGTATTTGCAAGAGTCCGGTCGAATGCTTAAGACCGATAGAATGTAAAAACTAAGGTTCGACCGGTACGCTTAAGACCGATACGTCGTCTTCTCCGATTAAATCAACTGTAACTCTAAAATTAACCCAGCTAGAGGTCGATTTACCACACCAAACTTTGACACAACGATCTCCTTATCAATTAGAACAAGATACAACCAATTGATTTCGAAAACAACCACAAAATCAAGTTTTGATCTAAAGATCAATGTTCTTAAAAAATGAAGAACACAGAGAGTTGAAAATTTTGATTTTGATCTGGATCAGCTCTGATACCAATTGTGAGTCCGTGATCGTTACCAGATAATCAAAACAACAAACAATAGATAATAAACCAACCTGATTCGATAACAAACGATGATTACACGGTTGAGTTCTTGAGATTGAGTTCTCTGTTTGTTTTTCTCTCTTTACACCTTTGATGTGTGTGTATTGTGTTGAACTGATCGAGAGAGAGATAGATAATATCTATTAATTAGATATTATCAAAACATAAAATAATAATAAAACTTAATATCTAAAACTATAATATCTAGATATTAAAAACAACTTTGAATTTATTACAGAATAGACCCTAGACTTTGGTTGAGAGTAACTTTCAGCTTTAACTTCAGATTGCGATCTTCGTTTTGGATGATCTTGAATCCAATGAGACTGTGTCCTAACAAACGTTCTTAAGCTTCTACCTTCTAGCGTCGATCGACATCGACTCTTCCGATTTTCAATACGGCGTTCCACTTCTAGAGGCACACACACAGGATCAGGGCCGTTAGGCCGACGATGTATGGACCGATGTTTGTTGCCGACAGTCGGTGACTATATATACAAGATATACGGCCAATTCACATCACAGTATCACCTATGCGACCAGTTTAGGCATTTAGCAAAGGCAACTCTCAATCTTTCGTTGTTTCTCAAATCTCAAGTGGATTTCTTCTGTTAGTTCTGACTTATGTGCTTTAGTTCTCAATATTTCATTGTGGGTTCTTCACTTCTTTGGTTCTTCCTAATCTGTGCTGCTGTGCTTCTGTGGAACACTAGAAGATTGCTATTTCTTGTTGAGTTGTTTCTTGATTTTCTTCCCAGGTCCCACTGTCTCAGGTATAATTTTTGTTTCTAAACTCTAAATTCATTGTATTTCCAATTTCCAATTTTTGTGTGGTTTACTGATAATTGATAATTAAACCCTAGTTTTAGAAACTCGTGTGTGGTTACTGATAATCTATTTCATTGTGTTTAAAATTGATAATGGTGAAAATTTGGGAAAAAACCCGTTGTTTTAAGAAGATGAAATTAAAGCTCATTTGTCAATGAATTACTGATTTTGGCTTATTTTGACAATGGTTTACTGATTATGTGATTTTTTGTGAACTCAAGATCTAAAGATTCTAGAGAGAGAAAGCTAGAGAGAGAAAGTAAATGTGGAGCCAAAAGTAGTTATGTATTTAAGATATGAAAATATAATCTCTTGTTCTTAAAAACAACTAAGACAAGGGCTTATATACCCACAAGGTAAAATAAATACAAAGGTTACAACTAAAAATGATCTAACAATCTCCCCCTTTGTAACCTTTGGCACCGAGCTCTAAAATCAAGAAAATCTTCTGATATCCACTTGAGCTTCAAGGCGACGTAAAGCATTTCGAAAGTTGATTCGGTCTTGAATTACATCAATTGACTTCTCCAATCTCAATAACTCCTTGTTTCCTTCCTTTTGTGGATAAAAATTGAATCTCTGTCTGTTTGCCACATTCTGCTTTTCATAATTCAACTTCTGAATTAGATGCATCTTGATAAGCTTCAAAGTTCCATCAGAATACTTGCAGACTTCTTCAAATCTTATAAAACAATGACGACCCTTCAAGTTTCTGTACACCACACCATACGGTTCATCAACAACAGTATATAATAAGAAACTTTCAATGTTGTTGAGCTTCTGTTTTAGCTTGTGCAAGTTGACCGTAGGTTGATGATTTTCAACACCCAACTGAAAGTCAAATACGCTATAAAAGCGAATTGTTCTGATAATATGTTTTCTGACAGTGTTGAAGGCTCTATTCATATCATCTGATCGTTCATTGAGAGAGCTGAAGAAATTGAATAGAAACTCAATATCATCCACATGAACTTCATTAAAATTTGCTTCTGTGAAGGTATAGTCTTTGCAGTCTCTTCGTTGAACAGTGAAATTAGAAACCCAGATGTTGTATATGTTGAACATGGAAACACATTTAACTTGTACAATCCCCTTCTCAGAATATACTGTTTCTTTCCCTTGTCTCAAATACCTCATGGCCATCAAATAGTTCTGTTTAACAAGATCAGACTCTTTTTCAATGCCCAAGAAAAACTCAATACTCAAAGCAGTCTTGTGTTTCACAAAAATACTTCGGTGAGTATCTTCAAGGTATACATTTCGAAACACCTGTCTCATATCTCTAGCCTCAAACCTTTGTCGTCTATGCTCCCTTGAAATAAGAATTCCTGAAGATCTAAGGTTTTCTGGAATAAAATCAGGAGCCATATAATTTGGATCAACTGACTTACCAGATTTACTTGTTGGAGCACGAGGAATCTTGGTAGGTGGAATCACAACTGGAATAGACACATTAGAAACAATTGCTGGAGGCTCAGAGACAACTGATGTAGAAGATATAAGAGTTGTAGAGACAACCAGAGGATTTGAAACTGCTTCAGACTGAATCTGAGAAGAATCATCTTGTGGAGAATTCTGTTCATCGTGAAAAGGGAATCTAACTTCTTGAGATGAAAGATCTGCATACAATACATCAGCATCACTATCATCATCATCTTCTTCTTCTTCTTCTTTGACTTTCCAAAAGCTTTCAAACTTGGCATCAATTTCATTTTCAGAATCCACATCAATAATAATTTCGTAAGATGCTCTGAAATTCTCAAACGCTTCAGCCTCAGTCATATTCACAGATTTTGGTATAACAGAAGAAACTGGCTCAGAATCTTGATCAACATAAAGTACCAGCTGTAAATTGTTTTCTGTAGAAATGTCAGTCTCTGGAAGATTTACTTTGCTCAACATGTCTTCAAACATAGACTGCATTTCTGTTTCTGCTTCTTTAGGATTTTCTTTATCAGCAGAGCATGTTTCACTTGGAGCAGTTTCTGCTTTATTTTCTTTAGAAAGATCAGATGCAGACTCATCCAAGCGTCTCTTTTTCTCCCCCTCATGATCAGGTTGAGAATCATCATGATCATGTGAACGCTTGTTAGATGGTCCAGCTTCAGCACGACACGAGACATTTGGAACCTGCAAGTGTTGAGCAATAGCAAAAACAGGGGATTGCAATTGACCCAAACCTAACTGTACCTCATCTCTAAATTTCTCAAAGTTTGGTCGTAAAGCAGAGAGAGAATCTTCAGTTGTAGGTGGTCGAAATGATGGCTGAAAAGATCTGAGAAGAGACAAAAGATCGATCGACTGTTGATTTGCTGGAGCCATAGATGCAAGTCGAGCTCTTAAGTGCTCAGCTACTTCCTGAACAGAATGATCATCAATACGAGGGCCTGCAGGAGTAGAAGAGGAAGATACACCCGCAAAAGTTGATGACATAGTAGCACATGAAGCCATTTGGGCAGAAGAAGATAGACGAACCGATGACATAGTAGAAGACGAAAAGATCGGTGCAGATAGTGAAGGTGCAGAACCCAAAGCTGCTGAATGAGAAAGATGAAGTTCTATGGGTTTGCCGGTCAACAACTGTGGAGGGATAATAGAAGGATCAATATTTGACAGATTTCCTTGCAGAAACGCCTCCATCCTGGCTAATTGAGTATCTCTTTCTGCATCCATAGAAGCCTTTGTTGTCCGTAGAAGATTATGAACAATGTCTAGTTTTGAAGAAGAGTGCAAACCAGAAGAAGTGGACACCATAGCCAAAGCTGAATCAGTGGTAGATACAACAACAGTAGAAGATTCATGAGCAGCAGAAAATTTCTTCAGTGAAAGATCAAGCTCGTCTACAGCAAGATGGCCAACACTTGGATTTATGGGAACAGACTCATCATCAGAACCTTCTTGATTGGATTGAAAATCAACAAAATCTTGATTATCATCATCAACATGTAATTCCTCAAGTTCATCTTCAATGACAAAGTGAATATCTGAACCTGATTCAGGGAATGCCTGTTGTTGTTTCTGAATTTGCTCTGCAACTTCTTGAACTTCATCAACATGTTCCTCTGCAACCTGGTTTTGAACTTGTCGTTGTAATTGAGCAACTTGAGCATCTGCATCAGCATTCTCTGCCTGTGGAGTCTCGTAATCATGATCTAGCATGTATTCGACCACAGCTTCATTTGTCAAATCTGCATAATTCACGATAAGACTTGCTGGAATAGGCATCCATTGATCTTCATTCGTAAACGTATGCTTTTGAATCTGAAAGTATTTACACTGATAATCGGCAATGCGAGGCCACTGTGTGCGAGCAGGAAAATTCTCTGTGCTATCCATAATGCTCCGAACAAAGATCTTCAAAAATCGCAAAAACGGCACAAACTTTCTCCTATTGTTTGTCGCTTTAGCATATACAAGTTCTGAAAGACCAGTCCAGATGGCCAAAGTATAATCGATACGAAGATCGTGAATAACACAGTAGAATAGCTTCAGAATCGACATGCTTGTGCTATCTGTACCAGTAGCCTTTGAAGTTAAGCACCGATTGAATATAGAGAAGAAATCATACCAGTGAGGTGGAAGCTTAGCTTTGTGAAACTGAGTCACTTTCCTGAGTTCACCATTATAACCAAGTGCAATAATGCCATCAAGAACAGTTTGATCAGAAGGGAACGAATCATAAGCAACTTTGCCTCGTCTGGAATCAGGGCCTGGAAATTGTAGAAGCACACGTAACCTTCTGAAAGTAAGCCGAGATTCAAACTGATCGACATTTATCAGGAAATGTGGAGGATTTACTTTATCATTATTTGTAATATAGTGCCAGGCTTGCTGCACATATACCTCAGGAACATCAACTGTTTTTGTCAACGCATAAACAAGGGGATGTCCTCTTAAAATTTCTTTCACCACACCACGTATGTTCAGATGTCCAAAATCAATATAATGATTGTTGCCCTTGTATGGAAGGAAGTGAGAATGATGCAGAAAATCATCCGGAACTAGTCCTTGAGCAGATTGATCAGCTGTTGTGGAAGGCTGAGAAGGCATAGGACGAAGCCTAGAAATCTGTTCTTGATCATTAAGATGATCTATGAGATCATTCTCATCTTGTTGTACTTGAACATCAACCATTAAGTCTGAAAAGTAAGCATAGTTAAAAAGTTAGGACATAATCAATCTGAAAGAACCAAGTGAGGTTGTCGGTTGTAGAACAAACCGAAAATCGAAAAATTCGGTTGAAACAAGAACCGAAAAGCAAGGTTCTCGGTTGCACCAAGAACCGAGAAGAGAGGTTCTCGGTTATAACATAGACCGAGAAATGAGCTTCTCGGGTATGGATTGAACCGAGAAGCAAAGATGGCAAAACATAGAGTGAACCAAGGTTGAAGTTCTCGGTTGAATGGAAGAAACCGAGAAGTGAAGTTCTCGGTTGGTGAGAGAACCGAGAAGTGAAGTTCTCGGTTGATTAGTGAACCGAGAAGTGAAGTTCTCGGATATGAGGGGACCGAGAAGTAAAGTTCTCGGATTTTGAAAAGACCGAGAAGTGAAGTTCTCGTTCCAGATTAGAATCGAAAGAACCCCCTTTGCTCCCCCTACAAAAATGCATACAATCCTTTCAATCGAAGCATAAGAGTAGAAAAACATACCTGTAATGCGGAATTTATTAAAAGACAAAAAAAATCGACTTAAACTCTAGAAGAACAAGTCGATTTGAATACTCCCCCTGAACTTCACCACCACCGTAATGAGCAAATCGATTCGAAGATGAATCAGCGAACCACGAAACACACAAATGAAATCAAAATGAGTCGAAGACAATCTGAAATTTGAAAAAAAAAATCTGGAACCCAAAGAGACCGAATGGAAGAGAAAATGAAGAAGAAGATGAATAGTGACCTTTGGGAAAAGTGAAAATTTGAAAAGAAAATTAAAGAACCGGGTTTTCAAGAAAAAACACAAAATAAAATTGATAAAAGAAAATCATTTCATCTTACATCAATATTTTTAGAAAATAAAATTGAACATGATTTTGTAATTACTGAGTATTTTAAAGAATAAAAAAAAATAATTGACAAATAAAATTTGACCTAATAAAATTTTCATAAAATAAACCATCTAATGAAATCCTATGCATGCTTTTGGAACTATAGACATGTATTATTGCATAAAGAGTTTATATAAGTTCGAAAACAAAGATTTTCATCCTTCTAAAAGGTGGACAAACATGAGAAAAAATGACCAGTCTTAAGAAAAATATATTTCACTATATAAGAGTAAAAGCAGCTGTTACTCACACTAAAAAAATAGAACTTTCATAGATTTACAGGTTTAGCACATCTTAGCAGTTTCACCAAGTATCATGAGATGTTGTGCTTATTGGCATCTTTTTGTACAGTGTGCACATTGGCATCTTCAAATGAGTGTGCTCTTGTAGCATCTTTTGCATTTGTGCACTTTGGCATCTTTTTAACCAGAGAGTTTAGTAAGCCTAAGAAAACATCGTAAACATAACTTTCTATCTGATCCTATAGTAGGTTTTCTGATCAGTCGCTCCCAGACCATAGCCTTAGGGGACTAGGTGACAAGCACCCCTCGGAACTTACTTACCCGGATCAGAAAGGCTATATCGATATTCCCTAAGCCCATTCGTATCAGTAGAACATGACTTTCTAACTGGTTTATAGCATAATTTCTGATCGACCGCTCCCAAACCGTAGCCTTAGGGGGTCAGATGTCAAGCACCCCGCAGATCTTACTCTTCCAAACCAGAAAGGTCACAGATATGAACTATCAAACTAAATGATTTATGTATTATGAAATATGAATTATTTTATCATCTCAATCACTATGATCAACTAACTAATTAGTTTAGCCTATATCTCCATAATCATCCATAAAATTTGTATAATAAAGCCTTGATGACTATTATATATTGACCTACTTATCTTAAAACACATATCAAAATTTTCATGAAGTGGACCATTCGAGATCAGAAATTTTGAAATTAGAACAAATACCACTCATTTATAAACAATAAACTTGTAAATATTTCCTAGGCATGCACAGGCAATCAAAAGATAGAAAATTTATAAAAATTCTATTCTGTTAAACAATATTTGTTAATGATTTTGAATCTTTAAATTAAGCATTCCAATTTTCGACAGAAGAAAATTAAAGCGTTTTTCATCCAATGCTTTAGTAAAGATATCAGCTAATTGATACTCAGTAGGTACAAAATAAAGTTCAATCGTACCTTCTTCGACGTGATGCTTTATAAAGTGATATCTCATATCAATATGCTTTGTTTTAGTGTGCTGAACCGGGTTTACAGAAATAGCAATGGCAGACTTGCTGTCACAGTAGATTGGTATCTTGTTGTAATTCATCCCATAGTCCCGCAGCTATGTTTTTATCCATAACACTTGAGCACAGCAGCTTGCAGCGGCTACATATTTTGCTTCAGCAGTACTGATTGACACACAGTTCAGTTTCTTTGAAGACCAACTAATCAAACAATCTCCCAAAAGCTGGATATGCCCGGAAGTGCTTTTGCGATCAATATGATTACCTCCGTAATCTGCATCTGAAAAAGCTGTTAATGAATAATCAGATGATTTAGGATACCACAAACCTAGATATGGTGTTCCTTTGATGTAACAGAAGAGCCGCTTTACAGCTAACAGATGAGATTCCTTTGGATTCGCCTGAAATCGTGCAAGTAAGCATGTTGAAAACATGATGTCCGGTCTACTGGCAGTTAAATACATTAGAGATCCTATCATGGCTCTGTAAGTCTTGATGTCAACAGCTTTTCCATCTGGGTCTAAGCCTATCTTTGCACCATGAGCCATTGGAGTTCCAATGCTCGTAGATTTATCCATATTGAACTTCTTCAGAATGTCAAAGACATATTTGGCTTGATTGATGAAAATCCCATCTGAAAGTTGCTGAACATTGAGTCCGAGAAAGAATTTAATCTCTCCCATCATACTCATCTGAAATCGAGAAGTCATGAGATCGGAAAACCAAGTACAAAGTGAAGGATTAGTAGCGCCGAAAATAATGTCATCAACATAAATTTGAACTAAGCAAATATCCGAATATTTTCTATAAACAAACAGAGTATTATCGATTAAACCTTTTGTGAAACCTGAACTTAGCAGAAATGCAGACAATTCGTCATACCACGCTCTTGGACCTTGTTTCAAGCCATACAATGCTTTGTCGAGGATGTAAACATGATCTGGATGATCTTTGTCCATAAAACCTTCCGGTTGAGATACATAGACCTCTTCCTTTAGACGACCGTTAAGAAACGCTGTCTTTACATCCATCTGATAAAATTTAAAGTTCTGATAAGCAGCAAAAGCAAGAAACATTCGAATAGCTTCAAGACGTGCAACGGGAGCAAATGTCTCATCATAGTCTATCCCTTCTTGTTGACGATAGCCTTTTGCAACAAGTCTTGCTTTGTTTCTGACAACAATACCCTCTGAGTCTTTCTTGTTTTTAAAAATCCACTTCGTTCCGATAATGCTCTTTCCTCGTGGTTTTGGAACAAGACACCATACCTTTAATGCCTTGAACTGATTCAGTTCATCTTGCATTGCAATGATCCAGTCTGGGTCGGCCAATGCTTCAGAAACTTTTGTAGGTTCAAGCTTGCTTAGAAAACAAGTGAACAAACATTCATTTGAAGAAGCAACTTTTGACCTAGTTGATACCGAAGAAGCAAGATCACCAATGATTTGATGAAGAGGATGCGCCTTTGTCCATTTTGTCGTATGTGGTAGAGGAATTATTTCATCTTGAACACTTTGAATATCATGAGATGAAATTATGTGAGGTTCTGAATAAGAAGATATAATCTGTGTAGTATGAATTGTTGGAGGAGGAACTACTTCAACTGATTCAGATAAAGTATCATTTGGAAATGATGTTTGAGAATCATCAGAAATAGCTGAAGCATCTTCATATTGAACTGGTGGAGAAAAATTCAGCTCTATAACAATGGATGGTTCCAGTTGAGATGTAGTTTTAACTGCTGATGTAGGAAGTTCAATCACAGGAACATCTGAAATTGCATCATTAGAATTTTGTGTAGCAGCGGAAGAACTAGTAGAAGCAATGCCAAGTTCCTGTAATACAGCAGTAGAAACATTAGAAGAATTAGTTTTAGGTACATCATCATAAAAAAATTCAAATAATAAATCAAGATCAGTAAGAATAATAGATGAAGTATTAGATAAAAAATCTTGATTATCAGAAATCTTCACTGGTTCTGATCTTGGTTGATCAGAAGCATTCTTAATAACACCGGGTTCTGATCCAGGCTGGTCAGAAGCCAAACCAGCAGCTTCATCAAATCTGACATTGACACTCTCGATGACTTTGCGCGAAGAAGTGAGATATACTCGATAAGAAACTGAAGAAGTTGAATAACCAAGAAAGATTGCTTCATCAGCCTTTGGTGCAAACTTGTTGAGGTTATCTCGATCGTTCAGAACATAACATTTTGACCCAAATGCTTTGAAGTATTTGATATTGGGCTTGATGCCATTCATCAGTTCGTATGGAGTCTTATTGAATCTGCGATATAGAATCGATCGGTTCTGAGTATAACACGCAGTAGATATAGCCTCGGCCCAAAGAGAGATAGGAAGACCAGAGTAAGCAAGCATAGAACGAGCAGCTTCTACAAGCGTACGATTGCGGCGTTCAACAACTCCGTTCTATTGTGGTGTACGTGCGGCAGAAAACTGTTGTTGGATGCCATGTTCATTATAAAAAACTTGTAAAATGTTGTTCTTGAATTCTGTACCATTGTCCGATCGGACAATCTTGACTGGCTTTTGCTTGTTAGTCTGTGTAGTCTTGATGAGAGTGATGAGTATCTTCGGGGTTTCGTCTTTGAATTTCAGAAAACGAACCCAAGTGTATCTTGAATAATCATCAACAACTACCAATACAAAGCGTTTCTTACCAATACTCTTTGTCTTCATTGGGCCACACAAGTCTACATGAAGGATTTCTAGAATATCCTTAGTGCAAAAACCAGGCTTTGGCTTGTGTGCAACTTTCTTCATTTTACCTTTCTCACAATCTCGACAAAGTTTGTCTGTTTGAAATCGAAGAGTCGGAAGACCACGAACTGAGTCGTTTTTAGCAAGACGATCAATGTACTTGAAATTGAGATGAGCTAGCCGTCTATGCCACAACCAGCTTTCTTGAACTGAAGCCTTTGAAAGAAGACAAGTCTTGGAAGGGAACTTGGCTGTTGAGAAGTCAATAGTGTAAAGATTTGACCGTCTTCTACCAATGAGAAGTTCCTTACCACTATCATCTTTGACTGTAACTCTCTTTGATTTAAAATTGACTCCCAAATTCTTATCACAGAATTGCCCGATACTAAAGAGATTGAAGTCAAGGCCTTCAACATAGCTAACTCTTTTAATCGTTATGTTGCCTTGTACAAGATCGCCATAACCAAGAATAGGAGAAGTGTCTCTGTTTCCGAATCTCACACGACCTCCAGACTGTTCTTTAAAATTTGACAATAAAGATTTATTGCCAGTCATATGTTTTGTCCATCCAGAGTCCATATACTAGAGATGACTAGGCTGCATTCATGGAAACTCACAAAGCTTTAGGAACCCACTTCAGAATGGGTCCCTTTTTATTAGAACATTCCATGAGTTTGTTAAAAAAAATGTACCTTTCACAAAAGATTTTGCATAGTGAAACAAAGAAGAGTTAGTACATTTAGATGAAGTGTGTAAAGCAATAGAAGATATATCACATGGAGAAGACAAACATGCGACATCTTGTTGAAGAATCAACATTTGCTCAAGAGAATATTTTTGAACATTATTCAGACTAGCAAATGTGTTTTTATTACAAGTATCATCACGTTTATCTAATACATGTATATCATCTATTTTTCTATTCTTCACCCGCCATTCCATCTTGATTTCCTTTCTCAAAGGCCGATCTGAAAAGGAAGAATCAGAATCAGATTTATCAGACTCAACCTTATCTTTCTTCTTAGACTTTCTTGACCGTCTTCTTTTTCTTTTCTTTGAAAAATAAAAATCATTGAAAGTCAAAGAATCATCCATTTGATCAGACAACTTATATGATTCACCATCAGTAGCACAATTCGTAAAATTATCACAATGATAAGAGTTAGAATCTGAGAATGAACCGAAAACTGATGTTTTCGTTTCTAACTGAGACCGAGAAGATTCAGTTTTCGTTTCTAGCTTGGACCGAGAACCAACACTTGATGAAAATCCCATTTTATTTTCAACTGAAACCTCATTAAATCCAGAAACTTGTTTTTCAGAAATAACATTCTCTTCAAAACTAGATTTAAAAACAGTAAAAATGATATCTTTTTCCAAACTGTTTTGAAGAAAATCATCATCTATCTTATCTTCCAACTCAACAATTTTAGATTCTAAAATCAAAGGAGGAACGTATTTCTTAGTATCATAAGATGTTTTAGAAACACTATCCTCATTTTTGTTTACAATATAAGAATCAAAATAGTCGTTTGGTAAAGTTGTTTTGTTAGATGAGTTTGTATTTAAAAATATTTCAGATTTCTTTTTCTTTTGAGGATCAAGAAAATATTTTGCATTTTCACGCGAATAAACAAATGGGAGTTCCATTCTAGTGTTTTTCATTCTTTTCTTAGTCTCAATATCTAAGATTTGCTTTTCATTCATCCAATCTATTATAAATTGGGGAGCATAACGAACAAGTCTCAAATATTCAAAGTGATATATAGTGGGGGATTTGTTAATGGCTAAATTTAAATATTTAGGACTTTCATATCCAAGACCCCACTTTTCTTTAATGGACTCATAACTACGAGGTTTATTCATATTAATTGTTTGTTCAGATTGAGTTCTCATATATAGTTTTTCTTCTAAATCAACAATGTTATTTGAAAGCTCATTTTTAGAAGTGGTCAAGCTAGTCAATGAATCAAGATAAGTCTTGTTTGAACTTTCCAACTCATTTATTTTATTTTGCAAATTTTCTTTGGTATTGTTTAGAATTAATTTTTGATCTTCCAAAGAAATTTGTAATTTTTCAATTTTATAAGACTTTTCTTGACTCACTTCCTTTTCAGATTTAAGCATTTTTCGAAATTTTTGCAGGGCAGAAATGATAGTATCAAACTGAGAGATAATGAATTTAATTTCTAAGTCAGAGTATACCTCAGACTCATCAGTTGAATCATCATCCTCATCATCAGATTGATCATCACCGATAAAGCACATTGCTGCAGTTTCCTCTTTTTCTTCTTCATTATCAGAGAAATCGATGAATGATTCTTCCTCAGCTAAGAGAACAGCTCCACTTTCCTTCTTTTTCAACATATCAACCTTCTTTTGATAGTAGGTAGAATCACGAACCACCTTTGTTCGGCATTCTTTAGAGTAATGACCTACTTTACCACAATTGTAGCATGTGGGAGGTTTCTTCTCATCCCTCTTTTCTTCCACAAGCTTTGGATGATCAGGCTTTGTATAGATAGTCTTTGACCCAGAAAAATCCACCTTCCTTGACCCAGATGAAAGTCGAAGATTGTTGTTGGAGCTGGCCCGGTTAGGAAACTTTCGTGCAAACTGCTGAGAAAGTAAGATCATTGCTCTTTGAAGAGCTTCTCCTTCATCATCAATATTCCCATCATAAGCATTCTCAAAAGCTTGCTTAGTAAATTTTGAAGTCATTAGAGCAATAGGATCTACATCTTTTCCTTTCTTCTTCTTTTCTTGCTTTTCTTTCTTTGCCACAATCAGATTTTCTTCATTCAGGAGAATTTCAAACATTTCTTGAATTTGCATGATTGAAATCTTTGGATCAATACGGAGTCTATGACATGCCTTTGTCCATTCAGGTTGAAGAGCGTTCAGAAACTTTAAGTTTGTTTCCAACGGGGACTTTTCCACACTAATCTTATATAAATCATTTATCACAGCACAGAATCTATCAAAGACAGTCTTCAAATCCTCCCCACTCTTTGCTTTGAACTCCTCAAAACTGTTCATATATCTCGTTTTTCGAAGTTGAGTAGCCACCACTGAGCCAAGCATGATTTTCTCCAAATGAGTCCACATAAGCATTAGATTGTTCTTGTAACAATCTACACGATTGTATATGTGATTTGGCAAGGCGAGAATTAGATTAGACTTAGCAATTCCTTCTCCGTTGTACTTTAAAGATTCTTCTTCATTGTACTCATCAACTGGCTTTAGTATTGTGGTTTGATCAGTATTAGCAGTGGCTGGAATGATCTTGACAGGTCTCTCAAAAAGAGGATTGGTTAAAGCTCGAACCATGTAATCCCCATTTTGTTGTCTCTCAAGAAAATTAATAAATCGATCTCTCCATTGAGAATACTCATTCTCATTGATAAGCACAGGGGGACGTGTATCTGTCCCGAGAGACATCATCAACTCATTCTTATAAACTTGTTATTGAAGAGACATGTTGAATAGAAGCAGAGTGCTTTTCGGCTGAAGAAAATAAGGACCGAAAACCGCCTTTTTCGGTTGTTGAAGAAACCGAAAACCACCTTTTTCGGTTATATAGGAAACCGAAAACCTAGCTTCTCGGTTGAAGAAGAAACCGAAAGACTAAGCGAGATACTGAGAAGATCGAAAACCCTTAGCCGAAAACCTTAGCCGAAAAGAACAAATCGAAAACTTCCCTAAATACCCAAAATCCAGATGAATGAACCGAAAATCCTGAAGAATGAACCGAAAACTCTGATGAATAACCCGAAAACTCTTATGAATGAACCGAAAAACGATTCTGCCAAGATTACGATCTAAGAAAAACATACAAGTCCAAAATTCCTCAAAACACTCTCGCGGAATTCATTTAGAAACAGGTTCATAATCCAAAATTAATCCAAAAAATAGATCAAACAGACAAATTCAGCAAGAATTCGCGAAGAACAGAAAACTCGAGAACTTTTCTGGAATATACAAAATTGACAAATTTGATTACAAAATGATCAAATCTTTGCACAAAACAAGAACAAAACTTGTTCTAAACTGTATTCCGAAGCAATTGAATCCAAATTCACTGAAAATCGTTCAGAAAAACAACCTAGATCTAGAAAAATGTCCAGAAAACGATTTTCTTAAAAAAAAAATTCTGACGAATTAGAAAATCAAATGATCTGATAACACGAAATTAGAACTCTACTCTCAAATCTCTCAGAATCTAACATGCTCTGATACCAATTGTGAACTCAAGATCTAAAGATTCTAGAGAGAGAAAGCTAGAGAGAGAAAGTAAATGTGGAGCCAAAAGTAGTTATGTATTTAAGATATGAAAATATAATCTCTTGTTCTTAAAAACAACTAAGACAAGGGCTTATATACCCACAAGGTAAAATAAATATAAAGGTTACAACTAAAAATTATCTAACATTTTTGTCAACGGCTTACTGAGTTATTGATTATGTCATTGGCTTACGACTTTGGTTTACTAGTTATGTCAATGGCTTACAACTTTGGCTTACTGATTTTGTGATTTTTGTCAATGGCTTACTGAGTTACTTTGGTCTTTTGAATTTTGTTTACAACTTTGGTTAAACTAATTATAGTTTTTACTTGTCTTTTAAGTTGCAGATTGAAGTAAAGGTTCTAGTGTACCGGTACTAATTTGGAAAAAGGAAAACTAGAAAGGAACGAAGAACGATCTTAATCCAGGTTTTATCCTTCTATACTCGACTAGTAGTAAACATGTTTCCTAGATCACAACCTTCAGATAGAAAAAGAAAAAAAAACAGCAAAAAATTGCTCAATCTTTACAGGAATCATTAAATAGATATTTTGTTAGGTCTGAAAATGTGCACGAAAATGTGCCTGAAAATCCCAATGAGTTTGTTGACAATATTGAAAATTCAGTTGATGATTTTGGCGTTTCATTTACTTAACACCGCTTAGGGACATTTTTTTAGTATCTCGCACAGGGCATCAAAATCCTTAAGAACGAATCCTTAAGAACGGCCCTGTTAAGAGTGTTAAGAGTGTGGGTGTGGCGAGGTGTGTGTTATGGAGAGATACATGGAAACACTAAAGCAATGGTTGAAGTGGAGATGTTTCATTATGTACGTGGATGGGAGTTTAGGCGTGTAGGTGAGATGTGGTATGTTATGTCTTCCATTTTGATATCTTTATTAAATCCTAATACTTTTTTTGTTATTATTAATCTTTTTATTATATTAGTATTTTTTTAATATTTTAAATGAGAAAAAATCTACCAAGTATTTTTGAACAGCTGTTTGGTTAATTATTATGTAACCTCGATAATTTTCAACTATTTTCGTTACTTTATACTATGTTAAATATTTTGTACCCCACTTGAAATTGTTTTTCTTCATCCGCTTCAGATTTGTTTCCACTGAAAGCTTAATTAAAAAAAATGATAATCTTATTTGATAAACAATTAGGGAAGTGGGTGGCCTTTGTCAATTTTGGAATCCTATATATAGTATCAATGTCTTCGGGATTAGATTACTAACATACAAAAACATATGCAAATGACCATTAATGCGTTGTTATTGACCCTTTAATAGTCCTAATAAGGTTAGACTAGTTTTAGTGAGGTACATATTATACACGCCTTTAGGCACGACGTACAAGCAACTAATGTCGCTTATACTAGTGCATCGGCACTACTACAAGATAAAGATTCATGCACGGTTGTTTTGGCTTCATACGCGCTTTTGTAATCGTGTATATGGACTAGTGTGTATGAAAGTAATGATCATTGTACACGGTTCCTAAAACGTGTACAAATGCCATCTTCTTAAACAGCTCCAAAATACCGTCTAAAAAGGCCCGCATAACCATCTAAAAAGTACCGATATCTTTCATATGAAGACGAATGCTAAGATATTGTCACTCTTGAAAGCGATAACATAAAAATTTTTGCCCGGAACAGTTAAATCATCGACATAGACAAGAATACATAGGATATTGACATGTTGAGATACAGATAGAGAAGAGTGAGTAACCAGCATAACTTTGCTTATAGCAAAAGGCTCAGACAACATTTAGCTAACGTTGATGCTTACAACCCATTGTGGGGGAGCACTCGCATAGCGTTTGCGAGGATTCATGTACACAACTTCATCCAAATCACAATGTAGAGAGGCATTGTTTTGGCAAATTGAAAATTTTAATTTGTTATATAATTTTGTCTTACATTAGTCATCACAAAGACAAGACATGACAAAAGTTCACATAAATGAACAAAAAAATAGGATAAAAGTAACAAATAAAATGATTACAAAGAAATAGCATAATACATAACACAATAAAAATTGTATCTAAAGCAAGTGTAAGAATCAGAAGGAGTTGAGAGTTCAGCGTGTAAAATAATTAGAGCAACAAATCTAGACAATAGTCCACGGTTTCAACAAATCCAACAAACATTTATCTTATTTTCATATGCTCGAAATCAATCTATGTATTCTAGCACCATATGCCAAAGTTCAAGAAAAAAAACCCCAACTCATTTCTTAGTATACAAAAAGTTTTCCTCTAAAACGTTGAAAATAATGAAAATACTATTACCATTTAGAATATAAACACATTTAAAAATATAGCTATTTTGTGCTCAAGAAAAATCAGTACGTAGTTGCATTTCTTAACCCTTGAAAAGTCGATCTTAACTAGACAAAGAAATTTGATAAGATTGATGTTCTCTTCGCAAATTGCTTAACATACAAAAACATATGCAAATGACCTTTAATGCGTTGTTATTGACCCTTTAATAGTCCTAATTAGGTTAGACTAATTTTAGTATCAGATTGGATGAGGTACATATTGTACACGCCTTTAGGCACGACGTACAAGAAACTAATGTCGCTTATACTCGTGCATCGGCACTACTACAAGATAAAGATTCTTGCACGGTTGTTTTGGCTTCATACGCGCTTTTGCAACCGTGTATATGGACTAGTGTGTATGAAAGTAATGATTATTGTACACGGTTCCTAAAACGTGTACAAATGCCATCTTCTTACACAACTCCAAAATACCGTCTAAAAAGGCCCGCATAACCGTGTACGAAAATAATTAAAGGATCCCGAAAATTTTCATATGAAGACGAATGCTAAGATATTGTCGCTCTTGAAGGCGATAACATATAAATTTTTGCCCGGAACAATTAAATCATCGACATAGATGAAATTTGATAAGATTGATGTTCTCTTCGCAAATTGCTTAATTGCATAATTCGAAATCAAGTCGATGGGACTTCAACCGACGTGTCTTGTTAAAATGTGAAGGGTTTAGTTTCAAAAATGAAATCTTATTCAAATTCAGTTACTATATCTTTGTTTTTCAGTGAATTGGTGGCACGGGAGATTTTAAAAGATATGTGGTTTGAGGAAGTTTAGGTTAATACAAATATAAATCAAATAATATTTCGAGCACTTTTTAAACTATTATATTGTACAACTTAAACGACATACATAAACACCTAATGACTACATTACAAATAAAAAGGAAGAAAATGATTAAAGAATAAGGACATAAATGTAATCATAACATATAAAGCCACATCTACAACATGATAATTGCTGCTACTTGTTCGAAAATATTCAGTTTTCATCAAGCGGGATTTATCTTGTTCTTGTTCTTGTTCTTGATACTTTTGGCGGCCGATGCAACCACTTTTACCGCACGCTCACCCATCATAGTTGAGACATGTTTTCTGTTTGCTGGGCTTTCGATGTTTGTCCTTGGGTCATATTTCCCCAATGTTGCTGCTGGTTATCCACCATAGATCTCTCCAAGTTTTTTTTTTAAACTTTTGATCTTTCTAAATGTAGTTTTGCTTGGAAATAAATTAAATCTTGCTTGTGATTGTAGAATTGGAACTTTGAGGTACGTATATATATATAATGCCAAGGGGTTCCTAACCTCATTTGCATGTGTGTGCATGCATAGAAATATTTTGGAAGTTAGTTTTAATCTTCCTAGTAATTTGTTTAGAGTGTGGGTGTGGCGAGGTGTGTGTTATGGAGAGATACGTGGAAACACTAAAGCAATGGTTGAAGTGGAGATGTTTCATTATGTACGTGGATGGGTGTTGAGGAGTGTAGGTGAGATGTGGTATGTTATTGTTGGAAATTTGAGTGTGAGGTTGGAATGTTTCCATCCCACATTGGTAGAAATACAAAAGAGGCTTGAGTTTATAAGCCTAGACTCTCTAGTGGGTCTTGAGTCAAATGATGGGCTTATGGAGGGGGTCTCAAAAAAGTACAAGGCGCGCGCGCATGGCTTTGGCCGAGGGCATGGGCGGGGTTATCGCGAAATGACGCCGCGCACTTTGCACGCTCGCATCGGAGCCTCTCCCCGAGCTCCGGGTTTCTTTTTATGGATCGAGATGTAAAATTAATTTGAGCAGATAATTAATTTCGAGCTGTTAATTCTTTTAAGCAGATAAAGATTCAATTTTTTCAGATAAATTCTCGGTTTTAGATCATTAAAAAAACGTGGGTTAATTGTTGCAAATCAGTTGGAGACTAAGTCTCCAACTTCATCTCCAATTCCGATTCTTGGGGAAGAGTTTTGGGAATATTCTCAGATTATTCTCTGGTTTTTCAACTATAAATTAAACTCCTCTCCACCCTTTGTAATCACCTGAAAACAATCTGCTCTCTCTCTATCTGCTATCTCTCTCGATCTTAAGCATTGTTCTTACGTTTTCTACCACATTCTGTCAAGCTTTGCATTAAACAGTCAATACTATAGCTGTTAGTATTCGACTAATACTGCATCAAATCCTGGGCTAAGCGATTGTAGACTCACAGCTTCATAGAGTGTCGCCAAAACCTTTAAGGACACGATAAAAGATCCGTGCAGTCTGCTCATGAGGTTTCATCGTCTGCTTCCAGATTTATACCGTGCAGTTATCTCATTGTTCGTCTGCGAAATCAGGTTGGTGTTTAAGTTTCTTGTATTTTTTTTTACTTTCGTCCAGTAGAGTGGGCAATCTCTTTTCTACCCCTTCTTGTAACCATTCTATCGCGAAGGATGGAAACGCTTTATAGGAATCACTATTTGTTAATTTTAGACTTTCTAAAACTGTTTTCTTAACAAAGTCCTAATCTTTATAAATAAAGTTGTGATCTTTATAAATAAAGTTGTGATTTTTATTTATAAAATTGATTTGTTGTTTACTACTGAATTTTCTAATTGTTAAAAATTCAACAATCTTAAAGGTTTTCCAATGGACTTCAGAAACTCTTCCAACGTTCGAATGGTGAATCAAGAGTTTGTGAAACTTGACCGATTCGACGGGTGCCACTACACCCGATGGGCCGAAAAGATCAAGTTTTTGCTAATGGTTATTAAGCTTTATCATATATTGAACCCAAACCTCCCGCCTATCCCTGACGATCCGATTCCTGAAAAAGGAAAAGAACCGGATAGGGAGAGAATAGCCGAGCTTAACAAGTTAAGGCTAATCCGCAAGAAGGAAAAATCCTTGGCCTGCGAATATATTAAAAACACCTTATCCGATAGACTCTTTGACTTGTACTCTCTGATTAACGATCCTATAGAGTTGTGGAACGCACTTGAGTTTAAATATAAGGCACAAGAAGAGGGCACGAATAAATATCTTGTGTCTCAATTTTTACGTTTTCAAATGAATGATGAAAAACCAATCCTGGAGCAGATTCATGAGCTCCAGGTTATTACAAATAAAGTCAAAGCGCTTTCCATAACACTTCCAGAAATTTTCCATGTGGGGCGGTGATTGATAAATTACCCCCATCTTGGAAAGATTTCTCAAAGCGGATGATGCACAAATATGAAGACTATTCTTTGGATGACCTGCTCAAACACATAAGGATAGAAGAAGAGACTAGAAATCGGGAAAAAAGAGGCAAGTCTGTGATGGGTGGTGCAAGCAGCGTGCAGGCTGGCAACACCGAAGGAAAGGGAAAGGCTGGAGGCTCTAAGAAGTGGAATTTGGGTCCACAAAAGAAGAGCTTTAAAAGATCTGGGCAACAATCTAAACCGGTGCAACATCTTAAGAGAACCGGGAAATGTCACGTCTACGGAGAGACGGGACACTATGCCCGGGAATGCAAAGAAAGAAAATCCGGACCGCTAGTAGCCAACTCTGTTGAAGGAATCCAGAATCTTGTTGCAAACTTGCATATGGAGGAGATTGATATGATCTTGGAGGCAGCTACCAGAATCACTGCTAGTAGAGGAGGTTGGTACTTGGACACGGGAGCAACAGTTCATGTGTGTAACTCCCGGTCCAAGTTTATTGAATATGGTTCTGTTCGAGAAGGAAAACAGGTGATAGTGGCTAACAATGGCAAGGCTGATGTTGCGGGTATGGGTACGGTGCTACTCAAGTTCACTTCCGGGAAAACTGTCACCTTGAGGAATGATCTTCATGTTCCTTCCAATATCAACAAGTGCCTCGTTTCTGGGAACAAACTCGATGAACATGGGTTTGGAATCAACATCGAGGCAAGGAAGCTAGTGATTTACAAATGGAAGACATTCATAGGAAAAAGGATACAACCTGTCGGGTATGTATCGGTTGAACATGAGTGATGATGAGAATGGGGCCGGGCCAAGTGGGGGTAGTGATGTGTTAGCCAATTCTGATGAAGTTTTTGTTTCTTCTATCGATGTAACTTGTACTGATTTCAGTAAAAATAATTCTTTTGAGTACTTTGCCTGTTCAATATCTTTATGGCATAAACGTCTAGCACACACCAATGTTAAAAATATTGAAAAAAATTCAAAATAAAGGATTAATTAAAGTTGACAACAAAGACTTTGGAAAATGTGAAACTTGTGTAAAATCAAAATTTACAAAGAAACCTTTTCCATCCATTAAACGGGATACTACTATTTTAGAGTTGATTCATTCCGATATCTGTGAATTGAATGGAATACTTACCCATGGTGGTAAACGGTATTTCATTACATTCTGTGATGACTTCAGTCGGTATTTATACGTTTTCTTATTACATTCAAAAGACGAAGCTTTTGATGCTTTTAAACTTTATAAATCTGAAGTGGAAAATCAACTTGAAAAACGAATCAAAATACTTCGATCAGATAGAGGCGGGGAATACTTTAATAGAGAATTTGATACTTTCTGCGAAGAGAATGGTATCAAACATGAACGCACCTAACCGTTCACCCCTCAACAGAATGGTCTGGCGGAAAGAAAGAATCGTACTCTTATTGAGATGGTCAACTGTATGTTGAACCAATCAGGTCTGGCAAACAACCTATGGGGAGAAGCCCTATTGACCGCTTATCATATTCGCAACCGGATCACTAGTCGTGTGATCCCAACTAGCCCATATGAACTATGGAAACGAAGAAAACCCAATCTGAACTACTTTAGAGTTTAGGGTTGTGTTGCTTACTATCGGACTCCTGATCCTAAAAGATCCAAACTGGGAGCTCGTGCTATTAAAAGTATATTTGTGGGATATGCTAGAAATAGCAAGGTTTGTAGGTTATTGGATAAAGAATCAGGAGTAATAGTAGAATCCAGGGATGTGGAATTCTTTGAAGACAAGTTTTCAGAAGATGTTGAAAACTCTGAAAGAAATTTGGCTTCAAATCTTCCAAGTATTTCTCATGATAGTTCGAAAACCTCCAACAAGGTTGACGAACAACGTAGAAGTACTAGAGTAAGAAAAGAGAAAAGTCTAGGACATGATTTCTTCTCCTACCTAGTAGAAGGAACACAAAAGAAAGTGACTAGAGAAGTCATTTTATCGATAAACATCGAAGATGATCCTAAGACTTTTAAAGAAGCTATGTCTTCAAGGGAGGCTCCACTATGGAAGGAGGCAATAAATGATGAAATGGATTCCATTATAGGGAATGGAACTTGGGAATTGGCTGATTTGCCCAAAGGAGTGAAACCCATAGGTTTCAAGTGGGTATTCAAAAGGAAGTTGCATCCAGATGAATAAATATCTGCTTTTAAGGCAAGACTAGTGGCTAAAGGATATAGAAAGAAAGAGGGTGTCGATTATTTCGACACCTATGCTCCGGTTGGTAGAATTAGTTCTATTCGAACTCTTATAGCAATCTTAGCTATAAAAGGACTGTACATTCATCAAATGGATGTGAAGACAACCTTTTTAAATGGCTATCTAAACGAAGAAGTTTATATGGAGCAACCTGAAGGGTTTGTGATACCCGGACAAGAGAACAAGGTATGTAGACTTGTTAAATCTCTATATGGGTTGAAACAAGCGCCTAAACAGTGGCATGAAAGATTTGATACGACTATCACCTCTTTCGGGTTCAAACATAACGGGGTTGATTGATGCATTTACTCAAAATGCACAAAAGGATCCACTATAGTAATCTGTCTTTATGTAGATGATATGTTGATCATCAGTACTAACCTTGAGGGTATCCTTGAAACAAAGGACTACCTTTCTTCTATCTTTAAGATGAAAGATATGGGAGAAGTAGACACTATTCTTGGAATAAAAGTAAAGAGGTCAGGATCACAAATCTTCTTAAGTCAATCACACTACATTGAGAAGATACTGATAAAGTTTTAACACTTGAATATAAAGGAGTTTAACACACCTTTTGATTCAAGTGTAAAACTTGATAAAAACTCTAGAAGAGCAGTGGCTCAACTAGAGTATGCCAGTGCAATAGGATGCATGATGTATGCATTGCATTGCACTAGACCGGATATTGCATTTGCTGTGAGTAAACTGAGTCAATATACTAGCAACCCGGGTCCAGATCACTGGAAGGCAATTAGTAGAGTATTAGGTTATTTGAAAAGAACTGGTAATCTAGAACTGACATACTCTACACATCCAGGAATTTTGGAGGGATATTCTGATGCCAGTTGGATAGATCACTCAGGTGACTCTAAATCCACAAGTGGTTGGATTTATACTCTAGCTGGTGGAGCGGTTTCCTGGGCAAGCAAGAAACAAACTTGTATCGCTCATTCAACTATGGAATCCGAATTCATTGCCTTGGCAGCTGCAGGAAAAGAGGCTGAATGGATTAGAGATCTGTTGACAGATATCCATTTCTGGCCTCGACCAACTCCCTCGATTCCCATGTATTGTGACAGTGAGGCCACACTGTCAAAAGTGTACAATGCCGTGTATAATGGGAAATCTCGACACATAGGTCTACGACATAACTATGTTCGAGAATTGATCGAAAATGATACCATTAGTATGGTGTATGTCAAGTCGTGTGGAAACTTGGTAGATCCATTGACCAAGCCTCTGACGAGAGACTTAGTAGGATCAACCTCCAGAGACATGGGTTTGAAACCACGCAGAATTGGTTAGTGATGGAAACCCAACTTGAATTTAGTGCTCCTATCTATCAAGTTAAATGGGTAACAACAATTCACTTGACCGATAAAAGGTACTATCAAATGTTAGACCCATGTAAGGTATATGATAGTACGTCATTGCCGAGAACTAGGATGAGGACAATCTCTTAACAAAATTTAGAGGCATCTTAGCAACGAAGATGTTATAGAATTTTGCCTATATGACTGAGAGGTGGTGCCGCTTCAAATGTAGAGTTATGGTTTCACTTCTAAAAGGTCATGAAATAGGATTTTAGCACATGGCCATATTCGCGCTCAGTGAGAATGCAAAGACAAAAGATGATGTGTGTGAATTAGCCGAAGTAGTCACAAGATTCAAAGTTTAAATCCTAAGGATACTTCTGAATTGATTTCTTCTTGCTTATTCACATTAAACGGGGTTTAATCTTAGTGACACTACTGTAACATCAATTTTTCTTGAAAGGCATAAAACTTTCCAACCTGGTGGGGGATTGTTAGAAATTTGAGTGTGAGGTTGGAATGTTTCCATCCCACATTGGTAGAAATACAAAAGAACCTTGAGTTTATAAGCCTAGACTCTCAAGTGGGTCTTGAGTAAAATGATGGGCTTATGGTGGGGGTCTCAAAGAAGGGCTCGGCCGAGGGCGCGGGCGCGGGCACGGTTCTCGCGAAATGACGCGCACTTTGCACGCTCGCATCGGAGCTGTGGAGCCTCGACTCGAGCTCCGAGTTTCTTTTTATGGATCGAGATGTAGAATTAATTTGAGCTGATAATTAATTTCCAACTGTTAATTCTTTTAAGCAGATAAATATTCAATTTTTTTAGATAAATTCTCGGTTTTAGATCATTAAAAAACGTGGGTTAATTCATCTCCAATTCCGATTCCTGGGGAAGAGTTTAGGGAATATTCTCAGATTATTCTCTGGTTTTTCAACTGTAAATTAAACCCCTCCCCACCCTTTGTAATCACCAAAAAACAATATGTGCTCTCTCTATCTGCTATCTCTCTCGATTTTAAGCACTGTTCTTACGTTTTCTACCACATCTGTCAAGCTTTGCATTAAACATTCAATACTATAGCTGTTAGTATTCGACTAATACTGCATCAAATCCTGGGCTAAGCGATTGTAGACTCACAGCTTCATAGAGTGTCGCCAAAACCTTTAACAACTCATTAGGTTTCATCGTCTGCTTCCGTGCAGTTATCTCATTGTTTGTCTGCGAAATCAGGTTGGTGTTTAAGTTTTCTGTATTGTTCTTTACTTTCGTCCAGTAGAGTAGAGTGGACAATCTATTTTCTACCCCTTCTTGTAACAATTCTATCGCGAATGATAGAAACGTTTTATAGGAATCACTATTTGTTAATTTTAGACTTTCTAAAACTGTTTTCTTAACAAAGTCCTAATCTTTATAAATAAAGTTGTGATCTTTATAAATAAAGTTGTGATTTTTATTTATAAAATTGATTTGTTGTTTACTACTGAATTTTCTAATTGTTAAAACTTCAACAGTTATGTGTTCCATTTTGATATCTTTATTAAATCCTAATACTTTTTTTGTTATTATTAATCTTTTTATTATACCAGTATTTTTTAATATTTTAAATGAGAAAAAATCTACCAAGTATTTTTGATGTTTGGTAAATTATTATGTAACCTCACTAATTTTCAATTATTTTTGTTACTTTATACTATGTTAAATATTTTTTACCCCACTTGAAATTGTTTTTCTTCATCCGCTTCAGCTTTGTTTCCACTGAAATCTTAATTAAAAAAATGATAATCTTATTTGATAAACAATTAGGGAAGTGGGTGGACTTTGTCAATTTTGGAATCCTATATATAGTATCAATGTCTTCGGGATTAGATTACTAACATACAAAAACATATGCAAATGACCTTTAATGCGTTGTTATTGACCCTTTAATAGTCCTAATTAGGTTAGACTAGTTTTTGTATCTGTGGGTCCGTGTGATTGAACACGATCTTTACCAGATAATCAAACAACAAACATAAACGATTAACCAACCTGTTTGGATTACAAACACGGATTACAAAGGTTGATATTGTTTCTCTGTTTAAGCTCTCACTGTTTCTCTCTGTGAACAGTGTTCTTCTATTGATCATATTGTAAGATCAGATGAGATATGAAATAATATCTCTACCTAACATCAACCAAACATAATATCTAAAACTAATATCCTAAACTAAATATCTATTAATTAGATATTTAGGACTAATATAAAATAGTATTAATTAATCACAATAATTAACTTTGACATTTATTACAAACTTAACATTAGACTAATATCGAGAGTGGCTTTTCAGCTTTAGTTTCATATTCCAGTCTTCAGATCGGATGATCTTGAATCCAATAAATCTGTGATCTAACAATCTCCTCTTTGGATCAAGATGATTACTAAAATGATTTAGCAATTCAGTCTTAGTCTTCTCTTTCAGCTCAGAAGATGGAATCTCCTTCTTTAGCTCAGAATACTTTAGCAAAGTATCTTCAAAGAAAATTTCTCTAAAATCAACATGTGTTAGATCACATATCTATTGGATTCAAGATCATTCAAATTGAAGTTCGCAATCTGAAGCTAAAAGCTGACAAGTCGCTCTCAACAATAGTCTAGGGTCTATTCTGTAATAATAGTCAAAGTTATAATATATAGATATTTATTATTTAGATATTATGTTTTAGTTTAATATTAGTTTTTATTATGTTTTGATAATATCTAATAAATAGATATTATCTCTCTCTCTCTCTCTCTCTCTCTCTACAATCAGATTGAGGAGAACACACAACACACACATTCTAAAGGTGTAAACAGAGAGAAAACGGAGAGAGCTTATCGATCAAGAACATCAACTTGTAATCATCGTTTATATAATCGAAACAGGTCGGTTTATCGTATATATTGTTTGTTGTTTGATTTATCTGGTAACGATCACGGACCCACAATTGGTATCAAAGCTGATGTAGTTTCAAAATCAAAATTTTCAACTCTCTGTGTTCTTCATTTTTGAAGAACACTGTACAATCGACAAAACTTCATATCTGTGGTTATTTTCGAAATCAAAGTGTTGTGTATTGTTGTTGTTGGTACGTAGATCATAGTGTCAAATTTTGGTGTGGTAATTCGACCTCTAGTTGGGTCGATTTGAGATTTACAGGGCCGATTAATCGGAGAAGAAAAGGTATCGGTCTTTACTCTATCGGTCATATATATATCGGTCCACTACACTCTCCCGATCAAAGGCTATTTATCGGTCAAAGGATATTTCCCGATCGATCAAAGAAAAGTTCTCGGTCATTACTTTAATTTAATACCGGTCATATTGTTTTTCCCGGTCCAACCCCACCTTACAACAACACCCTACCGGTCGAACTGTTTCCATCTGCAAACTTACCGGTCGATCACCTCTTTAAACATTATCCCGGTCAAATACTTCTTCGGTCAAAACATATTCCACTTGCAAAACTAATTCCACTTATTTCTTTGAGATCACGTGGCAACACACCCTTTCTTTGAGATCACGTGTCCTCCCTTTGATAAACTCTACAAAACTCTTTTTTTTTAATAAACACATGCACAAACCCACTATTCCACATGCACGTGTTCCTGATTTAAAAAGAATACCGGTCAAAGTTACAACTCATTTCAGAAAAACTCTCTATCAAAGCACTCCCGCTCGAAAAGCAACTTCCCGGTCTTCATTTCTCCAAGTTACCGGTCAACCTTTTCACAATACCGGTCATTCCTTTTAACATACCGGTCGACCCTTTGTTTTATATATCGGTCGAAGGATTTGCAAAGTACCGGTCGAAGAATTGTACACTACCGATCGATCTCTTTTGAAAAATCAATACCGGTCTGTCGAACTCTTCATTTTTATACCGGTCGACCCACATTTCTTACATATTATTGGTCGAGTAATATTAACATTTATCCGGTCGATAATTCTTTACCGGACGAAACATATATATCGGTCCATCTATTTTACACCATATCGACCTATAAAACAACATACCGGTCAAACATCTATCGGTCCAATAATTGTTTTACATTGTACCGGTCGAGCTTCATTTTTACATCTTCCCGGCTCAAGTCTCACCTTTGCGCAACACACCGCTCACGCAAGACACACTTTGCACAACCCAAGTGAAACGAAAACCTCTACTTTGCGCGACCAACATCTCAAGCAAACCTTCACTTTGCTTCACTCAAGGCTCAAGCAAACCTCAACTTTGCTCCACCCACATCTCAAGAAAACTTCAACTTTGCTTCACCCACTGCTCAAGCAAACCTCAAGTTTGCGCGACCCACTACAAACGCAAAGTTTGACTTTTTCTCCATTTCCAGACTTGGTTAAATTTGGAAATTTTTGGAAATTTTTATTTCTAAATTTTATCTGATTTTAATTTGCATTTAACGAACATATTTGTCAAGTTTTATCGAATCAGAAACAGAATGAATATCAGCGAAGCTAAAATCCAGAAACAAAGAGAGAAGAGAGAGACAGCAAGCATGTGCTTGCTGAGTCAGATGAAGATAAAAACCGAAGCAAATTCTAATGACGAGGTATGTGATCAAATGGATGCCATGAAGATAAAACTCCAAGATTTAGAGTCGATTCTTAAGCGTGAAAATGGTGTTATTACTGACAAAAAACAATCGATACAGAAACTTAGCGATGAAATTGCTGAGAAGAAAGTATTGGTTGAGGTTTTACATAGAAATAATGACACCAGCGCAAAGGAACAGACAATAATTCTTAAAGAGAATTATGTACTCAAGTCTAAACTGACAAAAAGTGAGATTGATATATATGAGCTTACAAAATTGCATTCTTCATGTACCAAAGAAAACTTTTATTTACTGGGTAAATTAAAAAGTTTGGAAGAGAAGTTATACAAAATGGGTCAAACTGAAGAGACTATTCATCTGAACAAACCGAAAGAGGAAATAGAGAGATGGGGAATCGATTATAAGAATCCTTACTGTCTTCAAAAAGGAATGTCTGAAGTGCCTGCACTTTATGATCATCTTTCTATGAAATTAGCTCGACGAATCCCTGAGTTTAAAACTTTCTGGACTAAACTATCAGAAGAGGATGAAGCCATAGAAACTGAAAAACGGTTGAAATCATCTAAAGTTCACCTTCCATTTTATTATGCGAAGATGAATAATAGTTATAATGAAAATCCAATATATCAAAAGAAGAAAACTCTTTCAAGTGATTTATTTCAAAGTTATTCTGAAAAAGAAATGGAGGCGAAGCCTATTCAAGGTAAACTATATGTCCCTCCTCTCGTTTTAGAAAGTAAAATTTCTGAACTCGAGAATTCTTTAACAGATGAAAGACTTTTGATGAATATTGAACAAAAAGTTTTTTCAACCGTGCTTAAAAATGTTGTTCTTTCTAACGCTTCAAACTCTAAAGATATGTTAGGTCTAAACTCTGATGGTGTTTCAGATGAGTGTTTTGAACAATTTGACTTTAATACCAAACTTCCCAAAACCAGTACGCCTGTTAACAGTGCAAAATCAACGAAAGTTGATAAATCAGTCTCTGTTAAAGCTAAAAATGCTAAAGGTAAGATTAAATGTCAGCATTCACAGAAACCGATCACTACTGGTAAGCCGAAGAAGGTGCATTCGTTTGTTGCTCAAAAGTCTAACTCACAAGTTTCAAATGTTTCAGCAATGAACAAGAAAAGACTTGAAGTTAAATCTAAATGGCAACCTAAACAGGAGTTTCACGAGACTGCTATATCATGTTCTAGTGCTGACTGTAATAAGATTACTACTAGTAAAGATGATATAACTGTGGATGTTGCTTCTTCTAAACCAAAACTTGTTGATTCTCGCAAGAAATTTTCAAAATAGCAATTATTCCAGTTATCTTTGTCTGCTAGAAAGTTTTCAAATTATGATAGACATGATTATGCTTCTTGTCAAGATTCTGACATTTGGTTTGGAACATATCATGCTCCCTCTTATAATTCAAATTCTTCATTTGATTCTAAAAGGCAAAGTGGACCCAAATTTCACTGGGTGCCAAAATCGTTTGCTAACACAGTTGGATCCAATTGGAAATGGATACCAAAGAAAAGGAATGATTCTATGTTGCAGGTACCTACTGTCTAGGGGGAGTAGGAGAGAAATGGTTCTTGAGTAAATCAGCTCAAGACCCGGAGATCAAAGTCAAGATGGCTTCTAAGTAAATCAACTTAGAACCCGAACTTCAAAGATCAAAAGACCTTACTCCGTACTGAAAAAGAGATTGTACTCCGATACTCGAATGAGGAAATCAACCATCAAGGGGGAGTACATACATATTTGTCTGAAATTTTATGCATATCTTTTACAACTGATAATGTACTGATGCATAATTTCAGGGGGAGTAAAAAGGTGATGATTTCTGATTATTTATGATCAAAACTCGTACTTTAAAAGTTTTACTGCCTTTTGTCTTTTCAATTTAAGTGAATAAATTTTACTTTGACTTGACTTAAGACTTTTGCAGAAGTTTGAGAGATGCTTAAAAGATCATATCTTTATGACTTTAAGCTTAGCTTCATGAGATGTAATATCGCACGTAAAGGTACAATCATTTATCTTAATCTCATAAATGGTTGAAAGGAGGATAACTTTCAATCATTTGAAAACATTGTTCTAAATGTTCAAACCACTTCCCGATTCTTAAACCGAATTCATGATTTGGAAGTGTGACTTTAAATGTTTTGAAGATCAACATTGTGCTTTAACTAAAATAGGTAAACCATTTTGAGCATCATATGTATCATAGGAAAACGAGGATTTCTTTGGGCTAGGAATTAACACAACTTCTATGGAATTTCTACCCAAGAAGTTAATCCATAGTGATTGAATGTGAGAAGTCGAAAAGAAATGAGTGTATCAAACAGAAAAAGTAAGTTTGATTAGAGTGAGCAAAATGTTTAAAAGAAAGAGCGTATGAAAACAGAGTTAAAATAATATCACAACTCTGCACCAACTTTTTCTGAGCCGGGCAGCCACATTACTAGTGTTTCACAACTCATTGGTGAACATTATTGAAATAGGCAACTAGCCCATGCCAACTCTTGATCAAACCTCACCAACTACTCATTTTCTTCTCAAATAGAAAGTGTTTCACATTTTCTAAAGGAATGCAACACATTTGCTATCTGATTTTCATTTGAAAAATCTGGATATTGAAAAGAAGGAAGTCTGCCCCACCTTCGCACTTCAATCATGGACATTGAGTCTGTGTTTAACTTACTGTTGTCTCAGTGGTTTACACAAATTTTAGCCTAATAAGCAATCATCAGTGCTTAATTCTTTCAACACAAGCACGAACACACAAGGAATTAGTTTCTTTGTCATAACGTTTATAGAAATAACCTTTGTGGTGTTTTGATGATTAAATGCAAGCCCTGGGGGAGTCAACATCAAACAACTCCTTTCCAATGTGTATTCATTACACACAGTGACTTAGTGTTACTGACAGACATGTTAACTGATTCATTAGTTGATTCAGGTGTTACACGACTACTTTGTCTAGATTTGCAAAGATCTGGATGAATATCTTTTGAATTGACGGATCAGGGGCTCTATAAGCATTACATTTCTTGACATATGTTTTCATGAAGTCGTTCTACTTTTCATCAAAAAGGGGGAGAAGAGCCTACCAAGAAATGTGAAAGATCAAAGGTTTAGAGAACTCTTCCAACTATTCTGAAGATAGGGAAGAGAAGAGCTAACTATGAAAATATTCTTCAAAGTGTTCTAAATACATACTGATTTGAGGGAAATTTTCTTTGAAGATACTTTGCTAAAAGCATTCGAAGCTAAACCTGGAGACTATTACAATTGAAGAGAGAAAGAGATTGCATCTTCTGAGCTGAAAGAGAAGATCAGATTGCTAAATCATTTTAGTAATGATCTTGATCCAAAGGGGGAGATTGTTAGATCACATATCTATTGGATTCAAGATCATCCAAACTGAAGTTCGCAATCCGAAGCTAAAAGCTGACAAGTCGCTCTCAACAATAGTCTAGGGTCTATTTTGTAATAATAGTCAAAGTTATAATATCTAGATATTTATTATTTAGATATTATGTTTTAGTTATTATATTAGTTTTTAATATAATATCTAGATATTATATATCTAGATATTATTGTGTTTTGTTTGTTTAAGTTAGATTTAGATATCACATCTCTCTCACAATTCGAGAACCAACATCGATCAATCAAGAACTCAGAGAGAGTGAGCTTAAACCGTAACCAATATTAACCTCTGTAATCCGCGTTTGTAATCTAAACAGGTTGGTAATCTTTATATTATTTGTTGTTTGATTTATCTGGTAACGATTGATCTTTCACATTTCTTGGTTAGCTCTTCTCTTTTCCAATCTTGTAATGTAATGGACATTTCTTCAAGCTTTAGGTTCTCCCCCTTTTTGATGAATAGAGAAACGATTCATCAAAACTCTGAGTAAGAAATGTCGTTCATTTGGAGCCTCTGATTCGTCAATTCAACAAATATTCATTCAGATCTTTGCAAATCCAGACAAAATAATCGTGTAACACCTGAATCAACAAATGAATCAGTTAAAATGTCTGTCATTAACACTAAGTCACTTTGTGTAAGTAATACACATTGATAAGGAGCTTTTTGATGTTCACTCCCCTAGGGCTTCCATTCAATCATCGAAACACCACAAAGGTAATTTCTATAAACGTTATGACAAAGAAACAAATTCCTTGTATGTTCGTGCATGTGATAGAAAGAATTAAGCACGGATGATTGCTTATAGGCTCAGTATTGTGTAAACCACTGAGACAACAGTAAGTTAAACACATACTCAATGTGCATGAGTGAAGTGCGAAAGTGGGGCAGACTTCCTTCTTTTCAATATCCAGATATTGAAAATGTGAAACACTTTCTATTTGAGTAGAAAATGAGTAGATGGTGAGGTTTGATCAAGAGTTGGCATGGGCTAGTTGCCTGTTTCAATAGTGATCACCAAAGAATTGTGAAACATTAGAAATGTGGCTGCCCGACTCAGAAAAAGTTGGTGCAGAGTTCTGATATTCTTTTAACTCTGTTCTTACACGCTCTTTCTTTTAAACATTTAGATTACTCTAACCAAACTCTCTTTTTCATTATATCTCATCACACAACCCACACTCATTTCTTTTCGACTTCTCACACTCAATCACTATGGATTAACCTCTTGGGTAGGAATCACTGGTTAACGTGATTCCATAGAAGTTCAATTAAGTCCTAGCACAATGAAATCCTTGTTTTACTAGAAAGCATGTGATGCTCAAAATGGTTTAAGTATCTCAGTTAAAGCACAATGTAGATCTTGAAAACATTTAAAGTCACACTTCGAATTCATGAAATAGGTTTGAGTTTCGGGAAGTGGTTTGAACATTTAAGAACAATGTTTTCTATGATTGAAAGTTGTCCTCTTTTCAACCATATATGATATTAAGATAAAGGATTATACCTTTACGTGCGATCTTACATCTCATGAAGCTAAGCTTAAAGTCATAAAGATATGATCTTGTAAGCATCTCTCAAAAACTGCAAAAGTCTTATGTCATAGTCAAAGCAAATTTATTCACTTAAATTAAAATGACAAAAAGCAGAAAAACAATGAAAGTACGAGTTCTGATCAGAAATAATCAGAAGTCATCACCTTTATACTCCCCTTGAAATTATGCATTTGAAAATTATCATTGAAAAATATATGCATTTAAAAATTTCAGACATATATGTACTCCCCCTTGAAGGTTGATTTCCTCATTTGAGTATTGGAGTACACATTTCTTATCAGCACTGGAGTAAGGTCTTTTGATCACTGAAGTGCGGGTCTTGAACTGTTGTATTCAAGAGCCATTCTTCGTTGAAGTACGGGTTCTAAGATGATTTAATTAGAAGCCTCTTTGTTCTCCTACTCCCCCTTGACAGTAGGTGCCTGCAACACAGAATCATCCTTTTTCTTTGGTACCCACTCGTATTTGGGTCCATAAGTGTTAGTTGCAGTTCTTGTGGGGGTGACTGAGTAAGAACCATACTAGTAATGGTCACTCGTTTTATAAACAGGATCATGTGTATGACAATAAGAACAAAAGAATTTCTTACCTGACAAACTGATTAATTTATCTCTCGTGTAGACAAAATCAGGTTTAACTTTACGCGCATTGTTCTTTTGGCATTATGCGTTTGTATACATGAGTTTTACATTTCAGCTCATATTTCTTCTTTTCTTCAACTGGTTTCTGTTCCAAACCAGTTCAGCTTCTTTGTAGTTGTTTCTTCTTTTTTGATGTGTACTTGAACCATCTATATTTCTATCAAAGAAAAGGTTAGAACTACGAATCTGATTAGAAGATTTAACTGACCTTTTGAAAGAAGCAGGTTTGGATGTTGAACTTGCAGCTGACTTGAATGAGCATTCTGAATCAGCTGAATCATCTCTAGGTGAGTCAACAATTGACTCTAGAGTCTTGTGCTCAGTCACCACCACCATTGAAATAATCTTTTCAAGCTCATTGACCTTTGAAGAATAACTGTTTCTTTCTTTGACAAGAAGGTCAATCTTCGTCTCAAGCTCACACATCTTTTTCTTCTCTTTCTGTGCACACTTAGAAAGTTCAGATAACTTTGCATTAAGCTTTCTAATTGCAGCTTCAAAGGTGCTTCTCTCTTTTTCAAATTCCTTCTTTGCACCCTTTCTTCCATCTGATATCTCTTTTAAGAATCCTACATTCTTCTGATCAAATGCCTTCTTTTCATTGGCAAACTGATCTCTTTCTAAAATGATTACTTTCTCAAAGTTACTAACTTGTTGAGAAAGCTTTATACTTTTAAGCTCAATCACCTTCTTCTCGTCAATACTCTTCTTGGAAAGATCTGAGAACTTCTTTTCAAACTCAGATATTTTCTTTTGAAGCTCAGTGTTTGTACTCTCCAAATCCTTAGATTTCTTCTCATTGCTCTCAACAGACTCTTGCTTCTGTATTTGAGCTTCCAAATCAGAAATCTGTCCTTTTAATTTAGAGTTCTCAGCTTCCAATACCTTAACCTTTTCTATTGGAGACAATCTTGATTTACCTTCAAGCTGATCCCATAATTGTTTTGTTGTAGCCCATTTGCTATTTATTTGAATAGAAATCTCCTCTGAACTTCCTTTCAAAATAAGAATCTTGGCAAATTTATCAGCTTCATGTCTCCTTCTCTGCTCATCTGTGTATTCATTAAGGTATATTGGAACCTCTTTCATTTCCAACCATCTAGAAGTTCCTTCGAAAGAATTGAACATTGCTGGAATTTTCATCATCCCATCCTGCAAAGATAATCTGATATAAGTGTCCAATTCATGTTTGTCAATAAAGTCTAAGAAATGGATTTTCCACTACTCATATTTTCCTCTTTCTAAAACAGGAGGTTTCATATCAGTTCCAGATGATAAAAAATCTTTCGAAATAGACATATGGTGTAGTTGATACTTGTCTTTAAGATCTGAAACTATCTCTGACAGACTTTCTCTCTAGGAGGAGCAAAGAAATCATCAAGATCCATGATTCCTGTAATAAAAGAACATGACAGATATGATCGTTAATCCAAATAAAATTAGATAAATTCAGAAATAAAATTTCCAAATTTAACCAAGTCTGGAACTGGAGCAAAAGCACAATTTTGCGCTAAGAGAGGCTGGCGCAAAAGTCAACGTTGCGTGATAAGAAGCTGGCGCAAAAGGGTTTTGCGCGAGAAGCAGGTCGCGTGAACTGGAAGTTTTGCGCGAGACGTGTATGGCGCAAAGCAAAGTTTGCGCGAGAAGTGGTTGGCGCAAAAACAAAGTTTGCATGAGTAAAGGTTGGCGGGAAACAGATAAGTGGGTCTCGCGAGTTGAGGTTTGCGGGAAACAAAGTTTACTTTAGACTATGTTAAATATTTTTTACCCCACTTGAAATTGTTTTTCTTCATCCGCTTCAGCTTTGTTTCCACTGAAAGCTCAATTAAAAAAATGATAATCTTATTTGATAAACAAATAGGGAAGTGGGTGGCCTTTGTCAATTTTGGAATCCTATATATAGTATCAATGTCTTCGGGATTAGATTACTAACATACAAAAACATATGCAAATGACCTTTAATGCGTTGTTATTGACCCTTTAATAGTCCTAATTAGGTTAGACTAGTTTTAGTATCAGATTGGATGAGGTATATATTGTATACTCCTTTAGGCACGACGTACAAGCAACTAATGTCGCTTATACTCGTGCATCAGCACTACTACAAGATAAAGATTCATGCACGGTTGTTTTGGCTTCATACGTGCTTTTGCAACCGTGTATATGGACTAGTGTGTATGAAAGTAATGATCATTGTACACAGTTCCTAAAACCTGTACAAATGCCATCTTCTTACACAACTCCAAAATACCGTCTAAAAAGGCTCGTATAACCGTGTACGAAAATACATAAAGGATCCCGAAATCTTTCATATGAAGACGAATGCTAAGATATTGTCGCTCTTGAAAGAGATAACATATAAATTTTTGCCCAGAACAATTAAATCATCGACATAGACAAGAATACATAGGATATTGACATGTTGAGATACAGATAGATATATAGAAGAGTGAGTAATCAACATAACTTTTATGCTTTGCTTATAGCAAAAGGCTCAGACAACATTTAGCTAGCTTTGATACTTACAAACCATCGTGGGGAGCACTCGCATAGCGTCTGCGAGGATTCATGTACAAAACTTCTTCCAAATCACTATGTAGAGAGGCATTGTTTTGGCTAATTGAAAATTTTAATTTTTTATATAACTTTATCTTACATTAGTCTTCACAAAGATTAGACATGTACAAAAGTTCACAAAAATTTTCAGGATCGAAATTCAAACAAGAATTTAACTAACACACTCAGAAACTTAAGTTAAAGAAGTTGCGGAAAAATACTTTAACAGAAAATCAATGGAACAGTATATAGAACTCAAATCACAAGTTTATATTGATTCAACTTGATGATTACACACAAAAACCTCAATCTGTTGAACAGACTCAACAGACGTTCTATACTTCTCTATAGAAATGATCTAAACTATTCTTGAGGTTAATTTTCTCTAAACAAAAACGTATGAATATTAATTATTTTCTAACAGAGACTTCTATACTATATATACAGAGTTGATTACAAGATAATTATCAAAATAAAATTGATCTTCAGCATCAATACCATAATTATCCTCAACCTTATCTTCAAATCATCTTTATCTTCAAGTCTTCTTTATCTTTAGAAGCAACACTAACCTTCTTTTAGTAGTATTAATAATTGAGCAACATAAACATCCTCAGCAATATTAATCTTTGAGCAGTACTAACCACGCTTACAGTAGTAATCTTCAACAGTACTAACTACTAGCAGTACTAACTCTCCAAGCAGTACTAACTATTCAAGTAGCAGCACTAACTTTTCAAGCAGTATTAATTCTACTAGCAGTATTAAAATTACAAGCAGTAGTAATACCTTTCAACTAGCAGTATTATCCATCCTTAGCATATTCTGACCCAACAATCTCCCCCTAACTTAACTTTTTAGGATGAGAAGTTAAGTTCTTCAACTTAGAGTCTTCATGATGCTTTCAACACTTCAGCTCAGTTGCCCAGATTTGGATCCAGTCCCAGACTTTGATTGATAATTTTTCTGACTATTATCCTGGCCATTTCTGAATCCTTTGAACATATAAGCTTGGCATTCAACATACCTTGCAACTTGGCTTTGCTGTGATCATAAATCTTATCCACCAGGTAGTACTCATGATAAGCTTTGTCTATAGTGATGACATAGACTCCACACCTTTCAAACAACATCCAATTTTCTATTCTTTGGAATTTATTCTCCAGATGCAGATCTCTGACCACATGTTGAACTTTGCTAGGATCAAACATCATGCACAAGTACTCCATGGCTAGTTTTATTAAGCTCATTCCTGCTTTTGTCAATTCCTCTTCATACAAGCTCATTCCAACCTTAAACATTTCTTCTAGGTCTGATCTGGAACAACTTCTGATGAATTTTACCCAAGTAGAATGAACCTCATACTTGTCTCCCATCCTTTTAATCCTGAAGTATTTCTTCCTTTGATCTTCCAGGATATCCCAATGGATAATTTCAAGAGCTTGGACTGATATTGGGTCAGCTTGTACTGGATCTTCATCTGTCACTGTCATGTACAAGTCAAACTGCTCATTTGATTGCTGATTGGACTCCTCTGGATTCTGTTCTGGCTCTGCTAAGGGTTCATCAATAGGTTCTGCTTCTGCTTCTGCTCTTTCTTCTTCAATTCTTTCCCTTTTTGCCTTTGGCTGGTGGAAATTGATTTCATTCTCTTAATTACTCCAATTTGATGAGCCAAAGTCTCTTCTTTCTTATCTTCTTTCTTATCCTTGATAGGAGTTCCTTCTTCACTTTCAGGGAAGGGTTGTTGGATGTTGAGATCATGCCTCTCTTTCATCTTCTTTTCAGCTTCTTCCCTTTGAGTGGAGTCCCCTTTCAGTTTTTCCATCTCCTTCTGGTAGAGTTCTTCAAGCTTTCCAAAGGACATACTTGTAAACATTCCCTCAGGAACTCCAATAGCTCCTTTCAGGAAGTTTATCATCTTCCTTCTTTCTTGGTTTGCTAAGTATGTCTTGGAAGGTTGTCTTTGTCTAGTCTTCAGTGGTAGCCTTTGCCTTGAAGCCTTCTTTGTGACTTTCTTAGCAGCAGCTACAGACTTCAGACTCTTTTGATATTCCTCATTCAACTTAGTAGCCAATTCCAAAGCTATCTCTCTGTCTTTTGCAGATTGGATTTGTTCCTCCTTTTCCAACTCTTCTTGAAGCTTTTTGGCCAATTCTTCATCTAACTCTATTTGTTTCTATTTCTTCACTGGTTGCTCAGACTCAACCATCTTTTCCTTTCCCTTCTTCTTTGCATCCTCCACACTGACTTCTTTTAGTTTCTTTTCTAATCCTCCTTTTTGATCATTACTCCCTTAGCCTTTTGAGTGGCTTTGGGAGTGTCATTCTTAGCTTTTACAAGGGTTTCTGCAATTTCAATCTCCTCTCTGGACAATGTTGTTTCTACTGCAGTTTTCTCTATTTCTACTTCTTTTGCAGTTACTGCTGCTGGCTCAGTTACTGCTTCTTTTGTATTTTCTGTTGCATTTGTTTTTTCTGTTTCCCTATTCAACTCCCCCTCAAAATGATATTCCATTTGAATAGGGCTTTGTTTCTCCCCTTCAGCTTATCTCTCCCCCTTGTTGAAAGCATCTCCCCTTTTCTTCAATATATACTGCTTTCTTTTCTTTTTCTGCTCCAACCTCAGAACCATTTTCTTTAGTTTGGTAATCTGCACTTGTTGAGACAAAATCACCAATTTCAGCTGCTCTATATCAGCACCCTGTTTGATGACATCAAGATTGATATTGCCCATAGTTTCCATCAATTCGTCATAGTTATATCTGTCCTCACCTCCTTTGGGTGTGTTGACCACCCTTGAAGGATCCTTGGATCTTTTAGTAGTGGTCTTCTGCCTAGCAGAAGCAGCCTCTACCCCCTTGGTTTCTTGGCACCTGGGACCTTTGGATGATTGCTCACCCAAAGTTGCCATGGGGAAGGTCTTAGGGATGTTCACACTGTCCTGCTCTGCACTTTGTGCAAAGTCAGTAGTGTGAGCCTCACTGCCCACATGCTCAACCTGCTCCTTAGTGAGCACCTTCTTGGGATTGGGAGACACCCCTGTGGTTTCCCTATCGATATTCTCTAATGGAGAATGCTCCATTAGAGGGCTTGAAGGATGTGGGGGTGAAGGTACAAGAAGGGAAGGAACCTTCTTTACCTTTTTCCTTATATAGATTTTGGTGATGGGGGATGTGGGCTTGTCAATAGGAATCTGAGGAGGATTACTAGAAATGAGTGGTGTGGGTAGGTCATCAGTTTGGTTGTCTAATGAGGGCTTTGACACTGATGCCTCACCATGGGAATGTGACACACCCATCATTATAGAGAACAATGGGGTGTCTTGGCCAGAAAAGTCCTTAGAGGGCCTTTTCATATTTGAGAATACCTTCCCTTTGGGAGGTTTTGGTACATACACCTCTTGAAAAGTGGGTAGATCCGTCAATTCCTTCAGTATAATCTCTTGTACAAACCTGGGATACATATAAAAGCTTTTGGATTTGGTATCCAGGTTTGACATAAAATCATTGAAAATCATTTGAGAGAAATTGAACTTTCTAGAGGTAGCTAAGCAGACCAAAGCATAAGCTAAGGTACTGCTAAACTCACTCCATCCAGTTGTTTTTCTTGAAATGCAATGTTGGAGGGTATGAACAAAAAATCTCCACTGTGGTGAAAATCTGTTCTTGAAAAACTTGAATACGTCAGTGGGACCTTCATACCCCATAAGACTAAGAGTTTGGAAGAGATCTTCCTTAGGTAAGGAGGTTATACCTGAGGCATCATCTAAGCATAGATGGATGCGAATACATTCCTCTGAGATGGTCAGGGGTTTATCACACACCCTGGTTTGAATGACCTGAGTCCCTTCTTCAGTGTGAATGGTAGCATTGGCCCAGAACTGTCTTTGATGTTCCACATAGATTGTGGGATTTACAATTAGAGCGTGGGCGATGTGTGAGGATTTGAGGAAATCCACTATGGCATGGAAACCTTCAGCTTGCTTTGGTTTCTGCAACATGGCGAGCTCGTTGTGTTCATCAAAGAATGCTCGTCCTGCCATCGTTCTGGTTAAATCTATCGTTAGAATCGTTACAGGGGTTGACACTGGTAAGCAAGAAATCGAGAGAGAGAAGAAGAAGCAATGGAAGTTCAAAGAGCCGTTTGTATTTTGGCGGTCACACAGGGTATTTATAGGTGGAGGGTTTCAGTTAGAAGCAGTACTAAGTACCCTAGCAGTATTAACTAACTCGCAGTATTAACTCATATTAGCAGTAGTAACCCCTACTGGCAGTACTAACACGGACTAGCAGTATTAACACAAACTAGCAGTATTAACACCTACCGGCAGTAGTAACAATGATTAGTTGTATAAAAACAAAGGCAAGCAGTAGTAACTTTGCACTGGCAGTATAAACCACCTAGCAGTAGTAACCATACTTGACCATTTTTGAAAAGTTATCATAAGTAATATAGCGAGCAGTATTAACTGAATTAGAAGTACCAAGTATCCATTTGAAGCAATCTGAAACACTGAAACACACAAGGTTAGTAGCACCATGCACAATATAATATAAGAAAGTAGACAGGAGGGAATCTATACAGGTACATGAGACAAAAGATAATAGGCTTATTCAGAGTTTATCATGCCCACACTTGTGACCAAAAATGTAAATCTACCCACATCAAAAGCTTTAGTGAATAGATCAGCAAATTGGTTACTTGTATGAACTTTCACAACCTGAATTAGCTTCTTTTCATTACAGTCTCTGATAAAATGATACCTTATTTCTATATGCTTTGTTTTGGAGTGCTTGACTATATTATTAACAATGCTAATAGCACTGTTGTTGTCTATGAAGATTGGAGTGTGAAGAAAAGTCATACCATAGTCCAACATTTGATTCTGAATCCAGAGTACTTGAGAACAGCAGCTTGCAACAGCTATGTACTCTGCTTCTGTTGTAGATGTGGACACTGTGGTTTGTTTCTTGCACTGCCATGATACTAGTCTTGCACCCAAAAACTGACATCCCCCTGAAGTTGACTTTCTATCCAAATTTGCACCACCCAAGTCACTGTCTGAATAAGCAAGTAGGTCAAATGGTGAGTCATGAGGATACCAAAGACCTAATCTAGGTTGGCCTTTGAGATATCTGAATATCCTCTTGACTGCTTGAAAGTGTGACTGCTTAGGCCTTACTTGAAATCTTGCACACACACAAACAGGAAACATGATATCTGGTCTTGAAGCAGTGAGATACATGAGGGAGCCAATCATGGATCTGTAGTGATGAACATCCACATCCTCCCCCTCAAGATTTGTAGTGATTTGTTTGTGTGTCTCCATGGGTGTGCTTGCAGGCTTTGAGTCTGAGAGTCCAAACTTATTAAGAATGTCCTGCACATACTTGGATTGACTTATAAATATCCCATCTTTCTTCTGCTTAACTTGTAGCCCTAGGAATAAGGTAAGTTCACCTATAGAACTCATCTTGAATCTCTTGTGCATCAAATCTTCAAAATCTCTACACATTTGATCTTTTGTGGATCCAAAGATAATGTCATCCACATAGATTTGCACTATTAGAATGTCCTTTTTTTCCTCTGAATGAACAGAGTCTTGTCTATGATTCCTCTTTGAAATCCATTTTCCAAGAGATCGGTAGACAGAGTGTCATACCATGCCCTTGGTGCTTGATGTAGCCCATAGAGTGCCTTCTTCAATTTGTACACTCTGTCAGGATACTTTGGATTCTCAAATCCTAGAGGCTGACAGACATACACTTCTTCTTCAATTCTCCCATACAGGAAAGCACTCTTTACATCCATCTGATAGACTTTGAACTTCATGAAAGAAGCATAGGCTAAAAATAGCCTGATTGCCTCTATCCTTGCCACTGGTGCAAATACCTCTTCATAGTCAATACCTTCTTCTTGAGTATACCCTTGTTCCACTAATCTGGCCTTGTTCTTTATTACAATTCCTCTCTCATCTTTCTTGTTCCTGAAGATCCATCTTTTTCCAATTGCTCTGTGTCTCTTTGGAAGATCCACCAGATCCCATACATCCTACAGCACAAACTGCAGTAGCTCCTCTTGCATTGCTTCTATCCAGCTTGGATCCTTCATTGCATCAAATGCCTTTTTGGGTTCAACCTGTGATAGAAAACAAGATAATAAACCTGATTGTAGTCCTTTCAATCCCCCTATCTTGCTTTGTTGCCTTGTGATCATTGGAGAATTGATGTCACCAATCACTAATTGAGGAGGATGATTTTTCTGAGTTCTTGTAGCATTGACAGCCTCTTCATTAAGATTGACTTCAAGATTGGTGTCATTCCTTTCTGAAGTGCTTCCACCATACACTGAAGAATCATCATCTCTGTCATCCTCTTCCAAAACTGGCATCTCAGGACCTTTGATTCCTGAATCTGAGGGTTGATCTTCCTTTTCACCTCTGTCCTCTTCATTATGATCTGGTTCAGTGTCCTTTGAGTCTGAAGACTCTTTATTATCTTGGTCACAGAATTCAACAGGATCAGCAGTAGGTGTTGGGAACAACACAAACTCTTGTCTTTCTACTTGTACCTGTTCTGTCCCTGTTCCTACATTATGCTCATTATTGAAACCCAAAGAATTAGTCAGTGAATCAATGTCAAATAGCCAATCAGAACCTGAATCAAGTTGATTTGGTGTGTTCTCATTGCATTTGACATTGTCACTTTCCTCAATAATCCTAGAAGAGGTGTTAAACACTCTGTAGGCCTTACTTTGAGATGAATATCCAACAAGAAACCCATCCTCAGCTTTGCTATCAAACTTGCCTAGGTGAGTTTTGGCATTGAGAAATGTGCAAGGACACCCAAATGGTTTGAAAAATCCAATAAAAGGTTTCTTCTTTTTAAAAAGCTCATAAGGTGTCTTGTCTTGGGATTTTACTACTAGAACTCTGTTTTGAACATAGCAGGCAGTATTAACTGCCCAAAAAGTGATTGGAAGTTTTGAATCTGCCAACAAAGATCTAGCAGCTTCTATCAGAGTCCTATTTCTCCTTTCAGCAACATCATTCTGTTGAGGAGTCCTAGGAGCACTGTATTGTTTATCAATGCCTTTTTTCCCACAAAAGTTGTTTAGGTCATTATTTTTAAATTCAGTTCCATTATCAGACCTAATGACTTTAACTCTTAGATTTGTTTGGTTTTCAAATCTAAGAACAAAGGATTTGATCAGTCCACTTGTCTCATCCTTTGTCCTCAGAAAATAGACCCAAGTGAATCTAGAGAAATCATCAACAATAACTAAGCAGTAGGATTTCTTACCAATACTCATCACATTAGTAGGGCCAAACATATCCATATGTAGTAAATTAAGAGGTGAAGAGATTGTATTTATATCTTTGGACTTATGAGAAGTTTTGTGTTGCTTGCCTTTAGGAAATGCAACACAATGATCATCACATGAAAATACCTTTTGTGGCAAACCTCTTACAAGGTTGTTTTTCACAAGTTTGTTCATTGTTTTAAATTTCACGTGACACATCCTTCTGTGCCAAAGAGATGATTCATCTACTGAAGCTTTTGAAAATAAACAGTTTAAAGATGAATCAGAAGGTACACTCTACAAGTCTAAGCAATAAACATTGTCCTTCCTAGGAGTTCTAAGTAGTATCATACTTTCATAAACTACCTTGAACCTTGGAGCAAGGATAATACATTCAGTATCAGTGAATAGTATGCTATGTTTCTTGTCACAGACCTGTGATACACTTAACAGGTTGTATCTCAATTGCTCAACATTGTATACATCCTCAAATGTCATCTTACCTTTTGACACATTACCTTTTCCACTTATCTTTCTACCTGCTGGATTATCTCCAAAAGCAACATGTCCTCCATCAATTCTTTTGAAGTTTTGAAGGCAGGTCATGTTACCTGTCATGTGCCTGGAACAACCACTATCAACATGCCAAATGCTCCTTCCCTTGAGCTGTTGGTTGCCCTGCACATATAATAAAGCAGTTAGTTTTTAATAGGAACCCAAGCCAAGGTGGTCTTGGGTTTTCAATTCTGATCAACATATCAAATCAAACTGGATGAGATTATCACACTGAGAAATCTCATTTCTTGAATACTTTGTCACAATAATGGGCCTGTCACTGGAAGCAGTACTAACTTGATTGGCAGTACTAACATTGTTAGCAGTACTAACATCATTAGCAGTACTAACTGGGTTAGCAGTAGTATTGCTTACAGCAACATTATTTCTGTCAGCAGTACTATTTGAAGTAGCAGTACTAAGATTTCTTTACTTTTGGAACCCAAACCTGGACAAAGTTGTTTGCTTTCTTTTTCTTTAAGTAACTCCTTGGTTTATTTGTAGTATTTTTCTTTGAATTAGCAAACATATTCTGAACATGAGATTTTATAGGTGTACTATTCTCAGCCATATGATTCTTTATTTGCTTCCTATAACCAACAGGATTTTGTATATTTCTTTGAAAAGTGATCCTTTGGTTGATAGGATTAAAATAGCAGTGTTTGGCTAGATGATTTAACTTGCCACAGATAAAACAAGGCTTTGGTCTGTTAATTTTTTTCAAATCAATTCCTTGTTTTAAAGCCCACTGATTATTTCTATTTCTTTGATTTCCCCTTGTTTTATCATGTTGTTGGGGCTGATTCTGTTTACAAGTACAGGGATTAAAAACAGTGGTTTGAATGTAATGGACTCCCTGTGCCTTTCCCTTCTCTCTCTTAGAGATCTCAGCTTTTTCATTCTTAACAGTCTCTTCCCCATACTTTACTTTCTCACTCTTGACAAAAGATTTACCCCCTCTTTCATTTGTCAGAATGTGGTTTTCTAGGGGAATATCTTTTTGGTCTTTCTCCTTCTTACTCTCAAAGTCCTCTTCTTCAGAATCTGCCTTAACCACTACTTTGTCTAAGGATCTACTTCAGTGGCTCCCTCAGGTAATTCCTTCTTGTCCTGTCTTTCTAAGAGATTAGAGGTAGGAGGAATATAGTTATTGTTGTATGGTGGAGGTGTAGTGTTGTAGCCTATTCCTCTTCTAAGTTTTTCATGGACTTGAGTTTTTAAAAGTGAGTCCATTGCTTTAGAAGCATTGGAATATTTCTCAATGTCCAACTTGGCTTTCTCACAGTCACTCCTAATCTTCTCACATTCCTCTTCAGACTTTGTAAGCTTAACCTCTAACTGATTTTTCTCCCACTTCCAGTAGTTTGTATCATAGGAATGTTGAAGTTCATTAGCCTGGTAAGACTTAATTTGTTCTTCAAACCTCTCAACAATCAGAACATACTCTCTTCTATCTTTCTCAAACCTTTTAAGGTCATCACACATACTCTGATTGTGATCCCTATACTTTTTAACAGTTTCAATACAGGTTTTAGAGAAAAGATTAGAAGTTACCTCTGTGGGAATATCAGTGCTTGCTGACTCTGAAACTTTATCCACGAAAGCATGATTCTGAACTGCTTCTTCTGCTTGGTCACTCCAGTCAAATCCCATTCCTTCTTGGGAAACAAGAGCTTGAGAAGAGTTCCTACTGTTGAAGCTAGTGGACTGTGATGATTGATGGTTGTTAGTATGCTATTGAGGCATTCCACTTCTGCATTATCTTGCAAAGTGCCCCAGCTTGTGACACTTGTAACATTCAACCTTGGATTTATCAAATCCAACCCCATATTCTCTTTTCTGAGCAAAGTTGTTCCTTCCAGTCCTTTTGATGAATCTTTTTACCCTCATAGTCAGCATAGCCATCTGCCACTTGATATCCATCTCTTCCAGATCATCAACATTTATCTGTTCTAAGTCATCATTAATTAGAGAGGAATTAGCATGACTGGCTAGAAAGTCTTCTAAAACTGAATCATTGGATCCATCTTGCTTTGATCCATGGGTAGCATTAACTGATTCTGTATTAGCAACAGACTCAGTTCCGGATGATAAAAGAGCAGCATTGTATGAGTATCCAGAGGGCCTCTTCTTTGCTTCTACCTCTGCTTCAAACACCCTAAGGTCATTATAAAGGTCATCCAATTCCTTGTCCTTCAATTGGTCATTCTGTCTGAAGGAGACAGTGTACATAGTCCATTCATCACCAAGAGATCTTAGAAATTTTCTGTTAACATCATCTTGATCTATTTGGACACCAACAGTAGCCAATTCACCAATTAGCTTATTAAATCTATCAAAAGTTTGAGTCATGGACTCATTCTTTGTAGACATGAAGTTTTCATATTGCTGCTTTAGGATGGCCTTCTGATTTCTCTTGGTACTTTTGGTACCAGAAAGTCTTTTCTCCAGAGAATACCAAATAATTTGTGCATCAGAACAGTTGCAGAATTGATGTTGGTACTCATTAGGTATAGCCAAAAGCAGAGTGCTCAAAGCTTTCATCTCTGTCTGCCTCAATTTTCTCTCTCCATCTGTCTTTGGTGGGGGTCTCTTTCCTTCTACATCCATATTTCCTCCATCAGAAGGACAATTCTCAATGATGTCCCACATTGAGAAGTCTGTGAGAAGAATGTACTGCTTGATTCTCATCTTCCACATGTCAAACTCATTGGGTTTGAGCATGGGAACCTTTGATACCAAAACACTGTCGCTTGAACTGTCCATGATTAAAGGTTTCTGAATTTTCTAGCTCTGATACCACTTGTCAGGATCGAAATTCAAACAAGAATTTAACTAACACACTCAGAAACTTAAGTTAAAGAAGTTGCGGAAAAACACTTTAACAGAAAATCAATGGAACAGTATATAGAACTCAAATCACAAGTTTATATTGATTCAACTTGATGATTACACACAAAAACCTCAATCTGTTGAACAGACTCAACAGACGTTTTATACTTCTTTATAGAAAGGATCTAAACTATTCCTGAGGTTAATTCTCTCTAAACAAAAACGTATGAATATTAATTATTTTCTAAGAGAGACTTCTATACTATATATACAGAGTTGATTACAAGATAATTATCAAAAAAAATTGATCTTCAGCATCAATACCATAATTATCTTCAACCTTATCTTTAAATCATCTTTATATTCAAGTCTTCTTTATCTTTAGAAGCAACACTAACCTTCTTTTAGCAGTATTAATAATTGAGCAACATAAACATCCTCAGCAGTATTAATCCTTGAGCAGTACTAACCACGCTTGCAATAGTAATCTTCAACAGTACTAACTACTAGCACAACTAACTCTCCAATCAATACTAACTATTCAAGTAGCAGCACTAACTTTTCAAGCAATATTAATTCTACTAGCAGTATTAAAATTAGAAGCAGTAGTAATACCTTTCAACTAGCAGTAGTATCCATCCTTCGCATATTCTGACCCAACAAAAATGAACAAAAAAATAGGATGAAAGTAACAAATAAAATGATTACAAAGAAATAACTTGATACATAACACAATAAAAATTGTATCTAAAGCAAGTGTAAGAATCAAAAAGAGTTGAGAGTTCAGTATGTAAAATACTTAGAGCAACAAATCAAGACAATAGTCTGAAACTGGAAAAAAATTCGACAAATATTTATCTTGTTTTCATATGCTCGAAATGAATCTATCTATTCTAGCACCATATGCCAAAGTTCAGAAAAAAAAACAACTCATTTCTTAGTATACAAAAAGTTTTCATCTAAAACGTTGAAAATAAGGTAAATACTTTTACCATTTAGAATATAAACACAGTTAAAAATATATCTATTTTTTACTCTAGAAAAATCAGTATGTAGTTGCATTTCCTAACCCTTGAAAATTCGTTCTTAACTAGCCAAAGAAATTTGATAAGATTGATGGTCTCTTCGCAAATTGCATAATTGAATAGTTCGAAATCAAGTCGAGGGGACTTCAACCAACGTGTCTTGTCAAAATGCGAAGGGTTTCACTACTAGAAAATTGCTTATTTCCGACATGTTGAGATACATATAGAGAAGAGTAGATATGATAGGATATTGACATGTTGAGATACAGATAGAGAAAAGTGAGTAATCACCATAACTTTGCTTATAGCAAAAGGCTCAGACAACATTTAGCTAGCTTTGATACTTACAAACCATCGTGGGGAGCACTCGCATAGCGTCTGCGAGGATTCATGTACACAACTTCATCCAAATCACTATGTATAGAGGCATTGTTTTGGCTAATTAAAAAGTTTAATTTGTTATATAATTTTATCTTACATTAGTCTTCACAAAGATTAGACATGTACAAAAGTTCACATAAATGAACAAAAAAATAGGATAAAAGTAACAAATAAAATGATTACAAAGAAATAACTTGATACATAACATAATAAAAATTGTATCTAAAGCAAATGTAAGAATCAAAAATCAGTACGTAGTTGTATTTCTTAACCCTTGAATATTCGTTCTTAACTAACCAAAGAAATTTGATAAGATTGATGGCCCCGCAAATTGCTTAATTGAATAGTTCGAAATCAAGTCGAGGGACTTCAACTAACGTGTCTTGTTAAAATGTGAAGGGTTTCACTACTAGAAAATTGCTTATTTCCGACATGTTGAGATACATATAGAGAAGAGTACATAGGATATTGACATGTTGAGATATTGTTGAGATACAAATAGAGAAGAGTGAGTAATCAACATAACTTTGCTTATAGCAAAAGGCTCAGACAACATTTAGCTAACTTTGATTCTTACAACCCAACGTGGGGGAGCACTCGCATAGCGTTTGCGAGGATTCATGTACACAACTTCATCCAAATCACAATGTAGAGAGGCATTGTTTTGGCAAATTGAAATGTTTAATTTGTTATATAATTTTGTCTTACATTAGTCATCACAAAGACAAAACATGTACACAAGTTCACATAAATGAACAAAAAAATAGGAAAAAAGTAACAAATAAAATGATTACAAAGAAATACCGTGATACATAGCACAATAAAAGTTTTATCTAAAGCAAGTGTAAGAATCAAAACGAGTTGAGAGTTCAATGTGTAAAATAATTAGAGCAACAAATCAAGACAATAGTCCACGGTTTCAACAAATCCAACAAACATTTATCTTATTTTCATATGCTCGAAATCAATCTATGTATTCTATCACCATATGCCAAAGTTCAGAAAAAAAAACCCCAACTCATTTATTAGTATACAAAAAGTTTTCCTCTAAAACGTTGAAAATAATGAAAATACTATTACCATATAGAATATAAACACATTTAAAAATATATCTATTTTGTGCTCTAGAAAAATCAGTACGTAGTTGCATTTCTTAACCCTTGAAAAGTCGATCTTAACTAGACAAAGAAATTTGATAAGATTGATGTTCTCTTCGCAAATTGCTTAATTGCATAGTTCGAAATCAAGTCGATGGGACTTCAACCGACGTGTCTTGTTAAAATGTGAAGGGTTTAGTTTCAGAAAATGAAATCTTATTCAAATTCAGTTACTATATCTTTGTTTTTCAATGAATTGGTGGCACGGGAGATTTTAAAAGAATTTTTATATGTGGTTTGAGGAAGTTTAGGTTAATACAAATATAAATCAAATAATATTTCGAGCTCTTTTTAAACTATTATATTGTACAACTTAAACGACATACATAAACACCTAATGACTACATTACAAATAAAAAGGAAGAAAATGATTAAAGAATAAGGACACAAATGTAATCATAACATACAAAGCCACATCTACAACATGATAATTGATGCTACTTGTTCGAAAATATTCAGTTTTCATCAAGCGTGATTTATCTTGTTCTTGTTCTTGATACTTTTGGCGGCCGATGCAACCACTTTTACCGCAAGCTCACCCATCATAGTTGAGACATGTTTTCTGTTTGCTGGAATCACGCTTGCCTCCTTGGCTTTCGATATTTGTCCTTGGGTCATATTTCCCCAATGTTGCTGCTGGTTATCCGCCATAGATCTCTCCAAGTTTTTTTTTAAACTTTTGATCTTTCTAAATGTAGTTTTGCTTGGAAATGAATTAAATCTTGGTTGTGATTGTAGAATTGGAACTTAGAGGTACGTATATATATATAATGCCAAGGGGTTCCTAACCTCATTTGCATGTGTGTGCATGTATTGAAATATTTTGGAAGTTAGTCTTAATCTTTCTAGTAATTTGTTAAGAGTGTGGGTGTGGAGAGGTGTGTGTTGTGGAGAGATACATGGAAACACTAAAGCAATGGTTGAAGTGGAGATGTTTCATTATGTACGTGGATGGGTGTTGAGGAGTGTAGGTGAGATGTGGTATATTATATTAGTAGTTTTTTAATATTTTAAATGAGAAAAAATCTACCAAGTATTTTTGAACAGATGTTTGGTAAATTATTATGTAACGTCGCTAATTTTCAACTATTTTTGTTACTTTATACTATTTTAAATATTTTGTACCCCACTTGAAATTGTTTTTCTTCATCTGCTTCCGCTTTGTTTCCACTGAAGGCTTAATTAAAAAAAATGATAATCTTATTTGATAAACAATTAGGGAAGTGGGTGGCCTTTGTCAATTTTGGAATCCTATATATAGTATCAATGTCTTCGGGATTAGATTACTAACATACAAGAGCATATGCAAATGACCTTTAATGCGTTGTTATTGACCCTTTAATAGTCCTAATTAGGTTAGACTAGTTTTAGTATCATATTGGATGAGTTACATATTGTACACGCCTTTAGGCACGACATACAAGCAACTAATGTCGCTTATACTCGTGCATCGGCACTACTACAACATAAAGATTCAGGCACGGTTGTTTTGGCTTCATACGCTCTTTAGCAACCGTGTATAAGGACTAGTGTGTATGAAATTAATGATCATTGTACACGGTTCCTAAAACGTGTACAAATGCCATCTTCTTACACAGCTCCAAAATACCGTCTAAAATGGCCCGCATAACCGTGTACAAAAATACTTAAAGGATCTCGAAATATTTCATATGAAGATGAGTGCTAAGATATTATCGCTCTTGAAAGCGATAACATATAAATTTTTGCCCGGAACATTTAAATTATCGACATAGATAAGAATACATAGGATATTGACATGTTGAGATATAGATAGAGAAGAGTGAGTAACCAGAATAACTTTGTGTGAGTCCGTGATCGTTTACCAGATAAATCAAACAACAAACATATACGATTACCAACCTGTTTAGATTATAAACGCGGTTTACAAAGGGTTGATAAGATTACAATTTGAAGCTCTTTTCTCTGATGTTCTTGATTCGATGTGTGTGTATGATTTTGTTCTATGTAATTGTGATCTGATGTTGTTGAACTCTAAGCTTATCAAACACATCTAACACATAATATCTAGATATCTAATATCTAGATATTATATTTAAACTAATATAATAATTAACTAAATAATATATAAATAATATAATATCTAGATATTATAACTTTTACGCTTATTACAAATTGACCCACTTTGGTTGAGAGTAACTTGTCAGCTTTAACTTCAGATTGCGATCTTCGTTTTGGATGATCTTGAATGCAATGAGACTGTGTCCTAACAATCTCCCCCTTTGGATCAAGATCATTACGAAAATAATTTAGCAATACGATCTTCTCTTTCAGCACAGAAGATGCAATATCTCTCTTAGTCTTCAAGATATAGTAAACTCCTCAAAAGATGTAGTTTTTCTTTCTTTCATTTCATGGGAAGAAATTATCTCTAGTTTCAGCTCGAAATTCTTTAGAATACTTGCTCACTGAAGAATTCAATCTTGGACGTGATTCTTGAAACATTTGATTTCTTGGTTAGCTCTTCTCCATTTCTTGGGTAGATCTTCTCCCCCTTTTGGATGAGAAGTGTAACGATTTCATCAAAACTTGATGACAAGAAATGTTGTTCAAAAGGATCCTCTGATTCGTCAATGCAATAGATATTTATCCAGATCTTTCCAAATCTAGACAAAATAGTCATGTAATACCTGTAGCAATAAACAAATCAGTTAGAAACGCCTGTCAGTAACACTAAGTCACTGTGTGTAACGAATACAGAATGGAAAGGAGCTGTTTGATGTTGACTCCCCTAGGGCTTCCATTTAATCATCGAAACACCACATAGGTTATTTCTATAAACGTTATGACAAAGAAACTAATTCCTTGTTTGTTCGTGCTTGTGATAGAAAGAGTTAAGCACTTGATGATTGCTTATAGGGCTCGAAATTATGTAAACCACTGAGACAATAGTAAGTTAAACACAGACTCAATGTGCATGAGAGAAGTGCGAAGGTGGGGCAGACTTCCTTCTTTTCAATATCCAGATTTTCCAAATGATAATCAGATAGCATATGTGTTGCTTCCCCTTTGAAAATGTGAAACACTTTCTTGTTGAGAAGAAAATGAGTAGATAGTGAGGTTTGATCAAGAGTTGGCATGGGCTAGTTGCCTGTTTCAATAATGTTCACCAATGAAATGTGAAACACTAGAAATGTGGCTGTCCGGCTTAGAAAAAGTTGGTGCAGAGTTGTGATATTCTTTTAACTCTGTTCTCACACCCTCTTTCTTTTAAACATTTAGCTCACTGCTAACCGAACTCTCTTTTTCATGATAGCTCATCACTCTTCCACACTCATTTCTTTTGACTTCTCACACCCAATCACTATCGATTAACTTCTTGGGTAGAAATAACTGGTTAACGTGATTCCATAGAAGTTGTGTTAATTCCTAGCACACCGATCCCGTATATCCTATAAAGAATATGTTGCTCAAAATGATTTATAATCATGTAAGCTCATGTAGAACATTTAAAGTACACTCCCGAAATACAAAATCTTATGAAAAAATCAGTAAGTGGTTTGAACGTTTAAGAATATGTTTTCAATGATTGAAAGTTGTCCACTTATCAACCATATATGAGATTAAGATAAAGGATTGTACCTGAACGTATGATCTTACATCTCATGAAGCTAAGCTTAAATTCATAAACATATGATCTTTTAAGCATTTCTCAAAACTTCTGCAAAAGTCTTATGTCAAGTCAAAGTAAAATTTATTCACTTAAATTGAAAAGACAAAAATCAGTAAAACTTTTAAAATACGAGTTCTGATCAGATATAATTAGAAGTCATCACCTTTTTACCCCCCCTGAAATTATGCATCAGTACATTATCAGTTGTAAAAGATATGCATAAAATTTCAGAAAATATGTATGTACTCCCCCTTGATGGTTGATTTCCTCATTCGAGTATCGGAGTACAATCTCTTTTTTAGCTCGGAGTAAGGTCTTTTGATATCTGAAGTACGGGTCTTGAACTGTTGTATTCAAGAACCTAGTTTCTTTGAGGAACGAGTCCTAGACTGTTTTGTCTAGAAGTCATTACTTCATTGAATTATGGGTTATAAGCTGATTTACTTAGAAGTCTTTGTTGACATTGATGTCCGGGTCTTGAGCTGATTTACTCAAGAACCATTTCTCTCCTACTCCCCCTAGACAGTAGGTACCTTCAACTCATAATCATCCTTTTTCTTTGGTATCCATTTCCAATTGGATCCAACTGTGTTAGCAAACGATTTTGGCACCCAGTGAAATTTGGGTCCGCTTTTCATTTTAGAATCAAATAAAGAATTTGAATGATAAGAGGGAACATGATATGTTCCAAACCAAACATCAGAATCCATACGAGAAGCAAGATCATGTTTATCATAATTTGAAAACTTTCTAGCAGACAAGGATAACTGGAATAATTGTTGTTTTGAAAATTTCTTGCGAGAATCAACAAGTTTTGGTTTAGAAAAAGCAACATGCACAATTATATCATCTTTACTAGTATTAATCTTATTACAGTCAGCACTAGAACGTGATATAGCCGTCTCGTCAAACTCCTGTTTTGGTTGCCATTTAGATTTAACTCCGAGCCTTTTCTTGCTCAGTTCTGAAATATTTGAAACTCGTGAGTTAGACTTTTGAGCAACAAATGAATGCACCTTCTTCGGCTTACCAGTAGTGATCAGTTTTTGTGAATGCTGAGATTTAATCTTACCTTTAGCATTTTTAGCTTTCACAGAGACTGATTTATCAACTTTCGTTGATTTTGCACTGTTAACAGGCATACTGGTTTTTCCAAAGATTTCACAACAAAGGATGAATGGTTAGGAAGTTTCGCATTAAAATCAAATTGTTCAAAACAACCATCTGAACCACCGTCAGAGTTAAGAAAATCAAATCCACTGTTTGTTAAACCAAACATGCCATCAGATTTAGAAGCCTTTGAAATAACAAAATTTTTCAGCACAGTTGAAAAAACTTTTGTTCAATCTCAATCAAAAGTCTTTCATCTGTTAAAGAGTTCATGAGTTCAAAAATTTGACTTTCCAAAACAAAAGGAGGGACGTAGATTTTACCTTTAATAGGCTTCGCGACCATCTCTTTTTCAGAATAACTTTGAAAGAAGTCATTTGAAAGAGATTTTTTTTGATCTTTTCGATCATAACTATTATTCACTTTCGCATAATAAAATGGAAGGTGAACTTTAGATGATTTCAAACGTTTTTCAGTTTCCTTGGCTTCATTCTCTTCAGATAGTCCAGTCTAGAAAACTTTAAATTCAAGGATTCTTCGAGCTATTTTCAAAGCAGTAACATCATAAAGTGCACGCACTTCAGCTATACCTTTTTGAAGACAGTGAGGATTCTTATAACCGATTCCCCAATTCTCTATTTCCTCTTTGGGTTTGTTTAGACGAATAGTTTTTTCAGTTTGACCCGTTTTGTATAACTTCTCTTCCAAACTTTTTAATTTACCAAGTAAAGAAAAGTTTTATTTGGTACATGAAGAATGCAATTTTGTAAGCTCATATAAATCAAGCTCACTCTTTCTTAGTTTAGTCTTAACTTCAGAATTCTCTTTAAGAATTATAGTATGTTCTTTCGTGCTGTTGTCATTGTTTCTATGTAAAACCTCAACCAATACTTTCTTCTCAGCAATTTCATTGCTAAGTTTCTGTATTGATTGGTTTTTGTTTGTAATGACACCCTCTTCCCGCTTAAGATTCGACTCTAACTCTTTGAGTTTTAACTTCATTATATGCATTTGAGTTAAGAGATCTGAATAAGATAAAACACATACCTTATCTTTCTCTTCGTCATCTAAATCTGCTTCAGCTTCTGATTCCTGCTTTCCCATCAGGCACATGTTGACCGCTTCATCCTTCTCTTCATCCTCTTCTTCCTCGTCTGAATGATCAAACCAGTATTTATCCTCTGCCATCAGTGCCTTACCCGCCTCCTGTTGCTTTGCAAGAAGCATTTTGTTCTTGTAATAATCGGAGTTTCTGACATTTGGTCTTCGGTAGTCTCTGGCAAAGTGACCTGTTTTGCCACATTTGTAGCACATTGGAGTTCTGACTGATTGGATCCTTCAGCTTGAAACCTTTTCTCTTCCAGTTTTCTCTCCTCTATTCTCTTCCCTTCAGCATGATATCTTCTCTCTTCCGGCTTCTTCTCCTCAATTCTCTTCCCTTCAAACTTCTTTCCTTAAAATCTATTGCCTTCAACTCTATTTCCTTCAACCCTTTCCTTATGAGTATAGTTGCTCGAACCAGAAGAATACCTCTGACTGTTTGAACTTGGCTTCTTGTAGAACTTTTTCTGAAAAGCCTTTGTCAGCATGAGCATTGCTTGCTTCAGTTGTTCATTTTCATCCGAGTCAGAGTTTACATCAGCTTCAATTTCTTCTGATTCATACACAATTGTCTTGTTCTTCTTCTTTTTGACAACAAGAGCAACTGTGTCTTCAACTGTCTTCACTTCCTGCCTCTTCTCATCTAGAATTTCATCCACCTCTTCTTCATTTTGTTTGAGTATTTCATACACCTCATGAAGTGGAATCTCATTCAGATCCTTGATCTGCTTCATCTGCCTGGGAAATCTCTTCCATTCCGGCAGGAGAATGCTGAGGAATTTGACGTTCAACTCTATTTGTGATTTGATGACCTTATTCTTGCTTAGTTCATTCAGCAAGGTGACGAATCTATCATAAGTTCTTTCTAGAGAATCTCCACTTTTGCCTTTAAATTCTTCATAACTGTTTAGGCAGTTGGAAAGTTTGAGCTGATTTCCAACCTTTGAACCCAGCATCATCTTCTCTAGATGATCCCACATCTCCTTGCCCGAGGCTTTATAGCTGTCAATCTTTACATAGATTTCGTTTGGAATTCCTTGTAGAATGTATGACTTAGCTAATCTATCTCCGTTTGCTCTATCTTTGTCTTTACCTACGAGATCTTCATACAAAATTTCAACTCTTTGCTCATTTGTTCCCGCTGTAGGTTCCCTATATTTTGTTTCCATAAGTCCTTCAGCTAAGGATTGCTTGATGTAATTACCCAAATCTTGTCTTTCAATAAAGTTCAGAAACCGATCCTTCCACTGTTCGTATTCTCCTCTAAAGAGAACTGGTGGTTTGGTGTCAGTTCCGACTGCAAGGGCTTCTCTTGAAGTCATTCTGATTCGATAATGTGAATAAAAACCTGTTTCGAATTGTTAGTTCAGATAAAACGAATACAGATTAAAACAATTCAGAAATGACCAAGTCAGGAACTGGCGCGAATTTGGAGGTTTGCTTTAGAAGTGGGTCGCGCAAACGTGAGGTTTGCTTGAGCAATGGGTCGCGCAAACGGGCTTTTGTGTGACACTTGGGTGGCGCAAAGCACGAATTGACCGATATTTGTATGAGTGGAAGGACCGGTAAGATGAGATGACCGGATGGTTGTTCTTCGACCTGTTTATTGCAAAGGACCGGTAAATGGGAAGAATTCTGGACCGGGAGAGAGTAGTGGACTTCGACCGGTAGAAATAGTGATGTTATGCTTCGACCGATATATATCAGACCGGTATAAAGATAAACTCGACCGGTATTTAGCAAAATTCTCGACCGATATTAGGAAGTTGATATCGACCGATACAATGCTTAAGACAATAGGTCGGTCGACCGGTATTTGAATAGAGCTAGGACCGATACTTTGTAAAAGTTTTTCGACCGGGAAAAAATCCAAGGACCGGTAATGTGATGTTTGAGAGTTCGACCGGTATAAAACTAGACCGGTATAGCTTGCTCTTCCTTCGACCGGTGTTATTGAATGACTTGACCGGTATTATTCTAAGCACTTCGACCGGTATAAAAATGTGGCTTGGACCGGTACTTAGCAAATTGATGGACCGATAAAATGGAATTCGACCGGGAGTTGACACTCGACCGATAGAATGAACAGTTCGACCGATAAAAGTTTTAACAAAGGACCGATAGATTTCGACCGGAAACACCTTCTTCTTCGATAAAACAGCCTGTAAATCTCAAATCGACCTATCTAGGAGTCGATTTACCACACCAAAATTTGATACTATGATCTACTTACCAGCAACAACAATAAACAACACTTTGATTTCGAAAACAACCACAAAATTAAATTTTGAATGATAGCACAGTGATCTTTAAGAAATGAAGAACACAGAGACTTTGAAATTTGATTTTGAATCTGGGTCAGCTCTGATACCAATTGTGAGTCCGTAATCGTTTTCCAGGTAAATCAAACAACAAACATATACGATTACCAACCTGTTTAGATTATAAACGCGGATTACAGAGGGTTGATAAGATTACACTTTGAAGCTCTTTTCTCTGATGTTCTTGATTCGATGTGTGTGTATGATTTTGTTCTATGTAATTGTGATCTGATGTTGTTGAACTCTAAACTTATCAAACACATCTAACACATAATATCTAGATATTATATTTAAACTAATATAATAATTAACTAAATAATATCTAAAACATAATATCAAAATAATATAATATCTAGATATTATAACTTTGACGCTTATTACAAATTGACCCTTAGACTTTGGTTGAAAGTAACTTGTCAACTTTAACTTCAGATTGCGATCTTCGTTTTGGATGATCTTGAATCCAATGAGACTGTGTCCTAACACTTTGCTTATAGCAAAAGGCTCAGACAACATTTAGCTAGCTTTGATACTTACAAACCATCGTGGGGAGCACTCGCATAGCGTCTGCGAGGATTCATGTACACAACTTCTTCCAAATCACTATGTAGAGAGGCATTGTTTTGGCTAATTGAAAATTTTAATTTGTTATATAATTTTATCTTACATTAGTCTTCACAAAGATTAGACATGTACAAAAGTTCACAAAAAAGAACAAAAAAATAGGATAAAAGTAACAAATAAAATGATTACAAAGAAATAACTTGATACATAACACAATAAAAATTGTATCTAAAACAAGTGTAAGAATCATAAAGAGTTGAGAGCTCAGTGTGTAAAATACTTAGAGCAACAAATCAAGACAATAGTCTCAAACTGGAAAAAAAATCCGACAAATATTTATCTTGTTTTCATATGCATGAAATGAATCTATGTATTCTAGCACCATATGCCAAAGTTCTGAAAAAAAACAACAACTAAAACGTTGAAAATAAGGAAAATACTTTTACCATTTAGAATATAAACACGGTTAAAAATATATATATTTTGTACTCTAGAAAAATCAGTACGTAGTTGCATTTCTTAACCCTTGAAAATTCTTTCTTAACTAGCCAAAGAAATTTGATAAATTGATGGTCTCTTTGCAAATTGCTTAATTGAATAGTTCGAAATCAAGTCGAGGGGACTTCAACCAACGTGTCTTGTTAAAATGTGAAGGTTTCACTACTAGAAAATGCTTAATTCTGACAAGTTGAGATACATATAGAGAAGAGTACATAGGATATTGACATGTTGAGATACAGATAGAGAAGAGTGAGTAATCAACATAACTTTGCTTATAGCAAAAGACTCAGACAACATTTACACACTTCATCCAAATCACTATGTAGAGAGGCATTGTTTTGGCAAATTGAAAAGTTTAATTTGTTATATAATTTTATCTTACATTATTCTTCACAAAGATTAGACATGTACACAAGTTCACATAAATGAACAAAAAAATAGGAAAAACGTAACAAATATAATGATTATAAAGAAATACCGTGATCCATAACACAATAAAAACTGTATCTAAAGCAAGTGTAAGAATCAAAAGGAGTTGAGAGTTCAATGTGTAAAATAATTAGAGCAACAAATCAAGACAATAGTCCACGGTTTCAACAAATCCAACAAACATTTATCTTATTTTCATATGCTCGAAATGAATCTATGTATTCTAGCACCATATGCCAAAGTTCAGAAAAAAAAACCAACTCATTTCTTAGTATACAAAAAGTTTTCATCTAAAACGTTGAAAATAAGGAAAATACTTTTACCATTTAGAATATAAACACGGTTAAAAATATATATATTTTGTACTCTAGAAAAATCAGTACGTAGTTGCATTTCTTAACCCTTGAAAATTCTTTCTTAACAAGCCAAAGAAATTTGATAAATTGATGGTCTCTTCGCAAATTGCTTAATTGAATAGTTCGAAATCAAGTCGAGGGGACTTCAACCAACGTGTCTTGTTAAAATGTGAAGGTTTCACTACTAGAAAATGCTTAATTCTGACAAGTTGAGATACATATAGAGAAGAGTACATAGGATATTGACATGTTGAGATACAGATAGAGAAGAGTGAGTAATCAACATAACTTTGCTTATAGCAAAAGACTCAGACAACATTTACACACTTCATCCAAATCACTATGTAGAGAGGCATTGTTTTGGCAAATTGAAAAGTTTAATTTGTTATTTAATTTTATCTTACATTATTCTTCACAAAGATTAGACATGTACACAAGTTCACATAAATGAACAAAAAAATAGGAAAAACGTAACAAATATAATGATTACAAAGAAATACCGTGATCCATAACACAATAAAAACTGTATCTAAAGCAAGTGTAAGAATCAAAAGGAGTTGAGAGTTCAATGTGTAAAATAATTAGAGCAACAAATCAAGACAATAGTCCACGGTTTCAACAAATCCAACAAACATTTATCTTATTTTCATATGCTCGAAATGAATCTATGTATTCTAGCACCATATGCCAAAGTTCAGAAAAAAAACCAACTCATTTCTTAGTATACAAAAAGTTTTCATCTAAAACGTTGAAAATAAGGAAAATACTTTTACCATTTAGAATATAAACACGGTTAAAAATATATATATTTTGTACTCTAGAAAAATCAGTACGTAGTTGCATTTCTTAACCCTTGAAAATTCTTTCTTAACTAGCCAAAGAAATTTGATAAATTGATGGTCTCTTCGCAAATTGCTTAATTGAATAGTTCGAAATCAAGTCGAGGGGACTTCAACCAACGTGTCTTGTTAAAATGTGAAGGTTTCACTACTAGAAAATGCTTAATTCTGACAAGTTGAGATACATATAGAGAAGAGTACATAGGATATTGACATGTTGAGATACAGATAGAGAAGAGTGAGTAATCAACATAACTTTGCTTATAGCAAAAGACTCAGACAACATTTACACACTTCATCCAAATCACTATGTAGAGAGGCATTGTTTTGGCAAATTGAAAAGTTTAATTTGTTATTTAATTTTATCTTACATTATTCTTCACAAAGATTAGACATGTACACAAGTTCACATAAATGAACAAAAAAATAGGAAAAACGTAACAAATATAATGATTACAAAGAAATACCGTGATCCATAACACAATAAAAACTGTATCTAAAGCAAGTGTAAGAATCAAAAGGAGTTGAGAGTTCAATGTGTAAAATAATTAGAGCAACAAATCAAGACAATAGTCCACGGTTTCAACAAATCCAACAAACATTTATCTTATTTTCATATGCTCGAAATGAATCTATGTATTCTAGCACCATATGCCAAAGTTCAGAAAAAAAACCAACTCATTTCTTAGTATACAAAAAGTTTTCATCTAAAACGTTGAAAATAAGGAAAATACTTTTACCATTTAGAATATAAACACAGTTAAAAATATATATATTTTGTACTCTAGAAAAATCAGTACGTAGTTGCATTTCTTAACCCTTGAAAATTCTTTCTTAACTAGCCAAAGAAATTTGATAAATTGATGGTCTCTTCGCAAATTGCTTAATTGAATAGTTCGAAATCAAGTCAAGGGGACTTCAACCAACGTGTCTTGTATAATGTGAAGGGTTTCACTACTAGAAAATTGCTTATTTCCGACATGTTGAGATACATATAGAGAATAGTACATAGTATATTGACATGTTGAGATACAGATAGAGAAGAGTGAGTAATCAACATAACTTTGCTTATAGCAAAAGGCTCAGACAACATTTAGCTAGCTTTGATGCTTAAAAACCATCGTGGGGAGAACTCGCATAGCGTCTGCGAGGATTCATGTACACAACTTTATCCAAATCACTATGTAGAGAGGCATTGTTTTGGCTAACTGAAAAGTTTAATTTGTTATATAATTTTATCTTACATTACTCTTCACAAAGATTAGACATGTACAAAAGTTCACATAAATGAACAAAAAAATAGGATAAAAGTAACAAATAAAATGATTACAAAGAAATAACTTGATACATAACACAATAAAAATTGTATCTAAAGCAAGTGTAAGAATCAAAAAGAGTTGAGAATTCAGTGTGTAAAATACTTAGAGCAACAAATCAAGACAATAGTCTCAAACCGGAAGAAAAAATCCGACAAATATTTATCTTGTTTTCATATGCTCGAAGAATCTTTGTATTCTAGCACCATATGCCAAAGTTCTGGAAAAAAAAACCAACTCATTTCTTAGTATACAAAAAGTTTTCATCTAAAACGTTGAAAATAAGGAAAATACTTTTACCATTTAGAATATAAACACAGTTAAAAATATATCTATTTTGTACTCTAGAAAAATCAGTACGTAGTTGCATTTCTTAACCCTTGAAAATTCGTTCTTAACTAGCCAAAGAAATTTCATAAGATTGATGGTCTCTTCGCAAAATTGCTTAATTGAATAGTTCGAAATCAAGTCGAGGGGACTTCAACCAACGTGTCTTGTTAAAATGTGAAGGGTTTCACTACTAGAAAATTGCTTATTTCCGACAAGTTGAGATACATATAGAGAAGAGTACATAGGATATTGACATGTTGAGATACAGATAGAGAAGAGTGAGTAATCAACATAACTTTGCTTAGAGAAAAAGTCTCAGACAACATTTAGCTAGCTTTGATACTTACAAACCATCGTGGGGAGCACTCGCATAGCGTCTGCGAGGATTCATGTACACAACTTCAACCAAATCACTATGTAGAGAGGCATTGTTTTGGCTAATTGAAAAGTTTAATTTGTTATATAATTTTATCTTACATTACTCTTCACAAAGTTTAGACATGTACAAAAGTTCACATAAATGAACAAAAAAATAGGATAAAAGTATCATATAAAATGATTACAAAGAAATAACTTGATACATAACACAATAAAAATTGTATCTAAAGCAAGTGTAAGAATCAAAAAGAGTTGAGAGTTCAGTGTGTAAAATACTTAGAGCAACAAAGCAAGACAATAGTCTCAAACTGGAAGAAAAAATCCGACAAATATTTATCTTGTTTTCATATGCTCGAAATGAATCTATGTATTCTTGCACCATATGCCAAAGTTCTGAAGAAAAAAAAACCCACTCATTTCTTAGTATACAAAAAGTTTTCATCTAAAACGTTGAAAATAAGGAAAATACTTTTACCATTTAAAATATAAACACAGTTAAAAATATATTTATTTTGTACTCTAGAAAAATCAGTACGTAGTTGCATTTCTTAACCCTTGAAAATTCGTTCTTAACTAGCCAAAGAAATTTGATAAGATTGATGGTCTCTTCGCAAATTGATTAATTGAATAGTTCTAAATCAAGTGGAGGGGACTTCAACCAACGTGTCTAGTTAAAATGTGAAGGGTTTCACTACTAGAAAATTGCTTATTTCCGACATGTTGAGATACATATAGAGAAGAGTACATGGGATATTGACATGTTGAGATACAGATAGAGAAGAGTGAGTAATCAACATAACTTTGCTTATAGCAAAAGGCTCAGACAACATTTAGCTAGCTTTGATACTTACAAACCATCGTGGGGAGCACTCGCATAGCATCTGCGAGAATTCATGTACACAACTTCATCCAAATCACTATGTAGAGAGGCATTGTTTTGGCTAATTGAAAAGTTTTATTTGTTATATAATTTTATCTTACATTACTCTTCACAAAGATTAGACATGTACAAAAGCTCACAAAAATGAACAAAAAAATACGATAAAAGTAAAAAATAAAATTATTACAAAGAAATAACTTGATACATAACACAATAAAAATTGTATCTAAAGCAAGTGTAAGAATCAAAAAGAGTTGAGAGTTCAGTGTGTAAAATACTTAGAGCAACAAATCAAGACAATAGTCTCAAACTGGAAAAAAAAATCCGACAAATATTTATCTTGTTTTCATATGCTCGAAGAATCTATGTATTCTAGCACCATATGCCAAAGTTCTAAAAAAAGACCAATTCATTTCTTAGTATACAAAAAGTTTTCATCTAAAACGTTGAAAATAAGGAAAATACTTTTACCATTTAGAATATAAACACAGTTAAAAATATATCTATTTTGTACTCTAGAAAAATCAGTACGTAGTTGCATTTCTTAACCCTTGAAAATTCGTTCTTAACTAGCCAAAGAAATTTGATAAGATTGATGGTCTCTTCGCAAATTGATTAATTGAATAGTTCGAAATCAAGTCGAGGGGACTTCAACCAACGTGTCTTGTTAAAATGTGAAGGGTTTCACTACTAGAAAATTGCTTATTTCCGACATGTTGAGATACATATAGAGAAGAGTACATGGGATATTGACATGTTGAGATACAGATAGAGAAGAGTGAGTAATCAACATAACTTTGCTTATAGCAAAAGGCTCAGACAACATTTAGCTAGCTTTGATACTTACAAACCATCGTGGGGAGCACTCGCATAGCGTCTGCGAGGATTCATGTACACAACTTCAACCAAATCACTATGTAGAGAGGCATTGTTTTGGCTAATTGAAAAGTTTAATTTGTTATATAATTTTATCTTACATTACTCTTCACAAAGTTTAGACATGTACAAAAGTTCACATAAATGAACAAAAAAATAGGATAAAAGTATCATATAAAATGATTACAAAGAAATAACTTGATACATAACACAATAAAAATTGTATCTAAAGCAAGTGTAAGAATCAAAAAGAGTCGAGAGTTCAATGTGTAAAATACTTAGAGCAACAAATCAAGACAATAGTCACAAACTGGAAGAAAAAATCCGACAAATATTTATCTTGTTTTCATATGCTCGAAATGAATCTATGTATTCTTGCACCATATGCCAAAGTTCTGAAGAAAAAAAAAACCAACTCATTTCTTAGTATACAAAAAGTTTTCATCTAAAACGTTGAAAATAAGTAAAATACTTTTACCATTTAAAATATAAACACAGTTAAAATTATATTTATTTTGTACTCTAGAAAAATCAGTACGTAGTTGCATTTCTTAACCCTTGAAAATTCGTTCTTAACTAGCCAAAGAAATTTGATAAGATTGATGGTCTCTTCGCAAATTGATTAATTGAATAGTTCTAAATCAAGTCGAAGGGACTTCAACCAACGTGTCTTGTTAAAATGTGAAGGGTTTCACTACTAGAAAATTGCTTATTTCCGACATGTTGAGATACATATAGAGAAGAGTACATGGGATATTGACATGTTGAGATACAGATAGAGAAGAGTGAGTAATCAACATAACTTTGCTTATAGCAAAAGGCTCAGACAACATTTAGCTAGCTTTGATACTTACAAACCATCGTGGGGAGCACTCGCATAGCGTCTGCGAGGATTCATGTACATAACTTCATCCAAATCACTATGTAGAGAGGCATTGTTTTGGCTAATTGAAAAGTTTTATTTGTTATATAATTTTATCTTACATTAGTCTTCACAAAGATTAGACATGTACGAAAGCTCACAAAAATGAACAAAAAAATACGATAAAAGTAAAAAATAAAATTATTACAAAGAAATAACTTGATACATAACACAATAAAAATTGTATCTAAAGCAAGTGTAAGAATCAAAAAGAGTTGAGAGTTCAGTGTGTAAAATACTTAGAGCAACAAATCAAGACAATAGTCTCAAACTGGAAGAAAAAATCCGACAAATATTTATCTTGTTTTCATATGCTCGAAGAATCTATGTATTCTAGCACCATATGCCAAAGTTCTAAAAAAAAACCAACTCATTTCTTAGTATACAAAAAGTTTTCATCTAAAACGTTCAAAATAAGGAAAATACTTTTACCATTTAGAATATAAACACTGTTAAAAATATATCTATTTTGTACTCTAGAAAAATTAGTACGTAGTTGCATTTCTTAACCCTTGAAAATTCGTTCTTAACTAGCCAAAGAAATTTGATAAGATTGATGGTCTCTTCGCAAAATTGATTAATTGATTAGTTCGAAATCAAGTCGAGGGGACTTCAACCAACGTGTCTTGTTAAAATGTGAAGGGTTTCACTAGTAGAAAATTGCTTATTTCCGACAAGTTGAGATACATATAGAGAAGAGTACATAGGATATTGACATGTAGAGATACATATAGAGAAGAGTGAGTAATCAACATAACTTTGCTTATAGCAAAAGGCTCAGACAACATTTAGCTAGCTTTGATACTTACCCACCATCGTGGGGAGCACTCGCATAGCGTCTGCGAGGATTCATGTACATAACTTCATCCAAATCACTATGTAGAGAGGCATTGTTTTGGCTAATTGAAAAGTTTAATTTGTTATATAATTTTATCTTACATTACTCTTCACAAAATTTAGACATGTACAAAAGTTCACATAAATGAACAAAAAAATAGGATAAAAGTATCATATAAAATGATTACAAAGAAATAACTTGATACATAACAAAATAAAAATTGTATCTAAAGCAAGTGTAAGAATCAAAGAGAGTTGAGAGTTCAGTGTGTAAATTACTTAGAGCAACAAATCAAGACAATAGTCTCAAACTAGAAGAAAAAATCCGACAAATATTTATCTTGTTTTCATATGCTCGAAATGAATCTATGTATTCTTGCACCATATGCCAAAGTTCTGAAGAAAAAAAAACCAACTCATTTCTTAGTATACAAAAAGTTTTCATCTAAAACGTTGAAAATAAGGAAAATACTTTAACCATTTAAAATATAAACTAAATATAAACACAGTTAAAAATATATTTATTTTGTACTCTAGAAAAATCAGTATGTAGTTGCATTTCTTAACCCTTGAAAATTCGTTCTTAACTAGCCAAAGAAATTTGATAAGATTGATGGTCTCTTCGCAAATTGATTAATTGAATCGTTCTAAATCAAGTCGAGGGTACTTCAACCAATGTGTCTTGTTAAAATGTGAAGGGTTTCACTACTAGAAAGTTGCTTATTTACGACATGTTGAGATACATATAGAGAAGAGTACATGGGATATTGACATGTTGAGATACAGATAGAGAAGAGTGAGTAATCAACATAACTTTGCTTATAGCAAAAGGCTCAGACAACATTTATCTAGCTTTGATACTTACAAACCATTGTGGGGAGCACTCGCATAGCATCTGCGAGGATTCATGTACACAACTTCATCCAAATCACTATGTAGAGAGGCATTGTTTTGGTTAATTGAAAAGTTTTATTTGTTATATAATTTTATCTTACATTAGTCTTCACAAAGATTAGACATGTACGAAAGCTCACAAAAATGAACAAAAAAATACGATAAAAGTAAAAAATAAAATTATTACAAAGAAATAACTTGATACATAACACAATAAAAATTGTATCTAAAGCAAGTGTAAGAATCAAAAAGAGTTGAGAGTTCAGTGTGTAAAATACTTAGAGCAACAAATCAAGACAATAGTCTCAAACTGGAAGAAAAAATCCGACAAATATTTATCTTGTTTTCATATGCTCGAAGAATCTATGTATTCTAGCACCATATGCCAAAGTTCTAAAAAAAAACCAATTCATTTCTTAGTATACAAAAAGTTTTCATCTAAAACGTTGAAAATAAGGAAAATACTTTTACCATTTAGAATATAAACACAGTTAAAAATATATCTATTTTGTACTCTAGAAAAATCAGTACGCAGTTGCATTTCTTAACCCTTGAAAATTCGTTCTTAACTAGCCAAAGAAATTTGATAAGATTGATGGTCTCTTCGCAAATTGATTAATTGAATAGTTCGAAATCAAGTCGAGGGGACTTCAACCAACGTGTCTTGTTAAAATGTGAAGGGTTTCACTACTAGAAAATTGCTTATTTCCGACATGTTAGATACATATAGAGAAGAGTACATAGGATATTGACATGTTGAGATACAGATAGAGAAGAGTGAGTAATCAACATAACTTTGCTTAGAGAAAAAGTCTCAGACAACATTTAGCTAGCTTTGATACTTACAAACCATCGTGGGGAGCACTCGCATAGCGTCTGCGAGGATTCATGTACACAACTTCAACCAAATCACTATGTAGAGAGGCATTGTTTTGGCTAATTGAAAAGTTTAATTTGTTATATAATTTTATCTTACATTACTCTTCACAAAGTTTAGACATGTACAAAAGTTCACATAAATGAACAAAAAAATAGGATAAAAGTATCATATAAAATGATTACAAAGAAATAACTTGATACATAACACAATAAAAATTGTATCTAAAGCAAGTGTAAGAATCAAAAAGAGTTGAGAGTTCAGTGTGTAAAATACTTAGAGCAACAAAGCAAGACAATAGTCTCAAACTGGAAGAAAAAATCCGACAAATATTTATCTTGTTTTCATATGCTCGAAATGAATCTATGTATTCTTGCACCATATGCCAAAGTTCTGAAGAAAAAAAAACCAACTCATTTCTTAGTATACAAAAAGTTTTCATCTAAAACGTTGAAAATAAGGAAAATACTTTTACCATTTAAAATATAAACACAGTTAAAAATATATTTATTTTGTACTCTAGAAAAATCAGTACGTAGTTGCATTTCTTAACCCTTGAAAATTCGTTCTTAACTAGCCAAAGAAATTTGATAAGATTGATGGTCTCTTCGCAAATTGATTAATTGAATAGTTCTAAATCAAGTGGAGGGGACTTCAACCAACGTGTCTAGTTAAAATGTGAAGGGTTTTACTACTAGAAAATTGCTTATTTCCGACATGTTGAGATACATATAGAGAAGAGTACATGGGATATTGACATGTTGAGATACAGATAGAGAAGAGTGAGTAATCAACATAACTTTGCTTATAGCAAAAGGCTCAGACAACATTTAGCTAGCTTTGATACTTACAAACCATCGTGGGGAGCACTCGCATAGCATCTGCGAGGATTCATGTACACAACTTCATCCAAATCACTATGTAGAGAGGCATTGTTTTGGCTAATTGAAAAGTTTTATTTGTTATATAATTTTATCTTACATTACTCTTCACAAAGATTAGACATGTACAAAAGCTCACAAAAATGAACAAAAAAATACGATAAAAGTAAAAAATAAAATTATTACAAAGAAATAACTTGATACATAACACAATAAAAATTGTATCTAAAGCAAGTGTAAGAATCAAAAAGAGTTGAGAGTTCAGTGTGTAAAATACTTAGAGCAACAAATCAAGACAATAGTCTCAAACTGGAAGAAAAAATCCGACAAATATTTATCTTGTTTTCATATGCTCGAAGAATCTATGTATTCTAGCACCATATGCCAAAGTTCTAAAAAAAGACCAATTCATTTCTTAGTATACAAAAAGTTTTCATCTAAAACGTTGAAAATAAGGAAAATACTTTTACCATTTAGAATATAAACACAGTTAAAAATATATCTATTTTGTACTCTAGAAAAATCAGTACGTAGTTGCATTTCTTAACCCTTGAAAATTCGTTCTTAACTAGCCAAAGAAATTTGATAAGATTGATGGTCTCTTCGCAAATTGATTAATTGAATAGTTCGAAATCAAGTCGAGGGGACTTCAACCAACGTGTCTTGTTAAAATGTGAAGGGTTTCACTACTAGAAAATTGCTTATTTCCGACATGTTGAGATACATATAGAGAAGAGTACATGGGATATTGACATGTTGAGATACAGATAGAGAAGAGTGAGTAATCAACATAACTTTGCTTATAGCAAAAGGCTCAGACAACATTTAGCTAGCTTTGATACTTACAAACCATCGTGGGGAGCACTCGCATAGCGTCTGCGAGGATTCATGTACACAACTTCAACCAAATCACTATGTAGAGAGGCATTGTTTTGGCTAATTGAAAAGTTTAATTTGTTATATAATTTTATCTTACATTACTCTTCACAAAGTTTAGACATGTACAAAAGTTCACATAAATGAACAAAAAAATAGGATAAAAGTATCATATAAAATGATTACAAAGAAATAACTTGATACATAACACAATAAAAATTGTATCTAAAGCAAGTGTAAGAATCAAAAAGAGTCGAGAGTTCAATGTGTAAAATACTTAGAGCAACAAATCAAGACAATAGTCACAAACTGGAAGAAAAAATCCGACAAATATTTATCTTGTTTTCATATGCTCGAAATGAATCTATGTATTCTTGCACCATATGCCAAAGTTCTGAAGAAAAAAAAAACCAACTCATTTCTTAGTATACAAAAAGTTTTCATCTAAAACGTTGAAAATAAGGAAAATACTTTTACCATTTAAAATATAAACACAGTTAAAATTATATTTATTTTGTACTCTAGAAAAATCAGTACGTAGTTGCATTTCTTAACCCTTGAAAATTCGTTCTTAACTAGCCAAAGAAATTTGATAAGATTGATGGTCTCTTCGCAAATTGATTAATTGAATAGTTCTAAATCAAGTCGAAGGGACTTCAACCAACGTGTCTTGTTAAAATGTGAAGGGTTTCACTACTAGAAAATTGCTTATTTCCGACATGTTGAGATACATATAGAGAAGAGTACATGGGATATTGACATGTTGAGATACAGATAGAGAAGAGTGAGTAATCAACATAACTTTGCTTATAGCAAAAGGCTCAGACAACATTTAGCTAGCTTTGATACTTACAAACCATCGTGGGGAGCACTCGCATAGCGTCTGCGAGGATTCATGTACATAACTTCATCCAAATCACTATGTAGAGAGGCATTGTTTTGGCTAATTGAAAAGTTTTATTTGTTATATAATTTTATCTTACATTAGTCTTCACAAAGATTAGACATGTACGAAAGCTCACAAAAATGAACAAAAAAATACGATAAAAGTAAAAAATAAAATTATTACAAAGAAATAACTTGATACATAACACAATAAAAATTGTATCTAAAGCAAGTGTAAGAATCAAAAAGAGTTGAGAGTTCAGTGTGTAAAATACTTAGAGCAACAAATCAAGACAATAGTCTCAAACTGGAAGAAAAAATCCGACAAATATTTATCTTGTTTTCATATGCTCGAAGAATCTATGTATTCTAGCACCATATGCCAAAGTTCTAAAAAAAAACCAACTCATTTCTTAGTATACAAAAAGTTTTCATCTAAAACGTTCAAAATAAGGAAAATACTTTTACCATTTAGAATATAAACACTGTTAAAAATATATCTATTTTGTACTCTAGAAAAATTAGTACGTAGTTGCATTTCTTAACCCTTGAAAATTCGTTCTTAACTAGCCAAAGAAATTTGATAAGATTGATGGTCTCTTCGCAAAATTGATTAATTGATTAGTTCGAAATCAAGTCGAGGGGACTTCAACCAACGTGTCTTGTTAAAATGTGAAGGGTTTCACTAGTAGAAAATTGCTTATTTCCGACAAGTTGAGATACATATAGAGAAGAGTACATAGGATATTGACATGTAGAGATACATATAGAGAAGAGTGAGTAATCAACATAACTTTGCTTATAGCAAAAGGCTCAGACAACATTTAGCTAGCTTTGATACTTACCCACCATCGTGGGGAGCACTCGCATAGCGTCTGCGAGGATTCATGTACATAACTTCATCCAAATCACTATGTAGAGAGGCATTGTTTTGGCTAATTGAAAAGTTTAATTTGTTATATAATTTTATCTTACATTACTCTTCACAAAGTTTAGACATGTACAAAAGTTCACATAAATGAACAAAAAAATAGGATAAAAGTATCATATAAAATGATTACAAAGAAATAACTTGATACATAACACAATAAAAATTGTATCTAAAGCAAGTGTAAGAATCAAAGAGAGTTGAGAGTTCAGTGTGTAAATTACTTAGAGCAACAAATCAAGACAATAGTCTCAAACTAGAAGAAAAAATCCGACAAATATTTATCTTGTTTTCATATGCTCGAAATGAATCTATGTATTCTTGCACCATATGCCAAAGTTCTGAAGAAAAAAAAACCAACTCATTTCTTAGTATACAAAAAGTTTTCATCTAAAACGTTGAAAATAAGGAAAATACTTTAACCATTTAAAATATAAACTAAATATAAACACAGTTAAAAATATATTTATTTTGTACTCTAGAAAAATCAGTATGTAGTTGCATTTCTTAACCCTTGAAAATTCGTTCTTAACTAGCCAAAGAAATTTGATAAGATTGATGGTCTCTTCGCAAATTGATTAATTGAATCGTTCTAAATCAAGTCGAGGGGACTTCAACCAACGTGTCTTGTTAAAATGTGAAGGGTTTCACTACTAGAAAGTTGCTTATTTACGACATGTTGAGATACATATAGAGAAGAGTACATGGGATATTGACATGTTGAGATACAGATAGAGAAGAGTGAGTAATCAACATAACTTTGCTTATAGCAAAAGGCTCAGACAACATTTATCTAGCTTTGATACTTACAAACCATTGTGGGGAGCACTCGCATAGCATCTGCGAGGATTCATGTACACAACTTCATCCAAATCACTATGTAGAGAGGCATTGTTTTGGTTAATTGAAAAGTTTTATTTGTTATATAATTTTATCTTACATTAGTCTTCACAAAGATTAGACATGTACGAAAGCTCACAAAAATGAACAAAAAAATACGATAAAAGTAAAAAATAAAATTATTACAAAGAAATAACTTGATACATAACACAATAAAAATTGTATCTAAAGCAAGTGTAAGAATCAAAAAGAGTTGAGAGTTCAGTGTGTAAAATACTTAGAGCAACAAATCAAGACAATAGTCTCAAACTGGAAGAAAAAATCCGACAAATATTTATCTTGTTTTCATATGCTCGAAGAATCTATGTATTCTAGCACCATATGCCAAAGTTCTAAAAAAAAACCAATTCATTTCTTAGTATACAAAAAGTTTTCATCTAAAACGTTGAAAATAAGGAAAATACTTTTACCATTTAGAATATAAACACAGTTAAAAATATATCTATTTTGTACTCTAGAAAAATCAGTACGCAGTTGCATTTCTTAACCCTTGAAAATTCGTTCTTAACTAGCCAAAGAAATTTGATAAGATTGATGGTCTCTTCGCAAATTGATTAATTGAATAGTTCGAAATCAAGTCGAGGGGACTTCAACCAACGTGTCTTGTTAAAATGTGAAGGGTTTCACTACTAGAAAATTGCTTATTTCCGACATGTTAGATACATATAGAGAAGAGTACATGGGATATTGACATGTTGAGATACAGATAGAGAAGAGTGAGTAATCAACATAACTTTGCTTATAGCAAAAGGCTCAGACAACATTTAGCTAGCTTTGATACTTACAAACCATCGTGGGGAACACTCGCATAGCGTCTGCGAGGATTCATGTACATAACTTCATCCAAATCACTATGTAGAGAGGCATTGTTTTGGCTAATTGAAAAGTTTAATTTGTTATATAATTTTATCTTACATTACTCTTCACAAAGTTTAGACATGTACAAAAGTTCACATAAATGAACAAAAAAATAGGATAAAAGTATCATATAAAATGATTACAAAGAAATAACTTGATACATAACACAATAAAAATTGTATCTAAAGCAAGTGTAAGAATCAAAAAGAGTTGAGAGTTCAGTGTGTAAAATACTTAGAGCAACAAATCAAGACAATAGTCTCAAACTCGAAGAAAAAATCCGACAAATATTTATCTTGTTTTCATATGCTCGAAGAATCTATGTATTCTAGCACCATATGCCAAAGTTCTAAAAAAAAACCAATTCATTTCTTAGTATACAAAAAGTTTTCATCTAAAACGTTGAAAATAAGGAAAATACTTTAACCATTTAAAATATAAACTAAATATAAACACAGTTAAAAATATATTTATTTTGTACTCTAGAAAAATCAGTATGTAGTTGCATTTCTTAACCCTTGAAAATTCGTTCTTAACTAGCCAAAGAAATTTGATAAGATTGATGGTCTCTTCGCAAATTGATTAATTGAATCGTTCTAAATCAAGTCGAGGGGACTTCAACCAACGTGTCTTGTTAAAATGTGAAGGGTTTCACTACTAGAAAATTGCTTATTTCCGACATGTTGAGATACATATAGAGAAGAGTACATGGGATATTGACATGTTGAGATACAGATAGAGAAGAGTGAGTAATCAACATAACTTTGCTTATAGCAAAAGGCTCAGACAACATTTAGCTAGCTTTGATACTTACAAACCATCGTGGGGAGCACTCGCATAGCATCTGCGAGGATTCATGTACACAACTTCATCCAAATCACTATGTAGAGAGGCATTGTTTTGGCTAATTGAAAAGTTTTATTTGTTATATAATTTTATCTTACATTACTCTTCACAAAGATTAGACATGTACAAAAGCTCACAAAAATGAACAAAAAAATACGATAAAAGTAAAAAATAAAATTATTACAAAGAAATAACTTGATACATAACACAATAAAAATTGTATCTAAAGCAAGTGTAAGAATCAAAAAGAGTTGAGAGTTCAGTGTGTAAAATACTTAGAGCAACAAATCAAGACAATAGTCTCAAACTGGAAGAAAAAATCCGACAAATATTTATCTTGTTTTCATATGCTCGAAGAATCTATGTATTCTTGCACCATATGCCAAAGTTCTAAGAAAAGACCAATTCATTTCTTAGTATACAAAAAGTTTTCATCTAAAACGTTGAAAATAAGGAAAATACTTTTACCATTTAGAATATAAACACAGTTAAAAATATATCTATTTTGTACTCTAGAAAAATCAGTACGTAGTTGCATTTCTTAACCCTTGAAAATTCGTTCTTAACTAGCCAAAGAAATTTGATAAGATTGATGGTCTCTTCGCAAATTGATTAATTGAATAGTTCGAAATCAAGTCGAGGGGACTTCAACCAACGTGTCTTGTTAAAATGTGAAGGGTTTCACTACTAGAAAATTGCTTATTTCCGACATGTTGAGATACATATAGAGAAGAGTACATGGGATATTGACATGTTGAGATACAGATAGAGAAGAGTGAGTAATCAACATAACTTTGCTTATAGCAAAAGGCTCAGACAACATTTAGCTAGCTTTGATACTTACAAACCATCGTGGGGAGCACTCGCATAGCGTCTGCGAGGATTCATGTACACAACTTCAACCAAATCACTATGTAGAGAGGCATTGTTTTGGCTAATTGAAAAGTTTAATTTGTTATATAATTTTATCTTACATTACTCTTCACAAAGTTTAGACATGTACAAAAGTTCACATAAATGAACAAAAAAATAGGATAAAAGTATCATATAAAATGATTACAAAGAAATAACTTGATACATAACACAATAAAAATTGTATCTAAAGCAAGTGTAAGAATCAAAAAGAGTCGAGAGTTCAGTGTGTAAAATACTTAGAGCAACAAATCAAGACAATAGTCTCAAACTGGAAGAAAAAATCCGAAAAAATATTTATCTTGTTTTCATATGCTCGAAATGAATCTATGTATTCTTGCACCATATGCCAAAGTTCTGAAGAAAAAAAAAACCAACTCATTTCTTAGTATACAAAAAGTTTTCATCTAAAACGTTGAAAATAAGGAAAATACTTTTACCATTTAAAATATAAACACAGTTAAAATTATATTTATTTTGTACTCTAGAAAAATCAGTACGTAGTTGCATTTCTTAACCCTTGAAAATTCGTTCTTAACTAGCCAAAAAAATTTGATAAGATTGATGGTCTCTTCGCAAATTGATTAATTGAATAGTTCTAAATCAAGTCGAAGGGACTTCAACCAACGTGTCTTGTTAAAATGTGAAGGGTTTCACTACTAGAAAATTGCTTATTTCCGACATGTTGAGATACATATAGAGAAGAGTACATGGGATATTGACATGTTGAGATACAGATAGAGAAGAGTGAGTAATCAACATAACTTTGCTTATAGCAAAAGGCTCAGACAACATTTAGCTAGCTTTGATACTTACAAACCATCGTGGGGAGCACTCGCATAGCGTCTGCGAGGATTCATGTACACAACTTCATCCAATTCACTATGTAGAGAGGCATTGTTTTGGCTAATTGAAAAGTTTTATTTGTTATATAATTTTATCTTACATTAGTCTTCACAAAGATTAGACATGTACGAAAGCTCACAAAAATGAACAAAAAAATACGATAAAAGTAAAAAATAAAATTATTACAAAGAAATAACTTGATACATAACACAATAAAAATTGTATCTAAAGCAAGTGTAAGAATCAAAAAGAGTTGAGAGTTCAGTGTGTAAAATACTTAGAGCAACAAATCAAGACAATAGTCTCAAACTGGAAGAAAAAATCCGACAAATATTTATCTTGTTTTCATATGCTCGAAGAATCTATTTATTCTTGCACCATATGCCAAAGTTCTAAGAAAAGACCAATTCATTTCTTAGTATACAAAAAGTTTTCATCTAAAACGTTGAAAATAAGGAAAATACTTTTACCATTTAGAATATAAACACAGTTAAAAATATATCTATTTTGTACTCTAGAAAAATCAGTACGTAGTTGCATTTCTTAACCCTTGAAAATTCGTTCTTAACTAGCCAAAGAAATTTGATAAGATTGATGGTCTCTTCGCAAATTGATTAATTGAATAGTTCGAAATCAAGTCGAGGGGACTTCAACCAACGTGTCTTGTTAAAATGTGAAGGGTTTCACTACTAGAAAATTGCTTATTTCCGACATGTTGAGATACATATAGAGAAGAGTACATGGGATATTGACATGTTGAGATACAGATAGAGAAGAGTGAGTAATCAACATAACTTTGCTTATAGCAAAAGGCTCAGACAACATTTAGCTAGCTTTGATACTTACAAACCATCGTGGGGAGCACTCGCATAGCGTCTGCGAGGATTCATGTACACAACTTCAACCAAATCACTATGTAGAGAGGCATTGTTTTGGCTAATTGAAAAGTTTAATTTGTTATATAATTTTATCTTACATTACTCTTCACAAAGTTTAGACATGTACAAAAGTTCACATAAATGAACAAAAAAATAGGATAAAAGTATCATATAAAATGATTACAAAGAAATAACTTGATACATAACACAATAAAAATTGTATCTAAAGCAAGTGTAAGAATCAAAAAGAGTCGAGAGTTCAGTGTGTAAAATACTTAGAGCAACAAATCAAGACAATAGTCTCAAACTGGAAGAAAAAATCCGAAAAATATTTATCTTGTTTTCATATGCTCGAAATGAATCTATGTATTCTTGCACCATATGCCAAAGTTCTGAAGAAAAAAAAAACCAACTCATTTCTTAGTATACAAAAAGTTTTCATCTAAAACGTTGAAAATAAGGAAGATACTTTTACCATTTAAAATATAAACACAGTTAAAATTATATTTATTTTGTACTCTAGAAAAATCAGTACGTAGTTGCATTTCTTAACCCTTGAAAATTCGTTCTTAACTAGCCAAAAAAATTTGATAAGATTGATGGTCTCTTCGCAAATTGATTAATTGAATAGTTCTAAATCAAGTCGAAGGGACTTCAACCAACGTGTCTTGTTAAAATGTGAAGGGTTTCACTACTAGAAAATTGCTTATTTCCGACATGTTGAGATACATATAGAGAAGAGTACATGGGATATTGACATGTTGAGATACAGATAGAGAAGAGTGAGTAATCAACATAACTTTGCTTATAGCAAAAGGCTCAGACAACATTTAGCTAGCTTTGATACTTACAAACCATCGTGGGGAGCACTCGCATAGCGTCTGCGAGGATTCATGTACACAACTTCATCCAATTCACTATGTAGAGAGGCATTGTTTTGGCTAATTGAAAAGTTTTATTTGTTATATAATTTTATCTTACATTAGTCTTCACAAAGATTAGACATGTACGAAAGCTCACAAAAATGAACAAAAAAATACGATAAAAGTAAAAAATAAAATTATTACAAAGAAATAACTTGATACATAACACAATAAAAATTGTATCTAAAGCAAGTGTAAGAATCAAAAAGAGTTGAGAGTTCAGTGTGTAAAATACTTAGAGCAACAAATCAAGACAATAGTCTCAAACTGGAAGAAAAAATTCGACAAATATTTATCTTGTTTTCATATGCTCGAAGAATCTATGTATTCTAGCACCATATGCCAAAGTTCTAAAAAAAAACCAACTCATTTCTTAGTATACAAAAAGTTTTCATCTAAAACGTTCAAAATAAGGAAAATACTTTTACCATTTAGAATATAAACACTGTTAAAAATATATCTATTTTGTACTCTAGAAAAATTAGTACGTAGTTGCATTTCTTAACCCTTGAAAATTCGTTCTTAACTAGCCAAAGAAATTTGATAAGATTGATGGTCTCTTCGCAAAATTGATTAATTGATTAGTTCGAAATCAAGTCGAGGGGACTTCAACCAACGTGTCTTGTTAAAATGTGAAGGGTTTCACTAGTAGAAAATTGCTTATTTCCGACAAGTTGAGATACATATAGAGAAGAGTACATAGGATATTGACATGTTGAGATACATATAGAGAAGAGTGAGTAATCAACATAACTTTGCTTATAGCAAAAGGCTCAGACAACATTTAGCTAGCTTTGATACTTACCCACCATCGTGGGGAGCACTCGCATAGCGTCTGCGAGGATTCATGTACATAACTTCATCCAAATCACTATGTAGAGAGGCATTGTTTTGGCTAATTGAAAAGTTTAATTTGTTATATAATTTTATCTTACATTACTCTTCACAAAGTTTAGACATGTACAAAAGTTCACATAAATGAACAAAAAAATAGGATAAAAGTATCATATAAAATGATTACAAAGAAATAACTTGATACATAACACAATAAAAATTGTATCTAAAGCAAGTGTAAGAATCAAAGAGAGTTGAGAGTTCAATGTGTAAATTACTTAGAGCAACAAATCAAGACAATAGTCTCAAACTAGAAGAAAAAATCCGACAAATATTTATCTTGTTTTCATATGCTCGAAATGAATCTATGTATTCTTGCACCATATGCCAAAGTTCTGAAGAAAAAAAAACCAACTCATTTCTTAGTATACAAAAAGTTTTCATCTAAAACGTTGAAAATAAGGAAAATACTTTAACCATTTAAAATATAAACTAAATATAAACACAGTTAAAAATATATTTATTTTGTACTCTAGAAAAATCAGTATGTAGTTGCATTTCTTAACCCTTGAAAATTCGTTCTTAACTAGCCAAAGAAATTTGATAAGATTGATGGTCTCTTCGCAAATTGATTAATTGAATCGTTCTAAATCAAGTCGAGGGGACTTCAACCAACGTGTCTTGTTAAAATGTGAAGGGTTTCACTACTAGAAAGTTGCTTATTTACGACATGTTGAGATACATATAGAGAAGAGTACATGGGATATTGACATGTTGAGATACACATAGAGAAGAGTGAGTAATCAACATAACTTTGCTTATAGCAAAAGGCTCAGACAACATTTATCTAGCTTTGATACTTACAAACCATTGTGGGGAGCACTCGCATAGCATCTGCGAGGATTCATGTACACAACTTCATCCAAATCACTATGTAGAGAGGCATTGTTTTGGTTAATTGAAAAGTTTTATTTGTTATATAATTTTATCTTACATTAGTCTTCACAAAGATTAGACATGTACGAAAGCTCACAAAAATGAACAAAAAAATACGATAAAAGTAAAAAATAAAATTATTACAAAGAAATAACTTGATACATAACACAATAAAAATTGTATCTAAAGCAAGTGTAAGAATCAAAAAGAGTTGAGAGTTCAGTGTGTAAAATACTTAGAGCAACAAATCAAGACAATAGTCTCAAACTGGAAGAAAAAATCCGACAAATATTTATCTTGTTTTCATATGCTCGAAGAATCTATGTATTCTAGCACCATATGCCAAAGTTCTAAAAAAAACCCAATTCATTTCTTAGTATACAAAAAGTTTTCATCTAAAACGTTGAAAATAAGGAAAATACTTTTACCATTTAGAATATAAACACATTTAAAAATATATCTATTTTGTACTCTAGAAAAATCAGTACGCAGTTGCATTTCTTAACCCTTGAAAATTCGTTCTTAACTAGCCAAAGAAATTTGATAAGATTGATGGTCTCTTCGCAAATTGATTAATTGAATAGTTCGAAATCAAGTCGAGGGGACTTCAACCAACGTGTCTTGTTAAAATGTGAAGGGTTTCACTACTAGAAAATTGCTTATTTCCGACATGTTAGATACATATAGAGAAGAGTACATGGGATATTGACATGTTGAGATACAGATAGAGAAGAGTGAGTAATCAACATAACTTTGCTTATAGCAAAAGGCTCAGACAACATTTAGCTAGCTTTGATACTTACAAACCATCGTGGGGAACACTCGCATAGCGTCTGCGAGGATTCATGTACATAACTTCATCCAAATCACTATGTAGAGAGGCATTGTTTTGGCTAATTGAAAAGTTTAATTTGTTATATAATTTTATCTTACATTACTCTTCACAAAGTTTAGACATGTACAAAAGTTCACATAAATGAACAAAAAAATAGGATAAAAGTATCATATAAAATGATTACAAAGAAATAACTTGATACATAACACAATAAAAATTGTATCTAAAGCAAGTGTAAGAATCAAAAAGAGTTGAGAGTTCAGTGTGTAAAATACTTAGAGCAACAAATCAAGACAATAGTCTCAAACTCGAAGAAAAAATCCGACAAATATTTATCTTGTTTTCATATGCTCGAAGAATCTATGTATTCTAGCACCATATGCCAAAGTTCTAAAAAAAACCAATTCATTTCTTAGTATACAAAAAGTTTTCATCTAAAACGTTGAAAATAAGGAAAATACTTTTACCATTTAGAATATAAACACAGTTAAAAATATATCTATTTTGTACTCTAGAAAAATCAGTACGCATTTGCATTTCTTAACCCTTGAAAATTCTTTCTTAACTAGCCAAAGAAATTTGATAAGATTGATGGTCTCTTCGCAAATTGCTTAATTGAATTGTTCGAAATCAAGTCGAGGGGACTTCAACCAACGTGTCTTGTTAAAATGTGAAGGGTTTCACTACTAGAAAATTGCTTATTTCCGACATGTTGAGATACATATAGAGAAGAGTACATGGGATATTGACATGTTGAGATACAGATAGAGAAGAGTGAGTAATCAACATAACTTTGCTTATAGCAAAAAGCTCAGACAACATTTAGCTAGCTTTGATACTTACAAACCATCGTGGTGAGCACTCGCATATCGTCTGCGAGGATTCATGTACACAACTTCATCCAAATCGCTATGTAGAGAGGCATTGTTTTGGCTTATTGAAAAGTTTAATTTGTTATATAATTTTATCTTACATTACTCTTCACAAAGATTAGACATGTACAAAAGTTCACATAAATGAACAAAAAAATACGATAAAAGTAACAAATAAAATGATTACAAAGAAATAACTTGATACATAACACAATAAAAATTGTATCTAAAGCAAGTGTAAGAATCAAAAAGAGTTGAGAGTTCAGTGTGTAAAATACTTAGAGCAATAAATCAAGACAATAGTCTCAAACTGGAAGAAAAAATACGACAAATATTTATCTTGTTTTCATATGCTCAAAATGAATCTATGTATTCTAGCACCATATGCCAAAGTTCTGAAAAAAAAAAACCAACTCATTTAATAGTATACAAAAAGTTTTCATCTAAAACGTTGAAAATAAGGAAAATACTTTTACCATTTAAAATATAAACACAGTTAAAAATATATCTATTTTGTACTCTAGAAAAATCAGTACGTAGTTGCATTTCTTAACCCTTGAAAATTCGTTCTTAACTAGCCAAAGAAATTTGATAAGATTGATGGTCTCTTCGCAAATTGATTAATTGAATAGTTCGAAATCAAGTCGAGGGGACTTCAACCAACGTGTCTTGTTAAATTGTGAAGGGTTTCACTACTAGAAAATTGCTTATTTCCGACATGTTGATATACATATAGAGAAGAGTACATGGGATATTGACATGTTAAGATACAGATAGAGAAGAGTGAGTAATCAACATAACTTTGCTTATAGCAAAAGGCTCAGACAACATTTAGCTAGCTTTGATACTTACAAACCATCGTGGGGAGCACTCGCATAGCATCTGCGAGGATTCATGAACACAACTTCATCCAAATCACTATGTAGAGAGGCATTGTTTTGGCTAATTGAAAAGTTTAATTTGTTATATAATTTTATCTTACATTACTCTTCACAAAGTTTAGACATGTACAAAAGTTCACATAAATGAACAAAAAAATAGGATAAAAGTATCATATAAAATGATTACAAAGAAATAACTTGATACATAACACAATAAAAATTGTATCTAAAGCAAGTTTAAGAATCAAAAAGAGTTGAGAGTTCAGTGTGTAAAATACTTAGAGCAACAAATCAAGACAATAGTCTCAAACTGGAAGAAAAAATCCGACAAATATTTATCTTGTTTTCATATGCTCGAAGAATCTATGTATTCTAGCACCATATGCCAAAGTTCTAAAAAAAACCAATTCATTTCTTAGTATACAAAAAGTTTTCATCTAAAACGTTGAAAATAAGGAAAATACTTTTACCATTTAGAATATAAACACAGAATATAAACACAGTTAAAAATATATCTATTTTGTACTCTAGAAAAATCAGTACGCAGTTGCATTTCTTAACCCTTGAAAATTCGTTCTTAACTAGCCAAAGAAATTTGATAAGATTGATGGTCTCTTCCCAAAATTGATTAATTGATTAGTTCGAAATCAAGTCGAGGGGACTTCAACCAACGTGTCTTGTTAAAATGTGAAGGGTTTCACTAGTAGAAAATTCTTATTTCCGACAAGTTGAGATACATATAGAGAAGAGTACATAGGATATTGACATGTTGAGATACATATAGAGAAGAGTGAGTAATCAACATAACTTTGCTTATAGCAAAAGGCTCAGACAACATTTTGCTAGCTTTGATACTTACAAACCATCGTGGGCAGCACTCGCATAGCGTCTGCGAGGATTCATGTACATAACTTCATCCAAATCACTATGTAGAGAGGCATTGTTTTGGCTAATTGAAAAGTTTAATTTGTTATATAATTTTATCTTACATTACTCTTCACAAAGTTTAGACATGTACAAAAGTTCACATAAATGAACAAAAAAATAGGATAAAAGTATCATATAAAATGATTACAAAGAAATAACTTGATACATAACACAATAAAAATTGTATCTAAAGCAAGTGTAAGAATTAAAAAGAGTTTAGAGTTCCGTGGGTAAAATACTTAGAGCAACAAATCAAGACAATAGTCTCAAACTCGAAGAAAAAATCCGACAAATATTTATCTTGTTTTCATATGCTCGAAATGAATCTACGTATTCTAGCACCATATGCCAATGTTCTGAAGAAAAAAAAACCAACTCATTTCTTAGTATACAAAAAGTTTTCATCTAAAACGTTGAAAATAAGGAAAATACTTTTACCATTTAAAATATAAACACAGTTAAAAATATATCTATTTTGTACTCTAGAAAAATCAGTACGTAGTTGCATTTCTTAACCCTTGAAAATTCTCTTCTTAACTAGCCAAAAAAATTTGATAAGATTGATGGTCTCTTCACAAATTGATTAATTGAATAGTTCGAAATCAAGTCGAGGGGACTTCTACCAACGTGTCTTGTTAAAATGTGAAAGGTTTCACTACTAGAAAATTGCTTATTTCCGACATGTTGATACATATAGAGAAGAGTACATGGGATATTGACATGTTGAGATACAGATAGAGAAGAGTGAGTAATCAACATAACTTTACTTATAGCAAACGGCTCAGACAACATTTAGCTAGCTTTGATACTTACAAACCATCGTGGGGAGCACTCGCATAGCGTCTGCGAGGATTCATGTACACAACTTCATCCAAATCACTATGTAGAGAGGCATTGTTTTGGCTAATTGAAAAGTTTAATTTGTTATATAATTTTATCTTACATTAGCCTTCACAAAGATTAGACATGTACAAAAGCTCACAAAAATGAACAAAAAAATACGATAAAAGTAACAAATAAAATGATTACAAAGAAATAACTTGATACATAACACAATAAAAATTGTATCTAAAGAAAGTGTAAGAATCAAAGAGAGTTGAGAGTTCAGTGTGTAAACTACTTAGAGCAACAAATCAAGACAATAGTCTCAAACTGGAAGAAAAAATCCGACAAATATTTATCTTGTTTTCATATGATCGAAATGAATCTATGTATTCTAGCACCATATGCCAAAGTTCTGAAGAAAAAAAAACCAACTCATTTCTTAGTATACAAAAAGTTTTCATCTAAAACGTTCAAAATAAGGAAAATACTTTTAACATTTAGAATATAAACACTGTTAAAAATATATCTATTTTGTACTCTAGAAAAATTAGTACGTAGTTGCATTTCTTAACCCTTGAAAATTCGTTCTTAACTAGCCAAAGAAATTTGATAAGATTGATGGTCTCTTCGCAAATTGCTTAATTGAATAGTTCGAAATCAAGTCGAGGGGACTTCAACCAACGTGTCTTGTTAAAATGTGAAGGGTTTCACTACTAGAAAATTGCTTATTTCCGACATGTTGAGATACATATAGAGAAGAGTACATGGGATATTGACATGTTGAGATACATATAGAGAAGAGTGAGTAATCAACATAACTTTGCTTATAGCAAAAGGCTCAGACAACATTTAGCTAGCTTTGATACTTACAAACCATCGTGGTGAGCACTCGCATATCGTCTGCGAGGACTCATGTACATAACTTCATCCAAATCACTATGTAGAGAGGCATTGTTTTGGCTAATTGAAAAGTTTAATTTGTTATATAATTTTATCTTACATTACTCTTCACAAAGATTAGACATGTACAAAAGTTCACATAAATGAACAAAAAAATAGGATAAAAGTAACAAATAAAATGATTACAAAGAAATAACTTGATACATAACACAATAAAAATTGTATCTAAAGCAAGTGTAAGAATCAAAAAGAGTTGAGAGTTCAGTGTGTAAAATACTTAGAGCAACAAATCAAGACAATAGTCTCAAACTGGAAGAAAAAATACGACAAATATTTATCTTGTTTTCATATGCTAGAAATGAATCTATGTATTCTAGCACCATATGCCAAAGTTCTGAAGAAAAAAAAACCAACTCATTTCTTAGTATACAAAAAGTTTTCATCTAAAACGTTGAAAATAAGGAAAATACTTTTACCATTTAAAATATAAACAAAGTTAAAAATATATCTATTTTGTACTCTAGAAAAATCAGTAAGTAGTTGCATTTCTTAACCCTTGAAAATTCGTTCTTAACTAGCCAAAGAAATTTGATAAGATTGATGGTCTCTTCGCAAATTGATTAATTGAATAGTTCGAAATCAAGTCGAGGGGACTTCAACCAACGTGTCTTGTTAAAATGTGAAGGGTTTCACTACTAGAAAATTGCTTATTTCCGACATGTTGAGATACATATAGAGAAGAGTACATGGGATATTGACATGTTGAGATACAGATAGAGAAGAGTGAGTAATCAACATAACTTTGCTTATAGCAAAAGGCTCAGACAACATTTAGCTAGCTTTGATACTTACAAACCATCGTGGGGAGCACTCGCATAGTGTCTGTGAGGATTCATGTACACAACTTCATCCAAATCACTATGTAGAGAGGCATTGTTTTGGCTAATTGAAAAGTTTAATTTGTTAAATAATTTTATCTTACATTAGTCTTCACAAAGATTAGACATGTACAAAAGCTCACAAAAATGAACAAAAGAATACGATAAAAGTAACAAATAAAATGATTACAAAGAAATAACTTGATAAATAACACAATAAAAACTGTATCTAAAGCAAATGTAAGAATCAAAAAGAGTTGAGAGTTCAGTGTGTAAAATATTTAGAGCAACAAATCAAGACAATAGTCTCAAACTGGAAGTAAAAATACGACAAATATTTATCTTGTTTTCATATGCTCGAAATGAATCTATGTATTCTAGCACCATATGCCAAAGTTCTGAAGAAAAAAAACCCAACTCATTTCTTAGTATACAAAAAGTTTTCATCTAAAACGTTCAAAATAAGGAAAATACTTTTACCATTTAGAATATAAACATAGTTAAAAATATATCTATTTTGTACTCTAGAAAAATCAGTACGCAGTTGCATTTCTTAACCCTTGAAAATTCGTTCTTAACTAGCCAAAGAAATTTGATAAGATTGATGGTCTCTTCGCAAATTGCTTAATTGAATAGTTCGAAATCAAGTCGAGGGGACTTCATCCAACGTGTCTTGTTAAAATGTGAAGGGTTTCACTACTAGAAAATTGCTTATTTCCAATATGTTGAGATACATATAGAGAAGAGTACATGGGATATTGACATGTTGAGATACAGATAGAGAAGAGTGAGTAATCAACATAACTTTGCTTATAGCAAAAGGCTCAGACAACATTTAGCTATCTTTGATACTTACAAACCATCGTGGGGAACACTCGCATAGCGTCTGCGAGGATTCATGTACACAACTTCATCCAAATCACTATGTAGAGAGGCATTGTTTTGGCTAATTGAAAAGTTTAATTTGTTATATAATTTTATCTTACATTACTCTTCACAAAGTTTAGACATGTACAAAAGTTCACATAAATGAACAAAAAAATAGGATAAAAGTATCATATAAAATGATTACAAAGAAATAACTTGATACATAACACAATAAAAATTGTATCTAAAGCAAGTGTAAGAATCAAAAAGAGTTGAGAGTTCAGTGTGTAAAATACTTAGAGCAACAAATCAAGACAATAGTCTCAAACTCGAAGAAAAAATCCAACAAATATTTATCTTGTTTTCATATGCTCGAAATGAATCTATGTATTCTAGCAACATATGCCAAAGTTCTGAAGAAAAAAAAACCAACTCATTTCTTAGTATACAAAAAGTTTTCATCTAAAACGTTGAAAATAAGAAAAATACTTTTACCATTTAAAATATAAACACAGTTAAAAATATATCTATTTTGTACTCTAGAAAAATCAGTACGTAGTTGTATTTCTTAACCCTTGAATATTCGTTCTTAACTAGTCAAAGAAATTTGATAAGATTGATGGTCTCTTCGCAAATTGCTTCATTGAATAGTTCGAAATCAAGTCGAGGGGACTTCAACCAACGTGTCTTGTTAAAATGTGAAGGGTTTCACTACTAGAAAATTGCTTATTTCCAACATGTTGAGATACATATAGAGAAGAGTACATGGGATATTGACATGTTGAGATACAGATAGAGAAGAGTGAGTAATCAACATAACTTTGCTTATAGCAAAAGGCTCAGACAACATTTAGCTAGCTTTGATACTTACAAACCATCGTGGGGAGCACTCGCATAGCGTCTGCGAGGATTCATGTACATAACTTCATCCAAATCACTATGTAGAGAGGCATTGTTTTGGCTAATTGAAAAGTTTTATTTGTTATATAATTTTATCTTACATTAGTCTTCACAAAGATTAGACATGTACGAAAGCTCACAAAAATGAACAACAAAGTAGGATAAAAGTAACAAATAAAATGATTACAAAGAAATAACTTGATACATAACACAATAAAAATTGTATCTAAAGCAAGTGTAAGAATCAAAAAGAGTTGAGAGTTCAGTGTGTAAAATACTTAGAGCAACAAATCAAGACAATAGTCTCAAACTGGAAGAAAAAATCCGACAAATATTTATCTTGTTTTCATATGCTCGAAGAATCTATGTATTCTAGCACCATATGCCAAAGTTCTAAAAAAAACCAATTCATTTCTTAGTATACAAAAAGTTTTCATCTAAAACGTTGAAAATAAGGAAAATACTTTTACCATTTAGAATATAAACACAGTTAAAAATATATCTATTTTGTACTCTAGAAAAATCAGTACGCAGTTGCATTTCTTAACCCTTGAAAATTCGTTCTTAACTAGCCAAAGAAATTTGATAAGATTGATGGTCTCTTCGCAAATTGCTTCATTGAATAGTTCGAAATCAAGTCGAGAGGACTTCAACCAACGTGTCTTGTTAAAATGTGAAGGTTTTCACTACTAGAAAATTGCTTATTTCCGACATGTTGAGATACATATAGAGAAGAGTACATGGGATATTGACATGTTGAGATACAGATAGAGAAGAGTGAGTAATCAACATAACTTTGCTTATAGCAAAAGGCTCAGACAACATTTAGCTAGCTTTGATACTTAAAAACCATCGTGGGTAGAACTCGCATAGCGTCTGCGAGGATTCATGTACACCACTTTATCCAAATCACTATGTAGAGAGGCATTGTTTTGGCTAATTGAAAAGTTTAATTTGTTATATAATTTTATCTTACATTACTCTTCACAAAGATTAGACATGTACAAAAGTTCACATAAATGAACAACAAAGTAGGATAAAAGTAACAAATAAAATGATTACAAAGAAATAACTTGATACATAACACAATAAAAATTGTATCTAAAGCAAGTGTAAGAATCAAAAAGAGTTGAGAGTTCAGTGTGTAAAATACTTAGAGCAACAAATCAAGACAATAGTCTCAAACCGGAAGAAAAAATCGGACAAATATTTATCTTGTTTTCATATGCTCGAAGAATCTTTGTATTCTAGCACCATATGCCAAAGTTCTGGAAAAAAAAACCTACTCATTTCTTAGAGTACAAAAAGTTTTCATCTAAAACGTTGAAAATAAGGAAAATACTTTTACCATTTAGAATATAAACAAAGTTAAAAATATATCTATTTTGTACTCTAGAAAAATCAGTACGTAGTTGCATTTCTTAACCCTTGAAAATTCGTTCTTAACTAGCCAAAGAAATTTGATAAGATTGATGGTCTCTTCTCAAAATTGCATAATTGAATAGTTCGAAATCAAGTCGAGGGGACTTCAACCAACGTGTCTTGTTAAAATGTGAAGGGTTTCACTACTAGAAAATTGCTTATTTCCGACATGTTAGATACATATAGAGAAGAGTACATGGGATATTGACATGTTGAGATACAGATAGAGAAGAGTGAGTAATCAACATAACTTTGCTTATAGCAAAAGGCTCAGACAACATTTAGCTAGCTTTGATACTTACAAACCATCGTGGGGAACACTCGCATAGCGTCTGCGAGGATTCATGTACATAACTTCATCCAAATCACTATGTAGAGAGGCATTGTTTTGGCTAATTGAAAAGTTTAATTTGTTATATAATTTTATCTTACATTACTCTTCACAAAGTTTAGACATGTACAAAAGTTCACATAAATGAACAAAAAAATAGGATAAAAGTATCATATAAAATTATTACAAAGAAATAACTTGATACATAACACAATAAAAATTGTATCTAAAGCAAGTGTAAGAATCAAAAAGAGTTGAGAGTTCAGTGTGTAAAATACTTAGAGCAACAAATCAAGACAATAGTCTCAAACTCGAAGAAAAAATCCGACAAATATTTATCTTGTTTTCATATGCTCGAAGAATCTATGTATTCTACACCATATGCCAAAGTTCTAAAAAAAAACCAATTCATTTCTTAGTATACAAAAAGTTTTCATCTAAAACGTTGATAATAAGGAAAATACTTTTACCATTTAGAATATAAACATAGTTAAAAATATATCTATTTTGTACTCTAGAAAAATCAGTACGCAGTTGCATTTCTTAACCCTTGAAAATTCGTTCTTAACTAGCCAAAGAAATTTGATAAGATTGATGGTCTCTTCGCAAATTGCTTAATTGAATTGTTCGAAATCAAGTCGAGGGGACTTCAACCAACGTGTCTTGTTAAAATGTGAAGGGTTTCACTACTAGAAAATTGCTTATTTCCGACATGTTGAGATACATATAGAGAAGAGTACATGGGATATTGACATGTTGAGATACAGATAGAGAAGAGTGAGTAATCAACATAACTTTGCTTATAGCAAAAAGCTCAGACAACATTTAGCTAGCTTTGATACTTACAAACCATCGTGGTGAGCACTCGCATATCGTCTGCGAGGACTCATGTACATAACTTCATCCAAATCACTATGTAGAGAGGCATTGTTTTGGCTTATTGAAAAGTTTAATTTGTTATATAATTTTATCTTACATTACTCTTCACAAAGATTAGACATGTACAAAAGTTCACATAAATGAACAAAAAAATAGGATAAAAGTAACAAATAAAATGATTACAAAGAAATAACTTGATACATAACACAATAAAAATTGTATCTAAAGCAAGTGTAAGAATCAAAAAGAGTTGAGAGTTCAGTGTGTAAAATACTTAGAGCAACAAATCAAGACAATAGTCTCAAACTCGAAGAAAAAATACGACAAATATTTATCTTGTTTTCATATGCTAGAAATGAATCTATGTATTCTAGCACCATATGCCAAAGTTCTGAAGAAAAAAAAACCAACTCATTTCTTAGTATACAAAAAGTTTTCATCTAAAACGTTGAAAATAAGGAAAATACTTTTACCATTTAAAATATAAACAAAGTTAAAAATATATCTATTTTGTACTCTAGAAAAATCAGTACGTAGTTGCATTTCTTAACCCTTGAAAATTCGTTCTTAACTAGCCAAAGAAATTTGATAAGATTGATGGTCTCTTCGCAAATTGATTAATTGAATAGTTCGAAATCAAGTCGAGGGGACTTCAACCAACGTGTCTTGTTAAAATGTGAAGGGTTTCACTACTAGAAAATTGCTTATTTCCGACATGTTGAGATACATATAGAGAAGAGTACATGGGATATTGACATGTTGAGATACAGATAGAGAAGAGTGAGTAATCAACATAACTTTGCTTATAGCAAAAGGCTCAGACAACATTTAGCTAGCTTTGATACTTACAAACCATCGTGGGGAGCACTCGCATAGTGTCTGTGAGGATTCATGTACACAACTTCATCCAAATCACTATGTAGAGGGGCATTGTTTTGGCTAATTGAAAAGTTTAATTTGTTAAATAATTTTATCTTACATTAGTCTTCACAAAGATTAGACATGTACAAAAGCTCACAAAAATGAACAAAAAAATAGGATAAAAGTATCATATAAAATGATTACAAAGAAATAACTTGATACACAACTTCATCCAAATCACTACGTAGAGAGGCATTGTTTTGGCAAATTGAAAAGTTTAATTTGTTATATAATTTTATCTTACATTACTCTTCACAAAGTTTAGACATGTACAAAAGTTCACATAAATGAACAAAAAAATAGGATAAAAGTATCATATAAAATGATTACAAAGAAATAACTTGATACATAACACAATAAAAATTGTATCTAAAGCAAGTGTAAGAATCAAAAAGAGTTGAGAGTTCAGTGTGTAAAATACTTAGAGCAACAAATCAAGACAATAGTCTCAAACTCGAAGAAAAAATCGGACAAATATTTATCTTGTTTTCATATGCTCGAAATGAATCTATGTATTCTAGCAACATATGCCAAAGTTCTGAAGAAAAAAAAACCAACTCATTTCTTAGTATACAAAAAGTTTTCATCTAAAACGTTGAAAATAACGAAAATACTTTTACCATTTAAAATATAAACACAGTTAAAAATATATCTATTTTGTACTCTAGAAAAATCAGTACGTAGTTGTATTTCTTAACCCTTGAATATTCGTTCTTAACTAGTCAAAGAAATTTGATAAGATTGATGGTCTCTTCGCAAATTGCTTCATTGAATAGTTCGAAATCAAGTCGAGAAGACTTCAACCAACGTGTCTTGTTAAAATGTGAAGGTTTTCACTACTAGAAAATTGCTTATTTCCGACATGTTGAGATACATATAGAGAAGAGTACATGGGATATCGACATGTTGAGATACAGATAGAGAAGAGTGAGTAATCAACATAAGTTTGCTTATAGCAAAAGGCTCAGACAACATTTAGCTAGCTTTGATACTTAAAAACCATCGTGGGTAGAACTCGCATAGCGTCTGCGAGGATTCATGTACACAACTTCATCCAAATCACTATGTAGAGAGGCATTGTTTTGGCTAATTGAAAAGTTTAATTTGTTATATAATTTTATCTTACATTAGCCTTCACAAAGATTAGACATGTACAAAAGCTCACAAAAATGAACAAAAAAATACGATAAAAGTAACAAATAAAATGATTACAAAGAAATAACTTGATACATAACACAATAAAAATTGTATCTAAAGAAAGTGTAAGAATCAAAGAGAGTTGAGAGTTCAGTGTGTAAACTACTTAGAGCAACAAATCAAGACAATAGTCTCAAACTGGAAGAAAAAATCCGACAAATATTTATCTTGTTTTCATATGATCGAAATGAATCTATGTATTCTAGCACCATATGCCAAAGTTCTGAAGAAAAAAAAACCAACTCATTTCTTAGTATACAAAAAGTTTTCATCTAAAACGTTCAAAATAAGGAAAATACTTTTAACATTTAGAATATAAACACTGTTAAAAATATATCTATTTTGTACTCTAGAAAAATTAGTACGTAGTTGCATTTCTTAACCCTTGAAAATTCGTTCTTAACTAGCCAAAGAAATTTGATAAGATTGATGGTCTCTTCGCAAATTGCTTAATTGAATAGTTCGAAATCAAGTCGAGGGGACTTCAACCAACGTGTCTTGTTAAAATGTGAAGGGTTTCACTACTAGAAAATTGCTTATTTCCGACATGTTAGATACATATAGAGAAGAGTACATGGGATATTGACATGTTGAGATACAGATAGAGAAGAGTGAGTAATCAACATAACTTTGCTTATAGCAAAAGGCTCAGACAACATTTAGCTAGCTTTGATACTTACAAACCATCGTGGGGAGCACTCGCATAGTGTCTGTGAGGATTCATGTACACAACTTCATCCAAATCACTATGTAGAGGGGCATTGTTTTGGCTAATTGAAAAGTTTAATTTGTTAAATAATTTTATCTTACATTAGTCTTCACAAAGATTAGACATGTACAAAAGCTCACAAAAATGAACAAAAAAATAGGATAAAAGTATCATATAAAATGATTACAAAGAAATAACTTGATACACAACTTCATCCAAATCACTACGTAGAGAGGCATTGTTTTGGCAAATTGAAAAGTTTAATTTGTTATATAATTTTATCTTACATTACTCTTCACAAAGTTTAGACATGTACAAAAGTTCACATAAATGAACAAAAAAATAGGATAAAAGTATCATATAAAATGATTACAAAGAAATAACTTGATACATAACACAATAAAAATTGTATCTAAAGCAAGTGTAAGAATCAAAAAGAGTTGAGAGTTCAGTGTGTAAAATACTTAGAGCAACAAATCAAGACAATAGTCTCAAACTCGAAGAAAAAATCGGACAAATATTTATCTTGTTTTCATATGCTCGAAATGAATCTATGTATTCTAGCAACATATGCCAAAGTTATGAAGAAAAAAAAACCAACTCATTTCTTAGTATACAAAAAGTTTTCATCTAAAACGTTGAAAATAACGAAAATACTTTTACCATTTAAAATATAAACACAGTTAAAAATATATCTATTTTGTACTCTAGAAAAATCAGTACGTAGTTGTATTTCTTAACCCTTGAATATTCGTTCTTAACTAGTCAAAGAAATTTGATAAGATTGATGGTCTCTTCGCAAATTGCTTCATTGAATAGTTCGAAATCAAGTCGAGAAGACTTCAACCAACGTGTCTTGTTAAAATGTGAAGGTTTTCACTACTAGAAAATTGCTTATTTCCGACATGTTGAGATACATATAGAGAAGAGTACATGGGATATCGACATGTTGAGATACAGATAGAGAAGAGTGAGTAATCAACATAAGTTTGCTTATAGCAAAAGGCTCAGACAACATTTAGCTAGCTTTGATACTTAAAAACCATCGTGGGTAGAACTCGCATAGCGTCTGCGAGGATTCATGTACACAACTTCATCCAAATCACTATGTAGAGAGGCATTGTTTTGGCTAATTGAAAAGTTTAATTTGTTATATAATTTTATCTTACATTAGCCTTCACAAAGATTAGACATGTACAAAAGCTCACAAAAATGAACAAAAAAATACGATAAAAGTAACAAATAAAATGATTACAAAGAAATAACTTGATACATAACACAATAAAAATTGTATCTAAAGAAAGTGTAAGAATCAAAGAGAGTTGAGAGTTCAGTGTGTAAACTACTTAGAGCAACAAATCAAGACAATAGTCTCAAACTGGAAGAAAAAATCCGACAAATATTTATCTTGTTTTCATATGATCGAAATGAATCTATGTATTCTAGCACCATATGCCAAAGTTCTGAAGAAAAAAAAACCAACTCATTTCTTAGTATACAAAAAGTTTTCATCTAAAACGTTCAAAATAAGGAAAATACTTTTAACATTTAGAATATAAACACTGTTAAAAATATATCTATTTTGTACTCTAGAAAAATTAGTACGTAGTTGCATTTCTTAACCCTTGAAAATTCGTTCTTAACTAGCCAAAGAAATTTGATAAGATTGATGGTCTCTTCGCAAATTGCTTAATTGAATAGTTCGAAATCAAGTCGAGGGGACTTCAACCAACGTGTCTTGTTAAAATGTGAAGGGTTTCACTACTAGAAAATTGCTTATTTCCGACATGTTGAGATACATATAGAGAAGAGTACATGGGATATTGACATGTTGAGATACATATAGAGAAGAGTGAGTAATCAACATAACTTTGCTTATAGCAAAAGGCTCAGACAACATTTAGCTAGCTTTGATACTTACAAACCATCGTGGTGAGCACTCGCATATCGTCTGCGAGGACTCATGTACATAACTTCATCCAAATCACTATGTAGAGAGGCATTGTTTTGGCTAATTGAAAAGTTTAATTTGTTATATAATTTTATCTTACATTACTCTTCACAAAGATTAGACATGTACAAAAGTTCACATAAATGAACAAAAAAATAGGATAAAAGTAACAAATAAAATGATTACAAAGAAATAACTTGATACATAACACAATAAAAATTGTATCTAAAGCAAGTGTAAGAATCAAAAAGAGTTGAGAGTTCAGTGTGTAAAATACTTAGAGCAACAAATCAAGACAATAGTCTCAAACTGGAAGAAAAAATACGACAAATATTTATCTTGTTTTCATATGCTAGAAATGAATCTATGTATTCTAGCACCATATGCCAAAGTTCTGAAGAAAAAAAAACCAACTCATTTCTTAGTATACAAAAAGTTTTCATCTAAAACGTTGAAAATAAGGAAAATACTTTTACCATTTAAAATATAAACAAAGTTAAAAATATATCTATTTTGTACTCTAGAAAAATCAGTAAGTAGTTGCATTTCTTAACCCTTGAAAATTCGTTCTTAACTAGCCAAAGAAATTTGATAAGATTGATGGTCTCTTCGCAAATTGATTAATTGAATAGTTCGAAATCAAGTCGAGGGGACTTCAACCAACGTGTCTTGTTAAAATGTGAAGGGTTTCACTACTAGAAAATTGCTTATTTCCGACATGTTGAGATACATATAGAGAAGAGTACATGGGATATTGACATGTTGAGATACAGATAGAGAAGAGTGAGTAATCAACATAACTTTGCTTATAGCAAAAGGCTCAGACAACATTTAGCTAGCTTTGATACTTACAAACCATCGTGGGGAGCACTCGCATAGTGTCTGTGAGGATTCATGTACACAACTTCATCCAAATCACTATGTAGAGAGGCATTGTTTTGGCTAATTGAAAAGTTTAATTTGTTAAATAATTTTATCTTACATTAGTCTTCACAAAGATTAGACATGTACAAAAGCTCACAAAAATGAACAAAAGAATACGATAAAAGTAACAAATAAAATGATTACAAAGAAATAACTTGATAAATAACACAATAAAAACTGTATCTAAAGCAAATGTAAGAATCAAAAAGAGTTGAGAGTTCAGTGTGTAAAATATTTAGAGCAACAAATCAAGACAATAGTCTCAAACTGGAAGTAAAAATACGACAAATATTTATCTTGTTTTCATATGCTCGAAATGAATCTATGTATTCTAGCACCATATGCCAAAGTTCTGAAGAAAAAAAACCCAACTCATTTCTTAGTATACAAAAAGTTTTCATCTAAAACGTTCAAAATAAGGAAAATACTTTTACCATTTAGAATATAAACATAGTTAAAAATATATCTATTTTGTACTCTAGAAAAATCAGTACGCAGTTGCATTTCTTAACCCTTGAAAATTCGTTCTTAACTAGCCAAAGAAATTTGATAAGATTGATGGTCTCTTCGCAAATTGCTTAATTGAATAGTTCGAAATCAAGTCGAGGGGACTTCATCCAACGTGTCTTGTTAAAATGTGAAGGGTTTCACTACTAGAAAATTGCTTATTTCCAATATGTTGAGATACATATAGAGAAGAGTACATGGGATATTGACATGTTGAGATACAGATAGAGAAGAGTGAGTAATCAACATAACTTTGCTTATAGCAAAAGGCTCAGACAACATTTAGCTATCTTTGATACTTACAAACCATCGTGGGGAACACTCGCATAGCGTCTGCGAGGATTCATGTACACAACTTCATCCAAATCACTATGTAGAGAGGCATTGTTTTGGCTAATTGAAAAGTTTAATTTGTTATATAATTTTATCTTACATTACTCTTCACAAAGTTTAGACATGTACAAAAGTTCACATAAATGAACAAAAAAATAGGATAAAAGTATCATATAAAATGATTACAAAGAAATAACTTGATACATAACACAATAAAAATTGTATCTAAAGCAAGTGTAAGAATCAAAAAGAGTTGAGAGTTCAGTGTGTAAAATACTTAGAGCAACAAATCAAGACAATAGTCTCAAACTCGAAGAAAAAATCCAACAAATATTTATCTTGTTTTCATATGCTCGAAATGAATCTATGTATTCTAGCAACATATGCCAAAGTTCTGAAGAAAAAAAAACCAACTCATTTCTTAGTATACAAAAAGTTTTCATCTAAAACGTTGAAAATAAGAAAAATACTTTTACCATTTAAAATATAAACACAGTTAAAAATATATCTATTTTGTACTCTAGAAAAATCAGTACGTAGTTGTATTTCTTAACCCTTGAATATTCGTTCTTAACTAGTCAAAGAAATTTGATAAGATTGATGGTCTCTTCGCAAATTGCTTCATTGAATAGTTCGAAATCAAGTCGAGGGGACTTCAACCAACGTGTCTTGTTAAAATGTGAAGGGTTTCACTACTAGAAAATTGCTTATTTCCAACATGTTGAGATACATATAGAGAAGAGTACATGGGATATTGACATGTTGAGATACAGATAGAGAAGAGTGAGTAATCAACATAACTTTGCTTATAGCAAAAGGCTCAGACAACATTTAGCTAGCTTTGATACTTACAAACCATCGTGGGGAGCACTCGCATAGCGTCTGCGAGGATTCATGTACATAACTTCATCCAAATCACTATGTAGAGAGGCATTGTTTTGGCTAATTGAAAAGTTTTATTTGTTATATAATTTTATCTTACATTAGTCTTCACAAAGATTAGACATGTACGAAAGCTCACAAAAATGAACAACAAAGTAGGATAAAAGTAACAAATAAAATGATTACAAAGAAATAACTTGATACATAACACAATAAAAATTGTATCTAAAGCAAGTGTAAGAATCAAAAAGAGTTGAGAGTTCAGTGTGTAAAATACTTAGAGCAACAAATCAAGACAATAGTCTCAAACTGGAAGAAAAAATCCGACAAATATTTATCTTGTTTTCATATGCTCGAAGAATCTATGTATTCTAGCACCATATGCCAAAGTTCTAAAAAAAACCAATTCATTTCTTAGTATACAAAAAGTTTTCATCTAAAACGTTGAAAATAAGGAAAATACTTTTACCATTTAGAATATAAACACAGTTAAAAATATATCTATTTTGTACTCTAGAAAAATCAGTACGCAGTTGCATTTCTTAACCCTTGAAAATTCGTTCTTAACTAGCCAAAGAAATTTGATAAGATTGATGGTCTCTTCGCAAATTGCTTCATTGAATAGTTCGAAATCAAGTCGAGAGGACTTCAACCAACGTGTCTTGTTAAAATGTGAAGGTTTTCACTACTAGAAAATTGCTTATTTCCGACATGTTGAGATACATATAGAGAAGAGTACATGGGATATTGACATGTTGAGATACAGATAGAGAAGAGTGAGTAATCAACATAACTTTGCTTATAGCAAAAGGCTCAGACAACATTTAGCTAGCTTTGATACTTAAAAACCATCGTGGGTAGAACTCGCATAGCGTCTGCGAGGATTCATGTACACCACTTTATCCAAATCACTATGTAGAGAGGCATTGTTTTGGCTAATTGAAAAGTTTAATTTGTTATATAATTTTATCTTACATTACTCTTCACAAAGATTAGACATGTACAAAAGTTCACATAAATGAACAACAAAGTAGGATAAAAGTAACAAATAAAATGATTACAAAGAAATAACTTGATACATAACACAATAAAAATTGTATCTAAAGCAAGTGTAAGAATCAAAAAGAGTTGAGAGTTCAGTGTGTAAAATACTTAGAGCAACAAATCAAGACAATAGTCTCAAACCGGAAGAAAAAATCGGACAAATATTTATCTTGTTTTCATATGCTCGAAGAATCTTTGTATTCTAGCACCATATGCCAAAGTTCTGGAAAAAAAAACCTACTCATTTCTTAGAGTACAAAAAGTTTTCATCTAAAACGTTGAAAATAAGGAAAATACTTTTACCATTTAGAATATAAACAAAGTTAAAAATATATCTATTTTGTACTCTAGAAAAATCAGTACGTAGTTGCATTTCTTAACCCTTGAAAATTCGTTCTTAACTAGCCAAAGAAATTTGATAAGATTGATGGTCTCTTCTCAAAATTGCATAATTGAATAGTTCGAAATCAAGTCGAGGGGACTTCAACCAACGTGTCTTGTTAAAATGTGAAGGGTTTCACTACTAGAAAATTGCTTATTTCCGACATGTTAGATACATATAGAGAAGAGTACATGGGATATTGACATGTTGAGATACAGATAGAGAAGAGTGAGTAATCAACATAACTTTGCTTATAGCAAAAGGCTCAGACAACATTTAGCTAGCTTTGATACTTACAAACCATCGTGGGGAACACTCGCATAGCGTCTGCGAGGATTCATGTACATAACTTCATCCAAATCACTATGTAGAGAGGCATTGTTTTGGCTAATTGAAAAGTTTAATTTGTTATATAATTTTATCTTACATTACTCTTCACAAAGTTTAGACATGTACAAAAGTTCACATAAATGAACAAAAAAATAGGATAAAAGTATCATATAAAATTATTACAAAGAAATAACTTGATACATAACACAATAAAAATTGTATCTAAAGCAAGTGTAAGAATCAAAAAGAGTTGAGAGTTCAGTGTGTAAAATACTTAGAGCAACAAATCAAGACAATAGTCTCAAACTCGAAGAAAAAATCCGACAAATATTTATCTTGTTTTCATATGCTCGAAGAATCTATGTATTCTAGCACCATATGCCAAAGTTCTAAAAAAAAACCAATTCATTTCTTAGTATACAAAAAGTTTTCATCTAAAACGTTGATAATAAGGAAAATACTTTTACCATTTAGAATATAAACATAGTTAAAAATATATCTATTTTGTACTCTAGAAAAATCAGTACGCAGTTGCATTTCTTAACCCTTGAAAATTCGTTCTTAACTAGCCAAAGAAATTTGATAAGATTGATGGTCTCTTCGCAAATTGCTTAATTGAATTGTTCGAAATCAAGTCGAGGGGACTTCAACCAACGTGTCTTGTTAAAATGTGAAGGGTTTCACTACTAGAAAATTGCTTATTTCCGACATGTTGAGATACATATAGAGAAGAGTACATGGGATATTGACATGTTGAGATACAGATAGAGAAGAGTGAGTAATCAACATAACTTTGCTTATAGCAAAAAGCTCAGACAACATTTAGCTAGCTTTGATACTTACAAACCATCGTGGTGAGCACTCGCATATCGTCTGCGAGGACTCATGTACATAACTTCATCCAAATCACTATGTAGAGAGGCATTGTTTTGGCTTATTGAAAAGTTTAATTTGTTATATAATTTTATCTTACATTACTCTTCACAAAGATTAGACATGTACAAAAGTTCACATAAATGAACAAAAAAATAGGATAAAAGTAACAAATAAAATGATTACAAAGAAATAACTTGATACATAACACAATAAAAATTGTATCTAAAGCAAGTGTAAGAATCAAAAAGAGTTGAGAGTTCAGTGTGTAAAATACTTAGAGCAACAAATCAAGACAATAGTCTCAAACTCGAAGAAAAAATACGACAAATATTTATCTTGTTTTCATATGCTAGAAATGAATCTATGTATTCTAGCACCATATGCCAAAGTTCTGAAGAAAAAAAAACCAACTCATTTCTTAGTATACAAAAAGTTTTCATCTAAAACGTTGAAAATAAGGAAAATACTTTTACCATTTAAAATATAAACAAAGTTAAAAATATATCTATTTTGTACTCTAGAAAAATCAGTACGTAGTTGCATTTCTTAACCCTTGAAAATTCGTTCTTAACTAGCCAAAGAAATTTGATAAGATTGATGGTCTCTTCGCAAATTGATTAATTGAATAGTTCGAAATCAAGTCGAGGGGACTTCAACCAACGTGTCTTGTTAAAATGTGAAGGGTTTCACTACTAGAAAATTGCTTATTTCCGACATGTTGAGATACATATAGAGAAGAGTACATGGGATATTGACATGTTGAGATACAGATAGAGAAGAGTGAGTAATCAACATAACTTTGCTTATAGCAAAAGGCTCAGACAACATTTAGCTAGCTTTGATACTTACAAACCATCGTGGGGAGCACTCGCATAGTGTCTGTGAGGATTCATGTACACAACTTCATCCAAATCACTATGTAGAGGGGCATTGTTTTGGCTAATTGAAAAGTTTAATTTGTTAAATAATTTTATCTTACATTAGTCTTCACAAAGATTAGACATGTACAAAAGCTCACAAAAATGAACAAAAAAATAGGATAAAAGTATCATATAAAATGATTACAAAGAAATAACTTGATACACAACTTCATCCAAATCACTACGTAGAGAGGCATTGTTTTGGCAAATTGAAAAGTTTAATTTGTTATATAATTTTATCTTACATTACTCTTCACAAAGTTTAGACATGTACAAAAGTTCACATAAATGAACAAAAAAATAGGATAAAAGTATCATATAAAATGATTACAAAGAAATAACTTGATACATAACACAATAAAAATTGTATCTAAAGCAAGTGTAAGAATCAAAAAGAGTTGAGAGTTCAGTGTGTAAAATACTTAGAGCAACAAATCAAGACAATAGTCTCAAACTCGAAGAAAAAATACGACAAATATTTATCTTGTTTTCATATGCTAGAAATGAATCTATGTATTCTAGCACCATATGCCAAAGTTCTGAAGAAAAAAAAACCAACTCATTTCTTAGTATACAAAAAGTTTTCATCTAAAACGTTGAAAATAAGGAAAATACTTTTACCATTTAAAATATAAACAAAGTTAAGAATATATCTATTTTGTACTCTAGAAAAATCAGTACGTAGTTGCATTTCTTAACCCTTGAAAATTCGTTCTTAACTAGCCAAAGAAATTTGATAAGATTGATGGTCTCTTCGCAAATTGATTAATTGAATAGTTCGAAATCAAGTCGAGGGGACTTCAACCAACGTGTCTTGTTAAAATGTGAAGGGTTTCACTACTAGAAAATTGCTTATTTCCGACATGTTGAGATACATATAGAGAAGAGTACATGGGATATTGACATGTTGAGATACAGATAGAGAAGAGTGAGTAATCAACATAACTTTGCTTATAGCAAAAGGCTCAGACAACATTTAGCTAGCTTTGATACTTACAAACCATCGTGGGGAGCACTCGCATAGTGTCTGTGAGGATTCATGTACACAACTTCATCCAAATCACTATGTAGAGGGGCATTGTTTTGGCTAATTGAAAAGTTTAATTTGTTAAATAATTTTATCTTACATTAGTCTTCACAAAGATTAGACATGTACAAAAGCTCACAAAAATGAACAAAAAAATAGGATAAAAGTATCATATAAAATGATTACAAAGAAATAACTTGATACACAACTTCATCCAAATCACTACGTAGAGAGGCATTGTTTTGGCAAATTGAAAAGTTTAATTTGTTATATAATTTTATCTTACATTACTCTTCACAAAGTTTAGACATGTACAAAAGTTCACATAAATGAACAAAAAAATAGGATAAAAGTATCATATAAAATGATTACAAAGAAATAACTTGATACATAACACAATAAAAATTGTATCTAAAGCAAGTGTAAGAATCAAAAAGAGTTGAGAGTTCAGTGTGTAAAATACTTAGAGCAACAAATCAAGACAATAGTCTCAAACTCGAAGAAAAAATCGGACAAATATTTATCTTGTTTTCATATGCTCGAAATGAATCTATGTATTCTAGCAACATATGCCAAAGTTCTGAAGAAAAAAAAACCAACTCATTTCTTAGTATACAAAAAGTTTTCATCTAAAACGTTGAAAATAACGAAAATACTTTTACCATTTAAAATATAAACACAGTTAAAAATATATCTATTTTGTACTCTAGAAAAATCAGTACGTAGTTGTATTTCTTAACCCTTGAATATTCGTTCTTAACTAGTCAAAGAAATTTGATAAGATTGATGGTCTCTTCGCAAATTGCTTCATTGAATAGTTCGAAATCAAGTCGAGAAGACTTCAACCAACGTGTCTTGTTAAAATGTGAAGGTTTTCACTACTAGAAAATTGCTTATTTCCGACATGTTGAGATACATATAGAGAAGAGTACATGGGATATCGACATGTTGAGATACAGATAGAGAAGAGTGAGTAATCAACATAAGTTTGCTTATAGCAAAAGGCTCAGACAACATTTAGCTAGCTTTGATACTTAAAAACCATCGTGGGTAGAACTCGCATAGCGTCTGCGAGGATTCATGTACACCACTTTATCCAAATCACTATGTAGAGAGGCATTGTTTTGGCTAATTCAAATGTTTAATTTGTTATATAATTTTATCTTACATTACTCTTCACAAAGATTAGACATGTACAAAAGTTCACATAAATGAACAACAAAGTAGGATAAAAGTAACAAATAAAATGATTACAAAGAAATAACTTGATACATAACACAATAAAAATTGTATCTAAAGCAAGTGTAAGAATCAAAAAGAGTTGAGAGTTCAGTGCGTAAAATACTTAGAGCAACAAATCAAGACAATAGTCTCAAACCGGAAGAAAAAATCGGACAAATATTTATCTTGTTTTCATATGCTCGAAGAATCTTTGTATTCTAGCACCATATGCCAAAGTTCTAAAAAAAAACCAATTCATTTCTTAGTATACAAAAAGTTTTCATCTAAAACGTTGAAAATAAGGAAAATACTTTTACCATTTAGAATATAAACATAGTTAAAAATATATCTATTTTGTACTCTAGAAAAATCAGTACGCAGTTGCATTTCTTAACCCTTGAAAATTCATTCTTAACTAGCCAAAGAAATTTGATAAGGTTGATGGTCTCTTCGCAAATTGCTTAATTGAATTGTTCGAAATCAAGTCGAGGGGACTTCAACCAACGTGTCTTGTTAAAATGTGAAGGGTTTCACTACTAGAAAATTGCTTATTTCCGACATGTTGAGATACATATAGAGAAGAGTACATGGGATATTGACATGTTGAGATACAGATAGAGAAGAGTGAGTAATCAACATAACTTTGCTTATAGCAAAAAGCTCAGACAACATTTAGCTAGCTTTGATACTTACAAACCATCGTGGTGAGCACTCGCATATCGTCTGCGAGGACTCATGTACATAACTTCATCCAAATCACTATGTAGAGAGGCATTGTTTTGGCTTATTGAAAAGTTTAATTTGTTATATAATTTTATCTTACATTACTCTTCACAAAGATTAGACATGTACAAAAGTTCACATAAATGAACAAAAAAATAGGATAAAAGTAACAAATAAAATGATTACAAAGAAATAACTTGATACATAACACAATAAAAATTGTATCTAAAGCAAGTGTAAGAATCAAAAAGAGTTGAGAGTTCAGTGTGTAAAATACTTAGAGCAACAAATCAAGACAATAGTCTCAAACTGGAAGAAAAAATACGACAAATAATTATCTTGTTTTCATATGCTCGAAATGAATCTATGTATTCTAGCACCATATGCCAAAGTTCTGAAGAAAAAAAAACCAACTCATTTCTTAGTATACAAAAAGTTTTCATCTAAAACGTTGAAAATAAGGAAAATACTTTTACCATTTAAAATATAAACAAAGTTAAAAATATATCTATTTTGTACTCTAGAAAAATCAGTACGTAGTTGCATTTCTTAACCCTTGAAAATTCGTTCTTAACTAGCCAAAGAAATTTGATAAGATTGATGGTCTCTTCGCAAATTGATTAATTGAATAGTTCGAAATCAAGTCGAGGGGACTTCAACCAACGTGTCTTGTTAAAATGTGAAGGGTTTCACTACTAGAAAATTGCTTATTTCCGACATGTTGAGATACATATAGAGAAGAGTACATGGGATATTGACATGTTGAGATACAGATAGAGAAGAGTGAGTAATCAACATAACTTTGCTTATAGCAAAAGGCTCAGACAACATTTAGCTAGCTTTGATACTTACAAACCATCGTGGGGAGCACTCGCATAGTGTCTGTGAGGATTCATGTACACAACTTCATCCAAATCACTATGTAGAGAGGCATTGTTTTGGCTAATTGAAAAGTTTAATTTGTTAAATAATTTTATCTTACATTAGTCTTCACAAAGATTAGACATGTACAAAAGCTCACAAAAATGAACAAAAAAATACGATAAAAGTAACAAATAAAATGATTACAAAGAAATAACTTGATAAATAACACAATAAAAACTGTATCTAAAGCAAATGTAAGAATCAAAAAGAGTTGAGAGTTCAGTGTGTAAAATATTTAGAGCAACAAATCAAGACAATAGTCTCAAACTGGAAGAAAAAATACGACAAATATTTATCTTGTTTTCATATGCTCGAAATGAATCTATGTATTCTAGCACCATATGCCAAAGTTCTGAAGAAAAAAAACCCAACTCATTTCTTAGTATACAAAAAGTTTTCATCTAAAACGTTCAAAATAAGGAAAATACTTTTACCATTTAGAATATAAACACTATTAAAAATATATCTATTTTGTACTCTAGAAAAATTAGTACGTAGTTGCATTTCTTAACCCTTGAAAATTCGTTCTTAACTAGCCAAAGAAATTTGATAAGATTGATGGTCTCTTCGCAAATTGCTTAATTGAATAGTTCGAAATCAAGTCGAGGGGACTTCAACCAACGTGTCTTGTTAAAATGTGAAGGGTTTCACTACTAGAAAATTGCTTATTTCCAACATGTTGAGATACATATAGAGAAGAGTACATGGGATATTGACATGTTGAGATACAGATAGAGAAGAGTGAGTAATCAACATAACTTTGCTTATAGCAAAAGGCTCAGACAACATTTAGCTAGCTTTGATACTTACAAACCATCGTGGGGAACACTCGAATAGCGTCTGCGAGGATTCATGTACACAACTTCATCCAAATCACTACGTAGAGAGGCATTGTTTTGGCTAATTGAAAAGTTTAATTTGTTATATAATTTTATCTTACATTACTCTTCACAAAGTTTAGACATGTACAAAAGTTCACATAAATGAACAAAAAAATAGGATAAAAGTATCATATAAAATGATTACAAAGAAATAACTTGATACATAACACAATAAAAATTGTATCTAAAGCAAGTGTAAGAATCAAAAAGAGTTGAGAGTTCAGTGTGTAAAATACTTAGAGCAACAAATCAAGACAATAGTCTCAAACTCGAAGAAAAAATCCGACAAATATTTATCTTGTTTTCATATGCTCGAAATGAATCTATGTATTCTAGCAACATATGCCAAAGTTCTGAAGAAAAAAAAACCAACTCATTTCTTAGTATACAAAAAGTTTTCATCTAAAACGTTGAAAATAACGAAAATACTTTTACCATTTAAAATATAAACACAGTTAAAAATATATCTATTTTGTACTCTAGAAAAATCAGTACGTAGTTGTATTTCTTAACCCTTGAATATTCGTTCTTAACTAGTCAAAGAAATTTGATAAGATTGATGGTCTCTTCGCAAATTGCTTCATTGAATAGTTCGAAATCAAGTCGAGAAGACTTCAACCAACGTGTCTTGTTAAAATGTGAAGGTTTTCACTACTAGAAAATTGCTTATTTCCGACATGTTGAGATACATATAGAGAAGAGTACATGGGATATCGACATGTTGAGATACAGATAGAGAAGAGTGAGTAATCAACATAACTTTGCTTATAGCAAAAGGCTCAGACAACATTTAGCTAGCTTTGATACTTAAAAACCATCGTGGGTAGAACTCGCATAGCGTCTGCGAGGATTCATGTACACCACTTTATCCAAATCACTATGTAGAGAGGCATTGTTTTGGCTAATTGAAATGTTTAATTTGTTATATAATTTTATCTTACATTACTCTTCACAAAGATTAGACATGTACAAAAGTTCACATAAATGAACAACAAAGTAGGATAAAAGTAACAAATAAAATGATTACAAAGAAATAACTTGATACATAACACAATAAAAATTGTATCTAAAGCAAGTGTAAGAATCAAAAAGAGTTGAGAGTTCAGTGTGTAAAATACTTAGAGCAACAAATCAAGACAATAGTCTCAAACCGGAAGAAAAAATCGGACAAATATTTATCTTGTTTTCATATGCTCGAAGAATCTTTGTATTCTAGCACCATATGCCAAAGTTCTGGAAAAAAAAAACCTACTCATTTCTTAGTATACAAAAAGTTTTCATCTAAAACGTTGAAAATAAGGAAAATACTTTTACCATTTAGAATATAAACACATTTAAAAATATATCTATTTTGTACTCTAGAAAAATCAGTACGTAGTTGCATTTCTTAACCCTTGAAAATTCGTTCTTAACTAGCCAAAGAAATTTGATAAGATTGATGGTCTCTTCTCAAAATTGCATAATTGAATAGTTCGAAATCAAGTCGAGGGGACTTCAACCAACGTGTCTTGTTAAAATGTGAAGGGTTTCACAACTAGAAAATTGCTTATTTCCGACAAGTTGAGATACATATAGAGAAGAGTACATAGGATATTGACATGTTGAGATACAGATAGAGAAGAGTGAGTAATCAACATAACTTTGCTTATAGCAAAAGTCTCAGACAACATTTAGCTAGCTTTGATACTTACAAACCATCGTGGGGAGCACTCGCATAGCGTCTGCGAGGATTCATGTACACAACTTCAACCAAATCACTATGTAGAGAGGCATTGTTTTGGCTAATTGAAAAGTTTAATTTGTTATATAATTTTATCTTACATTACTCTTCACAAAGATTAGACATGTACAAAAGTTCACATAAATGAAAAAAAAATAGGATAAAAGTATCATATAAAATGATTACAAAGAAATAACTTGATACATAACACAATAAAAATTGTATCTAAAGCAAGTGTAAGAATCAAAAAGAGTTGAGAGTTCAGTGTGTAAAATACTTAGAGCAACAAATCAAGACAATAGTCTCAAACTGGAAGAAAAAATCCGACAAATATTTATCTTGTTTTCATATGCTCGAAATGAATCTATGTATTCTAGCACCATATGCCAAAGTTCTGAAGAAAAAAAAACCAACTCATTTCTTAGTATACAAAAAGTTTTCATCTAAAACGATGAAAATAACGAAAATACTTTTACCATTTAAAATATAAACACAGTTAAAAATATATCAATTTTTTACTCTAGAAAAATCAGTACGTAGTTGTATTTCTTAACCCTTGAATATTCGTTCTTAACTAGCCAAAGAAATTTGATAAGATTGATGGTCTCTTCGCAAATTGCTTCATTGAATAGTTCGAAATCAAGTCGAGGGGACTTCAACCAACGTGTCTTGTTAAAATGTGAAGGGTTTCACTACTAGAAAATTGCTTATTTCCGACATGTTGAGATACATATAGAGAAGAGTACATGGGATATTGACATGTTGAGATACAGATAGAGAAGAGTGAGTAATCAACATAACTTTGCTTATAGCAAAAGGCTCAGACAACATTTAGCTAGCTTTGATACTTAAAAACCATCGTGGGGAGAACTCGCATAGCGTCTGTGAGGATTCATGTACACCACTTTATCCAAATCACTATGTAGAGAGGAATTGTTTTGGCTAATTGAAAAGTTTAATTTGTTATATAATTTTATCTTACATTACTCTTCACAAAGATTAGACATGTACAAAAGTTCACATAAATGAACAACAAAATAGGATAAAAGTAACAAATAAAATGATTACAAAGAAATAACTTGATACATAACACAATAAAAATTGTATCTAAAGCAAGTGTAAGAATCAAAAAGAGTTGAGAGTTCAGTGTGTAAAATACTTAGAGCAACAAATCAAGACAATAGTCTCAAACCGGAAGAAAAAATCGGACAAATATTTATCTTGTTTTCATATGCTCGAAGAATCTTTGTATTCTAGCACCATATGCCAAAGTTCTGGAAAAAAAAAACCTACTCATTTCTTAGTATACAAAAAGTTTTCATCTAAAACGTTGAAAATAAGGAAAATACTTTTACCATTTAGAATATAAACACATTTAAAAATATATCTATTTTGTACTCTAGAAAAATCAGTACGTAGTTGCATTTCTTAACCCTTGAAAATTCGTTCTTAACTAGCCAAAGAAATTTGATAAGATTGATGGTCTCTTCGCAAAATTGCATAATTGAATAGTTCGAAATCAAGTCGAGGGGACTTCAACCAACGTGTTTTGTTAAAATGTGAAGGGTTTCACTACTAGAAAATTGCTTATTTCCGACATGTTGAGATACATATAGAGAAGAGTACATGGGATATTGACATGTTGAGATACAAATAGAGAAGAGTGAGTAATCAACATAACTTTGCTTATAGCAAAAGGCTCAGACAACATTTAGCTAGCTTTGATACTTACATACCATCGTGGGGAGCACTCGCATAGCATCTGCGAGGATTCATGAACACAACTTCATCCAAATCACTTTGTAGAGAGGCATTGTTTTGGCTAATTGAAAAGTTTTATTTGTTATATAATTTTATCTTACATTAGTCTTCACAAAGATTAGACATGTACGAAAGCTCACAAAAATGAACAAAAAATTACGATAAAAGTAACAGATAAAATGATTACAAAGAAATAACTTGATACATAACACAATAAAAATTGTATCTAAAGCTAGTGTAAGAATCAAAAAGAGTTGAGAGTTCAGTGTGTAAAATACTTAGAGCAACAAATCAAGACAATAGTCTCAAACTGGAAGAAAATATCCGACAAATATTTATCTTGTTTTCATATGCTCGAAGAATCTATGTATTCTAGCATCATATGCCAAAGTTCTAAAAAAAAAACCAATTCATTTCTTAGTATACAAAAAGTTTTCATCTAAAACGTTGAAAATAAGGAAAATAATTTTACCATTTAGAATATAAACACAGTTAAAAATATATCTATTTTGTACTCTAGAAAAATCAGTACGTAGTTGCATTTCTTAACCCTTGAAAATTCGTTCTTATCTAGCCAAAGAAATTTGATAAGATTGATGGTCTCTTCGCAAAATTGATTAATTGATTAGTTCGAAATCAAGTCGAGGGGACTTCAACCAACGTGTCTTGTTAAAATGTGAAGGGTTTCACTAGTAGAAAATTGCTTATTTCCGACAAGTTGAGATACATATAGAGAAGAGTACATAGGATATTGACATGTTGAGATACATATAGAGAAGAGTGAGTAATCAACATAACTTTGCTTATAGCAAAAGGCTCAGACAACATTTAGCTAGCTTTGATACTTACAAATCATCGTGGGGAGCACTCGCATAGCGTCTGCGAGGATTCATGTACATAACTTCATCCAAATCACTATGTAGAGAGGCATTGTTTTGGCTAATTGAAAAGTTTAATTTGTTATATAATTTTATCTTACATTACTCTTCACAAAGTTTAGACATGTACAAAAGTTCACATAAATGAACAAAAAAATAGGATAAAAGTATCATATAAAATGATTACAAAGAAATAACTTGATACATAACACAATAAAAATTGTATCTAAAGCAAGTGTAAGAATCAAAAAGAGTTGAGATTTCCGTGTGTAAAATACTTAGAGCAACAAATCAAGACAATAGTCTCAAACTGGAAGAAAAAATCCGACAAATATTTATCTTGTCTTCATATGCTCGAAATGAATCTATGTATTCTAGAACCATATGCCAAATTTCTGAAGGAAAAAAAACCAACTCATTTCTTAGTATACAAAAAGTTTTCATCTAAAACGTTGAAAATAAGGAAAATACTTTTACCATATAAAATATAAACACAGTTAAAAATATATCTATTTTGTACTCTAGAAAAATCAGTACGTAGTTGCATTTCTTTACCCTTGAAAATTCGTTCTTAACTAGCCAAAGAAATTTGTTAAGATTGATGGTCTCTTCGCAAATTGATTAATTGAATAGTTCGAAATCAAGTCGAGGGGACTTCAACCAACGTGTCTTGTTAAAATGTGAAGGGTTTCACTACTAGAAAATTGCTTATTTCCGACATGTTGAGATACATATAGAGAAGAGTACATGGGATATTGACATGTTGAGATACAAATAGAAAAGAGTGAGTAATCAACATAACTTTGCTTATAGCAAAAGGCTCAGACAACATTTAGCTAGCTTTGATACTTACAAACCATCGTGGGGAGCACTCGCATAGCATCTGCGAGGATTCATGAACACAACTTCATCCAAATCACTATGTAGAGAGGCATTGTTTTGGCTAATTGAAAAGTTTTATTTGTTATATAATTTTATCTTACATTAGTCTTCACAAAGATTAGACATGTACGAAATCTCACAAAAATGAACAAAAAATACGATAAAAGTATCATATAAAATGATTACAAAGAAATAACTTGATACATAACACAATAAAAATGTTATCTAAAGCAAGTGTAAGAATCAAAAGGAGTTGAGAGTTCCATGTGTAAAATACTTAGAGCATCAAATCAAGACAATAGTCTCAAACTGGAAGAAAAAATCCGACAAATATTTATCTTGTTTTCATATGCTCGAAATGAATCTATGTATTCTAGCACCATATGCCAAAGTTCTGAAGAAAAAAAACCCAACACATTTCTTAGTATACAAAAAGTTTTCATCTAAAACGTTCAAAATAAGGAAAATACTTTTACCATTTAGAATATAAACACTGTTAAAAATATATCTATTTTGTACTCTAGAAAAATTAGTACGTAGTTGCATTTCTTAACCCTTGAAAATTCGTTCTTAACTAGCCAAAGAAATTTGATAAGATTGATGGTCTCTTCGCAAATTGCTTCATTGAATAGTTCGAAATCAAGTCGAGGGGACTTCAACCAACGTGTCTTGTTAAAATGTGAAGGGTTTCACTAGTAGAAAATTGCTTATTTCCGACAAGTTGAGATACATATAGAGAAGAGTACATAGGATATTGACATGTTGAGATACATATAGAGAAGAGTGAGTAATCAACATAACTTTGCTTATAGCAAAAGGCTCAGACAACATTTAGCTAGCTTTGATACTTACAAACCATCGTGGGGAGCACTCGCATAGCGTCGCGAGGATTCATGTAGATAACTTCATCCAAATCACTATGTAGAGAGGCATTGTTTTGGCTAATTGAAAAGTTTAATTTGTTATATAATTTTATCTTACATTACTCTTCACAAAGTTTAGACATGTACAAAAGTTCACATAAATGAACAAAAAAATAGGATAAAAGTATCATATAAAATGATTACAAAGAAATAACCTGATACATAACACAATAAAAATGTTATCTAAAGCAAGTGTAAGAATCAAAAGGAGTTGAGAGTTCCGTGTGTAAAATACTTAGAGCAACAAATCAAGACAATAGTCTCAAACTGGAAGAAAAAATCCGACAAATATTTATCTTGTTTTCATATGCTCGAAATGAATCTATGTATTCTAGCACCATATGCCAAAGTTCTGAAGGAAAAAAAACCAACTGATTTCTTAGTATACAAAATGTTTTCATCTAAAACGTTGAAAATAAGGAAAATACTTTTACCATTTAAAATATAAACACAGTTAAAAATATATCTATTTTGTACTCTAGAAAAATCAGTACGTAGTTGCATTTCTTAACCCTTGAAAATTCGTTCTTAACTAGCCAAAGAAATTTGATAAGATTGATGGTCTCTTCACAAATTGATTAATTGAATAGTTCGAAATCAAGTCGAGGGGACTTCAACCAACGTGTCTTGTTAAAATGTGAAGGGTTTCACAACTAGAAAATTGCTTATTTCCGACATGTTGAGATACATATAGAGAAGAGTACAGATACAGAAGAGTGAGTAATCAGCAGAACTTTGCTCATAGCAAAAAGCTCATACAACATTTAGCTAGCATTGATACTTACAAACCATCGTGGGGAGTACTCGCATAGCGTCTACGAGGATTCATGTACACAACTTCATCCAAATTACTATGTAGGGAGGCATTGTTTTGGCTAACTGAAAAGTAACAAATAAAATGATTACAAAGAAATATCTTCATACATAACACAATAAAAATTGTATCTAAAGCAAGTGTAAGAATCAAAAAGAGTTCAGAGTTCAGTGTGTAAAATACTTAGAGCAACAAATCAAGTCAATAGTCTGAAACGGTAAAAAAATCCGACAAATATTTATCTTGTTTTCATATGCTCGAAATGAATCTATGTATTCTAGCACCATATGCCAAAGTTCTGAAGAAAAAAAAAACCAACTCATTTCTTAGTATACAAAAAGTTTTCATCTAAAACGTTGAAAATAAGGAAAATACTTTTACCATTTAGAATATAAACACAGTTAAAAATATATCTACTTTGTACTCTAGAAAAATCAGTACGTAGTTGCATTTCATAACCCTTGAAAAATCGTTCTTAACTAGCCAAAGAAATTTGATAAGATTGATGGCCTCTTCGCAAATTGCTTAATTGAATAGTTCGAAATCAAGTCGAAGGGACTTCAACCAACCTGTCTTGTTAAAATGTGAAGGGTTTCACTACTAGAAAATTGCTTATTTCCGACATGTTGAGATACATATAGAGAAGAGTACATAGGATATTGACATGTTCAGATACAGATAGAGAAGAGTGAGTAATCAGCATAACTTTGCTTATAGTAAAAAGCTCATACAACATTTAGCTAGCTTTGATACTTACAAACCATCGTGGGGAGTACTCGCATAGCGTCTACGAGGATTCATGTACAGAACTTCATCCAAATCACTATGTAGAGAGTCATTGTTTTGGCTAATTGAAAAGTTTAATTTGTTATATAATTTTATCTTACATTAGTCTTCACAAAGATACATGTACAAAAGTTCACATAAATGAACAAAAAAATACGATAAAAGTAACAAATAAAATGATTTCAAAGAAATAACTTGATACATAACAACATAAAAATTGTATCTAAAGCAAGTGTAAGAATCAAAAAGAGTTGAGAGTTCAGTGTGTAAAATACTTAGAGCAACAAATCAAGACAATAGTCTGAAACTCGAAAAAAAAATCCGACAAATATTTATCTTGTTTTCATATGCTCGAAATGAATCTATGTATTCTAGCACCATATGCCAAAGTTCTGAAGAAAAAAAAACCAACTCATTTCTTAGTATACAAAAAGTTTTCATCTAAAACGTTGAAAATAAAGAAAATACTTTTACCATTTAGAATATAAACACAGTTAAAAATATATCTACTTTGTACTCTAGAAAAATCAGTATGTAGTTGCATTTCTTAACCCTTGAAAATTCGTTCTTAACTAGCCAAAGAAATTTGATAAGATTGATGGTCTCTTCGCAAATTGCTTAATTGAATAGTTCAAAATCAAGTCGAAGGGACATCAACCAACGTGTCTTGTTAAAATGTGAAGGGTTTCACTACTAGAAAATTGCTTATTTCCGACATGTTGAGATACATATAGAGAAGAGTACATAGGATATTGACATGTTGAGATACAGATAGAGAAGAGTGAGTAATCAGCATAATTTTGCTTATAGCAAAAAGCTCATACAACATTTAGCTAGCATTGATACTTACAAACCATCGTGGGGAGTACTCGCATAGCGTCTACGAGGATTCATATACACAACTTCATCCAAATTACTATGTAGGGAGGCATTGTTTTGGCTAATTGAAAAGTTTAATTTGTTATATATAGTCTTCACAAAGATTATAAATGTACAAAAGTTCACATAAATGAATAAAAAAATAGGATAAAAGTAACAAATAAAATGATTATAAAGAAATATCTTCATACATAACACAATAAAAATTGTATCTAAAGCAAGTGTAAGAATCAAAAAGAGTTGAGAGTTCAGTGTGTAAAATACTTAGAGCAACAAATCAAGTCAATAGTCTGAAACGGTAAAAAAATCCGACAAATATTTATCTTGTTTTCATATGCTCGAAATGAATCTATGTATTCTAGCACCATATGCCAAAGTTCATAAAAAAAACCAACTCATTTCTTAGTATACAAAAAGTTTTCATCTAAAACGTTGAAATTAAGGAAAATACTTTTACCATTTAGAATATAAACACAGTTAAAAATATATCTACTTTGTACTCTAGAAAAATCTGTACGTACTTGCATTTCTTAACCCTTGAAAATTCGTTCTTAACTAGCCAAAGAAATTTGATAAGATTGATGGTCTCTTCGCAAATTGCTTAATTGAATAGTTCGAAATCAAGTCGAGGGGACTTCAACTAACGTGTCTTGTTAAAATGTGAAGGGTTTCACTACTAGAAAATTGCTTATTTCGGACTTGTTGAGATTCATATAGAGAAGAGTACATAGGATATTGACATGTTGAGATACAGATAGAGAAGAATGAGTAATCAGCATAACTTTGCTTATAGCAAAAAGCTCATACAACATTTAGCTAGCTTTGATACTTACAAACCATCGTGGGGAGTACTCGCATAGCGTCTACGAGGATTCATGTACAGAACTTCATCCAAATCACTATGTAGAGAGGCATTGTTTTGGCTAATTGAAAAGTTTAATTTGTTATATAATTTTATCTTACATTAGGCTTCACAAAGATTAGACATGTACAAAAGTTCACATAAATGAACAAAAAAATAGGATAAAACTAACAAATAAAATGATTACAAAGAAATAACTTGATACATAACACAATAAAAATTGTATCTAAAGCAAGTGTAAGAATCAAAAAGAGTTGAGAGTTCAGTGTGTAAAATACTTAGAGCAACAAATCAAGACAATAGTCTGAAACTCGAAAAAAAAATCCGACAAATATTTATCTTGTTTTCATATGCTCGAAATGAATCTATGTATTCTAGCACCACATGCCAAAGTTCTGAAGAAAAAAAAACAACTCATTTCTTAGTATACAAAAAGTTTTCATCTAAAACGTTGAAAATAAAGAAAATACTTTTACCATTTAGAATATAAACACAGTTAAAAATATATCTACTTTGTACTCTAGAAAAATCAGTATGTAGTTGCATTTCTTAACCCTTGAAAATTCGTTCTTAACTAGCCAAAGAAATTTGATAAGATTGATGTTCTCTTCGCAAATTGCTTAATTGAATAGTTCGAAATCAAGTCGAAGGTACATCAACCAACGTGTCTTGTTAAGATGTGAAGGGTTTCACTACTAGAAAATTGCTTATTTCCGATATGTTGAGATACATATAGAGAAGAGTACATAGGATATTGACATGTTCAGATACAGATAGAGAAGAGTATGTAATCAGCATAACTTTGCTTATAGCAAAAAGCTCATACAACATTTAGCTAGCTTTGATACTTACAAACCATCGTGGGGAGCTCGCATAGCGTCTACGAGGATTCATGTACAAAACTTCATCCAAATCACTATGTAGAGAGGCATTGTTTTGGCTAATTGAAAAGTTTAATTTGTTATATAATTTTATCTTACATTAGTCTTCACAATGATTATACGTGTACAAAAGTTCACATAAATGAACAAAAAAATACGATAAAAATAACAAATAAAATGATTACAAAGAAATAACTTGATACATAACACAATAAAAATTGTATCTAAAGCAAGTGTAAGAATCAAAAAGAGTTGAGAGTTCAGTGTGTAAAATACTTAGAGCAACAAATCAAGACAATTGTCTGAAACTGGAAAAAAAATCCGACAAATATTTATCTTGTTTTCATATGCTCGAAATGAATCTATGTATTCTAGCACCATATGCCAAAGTTCTGAAGAAAAAAAAAACAACTCATTTCTTAGTATACAAAAAGTTTTCATCTAAAACGTTGAAAATAAAGAAAATACTTTTACCATTTTGAATATAAACACAGTTAAAAATATATCTACTTTGTACTCTAGAAAAATCAGTACGTAGTTGCATTTCTTAACCCTTGAAAATTCGTTCTTAACTAGCCAAAGAAATTTGATAAGATTGATGTTCTCTTCGCAGACTGCTTAATTAAATAGTTCGAAATCAAGTCGAAGGGACATCAACCAACGTGTCTTGTTAAAATGTGAAGGGTTTCACTACTAGAAAATTGCTTATTTCCGATATGTTGAGATACATATAGAGAAGAATACATAGGATATTGACATGTTCAGATACAGATAGAGAAGAGTGAGTAATCAACATAACTTTGCTTATAGCAAAAAGCTCATACAACATTTAGCTAGCTTTGATACTTACAAACCATCGTGGGGAGCTCGCATAGCGTCTACGAGGATTCATGTACAGAACTTCATCCAAATCACTATGTAGAGAGGCATTGTTTTGGCTAATTGAAAAGTTTAGTTTGTTATATAATTTTATCTTACATTAGTATTCACAATGATTATACATGTACAAAAGTTCACATAAATGAACAAAAAAATACGCTAAAAATAACAAATAAAATGATTACAAAGAAATAACTTGATACATAACACAATAAAAATTGTATCTAAAGCAAGTGTAAGAATCAAAAAGAGTTGAGAGTTCAGTGTGTAAAATACTTAGAGCAACAAATCAAGACAATAGTCTGAAACTGGAAAAAAAAATCCGACAAATATTTATCTTGTTTTCATATGCTCGAAATGAATCTATGTATTCTAGCACCATATGCCAAAGTTCTGAAAAAAAAACAACAACTCATTTCTTAGTATACAAAAAGTTTTCATCTAAAACGTTGAAAATAAAGAAAATACTTTTACCATTTAGAATATAAATACAGTTAAAAATATATCTACTTTGTACTCTAGAAAAATCAGTACGTAGTTGCATTTCTTAACCCTTGAAAATTCGTTCTTAACTAGCCAAAGAAATTTGATAAGGTTGATGGTCTCTTCGCAAATTGCTTAATTGAATAGTTCGAAATCAAGTCGAGGGGACTTCAACTAACGTGTCTTGTTAAAATGTGAAGGGTTTCACTACTAGAAAATTGATTATTTCGGACATGTTGAGATACATATAGAGAAGAGTACATAGGATATTGACATGTTGAGATACAGATAGAGAAGAGTGAGTAATGAGAATAACTTTGCTTATAGGAAAAAGCTCATACAACATATAGCTAGCTTTGATACTTACAAACCATCGTGGGGAGTACTCGCATAGCGTCTACGAGGATTCATGTACACAACTTCATCCAAATCACTATGTAGAGAGGCATTGTTTTGGCTAATTGAAAAGTTTAATTTGGTATATAATTTTATCTTACATTAGTCTTCACAAAGATTATACATGTACAAAAGTTCACATAAATGAACAAAAAAATAGGATAAAAGTAACAAATAAAATGATTACAAAGAAATATGTTCATACATAACACAATAAAAATTGTATCTAAAGCAAGTGTAAGAATCAAAAAGAGTTGAGAGTTTAGTGTGTAAAATACTTAGAGCTACAAATCAACTCAATAGTCTAAAACGGTAAAAAAAATCCGACAAATATTTATCTTGTTTTCATATGCTCGAAATGAATTTATGTATTCTAGCACCATATGCCAAAGTTCATAAAAAAAACCAATTCATTTCTTAGTTTACAAAAAGTTTTCTTCTAAAACGTTGAAAATAAGGAAAATACTTTTACCATTTAGAATATAAACACAGTTAAAAATATATCTACTTTGTACTCTAGAAAAATCAGAACGTAGTTGCATTTCATAACCCTTGAAAAATCGTTCTTAACTAGCCAAAGAAATTTGATAAGATTGATGGTCTCTTCGCAAATTGCTTAATTGAATTGTGGAAATCAAGTCGAGGGGACTTCAACTAACGTGTCTTGTTAAAATGTGAAGGGTTTCACTACTAGAAAATTGCTTATTTCCGACATGTTGAGATACATATAGAGAAGAGTACATAGGATATTGACATGTTGAGATACAGATAGAGAAGAGTGAGTAATCAGCATAACTTTGCTTATAGCAAAAAGCTCATACAACATTTAGCTAGCTTTGATACTTACAAACCATCGTGGGGAGCTCGCATAGCGTCTACGAGGATTCATGTACAGAACTTCATCCAAATCACTATGTAGAGAGGCATTGTTTTGGATAATTGAAAAGTTTAATTTGTTATATAATTTTATCTTACATTAGTCTTCACAAAGATTATACATGTACAAAAGTTTACATAAATGAACAAAAAAGTACGATAAAAGTAACAAATAAAATGATTGCAAAGAAATAACTTGATACATAACACAATAAAAATTGTATCTAAAGCAAGTGTAAGAATCAAAAAGAGTTGAGAGTTCAGTGTGTAAAATACTTAGAGCAACAAATCAAGACAATAGTCTGAAACTGGAAAAAAAAATCCGACAAATATTTATCTTGTTTTCATATGCTCGAAATGAATCTATGTATTCTAGCACCATATGCCAAAGTTCTGAAGAAAAAAAAAACCAACTCATATCTTAGTATTCAAAAAGTTTTCATCTAAAACGTTGAAAATAAAGAAGATACTTTTACCATTTAGAATATAAACACAGTTAAAAATATATCTACTTTGTACTCTAGAAAAATCAGAACGTAGTTGAATTTTTAACCCTTGAAAACTCGTTCTTAACTAGCCAAAGAAATTTGATAAGATTGATGTTCTCTTCGCAAATTGCTTAATTGAATAGTTCGAAATCAAGTCGAAGGGACATCAACCAACGTGTCTTGTTAAAATGTGAAGGGTTTCACTACTAGAAAATTGCTTATTTCCGACATGTTGAGATACATATAGAGAAGAGTACATAGGATATTAAAAATGTTCAGATACAGATAGAGAAGAGTGAGTAATCAGCATAACTTTGCTTATAGCAAAAAGCTCATACAACATTTAGCTAGCTTTGATACTTACAAACCATCGTGGGGAGCTCGCATAGCGTCTACGAGGATTCATGTACAGAACTTCATCCAAATCACTATGTAGAGAGGCATTGTTTTGGCTAATTGAAAAGTTTAATTTTGTTATATAATTTTATCTATTTTCTACTCTAGAAAAATCAGTACGTAGTTGCATTTCATAACCCTTGAAAAATCGTTCTTAACTAGCCAAAGAAATTTGATAAGATTGATGGTCTCTTCGCAAATTGCTTAATTGAATAGTTCGAAATCAAGTCGAAGGGACTTCAACCAACGTGTCTTGTTAAAATGTGAAGGGTTTCACTACTAGAAAATTGCTTATTTCCGACATGTTGAGATACATATAGAGAAGAGTACATAGGATATTGACATGTTGAGATACAGATAGAGAAGAGTGAGTAATCAGCATAACTTTGCTTATAGCAAAAAGCTCATACAACATTTAGCTAGCTTTGATACTTACAAACCATCGTGAGGAGTACTCGCATAGCGTCTACGAGGATTCATGTACAGAAGTTCATCCAAATCACTATGTAGAGAGGCATTGTTTTGGCTAATTGAAAAGTTTAATTTATTATATAATTTTATCTTACATTAGTCTTCACAAAGATTATACATGTACAAAAGTTCACATAAACGAACAAAAAAATACGATAAAAGTAACAAATAAAATGATTACAAAGAAATAACTTGATACATAAGACAATAAAAATTGTATCTAAAGCAAGTGTAAGAATCAAAAAGAGTTGAGAGTTCAGTGTGTAAAATACTTAGAGCAACAAATCAAGACAATAGTCTCAAAGTGGAAAAAAAATCCGACAAATATTTATCTTGTTTTCATAAGCTGGAAATGAATCAATGTATTCTAGCACCATATGCCAAAGTTTTGAAGAAAAAAAACCCAACTCATTTCTTAGTATACAAAAAGTTTTCTTCTAAAACGTTGAAAAAAAAAAAACTTTTACCATTTAGAATATAAACACAGTTAAAAATTTATCTACTTTGTACTCTAGAAAAATCAGTACGTAATTGCATTTCTTAACCCTTGAAAATTCGTTCTTAACTAGCCAAAGAAATTTGATAAGATTGATGGTCTCTTCGCAAATTGCTTAATTGAATAGTTCGAAATCAAGTCGAGGGGACTTCAACTAACCTGTCTTGTTAAAATGTGAAGGGTTTCACTACTAGAAAATTGCTTATTTCGGACTTGTTGAGATACATATAGAGAAGAGTACATTGGATATTGACATGTTGAGATACAGATAGAGAAGAGTGAGTAATCAGCTTAACTTTGCTTATAGCAAAATGCTCATACAACATTTAGCTAGCTTTGATACTTACAAACCATCGTGGGGAGTACTCGCATAGTGTCTACGAGGATTCATGTACACAACTTCATCCAAATCACTATGTAGAGAGGCATTGTTTTGGCTAATTGAAAAGTTTAATTTGTTATATAATTTTATCTTACATTAGTCTTCACAAAGATTATACATGTACAAAAGTTCACATAAATGAACAAATAATAGGATAAAAGTAACAAATAAGATGATTACAAAGAAATATCTTCATACATAACACAATAAAAATTGTATCTAAAGCAAGTGTAATAATCAAAAAGAGTTGAGAGTTCAGTGTGTAAAATACTTAGAGCAACAAATCAAGTCAATAGTCTGAAACGGTAAAAAAATCCGACAAATATTTATCTTGTTTTCATATGCTCGAAATGAATCTATGTATTCTAGCACCATATGCCAAAGTTCATAAAAAAACCAACTCATTTCTTAGTATACAAAAAGTTTTCATCTAAAACGTTGAAAATAAGGAAAATACTTTTACCATTTAGAATATAAACACAGTTAAAAATATATCTATTTTCTACTCTAGAAAAATCAGTACGTAGTTGCATTTCATAACCCTTGAAAAATCGTTCTTAACTAGCCAAAGAAATTTGATAAGATTGATGGTCTCTTCGCAAATTGCTTAATTGAATAGTTCGAAATCAAGTCGAAGGGACTTCAACCAACCTGTCTTGTTAAAATGTGAAGGGTTTCACTACTAGAAAATTGCTTATTTCCGACATGTTGAGATACATATAGAGAAGAGTACATAGGATACTGACATGTTGAGATACAGATAGAGAAGAGTGAGTAATCAGCATAACTTTGCTTATAGCAAATAGCTCATACAACATTTAGCTAGCTTTGATACATACAAACCATCGTGGGGAGTACTCGCATAGCGTCTACGAGGATTCATGTACAAAACTTCATCCAAATCACTATGTAGAGAGGCATTGTTTTGGCTAATTGAAAAGTTTAATTTGTTATATAATTTTATCTTACATTAGTCTTCACAAAGATTATACATGTACAAAAGTTCACATAAAAGAAACAAAAAAATACGATAAAAGTAACAAATAAAATGATTACAAAGAAATAACTTGATACATAACACAATAAAAATTGTATCTAAAGCAAGTGTAAGAATCAAAAAGAGTTGAGAGTTCGGTGTGTAAAATACTTAGAGCAACAAATCAAGACAATAGTCTGAAACTGGAAAAAAAATCCGACAAATATTTATCTTGTTTTCATATGCTCGAAATGAATCTATGTATTCTAGCACCATATGCCAAAGTTCTGAACAACAAAAACCCAACTCATTTCTTAGTATACAAAAAGTTTTCATCTAAAACGTTGAAAATAAAAAAAAACTTTTACCATTTAGGATATAAACACAGTTAAAAATATATCTACTTTGTACTCTAGAAAAATCTGTACGTACTTGCATTTCCTAACCCTTGAAAATTCGTTCTTAACTAGCCAAAGAAATTTGATAAGATTGATGGTCTCTTCGCAAATTGCTTAATTGAATAGTTCGAAATCAAGTCGAGGGGACTTCAACTAACGTGTCTTGTTAAAATGTGAAGGGTTTCACTACTAGAAAATTGCTTATTTCGGACTTGTTGAGATACATATAGAGAAGAGTACATAGGATATTGACATGTTGAGATACAGATAGAGAAGAGTGAGTAATCAGCATAACTTTGCTTATAGCAAAATGCTCATACAACATTTAGCTAGCTTTGATACTTACAAACCATCGTGGGGAGTAATCGCATAGCGTCTACGAGGATTCATGTACACAACTTCATCCAAATCACTACGTAGAGAGGCATTGTTTTGGCTAATTGAAAAGTTTAATTTGTTATATAATTTCATCTTACATTAGTCTTCAGAAAGATTATACATGTACAAAAGTTCACATAAATGAACAAAAAAATAGGATAAAAGTAACAAATAAAATGATTACAAAGAAATATCTTCATACATAACACAATAAAAATTGTATCTAAAGCAAGTGTAATAATCAAAAAGAGTTGAGAGTTCAGTGTGTAAAATACTTAGAGCAACAAATCAAGTCAATAGTCTGAAACGGTAAAAAAATCCGACAAATATTTATCTTGTTTTCATATGCTCGAAATGAATCTATGTATTCTAGCACCATATGCCAAAGTTCATAAAAAAACCAACTCTTTTCTTAGTATACAAAAAGTTTTCATCTAAAACGTTGAAAATAAGGAAAATACTTTTACCATTTAGAATATAAACACAGTTAAAAATATATCTATTTTCTACTCTAGAAAAATCAGTACGTAGTTGCATTTCATAACCCTTGAAAAATCGTTCTTAACTAGCCAAAGAAATTTGATAAGATTGATGGTCTCTTCGCAAATTGCTTAATTGAATAGTTCGAAATCAAGTCGAAGGGACTTCAACCAACGTGTCTTGTTAAAATGTGAAGGGTTTCACTACTAGAAAATTGCTTATTTCCGACATGTTGAGATACATATAGAGAAGAGTACATAGGATACTGACATGTTCAGATACAGATAGAGAAGAGTGAGTAATCGGCATAACTTTGCTTATAGCTAAAAGCTCATACAACATTTAGCTAGCTTTGATATTTACAAACCATCGTGGGGAGTACTCGCATAGCGTCTACGAGGATTCATGTACACAACTTCATCCAAATCACTATGTAGAGAGGCATTGTTTTGGCTAATTGAAAAGTTTAATTTGTTATATAATTTTATCTTACATTAGTCTTCACAAAGATTATACATGTACAAAAGTTCACATAAATGAACAAAAAAATACATTAAAAGTAACAAATAAAATGATTACAAAGAAATAACTTGATACATAAGACAATAAAAATTGTATCTAAAGCAAGTGTAAGAATCAAAAAGAGTTGAGAGTTCACTATGTAAAATACTTAGAGCAACAAATCAAGACAATAGTCTGAAACTGGAAAAAAAAATCCGACAAATATTTATCTTGTTTTCATATGCTCGAAATGAATCTATGTATTCTAGCACCATATGCCAAAGTTCTGAACAAAAAAAAACCAACTCATTTCTTAGTATACAAAAAGTTTTCATCTAAAACGTTGAAAATAATGAAAATACTTTTACCATTTAGAATATAAACACATTTAAAAATATATCTATTTTGTGCTCTAGAAAAATCAGTACGTAGTTGCATTTCTTAACCCTTGAAAAGTCAATCTTAACTAGATAAAGAAATTTGATAAGATTGATGTTCTCTTCGCAAATTGCTTAATTGCATAGTTCGAAATCAAGTCGATGGGACTTCAACCGACATGTTTTGTTAGAATGTGAAGGGTTTAGTTTTAGAAAATGAAATCTTATTCAAATTCAGTTACTATATCTTTGTTTTTCAGGAATTGGTGGCACGGGAGATTTTAAAGAATTTTTATATGTGGTTTGAGGAAGTTTAGGTTAATACAAATATAAATCAAATTATTTTCGAGCTCTTTTTAAACTATTATATTGTACAACTTAAACGACATACATAAACACGTAATGACTACATTACAAATAAAAAGGAAGAAGATGATTAAAGAATAAGGACACAAATGTAATCATAACATACAAAGCCAAATCTACAACATGATAATTGCTGCTACTTGTTCGAAAATATTCAGTTTTCATCAAGCGGGATTTATCTTGTTCTTGTTCTTGATACTTTTGGCTGCCGATGCAACCACTTTTACGGCACGCTCACCCATCATAGTTGAGACATGTTTTCTGTTTGCTGGAATCACACTTGCCTCCTTGGCTTTCGATGTTTGTCCTTGGGTCATATTTCCCCAATGCTGCTGCTGGTTATCCGCCATAGATCTCTCCAAGTTTTTTTGTTAACTTTTGATCTTTCTAAATGTAGTTTTGTTTGGAAATGAATTAAATCTTGGTTGTGATTGTAGAATTGGAACTTAGAGGTACGTATATATATATATATAATGCCAAGGGGTTCCTAACCTCATTTGCATGTGTGTGCATGCATTGAAATATTTTGGAAGTTAGTCTTAATCTTCCTAGTAATTTGTTAAGAGTGTGGGTGTGGCGAGGTGTGTGTTGTGGAGAGATACATGGAAACACTAAAGCAATGGTTGAAGTGGAGATGTTTCATTATGTACGTGGATGGGTGTTGAGGAGTGTAGGTGAGATGTGGTATGTTATGTCTTCCATTTTGATATCATTATTAATTCCTAATACTTTTTTTGTTATTATTAATCTTTTTATTATATTGGTATTTTTTTAATATTTTAAATGAGAAAAAATCTACCAAGTATTTTTGAACAGATGTTTGGTAAATTATTGTGTAACCTTGCTAATTTTCAACTATTCTTGTTACTTTATACTATGTTAAATATTTTGTAACCCACTTGAAATTGTTTTTCTTCATCCGCTTCCGCTTTGTTTCCACTGAAGTTTAATTAAAAAAATCATAATCTTATTTGATAAACAATTAGGGAAGTGGGTGGCCTTTGTCAATTTTGGAATCCTATATATAGTATCAATGTCTTGGGGATTAGATTACTAACATACCAAAACATATGCAAATTACCTTTAATGCGTTGTTATTGACCCTTTAATAGTCCTAATTAGGTTAGACTAGTTTTAGTATCATATTGGATGAGTTGCATATTGTACACGCCTTTAGGCACGACGTACAAGCAACTAATGTCGCTTATACTCGTGCATCGGCACTACTACAAGATAAAGATTCAGGCACGGTTCTTTTGGCTTCATACGCGCTTTTGCAACCGTGTATATGGACTAGTGTGTATGAAAGTAATGATCATTATACACGTTTCCTAAGACGTGTACAAATGCCATCTTCTTAAACATCTCCAAAATACGGTCTGAAAAGACCCGCATAACCGTGTACGAAAATACTTAAAGGATCCCGGAAATCTTTCATATGAAGACGAATGCTAAGATATTGTCGCTCTTGAAAGCGATAACATATAAATTTTTGCCCGGAACAATTAAATCATCGACATAGAAAATAATACATAGGATATTGACATGTTGAGATACAGATAGAGAAGAGTGACTAATCAGAATAACTTTGTTTATAGCAAAAGGCTTAGACAACATTTACCTAGCTTTGATACTTACAAACCATCGTGGGAGCACTCGCATAGCGTCTGCGAGGATTCATGTACACAACTTCTTCCAAATCACTATGTAGAGAGGCATTGTTTTGGCTAATTGAAAAGTTTAATTTGTTATATAATTTTATCTTACATTAGTCTTCACAAGGATTAGACATGTACAAATGTTCACATAAATGAACAAAAAAATAGGATAAAAGTAACAAATAAAATGATTACAAAGAAATACCTTCATGCATAACACAATAAAAATTGTATCTAAAGCAATTGTAAGAATCAAAAAGAGTTGAGAGTTCAGTGTGTAAAATACTTAGAGCAACAAATCAAGGCAATAGTCTGAAACGGGAAAAAAATCCGACAAATATTTATCTTCTTTTCATATGCTCGAAATGAATCTATGTATTCTAGCACCATATGCCAATGAAGAAAAAAAAAACCCAACTCATTTCTTAGTTTACAAAAAGTTTTCATCTAAAACGTTGAAAATAAGGAAAATACTTTTACCATTTAGAATATAAACACATTTAAAAATATATCTATTTTGTACTCTAGAAAAATCAGTACGTAGTTGCATTTCTTAACCGTTGAAAATTCGTTCTTAACTAGCCAAAGAAATTTGATAAGATTGATGGTCTCTTCGCAAATTGCTTAATTGAATAGTTCGAAATCAAGTCGAGGGGACTTCAACTAACGTGTCTTGTTAAAATGTGAAGGGTTTCACTACTAGAAAATTGCTTATTTCGGACTTGTTGAGATACATATAGAGAAGAGTACATAGGATATTGACATGTTGAGATACAGATAGAGAAGAGTGAGTAATCAGCATAACTTTGCTTATAGCAAAATGCTCATACAACATTTAGCTAGCTTTGATACTTACAAACCATCGTGGGGAGTACTCGCATAGCGTCTACGAGGATTCATGTACACAACTTCATCCAAATCACTACGTAGAGAGGCATTGTTTTGGCTAATTGAAAAGTTTAATTTGTTATATAATTTTATCTTACATTAGTCTTCACAAAGATTATACATGTACAAAAGTTCACATAAATGAACAAAAAAATAGGATAAAAGTAACAAATAAAATGATTACAAAGAAATATCTTCATACATAACACAATAAAAATTGTATCTAAAGCAAGTGTAAGAATCAAAAAGAGTTGAGAGTTCAGTGTGTAAAATACTTAGAGCAACAAATCAACTCAATAGTCTAAAACCGTAAAAAAAAAATCCGACAAATATTTATCTTGTTTTCATATGCTCGAAATGAATCTATGTATTCTAGCACCATATGCCAAAGTTCATAAAAAAACCAATTCATTTCTTAGTTTACAAAAAGTTTTCTTCTAAAACGTTGAAAATAAGGAAAATACTTTTACCATTTAGAATTAGAATATAAACACAGTTAAAAATATATCTATTTTCTACTCTAGAAAAATCAGTACGTAGTTGCATTTCATAACCCTTGAAAAATCGTTCTTAACTAGCCAAAGAAATTTGATAAGATTGATGGTCTCTTCGCAAATTGCTTAATTGAATAGTTCGAAATCAAGTCGAAGGGACTTCAACCAACGTGTCTTGTTAAAATGTGAAGGGTTTCACTACTAGAAAATTGCTTATTTCCGACATGTTGAGATACATATAGAGAAGAGTACATAGGATACTGACATGTTCAGATACAGATAGAGAAGAGTGAGTAATCAGCATAACTTTGCTTATAGCTAAAAGCTCATACAACATTTAGCTAGCTTTGATATTTACAAACCATCGTGGGGAGTACTCGCATAGCGTCTACGAGGATTCATGTACACAACTTCATCCAAATCACTATGTAGAGAGGCATTGTTTTGGCTAATTGAAAAGTTTAATTTGTCATATAATTTTATCTTACATTAGTCTTCACAAAGATTATACATGTACAAAAGTTCACATAAATGAACAAAAAAATACAATAAAAGTAACAAATAAAATGATTACAAAGAAATAACTTGATACATAAGACAATAAAAATTGTATCTAAAGCAAGTGTAAGAATCAAAAAGAGTTGAGAGTTCAGTGTGTAAAATACTTAGAGCAACAAATCAAGACAATAGTCTGAAACTGGAAAAAAAAATCCGACAAATAATTATCTTGTTTTCATATGCTCGAAATGAATCTATGTATTCTAGCACCATATGCCAAAGTTCTGAACAAAAAAAAACCAACTCATTTCTTAGTATACAAAAAGTTTTCATCTAAACCGTTGAAAATAATGAAAATACTTTTACCATTTAGAATATAAACACATTTAAAAATATATCTATTTTGTGCTCTAGAAAAATCAGTACGTAGTTGCATTTCTTAACCCTTGAAAAGTCAATCTTAACTAGATAAAGAAATTTGATAAGATTGATGTTCTCTTCGCAAATTGCTTAATTGCATAGTTCGAAATCAAGTCGATGGGACTTCAACCGACGTGTTTTGTTAGAATGTGAAGGGTTTAGTTTTAGAAAATGAAATCTTATTCAAATTCAGTTACTATATCTTTGTTTTTCAGGAATTGGTGGCACGGGAGATTTTAAAAGAATTTTTATATGTGGTTTGAGGAAGTTTAGGTTAATACAAATATAAATCAAATAATTTTCGAGCTCTTTTTAAACTATTATATCGTACAACTTAAACGACATACATAAACACGTAATGACTACATTACAAATAAAAAGGAAGAGGATGATTAAAGAATAAGGACACAAATGTAATCATAACATACAAAGCTAAATCTACAACATGATAATTGCTGCTACTTGTTCGAAAATATTCAGTTTTCATCAAGCGGGATTTATCTTGTTCTTGTTCTTGATACTTTTGGCCGCCGATGCAACCACTTTTACGGCACGCTCACCCATCATAGTTGAGACATGGTTTCTGTTTGCTGGAATCACACTTGCCTCCTTGGCTTTCGATGTTTGTCCTTGGGTCATATTTCCCCAATGCTGCTGCTGGTTATCCGCCATAGATCTCTCCAAGTTTTTTTGTTAACTTTTGATCTTTCTAAATGTAGTTTTGTTTGGAAATGAATTAAATCTTGGTTGTGATTGTAGAATTGGAACGTAGAGGTACGTATATATATATATATATAATGCCAAGGGGTTCCTAACCTCATTTGCATGTGTGTGCATGCATTGAAATATTTTGGAAGTTAGTCTTAATCTTCCTAGTAATTTGTTAAGAGTGTGGGTGTGGCGAGGTGTGTGTTGTGGAGAGATACATGGAAACACTAAAGCAATGGTTGAAGTGGAGATGTTTCATTATGTACGTGGATGGGTGTTGAGGAGTGTAGGTGAGATGTGGTATGTTATGTCTTCCATTTTGATATCATTATTAATTACTAATACTTTTTTTGTTATTATTAATCTTTTTATTATATTAGTATTTTTTAATATTTTAAATGAGAAAAAATCTACCAAGTATTTTTGAACAGATGTTTGGTAAATTATTATGTAACCTCGCTAATTTTCAACTATTTTTGTTACTTTATGTTAAATATTTTGTACCCCACTTGAAATTGTTTTTCTTCATCCGCTTCCGCTTTGTTTCCACTGAAAGCATAATTAAAAAAATGATAATCTTATTTGATAAACAATTAGGGAAGTGGGTGGCCTTTGTCAATTTTGGAATCCTATATATAGTATCAATGTCTTCGGGATTAGATTACTAACATACAAAAACATATGCAAATGACCTTTAATGCGTTGTTATTGACCCTTTAATAGTCCTAATTAGGTTAGACTAGTTTTTGTATCATATTGGATGAGTTACATATTGTCCATGCCTTTAGGCACGACGTACAAGCAACTAATGTCGCTTATACTCGTGCATCGGCACTACTACAAGATAAAGATTCAGGCGGTTGTTTTGGCTTCATACGCGCTTTTGCAACCGTGTATATGGACTAGTGTGTATGAAAGTAATGATCATTGTACACGGTTCCTAAAACGTGTACAAATGCCATCTTCTTACACAGCTCCAAAATACCGTCTAAAAAGGCCCACATAACCGTGTACGAAAATACTTAAAGGATCCCGAAATCTTTCATATGAAGATGAATGCTAAGATATTGTCGCTCTTGAAAGCGATAACATATAATTTTTGCCTGGAACAATTAAATCATCGACATAGACAAGAATACATAGGATATTGACATGTTGAGATACAGATAGAGAAGAGTGACTAATCAGCATAACTTTGCTTATAGCAAAAGGCTCAGACAACATTTAGATAGCTTTGATACTTACAAACCATCGTGGGGAGCACTCGCATAGCGTCTACGAGGATTCATGTACACAAATTCTTCCAAATCACTATGTAGAGAGGCATTGTTTTGGCTAATTGAAAAGTTTAATTTGTTATATAATTTTATCATACATTAGTCTTCACAAAGATTAGACATGTACAAAAGTTCACAAAAACGAACAAAAAAATACGATAAAAGTAACAAATAAAATGATTACAAAGAAATAACTTGACAATAGTCTGAAACTGGAAAAAAAATCCGACAAATATTTATCTTGTTTTCATATGCTCGAAATGAATCTATGTATTCTAGCACCATATGCCAAAGTTGAGAAAAAAAAACAACTCATTTCTTAGTATACAAAAAGTTTTCATCTAAAACGTTGAAAATAAGGAAAATAGTTTTACCATTTAGAATACAAACACGGTTAAAAATATATCTATTTTGTACTCTAGAAAAATCAGTACGTAGTTGCATTTCTTAACCCTTGAAAATTCGTTCTTAACTAGCCAATGAAATTTGATAAGATTGATGGTGTCTTCGCAAATTGCTTAATTGAATAGTTCGAAATCAAGTCCAGGGGACTTCAACTAACGTGTCTTGTTAAAATGTGAAGGGTTTCACTACTAGAAAATTGCTTATTTCCGACATGTTGAGATACATATAGAGAAGAGTACATAGGATATTGACATGTTGAGTTACAGATAGAGAAGAGTGAGTAATCAACATAACTTTGCTTATAGCAAAAGGCTCAGACAACATTTTGCTAGCTTTGATACTTACAAACAATCGTGGGGAGCACTCGCATAGCGTCTGTGAGGATTCATGTACACAACTTCATCCAAATCACTATGTAGAGAGACATTGTTTTGGCTAATTGAAAAGTTTAACTTGTTATATAATTTTATCTTACGTTAGTCTTCACAAAGATTAGACATGTACAAAATTTCACATAAATGAACAAAAAATAGGATAAAAGTAACAGATAAAATGATTACAAAGAAATAACTTGATACATAACACAATAAAAATTGTATCTAAAGCAAGTGTAAGAATCAAAAAGAGTTGAGAGTTCGTGTGTAAAATACTTAGAGCAACAAATCAAGACAATAGTCTCAAACTGGAAAAAAAAATCCGACAAATATTTATCTTGTTTTCATATGTTTGAAATAAATCTATGTATTCTAGCACCATATGCCAAAGTTCTAAAGAAAAAAAACCAACTCATTTCTTAGTATACAAAAAGTTTTCATCAAAAACGTTGAAAATAAGGAAAATACTTTTACCATTTAGAATATAAACACAGTTAAAAATATATCTACTTTGTACTCTAGAAAAATCAGTATGTAGTTGCATTTCTTGACTCTTGAAAATTCGTTCTTAACTAGCCAAAGAAATTTGATAAGATTGATGGTCTTTTCGCAAATTGCTTAATTTAATAGTTCGAAATCAAGTCGAGGGGACTTCAACTAACGTGTCTTGTAAAAATGTGAAAAATTGCTTATTTCCGACATGTTGAGAAACATATAGAGAAGAGTACATACGATATTGACATGTTGAGATACAAATAGAGAAGAGTGAGTAATCAACATTACTTTGCTTATAGCAAAAGTCTCGGACAACATTTAGCTAGCTTTGATGCTTACAAAACATCGTGGGGAGCACTCGCATAGCGTATGCGAGGATTCATGTACACAACTTCATCCAAATCACTATGTAGAGAGGCATTGTTTTGGCTAATTGAAAAGTTTAATTTGTTATATAATTTTATCTTACATTAGTCTTCACAAAGATTAGACAACTACAAAAGTTCACATAAATGAACAAAAAAATAGGATAAAAGTAACAAATAAAATGATTACAAAGAAATAACTTGATATATAACACAATAAAAATTGTATCAAAATCAAGTGTAAGAATCAAAAAGAGTTGAGAGTTCAGTGTGTAAAATACTTAGAGCAACAAATCAAGACAATAGTCTCAAACTGGAAAAAAAAAATCCGACAAATATTTATCTTGTTTTCATATGCTCGAAATGAATCTATGTATTCTAGCACCATATGCCAAAGTTCTGAAAAGAAAAACCAACTCATTTCTTAGTATACAAAAAGTTTTCATCTAAAACGTTGAAAATAAGGAAAATACTTTTACCATTTAGAATATAAACACCGTTAAAAATATTTTTACTTTGTACTCTAGAAAAATCAGTACGTAGTTGCATTTCTTAATCATTGAAAATTCGTTCTTAACTAGCCAAAGAAATTTGATAAGATTGATGGTCTCTTCGCAAATTGCTTAATTGAATAGTTCGAAATCAAGTCGATGGAACTTCAACTAACGTGTCTTGTTAAAATGTGAAGGGTTTCACTACTAGAAAATTGCTTATTTCCGACATTTTGAGATACATATAGAGAAGAGTACATAGGATATTGACATGTTGAGATACAGATAGAGAAGAGTGAGTAATCAACATAACTTTGCTTATAGCAAAAGGCTCAGACAACATTTAGCTAGCTTTGATACTTACAAACCATCGTGGGGAGCACTCGCATAGCGTCTGCGAGGATTCATGTACACAACTTCATCCAAATCACTATGTAGAGAGGCATTGTTTTGGCTAATTGAAAAGTTTAATTTGTTATATAATTTTATCTTACATTAGTCTTCACAAAGATTAAACATGTACAAAAGTTCACATAAATGAAAAAAAATAGGATAAAAGTAACAAATAAAATGATTACAAAGAAATAACTTGATACATAACACAATAAAAATTGTATTCAAAGCAAGTGTAAGAATCAAAAAGAGTTTAGAGTTCAATGTGTAAAATACTTAGAGCAACAAATCAAGACAATAGTCTCAAACTGGAAAAAAAATTCGACAAATATTTATCTTGTTTTCATTTGCTCGAAATGAATCTATGTATTCTAGCACCATATGCCAAAATTCTCGAAAAAAAAACCAACTCATTTCTTATTTTATAAAAAAATTTCATCTAAAACGTTGAAAATAAGGAAAATACTTTTACCATTTAGAATATAAACACAGTTAAAAATATATGTATTTTGTACTCTAGAAAAATCAGTACGTAGTTGCATTTCTTAACCCTTGAAAATTCGTTCTTAACTAGCCAAAGAAATTTAATAAGATTGATGGTCTCTTCGCAAATTGCTTAATTGAATAGTTCGAAATCAAGTCGAGGGAACTTCAACTAACGTGTCTTGTTAAAATGTGAAGGGTTTCACTACTAGAAAATTGCTTATTTCTGACATGTTGAGATACATATAGACAAGAGTACATAGGATATTGACATGTTGAGATACAGATAGAGAAGAGTGAGTAATCAGCATAACTTTGCTGATAGCAAAAGGCTCAGACAACATTTAGCTAACTTTGATGCTTACAACCCATCGTGGGGGAGCACTCGCATAGCGTTTGCGTGGATTCATGTACACAACTTCATCCAAATCACAATGTAGAGAGGCATTGTTTTGGCAAATTGAAAAGTTTAATTTGTTATATAAATTTGTCTTACATTAGTCATCACAAAGACAAGACATGTACACAAGTTCACATAAATGAACAAAAAAATAGGAAAAAAGTAACAAATAAAATGATTACAAAGAAATACCGTGATACATAACACAATAAAAATTGTATCTAAAGCAAGTGTAAGAATAAAAAGGAGTTGAGAGTTCAATGTGTAAAATAATTAGAGCAACAAATCAAGACAATAGTCCACGGTTACAACAAATCCTACAAACATTTATCTTATTTTCATATGCTCGAAATCAATCTATGTATTCTAGCACCATATGCCAAAGTTCAGAAAAAAAAACCCAACTCATTTCTTAGTATACAAAAAGTTTTCCTCTAAAACGTTGAAAATAATGAAAATACTATTACCATTTAGAATATAAACACATTTAAAAATATATCTATTTTGTGCTCTAGAAAAATCAGTACGTAGTTGCATTTCTTAACCCTTGAAAAGTCGATCTTAACTAGACAAAGAAATTTGATAAGATTGATGTTCTCTTCGCAAATTGCTTAATTGCATAGTTCGAAATCAAGTCGATGGGACTTCAACGGACGTGTCTTGTTAAAATGTGAAGGGTTTAGTTTCAGAAAATGAAATCTTATTCAAATTCAGTTACTATATCTTTGTTTTTCAGTGAATTGGTGGCACGGGAGATTTTAAAAGAATTTTTATATGTGGTTTGAGGAAGTTTCGGTTAATACAAATATAAATCAAATAATATTTCGAGCTCTTTTTAAACTATTATATTGTACAACTTAAACGATATACATAAACACGTAATGACTACATTACAAACAAAAAGGAAGAAAATGATTAAAGAATAAGGACAAAAATGTAATCATAACATACAAAGCCACATCTACAACATGATAATTGCTGCTACTTGTTCGAAAATATTCAGTTTTCATCAAGCGGGATTTATCTTGTTCTTGTTCTTGATACTTTTGGCGGCCGATGCAACCACTTTTACCGCACGCTCACCCATCATAGTTGAGACATGTTTTCTGTTTGCTGGAATCACGCTTGCCTCCTTGGCTTTCGATTTTTGTCCTTGGGTCATATTTCCCCAATGCTGCTGCTGGTTATCCGCCATAGATCTCTCCAAGTTTTTTTTTTAACTTTTGATCTTTCTGAATTTAGTTTTGCTTGGAAATGAATTAAATGTTGGTTGTGATTGTAGAATTGGAACTTAGAGGTACGTATGTATATATATATATATATATATATATATATATATATAATGCCAAGGGGTTCCTAACCTCATTTGCTTGTGTGTGCATGTATTGAAATATTTTGGAAGTTAGTCTTAATCTTCCTAGTAATTTGTTAAGAGTATGGGTGTGGCGAGGTGTGTGTTATGGAGAGATACATGGAAACACTAAAGCAATGGTTGAAATGGAGATGTTTCATTATGTATGTGGATGGGTGTTGAGGAGTGTAGGTGAGATGTGGTATGTTATGTCTTCCATTTTGATATCATTATTAACTCCTAATACTTTTTTTGTTATTATTAATCCTTTTATTATATTAGTATTTTTTAATATTTTATATTAGAAAAAATCTACCAAGTATTTTTGAACAGATGTTTGGTAAATTATTAAGGAACCTCGCTAATTTTCAACTATTCTTATTACTTTATACTATGTTAAATATTTTGTACCCCACTTGAAATGGTTTTTCTTCATCGGCTTCCCCTTTGTTTCCACTGAAAGCTTAATTAAAAAAATGATAATCTTATTTGATAAACAATTAGGGAAGTGGGTGGCCTTTGTCAATTTTGGAATCCTATATATAGTATCAATGTCTTCGGGATTAGATTACTAACATACAAAAACATATGCAAATGACCTTTAATGCGTTGTTATTGACCCTTTAATAGTCCTAATTAGGTTAGACTAGTTTTTGTATCATATTGGATGAGTTACATATTGTACACGCCTTTAGGCACGACGTACAAGCAACTAATGTCGCTTATACTCGTGCATCGGCACTACTACAAGATAAAGATTCAGGCACGGTTGTTTTGGCTTCATACGCGCTTTTGCAACCATGTATATGGACTAGTGTGTATGAAAGTAATGATCATTGTACACGGTTCCTAAAACGTGTACAAATGCCATCTTCTTACACTGCTCCAAAATACCGTCTAAAATGGCCCACATAACCGTGTACGAAAATACTTAAAGGATCCCGAAATCTTTCATATGAAGATGAATGCTAAGATATTGTCGCTCTTGAAAGCGATAACATATAAATTTTTGCCCGGAACAATTAAATCATCGACATACACAAGAATACATAGGATATTAACATGTTGAGATACAAATAGGGAAGAGTGAGTAATCAGCATAACTTTGCTTATAGCAAAAGGCTCAGACAACATTTAGCTAGCTTTGATACTTACAAACCATCGTGGGGAGCACTCGCATAGCGTCTGCGAGGATTCATGTACACAAATTCTTCCAAATCACTATGTAGAGAGGCATTGTTTTGGCTAATTGAAAAGTTTAATTTGTTATATAATTTTATCATACATTAGTCTTCACAAAGATTAGACATGTACAAAAGTTCACAAAAACGAACAAAAAAATACGATAAAAGTAACAAATAAAATGATTACAAAGAAATAACTTGACAATAGTCTGAAACTGGAAAAAAAATCCGACAAATATTTATCTTGTTTTCATATGCTCGAAATGAATCTATGTATTCTAGCACCGTATGCCAAAGTTGAGAAAAAAAAAACAACTCATTTCTTAGTATACAAAAAGTTTTCATCTAAAACGTTGAAAATAAGGAAAATACTTTTACCATTTAGAATACAAACACAGTTAAAAATATATCTATTTTGTACTCTAGATATCTATTTTGTACTCTAGAAAAATCAGTACGTAGTTGTATTTCTTAACCCTTGAAAATTCGTTCCTAACTAGCCAAAGAAGTTTGATAAGATTGATGGTGTCTTCGCAAATTGCTTAATTGAATAGTTCGAAATCAAGTCCAGGGGACTTCAACTAACGTGTCTTGTGAACTCAAGATCTAAAGATTCTAGAGAGAGAAAGCTAGAGAGAGAGTGAATGTGGAGCCAAAAGTAGTTATGAATTCAAGATATGAAAATGTAAATCTCATATTAACAAAAACAACTAAGACAAGGGCTTATATACCCACAAGGTAAATTAAATACAAAGGTTACAATTAAAAATGATCTAACAATCTCCCCCTTTGTAACCTTTGGCGCCGAGCTCTAAAATCAAGAAAATCTTCTGATATCCACTTGAGCTTCAAGGTGACGTAAAGCATTTCGAAAGTTGATTCGGTCTTGAATTACATCAATTGCCTTCTTCAATCTCAGTAACTCCTTGTTTCCTTCCTTTTGTGGATAAAAATTGAATCTCTGTCTGTTTGCCACATTCTGCTTTTCATAATTCAACTTCTGAATTAAATGCATCTTGATAAGCTTCAAAGTTCCATCAGAATACTTGCAGACTTCTTCAAATCTCATAAAACAATGACGACCCTTCAAGTTTTTGTACACCACACCATACGGTTCATCAACAACAGTAAATAATAAGAAACTTTCAATGTTGCCGAGCTTCTGTTTTGGCTTGTGCAAGTTGACCGTAGGTTGATGATTTTCAACACCCAACTGAAAGCCAAATAAGCTATAGAAGCGAATTGTTCTGATAATATTTCTTCTGACAGTGTTGAAGGCTCTATTCATATCATCTGATCGTTCATTGAGAGAGCTGAAGAAATTGAATAGAAACTCAATATCATCCACATGAACTTCATTAAAATCTGCTTCTGTGAAGGTATAGTCTTTGCAGTCTCTTCGTTGAACAGTGAAATTAGAAACCCAGATGTTGAATATGTTGAACATGGAAACACAATTAACTTGTACAATCCCCTTCTCAAAATATACTGTTTCTTTCCCTTGTCTCAAATACCTCATGGCCATCAAATAGTTCTGTTTAACAAGATCAGACTCTTTTTCAATGCCCAAGAAAAACTCAAAACTCAAAGAAGTCTTGTGTTTCACAAAAAATACTTCGGTGAGTATCTTTAAGGTATACATTTCGAAACACCTGTCTCATATCTCTAGCCTCAAACCTTTGTCGTCTATGCTCCCTTGAAATAGGAATTCCTAAAGATCTAAGATTTTCTGGAATAAAATCAGGAGCCATATAATTAGGACCAACTGACTTATCAGATTTACTTGTTGGAGCACGAGGAATCTTGGTGGGTGGAATCACGACTGGAATAGACACATTAGAAACAATTGCTGGAGACTCAGAGACAACTGATATAGAAGATATAAGAGTTGTAGAGACAAACAAAGGATTTGAAACTGCTTCAGACTGAATCTGAGAAGAATCATCTTGTGGAGAATTCTGTTCATCGTGAAAAGGGAATCTAACTTCTTGAGATGAAAGATCTGCATACAATACATCAGCATCACTATTATCATCATCTTCTTCTTCTTCTTCTTCTTCTTTAACTTTCCAAAAACTATCAAACTTGGCATCAATTTCATTTTCAGAATCCACATCAATAATATTTTCGTAAGATGCTCTGAAATTCTCAAACGCTTCAGCCTCAGTCATATTCACAGATTTTGGTATAACAGAAGAAACTTGCTCAGAATCTGGATCAACATAAAGTACCAGCTGTAAATTGTTTTCTGTAGAAATGTCAGTCTCTGGAAGCTTTACTTTGCTTAACATGTCTTCAAACATAGACTGTATTTCTGTTTCTGCTTCTTTAGGCTTTTCTTTATCAGCAGAGCATGTTTCACTTGGAGCAGTTTCTGCTATATTTTCTTTAGAAAGATCAGCTGCAGACTCATCCAAGCGTCCATTTTTCTCCCCCTCATGATCAGGTTGAGAATCATCATGATCATGTGAACGCTTGTTAGATGGTCCAACTTCAGCACGACATGAGACATTTGGAACCTGCAAGTGTTGAGCAATGGCAAAAACAGTGGATTGCAATTGACCCAAACCTAACTGTACCTCATCTCTAAATTTCTCAAAGTCTGATCGTAAAGCAGAGAGAGAATCTTCAGTTGTAGATGGTCGAAATGATGGCTGAAAAGATCTGAGAAGAGACAAAAGATCGATCGACTGTTGATTTGCTGGAGCCATAGATGCAAGTCGAGCTCTTAAGTGCTCAGCTACTTCCTGAACAGAAAGATCATCAATACGAGGGCCTGCAGGAGTAGAAGAAGAAGATACACCCACAAAAGTTGATGACATAGTAGCACATGAAGCCATTTGGGCAGAAGAAGATAGAAGAACCGATGACATAGTAGATGACGAAAAGATCGGTGCAGATAGTGAAGGTGCAGAACCCAGAGCTGTTGAATGAGAAAGATGAAGTTCTATGGGTTTGCCGGTCAACAACTGTGGAGGGATAATAGAACGATCAATATTTGACAGATTTCCTTGCAGAAACGCCTCCATCCTGGCTAATTGAGTATTTCTTTCTGCATCCATAGAAGCCTTTGTTGTCCATAGAAGATTATGAACAATATCTAGTTTTGAAGAAGAGTGCAAACCAGAAGAAGTGGATACCATAGTCAATGCTGAATCAGTGGTAGAAACAACAGTAGAAGATTCATGAGCAGGAGAAAATTTCTTCAGTGAAAGATCAAGCTCGTCTACAGCAAGATGGCCAACACTTGGATTTATTGGAACAGACTCATCATCAGAACCTTCTAGATTGGATTGAAAATCAACAAACTCTTGATTATCATCATCAGCATGTAATTCCTCAAGTTCATCTTCAATGACAAAGTGAATATCTGAACCTGATTCAGGGATTGCCTGAACCAAACGAGAACCAACAGGGAATGCCTGTTGTTGTTTCTGAATTTGCTCTGCAACTTCTTGAACTTCATCAACATGTTGGTCTTGATCTTGTTGTTGTAAATGAGCAACTTGAACATCTGCATCAGCATTCTCTGCCTATGGAATCTCATAATCATGATCTAGCATGTATTTGACCACAACTTCATTTGTCAAATCTGCATAATTCACGATAAGAATTTCTGGAATGGGCATCCATTGATCTTCATTCGTAAACGTATACTTTTGAATCTGGAATTATTTACACTGATAATCGGCAATGCGAGGCCACTGTGTGCGAGCAGGAAAACTCTGTACTATCCATAATGCTCCGAACAAAGATCTTCAAAAATCGCAAAAATGGCACAAACTTTCTCCTATTGTTTGTCGCCTTAGCATATACAACTTCTGAAAGACCAGTCCAGATGGCCAAAGTATAATCGATATGAAGATCGTGAATAACACAGTAAAATAGCTTCAGAATCGGCATGCTTGTGCTATCTGTACCAGTAGCCTTTGAAGTTAAGCACCGATTGAATATAGAGAAGAAATCATACCAGTGAGGTGGAAGCTTAGCCTTGTGAAACTGAGTCACTTTCCTGAGTTCACCATTATAACCAAGTGCAATAATGCCATCAAGAACAGTTTGATCAGAAGGGAACGGATCATAAGCAACTTTGCCTGGTCTGGAATCAGGGCCTGGAAATTGTAGAAGCACACGTAACCTTCTGAAAGTAAGCCGAGATTCAAACTGATCGACATTTATCAGGAAATGTGGAGGATTTACTTTATCATTCTTTGTAATATAGTGCCAGGCTTGCTGCACATATACCTCAGGAACATCAACTGTTTTTGTCAACGCATAAGCAAGGGGATGTCCTCTTAAAATTTCTTTCACCACACCACGTATGTTCAGATGTCCAAAATCAATATAATGATTATTGCCCTTGTATGGAAGGAAGTGAGAATGATGCAGAAAATCATCCGGAACTAGTCCTTGAGCAGATTGATCAGCTGTTGTGGAAGGCTGAGAAGGCATAGGACAAAGCCTAGAAATCTGTTCTTGATCATTAAGATGATCCAAGAGATCATTCTCATCTTGTTGTACTTGAACATCAGCCATTAAGTCTGAAAAGTAAGCATAGTTAAAAAATTAGGACATAATCAATTTGAAAGAACCAAATGAGGTTGTCGGTTGTAGAACAAACCGAAAAGCGAAAAATTCGGTTGAAATAAGAACTGAAAAGCAAGGTTCTCGGTTGTACCAAGAACCGAGAAGAAAGGTTCTCGGTTATAACATAGACCAAGAAATGAACTTCTCGGGTATGGAATGAACCGAGAAACAAAGATAGCAAAACATAGAGTAAACCAAGGTTGAAGTTCTCGGTTGAATGGAAGGAACCGAGAAGTGAAGTTCTCGGTTGGTGAGAGAACCGAGTTTGAAGTTCTCGGTTGAAGAGAGAACCGAGAAGTGAAGTTGTCGGTTGGTGAGAGAACCGAGAAGTGAAGTTCTCGGTTGATGAGGGGACCGAGAAGTAAAGTTCTCGGATATGAGGGGACCGAGAAGTAAAGTTCTCGGATATGAGAGGACCGAGAAGTAAAGTTCTCGAATTTTGAGAAGACCGAGAAGTGAAGTTCTCGTTCCAGATTAGAATCGAAAGAACCCCCTTTGCTCCCCCTACAAAAATGCATTCATAAAACCTTTCAATCGAAGCATAAGAGTAGAAAAACATACCTGAAATGCGGAAAAAAAAATCAACTTAAACTATAGAAGAACAAGTCGATTCGAATACTCCCCCTGAACTTCACCACCACCGAAATGAGCAAGTCGAATCGAATATGAAGCAGCGAACCACGAAATACTCAAATGAAATCAAAATGAGTCGAAGACAATCTGAACTTTGAAAAAAAAATCTGGAACCCAAAGAAACCGAATGGAAGAGAAAAATGAAGAAGAAGATGAATAGTGACCTTGGGAAAAGTGAAATTTGAAGAACTTTTAAAGAACCGGGTTTTTTTTTAAGAAAAAAAAATATTGAGAAAAGAAAATCATTTCATATTACATCAACATTTTTAGAAAATAAATTTGAACAAGATTTTGTAATTACTGAGTATTTTAAAGAATAAAAAATAATTGACAAATAAAATTTGACCTAATAAAATTTTCATAAAATAAACCATCTAATGAAATCCTATGCATGCTTTTGGAACTATAGACATGTATTATTGCATAAAGAGTATATATAAGTTCGAAAACAAAGATTTTCATCCTTCTAATAGGTGGACAAACATGAGAAAAAATGATCAGTCTTAAGAAAAATGTATTTCACTATATAAGAGTAAAAACAGTTGTTACTCACACTAAAAAAAATAAAACTTTCATAGATTTACAGGTTTATCACATCTTAGCAGTTTCACCAAGTATCATGAGATGTTGTGCTCATTGGCATCTTTTTGTACAGTGTGCACATTGGCATCTTCAAATGATTGTGCTCTTATAGCATCTTTTGCATTTGTGCACTTTGGCATCTTTTTAACCAGAGAGTTTAGTAAGCCTAGAAAACATCGTAAACATAACTTTCTATCTGATCCTATAGCAGGTTTTCTGATCAGCCGCTCCCAGACCATAGCCTTAGGGGACTTGGTGACAAGCACCCCTCGGAACTTACTAACCCATATCAGAAAGGCTATATCGATATTCTCTAAGCCCATTCATATCAGTAGAACATGACTTTCTAACTAGTTTTATAGCAGAATTTCTGATCGACCGCTCCCAAACCGTAGCCTTAGGGGGTCAGATGTCAAGCAAACCGCGGATCTTACTCTTCCAAACCAGAAAGGTCACAGATATGAACTATCAAACTAAATGATTTCTGTATTACGAAATATGAATTGTTTTATCATCTCAATCACTAGGATCAACTAACTAATTAGTTTAGCCTATATCTCCATAATCATCTATAAAATTTGTAGAATAGGATTTCAAAGCCTTGATGACTATTATATATTAATCTACATATCATAAAACACATATCAAAATTTTCATGAAGTGGACCATTCGAGATCAGAAATTTTGAAATTTGAACAAATAACACTCATTTATAAACAATAAACTTGTAAATATTTCCTAGGCATGCACAGGCAATCAAAAGATAGAAAATTTATAAAAAATCTATTCTGTTAAACAATATTTGTTAATCATTTTGAATCTTTAAATTAAGCATTCCAATTTTCGACAAAAGAAAATTAAAGCGTTTTTCATCCAATGCTTTAGTAAAGATATCAGCTAATTGATACTCAGTAGGTACAAAATAAAGTTCAATCGTACCTTCTTCGACGTGATGCTTTATAAAGTGATATCTCATATCAATATGCTTTGTTTTAGTGTGCTGAACCGGGTTAACAGAAATAGCAATGGCAGACTTGCTATCACAGTAGATGGGAATCTTGTTGTAATGCATCCCATAATCCCGCAGCTGTGTTTTCATCCATAACACTTGAGCACAGCAGCTTGCAGCTGCCACATATTCTGCTTCAGCAGTACTGATTGACACACAGTTCTGTTTCTTTGATGACCAGCTAATCAAACGTTCTCCTAAAAACTGGATATGCCCGGAAGTGCTTTTGCGATCAAGCTGATTACCTCCGTAATCTGCATATGAAAAAGCTGTTAATGAATAATCAGATGATTTAGGATACCACAAACCTAGATATGGTGTTCCTTTGATATAACGGAAGACCCGCTTTACGGCTAACAAATGAGATTCCTTTGGATTCGCCTGAAATCGTGCAAGTAAGCATGTTGAAAACATGATGTCCGGTCTACTGGCAGTTAAATACATTAGAGATCCTATCATGGCTCTGTAAGTCTTGATGTCAACAGCTTTTCCATCTGGGTCTAAGCCTATCTTTGCACCATGAGCCATTGGAGTTCCAATGCTCGTAGATTTATCCATATTGAACTTTTTCAGAATGTCAAAGACATATTTGGCTTGATTGATGAAAATCCCATCTGAAAGTTGCTGAACATTGAGTCCGAGAAAGAATTTAATCTCTCCCATCATACTCATCTGAAATCGAGAAGTCATGAGATCGGAAAACCAAGTACAAAGTGAAGGATTAGTAGCGCCGAAAATAATGTCATCAACATAAATTTGAACTAAGCAAATATCAGAATCTTTTCTAAAAACAAACAGAGTAGTATCGATTAAACCTTTTGTGAAACCTGAGCTTAGCAGAAATGCAGACAATTCGTCATACCACGCTCTTGGAGCTTGTTTCAAGCCATACAATGCTTTGTCGAGGATGTAAACATGATCTGGATGATCTTTGTCCATAAAACCTTCCGGTTGAGAGACATAGACCTCTTCCTTTAGACGACCGTTAAGAAACGCTGTCTTTACATCCATCTGATATACTTTAAAGTTCTGATAAGCAGCAAAAGCAAGAAACATTCGAATAGCTTCAAGACGTGCAACGAGCAAATGTCTCATCATAGTCTATCCCTTCTTGTTGACGATAGCCTTTTGGAACAAGTCTTGCTTTGTTTCTGACAACAATACCCTCTGAAACTTTCTTGTTTTTAAAGATCCACTTCGTTCCGATAATGCTCTTTCCTCGTGGTTTTGGAACAAGACGCCATACCTTTAATGCCTTGAACTGATTCAGTTCATCTTGCATTGCAATGATCCAGTCTGGGTCGGCCAATGCTTCAGAAACTTTTGTAGGTTCAAGCTTGCTTAGAAAACAAGTAAACAAACATTCATTTGAAGAAGCAACTTTTGACCTAGTTGATACCGAAGAAGCAGGATCACCAATGATTTGATGAAGAGGGTGCGCCTTTGTCCATTTTGTCGTATGAGGTAGAGGAATTATTTCATCTTGAACACTTTGAATATCATGAGATGAAATTATGAGAGGTTCTGAATCAGAAGAGATAATCTGTGTAGTATGAATTGTTGAAGGAGGGACTACTTCAACTGATTCAGATAAAGTATCATCTGGAAATGATGTTTGAGAGTCATCAGATATAGCTGGAGCATCTTCAGATTGAACTGTTGGAGAAAAATTCAGCTCTATAACAATGGATGGTTCCAGTTGAGATGTAGTTTCAACTGCTGATGTAGGAAGTTCAGACACAGAAACATCTGGAATTGCATCATCAGAATTTTGTGTAGCAGCGGGAGAACTAGTAGAAGCAATGCCAGATTCCTGTAATACAGCAGTAGAACCATTAGAAGAATTTAGTTTTAGGTAGATCATCATAAAAATTTTCAAATAACATATCAAGATCAGTAAGAATAATATGTGAAGTATTAGATGAAAACTCTTGATTATCAGAAATCTTCACTGATTCTGATCTTGGTTGATCAGAAGCATTCTTAATAACACCGGGTTCTGATCCATGCTGGTCAGAAGCCAAACCAGCAGCTTCATCAAATCTGACATTGACACTCTCGATGACTTTGCGTGAAGAAGTGAGATATACTCGATAAGAAACTAAAGAAGTTGAATAACCAAGAAAGATTGCTTCATCAGCCTTTGGTGCAAACTTGTTGAGGTTATCTCGATCGTTCAGAACATAACATTTTGATCCAAACGCTTTGAAGTATTTGATATTGGGCTTGATTCCATTCATCAGTTCGTATGGAGTCTTATTGAATCTGCGATGTAGAATCGAACGGTTTTGAGTATAACACACAGTAGATATAGCCTCGGCCCAAAGAGAGATAGGAAGACCAGAGTAAGCAAGCATAGAACGAGCAGCTTCTACAAGCGTACGATTGCGGCGTTCAACAACTCCATTCTGTTGTGGTGTACGAGCGGCAGAAAACTGTTGTTGGATGCCATGTTCATTATAAAAAGCTTGTAAAATGCTGTTCTTGAATTCTGTACCATTGTCCGATCGGACAATCTTGACTGTCTTTTGCTTGTTAGTCTGAGAAGTCTTGATGAGAGTGATGAGTATGTCCGGAGTTTCGTCTTTGGATTTCAGAAAACGAACCCAAGTGTATCTTGAATAATCATCAACGACGACCAATACATAGCGTTTCTTACCAATACTCTTTGTATTCATTGGGCCACACAAGTCTACATGAAGGATTTATAGAATATCCTTTGTGCAAAAATCAGGCTTTGGCTTGTGTGTAACTTTCTTCATTTTACCTTTCTCACAATCTCGGCAAAGTTTGTCTGTTTGAAATCGAAGAGTCGGAAGACCACGAACTGAGTCGTTTTTAGCAAGACGATCAATGTACTTGAAGTTGAGATGAGCTAGTCGTCTATGCCACAACCAGCTTTCTTGAACTGAAGCCTTTGAAAGAAGACAAGCCTTGGAAGGGAACTTGGCTGTTGAGAAGTCAATAGTGTAAAGATTTGACCGTCTTCTACCAAAGAGAAGTTCCTTACCACTGTCATCTATGACTGTAACTCTCTTTGATTTAAAATTGACTCCCAAATTCTTATCACAGAATTGCCCAATACTAAAGAGATTGAAGTCGAGGCCTTCAACATAGCTAACTCTTTTAATCGTTATGTTGCCTTGTACAAGATCACCATAGCCAAGAATAGGAGAAGTGTCTCTGTTTCCGAATCTCACACGACCTCCAGACTGTTCTTTAAAATTTGACAATAAAGATTTATTGCCAGTCATATGTTTTGAACATCCAGAGTCCATATACCAGAGATGACTAGGCTGCATTCATGTAAAAACAAAAACTCACAAAGATTTAGGAACCCACTTCAGAATGGGTCCCTTTTTATTAGAACATTCCATGAATTTATTAAAGAAGAATGTACTTTTCACAAAAGATTTTGCACAGTGAAACAAAGAAGAGTTAGTACATTTAGATGAAGTGTGTAAAGCAATAGAAGATAGATCACATGGAGAAGACAAACATGTGACATCTTGTTGAAGAATCAACATTTGCTCACGAGAATATTTTTGAACATTATTCAAACTAGCAAATGTGTTTTTATTACAAGCATCATCATGTTTATCTAATACATGTATATCATCTATTTTTCTATTCTTCACCCGCCATTCCATCTTGATTTCCTTTCTCAAAGGCCGATCTGAAAAGGAAGAATCAGAATCAGATTTATCAGACTCAACCTTATCTCTCTTCTTAGACTTTCTTGACCGTCTTCTTTTTCTTTTCTTTGAAAATAAAAATCATTGAAAGTCAAAGAATCATCCATTTGATCAGACAATTTATATGATTCACCATCAGTAGCACAAGTCGTAAAATTATCACAATGATAAGAGTTAGAATTTGGTTTTCGTTCCAAGGATGAACCGAAAACTGATGTTTTCGTTTCTAGCTGAGACCGAGAAAGTCCAGTTTTCGTTTCGAACTGGGACCGAGAGAGTCCAGTGTTCGTTTCTAACTGAGACCGAGAAGATTCAGTTTTCGTTTCTAGCTTGGACCGAGAACCAACACTTGATGAAAATCCCATTTTATTTTCAACTGAAACCTCAGAAAATCCAGAAACTTGTTTTTCAGAAATAATATTCTCTTCAAAACTAGATTTAAAAACAGTAAAAATGATATCTTTTTCCAAACTGTTTTGAATAAAATCATCATCTATCTTATCTTCCAACTCAACAATTTTAGATTCTAAAATCAAAGGAGGAACGTATTTCTTAGTATCATAAGATGTTTTAGAAACACTATCCTCATTTTTGTTTACAATATAAGAATCAAAATAGTCGTTTGGTAAAGTTGTTTTGTTAGATGAGTTTGTATTTAAAAATATTCCAGATTTCTTTTTCTTTTGAGGATCAGAAAAATATTTTGCATTTTCACGCGAATAAACAAATGGGAGTTCCATTCTAGTGTTTTCCGTTCTTCTCTTAGCCTCAATATCTAAGATTTGCTGTGCATTCATCCAATCTATTATAAATTGGGGAGTATAACGAGCAAGTCTCAAATATTCAAAGTGATATAAAGTGGGGGATTTGTTAATGGCTAAATTTAAATATTTAGGACTTTCATATCCAAGCCCCCACTTTTCTTTAATGGACTCATAACTACGAGGTTTATTCATATTAATTGTTTGTTCAGATTGAGCTCTCATATATAATTTTTCTTCTAAATCAACAATGTTCTTTGAAAGCTCATTTTTAGAAGTGGTCAAGCTAGTCAATGAATCAAGATAAGTCTTGTTTGAACTTTCCAACTCATTTATTTTATTTTGCAAATTTTCTTTGGTATCGTTTAGAATCAATTTTTGATCTTCCAAAGAAATTTGTAATTTTTCAATTTTATAAGACTTTTCTTGACTCACTTCCTTTTCAGATTTAAGCATTTTTCGAAATTTTTGCAAGGCAGAAATGATAATATCAAACTGAGATTTAATGAATTTAATTTCTAAGTCAGAATATACCTCAGACTCATCAGTTGAATCATCATCCTCATCATCAGATTGATCATCACCGATAAAGCACATTGCTGCAGTTTCCTCTTTTTCTTCTTCATTATCAGAGAAATCAATAAATGATTCTTCCTCAGCTAAGATAACAACTCCACTTTCCTTCTTTTTCAACATATCAGCCTTCTTTTGATAGTAGGTAGAATCACGAACCACCTTTGTTCGGCATTCTTTAGAGTAATGACCTACTTTACCACAGTTGTAGCATGTGGGAGGTTTCTTCTCATCCCTCTTTTCTTCCACAAGCTTTGGATGATCAGGCTTTGGATAGATAGTCTTTGAACCAGAAAAATCCACCTTCCTTGACCCAGATGAAAGTCGAAGATTGTTGTTGGAGCTGGCCCGGTTAGAAAACTTTCGTGCAAACTGCTGAGAAAGTAAAATCATTGCTCTTTGAAGAGCTTCTCCTTCATCATCAATATTCCCATCATAAGCATTCTCAAAAGCTTGCTCAGTAAATTTTGCAGTCATTAGAGCAATAGGATCTACATCTTTTCCTTTCTTCTTCTTTTCTTGCTTTTCTTTCTTTGCCACAATCAGATTTTCTTCATTCAGGAGAATTTCAAACATTTCTTGAATTGGGATGATTGAAATCTTTGGATCAATACGGAGTCTATGATATGCCTTTGTCCATTCAGGTTGAAGAGCGTTCAGAAACTTTAAGTTTGTTTCCAACGGGGACTTTTCCACACTAATCTTGTATAAATCATTTATCACATCACAGAATCTATCAAAGACAGTCTTCAAATCCTCCCCACTCTTTGCTTTGAACTCCTCAAAACTGTTCATATATCTCGTTTTTCGAAGTTGAGTAGCCACCACTGAGCCAAGCATGATTTTCTCCAAATGAGTCCACATGAGCATTAGATTGTTCTTGTAACAATCTACACGATTGTATATGTGACTTGGCAAGGCAAGAATGAGATTAGACTTAGCAATTCTTTCTCCGTTGTACTTTAAAGATTCTTCTTCATTGTATTCATCAACTGGCTTTAATATTGTTAATTGTTCAGTATTAGCAGTGGCTAGAATGATCTTGATAGGTCTCTCAAAAGGAGGATTGGTTAAAGCTCGAACCATGTAATCCCCATTTTGTTGTCTCTCAAGAAAATTAATAAATCGATCTCTCCATTGAGAATACTCATTCTCATTGATAAGCACTGGGGGACGTGTATCTGTCCCGAGAGACATCATCAACTCATTCTTATAAACTTGTGATTGAAGAGACATGCTGAAAAGAAGCAGAGTGCTTTTCGTCTGAAGAAAAATAAAGACCGAAAACCATCTTTTTCGGTTGTTCAAGAAACCGAATACCACACTTTTCGGTTATAGAGAAGACCGAAAACCTAGCTTCTCAGTTGATGAATAAACCGAAAAACTAAGTGTGAAACTTAGAAGATCGAAAACCCTTAACCGAAAACCTTAGCCGAAAAGAACAAACCAAAAACTTCCCGAAATACCCAAAATCCCCAGATGAATGAACCGAAAACCCTGATGAATAACCCGAAAACACTTATGAAAGAACCGAAAAACGATTCTACCAAGTTAACGATCTAAGAAAATCACACAAGTCCAAAATTCCTCAAAACACTCTCGCGGAATTCATTTAGAAACAGGTTAATAAACCAAAACTAATCCAAATATAGATCAAACAACCAACTTCAGCAAGAATTCGCGAAGAACAGAAAACTCGAGAACTTTTCTGGAAATTACAAAATTGACAAATTCGATTACAAAATGATCGAATCTTTGCACAAAACAAGAACAAAACTTGTTCTAAACTGTATTCCGAAGCAATTGAATCCAAATTCACTGAAAATCGTTCAGAAAATCAACATAGATCTAGAGAAATGACCAGAAAACCGAATTTCAAATTTTTTTTTTTTTTTTTTTTTAACAAATTTGAAATTCGATTGATCTGATAACACGAAATTAGAACTCTACTCTCAAATCTCTCAAAATCTAACAAGCTTTGATACCAATTGTGAACTCAAGATCTAAAGATTCTAGAGAGAGAAAGCTAGAGAGAGAGTGAATGTGGAGCCAAAAGTAGTTATGAATTCAAGATATGAAAATGTAAATCTCATATTAACAAAAACAACTAAGACAAGGGCTTATATACCCACAAGGTAAATTAAATACAAAGGTTACAATTAAAAATGATCTAATATGTCTTGTTAAAATGTGAAGGGTTTCACTACTAGAAAATTGCTTATTTCCGACATGTTGAGATACATATAGAGAAGAGTACATAGGATATTGACATGTTGAGATACAGATAGAGAAGAGTGAGTAATCAACATAACTTTGCTTATAGCAAAAGGCTCAGACAACATTTTGCTAGTTTTGATACTTACAAACCATCGTGAGGAGCACTCGCATAGCGTCTGTGAGGATTCATGTACACAACTTCATCCAAATCACTATGTAGAGAGACATTGTTTTGGCTAATTGAAAAGTTTAATTTGTTATATAATTTTATCTTACATTAGTCTTTACAAAGATTAGACATGTACAAAATTTCACATAAATGAACAAAAAATAGGATAAAAGTAACAGATAAAATGATTACAAAGAAATAACTTGATACATAACACAATAAAAATTGTATCTAAAGCAAGTTTAAGAATCAAAAAGAGTTGATTGTTCAGTGTGTAAAATACTTAGAGCAACAAATCAACTCAATAGTCTGAAACTGGAAAAAAAATCCGACAAATATTTATCTTGTTTTCATATGCTCGAAATGAATCTATGTATTCTAGCACCATATGCCAAAGTTCTGAAGAAAAAAAACCCAACTCATTTCTTAGTATACAAAAAGTTTTCATCTAAAACGTTGAAAATAAAAAAAAACTGTTACCATTTAGAATATAAAAACAGTTAAAAATATATCTACTTTGTACTCTAGAAAAAATCAGTACGTAATTGCATTTCTTAACCCTTGAAAATTCGTTCTTAACTAGCCAAAGAAATTTGATAAGATTGATGGTCTCTTCGCAAATTGCTTAATTGAATAGTTTGAAATCAAGTCGAGGGGACTTCAACGAACGTGTCTTGTTAAAATGTGAAGGGTTTCACTACTAGAAAATTGCTTATTTCGGACTTGTTGAGATACATATAGAGAAGAGTACATAGGATATTGACATGTTGAGATACAGATAGAGAAGAGTGAGTAATCAGCATAACTTTGCTTATAGCAAAATGCTCATACAACATTTAGCTAGCTTTGATACTTACAAACCATCGTGGGGAGTACTCGCATAGCGTCTACGAGGATTCATGTACACAGCTTCATCCAAATCACTATGTAGAGAGGCATTGTTTTGGCTAATTGAAAAGTTTAATTTGTTATATAATTTTATCTTACATTAGTCTTCACAAAGATTATACATGTACAAAAGTTCACATAAATGAAGAAAAAAATAGGATAAAAGTAACAAATAAAATGATTACAAAGAAATATATTCATACATAACACAATAAAAATTGTATCTAAAGCAAGTGTAATAATCAAAAAGAGTTGAGAGTTCAGTGTGTAAAATACTTAGAGCAACAAATCAAGTCAATAGTCTGAAACGGTAAAAAAATCCGACAAATATTTATCATGTTTTCATATGCTCGAAATGAATCTATGTATTCTAGCACCATATGCCAAAGTTCATAAAAAAACCAACTCATTTCTTAGTATACAAAAAGTTTTCATCTAAAACGTTGAAAATAAGGAAAATACTTTTACCATTTAGAATATAAACACAGTTAAAAATATATCTATTTTCTACTCTAGAAAAATCAGTACATAGTTGCATTTCATAACCCTTGAAAAATCGTTCTTAACTAGCCAAAGAAATTTGATAAGATTGATGGTCTCTTCGCAAATTGCTTAATTGAATAGTTCGAAATCAAGTCGAAGGGACTTCAACCAACGTGTCTTGTTAAAATGTGAAAGGTTTCACTACTAGAAAATTGCTTATTTCCGACATGTTGAGATAGATATAGAGAAGAGTATATAGGATACTGACATGTTCAGATACAGATAGAGAAGAGTGAGTAATCAACATAACTTTGCTTATAGCAAAAGGCTCAAACAACATTTAGCTAGCTTTGATACTTACAAACCATCGTGGGGAGCACTCATATAGCGTCTGCGAGGATTCATGTACACAACTTCATCCAAATCACTATGTAGAGAGGCATTGCTTTGGCTAATTGAAAAAGTTTAATTTGTTATATATATTTATCTTACATTAGTCTTTACAAAGATTAGACATGTACAAAAGTTCACATAAATGAACAAAAAAATAGGATAAAAGTAACAAATAAAATGATTACAAAGAAATAACTTGATACATAACACAATAACAATTGTATCTAAAGCAAGTGTAAGAATCAAAAAGAGTTGAGAGTTCACTGTGTAAAATACTTAGAGCAACAAATCAAGACAATAGTCTGAAACTGGAAAAAAAAATCCGACAAATATTTATCTTGTTTTCATATGCTCGAAATGAATCTATGTATTCTAGCACCATATGCCAAAGTTCTGAACAAAAAAAAACCAACTCATTTCTTAGTATACAAAAAGTTTTCATCTAAAACGTTGAAAATAATGAAAATACTTTTACCATTTAGAATATAAACACATTTAAAAATATATCTATTTTGTGCTCTAGAAAAATCAGTACGTAGTTGCATTTCTTAACCCTTGAAAAGTCAATCTTAACTAGACAAAGAAATTTGATAAGATTGATGTTCTCTTCGCAAATTGCTTAATTGCATAGTTCGAAATCAAGTCGATGGGACTTCAACCGACGTGTTTTGTTAGAATGTGAAGGGTTTAGTTTTAGAAAATGATATCTTATTCAAATTCAGTTACTATATCTTTGTTTTTCAGGGAATTGGTGGCACGGGAGATTTTAAAAGAATTTTTATATGTGGTTTGAGGAAGTTTAGGTTAATACAAATATAAATCAAATAATTTTCGAGCTCTTTTTAAACTATTATATTGTACAACTTAAACGACATACATAAACACGTAATGACTACATTACAAATAAAAAGGAAGAAGATGATTAAAGAATAAGGACACAAATGTAATCATAACATACAAAGCCACATCTACAACATGATAATTGCTGCTACTTGTTCGAAAATATTCAGTTTTCATCAAGCGGGATTTATCTTGTTCTTGTTCTTGATACTTTTGGCCGCCGATGCAACCACTTTTACGGCACGCTCACCCATCATAGTTGAGACATGTTTTCTGTTTGCTGGAATCACACTTGCCTCCTTGGCTTTCGATGTTTGTCCTTGGGTCATATTTCCCCAATGCTGCTGCTGGTTATCCGCCATAGATCTCTCCAAGTTTTTTTGTTAACTTTTGATCTTTCTAAATGTAGTTTTGTTTGGAAATGAATTAAATCTTGGTTGTGATTGTAGAATTGGAACTTAGAGGTACGTATATATATATATAATGCCAAGGGGTTCCAAACCTCATTTGCATGTGTGTGCATGCATTGAAATATTTTGGAAGTTAGTCTTAATCTTCCTAGTAATTTGTTATGTCTTCCATTTTGATATCATTATTAATTACTAATACTTTTTTTGTTATTATTAATCTTTTTATTATATTAGTATTTTTTAATATTTTAAATGAGAAAAAATCTACCAAGTATTTTTGAACAGATGTTTGGTAAATTATTATGTAACCTCGCTAATTTTCAACTATTTTTGTTACTTTATACCATGTTAAATATTTTGTACCCCACTTGAAATTGTTTTTCTTCATCCGCTTCCGCTTTGTTTCCACTGAAAGCATAATTAAAAAAATGATAATCTTATTTGATAAACAATTAGGGAAGTGGGTGGCCTTTGTCAATTTTGGAATCCTATATATAGTATGTCTTCGAGATTAGATTACTAACATACAAAAACAAATGCAAAGTGAGTTTCAACGACGGGCCTTTCGCGACAAAGTGTTTCAGCAACAAGCTATTGCGACAACATGTCGTCTCTATAAGCCGTTTCTGACGATAAATTGACTTTTAGCGACGACAAAAGTCGTTGCTAAAACACCTATTTCTTGTAGTGTGTCTTGTCAAAATGTGAAGGGTTTAGTTTCAGAAAATGAAATCTACATCAAATTCAGTTACTATATCTTTGTTTTTCAGTGAATTGGTGGCACGGGAGATTTTAAAAGAATTTTTATATGTGGTTTGAGGAAGTTTAGGTTAATACAAATATAAATCAAATAATATTTCGAGCTCTTTTTAAACTATTATATTGTACAACTTAAACGACATACATAAACACGTAATGACTACATTACAAATAAAAAGGAAGAAGATGATTAAAGAATAAGGACACAAATGTAATCATAACATACAAAGCCACATCTACAACATGATAATTGCTGCTACTTGTTCGAAAATATTCAGTTTTCATTAAGCGGGATTTATCTTGTTCTTGTTCTTGATACTTTTGGCGGCCTATGCAACCACTTTTACCGCACGCTCACCCATCATAGTTGAGACATGTTTTTTGTTTGCTGGAATCACACTTGCCTCCTTGGCTTTCGATGTTTGTCCTTGGGTCATATTTCCCCAATGCTGCTGCTGGTTATCCGCCATAGATCTCTCCAAGTTTTTTTTTAAACTTTTGATCTTTCTAATTGTAGTTTTGCTTGGAAATGAATTAAATCTTGGTTGTGATTGTAGAATTGGAAATTAGAGGTAGTATATATATATAATGCCAATGGGTTCCTAACCTCATTTGCATGTGTGTGCATGTATTGAAATATTTTGGAAGTTTGTCTTAATCTTCCTAGTAATTTGTTAAGAGTGTGGGTGTGGCGAGGTGTGTGTTATGGAGAGATACATGGAAACACTAAAGCAATGGTTGAAGTGGAGATGTTTCATTATGCACGTGGATGGGTGTTGAGGAGTGTAGGTGAGATGTGGTATGTTATGTCTTCCATTTTGATATCATTATTAATTACTAATACTTTTTTTGTTATTATTAATCTTTTTATTATATTAGTATTTTTTAATATTTTAAATGAGAAAAAATCTACCAAGTATTTTTGAACAGATGTTTGGTAAATTATTATGTAACCTCGCTAATTTTCAACTATTCTTGTTACTTTATACCATGTTAAATATTTTGTACCCCATTTGAAATTGTTTTTCTTCATCCGCTACCGCTTTGTTTCCACTGAAAGCATAATTAAAAAAATGATAATCTTATTTGATAAACAATTAGGGAAGTGGGTGGCCTTTGTCTATTTTGGAATCCTATATATAGTATCCTTCGGTGTGAACTGAAGATCTTAAGATTCTAGAGAGAGAAAGCTAGAGAGAGAAAGTGAATGAGGAGCCAAAAGAAGTATTGTATTCCAAATATTCAAAAGTAATCACATGTACTTCAAAACAACTAAGACAAGGGTTTATATACCCTCAAAGTAAAATAAATACAAAGGTTACAACTAAAAATGATCTAACAATCTCCCCCTTTGTAACCTTTGGCGCCGAGCTCTAAAATCAAGAAAATCTTCTGATATCCACTTGAGCTTCAAGGCGACGTAAAGCATTTCGAAAGTTGATTCGGTCTTGAATTACATCAATTGCCTTCTCCAATCTCAGTAACTCCTTGTTTCCTTCCTTTTGTGGATAAAAATTGAATCTCTGTCTGTTTGCCACATTCTGCTTTTCATAATTCAACTTATGAATTAGATGCATCTTGATAAGCTTCAAAGTTCCATCAGAATACTTGCAGACTTCTTCAAATCTCATAAAACAATGACGACCCTTCAAGTTTCTGTACACCACACCATACGGTTCATCAACAACAGTATATAATAAGAAACTTTTAATGTTGTCAAGCTTCTGTTTTGGCTTGTGCAAGTTGACCGTAGGTTGATGATTTTCGACACCCAACTGAAAGTCAAATAAGCTATAGAAGCGAATTGTTCTGATAATATGTCTTCTGACAGTGTTGAAGGCTCTATTCATATCATCTGATCGTTCATTGAGAGAGCTGAAGAAATTGAATAGAAACTCAATATCATCCACATGAACATCATTAAAATCTGCTTCTGTGAAGGTATAGTCTTTGCAGTCTCTTCGTTGAACAGTGAAATTAGAAACCCAGATGTTGAATATGTTGAACATGGAAACACATTTAACTTGTACAATCCCCTTCTCAGAATATACTGTTTCTTTCCCTTGTCTCAAATACCTCATGGCCATCAAATAGTTCTGTTTAACAAGATCAGACTCTTTTTCAATGCCCAAGAAAAACTCAAAACTCAAAACAGTCTAGTGTTTCACAAAAATACTTCGGTGAGTATCTTCAAGGTATACATTACGAAACACCTGTCTCATATCTCTAGCCTCAAACCTTTGTCGTCTATGCTCCCTTTAAATAGGAATTCCTGAAGATCTAAGATTTTCTGGAATAAAATCAGGAGCCATATAATTAGGATCAACTGACTTATCAGATTTACTTGATGGAGCACGAGGAATCTTGGTAGGTGGAATCATGACTGGAATAGACACATTAGAAACAATTGCTGGAAGCTCAGAGACAACTGATGTAGAAGATATAAGAGTTGTAGAGACAAACAGAGGATTTGAAACTGCTTCAGACTGAATCTGAGAAGAATCATCTTGTTGAGAATTCTGTTCATCTTGAAAAGGAAATCTAACTTCTTGAGATGAAAGATCTGCATACAATACATCAGCATCACTATCATCATCATCTTCTTCTTCTTCTTCTTCTTTAACTTTCCAAAAGCTTTCAAACTTGGCATCAATTTCATTTTCAGAATCCACATCAATAATATTTTCGTAAGATGCTCTGAAATTTTCAAACGCTTCAGCTTCAGTCATATTCACATATTTTGGTATAACAGAAGAAACAGGCTCAGAATCTGGATCAACATAAAGTACCAACTGTAAATTGTTTTCAGTAGAAATGTCAGTCTCTGGAAGATTTACTTTGCTTAAGAAGTCTTCAAACATAGACTGCATTTCTGTTTCTGCTTCTTTAGGCTTTTCTTTATCAGCAGAGCATGTTTCACTTGGAGCAGTTTCTGATTTATTTTCTTTAGAAAGATCAGCTGCAGACTTATCCAAGCGTCTCTACACCAAAAATCAGCAAGAATTCGCGAAGAACAGAAAAACTCGAGAACTTTTCTGGAATATTCAAAATTGACAAATTTGAATACAAAATGATCAAATCTTTGCACGAATCAAGAACAAAACATGTTCTACACTGAATTCCGAAGCAATTGAATCCAAATTCACTGAAAAACGTTCAGAAAATCAACATAGATCTAAAAAAAAAAATCCAGAAAACTATTTTCTTAAAAAAATTCTGACGAATTAGAAAATTGATTAATCTGATTAACATGAAATTTAGTACTCTACTCTCAAATCTCTCAAAATCTAACCTGCTCTGATACCAATTGTGAACTGAAGATCTTAAGATTCTAGAGAGAGAAAGCTAGAGAGAGAAAGTGAATGAGGAGCCAAAAGAAGTATTGTATTCCAAATATTCAAAAGTAATCACATGTACTTCAAAACAACTAAGACAAGGGTTTATATACCCTCAAAGTAAAATAAATACAAAGGCTACAACTAAAATAGATCTAACATTCGGGATTAGATTACTAACATACAAAAACATATGCAAATGACCTTTAATGCGTTGTTATTGACCCTTTAATAGTCCTAAATAGGTTAGACTAGTTTTAGTATCATATTGGATGCACTACAAGAAAAATGTTAGTTAGTGACCAAAATTTTAGTGACCATTTATTTTTTGGTCACTAACTTCAACGTTAGTGACAATAATTTGTGACGACTATGTTTTTCGTCACTAATATTATCAAATCTAAATGTTTTGCGACGTAAAAAATAGTCACCGAGTTGAAAATATTAGTGACCAGAAAATACTAAATTGGAAAATTTAGTGACCAAAACTAAGTAGTCACAATTTCAAAGGATTAATGACCAAAAAATAATGATCACTAACTAGTTGGTGCTATAGGGAAATGTTAGTGACAAACAATGATGGTAACTAATATGAAGGTGAAAGTGACAAAAAATAGTGGTCACTAAATTGAATGTGTTTGTGACAAAAAAAATAGTGGTTTTTAAGTGGGATTCATTAGTTGAAGATTACATTGAGTTTGATGGATTAGTGACAAGAAAATGTGGTCACTAAATTGAAAGTGCTAGTGACCAAAACATAGTGGTCACTAAGTGGGAATCATTAGCTATAATTAAATTCGATGTGTTAGTGACCAAAGAAAGACGGTCACTAAATTAAAAGTGTTAATGACAAACAAAAGGTAGTCACTAAATGATATTTATTAATTATAGAGTTGAAATGGTTAGTGACCAAAAATAGTAGTCACTAAATTAAATGTGTTAGTGACCAAAAAATAGTGGTCACTAAATGGGATTCATTTGTTGTAATTGAGTTAGATACGTTAGTGACCAAAAAACGTGGTCACTAAATTGAAATTGTTAATGACCAACAAAAAGTAGTCACTAAATGATATTCATGAATCATAGTTTGGAAGGGTTAGTAACCAAAAAATGGTTGTCACTAAATTAAATGTGTTAGTGACAAAAAATAGTGGTTACTAATTTGAAAGTGTTAGTGACCAAAAGATAGATAGTGGTCACTAAATGGTATTCAAAACTTAGATAATTATAGTGATTTAGGAGGTTTAGTGACTAGAAAAATAGTGGTCATTAAGTTGGTAAGGTTAGTGACCAATAAATTGTGGTTGTTAAGTTGGAAAGGTTAGTGGCCAAAAAATTGTGGTTACTAAGTAGTAAAATCGTGGCAAAAATATAATAAATAGAAGTTCAGGGGCTTAAAACGTCAATTCCATAAACGTTATTTTGAAACATGTGGATCCTCATAGAAACGTATTTGGTTTCCCTTAACCCGTCAAAAACTCTCTCCTCCGCGCTATATCAAACGTATTTGGTTTCTCTTAGAAACATGTGTGCCGAATAGATAATCCCCTTCGCCACTGTCGCCTCCGCCGTGACCTTGTCAGCTCTCAACACAATATCATGCAACGACGTCGAAGATCCGATCTTGTTCTTCAACAGCTTCATGAACCAATCAGGCACGACGAGTTTCATATACATCTCGCTCATGTAAAGAAATCCTCTATCCTTCCGCATCACGACGTAATCATGAGCCTACGCGAGAATAAAACCGCCGGCCGAAGCGTGGCCAGAGACGGTAGAGATCGTAGGCATCGGTAGAGAGATGAGGTCTCGGATGAGTAACCGGATCTTAGAGGACATAAGGATACATGTAGGAATCTTGACGATAGACGCTTACGTTCACACCCACCAACTGTTTGATATAATTCCACTGTGAGCTCTTTTCACCGTTATTACTATTCTTCCGTAGCAAAACATCTCTCTTACTCATTGTCTTCTCTTTTAGAGGCAAAAGAAATAACAAGACTAATGGGTTCTTGTTTCTGTATTCGGTTAACGGAAGGTTCTCGTCATGATGGTGAGCTGTTTTCTTATCGCTATTACACATATGTGTTTTTTTGTTTGAGTTGAATAAGTACATATGCTAAACCTTGAATGGAATTTAATTGCCAAAAGGGGTTGGATTTAGCAGCAACACCTATTGATGTGGTATTCTTAATGTATTTTAACATGCAAGGTTACATCTGCAACAGTACCACCAAGCCCTCAGAGCCAAACTAAGATTTTGCAGTCAGCAAATTTGAAGTCTTTTGGTTTCCATGTACTTAGAACAGCAACCAGATATTTCCGTCCTGATAGTGTGTTGGGAGAAGGTGGTTTCGGTTTAGTTTTCAAGGGTTGGCACTGCTGGCACTGCTGGCACTGCTGGCACTGCTGGCACTGCTGGCACTGCTGGCACTGCTGTGAAGAGATTAAACCAAGAAGGTGTTCAAAGTCACCAAGAATGGTTGGTAAGTGTGGATTTGCTTGATATGTATGGGATCAAAATCAACTCTTTGGTACTCTCTGTAGTTTGATCATGAAGTTGGTACTTTGAGTAGACTAATTTTGTGTAATAGTATTGTTGCAGGGTGAAATTAATTATTTAGGGCAGCTAGATCATCCAAATCTTGTACAATTAATTGATTATTGCCTGGAGGATGACCAAAGGCTCCTTGTCTACGAGTTCATGTCTCATGGCAGCTTGGAAACCAATTCAGGAGTAATTTTCTTCCCACTAGCTTTTAGTTATTCCCCCCCCCCCTAATCCAATCTATCTGCCTACAATTTATTTGTTACTTATTCAAAATGAATTCTTGAAACAGGAAGTTCTTACTTTCAACCGCTCTCATGGAACCTACGGTTACGGTTAAAGGTTGCTCTTGGAGCAGCCAAGGGGCTTGCATACCTTCACAGTCCAGAAGCAAAAGTGATCTATCGTGCTTTTAAGTGCTTCAATATCTTGATTGATTCTGTAAGCATTGATTTTGTGTCCTAAAACATCTCGTCTGTCCTTACCTTTTGTATATGAGTGTTTACAAGTTACGGTTTTGTGAGAATACGTGGAACCCCATTAGATTACTCTCCAAAAGAGTCATAGAGGAGACAACGGAGGTTCCATCATATATTGAGTAGCAATTGTTCAAAAGAGTCATAGAGGAGAGAAAGGAGGTTCCATCATATATTGAGCAGAAATTGTTCAAGTCTTGTCGAAGTGGGATTTTAGCTAGATGGGCACATATTGTGAGAGTATTGAATTCATAGAGTGGTAGACAGTAGACCTCCACTGCAATTCATTACACACTAAGTCACTTGACAGTAGCTAGGGACCCATGATTGTTTAGACAAGACCCTTTTAATTATCATTAACTCTTAATAGTGGAAGAATTTTAATATTGAAAATCTATTTGCACTTTCAATATCAAACACTGTTCTCTTTTCATTCTTAGGACTGCTTATGGCTGATACATGCAAGATGGTATTTTTCTAGCCATTTTGCTATAGCCCCTTTAAGGTTGTTATTTCTAGCTACAATACTGGTTTTCTTTTCCTAGTACATCCTTTACTATAGCCCCTTCAAGGTTGTAATCACAACTCTTTAAGGGTCCCATCCCCACTAGTACACTGTTTTTTCTTTTTCTTTTAATACCTGCAACATGATATCCCCTATGTAATGAGGTTAAGCTTACTGTGGGTATGAACCCATAGTCTCCCTAAGTCCCTCTAGGGAGCTTGTTATGAGTAAGTCCTTCACAAACAAAATCCAATTGCAACTACACTTTTCATTGGTGTTTACTTTAAGATATTCCAAACAGGACATTATTTCTAAATATTTAATTTATTTAGAACACAAGGATATTGTTTATTGGTTGACAATGCCTGTTGGAATAAAGTAAAGCCATTAACAATCCAACTCTCTCTACTTAAATGGCAATATTTCTTATCATCTTTATAAAATCTATATAAATATTGAGTCATAATGCTTAAAGAAATTAAAAATATGCCATGCTACGTGTCCCTTCGTAGTTCTTGTGGTCTGGCATAAGGAAGCATGCTGAGGTCTTCGTTTCTATAAAGATTATCTTAGGGAATAAAGAATGCCGCCTAAGTTGTGTGACAAAAGGGTCTGATGCTTTAAAACTTGAGTTGTTTTTGTATCTTACTTTTTTTTAAATGTTTTAAAATTCAAATTAGAAGAAAATGTTGTAAAATAAAAAAAAATTAAAAACCGAATTAATTTCCGACGGATTTCCGACGGAAAATTAATTTAATTATAAATTAAAAATTAAATTAATTTCCGTCGGAAATCCGTCGGAAATTAATTCGATTTTTATTTTTTTTAAATGTTTTAAAATTAAAATTAGAAGAAAATGTTTTAAAATAAAAAAAATAAAAATCGAATTAATTTCCGTCGGAAATTAATTCGATTTTAAAAAATATATATATATCTTAACCATTTAATTTAAAAAAATGTTTTAAAATAAAAAAAAATTAAAAATCGAATTAATTTCCGACGGATTTCCGACGGAAATTAATTTAATTTAAAATTAATTAATTTCCGTCGGAAATCCGTCGGAAATTAATTAGAATTAATTTAATTTTATTCTAATTTGCTTGTTTAGTTACTAATTTTTTTAATTAAGTATTTTAATTTCAATTAAACAATTATTTGTGGCGGATTTGTGACGGATAAAATATACGTCACAAATCCGCCACAAATATTAAAGAGAATAAAAATATTTATTTTTCGTAAAATTTCAGTGACGGATTTCCGACGGATTTAAGGTGATGTTGACTTTTGTTGACTTTTTTGAAATCCGCCGGAAATTAAACGCCACCAATTTAAGGTACTTGTCAAACATACAGGATCCCGGTATGGTCAGTGCTCAACCAATCATGCCGGTTTAATGTAGTGTAAGATAAGGAGCCAAATTAACGAGATTTTAGTGGACAGTTGTTTGGCCATTCACTTAAATAGTCGCATTTTGGACGACTGGTCCAGTAAACCCTAAGTCTAGTATTTAGGTGGGATCACGATACTTTATATGGTTTGTTTACTTGAGAAATCCGTCGGAAATCCGCCGGAAATTTTTCCGACGGAAAATCCGTCGGAAACGTCCGTCGGTGATAGCTCTTTTTTTGGTAGTGTGGTGTTTGGGGTGTTGGACTGGTCCATGCGGTTGAGTCAAAAGTCGGGCCTAAGGTCTAAATTTAGTGTTTTTATCATGGGATGTTTCCCTAAATAATTTGTTTTTAAGTTGTTACCTAAATTTTGGGCTTGAGTCCAAAAGGGTTTTTTGTCATGGTTTGTTAACCTAAAACTGAAATAGGACAATTAATTTTATTTTGCCATATAATAAGTTGTTTCATTTATCTTGGCCTTTTTAATTATGTTAATTCGGCCAATTTTATATTTATTTTATGTTTAATAGATAATATATGGTTTGCCCCAAAGAATCGTGGTTGATTACTTTTAGTTTGGAAAATTAAAATGTATTAATTGCAAAGGTTGTAATTTTAAATTTTCCTAGATAGGGACAAATGTAAATAGTATAGATATGTTATCTTTCTATTTTAAAATTGTAAATCAAACCGAGACCGAGTTCCAAGAGATCGAGACGGAGTCCCTGGAGTTCACCAAGATGGCGAAGCTAGTGGGAGCTTGAAGATGTCCTTAGAATTGACCGTGGCTGTTGTGTTGGCTCACAACATCACATTAGGGGAAAATCGATATATTATTGTTGTAATTATTTATTTTGTGTTTGCTTTTATTTATTGTTTTATTATTTTTATGACAACTGCAAACGTTTCAAAAATAAAATCAAACACAACAAAATTTTAAATCGGTAAATAAAATATAATATTTTATAATTGATATGTTTATCAAATTCAAACCGATTTAATAACATAAAATTTTAAAACAAGAGTTTAGAGATAAAGTCAAACGTTTTAAAAAGGGAATTAGAATGTTTTCTAAAATTCAACCTTTTACAAAACGTAAACTAAACGCCACCCATTTAAGGTACTTGTCAAACATACAGGATCCCGGTATGGTCGGTGCTCAGCCAATCATGTCGGTTTAATGTAGTGTAAGATAAGGAGCCAAATTAACGAGATTTAAGTGGACAGTTGCTTGGCCATTCACTTAAATAGTCGCATTTTGGACGACTGGTCCAGTAAACCCTAAGTCTAGTATTTAGGTGGGATCACGATACTTTATATGGTTTGTTTACTTGAGAATATCATAGACAGTTGTTTGGCCATTTATGAGTATTTTCAAGGCGTTGAAGTGGGATTAAACATGCCAATTTCAATATATGATATATTGAATAGGATCCCACGACATCTAAGAGTTATGTTGAACATAATTGGATGATACCTACCTAAATAGCCTAATTCCATAGACAGTTGCTTGGTCATTTATGGAAGTAGGTGAAATATGGATCTTAGCTTAAATCAAATGATTTTTGAAAGGTTAATCTATTTATTTGAGACATTAAAGTTACTAAAATTAAATCATGTTTTTGTAGGTGTCTACCTCATATTCTAACTCAAACAACTTATCCAAATTTACACTACGGTCAATCCTGGATAAAGAAAAATTGGACGGAACGAACTTCATCGAATGGTTTCGCTCCCTAAGGGCAGTCCTTAGGTATGAAAAGAAGTTCTACGTTCTTGAAAACCCCCCTCCAAATGCTCCTGTCAGAAATGCTCCAACTGAAGTCAAAACTGCTTATGATAAGTACCAAGATGACTCTCTGATTGTTGGTTGCCTAATGTTAGCCACCATGACTCCCGAATTATTCGGGGATCATGAAAACATGACTGCTTGGGATATGATATCTTCACTGAAGTCTATGTTTCGGATACAAATAAAACGAGAGAGATTTGATACAATTAAAGCATTGTGTGCTTGTAAAATGACTGAGCGTTCGTTAGTTAGTACCCACATTTTGAAAATGAAAGGGTACTTTGACCAACTGACCCGTCTTGGTTTCCCACTGGGTCAAGAGTTGGAAATCGATATGGTTCTCAACTCTCTACCCAAAACATATAAGCAGTTCATTAAGGCTATAATATGAAAGGTTTGAATAAAACTCTCACAGAGTTTTACAGCTTACTTAAAACCACTAAGAAGGATATGAAATCCAAATGGGTTCAGCCAAACCAAAACAGGCTTTGATGATCAAACCTGACAGTGGGCTAATCAAGAAAAAGGGGGAGATAACCAAGGGTAAAACATATGTTGGAAGATCCAACATAGATAAGGGCAAAGGAGAAATTCCTGAGGTTGCAGTATGGTATAATTGATTTCACCATGGGCACCAAATGAGAACTTGTCCAGCCCGATTGGCAGAAATCAAAAAAAAAAGCAAGAGGCTACCAGAGCCGGACCTTCAGGTATGTTTACCATTTGATTTAATTCACTTCTGACTAAGTGTTACATATTGAGTATGATACTCATATTAGTACTACTTTTTCAGGAAATAAGAAGTGAAGAGAAGATGAAACCAGACCAAATGAAGCTAAGCTAGCTGTTGCTCAAAGGGACATATGATATGAACTTTCCAGATGGTCTTACATTAACACTTAGCAAGTGTCATCATGTACCTAGTGCTACTAAGAATTTAGTTTCATTTTCTCAATTACAACGAACCGAATTTATGTTTTAGAAATAAATTTTCGTTTTATCTTAATAAATGTTTTATGAAATTAATAGTTGTAATTATAAATCATTATAACGAATTAAGCGGGGCTTAAAAATGATTTATTTGTGACATTTAAACAAGAAACACATAGCCAAACTCCAGGCGGACGGAGAATTGGAATTATATGATGATTCATATGATATATGTGTATCTTGTTAGTCAAGATGACAAAAGAGCCTTCAAAGGGTAAACCTTTAAGGGCCACAAGAACTATTAAGGGTTAACCATACTGATGTATGTGAGACTTATAGTTATGTCACAAGATACGGTCATCACTACTTCATTACATCCTACTGATAACTTTATGTATATACATAGGTATGTTTGCGTAATAGAACAAATATAAAAGCTTTGAAATTATCAAAGAGTTTTAGAAAGAAGTAGTGAGTATACTTGGCAAAGGATAAAGATGCTTCGGTTAGATCGATGTCATGAATATCTAAGCCGATAGATCATCTTAGAGATTTTTGGGATTGTATCCTCGTTGACTTCTCACAGGACATCGCATCACGACGGTGTATCCAAGAAGAGAAATAGAACCTTGTTGAACATGGTTCACTCTATGATGAGTCTCACCACTCTGCCTAAATGTTTCTAGGATTATGCCCTAGAAACAGTTGCCCAAATATTAGTTTATGTAGCAACCAACAAGGACCAATAAAACTCACTCTCTTAAATGAACTGGGAAGATCCTAAAGTTATCATATTTGAGAATATGGGGTTATAATGCTTAAGCTAAGCAAAAAGCTTTTGGAAAGCATGATTCAAAGGTCCAATAGGTACATCTTTATGTGATATCCAATTGGATATTGTTTCTACAGGTCTAGCGAGAACAAAAGTTTTGTTAACACACCCTGGTGAGTTCTTAAGAAAAGATTTTCTGTCAAGAATCACAAATGGGGACACAATAGATCTTGAATAAATTCAAGAACCACAAAGATGGAACGATGGTTGACATTGACATTCAACAAGATGTTGAGCTTCAACAAGCGGTTGAAGATAATCAACGAGATACAAAATAATCCGAAGATCGGATTACTGATAAATGGCAAGATGACCATGAAGACTGATGTCAAAAGCCACATTCCTTAAAAGGAATTTTGAGCGAGGACGTATACAAGGCTTTAAAACATCAAACCTAAAAGTGCAACTTGCAAAAGTCCATTTATGGACTAGAAAAATCATCTCGTAATTGAAATACTGTATATACAAGAAGGTAAGTGGGAGCATAACAATATTCTAGATCCTATTTGACATCCCAATGCTTGAAGGTGTAAAATCATGGATTAGAACGGTTACTATATCTTTGTTTTTCACGAATTGGTGGCACGAGAGATTTTAAAAGAATTTTTATATGTGGTTTGAGGAAGTTTAGGTTAATACAAATATAAATCAAATAATTTTCGAGCTCTTTTTAAACTATTATATTGTACAACTTAAACGACATACATAAACACGTAATGACTACATTACAAATAAAAAGGAAGAAGATGATTAAAGAATAAGGACACAAATGTAATCATAACATACAAAGCCAAATCTACAACATGATAATTGCTGCTACTTGTTCGAAAATATTCAGTTTTCATCAAGCGGGATTTATCTTGTTCTTGTTCTTGATACTTTTGGCCGCCGATGCAACCACTTTTACGGCACGCTCACCCATCATAGTTGAGACATGTTTTCTGTTTGCTGGAATCACACTTGCCTCCTTGGCTTTCGATGTTTGTCCTTGGGTCATATTTCCCCAATGCTGCTGCTGGTTATCCGCCATAGATCTCTCCAAGTTTTTTTGTTAACTTTTGATCTTTCTAAATGTAGTTTTGTTTGGAAATGAATTAAATCTTGGTTGTGATTGTAGAATTGGAACTTAGAGGTACGTATATATATATAATGCCAAGGGGTTCCTAACCTCATTTGCATGTGTGTGCATGCATTGAAATATTTTGGAAGTTAGTCTTAATCTTCCTAGTAATTTGTTAAGAGTGTGGGTGTGGCGAGGTGTGTGTTATGGAGAGATACATGGAAACACTAAAGCAATGGTTGAAGTGGAGATGTTTCATTATGTACGTGGATGGGTGTTGAGGAGTGTAGGTGAGATGTGGTATGTTATGTCTTCCATTTTGATATCATTATTAATTCCTAATACTTTTTTTGTTATTATTAATCTTTTTATTATATTGGTATTTTTTTAATATTTTAAATGAGAAAAAATCTACCAAGTATTTTTGAACAGATGTTTGGTAAATTATTGTGTAACCTTGCTAATTTTCAACTATTCTTGTTACTTTATACTATGTTAAATATTTTGTAACCCACTTGAAATTGTTTTTCTTCATCCGCTTCCGCTTTGTTTCCACTGAAAGCTTAATTAAAAAAATGATAATCTTATTTGATAAATAATTAGGGAAGTGGGTGGCCTTTGTCAATTTTGGAATCCTATATATAGTATCAATATCTTGGGGATTAGATTACTAAAATACCAAAACATATGCAAATTACCTTTAATGCGTTGTTATTGACCCTTTAATAGTCCTAATTAGGTTAGACTAGTTTTAGTATCATATTGGATGAGTTGCATATTGTACACGCCTTTAGGCACGACGTACAAGCAACTAATGTCGCTTATACTCGTGCATCGGCACTACTACAAGATAAAGATTCAGGCACGGTTCTTTTGGCTTCATACGCGCTTTTGCAACCGTGTATATGGACTAGTGTGTATGAAAGTAATGATCATTGTACACGTTTCCTAAGACGTGTACAAATGCCATCTTCTTAAACATCTCCAAAATACGGTCTAAAAAGGCCCGCATAACCGTGTACGAAAATACTTAAAGGATCCCGAAATCTTTCATATGAAGACCAATGCTAAGATATTGTCGCTCTTGAAAGCGATAACATATAAATTTTTGCCCGGAACAATTAAATCATCGACATAGAAAATAATACATAGGATATTGACATGTTGAGATACAGATAGAGAAGAGTGACTAATCAGAATAACTTTGCTTATAGCAAAAGGCTTAGACAACATTTACCTAGCTTTGATACTTACAAACCATCGTGGGAGCACTCGCATAGCGTCTGCGAGGATTTATGTACACAACTTCTTCCAAATCACTATGTAGAGAGGCATTGTTTTGGCTAATTGAAAAGTTTAATTTGTTATATAATTTTATCTTACATTAGTCTTCACAAGGATTAGACATGTACAAATGTTCACATAAATGAACAAAAAAATAGGATAAAACTAACAAATAAAATGATTACAAAGAAATACCTTCATGCATAACACAATAAAAATTGTATCTAAAGCAATTGTAAAAATAAAAAAGAGTTGAGAGTTCAGTGTGTAAAATACTTAGAGCAACAAATCAAGGCAATAGTCTGAAACGGGAAAAAAATCCGACAAATATTTATCTTCTTTTCATATGCTCGAAATGAATCTATGTATTCTAGCACCATATGCCAATGAATAAAAAAAAACCCAACTCATTTCTTAGTTTACAAAAAGTTTTCATCTAAAACGTTGAAAATAAGGAAAATACTTTTACCATTTAGAATATAAACACAATTAAAAATATATCTATTTTGTACTCTAGAAAAATCAGTACGTAGTTGCATACGTAGTTGCATTTCTTAACCGTTGAAAATTCGTTCTTAACTAGCCAAAGAAATTTGATAAGATTGATGGTCTCTTCGCAAATTGCTTAATTGAATAGTTCGAAATCAAGTCGAGGGGACTTCAACTAACGTGTCTTGTTAAAATGTGAAGGGTTTCACTACTAGAAAATTGCTTATTTCCGACATGTTGAGATACATATAGAGAAGAGTACATAGGATATTGACATGATGAGATATTGATAGAGAAGAGTGAGTAATCAGCATAACGTTGCTTATAGCAAAAGTCTCAGACAACATTTATCTAACTTTGATGCTTACAACCCATCGTGGGGGAGCACTCGCATAGCATTTGCGAGGATTCATGTACACAACTTCATCCAAATCACAATGTAGAGAGGCATTGTTTTGGCATAGTGAAAAGTTTAAATTGTTATATAATTTTGTCTTACATTAGTCATCACAAAGACAAGACATGTACACAAGTTCACATAAATGAACAAAAAAATAGGAAAAAGGTAACAAATAAAATGATTACAAAGAAATACCGTAATCCATAACACAATAAAAATTGTATCTAAAGCAAGTGTAAGAATCAAAAGGAGTTGAGAGTTCAATTTGTAAAATAATTAGAGCAACAAATCAAGACAATAGTCCACGGTTTCAACAAATTCAACAAACATTTATCTTATTTTCATATACTCGAAATCAATCTATGTATTCTAGCACCATATGCGAAAGTTCAGAAAAAAAAACCAACTCATTTCTTAGTATACAAAAAGTTTTCCTCTAAAACGTTGAAAATAATGAAAATACTATTACCATTTAGAATATAAACACATTTAATAATATATCTATTTTGTGCTCTAGAAAAATCAGTACGTAGTTGCATTTCTTAACCCTTGAAAAGTCGATCTTAACTAGAAAAAGAAATTTGATAAGATTCATGTTCTCTTCGCAAATTGCTTAATTGCATAGTTCGAAATCAAGTCGATGGGACTTCAACCGACGTGTCTTGTTAGAATGTGAAGGGTTTAGTTTCAGAAAATGAAATCTACATCAAATTCAGTTACTATATCTTTGTTTTTCAGTGAATTGGTGGCACGGGAGATTTTAAAAGAATTTTTATATGTGGTTTGAGGAAGTTTAGGTTAATACAAATATAAATCAAATAATATTTCGAGCTCTTTTTAAACTATTATATTGTACAACTTAAACGACATACATAAACACGTAATGACTACATTACAAATAAAAAGGAAGAAGATGATTAAAGAATAAGGACACAAATGTAATCATAACATACAAAGCCACATCTACAACATGATAATTGCTGCTACTTGTTCGAAAATATTCAGTTTTCATTAAGCGGGATTTATCTTGTTCTTGTTCTTGTTCTTGATACTTTTGGCGGCCGATGCAACCACTTTTACCGCACGCTCACCCATCATAGTTGAGACATGTTTTTTGTTTGCTGGAATCACACTTGCCTCCTTGGCTTTCGATGTTTGTCCTTGGGTCATATTTCCCCAATGCTGCTGCTGGTTATCCGCCATAGATCTCTCCAAGTTTTTTTTTAAACTTTTGATCTTTCTAATTGTAGTTTTGCTTAGAAATGAATTAAATCTTGGTTGTGATTGTAGAATTGGAAATTAGAGGTAGTATATATATATATAATGCCAAGGGGTTCCTAACCTCATTTGCATGTGTGTGCATGTATTGAAATATTTTGGATGTTAGTCTTAATCTTCCTAGTAATTTGTTAAGAGTGTGGGTGTGGCGAGGTGTGTGTTATGGAGAGATACATGGAAACACTAAAGCAATGGTTGAAGTGGAGATGTTTCATTATGTACGTGGATGGGTGTTGAGGAGTGTAGGTGAGATGTGGTATGTTATGTCTTCCATTTTGATATCATTATTAATTACTAATACTTTTTTTGTTATTATTAATCTTTTTATTATATTAGTATTTTTTAATATTTTAAATGAGAAAAAATCTACCAAGTATTTTTGAACAGATGTTTGGTAAATTATTATGTAACCTCGCTAATTTTCAACTATTTTTGTTACTTTATACCTTGTTAAATATTTTGTACCCCACTTGAAATTGTTTTTCTTCATCCGCTTCCGCTTTGTTTCCACTGAAAGCATAATTAAAAAAATGATAATCTTATTTGATAAACAATTAGGGAAGTGGGTGGCCACTACTACAAATTATGCTTTTACACACAGGTTGTTTTGGGCTTTTATACGCGTTTTTGGAACCGCGTATATTGCGGGTGTTTGTAAAAGTATCGGGCTTTTATACGCGGTTCCAAAACCGCGTATAAAACTCAACTTTTATACACGGTTTCAATACCGTTTAGAAAAGTAATATTAACCGCGTATAAAAGTGACCATCTTACACGGTTTTTAGATGAAACCGTTTAAGAAATCCCTGCTAACCGTTTATAAAAGTATTTATCTTACACGGTTTTTAGATCAAACCGTTTAAAAAATTCATAGTAACCGTTTATAAAAGTCTATATCTTACACGGTTTTTTGCTAAAACCGTTTACAATTGCATTAATTTTTCACGGTTTTCATAGCAAACCGCGTATAAATGTAACCATTAATAAAAAAAATAGCACGCATTTGTACACGGTTCTTTTACTAAAACCGCGTATAATGAGTTATATTTATATTTTTAATATTTTCCTCGATTTTGTTACCATCCATTATTCCAAATATTGGTGAAGCTGCATTATATTGATATGCTAAATTTTCAAATACGATTCATATTCGAATAATGGAACATTTCAAGCACAATTCCAAATACAAAAATAAGCTAGAAGCATAAATGTAGCATCTCGAAGTAACCATTAACCATTAAACTTTAAAAAACATAAGCGTAAATGTAATATCTCAAAGTGACCAACCATTCTAATATTTTCATCGTATAACAAGTCTAATACTTCTTAAAACACCCCCCCCCCCCAAAAAAAAATTTCATTACCACATTTTACTCTCTTTCATACGCTTCAAAGTGAACGATCTCGCAATATTGCAAGCAATCTCCTCTACTTGTGTAATTGTGAAAGGATTCGTGGTTGTCCATGTGTCCTATAAATAAATTTGAAAGTAGGTGTTATTATAAATAAAATAAAGTGTTTTTTACAATATATAAATAAAATGAAAGAAAATTTAAGAAACACGTACCTTGAGAGAGGAGACATATTGTTCATGCATCACAAATTGGAAGATCTGTTTCACTACATAGTAACCACACTCCCAACCATCTTGTTGTTGATTACACTAAAGTGTAAAAAAATTAGTGATTAAACATATTAAAGTACGAAATAAATTGTTGGGATATATAAATTAATTATACCTTGTTTAATCTCCATGTAACCGAAGTCTTGGCTTGAGAAGACCCTGTGGCATTATTGTACTTTGCAATGGCCCTAAATGAAAAGTAACAAAACATTTGTGTTAATAGTCGATTACTATATAAATAAACATCAATAGTATACTAAAGTAACACATTACTTACGTGTCAATTAGGCCTTTGATCTCGTAAGTTTCTGCTGTCTTTCCATTTGTCATCAGCGAATCTAATACATAGACCAAGCTACGTCTAGGCCTAATGATTAGTAGCAACCAATGGTTCCTAAAAATGTTCAAAATGGTAACTTAAAGTGTAAAATGTAAATTATTATTATAATAGTAAGATATATAAGTGTGTGTATATATATATATATATATCTTACCCCTGTAAGTATGGTGCCAAAAAAAACTCCTTTTCTTTTTGGTGCATCATCGTTGCAAAAATTGTGTCCGTGACAAGATTAGCATCCCATGTAATTTCAAGTGCATTTATTGCTCCCGGTGCTATAAACGCACACTTGTTCCTTGAATTTTGAGATATCATCATATGTAAATCTCTGAAAACATTAAAATATGATAACTATATTGGATATTGTGAATATGCATACCTTCTTAATTGATAAGACATATATAAATATATATAAATATCGACTTACGCTAGATACCAAGCGATGATGTTCTGGTCGAGCCACCCATTCGTCATTAATAACTTCAAGTCATCGTACTCAACCCCTATGTGCATAGACGTATGACAAAGGACCCCTACCTCGACCAGAACCGTAACCCCGGTCGTCGGCCATTCTTTGGTGGAATGTAGGCGTTGAAATAGCTCCTTCATCGCGGGCGTTCGATCCTGCAGTAATTTGGGCAACGGCTTGGTCTTCTTAACTATTTTTTTATTTTTCTGTGGCTCGGATGCAGTGACTACTCTCTTTAAATGTGCCTCGTCATCTTTTTGTACCTACATTAATATTCCATTTGATTGAAAATTCAATATTGTTAGGGAGATGAAACATGCATATACTTAAGGGTTGAGAAAATACGTGAGGGTGGATAGGCGCAGTCGTGGGTGTCACTTGGGTGGCGGTCACAACCTTATTTGAATGGGCCACATCTTCCTTTTGTACGTGAGGCAGAATAGGCTCACTCGTTGGTGGGGCAGATATCACCGATTTATTGGCAGTGGCCTATTAAGAAAACAACAATAATATTAGCAAACATGACATGTATTGGAAAAATCTTACTGTAATCTAACATAAAAAGTAAAGCACATAACATGTATATACCTGTCGCAACACCACAGAACGTATCTCCCACTGGATGAAGTTCCCAATAGCTTGACCTAGTTTTTCAATATCAGCATTTGGAATGGGCACCGGGAGGTCATACTCTTCACATCCATCCATAACCATGTCAACCTGAACCTTCATGAACCCCTCCTCCAACGGATTACCATGAAGAACGTCCGTCGATAAAGGATAGGCCAACCCCTTAGCAACTAGTATTTTGGCCCCCCCACACCGGAAAACCAAATCGCAATTTGTAGCTTCCTGAAAACGAAACACATAAACATCATAATTTTAAAAAAATGGTTCATTTCGAACTTCTAAAATTGTAACACACATATATATATATATATATATTACATCTCACCAGAATAGATTCAATTCGTGGATCCAAAGCAGTTGATCCAACACTACTCTTAACTATCGGGCTTCCTGCAGGGCTGACATTATTCTTCGATAATCTTTCTGCTTTAAGCTCTTTCACCTGTTGATCCGATCCAGGTTAGATGTTCGTTCCCTCAGTTCCTTTATTTCCGCATCTTTTATGTTAGGCCTTCTCCTTTTATTTCCAAGGCCTAGCCCCACACGCAGGCCAACGTTGTGACCGACACCCCTTGTGCGACCTGGGTGTTCGGGTCCCAACACCGCTGCCAAGGGATCAACTGCCACTTCAGGGTCCCAATCTCCCTGAGAGACTGTTTATCTTTTTCTATCTGTCATGTTAAAAAAACAAGCAATTCAGGTAAGTAATTAATGATTATAAGTAGATTAACAAACTTAAAATGAAAATATAATAACTTACCATATCTTCTACGATAGGCTTCATGTTATCGGGTAAGATGAATTCATCGGGGCCTGATTTCACCAGTCTCGCCAATATAAAGTCACGTGCCCGCTTACTATACATATTCTGTATCTCGGGCATTATACCTCGATCCTTATACGTCGCCCACGAATCCTGCTTCCCTAGATACCCCCGTGATCCTAAGTGGTGGGGGTTATCATTCAACTTTGCATGCTCGCTGTTTTTTTGGCTTAGTGCCTTGGCATAATAAAAGTCACAAAATTAGGAACATATAAATCTATATTAAAACTAAAAACAATAAGGTTGTTGTTATTACACCTCAAATTCCGGCGTCAATTTGAGCTTAACGAATTCATCCCACGTATTCGGTTTAATAAACCCGTACTTATTGTACGGTGTTTTTTTTTTTCTCACGTATGATTTTACGAGCTTCGACTTAAAGTTCCTCCATGAGTTGGAAGCAATCGACATCGTCTTTTTCTTGAACTTGTCATCCTCCTCTATATTCCACTTTTGCTGTTTGATCAAAATAAAGTGATTAAACGGTTAATAATATGCAATATTTTATATGACGACATACGAGTAAAATATAATGCATTGTATACCTTAATCGCTGCCCATAACCGAGCCTTCTCATCAGCGTCAACTTTATGCCAATCAGAAACTAGTATTGATATCTTCGATCTCGCCTCCAATCCTACCCAATTAGCATATTTTGATGAATAAGCACCGATGGCCCGACAAAATTGAATTGTACAATCAGTAGAATTCCTTATTTTGGTCAATAATGTCACCCCTCGGGTTTTGGTCGACCTTTGCGTAGGTTCAGATCTGCTTGGTGCTTCGTTGCCTGAGATGTTAGAAACAGTACAAAGTTGCATCAATGCATTCAACAATAACAATCGCTTCAAATTTTAATTTAATCATGATTAATTCTTAATTTCTCTATGCTTTAATAGGCAATTCTTGATTATAACAACATTGTGTCAGTTAAAAAAAATTGAAGTAGCGCATGCTAAATCAAAATGTGCAAATCTTAGTCTTGTTGATCATGTGTTCGATTAATGAAAATGCCATACATGTAGAATATTTGGCCATACTCCAACGCATAGCAAATTAGAACAAATAATAGCATTTTCCCATATATACAAATTCTCGCATGCAAACAAGAACCAAGGCATGGTATATTTTCTGATAAACTTTTTTAAATTATATTTATATTATATATTGAAAGGATAAAAATTACGTATATTTATATTATATATTTACTTTTCACTATATAATTACAATGGTGATTTTTAACGCTAATCCGTAGGACTATTGGTTTTTAACTTTTGTTACCGGATCAACCGGTTCGTTATGACCGCTTCAACCGGTTTTTTAATCGAACAAACCGGTTCAATCCGGGTCATAAAATGACATCAACCTGGTCGCAATTGACCCGGTCTCTTCACCGGTTCCGGTTCAACCGGCCGGGTCGACCCGGTTTTTAAAACATTGGATACTTGTGCACGACCTAACATTCATGATGTACACACACTCCTTTACATGGTGAGTTCATGAAAAGTTAATAAATGAAATGGGACTAATGGTTAATCTGTTTAGTTATAACTCATAAACTTGTAAACTATTGACAATCACACAATATCTTTTCTTTCACATTCATGCAAAAAATTTCAACATATAATAGTTATGCAATTCCCATAATGTGACTGTTAACAGCCATGTCTTGAATTGGTCAATGGCAGCAAAAAGGAATCAACAAATAAACCCAATGGAAATGCAAAACCAGAAACTGCAGATAAAATGTGAAGGGCATTTCATAAATAAATGCATCTCACCCTTTCCAAAGTCTACCATTATATTTTTCAATCCCGCATAGACTACCAACATCATCATTTAACTGTAATTCCCCTTCATTGAACAGGAATTGTATGCTTAGCACCATAATTAAGCAGAGATGAAAGATGTCAAGTTCATTACCCTATGTATCTCAGATTAAGACCAAGAGTTATGCATGAACATATAAGTCTATTAGAGTGCAGATTTGAACAATGTTTTAAAAACCGGGTCGACCCGGCCAGTTCAACCGGTTAACATGCAGGCTGGACCTTAAGTCTTTTAATTTTCCTTAAGTCGCTTAATTTGTATCAAAATAGAGCCTTATGGTTGTGTATGGTTAACATGCAGGCTGGACCTGCAGGGGTATTCACTCATAAAGAAGTGTTTACATCTATTTACAACACCATCAAGCAAGTCTTCAAGTGTAAGTCCTAATTAAATCCGTTCCCTTTACTAAGCCAGACCTTAATTAGCAATCTGAATTGTTCATGATATTCTGGTGCAGGTCCTCAAACTTGCTTCAACGTAAGCATTTACATAGATCCAGGGGTAGTATTCCTAATCCTTTATTTTAAGTTTGTGTTCCATATATAAGGTGTCCAAGTAACTCTGTGATTTCCATATATAATCTGGAGTTCAAAATAAGGGATATGTATGAGTCCTTGTCGATTTCATTTCCTTAGTTTTTAATTTTTAATTTCAGGTCTATTTATACCAACCTCTTGGTTATATACATCATAACATTCTTTAACATGAAGCCATCACTATTAATTTTATGTTTCCTTCATACCATGACATGCATTCTCTTTCTTTTTTTTCTCTCTTTCTTTTTTTCTCTAGGAATTAAAGAGAACAATCTTAAGCAAAAGGGAAAGGGAAAGAAAAATCCTATTTTTCATTTAATTAGTGTAACCTAATAATTACCCAAGATTCATGCATTCATGGAATTAAATTTCAGCCATGTTGCAAACCAAACAGGCCAGCATAAATCCATTCTTGTCCATCAGATTTTATAACTGGGTAATTAAGGACCGATTAATTGGATATTAGTTAATATCAGTTTCTTAACACCTCATAGTATATATTATTGACAAGCTTAGTTATTTCATCACTCCCGAGTCGAGTCCCGATAGATCAATCCCAACCCATACGTGCAACTCAAAAACATTATTTCAAGAAAATCTTAATTAACTTGAATAGCATTATGATGGTGATGAGTGTCCATGGACAGCAATCCTGCATATGGAATAGTACATCATTAATTACCTATTCCTTATTTCAAAATACAAACATAATTAAGGTACAACAGGTTCAATATCTTCATCAGAAAGTCTACCAAAAAGAGTAACACAGACTAAAGATGATGATCAAAATCAGATCAGAGCCACGAAGCAACCAAACCAAACAGATCAGAGCCACGAAGGTCCACAACTGGAGGTTCTAAATCAGATCAGAGCCACGAAGCAACCAAACACGCAAGCTAAATATGATGATCAAAATCAACTGGTCTAGTAGAGCAAATTCAGGTATTTTTGCATAGAAATGCAATGGGAGATATGCGTAACAGGAAGAGTAACACAGACCTGGCATTGAAGATATATTCGTTGGAGGTGTATTCGTTACTTCCATATCATCGTCTGAAGCGGTATTGGATGAATAATTGCTTGAAAAATCGTCCCCTTCGTTCGTCATTGCCGGAGGTAGGAGAATCGCCTTCCCACATTAAGAAATTAGGGGATGTATAGTTACAAAACAACCAATATATATTCAAAAAAGAAAGGCTAGCGAGGGAAACTAGGAGTACATCAAGGTATTACAAGCTTTCATCGGGTCCTTACACCACACATTCCCAGTGTATCTTAAGACCCATTTTTTATTATGCTCTGTTTCGAGATTGCCAAATAGCCCAAATATATTATACGAAAATCAACGACATTAAAGACGAAAGGCTTTCTAGACGGAAATTTAGAGTCGTATAATTCTCCTCAATCACAATCATGAATTAAGAAACTACAAGTATAATGTAAACTTCGAATCTGACAATTACTGGATTTGATTTTTAAAATTAAAATATGCATGATTGCGCAAGGAATGAGATGTGTGAAGGATTAATCAATTATATATCTTGTCCAGTTCATGACTGTAAAGATACCCTGGCTACTATAAAGTATATCTCAATTTATTTGGGGGGAACAAACACACGTTCGGTGGTACTAACTTGTAAAGTTCAATTAGTATTTAGGGTTTGTTCATACCTGAAAGCAAAAGAAGACCTAAAGATCGGTACCAACGTACCTTGAAGGGAAAACAGTAAGCAATCGAGAAAGAAGAACGAACCTGGAAGGAGATGAGGATTCGCTAAGCCCTAAATTTGTTCAAAAAATGTTGCTGCCAATCGATGGAGATGAGGATTCGCTACCAAATCGATGGAGATGAGGAGTCTGTTAAAAAAAATCGCTGCCAAATCGATGGAGATGAGAGTCTGCTCAAAAGATTTCTCTGCAAAATCGATGGAAAATTTTGAGCGGGAATTGATGAGAATGAGGATAAATGGCGGTTTATTAGAGATAAATAATTATAATTTAACTAATTAGGATTATTATGATTATGATTATTTTCTATATCTATAATCTATAATATCTATATCTATAATTTATAGTAATTTATAATATATTATAAAGCATGGATAAAAAAAACTCTTAAATACAAATTATTAGGCACAAGGTACCAACATTTTATGCAAGATTTTAAAAATCTTTTAATTTACAAGTATCAAAGCACAAGATACATATTACTACTGCAAACTTTTAACATCAATTGGTATGTACAGGACTTTCCTTTTATGCAGACATTTCCATGTATCATTATTAATTAATATATTATATTACTATAAATTTGTTTTATTTATATTATTAAATATGTAATTGGTTATTTTATCTATATGCCATTAAAATATATAAGATAATCATTGAATTCTAAAAAAATACTTAATTTTTTATATAGAAAAATTATATTATTAAGCCTAAATTAAACAAATTTATAAAAAAAAAAACATTATCATTTTCTCAAAACCATCCATGATCGTATTGTAAATCGACAAAGTAACAAAAAATAAAATGAATATTAAAATCGTGATGTATCTCGCTGCATTGCGCGAGTACGCTTCTAGTTATTATTAACACAAAACCAATAATTAATACCGACAAACTCAATTATTAATACTTTAACTTTCTAAGTGTCACAATTTATAATGAAAATACCAACATCACAAAAAACAAAATTTATAAAATTGTATTCTGAATAGATCATCCGCTTGTCATGTCTTCAATAGTCTTGCACTGAAAAAAATGAATTACGAAGTTATATGAATATCAGGTAAGCAATATTATAAAGAAATAATTTTAATAACAAGCGTTTTACAAATACCTGGATATCTCGTCGGATTACGTAGTATGAGTTCCATTGACCCATAATCCTTCTGCGTGGTCAGTTCTCATGTATGTAGTTTCATCAATCAACAAATTTGTAGAGGGTATACCGACAGAAAAAGGAGGTAGCTCGTCAAACTGATCATATTCTTCCTCGTCTGCGACATTTTCAACCCCAAGTATATGTCTTTTACCATGAAGAACGATGTGCCACTTGGAATCCTTCGGGTCCTCGACAAAGAAGACCTGTGTCGCTTGCTTAGCAAGAATGAATGGTTCTGATACATAACCCTCTTTAGACAGATCGACGACCGTAAAACCATCATTGTCAACTTTGACGCCTCTTTTGTTTTCGACCCATTTACACTTGAATAGAGGTACTTTGAAGAAAGTGTAATCAAGCTCCCAAATTTCCTGAATTATACCGTAAAACGAGTCTTTAGCGATCCTCGACCTAGCATCATTGTTCGATCTAGAGAACTCTGTCGTTGCGGCTATTAGTGTCACCCCACTGTTTTGCAATGTACTTTTGTCATCTTGTTTTTTGGTGTAGAACGTGTATCCGTTAATGTCGTATCCTTGGTATGTTGACACAACATGTACAGGACCATACGCCAAATGTTCCACAACTTGATCAACTCTTTCTCCCCCGTAATTTTGTTTCACTCTTTCTTTCAACCAGGTTGAAAATATTCTGTTGTGCTCAGTAACGACCCATTTATCGCTCTTTAATGGGTTCATTTCATGCAACATTGCCATATGCTCATGTACGTAGGGAGCAATTGCAGTTAGGTTCTGTAACACGAAAAAATGTGCATTATGTAACTCAACATGTTCTGGAGTTATAAACTTTTTACCAATCGTACCAACCCCTCCAAGCCTACCTTCATGTCGAGATTGCGGGATTCCAATATTTTTTACACCGGATAGATAGTTTGTACAGAAATCAATCACCTCCTCGGAAGCATATCCTTCAACAATGCTGCCTTCGGGTCGAGATCGGTTCCTTACATACCCCTTTAGAAAACCCATATATCTCTCGAATGGATACATGTATCGTAGGAAGACAGGACCGCAAAACTTTATTTCTCCAACAATGTGAGACACCAGGTGTACCATCACATCGAAAAATGAGGGTGGGAAGTACATCTCAAGTTGGCATAGAGTGATGATAATGTCTTTTTGCCATGAATCCAACACCTCTGGATCGATCACTTTCGAATAAATCATGTTAAAGAACAAGCAAAGCTTAGTAATTGTGTGTCGGATGCGGTCTGGTAATATACCACGAATTGCAATTGGAATCATGTGTGTCATCAAAACATGGCAATCATGCGACTTCATACCAAGCAATTTCAAGTCCTTCATCGACACTAGCTTCTTAATGTTCGCAGAATATCCCGATGGAACTTTGATATCATGCAAGCATTGACAGAATCTGGTTTTCTCAACCTTCGACAATGTATAGCAAGCCGGTGGCAAGTATGTACGTTTTCCATTATCAACAGGAGCAAGCTCTGATCGGATCCCCATTTCCACCATATCTTTTCGAACTTTCACCCCATCTTTTGATTTTCCTGGAATGTTCAACAATAGACCTATCAAACTGTCACAAACATTTTTCTCAATATGCATTACATCAAGACAGTGTCGAACACTCAGATGCTCCCAGTATGGTAGATCCCAGAAAATAGACTTCTTCTTCCAAATATTTTTGGGAGGAGATGGACGACCTTTTCCGAACACAATGTCTAGATGCTTAACTCGAGAATATACAGTTCGTCCATTCAACGGTTGCCTTGCTACTCCATGCTCGATTTTCCCATCAAACAATGACTTCAATTTACGGTACTGGTGGCTCTTCGGAAGAGACCTTCGATGGCCCATGTACACATGTTTCCCACAATTTCTCAACCTTAAAGCATGTGTGTCATCTTCACATATAGGACATGCCTTTTCTCCCTTTGTACTATAACCTGACAAATTCCCATAAGCCGGGAAATCGTTTATGGTGTAAAAAACCATGGCTCGTAGCTGAAAATGTTCCTTCCTGTACGCATCATACACTTCGATGCCTGAACTCCATAATTCTTTCAAGTCTTCAATTAACGGAGCCAAATATACATCAATGTCGTTCCCAGGTTGTTTGGGACCTTGGATTAGCAACGACATCATGATGTATTTACGTTTCATGCATAACCATGGTGGAAGATTGTAAATGCATAGAAGCACCGGCCAAGTACTGTGACGACTGCTCATGCTTCCAAATGGATTTATTCCGTCAGAGCTAAGACCAAACCGAATATTCCTAATTTCATCACCAAAATTTTCAAAGATGTTGTCAATATTCCTCCATTGAGGAGAATCCGCTACATGTCTAATCTTCCCATCTTTTTTACGATCTTCAGCATGCCAACGCAACAGCTTTGCATCTTTGGCATTTGCAAATAATCGTTTCAATCTTGGTACGATTGGCAAATACCACAACATTTTAGCGGGAGGACCATCCTTTTGTTTCACATCGCTATTATTTTTCGTTCGGTTCTTTCGCTTATACCTCGATGTACCACATATGCGATACTCGTTTAGATTAGAATCTGCATTCCTATACAACATGCAATCATTCAGACATGCATGTATTCTCTCTATTTCCAATCCCATCGGACACATCAATTTTTTCGCTTTGTATATCGAAACAGGTAATTCGTTATCATCGGGAAGCATTTCATGCAAAATCTCTAGCAAACTAGTAAAACTTTTGTCACTCCAACCGTTGCTTGCTTTTAAATTAAACAGTTTCAACACAGCTGAAAGTTTGGTAAACTTTGAACAACCAACATACAACGGTTTTTCAGAGTCAATAAATAATTGTTCAAATTTTTCATAATCCTTATCGGCAATATTATCCTCCACGTCATGTAACATCTCATCTAAGTTATCACGGTTATCATTATCTGATTCATAATTATCATCGGTGTCATTACAATCTCGATCGACCGTGTAACTACAATTACCAAAATCCTCGCCATGTCGAATCCAACAGGTATATCGTTCCATAAACCCACGTACAATAAGATGTTCTTTAATTAACCTATGATCACTATATTTACAAAAAATTCTACAATCCCGACAAGGACACCAAATTTCACTTTCTCCAGTGTTCACCCGATTATTCTCAGCAACCTCCATAAACTGATCAAGACGGGACAAGTATTTCTTTGTAGCTCGTGGTATTTGGTACATCCAACCATAACGATCCATCTGCAATATCGAAATAAAGTATTAATTGTAAATGCATGTATGACATGATCTCAAAAGGTATAGGTGGCCATCCTAACCCACTTTTTGAATATTTGGTCTCATATGTGAGTGCTTATAACATATTGATTACTTAAGAAAAATCCGGCAGCATTTCCCCACAACTCCCCAAATATGTGTATAATAAAAACACATATTCGTAGGAGTAATGGGAAACGTCTACCGAATTTTTCTTAAATAAACAATCTGTTATATGCATTCACATCCTAAATGAGACAAATATTCAAAAAGCAGTCCCAAACAGGGGACTATCCGAAATTAATCTCTATTAGATCAAAATTCGGACGGGCGACCTAAAGGCATTAAATGCATGAACTTGTATAATAAATGCATGCAAGTTAAATTTTTAGCAATCATGTGCAAAATTAATATAATTAATGTGTAGTATAGTATAATACCTTATCCGTGTTGTCGGAAAGTGATCAGTCCAGTCTAATTGGTACGCGCGCCTATATGAAAAGCAAAGCTGCTAAGATCACATATATATAATTAAGATTACTTAAACATGATGTTAATAATGCATATAAAAGTAGCAATTAATGAACTATATGGTTAAGATTATCGTCATACCTTAGTTTTTGTGAAGAATAATGCAAAAAACCATCAAAAACTCCCAAAAATCGTCAAAAAACTGTTTTTTTTCGAGTATGAGTAGTAATAAGTTAAAAAACGGCGCATCATATATCTTATTTATAGGTAAACCCTAGTAAGACCTTTTATACGCGGTTTTTAACAAACAACCGCGTATAAATGTCATACCCTTTTATACGCGGTTGTTTGTACTTTCATACGTGGTTTTTGTACTTTTATACGCGGTTTTAAATAAGCAACCGCGTATAAAAGGGTATTACATTTATACGCGGTTGTTTGTACTTTTATACGCGGTTTTTAAAAAACAACCGCGTATAAAAGGTATACATTTTTACGAAGTAGTTCGTACTTTTAGACGCGGTTGTTTGTACTTTTATACACGGTTGTGTATTAAACTTTTAGACGCGGTTATTTGTACTTTTATACACGGTTGTGTATTAAAAACCACGTATAAAGGTTACCTTTTATACGCGGTTATTTATTAAAAACCGCGTACAAAAGTGTTACTTTTATACGCGGTTTATTGCTAAAAACCGCGTGTAAATGTAGCTTTTATGCACGGTTCTGTTAGCAATAACCGCGTACAAAAGTAATACTTTTGTACGCGGTTTTTAATAAATAACCGCGTATAAAAGGTAACCTATATACGCGGTTTTTCCGATGCAACCGTTTGTAATCTAGAACCGTGTATAAAACCATATTTTTAGCAACGGTTCAAATGGAACCGTGTAAAAAGGTTCCAGATTCGTCCTTTATACGCGTGTTTTGTAAAAACAACAAAAACCGTGTATAATTAGGCGCGTATAAAAGTCATATTTGTAGTAGTGGGCCTTTGTCAATTTTGGAATCCTATATATAGTATGTCTTCGAGATTAGATTACTAACAAACAAAAACAAATGAAAAGTGAGTTTCAACGACGGGCCTTTCGCGACAAAGTGTTTCAGCAACAAGCTATTGCGACAACATGTCGTCTCTATAAGCCGTTTTTGACGATAAATTGACTTTTAGCGACGACAAAAGTCGTTGCTAAAACACCTATTTCTTGTAGTGTGTCTTGTCAAAATGTGAAGGGTTTAGTTTCAGAAAATGAAATCTACATCAAATTCAGTTACTATATCTTTGTTTTTCAGTGAATTGGTGGCACGGGAGATTTTAAAAGAATTTTTATATGTGGTTTGAGGAAGTTTAGGTTAATACAAATATAAATCAAATAATATTTCGAGCTCTTTTTAAACTATTATATTGTACAACTTAAACGACATACATAACACGTAATGACTACATTACAAATAAAAAGGAAGAAGATGATTAAAGAATAAGGACACAAATGTAATCATAACATACAAAGCCACATCTACAACATGATAATTGCTGCTACTTGTTCGAAAATATTCAGTTTTCATTAAGCGGGATTTATCTTGTTCTTGTTCTTGATACTTTTGGCGGCCAATGCAACCACTTTTACCGCACGCTCACCCATCATAGTTGAGACATGTTTTTTGTTTGCTGGAATCACACTTGCCTCCTTGGCTTTCGATGTTTGTCCTTGGGTCATATTTCCCCAATGCTGCTGCTGGTTATCCGCCATAGATCTCTCCAAGTTTTTTTTTAAACTTTTGATCTTTCTAATTGTAGTTTTGCTTGGAAATGAATTAAATCTTGGTTGTGATTGTAGAATTGGAAATTAGAGGTAGTATATATATATAATGCCAAGGGGTTCCTAACCTCATTTGCATGTGTGTGCATGTATTGAAATATTTTGGAAGTTTGTCTTAATCTTCCTAGTAATTTGTTAAGAGTGTGGGTGTGGCGAGGTGTGTGTTATGGAGAGATACATGGAAACACTAAAGCAATGGTTGAAGTGGAGATGTTTCATTATGTACGTGGATGGGTGTTGAGGAGTGTAGGTGAGATGTGGTATGTTATGTCTTCCATTTTGATATCATTATTAATTACTAATACTTTTTTTGTTATTATTAATCTTTTTATTATATTAGTATTTTTTAATATTTTAAATGAGAAAAAATCTACCAAGTATTTTGAACAGATGTTTGGTAAATTATTATGTAACCTCGCTAATTTTCAACTATTTTTGTTACTTTATACCATGTTAAATATTTTGTACCCCACTTGAAATTGTTTTTCTTCATCCGCTTCCGCTTTGTTTCCACTGAAAGCATAATTAAAAAAATGATAATCTTATTTAATAAACAATTAGGGAAATGGGTGGCCTTTGTCAATTTTGGAATCCTATATATAGTATCAATGTCTTCGGGATTAGATTACTAACATACAAAAACATATGCAAATGACCTTTAATGCGTTGTTATTGACCCTTTAATAGTCCTAATTAGGTTAGAATAGTTTTTGTATCATATTGGATGAGTTACATATTGTCCACGCCTTTAGGCACGACGTACAAGCAACTAATGTCGCTTATACTCGTGCATCGGCACTACTACAAGATAAAGATTCAGGCACGGTTGTTTTGGCTTCATACGCGCTTTTGCAACCATGTATATGGACTAGTGTGTATGAAAGTAATGATCATTGTACACGGTTCCTAAAACGTGTACAAATGCCATCTTCTTACACAGCTCCAAAATACCGTCTAAAAAGGCCCACTTAACCGTGTACGAAAATACTTAAAGGATCCCGAAATCTTTCATATGAAGATGAATGCTAAGATATTGTCGCTCTTGAAAGCGATAACATATAATTTTTGCCTAGAACAATTAAATCATCGACATAGACAAGAATACATAGGATATTGACATGTTGAGATACAGATAGAGAAGAGTGAGTAATCAGCATAGCTTTGCTTATAGCAAAAGGCTCAGACAACATTTAGATAGCTTTGATACTTACAAACCATCGTGGGGAGCACTCGCATAGCGTCTGCGAGGATTCATGTACACAAATTCTTCCAAATCACTATGTAGAGAGGCATTGTTTTGGCTAATTGAAAAGTTTAATTTGTTATATAATTTTATCATACATTAGTCTTCACAAAGATTAGACATGTACAAAAGTTCACAAAAACGAACAAAAAAATACGATAAAAGTAACAAATAAAATGATTACAAAGAAATAACTTGACAATAGTCTGAAACTCGAAAAAAAATCCGACAAATATTTATCTTGTTTTCATATGCTCGAAATGAATCTATGTATTCTAGCACCATATGCCAAAGTTGAGAAAAAAAACAACTCATTTCTTAGTATACAAAAAGTTTTCATCTAAAACGTTGAAAATAAGGAAAATACTTTTACCATTTAGAATACAAACACAGTTAAAAATACATCTATTTTGTACTCTAGAAAAATCAGTACGTAGTTGCATTTCTTAACCCTTGAAAATTCGTTCTTAACTAGCCAAAGTAATTTGATAAGATTGATGGTGTCTTCGCAAATTGCTTAATTGAATAGTTCGAAATCAAGTCCACGGGACTTCAACTAACGTGTCTTTTTAAAATGTGAAGGGTTTCACTACTAGAAAATTGCTTATTTCCGACATGTTGAGATACATATAGAGAAGAGTACATAGGATATTGACATGTTGAGATACAGATAGAGAAGAGTGAGTAATCAACATAACTTTGCTTATAGCAAAAGGCTCAGACAACATTTTGCTAGCTTTGATACTTACAAACCATCGTGGGGAGCACTCGCATAGCGTCTGTGAGGATTCATGTACACAACTTCATCCAAATCACTATGTAGAGAGACATTGTTTTGGCTAATTGAAAAGTTTAATTTGTTATATAATTTTATCTTACATTAGTCTTCACAAAGATTAGACATGTACAAAATTTCACATAAATGAACAAAAAATAGGATAAAAGTAACAGATAAAATGATTACAAAGAAATAACTTGATACATAACACAATAAAAATTGTATCTAAAGCAAGTGTAAGAATCAAAAAGAGTTGAGAGTTCAGTGTGTAAAATACTTAGAGCAACAAATCAAGTCAATAGTCTGAAACTGGAAAAAAAATCCGACAAATATTTATCTTGTTTTCATATGCTCGAAATGAATCTATGTATTCTAGCACCATATGCCAAAGTTCTGAAGAAAAAAAACCCAACTCATTTCTTAGTATACAAAAAGTTTTCATCTAAAACGTTGAAAATAAAAAAAAAAACTTTTACCATTTAGAATATAAACACAGTTAAAAATATATCTACTTTGTACTCTAGAAAAATCAGTACGTAATTGGATTTCTTAACCCTTGAAAATTCGTTCTTAACTAGCCAAAGAAATTTGATAAGATTGATGGTTTCTTTGCAAATTGCTTAATTGAATAGTTCGAAATCAAGTCGAGGGGACTTCAACTAACATGTCTTGTTAAAATGTGAAAGGTTTCACTACTAGAAAATTGCTTATTTCGGACTTGTTGAGATACATATAGAGAAGAGTACATAGGATATTGACATGTTGAGATACAGATAGAGAAGAGTGAGTAATCAGCATAACTTTGCTTATAGCAAAATCCTCATACAACATTTAGCTAGCTTTGATACTTACAAACCATCGTGGGGAGTACTCGCATAGCGTCTACGAGGATTCATGTACACAACTTCATCCAAATCACTATGTAGAGAGGCATTGTTTTGGCTAATTGAAAAGTTTAATTTGTTATATAATTTTATCTTACATTAGTCTTCACAAAGATTATACATGTACAAAAGTTCACATAAATGAACAAAAAGATAGGATAAAAGTAACAAATAAAATGATTACAAAGAAATATCTTCATACATAACACAATAAAAATTGTATCTAAAGCAAGTGTAATAATCAAAAAGAGTTGAGAGTTCAGTGTGTAAAATACTTAGAGCAACAAATCAAGTCAATAGTCTGAAACGGTAAAAAAATCCGACAAATATTTATCTTGTTTTCATATGCTCAAAATGAATCTATGTATTCTAGCACCATATGCCAAAGTTCATAAAAAAACCAACTCATTTCTTAGTATACAAAAAGTTTTCATCTAAAACGTTGAAAATAAGGAAAATACTTTTACCATTTAGAATATAAACACAGTTAAAAATATATCTATTTTCTACTCTAGAAAAATCAGTACGTAGTTGCATTTCATAACCCTTGAAAAATCGTTCTTAACTAGCCAAAGAAATTTGATAAGATTGATGGTCTCTTCGCAAATTGCTTAATTGAATAGTTCGAAATCAAGTCGAAGGGACTTCAACCAACGTGTCTTGTTAAAATGTGAAAGGTTTCACTACTAGAAAGTTGCTTATTTCCGACATGTTGAGATACATATAGAGAAGAGTACATAGGATACTGACATGTTGAGATACAGATAGAGAAGAGTGAGTAATCAACATAACTTTGCTTATAGCAAAAGGCTCAAACAACATTTAGCTAGCTTTGATACTTACAAACCATCGTGGGGAGCACTCATATAGCGTCTGCGAGGATTCTTGTACACAACTTCATCCAAATCACTATGTAGAGAGGCATTGTTTTGGCTAATTGAAAAAGTTTAATTTGTTATATATATTTATCTTACATTAGTCTTTACAAAGATTAGACATGTACAAAAGTTCACATAAATGAACAAAAAAATAGGATAAAAGTAACAAATAAAATGATTACAAAGAAATAACTTGATACATAACACAATAAAAATTGTATCTAAAGCAAGTGTAAGAATCAAAAAGAGTTGAGAGTTCAGTGTGTAAAATACTTAGAGCAACAAATCAAGACAATAGTCTGAAACTGGAAAAAAAAATCCGACAAATATTTATCTTGTTTTCATATGCTCGAAATGAATCTATGTATTCTAGCACCATATGCCAAAGTTCTAAACAAAAAAAAACCAACTCATTTCTTAGTATACAAAAAGTTTTCATCTAAAACGTTGAAAATAATGAAAATACTTTTACCATTTAGAATATAAACACATTTAAAAATATATCTATTTTGTGCTCTAGAAAAATCAGTACGTAGTTGCATTTCTTAACCCTTGAAAAGTCAATCTTAACTAGACAAAGAAATTTGATAAGATTGATGTTCTCTTCGCAAATTGCTTAATTGCATAGTTCGAAATCAAGTCGATGGGACTTCAACCGACGCGTCTTGTTAGAATGTGAAGGGTTTAGTTTCAGAAAATGAAATCTACATCAAATTCAGTTACTATATCTTTGTTTTTCAGTGAATTGGTGGCACGGGAGATGTTAAAAGAATTTTTATATGTGGTTTGAGGAAGTTTAGGTTAATACAAATATAAATCAAATAATATTTCGAGCTCTTTTTAAACTATTATATTGTACAACTTAAACGACATACATAAACACGTAATGACTACATTACAAATAAAAAGGAAGAAGATGATTAAAGAATAAGGACACAAATGTAATCATAACATACAAAGCCACATCTACAACATGATAATTGCTGCTACTTGTTCGAAAATATTCAGTTTTCATCAAGCGGGATTTATCTTGTTCTTGTTCTTGATACTTTTGGCCGCCGATGCAACCACTTTTACGGCACGCTCACCCATCATAGTTGAGACATGTTTTCTGTTTGCTGGAATCACACTTGCCTCCTTGGCTTTCGATGTTTGTCCTTGGGTCATATTTCCCCAATGCTGCTGCTGGTTATCCGCCATAGATCTCTCCAAGTTTTTTTGTTAACTTTTGATCTTTCTAAATGTAGTTTTGTTTTGAAATGAATTAAATCTTGGTTGTGATTGTAGAATTGGAACTTAGAGGTACGTATATATATATAATGCCAAGGGGTTCCTAACCTCATTTGCATGTGTGTGCATGCATTGAAATATTTTGGAAGTTAGTCTTAATCTTCCTAGTAATTTGTTAAGAGTGTGGGTGTGGCGAGGTGTGTGTTATGGAGAGATACATGGAAACACTAAAGCAATGGTTGAAGTGGAGATGTTTCATTATGTACGTGGATGGGTGTTGAGGAGTGTAGGTGAGATGTGGTATGTTATGTCTTCCATTTTGATATCATTATTAATTCCTAATACTTTTTTTGTTATTATTAATCTTTTTATTATATTGGTATTTTTTTAATATTTTAAATGAGAAAAAATCTACTAAGTATTTTTGAACAGATGTTTGGTAAATTATTGTGTAACCTTGCTAATTTTCAACTATTCTTGTTACTTTATACTATGTTAAATATTTTGTAACCCACTTGAAATTGTTTTTCTTCATCCGCTTCCGCTTTGTTTCCACTGAAAGCTTAATTAAAAAAATCATAATCTTATTTGATAACCAATTAGGGAAGTGGGTGGCCTTTGTCAATTGTATCAATGTCTTGGGGATTAGATTACTAAAATACCAAAACATATGCAAATTACCTTTAATGCGTTGTTATTGACCCTTTAATAATCCTAATTAGGTTAGACTAGTTTTAGTATCATATTGGATGAGTTGCATATTGTACACGCCTTTAGGCACGACGTACAAGCAACTAATGTCGCTTATACTCGTGCATCGGCACTACTACAAGATAAAGATTCAGGCACGGTTCTTTTGGCTTCATACGCGCTTTTGCAACCGTGTATATGGACTAGTGTGTATGAAAGTAATGATCATTGTACACGTTTCCTAATACGTGTACAAATGCCATCTTCTTAAACATCTCCAAAATAGGGTCTAAAAAGGCCCGCATAACCGTGTACGAAAATACTTAAAGGATCCCGAAATCTTTCATATGAAGACGAATGCTAAGATATTGTCGCTCTTGAAAGCGATAACATATAAATTTTTGCCCGGAACAATTAAATCATCTGACATAGAAAATAATACATAGGATATTGACATGTTGAGATACAGATAGAGAAGAGTGACTAATCAGAATAACTTTGATTCTAGCAAAAGGCTTAGACAACATTTACCTAGCTTTGATACTTACACACCATCGTGGGAGCACTCGCATAGCGTCTGCGAGGATTCATGTACACAACTTCTTCCAAATCACTATGTAGAGAGGCATTGTTTTGGCTAATTGAAAAGTTTAATTTGTTATATAATTTTATCTTACATTAGTCTTCACAAGGATTAGACATGTACAAAAGTTCACATAAATGAACAAAAAAATAGGATAAAAGTAACAAATAAAATGATTACAAAGAAATACCTTCATGCATAACACAATAAAAATTGTATCTAAAGCAATTGTAAGAATGAAAAAGAGTTGAGAGTTCAGTGTGTAAAATACTTAGAGCAACAAATCAAGGCAATAGTCTGAAACGGGAAAAAAATCCGACAAATATTTATCTTCTTTTCATATGCACGAAATGAATCTATGTATTCTAGCACCATATGCCAATGAAGAAAAAAAAACCCAACTCATTTCTTAGTTTACAAAAAGTTTTCATCTAAAACGTTGAAAATAAGGAAAATACTTTTTGAAAATAAGGAAAATACTTTTACCATTTAGAATATAAACACAGTTAAAAATATATCTATTTTGTACTCTAGAAAAATCAGTACGTAGTTGCATTTCTTAACCGTTGAAAATTCGTTCTTAACTAGCCAAAGAAATTTGATAAGATTGATGGTCTCTTCGCAAATTGCTTAATTGAATAGTTCGAAATCAAGTCGAGGGGACTTCAACTAACGTGTCTTGTTAAAATGTGAAGGGTTTCACTACTAGAAAATTGCTTATTTCCGACATGTTGAGATACATATAGAGAAGAGTACATAGGATATTGACATGATGAGATACTGATAGAGGAGTGAGTAATCAGCAAAAGTCTCAGACAACATTTAGCTAACTTTAATGCTTACAACCCATCGTGGGGGAGCACTCGCATAGCATTTGCGAGGATTCATGTACACAACTTCATCCAAATCACAATGTAGAGAGGCATTGTTTTGGCAAAGTGAAAAGTTTAATTTGTTATATAATTTTGTCTTACATTAGTCATCACAAAGACAAGACATGTACACAAGTTCACATAAATGAACAAAAAAATAGGAAAAAGGTAACAAATAAAAAGACTACAAAGAAATACCGTAATCCATAACACAATAAAAATTGTATCTAAAGCAAGTGTAAGAATCAAAAGGAGTTGAGAGTTCAATTTGTAAAATAATTAGAGCAACAAATCAAGACAATAGTCCACGGTTTCAACAAATCCAACAAACATTTATCTTATTTTCATATGCTCGAAATCAATCTATGTATTCTAGCACCATATGCGAAAGTTCAGAAAAAGAAAACCAACTCATTTCTTAGTATACAAAAAGTTTTCCTCTAAAACGTTGAAAATAATGAAAATACTATTACCATTTAGAATATAAACACATTTAAAAATATATTTATTTTGTGCTCTAGAAAAATCAGTACGTAGTTGCATTTCTTAACCCTTGAAAAGTCGATCTTAACTAGAAAAAGAAATTTGATAAGATTCATGTTCTCTTCTCAAATTGCTTAGTTGCATAGTTCGAAATCAAGTCGATGGGACTTCAACCGACGTGTCTTGTTAGAATGTGAAGGGTTTAGTTTCAGAAAATGAAATCTACATCAAATTCAGTTACTATATCTTTGTTTTTCAGTGAATTGGTGGCACGGGAGATTTTAAAAGAATTTTTATATGTGGTTTGAGGAAGTTTAGGTTAATACAAATATAAATCAAATAATATTTCGAGCTCTTTTTAAACTATTATATTGTACAACTTAAACGACATACATAAACACGTAATGACTACATTACAAATAAAAAGGAAGAAGATGATTAAAGAATAAGGACACAAATGTAATCATAACATACAAAGCCACATCTACAACATGATAACTGCTGCTACTTGTTCGAAAATATTCAGTTTTCATCAAGCGGGATTTATCTTGTTCTTGTTCTTGATACTTTTGGCCGCCGATGCAACCACTTTTACGGCACGCTCACCCATCATAGTTGAGACATGTTTTCTGTTTGCTGGAATCACACTTGCCTCCTTGGCTTTCGATGTTTGTCCTTGGGTCATATTTCCCCAATGCTGCTGCTGGTTATCTGCCATAGATCTCTCCAAGTTTTTTTGTTAACTTTTGATCTTTCTAAATGTAGTTTTGTTTTGAAATGAATTAAATCTTGGTTGTGATTGTAGAATTGGAACTTAGAGGTACGTATATATATATAATGCCAAGGGGTTCCTAACCTCATTTGCATGTGTGTGCATGCATTGAAATATTTTGGAAGTTAGTCTTAATCTTCCTAGTAATTTGTTAAGAGTGTGGGTGTGGCGAGGTGTGTGTTATGGAGAGATACATGGAAACACTAAAGCAATGGTTGAAGTGGAGATGTTTCATTATGTACGTGGATGGGTGTTGAGGAGTGTAGGTGAGATGTGGTATGTTATGTCTTCCATTTTGATATCATTATTAATTCCTAATACTTTTTTTGTTATTATTAATCTTTTTATTATATTGGTATTTTTTTAATATTTTAAATGAGAAAAAATCTACTAAGTATTTTTGAACAGATGTTTGGTAAATTATTGTGTAACCTTGCTAATTTTCAACTATTCTTGTTACTTTATACTATGTTAAATATTTTGTAACCCACTTGAAATTGTTTTTCTTCATCCGCTTCCGCTTTGTTTCCACTGAAAGCTTAATTAAAAAAATCATAATCTTATTTGATAACCAATTAGGGAAGTGGGTGGCCTTTGTCAATTGTATCAATGTCTTGGGGATTAGATTACTAAAATACCAAAACATATGCAAATTACCTTTAATGCGTTGTTATTGACCCTTTAATAATCCTAATTAGGTTAGACTAGTTTTAGTATCATATTGGATGAGTTGCATATTGTACACGCCTTTAGGCACGACGTACAAGCAACTAATGTCGCTTATACTCGTGCATCGGCACTACTACAAGATAAAGATTCAGGCACGGTTCTTTTGGCTTCATACGCGCTTTTGCAACCGTGTATATGGACTAGTGTGTATGAAAGTAATGATCATTGTACACGTTTCCTAATACGTGTACAAATGCCATCTTCTTAAACATCTCCAAAATAGGGTCTAAAAAGGCCCGCATAACCGTGTACGAAAATACTTAAAGGATCCCGAAATCTTTCATATGAAGACGAATGCTAAGATATTGTCGCTCTTGAAAGCGATAACATATAAATTTTTGCCCGGAACAATTAAATCATCGACATAGAAAATAATACATAGGATATTGACATGTTGAGATACAGATAGAGAAGAGTGACTAATCAGAATAACTTTGATTCTAGCAAAAGGCTTAGACAACATTTACCTAGCTTTGATACTTACAAACCATCGTGGGAGCACTCGCATAGCGTCTGCGAGGATTCATGTACACAACTTCTTCCAAATCACTATGTAGAGAGGCATTGTTTTGGCTAATTGAAAAGTTTAATTTGTTATATAATTTTATCTTACATTAGTCTTCACAAGGATTAGACATGTACAAAAGTTCACATAAATGAACAAAAAAATAGGATAAAAGTAACAAATAAAATGATTACAAAGAAATACCTTCATGCATAACACAATAAAAATTGTATCTAAAGCAATTGTAAGAATGAAAAAGAGTTGAGAGTTCAGTGTGTAAAATACTTAGAGCAACAAATCAAGGCAATAGTCTGAAACGGGAAAAAAATCCGACAAATATTTATCTTCTTTTCATATGCTCGAAATGAATCTATGTATTCTAGCACCATATGCCAATGAAGAAAAAAAAACCCAACTCATTTCTTAGTTTACAAAAAGTTTTCATCTAAAACGTTGAAAATAAGGAAAATACTTTTTGAAAATAAGGAAAATACTTTTACCATTTAGAATATAAACACAGTTAAAAATATATCTATTTTGTACTCTAGAAAAATCAGTACGTAGTTGCATTTCTTAACCGTTGAAAATTCGTTCTTAACTAGCCAAAGAAATTTGATAAGATTGATGGTCTCTTCGCAAATTGCTTAATTGAATAGTTCGAAATCAAGTCGAGGGGACTTCAACTAACGTGTCTTGTTAAAATGTGAAGGGTTTCACTACTAGAAAATTGCTTATTTCCGACATGTTGAGATACATATAGAGAAGAGTACATAGGATATTGACATGATGAGATACTGATAGAGAAGAGTGAGTAATCAGCAAAAGTCTCAGACAACATTTAGCTAACTTTGATGCTTACAACCCATCGTGGGGGAGCACTCGCATAGCATTTGCGAGGATTCATGTACACAACTTCATCCAAATCACAATGTAGAGAGGCATTGTTTTGGCAAAGTGAAAAGTTTAATTTGTTATATAGTTTTGTCTTACATTAGTCATCACAAAGACAAGACATGTACACAAGTTCACATAAATGAACAAAAAAATAGGAAAAAGGTAACAAATAAAATGACTACAAAGAAATACCGTAATCCATAACACAATAAAAATTGTATCTAAAGCAAGTGTAAGAATCAAAAGGAGTTGAGAGTTCAATTTGTAAAATAATTAGAGCAACAAATCAAGACAATAGTCCACGGTTTCAACAAATCCAACAAACATTTATCTTATTTTCATATGCTCGAAATCAATCTATGTATTCTAGCACCATATGCGAAAGTTCAGAAAAAGAAAACCAACTCATTTCTAAGTATACAAAAAGTTTTCCTCTAAAACGTTGAAAATAATGAAAATACTATTACCATTTAGAATATAAACACATTTAAAGATATATTTATTTTGTGCTCTAGAAAAATCAGTACGTAGTTGCATTTCTTAACCCTTGAAAAGTCGATCTTAACTAGAAAAAGAAATTTGATAAGATTCATGTTCTCTTCTCAAATTGCTTAGTTGCATAGTTCGAAATCAAGTCGATGGGACTTCAACCGACGTGTCTTGTTAGAATGTGAAGGGTTTAGTTTCAGAAAATGAAATCTACATCAAATTCAGTTACTATATCTTTGTTTTTCAGTGAATTGGTGGCACGGGAGATTTTAAAAGAATTTTTATATGTGGTTTGAGGAAGTTTAGGTTAATACAAATATAAATCAAATAATATTTCGAGCTCTTTTTAAACTATTATATTGTACAACTTAAACGACATACATAAACACGTAATGACTACATTACAAATAAAAAGGAAGAAGATGATTAAAGAATAAGCACACAAATGTAATCATAACATACAAAGCCACATCTACAACATGATAATTGCTGCTACTTGTTCGAAAATATTCAGTTTTCATCAAGCGGGATTTATCTTGTTCTTGTTCTTGATACTTTTGGCCGCCGATGCAACCACTTTTACGGCACGCTCACCCGTCATAGTTGAGACATGTTTTCTGTTTGCTGGAATCACACTTGCCTCCTTGGCTTTCGATGTTTGTCCTTGGGTCATATTTCCCCAATGCTGCTGCTGGTTATCTGCCATAGATCTCTCCAAGTTTTTTTGTTAACTTTTGATCTTTCTAAATGTAGTTTTGTTTTGAAATGAATTAAATCTTGGTTGTGATTGTAGAATTGGAACTTAGAGGTACGTATATATATATAATGCCAAGGGGTTCCTAACCTCATTTGCATGTGTGTGCATGCATTGAAATATTTTGGAAGTTAGTCTTAATCTTCCTAGTAATTTGTTAAGAGTGTGGGTGTGGCGAGGTGTGTGTTATGGAGAGATACATGGAAACACTAAAGCAATGGTTGAAGTGGAGATGTTTCATTATGTACGTGGATGGGTGTTGAGGAGTGTAGGTGAGATGTGGTATGTTATGTCTTCCATTTTGATATCATTATTAATTCCTAATACTTTTTTTGTTATTATTAATCTTTTTATTATATTGGTATTTTTTTAATATTTTAAATGAGAAAAAATCTACTAAGTATTTTTGAACAGATGTTTGGTAAATTATTGTGTAACCTTGCTAATTTTCAACTATTCTTGTTACTTTATACTATGTTAAATATTTTGTAACCCACTTGAAATTGTTTTTCTTCATCCGCTTCCGCTTTGTTTCCACTGAAAGCTTAATTAAAAAAATCATAATCTTATTTGATAACCAATTAGGGAAGTGGGTGGCCTTTGTCAATTGTATCAATGTCTTGGGGATTAGATTACTAAAATACCAAAACATATGCAAATTACCTTTAATGCGTTGTTATTGACCCTTTAATAATCCTAATTAGGTTAGACTAGTTTTAGTATCATATTGGATGAGTTGCATATTGTACACGCCTTTAGGCACGACGTACAAGCAACTAATGTCGCTTATACTCGTGCATCGGCACTACTACAAGATAAAGATTCAGGCACGGTTCTTTTGGCTTCATACGCGCTTTTGCAACCGTGTATATGGACTAGTGTGTATGAAAGTAATGATCATTGTACACGTTTCCTAATACGTGTACAAATGCCATCTTCTTAAACATCTCCAAAATAGGGTCTAAAAAGGCCCGCATAACCGTGTACGAAAATACTTAAAGGATCCCGAAATCTTTCATATGAAGACGAATGCTAAGATATTGTCGCTCTTGAAAGCGATAACATATAAATTTTTGCCCGGAACAATTAAATCATCGACATAGAAAATAATACATAGGATATTGACATGTTGAGATACAGATAGAGAAGAGTGACTAATCAGAATAACTTTGATTCTAGCAAAAGGCTTAGACAACATTTACCTAGCTTTGATACTTACAAACCATCGTGGGAACACTCGCATAGCGTCTGCGAGGATTCATGTACACAACTTCTTCCAAATCACTATGTAGAGAGGCATTGTTTTGGCTAATTGAAAAGTTTAATTTGTTATATAATTTTATCTTACATTAGTCTTCACAAGGATTAGACATGTACAAAAGTTCACATAAATGAACAAAAAAATAGGATAAAAGTAACAAATAAAATGATTACAAAGAAATACCTTCATGCATAACACAATAAAAATTGTATCTAAAGCAATTGTAAGAATCAAAAAGAGTTGAGAGTTCAGTGTGTAAAATACTTAGAGCAACAAATCAAGGCAATAGTCTGAAACGGGAAAAAAATCCGACAAATATTTATCTTCTTTTCATATGCTCGAAATGAATCTATGTATTCTAGCACCATATGCCAATGAAGAAAAAAAAACCCAACTCATTTCTTAGTTTACAAAAAGTTTTCATCTAAAACGTTGAAAATAAGGAAAATAATTTTTGAAAATAAGGAAAATACTTTTACCATTTAGAATATAAACACAGTTAAAAATATATCTATTTTGTACTCTAGAAAAATCAGTACGTAGTTGCATTTCTTAACCGTTGAAAATTCGTTCTTAACTAGCCAAAGAAATTTGATAAGATTGATGGTCTCTTCGCAAATTGCTTAATTGAATAGTTCGAAATCAAGTCGAGGGGACTTCAACTAACGTGTCTTGTTAAAATGTGAAGGGTTTCACTACTAGAAAATTGCTTATTTCCGACATGTTGAGATACATATAGAGAAGAGTACATAGGATATTGACATGATGAGATACTGATAGAGAAGAGTGAGTAATCAGCAAAAGTCTCAGACAACATTTAGCTAACTTTGATGCTTACAACCCATCGTGGGGGAGCACTCGCATAGCATTTGCGAGGATTCATGTACACAACTTCATCCAAATCACAATGTAGAGAGGCATTGTTTTGGCAAAGTGAAAAGTTTAATTTGTTATATAGTTTTGTCTTACATTAGTCATCACAAAGACAAGACATGTACACAAGTTCACATAAATGAACAAAAAAATAGGAAAAAGGTAACAAATAAAATGATTACAAAGAAATACCGTAATCCATAACACAATAAAAATTGTATCTAAAGCAAGTGTAAGAATCAAAAGGAGTTGAGAGTTCAATTTGTAAAATAATTAGAGCAACAAATCAAGACAATAGTCCACGGTTTCAACAAATCCAACAAACATTTATCTTATTTTCATATGCTCGAAATCAATCTATGTATTCTAGCACCATATGCGAAATTTCAGAAAAAGAAAACCAACTCATTTCTTAGTATACAAAAAGTTTTCCTCTAAAACGTTGAAAATAATGAAAATACTATTACCATTTAGAATATAAACACATTTAAAAATATATTTATTTTGTGCTCTAGAAAAATCAGTACGTAGTTGCATTTCTTAACCCTTGAAAAGTCGATCTTAACTAGAAAAAGAAATTTGATAAGATTCATGTTCTCTTCTCAAATTGCTTAATTGCATAGTTCGAAATCAAGTCGATGGGACTTCAACCGACGTGTCTTGTTAGAATGTGAAGGGTTTAGTTTCAGAAAATGAAATCTACATCAAATTCAGTTACTATATCTTTGTTTTTCAGTGAATTGGTGGCACGGGAGATTTTAAAAGAATTTTTATATGTGGTTTGAGGAAGTTTAGGTTAATACAAATATAAATCAAATAATATTTCGAGCTCTTTTTAAACTATTATATTGTACAACTTAAACGACATACATAAACACGTAATGACTACATTACAAATAAAAAGGAAGAAGATGATTAAAGAATAAGGACACAAATGTAATCATAACATACAAAGCCACATCTACAACATGATAATTGCTGCTACTTGTTCGAAAATATTCAGTTTTCATTAAGCGGGATTTATCTTGTTCTTGTTCTTGATACTTTTGGCGGCCGATGCAACCACTTTTACCGCACGCTCACCCATCATAGTTGAGACATGTTTTTTGTTTGCTGGAATCACACTTGCCTCCTTGGCTTTCGATGTTTGTCCTTGGGTCATATTTCCCCAATGCTGCTGCTGGTTATCCGCCATAGATCTCTCCAAGTTTTTTTTTAAACTTTTGATCTTTCTAATTGTAGTTTTGCTTAGAAATGAATTAAATCTTGGTTGTGATTGTAGAATTGGAAATTAGAGGTAGTATATATATATATAATGCCAAGGGGTTCCTAACCTCATTTGCATGTGTGTGCATGTATTGAAATATTTTGGATGTTAGTCTTAATCTTCCTAGTAATTTGTTAAGAGTGTGGGTGTGGCGAGGTGTGTGTTATGGAGAGATACATGGAAACACTAAAGCAATGGTTGAAGTGGAGATGTTTCATTATGTACGTGGATGGGTGTTGAGGAGTGTAGGTGAGATGTGGTATGTTATGTCTTCCATTTTGATATCATTATTAATTACTAATACTTTTTTTGTTATTATTAATCTTTTTATTATATTAGTATTTTTTAATATTTTAAATGAGAAAAAATCTACCAAGTATTTTTGAACAGATGTTTGGTAAATTATTATGTAACCTCGCTAATTTTCAACTATTTTTGTTACTTTATACCATGTTAAATATTTTGTACCCCACTTGAAATTGTTTTTCTTCATCCGCTTCCGCTTTGTTTCCACTGAAAGCATAATTAAAAAAATGATAATCTTATTTGATAAACAATTAGGGAAGTGGGTGGCCTTTGTCAATTTTGGAATCCTATATATAGTATGTCTTCGAGATTAGATTACTAACAAACAAAAACAAATGAAAAGTGAGTTTCAACGACGGGCCTTTCGCGACAAAGTGTTTCAGCAACAAGCTATTGCGACAACATGTCGTCTCTATAAGCCGTTTCTGACGATAAATTGACTTTTAGCGACGACAAAAGTCGTTGCTAAAACACCTATTTCTTGTAGTGTGTCTTGTCAAAATGTGAAGGGTTTAGTTTCAGAAAATGAAATCTACATCAAATTCAGTTACTATATCTTTGTTTTTCACTGAATTGGTGGCACGGGAGATTTTAAAAGAATTTTTATATGTGGTTTGAGGAAGTTTAGGTTAATACAAATATAAATCAAATAATATTTCGAGCTCTTTTTAAACTATTATATTGTACAACTTAAACGACATACATAACACGTAATGACTACATTACAAATAAAAAGGAAGAAGATGATTAAAGAATAAGAACACAAATGTAATCATAACATACAAAGCCACATCTACAACATGATAATTGCTGCTACTTGTTCGAAAATATTCAGTTTTCATTAAGCGGGATTTATCTTGTTCTTGTTCTTGTTCTTGATACTTTTGGCGGCCGATGCAACCACTTTTACCGCACGCTCACCCATCATAGTTGAGACATGTTTTTTGTTTGCTGGAATCACACTTGCCTCCTTGGCTTTCGATGTTTGTCCTTGGGTCATATTTCCCCAATGCTGCTGCTGGTTATCCGCCATAGATCTCTCCAAGTTTTTTTTTAAACTTTTGATCTTTCTAATTGTAGTTTTGCTTGGAAATGAATTAAATCTTGGTTGTGATTGTAGAATTGGAAATTAGAGGTAGTATATATATATAATGCCAAGGGGTTCCTAACCTCATTTGCATGTGTGTGCATGTATTGAAATATTTTGGAAGTTTGTCTTAATCTTCCTAGTAATTTGTTAAGAGTGTGGGTGTGGCGAGGTGTGTGTTATGGAGAGATACATGGAAACACTAAAGCAATGGTTGAAGTGGAGATGTTTCATTATGTACGTGGATGGGTGTTGAAGAGTGTAGGTGAGATGTGGTATGTTATGTCTTCCATTTTGATATCATTATTAATTACTAATACTTTTTTTGTTATTATTAATCTTTTTATTATATTAGTATTTTTTAATATTTTAAATGAGAAAAAATCTACCAAGTATTTTTGAACAGATGTTTGGTAAATTATTATGTAACCTCGCTAATTTTCAACTATTTTTGTTACTTTATACCATGTTAAATATTTTGTACCCCACTTGAAATTGTTTTTCTTCACCCGCTTCCGCTTTGTTTCCACTGAAAGCATAATTAAAAAAATGATAATCTTATTTTATACTCCCTCCGTCCCAAAATAAGTGTCCACAATTGACTTGACACACAGTTTTAGACATGCATAATTATTACCCCTTTTTGGTATCAAATGACATCTTTACCCTTATTTAATGTTCTTTTTCTTCACAACTTTTATGTATTTGTGCATTAATTAAGGGTAAATGTGAGAATTTAGCTATCTACTTTTTGAAAGTGGACACTTATTTTGGGACAAACATAAATAAAAATGTAGACATTTATTTTGGGACGGAGGGAGTAAACAATTAGGGAAGTGGGTGGCCTTTGTCAATTTTGGAATCCTATATATAGTATGTCTTCGAGATTAGATTACTAACATGCAAAAACAAATGCAAAGTGAGTTTCAACGACGGGCCTTTCGCGACAAAGTGTTTCAGCAACAAGCTATTGCGACAACATGTCGTCTCTATAAGCCGTTTCTGACGATAAATTGACTTTTAGCGACGACAAAAGTCGTTGCTAAAACACCTATTTCTTGTAGTGTGTCTTGTCAAAATGTGAAGGGTTTAGTTTCAGAAAATGAAATCTACATCAAATTCAGTTACTATATCTTTGTTTTTCAGTGAATTGGTGGCACGGGAGATTTTAAAAGAATTTTTATATGTGGTTTGAGGAAGTTTAGGTTAATACAAATATAAATCAAATAATATTTCGAGCTCTTTTTAAACTATTATATTGTACAACTTAAACGACATACATAAACACGTAATGACTACATTACAAATAAAAAGGAAGAAGATGATTAAAGAATAAGGACACAAATGTAATCATAACATACAAAGCCACATCTACAACATGATAATTGCTGCTACTTGTTCGAAAATATTCAGTTTTCATTAAGCGGGATTTATCTTGTTCTTGTTCTTGATACTTTTGGCGGCCGATGCAACCACTTTTACCGCACGCTCACCCATCATAGTTGAGACATGTTTTTTGTTTGCTGGAATCACACTTGCCTCCTTGGCTTTCGATGTTTGTCCTTGGGTCATATTTCCCCAATGCTGCTGCTGGTTATCCGCCATAGATCTCTCCAAGTTTTTTTTTAAACTTTTGATCTTTCTAATTGTAGTTTTGCTTGGAAATGAATTAAATCTTGGTTGTGATTGTAGAATTGGAAATTAGAGGTAGTATATATATATAATGCCAAGGGGTTCCTAACCTCATTTGCATGTGTGTGCATGTATTGAAATATTTTGGAAGTTTGTCTTAATCTTCCTAGTAATTTGTTAAGAGTGTGGGTGTGGCGAGGTGTGTGTTATGGAGAGATACATGGAAACACTAAAGCAATGGTTGAAGTGGAGATGTTTCATTATGTACGTGGATGGGTGTTGAGGAGTGTAGGTGAGATGTGGTATGTTATATCTTCCATTTTGATATCATTATTAATTACTAATACTTTTTTTGTTATTATTAATCTTTTTATTATATTAGTATTTTTTAATATTTTAAATGAGAAAAAATCTACCAAGTATTTTTGAACAGATGTTTGGTAAATTATTATGTAACCTCGCTAATTTTCAACTATTTTTGTTACTTTATACCATGTTAAATATTTTGTACCCCACTTGAAATTGTTTTTCTTCATCCGCTTCCGCTTTGTTTTCACTGAAAGCATAATTAAAAAATGATAATCTTATTTAATAAACAATTAGGGAAGTGGGTGGCCTTTGTCAATTTTGGAATCCTATATATAGTATCAATGTCTTCGGGATTAGATTACTAACATACAAAAACATATGCAAATGACCTTTAATGCGTTGTTATTGACCCTTTAATAGTCCTAATTAGGTTAGACTAGTTTTTGTATCATATTGGATGAGTTACATATAGTCCACGCCTTTAGGCACGACGTACAAGCAACTAATGTTGCTTATACTCGTGCATCGGAACTACTACAAGATAAAGATTCAGGCACGGTTGTTTTGGCTTCATACGCGCTTTTGCAACCGTGTATATGGACTAGTGTGTATGAAAGTAATGATCATTGTACACGGTTCCTAAAACGTGTACAAATGCCATCTTCTTACACAGCTCCAAAATACCGTCTAAAAAGGCCCACATAACCGTGTACGAAAATACTTAAAGGATCCCGAAATCTTTCATATGAAGATGAATGCTAAGATATTGTCGCTCTTGAAAGCGATAACATATAATTTTTGCCTGGAACAATTAAATCATCGACATAGACAAGAATACATAGGATATTGACATGTTGAGATACAGATAGAGAAGAGTGAGTAATCAACATTACTTTGCTTATAGCAAAAGGCTCAGACAACATTTAGATAGCTTTGATACTTACAAACCATCGTGGGGAGCACTCGCATAGCGTCTGCGAGGATTCATGTACACAAATTCTTCCAAATCACTATGTAGAGAGGCATTGTTTTGGCTAATTGAAAAGTTTAATTTGTTATATAATTTTATCATACATTAGTCTTCACAAAGATTAGACATGTACAAAAGTTCACAAAAACGAACAAAAAAATACAATAAAAGTAACAAATAAAATGATTACAAAGAAATAACTTGACAATAGTCTGAAACTGGAAAAAAAATCCGACAAATATTTATCTTGTTTTCATATGCTCGAAATGAATCTATGTATTCTAGCACCATATGCCAAAGTTGAGAAAAAAAACAACTCATTTCTTAGTATACAAAAAGTTTTCATCTAAAACGTTGAAAATAAGGAAAATACTTTTACCATTTAGAATACAAACACAGTTAAAAATATATCTATTTTGTACTCTAGAAAAATCAGTACGTAGTTGCATTTCTTAACCCTTGAAAATTCGTTCTTAACTAGCCAAAGAAATTTGACAAGATTGATGGTCTCTTCGCAAATTGCTTAATTTAATAGTTCGAAATCAAGTCGAGGGGACTTCAACTAACGTGTCTTGTAAAAATGTGAAAAATTGCTTATTTCCGACATGTTGAGATACATATAGAGAAGAGTACATAGGATATTGACATGTTGAGATACAAATAGAGAAGAGTGAGTAATCAACATAACTTTGCTTATAGCAAAAGTCTCGGACAACATTTAGCTAGCTTTGATGCTTACAAACCATCGTGGGGAGCACTCGCATAGCGTCTGCGAGGATTCATGTACACAACTTCATCCAAATCACTATGTAGAGAGGCATTGTTTTGGCTAATTGAAAAGTTTAATTTGTTATATAATTTTATCTTACATTAGTCTTCACAAAGATTAGACAAGTACAAAAGTTCACATAAATGAACAAAAAAATAGGATAAAAGTAACAAATAAAATGATTACAAAGAAATAACTTGATATATAACACAATAAAAATTGTATCAAAATCAAGTGTAAGAATCAAAAAGAGTTGAGAGTTCAGTGTGTAAAATACTTAGAGCAACAAATCAAGACAATAGTCTGAAACTGGAAAAAAAAATCCGACAAATATTTATCTTGTTTTCATATGCTCGAAATGAATCTATGTATTCTAGCACCATATGCCAAAGTTCTGAAAAGAAAAACCAACTCATTTCTTAGTATACAAAAAGTTTTCATCTAAAACGTTGAAAATAAGGAAAATACTTTTACCATTTAGAATATAAACACCGTTAAAAATATTTTTACTTTGTACTCTAGAAAAATCTGTACGTAGTTGCATTTCTTAATCATTGAAAATTCGTTCTTAACTAGCCAAAGAAATTTGATAAGATTGATGGTCTCTTCGCAAATTGCTTAATTGAATAGTTCGAAATCAAGTCGATGGAACATCAACTAACGTGTTTTGTTAAAATGTGAAGGGTTTCACTACTAGAAAATTGCTTATTTCCGACATTTTGAGATAAATATAGAGAAGAGTACATAGGATATTGACATGTTGAGATACAGATAGAGAAGAGTGAGTAATCAACATAACTTTGTTTATAGCAAAAGGCTCAGACAACATTTAGCTAGCCTTGGTACTTACAAACCATCGTGGGGAGCACTCGCATAGCGTCTGCGAGGATTCATGTACACAACTTCATCCAAATCACTATGTAGAGAGGCATTGTTTTGGCTAATTGAAAAGTTTAATTTGTTATATAATTTTATCTTACATTAGTCTTCACAAAGATTAAACATGTACAAAAGTTCACATAAATGAAAAAAAATAGGATAAAAGTAACAAATAAAATGATTACAAAGAAATAACTTGATACATAACACAATAAAAATTGTATTCAAAGCAAGTGTAAGAATCAAAAAGAGTTTAGAGTTCAATGTGTAAAATACTTAGAGCAACAAATCAAGACAATAGTCTCAAACTGAAAAAAAAATCCGACAAATATTTATCTTGTTTTCATTTGCTCGAAATGAATCTATGTATTCTAGCACCATATGCCAAAGTTCTCGAAAAAAAAACCAACTCATTTCTTATTTTATAAAAAAATTTCATCTAAAACGTTGAAAATAAGGAAAATACTTTTACCATTTAGAATATAAACACAGTTAAAAATATATCTATTTTGTACTCTAGAAAAATCAGTACGTAGTTGCATTTCTTAACCCTTGAAAATTCGTTCTTAACTAGCCAAAGAAATTTAATAAGATTGATGGTCTCTTCGCAAATTGCTTAATTGAATAGTTCGAAATCAAGTCGAGGGAACTTCAACTAACGTGTCTTGTTAAAATGTGAAGGGTTTCACTACTAGAAAATTGCTTATTTCCGACATGTTGAGATTCATATAGACAAGAGTACATAGGATATTGACATGTTGAGATACAGATAGAGAAGAGTGAGTAATCAGCATAACTTTGCTGATAGCAAAAGGCTCAGACAACATTTAGCTAACTTTGATGCTTACAACCCATCGTGGGGGAGCACTCGCATAGCGTTTGCGTGGATTCATGTACACAACTTCATCCAAATCACAATGTAGAGGGGCATTGTTTTGGCAAATTGAAAAGTTTAATTTGTTATATAAATTTGTCTTACATTAGTCATCACAAAGACAAGACATGTACACAAGTTCACATAAATGAACAAAAAAATAGGAAAAAAGTAACAAATAAAATGATTACAAAGAAATACCGTGATACATAACACAATAAAAATTGTATCTAAAACAAGTGTAAGAATAAAAAGGAGTTGAGAGTTCAATGTGTAAAATAATTAGAGCAACAAATCAAGACAATAGTCCACGGTTACAACAAATCCTACAAACATTTATCTTATTTTCATATGCTCGAAATCAATCTATGTATTCTAGCACCATATGCCAAAGTTGAGAAAAAAAAAACCCAACTCATTTCTTAGTATACAAAAAGTTTTCCTCTAAAACGTTGAAAATAATGAAAATACTATTACCATTTAGAATATAAACACATTTAAAAATATATCTATTTTGTGCTCTAGAAAAATCAGTACGTAGTTGCATTTCTTAACCCTTGAAAAGTCGACCTTAACTAGACAAAGAAATTTGATAAGATTGATGTTCTCTTCGCAAATTGCTTAATTGCATAGTTCGAAATCAAGTCGATGGACTTCAACCGACGTGTCTTGTTAAAATGTGAAGGGTTTAGTTTCAGAAAATGAAATCTTATTCAAATTCAGTTACTATATCTTTGTTTTTCAGTGAATTGGTGGCACGGGAGATTTTAAAAGAATTTTTATATGTGGTTTGAGGAAGTTTCGGTTAATACAAATATAAATCAAATAATATTTCGAGCTCTTTTTAAACTATTATATTGTACAACTTAAACGACATACATAAACACGTAATGACTACATTACAAATAAAAAGGAAGAAAATGATTAAAGAATAAGGACAAAAATGTAATCATAACATACAAAGCCACATCTACAACATGATAATTGCTGCTACTTGTTCGAAAATATTCAGTTTTCATCAAGCGGGATTTATCTTGTTCTTGTTCTTGATACTTTTGGCCGCCGATGCAACCACTTTTACCGCACGCTCACCCATCATAGTTGAGACATGTTTTCTGTTTGCTGGAATCACGCTTGCCTCCTTGGCTTTCGATGTTTGTCCTTGGGTCATATTTCCCCAATGCTGCTGCTGGTTATCCGCCATAGATCTCTCCAAGTTTTTTTTTTTTAACTTTTGATCTTTCTGAATTTAGTTTTGCTTGGAAATGAATTAAATGTTGGTTGTGATTGTAGAATTGGAACTTAAAGGTACGTATGTATATATATATATATAATGCCAAGGGGTTCCTAACCTCATTTGCATGTGTGTGCATGTATTGAAATATTTTGGAAGTTAGTCTTAATCTTCCTAGTAATTTGTTAAGAGTGTGGGTGTAGCGAGGTGTGTGTTATGGAGAGATACATGGAAACACTAAAGCAATGGTTGAAGTGGAGATGTTTCATTATGTACGTGGATGGGTGTTGAGGAGTGTAGGTGAGATGTGGTATGTTATGTCTTCCATTTTGATATCATTATTAACTCCTAATACTTTTTTTGTTATTATTAATCCTTTTATTATATTAGTATTTTTTAATATTTTATATGAGAAAAAATCTACCAAGTATTTTTGAACAGATGTTTGGTAAATTATTAAGGAACCTCGCTAATTTTCAACTATTCTTATTACTTTATACTATGTTAAATATTTTGTACCCACTAGAAATGGTTTTTCTTCATCCGCTTCCCCTTTGTTTCCACTGAAAGCTTAATTAAAAAAATGATAATCTTATTTGATAAACAATTAGGGAAGTGGGTGGCCTTTGTCAATTTTGGAATCCTATATATAGTATCAATATCTTCGGAATTAGATTACTAACATACAAAAACATATGCAAATGACCTTTAATGCGTTGTTATTGACCCTTTAATAGTCCTAATTAGGTTAGACTAGTTTTAGTATCATATTGGAAGAGTTACATATTGTACACGCCTTTAGGCACGACGTACAAGCAATTAATGTCGCTTATACTCGTGCATCGGCACTACTACAAGATAAAGATTCAGGCACGGTTGTTTTGGCTTCATACGCGCTTTTGCAACCATGTATATGGACTAGTGTGTATGAAAGTAATGATCATTGTACACGGTTCCTAAAACGTGTACAAATGCCATCTTCTTACACTGCTCCAAAATACCGTCTAAAAAGGCCCGCATAACCGTGTACGAAAATACTTAAAGGATCTCGAAATCTTTCATATGAAGACGAATGCTAAGATATTGTCGCTCTTGAAAGCGATAACATATAAATTTTTGCCCGGAACAATTAAATCATCGACATACACAAGAATACATAGGATATTAACATGTTGAGATACAAATAGGGAAGAGTGAGTAATCAGCATAACTTTGCTTATAGCAAAAGGCTCAGACAACATTTAGCTAGGTTTGATACTTACAAACCATCGTGGGGAGCACTCGCATAGCGTCTGCGAGGATTCATGTACACAACTTCTTCCAAATCACTATGTAGAGAGGCATTGTTTTGGCTAATTGAAAAGTTTAATTTGTTATATAATTTTGTCTTACATTAGTCTTCACAAAGATTAGACATGTACAAAAGTTCACAAAAATGAACAAAAAAATAGGATAAAAGTAACAAATAAAATGATTACAAAGAAATAACTTGATACATAACACAATAAAAATTGTATCTAAAGCAAGTGTAAGAATCAAAAAGAGTTGAGAGTTCAGTGTGTAAAATACTTAGAGCAACAAATCAAGACAATAGTCTGAAACTGGAAAAAAAATCCGACAAATATTTATCTTGTTTTCATATGCTCGAAATGAATCTATGTATTCTAGCACCATATGCCAAAGTTGAGAAAAAAAAATCAACTCATTTCTTAGTATACAAAAAGTTTTCATCTAAAACGTTGAAAATAAGGAAAATACTTTTACCATTTAGAATATAAACACAGTTAAAAATATATCTATTTTGTACTCTAGAAAAATCAGTACGTAGTTGCATTTCTTAACCCTTGAAAATTCGTTCTTAACTAGACAAAGAAATTTGATAAGATTGATGGTCTCTTCGTAAATTGCTTAATTGAATAGTTCGAAATCAAGTCGATGGGACTTCAACCAACGTGTCTTGTTAAAATGTGAAGGGTTTCACTACTTGAAAATTGCTTATTTCCGACATGTTGAGATACATATTGTTAGGACACAGTCTCATTGGATTCAAGATAATCCAAAACGAAGATCGCAATCTGAAGTTAAAGCTGGCAAGTTACTCTCAACCAAAGTCTAAGGGTCAATTTGTAATAAGCGTCAAAGTTATAATATCTAGATATTATATTATTTAGATATTATGTTTTAGATATTATTTAGTTAATTATTATATTAGTTTAAATATAATATCTAGATATTAGATATCTAGATATTAAGGGTTAGATGTGTTTGATAAGCTTAGAGTTCAACAACATCATATCACAATCAAAACAAGAACACATAATACATCTATCATCAAGAACAAAAAGAGAGAAAGAGCTTCAAACTGAAAACCATTATCAACCCTCTGTAATCCGCGTTTATAATCTAAACAGGTTGGTAATCGTTATATCTTTGTTGTTTGATTTATCTGGTAAACGATCACGGACTCACAATTGGTATCAGAGCCTGATCCAGATCAAAATCGAAATTTTTTAGACTCTGTGTTCATTTTTTTTAACCACTATGCTATCAATCCAAATTTTAATTTTGTGGTTGTTTTCGAAATTTAATAGTTGTATCTTGTTCTAGTTGATAAATCGATCATATTGTCAAAATTTGGTGTGGTAAATCGAAATTTGGTGCGGTAAATCGAAGTCTAGTTGGATCGATTTATGAGTTACAGGTCTGTTTTATCGAATAAGAAGGTGATATCGATCTTTACTCTATCCGTCAATCATTAATATGGGTCTTTACTCTATCGACTTTCAAAGGAGAACAAAGGTTCTTGAATAACACAGTTCAAGACCCACACTTCAAAGAGCAAGTATTCTGAAGATATGCTGATTCGAGAGAAATTTTCTTTTGAAGATACTTTGATGAATAATTTCGAGCTGAAACTAGAGATAATTTCTTCCAATGAACTGAAACAAAGATAATCTACATCTTTTGCGGAGTTTACTATATCTTGAAGACTAAGAGAGAGAGATTGCATCATCTGTGCTGAAAGAGAAGATCATATTGCTAAATTCATTTTCGTAATGATCTTGATCCAAAGGGGGAGATTGTTAGGACACAGTCTCATTGGATTCAAGATCATCCAAAACGAAGATCGCAATCTGAAGTTAAAGCTGACAAGTTACTCTCAACCAAAGTCTAAAGGTCAATTTGTAATAAGCGTCAAAGTTATAATATCTAGATATTATATTATTTAGATATTATTTAGTTAATTATTATATTAGTTTAAATATATTATCTAGATATTAGAACTTTGACGCTTATTACAAATTGACCTTTAGACTTTGGTTGAGAGTAACTTGTCAGCTTTAACTTCAGATTGCGATCTTCGTTTTGGATGATTTTGAATCCAATGATACTGTGTCCTAACACATATATAGAAGAGTACATAGGATATTGACATGTTGAAATACAGATAGAGAAGAGTGAGTAATCAACATAACTTTGCTTATAGCAAAAGGCTCAGACAACATTTAGCTAGCTTTGATACTTACAAACCATCGTGGGGAGCACTCGCATAGCGTCTGCGAGGATTCATGTACACAACTTCATCCAAATCACTATGTAGAGAGGCATTGTTTTGGCTAATTGAAAAGTTTAATTTGTTATATAATTTTATCTTACATTAGTCTTCACAAAGATTAGACATGTACAAAAGTTCACATAAATGAACAAAAAAATAGGATAAAAGTAACAAATAAAATGATTACAAAGAAATAGCTACATAACACAATAAAAATTGTATCTAAAGCAAGTGTAAGAATCAAAAAGAGTTGAGAGTTCAGTGTGTAAAATACTTAGAGCAACAAATCAAGACAATAGTCTGAAACTGGAAAAAAAAATCCGACAAATATTTATCTTGTTTTCATATGCTCGAAATGAATCTATGTATTCTAGCACCATATGCCAAAGTTCTAAAAAAAAACCAACTCATTTCTTAGTATACAAAAAGTTTTCATCCAAAACGTTGAAAATAAGGAAAATACTTTTACCATTTAGAATATGAACACAGTTAAAAATATATCTACTTTGTACTCTAGAAAAATCAGTACGTAGTTGCATTTCTTAACCCTTGAAAATTCGTTCTTAACTAGCCAAAGAAATTTGATAAGATTGATGGTCTGTTCGCAAATTGCTTAATTGAATAGTTCGAAATCAAGTCGAGGGGACTTCAACTAACGTGTCTTGTTAAAATGTGAAGGGTTTCACTACTAGAAAAGTGCTTATTTCCGACATGTTGAGATACATATAGAGAAGAGTACATAGGATATTGACATATTGAGATACTGATAGAGAAGAGTGAGTAATCAGCATAACTTTGTTTATAGCAAAAGGATCAGACAACATTTAGCTAACTTAGATGCTTACAACCCATCGTGGGGGAGCACTCGCATAGCGTTTGCGAGGATTCATGTACACAACTTCATCCAAATCACAATGTAGAGAGGCATTGTTTTGGCAATACAAATAAAAATCAAATAATATTTCGAGCTCTTTTTAAACTATTATATTGTACAACTTAAACGACATACATAAACACGTAATGACTACATTACACATAAAAAGGAAGAAGATGATTAAAGAATAAGGACACAAAGGTAATCATAACATACAAAGCCACACCTTCAACATGATAATTGCTGCTACTTGTTCGAAAATATTCAGTTTTCATCAAGCGGGATTTATCTTGTTCTTGTTCTTGATACTTTTGGCGGCCGATGCAACCACTTTTACCGCACTCTCACCCATCATAGTTGAGACATGTTTTCTGTTTGCTGGAATCACGCTTGCCTCCTTGGCTTTTCGATGTTTGTCCTTGGGTCATATTTCCCCAATGCTGCTTCTGGTTATCCGCCATAGATCTCTCCAAGTTTTTTTAAACTTTTGATCTTTCTAAATGTAGTTTAGCTTGGAAATGAATTAAATCTTGGTTGTGATTGTAGAATTGGAACTTAGAGGTACGTATATATATATATAATGCCAAGGGGTTCCTAACCTCATTTGCATGTGTGTGCATGCATTGAAATATTTTGGAAGTTAGTCTTAATCTTCCTAGTAATTTATTAAGAGTGTGGGTGTGGCGAGGTGTGTGTTATGGAGAGATACATGGAAACACTAAAGCAATGGTTGAAGTGGAGATGTTTCATTATGTACGTGGATGGGTGTTGAGGAGTGTAGGTGAGATGTGGTATGTTATGTCTTCCATTTTGATATCATTATTAATTACTAATACTTTTTTTGTTATTATTAATCTTTTTATTATAGTAGTATTTTTTAATATTTTAAATGAGAAAAAATCTACCAAGTAGATTTGAACAGATGTTTGGTAAATTATTATGTAACCTCGCTAATTTTCAACTATTCTTATTACTTTATACTATGTTAAATATTTTGCACCCCACTTGAAATTGTTTTTCTTCATCCGCTACCGCTTTGTTTCCACTGAAAGCTTAATTAAAAAAATGATAATCTTATTTGATAAACAATTAGGGAAGTGGGTGGCCTTTGTCTATTTTGGAATCCTATATATAGTATCAATGTCTTCGGGATTAGATTACTAACATACAAAAACATATGCAAATGACCTTTAATGCGTTGTTATTGACCCTTTAATAGTCCTAAATAGGTTAGACTAGTTTTAGTATCATATTGGATGCACTACAAGAAAAATGTTAGTTAGTGACCAAAATTTAATGACCATTTATTTTTTGGTCACTAACTTCAACGTTAGTGACAATAATTTGTGACGACTATGTTTTTCGTCACTAATATTATCAAATCTAAATGTTTTGCGACGTAAAAAATAGTCATCGAGTTGAAAATATTAGTGACCAGAAAATACTAAATTGGAAAATTTAGTGACCAAAACTAAGTAGTCACAATTTCAAAGGATTAATGACCAAAAAAATAATGATCACTAACTAGTTGGTGCTATAGGGAAATGTTAGTGACAAACAATGGTGGTAACTAATATGAAGGTGAAAGTGACAAAAAATAGTGGTCACTAAATTAAATGTGTTTGTGACAAAAAAAATAGTGGTTTTTAAGTGGGATTCATTAGTTGAAGATTACATTGAGTTGGATGGATTAGTGACAAGAAAATGTGGTCACTAAATTGAAAGTGCTAGTGACCAAAACATAGTGGTCACTAAGTGGGAATCATTAGCTATAATTAAATTCGATGTGTTAGTGACCAAAGAAAGACGGTCACTAAATTAAAAGTTTTAATGACAAACAAAAGGTAGTCACTAAATGATATTTATTAATTATAGAGTTGAAATGGTTAGTGACCAAAAATAGTAGTCACTAAATTAAATGTGTTAGTGACCAAAAAATAGTGGTCACTAAATGGGATTCATTTGTTGTAATTGAGTTAGATACGTTAGTGACCAAAAAACGTGGTCACTAAATTGAAATTGTTAATGACCAACAAAAAGTAGTCACTAAATGATATTCATGAATCATAGGTTTGGAAGGGTTAGTAACCAAAAAATGGTTGTCACTAAATTAAATGTGTTAGTGACAAAAAATAGTGGTTACTAATTTGAAAGTGTTAGTGACCAAAAGATAGATAGTGGTCACTAAATGGTATTCAAAACTTAGATAATTATAGTGATTTAGGAGGTTTAGTGACTAGAAAAATAGTGGTCATTAAGTTGGTAAGGTTAGTGACCAATAAATTGTGGTTGTTAAGTTGGAAAGGTTAGTGGCCAAAAAATTGTGGTTACTAAGTAGTAAAATCGTGGCAAAAATATAATAAATAGAAGTTCAGGGGCTTAAAACGTCAATTCCATAAACGTTATTTTGAAACATGTGGATCCTCATAGAAACGTATTTGGTTTCCCTTAACCCGTCAAAAACTCTCTCCTCCGCGCTATATCAAACGTATTTGGTTTCTCTTAGAAACATGTGTGCCGAATAGATAATCCCCTTCGCCACTGCCGCCTCCGCCGTGACCTTGTCAGCTCTCAACACAATATCATGCAACGACGTCGGAGATCCGATCTTGTTCTTCAACAACTTCATGAACCAATCAGGCACAACGAGTTTGATATACATCTCGCTCATGTAAAGAAATCCTCTATCCTTCCGCATCACGACGTAATCATGAGCCTACGCGAGAATAAAACCGCCGGCCGAAGCGTGTCCGGAGACGGTAGAGGTCGTAGGCATCGGGAGAGAGATGAGGTCTCGGATGAGTAACCGGATCTTAGAGGACATAAGGATACACGTAGGAATCTTGACGATAGACGCTTACGTTCACACCCACCAACTATTTGATATAATTCCACTGTGAGCTCTTTTCACCGTCATTACTATTCTTCCGTAGCAAAACATCTCTCTTACTCATTGTCTTCTCTTTTAGAGGCAAAAGAAATAACAAGACTAATGGGTTCTTGTTTCTGTATTCGGTTAACGGAAGGTTCTCGTCATGATGGTGAGCTGTTTTCTTATCGCTATTACACATATGTGTTTTTTTGTTTGAGTTGAATAAGTACATATGCTAAACCTTGAATGGAATTTAATTGCCAAAAGGGGTTGGATTTAGCAGCAACACCTATTGATGTGGTATTCTTAATGTATTTTAACATGCAAGGTTACATCTGCAACAGTACCACCAAGCCCTCAGAGCCAAACTAAGATTTTGCAGTCAGCAAATTTGAAGTCTTTTGGTTTCCATGTACTTAGAACATCAACCATATATTTCCGTCCTGATAGTGTGTTGGGAGAAGGTGGTTTCGGTTTAGTTTTCAAGGCACTGGCACTGGCACTGGCACTGGCACTGGCACTGGCACTGGCACTGGCACTGGCACTGGCACTGGCACTGGCACTGAAGAGATTAAACACTGTTGTGAAGAGATTAAACCAAGAAGGTGTTCAAAGTCACCAAGAATGGTTGGTAAGTGTGGATTTGCTTGATATGTATGGGATCAAAATCAACTCTTTGGTACTCTCTGTAGTTTGATCATGAAGTTGGTACTTTGAGTAGACTAATTTTGTGTAATAGTATTGTTGCAGGGTGAAATTAATTATTTAGGGCAGCTAGATCATCCAAATCTTGTACAATTAATTGATTATTGCCTGGAGGATGACCAAAGGCTCCTTGTCTACGAGTTCATGTCTCATGGCAGCTTGGAAACCAATTCAGGAGTAATTTTCTTTCCACTAGCTTTTAGTTATTCCCCCCCCCCCCAATCCAATCTATCTACCTACAATTTATTTGTTACTTATTCAAAATGAATTCTTGAAACAGGAAGTTCTTACTTTCAACCGCTCTCATGGAACCTACGGTTAAAGGTTGCTCTTGGAGCAGCCAAGGGGCTTGCATACCTTCACAGTCCAGAAGCAAAAGTGATCTATCGTGCTTTTAAGTGCTTCAATATCTTGATTGATTCTGTAAGCATTGATTTTGTGTCCTAAAACATCTCGTCTGTCCTTACCTTTTGTATATGAGTGTTTACAAGTTACGGTTTTGTGAGAATACGTGGAACCCCATTAGATTACTCTCCAAAAGAGTCATAGAGGAGACAACGGAGGTTCCATCATATATTGAGTAGCAATTGTTCAAAAGAGTCATAGAGGAGAGAAAGGAGGTTCCATCATATATTGAGCAGAAATTGTTCAAGTCTTGTCGATGTGGGATTTTAGCTAGATGGGCACATATTGTGAGAGTATTGAATTCATAGAGTGGTAGACGGTAGACCTCCACTGCAATTCATTACACACTAAGTCACTTGACAGTAGCTAGGGACCCATGATTGTTTAGAAAAGACCCTTTTAATTATCATTAACTCTTAATAGTGGAAGAATTTTAATATTGAAAATCTATTTGCACTTTCAATATCAAACACTGTTCTCTTTTCATTCTTAGGACTGCTTATGGCTGATACATGCAAGATGGTATTTTTCTAGCCATTTTGCTATAACCCCTTTAAGGTTGTTATTTCTAGCTACAATACTGGTTTTCTTTTCCTAGTACATCCTTTACTATAGCCCCTTCAAGGTTGTAATCACAACTCTTTAAGGGTCCCATCCCCACTAGTACACTGTTTTTTCTTTTTCTTTTAATACCTGCAACATGATATCCCCTATGTAATGAGGTTAAGCTTACTGTGGGTATGAACCCATAGTCTCCCTAAGTCCCTCTACTGGGAGCTTGTTATGAGTAAGTCCTTCACAAACAAAATCCAATTGCAACTACACTTTTCATTGGTGTTTACTTTAAGATATTCCAAACAGGACATTATTTCTAAATATTTAATTTATTTAGAACACAAGGATATTGTTTATTGGTTGACAATGCCTGCTGGAATAAAGTAAAGCCATTAACAATCCAACTCTCTCTACTTAAATGACAATATTTCTTATCATCTTTATAAAATCTATATAAATATTGAGTCATAATGCTTAAAGAAAGTAAAAATATGCCATGCTACGTGTCCCTTCGTAGTTCTTGTGGTCTGGCATAAGGAAGCATGTTGAGGTCTTCGTTTCTATAAAGATTATCTTAGGGAATAAAGAATGAAGCCTCAGTTGTGTGACAAAAGGGTCGGAAAGTATTTTTTTTTAAAAGTATTAATTAAAATATTTATTTAAATTATCCGCCGGAAATCCGTCGGAAATTTCCGTCGAAAATCCGTCGGAATTTTTTTTTCTTTTTTAAAATTATTATTTAAAATATTTATTTAAATTATCCGTCGGAAAATTTTTTAAAATTATAAATTTGAATCTATTTGTTTAATTTCACCCTCAGATATTTTGTCATTAAATCGTTGATAAATTTTGGTTTTATTTAAAAAAAACAAAACAAACACGCATACACATACATCTATAAATAATAGATATTAAATAAACCTCATAAACATTTTACAAATATATTAAGATCAAAATATAATTTACATCTCCAAACAAAAAATACCCTATTAAAAATAATGTACATCTAGAACAATTTAAAATTAACATTCCACACAAAAGTATGAGAATCTTCATACATATCCTTCTTCTCCTAGTATTTGCATTTGCAAATCTGACGTCCTTCATAAGTAACTAACATTGATGCCAAATTTCCAGTGAATTTGAACTGCAAAAATTATAACAAGGTAAAAATAAAATATTCAATATTTTTAAAACATATCAAGGTTTTTTATAAAAAAAACAGATCGGTAAATTGATAATAAAAAAACATTTCCAAAATAATTTTTTAAACAGAAGGTAGTAGTTGTAGATCTTAAAAGAAGCATTGATACAAAAATAATATTTAATAAATCGGATCTGAAAACTTTTATAAAATTAGATGTGGTATTTTTTTTTTGGAATATTTTTACAAAAAACGGATTTTAATTTTGTTTTTATAAAAAGTAGATCCCAAATAGAAAACATGTACATGCAGTGGTTATAGATCTTCAAAAACCATTGATAAAAAATAAAACATAACAGATTTGAAGTTTTTTTAACAAGATTTGAATATTATAAAACAAAGATATCTAAGGTTTTTTAAAAAACAATTATGTTAGAGAAGAAAACATCTTTAAAAAAAATAAATCGAAAAAACGATACCTTGTGTGAATAAGAGAAGTAACAGTGTAAAAACGAGATGTAGCCCCGAAGTTGTTGGCAAGAAGCATCTCTTATCTAAGTCCTCCGGCGAGTTTTTGGTGTTGATGGTGAGGTTGAGAGGAAAAATGAGAGGTGGTTTGTGAGGGGTATTGTAAAGGGAAGGGTTATTTGAGAGAGAGAGAGAGGAAGAGGGTGAAATTAAGGGAGGGAAATAATTGGGGGGAAACCAAATTTTTTAAACATCCGAATTAATTTCCGACGGATTTCCGACGGAAATAATTTAATTTAAAATTAAATTAATTTCCGTCGGAAATCCGTCGGAAATTAATTCGATTTTTAATTTTTTTTAAAAATGTTTTAAAATTCAAATTAGAAGAAAATGTTGTAAAATAAAAATTGGGGGGAAACCAATTTTTTTAAAAATTCGAATTAATTTCCGACGGATTTCCGACGGAAATAATTTAATTTAAAAATAAATTAATTTCCGTCGGAAATCCGTCGGAAATTAATTCGATTTTTAATTTTTTTTAAATGTTTTAAAATTCAAATTAGAAGAAAATGTTGTAAAATAAAAAAATATAAAAATTGAATTAATTTCCGTCGGAAATCCGTCGGAAATTAATTCGATTTTTAATTTTTTTTAAAATGTTTTAAAATTCAAATTAGAAGAAAATGTTGTAAAATAAAAATTGGGGGGAAAACAATTTTTTTAAAAATTCGAATTAATTTCCGACGGATTTCCGACGGAAATAATTTAATTTAAAAATAAATTAATTTCCGTCGGAAATCCGTCGGAAATTAATTCGATTTTTAATTTTTTTTTTTAAATGTTTTAAAATTCAAATTAGAAGAAAATGTTGTAAAATAAAAAAATTAAAATCGAATTAATTTCCGACGGATTTCCGACGGAAAATTAATTTAATTTTAAATTAAACTATTTCCGTCAGAAATCCGTCGAAAATTAATTAGAATTAATTTAATTTTTTTCTAATTTGCTTGTTTAGTTACTAATTTATTTAATTAAGTATTTTAATTTCAATTAAACAAATATTTGTGAAGGATTTGTTGGTGACTTATTAAGACTAATATATCCGATTGAACCGATTTAAGCCCAATAGAACCATCAAAGCCAAATAAAGCTCATCAAAGCCCATTACGAGCATTGTTGACTTGTTAAGGCCCATTATTACCTATTAAACCCCAACTGAATCGATTTAAGCCCAATTGAACCATAAAAGCCCATCAAAACCCATTACGAGCATTGTTGACTAGTTAAGGCCCAATATAACCTATTAAAACCCAATTGAATCGATTTAAGCCAAATTGAACCATCAAAGCCCAAGAAAAGCCCATCAATGCCCATTACGAGCATTATTCACTTATTAAGGCCCAATATAACCTATTAAAACCCAATTGAACCAATTTAAGCCCAGTTGAATCAGTTTAAGCCCAACAGAACCGACTTAGATCAATATAACCCATCAATCCCAATTGAACCCATAAAAGCCCATTATGATTGTTATTGACTTATTAAAAGCCCAATTGAACTGATTTAAGCCCAATAGAACCGATTTAAGTCCAATTGAATCGATTTAAGCCCAATAAAACCGACTTCATCATCAAATCCCAATAAAAGCCCATCAAAGCCCATTATGAGCATTGTTGACTTATTAAGGCCCAATATAACCTAAAAACCCAACTGAACCGATTTAAGCCTAATTGAACTGATTTAAGCCCAACATAACCGATATAAGATCAATATAACCCATCAAACCCCAATTGAACCCATCAAAGCCTATTATGATCGTTGTTGACTTATTAATGCCCAAACACACAAGTAATGACTTATTATGTGTTTCTTTACACGTATCGACTTCATAGATGCATGTGTCGTGTATTCGTGTCAACTAGACAACCAAGAATCATTATACCCTGATATAAGCCACTCAACCACCATTATTGCTCAATATGACATTTTATGACTTATTAAGACCCAATAACACCAGTGGGGACTTATTATGTGTTTGTGTGTACGTATCCACTCATAGATGTATATGTTGTCTATTAAGGTCGAAAAAAGAACTAAGAACGATTATATCACAATACGAACCACTAAATCACCATTATATCCTAATATGACGTTTTAAAACTTATTAAGGCCCACCTTAAAACCATATGTGACTTATTACGTGTTTGTATACATATATGTGTGCAGTCGGTTCGATAAGAAAACTAAACCATCATTAGTTTTTCAATTAACCGATTCACATGCAATATAACCCATCAAAGAGAAATACAACCGATTTAAGCCCAATTGAACCAATTTAAGCCCAACTGAACCCATCAAGCCAATTGTGATTGTTGGTGACTTATTAAGACCAATATATCCAATTGAACTGATTTAAGCCCAATAGAACAATCAAAGCAAAATAAAGGCCATCAAAGCCCATTACAAGCATTGTTGACTTGTTAAGGCCCAATATAACCGATTAAAACCCAATTGAATCGATTTACGCCCAATAGAACCATCAAAGCCCAATAAAGCCCATTACGAGCATTGTTGACTTATTAAGGCCTAATATAACCTATTAAAATCCAATTGAACCAATTTAAGCCCAGTTGAATCAGTTTAAGCCCAACAAAACCGATTTAAACCCAATTGAACCGACTTAAGATCAATATAACCCATCAATCCCAGTTGAACCCATAAAATCCCATTATGATTGTTATTGACTTATTAATTCGATTTTTTAAAAAAAATTATATCTTAACCATTTAATTTAAGAAAATGTTTTAAAATAAAAAAAATTAAAAATCGAATTAATTTCCGTCGGAAATCCGTAGGAAATTAATTCGATTTTTAAAATATATATATATATATATATATATATATCTTAACCATTTAATTTAAGAAAATGTTTTAAAATAAAAAAAATTAAAAATCGAATTAATTTCCGACGGATTTCCGACGGAAAATTAATTTTATTTTAAATTAAATTAATTTCCGTCGGAAATCCGTCGGAAATTAATTCGATTTTTAATTTTTTTTAAATGTTTTAAACTTCAAATTAGAAGAAAATGTTGTAAAATAAAAAAAAATTAAAAACCGAATTAATTTCCGACGGATTTCCGACGGAAAATTAATTTAATTATAAATTAAAAATTAAATTAATTTCCGTCGGAAATCCGTCGGAAATTAATTCGCTTTTTATTTTTTTTAAATGTTTTAAAATTAAAATTAGAAGAAAATGTTTTAAAATAAAAAAAATAAAAATCGAATTAATTTCCGTCGGAAATTAATTCGATTTTAAAAAAAATATATATATCTTAACCATTTAATTTAAGAAAATGTTTTAAAATAAAAAAAAATTAAAAATCGAATTAATTTCCGACGGATTTCCGACGGAAATTAATTTAATTTAAAATTAATTAATTTCCGTCGGAAATCCGTCGGAAATTAATTAGAATTAATTTAATTTTATTCTAATTTGCTTGTTTAGTTACTAATTTTTTTAATTAAGTATTTTAATTTCAATTAAACAATTATTTGTGGCGGATTTGTGACGGATAAAATATCCGTCACAAATCCGCCACAAATATTAAAGAGAATAAAAATATTTATTTTTCGTAAAATTTCAGTGACGGATTTCCGACGGATTTAAGGTGATGTTGACTTTTGTTGACTTTTTTGAAATCCGCCGGAAATTAAACGCCACCCATTTAAGGTACTTGTCAAACATACAGGATCCCGGTATGGTCAGTGCTCAGCCAATCATGCCGGTTTAATGTAGTGTAAGATAAGGAGCCAAATTAACGAGATTTTAGTGGACAGTTGCTTGGCCATTCACTTAAATAGTCGCATTTTGGACGACTGGTCCAGTAAACCCTAAGTCTAGTATTTAGGTGGGATCACGATACTTTATATGGTTTGTTTACTTGAGAAATTCGTCGGAAATCCGCCGGAAATTTTTCCGACGGAAAATCCGTCGGAAACGTCCGTCGGTGATAGCTCTTTTTTTGGTAGTGTGGTGGTTGGGGTGTTGGACTGGTCCCATGCGGTTGAGTCAAAAGTCGGGCCTAAGGTCTAAATTTAGTGTTTTTATCATGGGATGTTTCCCTAAATAATTTGTTTTTAAGTTGTTACCTAAATTTTGGGCTTGAGTCCAAAAGGGTTTTTTGTCATGGTTTGTTAACCTAAAACTGAAATAGGACAATTAATTTTATTTTGCCATATAATAAGTTGTTTCATTTATCTTGGCCTTTTTAATTATGTTAATTCGGCCAATTTTATATTTATTTTATGTTTAATAGATAATATATGGTTTGCCCCAAAGAATCGTGGTTGATTACTTTTAGTTTGGAAAATTAAAATGTATTAATTGCAAAGGTTGTAATTTTAAATTTTCCTAGATAGGGACAAATGTAAATAGTATAGATATGTTATCTTTCTATTTTAAAATTGTAAATCAAACCGAGACCGAGTTCCAAGAGATCGGACGGAGTCCCTGGAGTTCACCAAGATGGCGAAGCTAGTGGGAGCTTGAAGATGTCCTTAGAATTGACCGTGGCTGTTGTGTTGGCTCACAACATCACATTAGGGGAAAATCCATATATTATTGTTGTAATTATTTATTTTGTGTTTGCTTTTATTTATTGTTTTATTATTGTTATGACAACTGCAAACGTTTCAAAAATAAAATCAAACACAACAAAATTTTAAATCGGTAAATAAAATATGATATTTTATAATTGATATGTTTATCAAATTCAAACCGATTTAATAACATAAAATTTTAAAACAAGAGTTTAGAGATAAAGTCAAACGTTTTAAAAAGGGAATTAGAATGTTTTCTAAAATTCAACCTTTTACAAAACGTAAACTAAACGCCACCCATTTAAGGTACTTGTCAAACATACAGGATCCCGGTATGGTCAGTGCTCAGCCAATCATGCCAGTTTAATGTAGTGTAAGATAAGGAGCCAAATTAACGAGATTTAAGTGGACAGTTGCTTGGCCATTCACTTAAATAGTCGCATTTTGGACGACTGGTCCAGTAAACCCTAAGTCTAGTATTTAGGTGGGATCACGATACTTTATATGGTTTGTTTACTTGAGAATATCATAGACAATTGCTTGGCCATTTATGAGTATTTTCAAGGCGTTGAAGTGGGATTAAACATGCCAATTTCAATATATGATATATTGAATAGGATCCCACGACATCTAAGAGTTATGTTGAACATAATTGGATGATACCTACCATAGACAGTTGCTTGGTCATTTATGGAAGTAGGTGAAATATGGATCTTAGCTTAAATCAAATGATTTTTGAAAGGTTAATCTATTTATTTGAGACATTAAAGTTACTAAAATTAAATCATGTTTTTGTAGGTGTCTACCTCATATTCTAACTCAAACAACTTATCCAAATTTACACTACGGTCAATCCTGGATAAAGAAAAATTGGACGGAACGAACTTCATCGAATGGTTTCGCTCCCTAAGGGCAGTCCTTAGGTATGAAAAGAAGTTCTACGTTCTTGAAAACCCCCCTCCAAATGCTCATGTCAGAAATGCTCCAACTGAAGTCAAAACTGCTTATGATAAGTACCAAGATGACTCTCTGATTGTTCGTTGCCTAATGTTAGCCACCATGACTCCCGAATTATTCCGGGATCATGAAAACATGACTGCTTGGGATATGATATCTTCACTGAAGTCTATGTTTCGGATACAAATAAAACAAGAGAGATTTGATACAATTAAAGCATTGTGTGCTTGTAAAATGACTGAGCGTTCGTTAGTTAGTACCCACATTTTGAAAATGAAAGGGTACTTTGACCAACTGACCCGTCTTGGTTTCCCACTGGGTCAAGAGTTGGAAATCGATATGGTTCTCAACTCTCTACCCAAAACATATAAGCAGTTCATTAAGGGCTATAATATGAAAGGTTTGAATAAAGCTCTCACAGAGTTTTACAGCTTACTTAAAACCACTAAGAAGGATATGAAATCCAAATGGGTTCAGCCAAACCAAAACAGGCTTTGATGATCAAACCTGACAGTGGGATAATCAAGAAAAAGGGGGAGATAACAAGGGTAAAACATATGTTGGAAGATCCAGCATAGATAAGGGCAAAGGAGAAATTCCTGAGGTTGCAGTATGGTATAATTGATTTCACCATGGGCACCAAATGAGAACTTGTCCATCCCAATTGGCAGAAATCAAAAAAAAAAGCAAGAGGCTACCAGAGTCGGACCTTCAGGTATGTTTACCCATTGATTTAATTCACTTCTGACTAAGTGTTACATATTGAGTATGATACTCATATTAGTACTACTTTTTCAGAAGTGAAGAGAAGATGAAACCAGACCAAATGAAGCTAAGCTAGCTGTTGCTCAAAGGGACATATGATATGAACTTTCCAGATGGTCTTACATTAACACTTAGCAAGTGTCATCATGTACCTAGTGCTACTAAGAATTTAGTTTCATTTTCTCAATTACAACGAACCGAATTTATGTTTTAGAAATAAATTTTCGTTTTATCTTAATAAATGTTTTATGAAATTAATAGTTGTAATTATAAATCATTATAACGAATTAAGCGGGGCTTAAAAATGATCTATTTGTGACATTTAAACAAGAAACACATAGCCAAACTCCAGGCGGACGGAGAGTTGGAATCATATGATGATTCATATTTCATATGATATATGTGTATCTTGTTAGTCAAGATGACAAAAGAGCCTTCAAAGGGTAAACCTTTAAGGGCCACAAGAACTATTAGGGGTTAACCATACTGATGTATGTGAGACTTATAGTTATGTCACAAGATACGGTCATCACTACTTCATTACATCCTACTGATAACTTCAGTATACATGTATACATAGGTATGTTTGCGTAATAGAACAAATATAAAAGCTTTGAAATTATCAAAGAGTTTTAGAAAGAAGTAGTGAGTATACTTGGCAAAGGATAAAGATGCTTCGGTTAGATCGATGTCATGAATATCTAAGCCGATAGATCATCTTAGAGATTTTTGGGATTGTATCCTCGTTGACTTCTCACAAGACATCGCATCACGACGGTGTATCCAAGAATAGAAATAGAACCTTGTTGAACATGGTTCACTCTATGATGAGTCTCACCACTCTGCCTAAATGTTTCTAGGATTATGCCCTATAAACAGTTGCCCAAATATTAGTTTATGTAGCAACCAACAAGGACCAATAAAACTCACTTTCTTAAATGAACTGGGAAGATCCTAAAGTTATCATATTTGAGAATATGGGGTTATAATGCTTAAGCTAAGCAAAAAGCTTTTGGAAAGCATGATTCAAAGGTCCAATAGGTACATCTTTATGTGATATCCAATTGGATATTGTTTCTACAGGTCTAGCGAGAACAAAAGTTTTGTTAACGCACCCTGGTGAGTTCTTAAGAAAAGATTTTCTGTCAAGAATCACAAATGGGGACACAATAGATCTTGAATAAATTTAAGAACCACAAAGATGGAACGATGGTTGACATTGACATTCAACAAGATGTTGAGCTTCAACAAGCTGTTGAAGATAATCAGCGAGATACAAAATAATCCGAAGATCGGATTACTGATAAATGGCAAGATGACCATGAAGACTGATGTCAAAAGCCACATTCCTTAAAAGGAATTTTGAGCGAGGACGTATACAAGGCTTTAAAACATCAAACCTAAAAGTGCAAGTTGCAAAAGTCCATTTATGGACTAGAAAAATCATCTCGTAATTGAAATATTGTATATACAAGAAGGTAAATGGGAGCATAACAATATTCTAGATCCTATTTGACATCCCAATGCTTGAAGGTGTAAAATCATGGATTAGAACAGTACTTCGTAATGAAGGATCTAGAAGAGACAAAGTCCTTGGTATAAAGATCTATCGTGGTAGATCAAAGTGCTTAATTAGATTAAGCAAAAATACATATATTGACAAGATCTTGAAACACTTCAAGATGAAGGATTCCAAGAAAGGAAACTTGCCAATAGTACATAGTGCACATCTGAGAAAAACTCAGAGTCCTAGCTCCAAAGAGGACATAAACCATATGAAGGGTGCTCCCTACGCTTCAGCCAACGGTTTAATCATGTACACCATGTTAATGTACTAAGACCGGACGTCTCGTATGCCCTAAGCATGACGAGCAAATATTAGTCAGACCCAAGTGATGCTCACTGTTTAAACAGTGAAGAACATTCCGAAGTATATGAGAATAACTAAAGATATGTTCTTACTGTACAACGGTTATGAAAGAGATCTGTGTGTTTAAGGATACACAGATGCTAGTTTCCAAGCCGACTGTAATGACTTGAATTGTAATAGGGATATACGTATTGAACGGAGGTACTATAAGCTATAGGAACTTACATACAAATCTACTTGTCAAGCCTATGTCTCAAAACAAACATGATGTTCATGTTATAGGCTTGAGGATTTTTATATATTGAATAATAATTTTAGTAAACTTTAAACTTTCTGGAACATTAAAACAATAATTCTATATATGATATGGCATACTGGGTATGAGTATATGCATTAAACATTTCTGTGTTCTTTAGTTGCATGTTTACATATCCTTAAATAAATATGATGATCATATTATTTAGAATTGTCTTTGATCGATTATTACTAGGGGACTAGTAATAAATCAAGATCATTGTGAAGTCTGGTCATAGTCCAAGTTGGAAGTGCACTAGGTGCAACCAGAGTCACATACGCTTATCGGTGCACAAGGCGTTGGACAAGACCCACGGTCAAGATCAGTGTCATAAGGTGAGTCCTGAAATAGTAAACACTCTTTATCCTCATACCTGATATGTGCATTGGGATCTAATGCACAATTAGTGTTATGCTTTGACATAATCTAACGTTACCCTTAACCGGGTAATCATAAGGGTTATGTTAGGTATAACATGAATTGTGTAGATAGTCGTGTACATGCAATATGGGATTTGCTCCTCTCAAGATGAGAGAGATATTTCTGGGCCCCTCGATTACATATTATGATTTACATGCATGAACAAGTGGATTAGTTGGACTAATGACACTTGTATAATCAAATATGTTGGGATCGAGAAACACAATCTTTGAACTATAAATGATGAGATAGATCTATGCCTTAAGTTCAAAATAAAATATCGTGAAGCAAAAGGATAATGAATGATTCTACTATATGATTGATTAGATCAATCAAATTGCTCGAAGGTAAAAGCACATTTACATAGCCTTGGGGGCGGTGACGTGTTGCTAGACGCTTACCATCGTCTGTGTTGCTGTGTATCGTGTGTAAGTGGGAGAATGTAAGTTATTATATGCCCACGACACGTGTCACACAGAGATACTGCTGAGGAGTATGTAAACCTATAAAGTCGCACACAAAGAATGCGTTTGTTTCCATCTTTAGAAACCCGGATTAAATCAAGTTGATTAAGGAAATAGTTATTCTTGAAGGATAATTATGAATATATGTGTTAAAGTGAAAACGTAATTAACATTACAGGGTGAAAACGTAATTATGTTAATTACGGGGTATTATCTGTAATTATATATATATATATAATTATCTTTAAAGTTTAAAAGGGATAATATATATATATATATATATATATATGAATTTGAATTTAAATATTACAGATAATTACTAAACCTTATTTAATCCTTAGTTGAGTTATAGTATAACTATAACTCTTCTAGTATAAATAAGGGGTTGGGCTAAACCTTTTTCTTAAGTGGTTTCGAAATAAAATTAGCCTTACAGATAAATACAGAAAAGAAATCTTTTCTTTTCTGTAAAACACATATAGATCTAGGGTTTTTGGGCTAGCACCCGGTGGAGACGGGAAACGTGTTCGTGTGTGGACTACCGATAGAGGAAACCTACTTTGGTTTCTAAGTGCTCAGCTAGTTCAACCACAACAGTTTTGAAAGGTACATATTCTAAACACCCTATGGTGTGGTTTTATTTTAATTAAATGCATCATTGGATCGGATTGGGTTTTAAGATTTATTTATAGAAAAGTTTTCTATAATTGTTGTAACCAAAATTACTTTGGTTTTCCGCTGCGTTTTATCTGTTTCTAAATTGTATTAAAACCCTACAGTATCGCTTATATGTGCAGATATGAGAGAGGCTAAAGCTAGACTCAGAGGAAGGTTAGAGGTATTAAATTTTCTCTAAAGCAGTAACTATAAATCAATCCGTACTTCTTCAAGTATCTTTTGTATTGATAGGCTGACCTGAAAGAATTTTGAATGTCAAATCATGTATATGAATAAAGGTCACATATGGTATTACATAATAGAAAATAGAAGAATCAGTTGATGTTTGCGTTGAAGATGAAATCATCAAGTACTTGAACAAAAGAATCAGTTGATGTTTGACTTGTAAATTTGTTTGAATTTCTTCCTGATAGATTATGCAATGAACAAATAAGTTGTTAAAGAAGCATGAGGCTTGTTATTTTACTTGTAATTATGCTGATGAACTATCTTAGTCTAACGATTTGGATCATCTGTTTTGTTTAGCACTGTCATCGTCTCTACAAAGGTTATATTTGGACCTCCGATAGATGAGTACTGAAAGAAAGAGCTTGCCAAAGAAGTTGCATATTCACCCTCGTCATCTTAACCGAATACACCAAGTTACAAGCTACTTCAACTCACACAGATCAAATCGAAGTTGGTTGAATGTGATGTTTTGCTGGTGGATATCGACTGGTATATTCACGAATGTGAAATTGTACACCGACAAACTTGTCTTTAAAGACCAAAACTTTTGCATTTTGTATTTCAATATTTTTTTTTGAGCATTTTTATGGTTCAGGATACATTAAGTTGTAACTTTTATTCCAAAATTAATAATCTTTACTTAAAGGGGTTGCTAACCTTTTTTTTTCTTCATATTTTCTTAATTAGTGACCACTTTTTTGGCACTAATGGAAGTTAACGGAGGTTAACGGAGGTGTTATCTTGAACAATTAGTGACGACTTTTAGTGATTTAGTGACAATATTTAGTGACTAAATTAGTTGTCACAAACATAGTGACCACTTTAATTTTGTCACTAATTAGTGACCACTTTTGTCTTTGGTCACTATCATAAATTCGTGACGGACCTTTAGTGACAAAAAGTGACCACTGAAATTTTGGTCACTAAACGATCTTAGTGACCAAATTTAGGTTGTTAGTGACCAAAATTTTTTTTGTCACTAACAAGGATTTTTCTTGTAGTGATGAGTTACATATTGTACACGCCTTTAGGCACGACGTACACGCCTTTAGGCACGACGTACAAGCAACTAATGTCGCTTATACTCGTGCATCGGCACTACTACAAGATAAAGATTCAGGCACGGTTGTTTTGGCATCATATGCGCTTTTGAAACCGTGTATATGGACTAGTGTGTATGAAAGTAATGATCATTGTACACGGTTCCTAAAACGTGTACAAATGCCATCTTCTTACACAGCTCCAAAATACCGTCTAAAAAGACCCGCATAACTGTGTACGAAAATACTTAAAGGATCCCGAAATCTTTCATATGAAGACGAATGCTAAGATATTGTCGCTCTTGAAAGCGATAACATATAAATTTTTGCCTGGAACAATTAAATCATCGACATAGACAAGAATACATACGATATTGACATGTTGAGATACAGATAGAGAAGAGTGAGTAATCAGCATAACTTTGCTTATAGCAAAAGGCTCAGACAACATTTAGCTAGCTTTGATACTTACAAACCATCGTGGGGAGCACTCGCATAGCGTCTGCGAGGATTCATGTACACAACTTCTTCCAAATCACTATGTAGAGAGGCATTTTTTGGCTAACTGAAAAGTTTAATTTGTTATATAATTTTATCTTACATTAGTCTTCAAAAAGATTAGACATGTACAAAAGTTCACAAAAATGAACAAAAAAATAGGATAAAAGTAACAAATAAAATGATTACAAAGAAATAACTTGATACATAACACAATAAAAATTGTATCTAAAGCAAGTGTAAGAATAAAAAAGAGTTGAGAGTTCAGTGTGTAAAATACTTAGAGCAAAAAATCAACACAATTGTCTGAAACTGGAAAAAAATCCGACAAATAATTATCTTGTTTTCATATGCTCGAAATGAATCTATGTATTCTAGCACCATATGCCAAAGTTGAGAAAAAAAACCCAACCCATTTCTTAGTATACAAAAAGTTTTCATCTAAAACATTGAAAATAAGGAAAATACTTTTACCATTTAGAATATAAACACAGTTAAAAATATATCTATTTTGTACTCTAGAAAAATCAGTACGTACTAGTATTTCTTAACCCTTGAAAATTCGTTCTTAACTAGCCAAAGAAATTTGATAAGATTGATGGTCTCTTCGCAAATTGCTTAATTGAATAGTTCGAAATCAAGTCGAGGGGACTTCAACCAACGTGTCTTGTTAAAATGTGAAAGGTTTCACTACTAGAAAATTGCTTATTTCCGACATGTTGAGATACATATAGAGAAGAGTACATAGAATATTGACATGTTGAGATACAGATAGAGAAGAGTGAGTAATCAGCATAACTTTGCTTATAGCAAAAGGCTCAGACAACATTTAGCTAGCTTTGATACTTACTAACCATCGTGGGGAGCACTCGCATAGCGTCTGCGAGGATTCATGTACACAACTTCATCCAAATCACTATGTAGAGAGGCATTGTTTTGGATAATTGAAAAGTTTAATTTGTTATATAATTTTATCTTACATTAGTCTTCACAAAGATTAGACATGTACAAAAGATCACAATAATGAACAAAAAAATACGATAAAAGTAACAAATAAAATGATTACAAAGAAAGAACTTGATACATAACACAATAAAAATTGTATCTAAAGCAAGTGTAAGAATAAAAAAGAGTTGAGAGTTCAGTGTGTAAAATACTTAGAGCAAAAAATCAACACAATTGTCTGAAACTGGAAAAAAAATCCGACAAATAATTATCTTGTTTTCATATGCTCGAAATGAATCTATGTATTCTAGCACCATATGCCAAAGTTGAGAAAAAAAAACCAACTCATTTCTTAGTATACAAAAAGTTTTCATCTAAAACATTGAAAATAAGGAAAATACTTTTACCATTTAAAATATAAACACAGTTAAAAATATATTTATTTTGTACTCTAGAAAAATCAGTACGTACTAGTATTTCTTAACCCTTGAAAATTCGTTCTTAACTAGCCAAAGAAATTTGATAAGATTGATGGTCTCTTCGCAAATTGCGTAATTGAATAGTTCGAAATCAAGTCGAGGGGACTTCAACCAACGTGTCTTGTTAAAATGTGAAAGGTTTCACTACTCGAAAATTGCTTATTTCCGACATGTTGAGATACATATAGAGAAGAGTACATAGAATATTGACATGTTGAGATACAGATAGAGAAGAGTGAGTAATCAGCATAACTTTGCTTATAGCAAAAGGCTCAGACAACATTTAGCTAGCTTTGATACTTACAAACCATCGTGGGGAGCACTCACATAGCGTCTGCGAGGATTCATGTACACAACTTCATCCAAATCACTATGTAGAGAGGCATTGTTTTGGATAATTGAAAACTTTAATTTGTTATATAATTTTATCTTACATTAGTCTTCACAAAGATTAGACATGTACAAAAGCTCACAAAAATGAACAAAAAAATACGATAAAAGTAACAAATAAAATTATTACAAAGAAATAACTTGATACATAACACAATAAAAATTGTATCTAAAGCTAGTGTAAGAATCAAAAGGAGTTGAGAGTTCAATTTGTAAAATAATTAGAGCAACAAATGAAGACAATAGTCCACGGTTTCAACAAATCCAACAAACATTTGTCTTATTTTCATATGCTCGAAATCAATCTATGTATTCTAGCACCATATGCGAAAGTTCAGAAAAAAAAACCAACTCATTTCTTAGTATACAAAAAGTTTTCCTCTAACACGTTGAAAATAATGAAAATACTATTACCATTTAGAATATAAACACATTTAAAAATATATCTATTTTGTGCTCTAGAAAAATCAGTACGTAGTTGCATTTCTTAACCCTTCAAAAGTCGATCTTAACTAGAAAAAGAAATTTGATAAGATTGATGTTCTCTTCGCAAATTGCTTAATTGCATAGTTCAAAATCAAGTCGATGGGACTTCAACTGACGTGTCTTGTTAGAATGTGAAGGGTTTAGTTTCAGAAAATGAAATCTACATCAAATTCAGTTACTATATCTTTGTTTTTCAGTGAATTGGTGGCACGGGAGATTTTAAAAGAATTTTTATATGTGGTTTGAGGAAGTTTAGGTTAATACAAATATAAATCAAATAATATTTCGAGCTCTTTTTAAACTATTATATTGTACAACTTAAACGACATACATAAACACGTAATGACTACATTACAAATAAAAAGGAAGAAGATGATTAAAGAATAAGGACACAAATGTAATCATAACATACAAAGCCACATCTACAACATGATAATTGCTGCTACTTGTTCGAAAATATTCAGTTTTCATTAAGCGGGATTTATCTTGTTCTTGTTCTTGATACTTTTGGCGGCCGATGCAACCACTTTTACCGCACGCTCACCCATCATAGTTGAGACATGTTTTTTGTTTGCTGGAATCACACTTGCCTCCTTGGCTTTCGATGTTTGTCCTTGGGTCATATTTCCCCATCCGCCATAGATCTCTCCAAGTTTTTTTTTAAACTTTTGATCTTTCTAAATGATAATCTTATTTGATAAACAATTAGGGAAGTGGGTGGCCTTTGTCAATTTTGGAATCCTATATATAGTATCAATGTCTTCGGGATTAGATTACTAACATACAAAAACATATGCAAATGACCTTTAATGCGTTGTTATTGACCCTTTAATAGTCCTAATTAGGTTAGACTAGTTTTTGTATCATATTGGATGAGTTACATATTGTCCACGCCTTTAGGCACGACGTACAAGCAACTAATGTCGCTTATACTCGTGCATCGGCACTACTACAAGATAAAGATTCAGGCACGGTTGTTTTGGCTTCATACGCGCTTTTGCAACCGTGTATATGGACTAGTGTGTATGAAAGTAATGATCATTGTACACGGTTCCTAAAACGTGTACAAATGCCATCTTCTTACACAACTCCAAAATACGGTCTAAAAAGGCCCACATAACCGTGTATGAAAATACTTAAAGGATCCCAAAATCTTTCATATGAAGATGAATGCTAAGATATTGTCGCTCTTGAAAGCGATAACATATAATTTTTGCCTGGAACAATTAAATCATCGACATAGACAAGAATACATAGGATATTGACATGTTGAGATACAGATAGAGAAGAGTGAGTAATCAGCATAACTTTGCTTATAGGAAAAGGCTCAGACAACATTTAGATAGCTTTGATACTTACAAACCATCGTGGGGAGCACTCGCATAGCGTCTGCGAGGATTCATGTACACAAATTCTTCCAAATCACTATGTAGAGAGGCATTGTTTTGGCTAATTGAAAAGTTTAATTTGTTATATAATTTTATCATACATTAGTCTTCACAAAGATTAGACATGTACAAAAGTTCACAAAAACGAACAAAAAAATACGATAAAAGTAACAAATAAAATGATTACAAAGAAATAACTACATAACACAATAAAAATTGTATCTAACGCAAGTGTAAGAATCAAAAAGAGTTGAGAGTTCAGTGTGTAAAATACTTAGAGCAACAAATCAAGACAATAGTCTGAAACTGGAAAAAAAAATCCGACAAATATTTATCTTGTTTTCATATGCTCGAAATGAATCTATGTATTCTAGCACCATATGCCAAAGTTCTAAAAAAAAAACCAACTCATTTCTTAGTATACAAAAAGTTTTCATCCAAAACGTTGAAAATAAGGAAAATACTTTTACCATTTAGAATATGAACACAGTTAAAAATATATCTACTTTGTACTCTAGAAAAATCAGTACGTAGTTGCATTTCTTAACCCTTGAAAATTCGTTCTTAACTAGCCAAAGAAATTTGATAAGATTGACGGTCTGTTCGCAAATTGCTTAATTGAATAGTTCGAAATCAAGTCGAGGGGACTTCAACTAACGTGTCTTGTTAAAATGTGAAGGGTTTCACTACTAGAAAAGTGCTTATTTCCGACATGTTGAGATACATATAGAGAAGAGTACATAGGATATTGACATGTTGAGATACTGATAGAGAAGAGTGAGTAATCAGCATAACTTTGTTTATAGCAAAAGGCTCAGACAACATTTAGCTAACTTTGATGCTTACAACCCATCGTGGGGGAGCACTCGCATAGCGTTTGCGAGGATTCATGTACACAACTTCATCCAAATCACAATGTAGAGAGGCATTGTTTTGGCAATACAAATATAAATCAAATAATATTTCGAGCTCTTTTTAAACTATTATATTGTACAACTTAAACGACATACATAAACACGTAATGACTACATTACACATAAAAAGGAAGAAGATGATTAAAGAATAAGGACACAAAGGTAATCATAACATACAAAGCCACACCTACAACATGATAATTGCTGCTACTTGTTCGAAAATATTCAGTTTTCATCAAGCGGGATTTATCTTGTTCTTGTTCTTGTTCTTGTTCTTGTTCTTGTTCTTGTTCTTGTTCTTGATACTTTTGGCGGCCGATGCAACCACTTTAACGCACTCTCACCCATCATAGTTGAGACATGTTTTCTGTTTGCTGGAATCACGCTTGCCTCCTTGGCTTTTCGATGTTTGTCCTTGGGTCATATTTCCCCAATGCTGCTGCTGGTTATCCGCCATAGATCTCTCCAAGTTTTTTTAAACTTTTGATCTTTCTAAATGTAGTTTAGCTTGGAAATGAATTAAATCTTGGTTGTGATTGTAGAATTGGAACTTAGAGGTACGTATATATATATATAATGCCAAGGGGTTCCTAACCTCATTTGCATGTGTGTGCATGCATTGAAATATTTTGGAAGTTAGTCTTAATCTTCCTAGTAATTTGTTAAGAGTGTGGGTGTGGCGAGGTGTGTGTTATGGAGAGATACATGGAAACACTAAAGCAATGGTTGAAGTGGAGATGTTTCATTATGTACGTGGATGGGTGTTGAGGAGTGTAGGTGAGATGTGGTATGTTATGTCTTCCATTTTGATATCATTATTAATTACTAATACTTTTTTTGTTATTATTAATCTTTTTATTATAGTAGTATTTTTTAATATTTTAAATGAGAAAAAATCTACCAAGTAGATTTGAACAGATGTTTGGTAAATTATTATGTAACCTCGCTAATTTTCAACTATTCTTATTACTTTATACTATGCTAAATATTTTGTACCCCACTTGAAATTGTTTTTCTTGATCCGCTACCGCTTTGTTTCCACTGAAAGCTTAATTAAAAAAATAATAATCTTATTTGATAAACAATTAGGGAAGTGGGTGGCCTTTGTCTATTTTGGAATCCTATATATAGTATCAATGTCTTCGGGATTAGATTACTAACATACAAAAACATATGCAAATGACCTTTAATGCGTTGTTATTGACCCTTTAATAGTCCTAAATAGGTTAGACTAGTTTTAGTATCATATTGGATGCACTACAAGAAAAATGTTAGTTAGTGACCAAAATTTTAGTGACCATTTATTTTTTGGTCACTAACTTCAACGTTAGTGACAATAATTTGTGACGACTATGTTTTTCGTCACTAATATTATCAAATCTAAATGTTTTGCGACGTAAAAAATAGTCACCGAGTTGAAAATATTAGTGACCAAAAAATACTAAATTGGAAAATTTAGTGACCAAAACTAAGTAGTCACAATTTCAAAGGATTAATGACCAAAAAATAATGATCACTAACTAGTTGGTGCTATAGGGAAATGTTAGTGACAAACAATGGTGGTAACTTATATGAAGGTGAAAGTGACAAAAAATAGTGGTCACTAAATTGAATGTGTTTGTGACAAAAAAATAGTGGTTTTTAAGTGGGATTCATTAGTTGAAGATTACATTGAGTTGGATGGATTAGTGACAAGAAAATGTGGTCACTAAATTGAAAGTGCTAGTGACCAAAACATAGTGGTCACTAAGTGGGAATCATTAGCTATAATTAAATTCGATGTGATTCGATGTGTTAGTGACCAAAGAAAGACGGTCACTAAATTAAAAGTGTTAATGACAAACAAAAGGTAGTCACTAACTGATATTTATTAATTATAGAGTTGAAATGGTTAGTGACCAAAAATAGTAGTCACTAAATTAAATGTGTTAGTGACCAAAAAATAGTGGTCACTAAATGGGATTCATTTGTTGTAATTGAGTTAGATACGTTAGTGACCAAAAAACGTGGTCACTAAATTGAAATTGTTAATGACCAACAAAAAGTAGTCACTAAATGATATTCATGAATCATAGGTTTGGAAGGGTTAGTAACCAAAAAATGGTTGTCACTAAATTAAATGTGTTAGTGACAAAAAATAGTGGTTACTAATTTGAAAGTGTTAGTAACCAAAAGATAGATAGTGGTCACTAAATGGTATTCAAAACTTAGATAATTATAGTGATTTAGGAGGTTTAGTGACTAGAAAAATAGTGGTCATTAAGTTGGTAAGGTTAGTGACCAATAAATTGTGGTTGTTAAGTTGGAAAGGTTAGTGGCCAAAAAATTGTGGTTACTAAGTAGTAAAATCGTGGCAAAAATATAATAAATAGAAGTTCAGGGGCTTAAAACGTCAATTCCATAAACGTTATTTTGAAACATGTGGATCCTCATAGAAACGTATTTGGTTTCCCTTAACCCGTCAAAAACTCTCTCCTCCGCGCTATATCAAACGTATTTGGTTTCTCTTAGAAACATGTGTGCCGAATAGATAATCCCCTTCGCCACTGCCGCCTCCGCCGTGACCTTGTCAGCTCTCAACACAATATCATGCAACGACGTCGGAGATCCGATCTTGTTCTTCAACAGCTTCATGAACCAATCAGGCACGACGAGTTTGATATACATCTCACTCATGTAAAGAAATCCTCTATCCTTCCGCATCACGACGTAATCATGAGCCTACGAGAGAATAAAACCGTCGGCCGAAGCGTGGCCGGAGACGGTAGAGATCGTAGGCATCGGGAGAGAGATGAGGTCTCGGATGAGTAACCGGATCTTAGAGGACATAAGGATACACGTAGGAATCTTGACGATAGACGCTTACGTTCACACCCACCAACTGTTTGATATAATTCCACTGTGAGCTCTTTTCACCGTCATTACTATTCTTCCGTAGCAAAACATCTCTCTTACTCATTGTCTTCTCTTTTAGAGGCAAAAGAAATAACAAGACTAATGGGTTCTTGTTTCTGTATTCGGTTAACGGAAGGTTCTCGTCATGATGGTGAGCTGTTTTCTTATCGCTATTACACATATGTGTTTTTTTGTTTGAGTTGAATAAGTACATATGCTAAACCTTGAATGGAATTTAATTGCCAAAAGGGGTTGGATTTAGCAGCAACACCTATTGATGTGGTATTCTTAATGTATTTTAACATGCAAGGTTACATCTGCAACAGTACCACCAAGCCCTCAGAGCCAAACTAAGATTTTGCAGTCAGCAAATTTGAAGTCTTTTGGTTTCCATGTACTTAGAACAGCAACAATATATTTCTGTCCTGATAGTGTGTTGGGAGAAGGTGGTTTCGGTTTAGTTTTCAAGGGTTGGATAGACTGGCACTGGCACTGGCACTGGCACTGGCACTGGCACTGGCACTGGCACTGGCACTGGCACTGGCACTGGCACTGGCACTGGCACTGGCACTGGCACTGGCACTGGCACTGCTGTGAAGAGATTAAACAAAGAAGGTGTTCAAAGTCACCAAGAATGGTTGGTAAGTGTGGATTTTCTTGATATGTATGGGATCAAAATCAACTCTTTGGTACTCTCTGTAGTTTGATCATGAAGTTGGTACTTTGAGTAGACTAATTTTGTGTAATAGTATTGTTGCAGGGTGAAATTAATTATTTAGGGCAGCTAGATCATCCAAATCTTGTACAATTAATTGATTATTGCCTGGAGGATGACCAAAGGCTCCTTGTCTACGAGTTCATGTCTCATGGCAGCTTGGAAACCAATTTAGGAGTAATTTTCTTTCCACTAGCTTTTAGTTATTCCCCCCCCCCCTAATCCAATCTATCTGCCTACAATTTATTTGTTACTTATTCAAAATGAATTCTTGAAACAGGAAGTTCTTACTTTCAACCGCTCTCATGGAACCTACAGTTAAAGGTTGCTCTTGGAGCAGCCAAGGGGCTTGCATACCTTCACAGTCCATAAGCAAAAGTGATCTATCGTGCTTTTAAGTGCTTCAATATCTTGATTGATTCTGTAAGCATTGATTTTGTGTCCTAAAACATCTCGTCTGTCCTTACCTTTTGTATATGAGTGTTTACAAGTTACGGTTTTGTGAGAATACGTGGAACCCCATTAGATTACTCTCCAAAAGAGTCATAGAGGAGACAACGGAGGTTCCATCATATATTGAGTAGCAATTGTTCAAAAGAGTCATAGAGGAGATAAAGGAGGTTCCATCATATATTGAGCAGAAATTGTTCAAGTCTTGTCGATGTGGGATTTTAGCTAGATGGGCACATATTGTGAGAGTATTGATATCATAGAGTGGTAGACGGTAGACCTCCACTGCAATTCATTACACACTAAGCCACTTGACAGTAGCTAGGGACCCATAATTGTTTAGACGAGACCCTTTTAATTATCATTAACTCTTAATAGTGGAAGAATTTTAATATTGAAAATCTATTTGCACTTTCAATATCAAACACTGTTCTCTTTTCATTCTTAGGACTGCTTATGGCTGATACATGCAAGATGGTATTTTTCTAGCCATTTTGCTATAGCCCCTTTAAGGTTGTTATTTCTAGCTACAATACTGGTTTTCTTTTCCTAGTACATCCTTTACTATAGCCCCTTCAAGGTTGTAATCACAACTCTTTAAGGGTCCCATCCCCACTAGTACACTGTTTTTTCTTTTTCTTTTAATACCTGCAACATGATATCCCCTATGTAATGAGGTTAAGCTTACTGTGGGTATGAACCCATAGTCTCCCTAAGTCCCTTTACTGGGAGCTTGTTATGAGTAAGTCCTTCACAAACAAAATCCAATTGCAACTACACTTTTCATTGGTGTTTACTTTAAGATATTCCAAACAGGACATTATTTCTAAATATTTAATTTATTTAGAACACAAGGATATTGTTTATTGGTTGACAATGCCTGTTGGAATAATGTAAAGCCATTAACAATCCAACTCTCTCTACTTAAATGACAATATTTCTTATCATCTTTATAAAATGTATATAAATATTGAGTCATAATGCTTAAAGAAATTAAAAATATGCCATGCTACGTGTCCCTTCGTAGTTCTTGTGGTCTGGCATAAGGAAGCATGCTGAGGTCTTCGTTTCTATAAAGATTATCTTAGGGAATAAAGAATGCCGCCTAAGTTGTGTGACAAAAGGGTCTGATGCTTTAAAACTTGAATTGTTTTTGTATCTTACTTTTTTTACCAGGGGAAAGATTCAGAAACCGATCCCTGTTTTATGTAAAATATTAATCATTCGTGTTGTCAACTTTTGCAGGGTCAATTTTTCCCCATCTTGAAAGTGTTGACTAATGCTCAGTTGCTCATATCACTAGTCAAAAACTTGAGGTAAAAATATTATAACCACTGTAATTGTATCTGTAAGTTATTATATGCCCACGACACGTGTCACACAGAGATACTGCTGAGGAGTATGTAAACCTATACGGTCGCACACAAAGAATGCGTTTGTTTCCATCTTTAGAAACCCGGATTAAATCAAGTTGATTAAGGAAATAGTTATTCTTGAAGGATAATTATGAATATATGTATTAAAAAATATGGTAATTACAGGGTGAAAACGTAATTATGTTAATTACGGGGTATTATCTGTAATTATATATATATACATAATTATCTTTAAAGTTTAAAAGGGATAATATATATATATATATATATATGAATTTGAATTTAAATATTACAGATAATTACTAAACCTTTTTTAATCCTTAGTTGAGTTATAGTATAACTATAACTCTTCTAGTATAAATAAGGGGTTGGGATAAACCTTTTTCTTAAGTGGTTTCGAAATAAAATTAGCCTTACAGATAAATACAAAAAATAAATCTTTTCTTTTCTGTAAAACACATATAGATCTAGGGTTCTTGGGCTAACACCCAGTGGAGACGGGAAACGTGTTCGTGTGTGGACTACCGATAGAGGAAATCTACTTTGGTTTCTAAGTGCTCAGCTAGTTCAACCACGACAGTTTTGAAAGGTACATATTCTAAACACCCTATGGTGTGGTTTTATTTTAATTAAATGCATCATTGGATCCGATTGGGTTTTAAGATTTATTTATAGAAAAGTTTTCTATAATTGTTGTAACCAAAATTACTTTGGTTTTCCGCTGCGTTTTATCTATTTCTAAATTGTATTAAAACCCTACAGTGGTATCAAAGCCTCTTTGATGACATTTAATTAATAGGGGAACAAAATATTATATGGCATATTAAATTAAATCCTAAAATTTCTAAATTGGATTTAGATTTCTAATTGGGCCTCATGTTAAAAGCCTAGTTAATCCCAAAACCCAAAATTTTTTTTAACCCTAATCGATCTCTCTCTTTCTCATATGAAAGTCTAAAGTGACCTGCAAATTGATCCCCTCTCCCTCTCGTTCGAAATCGCCGGTCAATGCCGGAATGGCGGCTGTTGCCGCCTCTCCCTTCTATGGCTTGCTATCGACAATGGTAACTTGACAGAGGAATGTTATCCTCCTTGTTTTATTTTTCTCATCTCCGTCGACGATGTTAGGGCTGAGATTGTTTTCCGGCCGATGGCTAGTCCAGGCCACCGCCCTTCGAGGGTGGCGGTGTTGGTTTGTTTCTACTCCTAGTCATCATCGCTGTTTATCCACGTCCTCTGCAACAATTTTTTTTTGTCGCCGGTTTTCCCCGTCGTCTTGGACCACGGTCAAGACTGTGAATGGGTGTCTTGTCACCGGTTTCTCACCGGTTCTTCTGTTTGGCCATCATCACCGGCTGATGCTGGCTGATTGATGCAGTCCATCAAGACCATCACTTAGGGTTGTATCTCTCAAATAGAGTTATGGTCGATGGTTGTTACTGTTGTTGGTGGTTATTTTTTGGTTCTCGGCAAGTAGGTTCAGATCTATGGAGTCGACCATGGACTACGGTCCCTTAAAGATTCGGTTTGTCACCTAAAACCAGCAACGACTTTTAGCCGTTGGGGTTGTCGGGGTTGTCGCTCGTTTGGTCGAAGCACCACCATGGCAGAAGCGTCAGGTGGTTGCTGCCAAATTTTCCTTGGTGGCTATTGCTTGAGTTTTATTGCCGGAAACAAAGTAGATATCGTTTCCTTGAGAAATTAGGCTCTGAATGTCTAATTGTCGACCACCAGGCCACGGTCATGGGTGGATCGCGCTGGTTCTTTAGGTTTGGCCGCTACTGCCATTATGTCTTGCGACAAGGGCCACTGGAAACAATAGTTTTTGGTGCTGCGTTTTTGTTACCGGTGTTGCTCGCTTGATATGGTTCATTGTCGTTTTCTCATCACTTGCCTCGTCCCGGTTGTTGCAAGTTTTTGGTCCATAAAATTGGGTGAATGCGTTAGTTTCTAAATTTTGGGTCCGTCTAAGTGGACCCAAAGGAGTTGCCTTTGGGTGTTGGTAATGGTATGTCACATAGATTTGTATTGGGCGGATTTAAATTTAGAACCATGCAGTGCCATCGTTTGTTTTCGTTTACCGGGTTCAACCACCATGATGGCACTACTAGAAAAAAGACCATTACCGACGGCAAAATCCGTCGGAAATCCGTCGGAAAATCGAATTACCGGCGGATTTCTGGCGGATTACGCTGTCAAAAAATGCCCCGCCAGAAAATGGATTTTCCGACGGATTTCCGACGGATTTATCATTTCCGACGGATTTTTCCGTCGGAAATTAATTTCCCATTTTTTTAAAAAAAGTCAGATTAATTAACAAATTCTTAATCTGATTAATTAGTTTCCGACGGATAAAAATTTATTAATTATTTTATTTTTAACCGTTTATTTATTAAAAAATATATAAAGAAACATTTTTAAAAAAGAAAAACAAATTTCCGACGAAAAATCCGCCGGAAATCCGTCGGTAATTTGTTTTTTTTTTTAATTGTTTTTTAAAAGTATTATTTAAAATATTTATTTAAATTATCCGCCGGAAATCCGTCGGAAATTTCCGTCGAAAATTCGTCGGAATTTTTTTTTTCTTTTTTAAAATTAATATTTAAAATATTTATTTAAATTATCCATCGGAAAATTTTTTAAAATTATAAATTTGAATCTATTTGTTTAATTTCACCCTCAGATATTTTGTCATTAAATTGTTGATAAAATTTGATTTATTTAAAAAAAACAAAACAAACACGCATACACATACATCTATAAATAATAGATATTAAATAAACCTCATAAACATTTTACAAATATATTAAGATCAAAATATAATTTACATCTCCAAACAAAAAATACCCTATTAAAAATAATGTACATCTAGAACAATTTAAAATTAACATTCCACACAAAAGTATGAGAATCTTCATATATATCCTTCTTCTCCTAGTATTTGCATTTGCAAATCTGACGTCCTTCATAAGTAATTAACATTGATGCCAAATTTCCAGTGAATTTGAACTGCAAAAATTATAACATGGTAAAAATAAAATATTCAATATTTTTAAAACATATCAAGGTTTTTTATAAAAAAAAACAGATCGGTAAATTGATAATAAAAAAACATTTCCAAAATAATTTTTTAAACAGAAGGTAGTAGTTGTAGATCTTAAAAGAAGCATTGATACAAAAATAATATTTAATAAATCGGATCTGAAAACTTTTATAAAATTAGATGTGGTATTTTTTTTTTGGAATATTTTTACAAAAAACGGATTTTAATTTTTTTTTTATAAAAAGTAGATCCCAAATAGAAAACATGTACATGCAGTGGTTATAGAAGCATCTCTTATCTAAGTCCTCCGACGAGTTTTTGGTGTTGATGGTGTGGTTGAGAGGAAAAATGAGAGGTGGGTTTGTGAGGGGTATTGTAAAGGGAAGGGTTATTTGAGAGAGAGAGGAAGAGGGTGAAATTAAGGGAGGGAAATAATTGGGGGGAAACCAAATTTTTTAAACATCCGAATTAATTTCCGACGGATTTCCGACGGAAATAATTTAATTTAAAATTAAATTAATTTCCGTCGGAAATCCGTCGGAAATTAATTCGATTTTTAATTTTTTTTAAAAATGTTTTAAAATTCAAATTAGAAGAAAATGTTGTAAAATAAAAATTGGGGGGAAACCAATTTTTTTAAAAATTCGAATTAATTTCTGACGGATTTCCGACGGAAATAATTTAATTTAAAAATAAATTAATTTCCGTCGGAAATCCGTCGGAAATTAATTCGATTTTTAATTTTTTTTAAATGTTTTAAAATTCAAATTAGAAGAAAATGTTGTAAAATAAAAAAAACTAAAAATTGAATTAATTTCCATCGGAAATCCGTCGGAAATTAATTCGATTTTTAATTTTTTTTAAAATGTTTTAAAATTCAAATTAGAAGAAAATGTTGTAAAATAAAAATTGGGGGGAAAACAATTTTTTAAAAAATTGGAATTAATTTCCGACGGATTTCCGACGGAAATAATTTAATTTAAAAATAAATTAATTTCCGTCGGAAATTAATTCGATTTTTAATTTTTTTTTTAAATGTTTTAAAATTCAAATTAGAAGAAAATGTTGTAAAATAAGAAAATTAAAATCGAATTAATTTCCGACGGATTTCCGACGGAAAATTAATTTAATTTTAAATTAAACTATTTCCGTCGGAAATCCGTCGAAAATTAATTAGAATTAATTTAATTTTCTTCTAATTTGCTTGTTTAGTTACTAATTTATTTAATTAAGTATTTTAATTTCAATTAAACAAATATTTGTGAAGGATTTGTTGGTGACTTATTAAGACTAATATATCCGATTGAACCGATTTAAGCCCAATAGAACCATCAAAGCCAAATAAAGCTCATCAAAGCCCATTACGAGCATTGTTGACTTGTTAAGGCCCATTATAACCTATTAAACCCCAACTGAATCGATTTAAGCCCAATTGAACCATAAAAGCCCATCAAAACCCATTACGAGCATTGTTGACTTGTTAAGGCCCAATATAACCTATTAAAACCCAATTGAATCGATTTAAGCCAAATTGAACCATCAAAGCCCAAGAAAAGCCCATCAATGCCCATTACGAGCATTATTGACTTATTAAGGCCCAATATAACCTATTAAAACCCAATTGAACCAATTTAAGCCCAGTTAAATCAGTTTAAGCCCAACAGAACCGACTTAGATCAATATAACCCATCAATCCCAATTGAACCCATAAAAGCCCATTATGATTGTTATTGACTTATTAAAAGCCCAATTGAACTGATTTAAGCCCAATAGAACCGATTTAAGTCCAATTGAATCGATTTAAGCCCAATAAAACCGACTTCATCATCAAATCCCAATAAAAGCCCATCAAAGCCCATTATGAGCATTGTTGACTTATTAAGGCCCAATATAACCTAAAAACCCAACTGAACCGATTTAAGCCTAATTGAACTGATTTAAGCCCAACATAACCGATATAAGATCAATATAACCCATCAAACCCCAATTGAACCCATCAAAGCCTATTATGATCGTTGTTGACTTATTAATGCCCAAACACACAAGTAATGACTTATTATGTGTTTCTTTACACGTATCGACTTCATAGATGCATGTGTCGTGTATTCGTGTCAACTAGACAACCAAGAATCATTATACCCTGATATAAGCCACTCAACCACCATTATTGCTCAATATGACATTTTATGACTTATTAAGACCAAATAACACCAGTGGGGACTTATTATGTGTTTGTGTGTACGTATCCACTCATAGATGTATATGTTGTCTATTAAGGTCGAAAAAAGAACTAAGAACGATTATATCACAATACGAACCACTAAATCACCATTATATCCTAATATGACGTTTTAAAACTTATTAAGGCCAACCTTAAAACCATATGTGACTTATTACGTGTTTGTATACATATATGTGTGCAGTCGGTTCGATAAGAAAACTAAACCATCATTAGTTTTTCAATAAACCGATTCACATGCAATATAACCCATCAAAGAGAAATACAACCGATTGAAGCCCAATTGAACCAATTTAAGCCCAACTGAACCCATCAAAGCCAATTGTGATTGTTGGTGACTTATTAAGACCAATATATCCAATTGAACTGATTTAAGCCCAATAGAACAATCAAAGCAAAATAAAGGCCATCAAAGCCCATTACAAGCATTGTTGACTTGTTAAGGCCCAATATAACCGATTAAAACCCAATTGAATCGATTTACGCCCAATAGAACCATCAAAGCCCAATAAAGCCCATTACGAGCATTGTTGACTTATTAAGGCCTAATATAACCTATTAAAACCCAATTGAACCAATTTAAGCCCAGTTGAATCAGTTTAAGCCCAACAAAACCGATTTAAACCCAATTGAACCGACTTAAGATCAATATAACCCATCAATCCCAGTTGAACCCATAAAATCCCATTATGATTGTTATTGACTTATTAATTCGATTTTTTAAAAAAAATTATATCTTAACCATTTAATTTAAGAAAATGTTTTAAAATAAAAAAAATTAAAAATCGAATTAATTTCCGTCGGAAATCCGTAGGAAATTAATTCGATTTTTAAAATATATATATATATATCTTAACCATTTAATTTAAGAAAATGTTTTAAAATAAAAAAAATTAAAAATCGAATTAATTTCCGACGGATTTCCGACGGAAAATTAATTTTATTTTAAATTAAATTAATTTCCGTCGGAAATCCGTCGGAAATTAATTCGATTTTTAATTTTTTTTAAATGTTTTAAACTTCAAATTAGAAGAAAATGTTGTAAAATAAAAAAAAATTAAAAACCGAATTAATTTCCGACGGATTTCCGACGGAAAATTAATTTAATTATAAATTAAAAATTAAATTAATTTCCGTCGGAAATCCGTCGGAAATTAATTCGATTTTTATTTTTTTTAAATGTTTTAAAATTAAAATTAGAAGAAAATGTTTTAAAATAAAAAAAATAAAAATCGAATTAATTTCCGTCGGAAATTAATTCGATTTTAAAAAATATATATATATCTTAACCATTTAATTTAAGAAAATGTTTTAAAATAAAAAAAAATTAAAAATCGAATTAATTTCCGACGGATTTCCGACGGAAATTAATTTAATTTAAAATTAATTAATTTCCGTCGGAAATCCGTCGGAAATTAATTAGAATTAATTTAATTTTATTCTAATTTGCTTGTTTAGTTACTAATTTTTTTAATTAAGTATTTTAATTTCAATTAAACAATTATTTGTGGCGGATTTGTGACGGATAAAATATCCGTCACAAATCCGCCACAAATATTAAAGAGAATAAAAATATTTATTTTTCGTAAAATTTCAGTGACGGATTTCCGACGGATTTAAGGTGATGTTGACTTTTGTTGACTTTTTTGAAATCCGCCGGAAATTAAACGCCACCCATTTAAGGTACTTGTCAAACATACAGGATCCCGGTATGGTCAGTGCTCAGCCAATCATGCCGGTTTAATGTAGTGTAAGATAAGGAGCCAAATTAACGAGATTTAAGTGGACAGTTGCTTGGCCATTCACTTAAATAGTCGCATTTTGGACGACTGGTCCAGTAAACCCTAAGTCTAGTATTTAGGTGGGATCACGATACTTTATATGGTTTGTTTACTTGAGAATATCATAGACAGTTGCTTGGCCATTTATGAGTATTTTCAAGGCGTTGAAGTGGGATTAAACATGCCAATTTCAATATATGATATATTGAATAGGATCCCACGACATCTAAGAGTTATGTTGAACATAATTGGATGATACCTACCTAAATAGCCTAATTCCATAGAAAGTTGCTTGGTCATTTATGGAAGTAGGTGAAATATGGATCTTAGCTTAAATCAAATGATTTTTGGAAGGTTAATCTATTTATTTGAGACATTAAAGTTACTAAAATTAAATCATGTTTTTGTAGGTGTCTACCTCATATTCTAACTCAAACAACTTATCCAAATTTACACTACGGTCAATCCTGGATAAAGAAAAATTGGACGGAACGAACTTCATCGAATGGTTTCGCTCCCTAAGGGCAGTCCTTAGGTATGAAAAGAAGTTCTACGTTCTTGAAACCCCCCCCCCCCTCCAAATGCTCCTGTCAGAAATGCTCCAACTGAAGTCAAAACTGCTTATGATAAGTACCAAGATGACTCTCTGATTGTTGGTTGCCTAATTTTAGCCACCATGATTTCCGAATTGTTCCGGGATCATGAAAACATGACTGCTTGGGATATGATATCTTCACTGAAGTCTATGTTTCGGTTACAAATAAAACGAGAGAGATTTGATACAATTAAAGCATTGTGTGCTTGTAAAATGACTGAGCGTTCGTTAGTTAGTACCCACATTTTGAAAATGAAAGGGTACTTTGACCAACTGACCCGTCTTGGTTTCCCACTGGGTCAAGAGTTGGAAATCGATATGGTTCTCAACTCTCTACCCAAAACATATAAGCAGTTCATTAAGAGCTATAATATGAAAGGTTTGAATAAAACTCTCACAGAGTTTTACAGCTTACTTAAAACCACTAAGAAGGATATGAAATCCAAATGGGTTCAGCCAAACCAAAACAGGCTTTGATGATCAAACCTGACAGTGGGATAATCAAGAAAAAGGGGGAGATAACCAAGGGTAAAACATATGTTGGAAGATCCAGCATAGATAAGGGCAAAGGAGAAATTCCTGAGGTTGCAGTATGGTATAATTGATTTCACCATGGGCACCAAATGAGAACTTGTCCAGCCCGATTGGCAGAAAAAAAAGAAGCAAGAGGCTACCAGAGCCGGACCTTCAGGTATGTTTACCATTTGATTTAATTCACTTCTGACTAAGTGTTACATATTGAGTATGATACTCATATTAGTACTACTTTTTCAGGAAATAAGAAGTGAAGAGAAGATGAAACCAGACCAAATGAAGCTAAGCTAGCTGTTGCTCAAAGGGACATATGATATGAACTTTCCAGATGGTCTTACATTAACACTTAGCAAGTGTCATCATGTACCTAGTGCTACTAAGAATTTAGTTTCATTTTCTCAATTACAACGAACCGAATTTATGTTTTAGAAATAAATTTTCGTTTTATCTTAATAAATGTTTTATGAAATTAATAGTTGTAATTATAAATCATTATAACGAATGAAGCGGGGCTTAAAAATGATCTATTTGTGACATTTAAGCAAGAAACACATAGGCAAACTCTAGGCGGACGGAGAGTTGGAATCATATGATGATTCATATGATATATGTGTATCTTGTTAGTCAAAATGACAAAAGAGCCTTCAAAGGGTAAACCTTTAAGGGCCACAAGAACTATTAGGGGTTAACCATACTGATGTATGTGAGACTTATAGTTATGTCACAAGATACGGTCATCACTACTTCATTACATCCTACTGATAACTTCAGTATACATAGGTATGTTTGCGTAATAGAACAAATATAAAAGCTTTGAAATTATCAAAGAGTTTTAGAAAGAAGTAGTGAGTATACTTGGCAAAGGATAAAGATGCTTCGGTTAGATCGATGTCATGAATATCTAAGCCGATAGATCATCTTAGAGATTTTTGGGATTGTATCCTCGTTGACTTCTCACAAGACATTGCATCACGACGGTGTATCCAAGAAGAGAAATAGAACCTTGTTGAACATGGTTCACTCTATGATGAGTCTCACCACTCTGCCTAAATGTTTCTAGGATTATGCCCTAGAAACAGTTGCCCAAATATTAGTTTATGTAGCAACCAACAAGGACCAATAAAACTCACTCTCTTAAATGAACTGGGAAGATCCTAAAGTTATCATATTTGAGAATATGGGGTTATAATGCTTAAGCTAAGCAAAAAGCTTTTGGAAAGCATGATTCAAAGGTCCAATAGGTACATCTTTATGTGATATCCAATTGGATATTGTTTCTACAGGTCTAGCGAGAACAAAAGTTTTGTTAACGCACCCTGGTGAGTTCTTAAGAAAAGATTTTCTGTCAAGAATCACAAATGGGGACACAATAGATCTTGAATAAATTCAAGAACCACAAAGATGGAACGATGGTTGACATTGACATTCAACAAGATGTTGAGCTTCAACAAGCTGTTGAAGATAATCAACGAGATACAAAATAATCCGAAGATCGGATTACTGATAAATGGCAAGATGACCATGAAGACTGATGTCAAAAGCCACATTCCTTAAAAGGAATTTTGAGCGAGGACGTATACAAGGCTTTAAAACATCAAACCTAAAAGTGCAAGTTGCAAAAGTCCATTTATGGACTAGAAAAATCATCTCGTAATTCAAATATTGTATATACAAGAAGGTAAGTGGGAGCATAACAATATTCTAGATCCTATTTGACATCCCAATGCTTGAAGGTGTAAAATCATGGATTAGAACAGTACTTCGTGATGAAGGATCTAGAAGAGACAAAGTCCTTGGTATAAAGATCTATCGTGGTAGATCAAAGTGCTTAATTAGATTAAGCAAAAATACATATATTGACAAGATCTTGAAACACTTCAAGATGAAGGATTCCAAGAAAGGAAACTTGCCAATAGTACATAGTGCACATCTGAGAAAAACTTAGAGTCCTAGCTCCAAAGAGGACATAAACCATATGAAGGGTGCTCCCTACGCTTCAGCCAACGGTTTAATCATGTACACCATGTTAATGTACTAAGACCGGACGTCTCGTATGCCCTAAGCATGACGAGAAAATATTAGTCAGACCCAAGTGATGCTCACTGTTTAAACAGTGAAGAACATTCCGAAGTATATGAGAATAACTAAAGATATGTTCTTCTGTACAACGGTTATGAAAGAGATCTGTGTGTTTAAGGATACACATATGCTAGTTTCCAAGCCGACTGTAATGACTTGAATTGTAATAGGGATATACGTATTGAACGGAGGTACTATAAGCTATAAGAACTTACATACAAATCTACTTGTCAAGCCTATGTCTCAAAACAAACATGATGTTCATGTTATAGGCTTGAGGATTTTTATATATTGAATAATAATTTTAGTAAACTTTAAACTTTCTGGAACATTAAAACAGTCATGTTTTATCTGATATGGCATACTGGGTATGAGTATATGCATTAAACATTTCTGTGTTCTTTAGTTGCATGTTTACATATCCTTAAATAAATATGATGATCATATTATTTAGAATTGTCTTTGATCGATTATTACTAGGGGACTAGTAATAAATCAAGATCATTGTGAAGTCTGGTCATAGTCCAAGTTGGAAGTGCACCAGGTGCAACCAGAGTCACATACGCTTGTCGGTGCACAAGGCGTTGGACAAGACCCACGGTCAGGATCAACTCATAGATCGGTGTCATAAGGTGAGTCCTGAAATAGTAAACACTCTTTATCCTCATACCTGAGATGTGCATTGGGATCTAATGCACAATTAGTGTTATGCTTTGACATAATCTAACGTTACCCTTAACCGGGTAATCATAAGGGTTATGTTAGGTATAACATGAATTGTGTAGATAGTCGTGTACATGCAATATGGGATTTGCTCCTCTCAAGATGAGAGAGATATTTCTGGGCCCCTCGATTACATATTATGATTTAGATGCATGAACAAGTGGATTAGTTGGACTAATGACACTTGTATAATCAAATATGTTGTGATCGAGAAACACAATCTTTGAACTATAAATGATGAGATAGATCTATGCCTTAAGTTCAAAATAAAATATCGTGAAGCAAAAGGATAATGAATGATTCTACTATATGATTGATTAGATCAATCAAATTGCTCGAAGGTAAAAGCACATTTACATAGCCTTGGGGGCGGTGACGTGTTGCTAGACGCTTACCATCGTCTGTGTTACTGTGTATCGTGTGTAAGTGGGAGAATGTAAGTTATTATATGCCCACGACACGTGTCACACAGAGATACTGCTGAGGAGTATGTAAACCTATAAAGTCGCACACAAAGAATGCGTTTGTTTCCATCTTTAGAAACCCGGATTAAATCAAGTTGATTAAGGAAATAGTTATTCTTGAAGGATAATTATGAATATATGTGTTAATTATGGTAATTACAGGGTGAAAACGTAATTATGTTAATTACGGGGTATTATCTGTAATTATATATATATATAATTATCTTTAAAGTTTAAAAGGGGTAATATATATATATATATATATATATATATGAATTTGAATTTAAATATTACAGATAATTACTAAACCTTATTTAATCCTTAGTTGAGTTATAGTATAACTATAACTCTTCTAGTATAAATAAGAGGTTGGGCTAAACCTTTTTCTTAAGTGGTTTCGAAATAAAATTAGCCTTACAGATAAATACAGAAAAGAAATCTTTTCTTTTCTGTAAAACACATATAGATCTAGGGTTCTTGGGCTAGCACCCGGTGGAGACGGGAAACGTGTTCGTGTGTGGACTACCGATAGAGGAAACCTACTTTGGTTTCTAAGTGCTCAGCTAGTTCAACCACAACAGTTTTGAAAGATACATATTCTAAACACCCTATGGTGTGGTTTTATTTTAATTAAATGCATCATTGGATCGGATTGGGTTTTAAGATTTATTTATAGAAAAGTTTTCTATAATTGTTGTAACCAAAATTACTTTGGTTTTCCGCTGCGTTTTATCTGTTTCTAAATTGTATTAAAACCCTACAGTATCGCTTATATGTGCAGATATGAGAGAGGCTAAAGCTAGACTCAGAGGAAGGTTAGAGGTATTAAATTTTCTCTAAAGCAGTAACTATAAATCAATCCGTACTTCTTCAAGTATCTTTTGTATTGATAGGCCGACCTGAAAGAATTTTGAATGTCAAATCATGTATATGAATAAAGGTCACATATGATATTACATAATAGAAAATAGAAGAATCAGTTGATGTTTGCGTTGAAGATGAAATCATCAAGTACTTGAACAAAAGAATCAGTTGATGTTTGACTTGTAAATTTGTTTGAATTTCTTCCTGATAGATTATGCAATGAACAAATAAGTTGTTAAAGAAGCATGAGGCTTGTTATTTTACTTGTAATTATGCTAATGAACTATCTTAGTCTAACGATTTGGATCATCTGTTTTGTTTAGCACTGGCATCGTCTCTACAAAGGTTATATTTGGACCTCCGATAGATGAGTACTGAAAGAAAGAGCTTGCCAAAGAAGTTGCATATTCACCCTCGTCATCTTAACCGAATACACCAAGTTACAAGCTACTTCAACTCACACAGATCAAATCGAAGTTGGTTGAATGTGATGTTTTGCTGGTGGATATCGACTGGTATATTCACGAATCTGAAATTGTACACCGGCAAACTTGTCTTTAAAGACCAAAACTTTTGCATTTTGTATTTCAATATTTTTTTTTGAGCATTTTTATGGTTCAGGATACATTAAGTTGTAACTTTTTTTTTAAAGGGGTTGCTAACCTTTTTTTTTCTTCATATTTTCTTAATTAGTGACCACTTTTTTGGTCACTAATGGAAGTTAACGGAGGTGTTATCTTGAACAATTAGTGACGACTTTTAGTGATTTAGTGACAATGTTTAGTGACTAAATTAGTTGTCACAAACATAGTGACCACTTTAATTTTGTCACTAATTAGTGACCACTTTTGTCTTTGGTCACTATCATAAATTCGTGATGGACCTTTAGTGACAAAAAGTGACAACTGAAATTTTGGTCACTAAACGATCTTAGTGACCAAATTTAGGTTGTTAAAGGGGTTGCACAAATTTAAAAAGATACTTTATAGCTCTTGAGAAATTACAGAGCTCCACATTAATATATGCACAAATTTAACCAACAAGTTCCTGTTGTACGGGACCACTGAACGATTATCCAAGATGATATTTTTCTTACAAACGCTTATATTTGTTTGCCTTCTTCTATACACCGGGAATCCCTCGACATCGATAGTGGTTTTGTCAACAAACTTCTTTGGATAATGCTTTATCTTCCTTGTACCATACATGGACATTTTAGGATTGGAACTCCACGCGGCCCATGCATCATAAATTTCTTGACAACATTGTAGCTGTCAAGATCAACATTGGGATCAGGAATTTCGGTTGTTATTATATAGTCGATATGAAGAGCAAGATATGTGCATGCGACAATCCTCTTTTTTCAAATTCAGTTGTGTACAAACCTATGACATATAATAAATGTAAAGGTTATAAAATTGAGAATCATGATAAGATAATAGTAGTCGCGTTTTGAAGATGTAAAATAAATACAGAATAAGTGTGGGTATGGTATTGACTTACATGCAATTATTTGTCCAAATCGTTGTTCATTTTTTAGGTCTTGCATTAGTTGGAAGAGTTTTACCTCGAATATACGACACAAACCGTTACAAACCCGATTTTTTAAAACCGTCACAAAAGGTCATTTTTTGTACTAGTGTGATTTCAGGCCATTTTGGATTGGATGTAAAAGTTAGAAACAAATCTCGATATCCAACCAATTTGCAAATCTCCATTGCGTCTTAGTAGTTTTGTGCTTTATAGCGTCATCCTCCGAGGTGTGATGATGGTAAGATAATTGATTTCCCAACCGTTGAACAATCTGAATCACCACAGTGAACAACATCCATCGATCCAGAATAAAGATCCACTCTGCGCTTTGTTTGGTTATTTCTTATCCATCCAAAACGCTCCTCTTTAATTGCCATGTAAGAATTAATGACATTTTGTTGAAGCAATATACCTCCTTGAAGAAGATTTTTTCCTTCATGTAATATTTGTTGAAAACGAAAACAATAATATTGTCTCATCGTCAACTTTTGTCTTTTTGATTCACTGTTTGACAAGTTTCTTAAAGGAAATGTCAATTGTATAACCATCTTTACCATATGGGTGTGTCAATAGGTATGTCATTAACATGAAACTTGGATGCATATATGTGATTCTTTGAAGACCTTTTGATGCTCAACAATTAATAATCTTTACTTAAAGGGGTTGCTAACCTTTTTTCTTTCTTCATATTTTCTTAATTAGTGACCACTTTTTTGGTCACTAATGGAAGTTAACGGAGGTTAACGGAGGTGTTATCTTGAACAATTAGTGACGACTTTTAGTGATTTAGTGACAATATTTAGTGACTAAATTAGTTGTCACAAACATAGTGACCACTTTAATTTTGTCACTAATTAGTGACCACTTTTGTCTTTGGTCACTATCATAAATTCGTGATGGACCTTTAGTGACAAAAAGTGACCACTGAAATTTTGGTCACTAAACGATCTTAGTGACCAAATTTAACTAACAAGGATTTTTCTTGTAGTGATGAGTTACATATTGTACACGCCTTTAGGCACGACGTACAAGCAACTAATGTCGCTTATACTCGTGCATCGACACTACTACAAGATAAAGATTCAGGCACGGTTGTTTTGGCATCATATGCGCTTTTGAAACCGTGTATATGGACTAGTGTGTATGAAAGTAATGATCATTGTACACGGTTCCTAAAACGTGTACAAATTCCATCTTCTTACACAACTCCAAAATACCGTCTAAAAAGGCCCGCATAACTGTGTACGAAAATACTTAAAGGATCCCGAAATCTTTCATATGAAGACGAATGCTAAGATATTGTCGCTCTTGAAAGCGATAACATATAAATTTTTGCACGGAACAATTAAATCATCGACATAGACAAGAATACATAGGATATTGACATGTTGAGATACAGATAGAGAAGAGTGAGTAATCAGCATAACTTTGCTTATAGCAAAACGCTCAGACAACATTTAGCTACCTTTGATACTTACAAACCATCGTGGGGAGCACTCGCATAGCGTCTGCGAGGATTCATGTACACAACTTCTTCCAAATCACTATGTAGAGAGTCATTTTTTGGCTAATTGAAAAGTTTAATTTGTTATATAATTTTATCTTACATTAGTCTTCAGAAAGATTAGACATGTACAAAAGTTCACAAAAATGAACAAAAAAATAGGATAAAAGTAACAAATAAAATGATTACAAAGAAATAACTTGATACATAACACAATAAAAATTGTATCTAAAGCAAGTGTAAGAATAAAAAAGAGTTGAGAGTTCAGTGTGTAAAATACTTAGAGCAAAAAATCAAGACAATTGTCTGAAACTGGAAAAAAAATCCGACAAATAATTATCTTGTTTTCATATGCTCGAAATGAATCTATGTATTCTAGCACCATATGCCAAAGTTGAGAAAAAAAACCAACTCATTTCTTAGTATACAAAAAGTTTTCATCTAAAACATTGAAAATAAGGAAAATACTTTTACCATTTATAATATAAACACAGTTAAAAATATATCTATTTTGTACTCTAGAAAAATCAGTACGTACTAGTATTTCTTAACCCTTGAAAATTAGTTCTTAACTAGCCAAAGAAATTTGATAAGATTGATGGTCTCTTCGCAAATTGCTTAATTGAATAGTTCGAAATCAAGTCGAGGGGACTTCAACCAACGTGTCTTGTTAAAATGTGAAAGGTTTCACTACTAGAAAATTGCTTATTTCCGACATGTTGAGATACATATAGAGAAGGGTACATAGGATATTGACATGTTGAGATACAAAAAGAGAAGAGTGAGTAATCAGCATAACTTTGCTTATAGCAAAAGGCTGAGACAACATTTAGCTAGCTTTGATACTTACAAACCATCGTGGGGAGCACTCGCATAGCGTCTGCGAGGATTCATGTACAAAACTTCATCCAAATCACTATGTAGAGAGGCATTGTTTTGGCTAATTGAAAAGTTTAGTTTGTTATATAATTTTATCTTACATTAGTCTTCACAAAGATTAGACATGTATAAAAGCTCACAAAAATGAACAAAAAAATACGATAAAAGTAACAAATAAAATGATTACAAAGAAATAACTTGATACATAACATAATAAAAATTGTATCTAAAGCAAGTGTAAGAATCAAAAAGAGTTGAGAGTTTAGTGTGTAAAATACTTAGAGCAACAAATCAAGACAATAGTCTGAAACCGGAAAAAAAATCCGACAAATATTTATCTTGTTTTCATATGCTCGAAATGAATCTATGTATTCTAGCACCATATGCCAAAGTTGAGAAAAAAAAATCAACTCATTTCTTAGTATACAAAAAGTTTTCATCTAAAACATTGAAAATAAGGAAAATACTTTTACCATTTAGAATATAAACACAGTTAAAAATATATCTATTTTGTACTCTAGAAAAATGTGTGAGTCCGTGTGATTGAACACGATCGTTTAACAGATAAATCAAACAACAAAGATATATGATTACCAACCTGTTTCGATTACAATCCGATGTTTACAAGGTTGATGTTCTTCACTTTGACAGCTCTCTCTCTGATTTACACCTTCAATATGTTCAATATGTGTGGTGTATGTGTTCTCTTGTGATCAGATGATAGATAGAGAGAGATAATATCTATATTAGATATTATCAAAACATAAACTAATATTAAACTTAAACATAATATCTAGATTTTATAACATTGACTATTATTACATAATAGACCCTAGACTATTGTTGAGAGTAACTTGTCAGCTTTAACTTCAGATTGCGATCTTCGTTTTGGATGATCTTGAATCCAATGAGACTGTGTCCTAACAAGTTGCATTTCTTAACCCTTGAAAATTCGTTCTTAACTAGCCAAAGAAATTTGATAAGATTGATGGTCTCTTCGCAAATTGCTTAATTGAATAGTTCGAAATCAAGTCGAGGGGATTTCAACTAACGTGTCTTGTTGAAATGTGAAGGGTTTCACTACTAGAAAATTGCTTATTTCCGACATGTTGAGATACACATAGAGAAGAGTACATAGGATATTGACATGTGGAGACACGGATAGAGAAGAGTGAGTACTCAGCATAACTTTGCTTATAGCAAAAGTCTCAAACAACATTTAGCTAACTTTGATGCTTACAACCCATCGTGGGGGAGCACTCGCATAGCGTTTGCGAGGATTCATGTACACAATTCATACAAATCAAAATGTAGAGAGGCATTGTTTTGGCAAATTGAAAAGTTTAATTTGTTATATAATTTTGTCTTACATTAGTCATCACAAAGACAAGACATGTACAAAAGTTCACATAAATGAACAAAAAAGTAGGAAAAAAGTAACAAATAAAATGATTACAAAGAAATACCGTGATACATACCACAATAAAAATTGTATCTAAAGCAAGTGTAAGAATCAAAAGGAGTTGAGAGTTCAATGTGTAAAATAATTAGAGCAACAAATCAAGACAATAGTCCACGGTTTCAACAAATCCAACAAACATTTATCTTATTTTCATATGCTCGAAATCAATCTATGTATTCTAGCACCATATGCCAAAGTTCAGAAAAAAACAACTCATTATTTAGTATACAAAAAGTTTTCCTCTAAAACGTTGAAAATAATGAAAATACTATTACCATTTAGAATATAAACACATTTAAAAATATATCTACTTTGTACTCTAGAAAAATCAGTACGTAGTTGCATTTCTTAACCCTTGAAAAGTCGATCTTAACTAGACAAAGAAATTTGATAAGATTGATGTTCTCTTCGCAAATTGCTTAATTGCATAGTTCGAAATCAAGTCGATGGGACTTCAACCGACGTGTCTTGTTAAAATGTGAAGGGTTTAGTTTCAGAAAATGAAATCTTATTCAAATTCAGTTACTATATCTTTGTTTTTCAGTGAATTGGTGGCACGGGAGATTTTAAAAGAATTTGTATATGTGGTTTGAGGAAGTTTAGGTTAATACAAATATAAATCAAATAATATTTCGAGCTCTTTTTAAACTATTATATTGTACAACTTAAACGACATACATAAACACGTAATGACTACATTACAAATAAAAAGGAAGAAAATGATTAAAGAATAAGGACACAAATGTAATCATAACATACAAAGCCACATCTACAACATGATAATTGTTGCTACTTGTTCGAAAATATTCAGTTTTCATCCGGCGGGATTTATCTTGTTCTTGTTCTTGATACTTTTGGCGGCCGATGCAACCACTTTTACCGCACGCTCACCCATCATAGTTGAGACATGTTTTCTGTTTGCTGGAACCACGCTTGCTTCCTTGGCTTTCGATGTTTGTCCTTGGGTCATCTTTCCCCAATGCTGCTGCTGGTTATCCGCCATAGATCTTTCCAAGTTTTTTTTTAAACTTTTGATCTTTCTAATTGTAGTTTTGCTTGGAAATGAATTAAATCTTGGTTGTGATTGTAGAATTGGAACTTAGAGGTACGTATATATATATAATGATAAGGTGTTCCTAACCTCATTTGCATGTGTGTGCATGCATTGAAATATTTTGGAAGTTAGTCTTAATCTTCCTAGTAATTTGTTAAGAGTGTGGGTGTGGCGAGGTGTGTGTTATGGAGAGATACATGGAAACACTAAAGAAATGGTTGAAGTGGAGATTGTGAGTCCGTGATCGTTTACCAGATAAATCAAACAACAAACATATAAAGATTACCAACCTGTTTAGATTATAAACGTGGATTACAGAAGTTGATATTCGTTACAATTTAAGCTTTTCTCTCTGATTTACACCTTCTGAATGTGTGATCTGTGTGTTCTACATAAAACTGATTATCAAAGAGAGAGAGAGATAATATCTATTTCTTAGATATTATCAAAACTAATATTAACTAATATTATAACTAAAACATAATATCTAATAATATCTAGATATTATAACTTTGACTATTATTACAGAATAGACCCTAGACTATTGTTGAGAGCGACTTTCAGCATTAACTTCAGATTGCGTCTTCGTATTGGATGATCTTGAATCCAATGAGACTGTGTCTTAACAATCTCCCCCTTTGGATCAAGATCATTACGAAAATTATTTAGCAATACGATCTTCTCTTTCAGCTCAGAAGATGCAATCTCTCTCTTAGTCTTCAAGATATAGTAAACTCCCCAAAAGATGGAGATTATCTTTTTTTCAGTTTATGGGAAGAAATTATCTTCAGTTTTAGCTCGAAATTCTTCAGCAAAGTATCTTCAAAGAAATTTTCTCTCGAATCAACATATCTTCATAATACTTGCTCTTTGAAGAATTCAATCTTGGACGTGATTCTTGAAACATGTGATCTTTGCCATTTCTTGTGTAGTCATTCTCCCCCTTTTTGATGAAAAGTGCAACGACTTCATCAAAACTTTTTGTTGACAAGAAATGTCTTTCTTATAGAGCCCCTGATTTGTCAATTCATAAGATATTCATCTAGATCTTTGCAAATCTAGACAAAGTAGTCGTGTAACAACTGTAGCAATAAACAAAGCAGTTAGAAACGCCTGTCAGTAACACTAAGTTACTGTGTGTAACGAATACACAATGGAAAGGAGCTGTTTGATGTTGACTCCCCAGGGCTTCCATTTAATCATCGAAACACCACAAAGGTAATTTCTATAAACGTTATGACAAAGAAACTAATTCCTTGTGTGTTCGTGCTTGTGATAGAAAGAATTAAGCACTTGATGATTGATTATTGGCTCGAAATTGTGTAAACCACTGAGACAACAGTAAGTTAAACACAGACTCAATGTGCATGATTGAAGTGTGGAGGTGGGGCATACTTCCTTCTTTTAAATATCCAGATTTTCCAAATGAAAATCAGATAGCAAATGTGTTGCTTCCCTTTGAAAATGAAACATTTTCCTGTTAAGAAGAAAATGAGTAGCTGGTGGGGTAATTGCATGAGTTGGCATTGGCTAGTTGCCTGTTTCAATAATGTTCACCAATGAAATGTGAATCACTAGGATGGTGGCTACCCGACTCAGAAAAAGTTGGTGTAGAGTTGTGATATTATTTTAACTCTGGTCTCACACGCTCTTTCTTTTAAACATTTAGCTCACTCTAATCAAACTTTCTTTTTCTGTTATATCTCATCACTCAATTCTTTTCGACTTCTTACACTCAATCACTATAGATTAACTTCGTGGGTAGAAATCACTGGTTAAGGTGATTCCATTGAAGTTGTGTTAAGTCCTAGCACAAAGAAATCCTTGTTTTCCTATCATGCATATGATGCTCATATTGGTTTAACTATGTCAGTTAAAGCACAAAATTGATCTTGAGAATTCGTTTTAAGAATCGGTAAGTGATTTGAACATTAAAAACAATGTTTTCTATGATTGAAAGTTGTCCTTCTTTCAACCATATATGAGATGAAGATATAGAATTATACCTTTACTTACGATCTTCCATCTCATGAAGCTAAGCTTAAAGTCATAAACATATGAACTTGTAAGCATCTCTCAAAAATTCTGCAAAAGTCTTATGTCAAGTCAAAGTAAAATTTATTCACTTAAACTGAAAAGACAAAAAGCAGTAAAACTTTTTAAAGTACGAGTTCTGATCAGAAATAATCAGAAGTCATCACCTTTTTATTTACTCCCCCTGAAATTATGCATCCAAAAATATGTCAGTTAAAAAGATATGCATTAAAATTTCAGACAGATATGTACTCCCCTTTGATGGTTGATTTCCTCATTGGAGTATTGAAGTACAATCTCTTATCAGCACAGGAGTAAGGTCTTTTGATCTTTGAAGTACGAGTTCTAAACTGTTGTGTTTAGAAGTCAAACTTCGTTGAAGTCCGGGTCTTGAGCTGATTTACTCAAGAACCATATGTTCTTTGATGTTCGGGTCTTGAACTGTTGTGTTCAAAAGCCTTTTCTCTCTACTCCCCCTAGACAGTAGGTACTTACAACACAGAATCCTTCCTTTTCTTTGGTATCCATTTCCAATTGGATCCAGCTGTGTTAGCAAACGATTTTGGCACCCAGTGAAATTTGGGTTCGCTTTGCTTTTTAGAATCAAATGAAGAATTTGAATTATAAGAGGGAACATGATATGTTCCAAACCAAATGTCAGAATCTTGACAAGAAGCATAATCATGTCTATCATAATTTGAAAACTTTCTAGTAGACAAAGATAACTGGAATAATTGTTGTTTTGAAAATTTCTTGCGTGAACCAACAAGTTTTGGTTTAGAAAAAGCAACATCTACAATTATATCATCTTTACTAGTAGTAATCTTATTACAGTCAGCACTAGAACATGATATAGCAGTCTCGTCAAACTCCTGTTTTGGTTGCCATTCAGATTTAACTCCGAGCCTTTTCTTGCTTAGTTCTGAAATATTTGAAACTCGTGAGTTAGACTTTTGAGCAACAAACGAATGCAACTTCTTCGGCTTACTAGTAGTGATCGGTTTCTATGAATGCTGAGATTTAATCTTACCTTTAGCATTTTTAGCTTTCACAGAGACTGATTTATCAACTTTCGTTGATTTTGCACTATTAACAGGCGTACGGTTTTTCCCAAAGATTTCCCAACAAAAGATGAATGGTTAGGAAGTTTCGCATTAAAATCAAATTGTTCAAAACAACCATCCAAACCACCGTTAGAGTTAAGAAAATTAAGCCCTTCATCAGCTAGACCAAAACTATCTATAGATTTTGAAGCCATAGAAATAACAACATTTTTCAGCACAGTTGAAAAAACTTTTTGTTCAATATTCATCAAAAGTCTTTCATCTGATAAAGAATTCTCGAGATCAGAAATTTTACTTTCTAAAACGAGAGGATGGACATATAGTTTACCTTGAATAGGCTTCGCCTCCTTTTCTTTTTCAGAATAACTTTGAAATAAGTCATTTGAAAGAGATTTCTTCTTTTTATATATTGGATTTTCATTATAACTATTATTCATTTTCGCATAATAAAATGGAAGATGAACTTTAGATGATTTCAAACGTTTTTCAGTTTCGTCGGCTTCATCCTTTTCAGATAGTCTAGTCCAGAAAGTTTTAAACTCAGGGATTCTTCGAGCTAATTTCAAAGAAAGATGATCATAAAGTGAAGGCACTTCAGATATTCCTTTTTGAAGACAGTGAGGATTCTTATAACCGATTCCCCATCTCTCTATTTCCTCTTTGGGTTTGTTCAGATGAATAGTCTGTTCAGTTTGACCCATTTTGTATAACTTCTCTTCCAAACTTTTTAATTTACCAAGTAAAGAAAAGTTTTCTTTGGAAGTTGAAGATTGCAAATTCGTAAGCTCATAGAAATCAAGCTCACTTTTTAGCAGTTTAGACTTGAGTTCAGAATTCTCTTTAAGAATTATTGTCTTTTCTTTGGCGTTGGTGTCATTGTTTCTATGTAAAACCTCAATCAATACTTCTCTCTCAGCAATTTCAATGCTAAGTTTCTGTATCGATTGTTTTTTGTAAGTGATAACACCATTTTCTCTCTTAAGATTCGACTCTAAATCTTGGAGTTTTATCTTCATGGCATGCATTTGATCACATACCTCGTCATTAGAATCTGCTTCGGTTTTTATCTTCATCTGACTCAGCAAGCACAAGTTTTCTGTCTCTTTCTTCTCTCCTTGTTTCTAGATTTTAGCTTCACTGGAATTCATTCTGTTTCTGTTTGAATTAAGAGAAAACTTGACAGATATGTTCGTTAATGCAAATTAAAATAAGATAAAATTCAGAAATAAAAATTTCCAAATTTAACCAAGTCTGGAAATGGAGGAAATTTCAAACTTTGCGTTTGTAGTGGGTCGTGCAAACTTGAGGTTTGCTTGAGCAGTTGGTTGCGCAAAGTTGAAGTTTTCTTGAGACGTGGGTTGCGCAAAGTTGGAGGTTTGCGTTTAAAGTGGATCGCGCAAACGAAGACGTTTTCGTTTCACTTGGGTCGCGCAAAGTGGAGCTCTGCGTTTCACTTGGGTTGCGCAAACTTGGAGCTTTGCGTATCCCTTGGGTTGCGCAAACGTGAGACTTGACTGGACTGTTGTTCGACCGGTAATAAGTCTTCGACCGGTAAGATGTAAAAATGATGCTCGACCGGTATAATGTTTGACCGGTAAGATGTTGGACCGGGAAAAATGATTGATCGGTAAAAATTTTCTTATGTCGACCGGTACAATGTAAAACAATTTCTTCAACCGGTAAGTTGATGCAGTTCGACCGGTACAGATAGTAAGACCGGAAATATGTAAAGAACCGGTATTGATTGCTCTTTGTTCGACCGGAATCTTGAGAGGACCAGGAAATTGGGTTTGACCGGTACCTTGCAAATTGTTGTTAAACTCGACCTGTAGAAAGGTAGTTCGACCGGGGCTGTTTGACCGGGAAATATCGAAGGATCGGTACCTTGTATTCTTGTCCGATATGGCTATGTTTGAGAGTTTTGCATGTGGAATAAGTGGACACGTGATCTCAAATTAGGGTGTGTTTTCATGAGGGTGTGTTACCACGTATCAAAGAAATAGTTGCCACGTATCAAAGAAAATTTTCTTATGTTTGCATGAGGGTGTTTTGCATGTGGAATAAGTAGTTGGACCTTTGACCGATATTTGAAAATGTGTAGTTGACCGATAAAAAAAATTTAGTGGACCGATAATCTAGTGAGTGGACCGATAAATTGTAGAATAGGACCGGTATTCAATGATATGACCGATATTATAAGGACCGATAATATATAATTGACCGGGACTTAGTATTTGACCGATAGATTTCGACCGGTAAATTAAGATTGACCGATATAACAACGACCGATACCTTTTCTTCTCGGATTTACGGCCCTGTAAGTCTCAAATCGACCTATCTAGGAGTCGATTTAACACACCAAAATTTGACACTAAGATCTCCTTATCAATTAGAACAAGATACAACCATTTGATTTTGAAAACAACCACAAAATGAAAATTTGGATTGATAGCACAGTGGTTTGAGAAAATGAAGAACACAGAGTCTTGAAATTTTGATTTTAATCTGATAGAGGCTTTGATACCAATTGTGAGTCCGTGATCGTTTACCAGATAAATCAAACAACAAACATATAAAGATTACCAACCTGTTTAGATTATAAACGTGGATTACAGAGGTTGATATTGGTTACCGTTTAAGCTTTTCTCTCTGATTTACACCTTCTGAATGTGTGATTTGTGTGTTCTACTTAAAACTGATTATCAAAGAGAGAGAGAGAGATAATATCTATTTCTTAGATATTATCAAAACTAATATTAACTAATATTATAACTAAAACATAATATCTAATAATATCTAGATATTATAACTTTGACATTTATTACAGAAAAGACCCTAAACTATTGTTTAGAGCGACTTTCAGCATTAACTTCAGATTGCGATCTTCATATTGGATGATCTTGAATCCAATGAGACTATGTCTTAACAGAGATGTTTCATTATGTACGTGGATGGGTGTTGAGGAGTGTAGGTGAGATGTGGTATGTTATGTCTTCCATTTTGATATCATTATTAATTCCTAATACTTTTTTTGTTATTATTAATCTTTTTATTATAATAGTATTTTTTTAATATTTTAAATGAGAAAAAATCTACCAAGTATTTTTGAACAGATGTTTGGTAAATTATTATGTAACCTCGCTAATTTTCAACTATTTTTGTTACTTTGTACTATGTTAAATATTTTGTACCCCACTTGAAATTGTTTTTCTTCATCCCCTTCATCTTTGTTTCCACTGAAAGATTAATTAAAAAAATGATAATCTTATTTGATAAACAATTAGGGAAATGGGTGGCCTTTGTCAATTTTGGAATCCTATATATAGTATCAATGTCTTCGGGATTAGATTACTAACATACAAAAACATATGCAAATGACCTTTAATGTGTTGTTATTGACCCTTTAATAGTCCTAATTAGGTTAGACTAGTTTTAGTATCATATTGGATGAGTTACATATTGTATACTGTGAGTCCGTGATCGTTACCAGATAATCAAAACAACAAACAATAGATAATAAACCAACCTGTTTCGATATATAAACGCGGATTACACGGTTGAGTTATTGAGTTTAAGCTCTGTTTGTTTTCTCTCTGTTTTCACCTTATCAATATGTGTATGTGTGTGTTCTCTTGTGTTGATCGATTAAGGAGAGAGAGAGAGAGATAATATCTATAAAAAGATATTATCCAAACTAATAATAAACTAATAAAAGCATAATATCTAAATTAATAATATCTAGATATTAAAACAACTTTGACAATTAATACAAATTGACCCTTAGACTTTGGTTGAGAGTGACTTTCAGCTTTTACTTCAGATTGCGATCTTCGTTTTGGATGATCTTGAATCCAACGAGACTGTGTCCTAACATACACGCCTTTAGGCACGACGTACAAGAAACTAATGTCGCTTATACTCGTGCATGGGCACTACTACAAGATAAAGATTCAGGCACGGTTGTTTTGGCTTCATACGCGCTTTAGCAACCGTGTATATGGACTAGTGTGTATGAAAGTAATGATCATTATACACGGTTCCTAAAACGTGTACCAATGCCATCTTCTTACACAGCTCCAAAATACCGTCTAAAAAGGCCCGCACAACCGTGTACGAAAATACTTAAAGGATCCCGAAATCTTTCATATGAAGACGAATGCTAAGATATTGTCGCTCTTGAAAGCGATAACATATAAATTTTTGCCCGGAACAACTAAATCATCGACATAGACAAGAATACATAGGATATTGACATGTTGAGATACAGATAGAGAAGAGTGAGTAATCAGCATAACTTTGCTTATAGCAAAACGCTCAGACAACATTTAGCTACCTTTGATACTTACAAACCATCGTGGGGAGCACTCGCATAGCGTCTGCGAGGATTCATGTACAGAACTTCTTCCAAATCACTATGTAGAGAGGCATTGTTTTGGCTAATTGAAAAGTTTAATTTGTTATATAATTTTATCTTACATTAGTCTTCACAAAGATTAGACATGTACAAAAGTTCACAAAAATGAACAAAAAAATAGGATAAAAGTAACAAATAAAATGATTACAAAGAAATAACTTGATACATAACACAACAAAAATTGTATCTAAAGCAAGTGTAAGAATCAAAATGAGTTGAGAGTTCAGTGTGTAAAATACATAGAGCAACAAATCAAGACAATAGTCTGAAACTGGAAAAAAAAATCCGACAAATATTTATCTTGTTTTCATATGCTCGAAATGAATCTATGTATTCTAGCACCATATGCCAAAGTTGAGAAAAAAAAATCAACTCATTTCTTAGTATACAAAAAGTTTTCATCTAAAACGTTGAAAATAAGGAAAATATTTTTACCATTTAGAATATAAACACAGTTAAACATATATCTATTTTGTACTCTAGAAAAATTAGTACGTAGTTGCATTTCTTAACCCTTGAAAATTCGTTCTTAACTAGCCAAAGAAATTTGATAAGATTGATGGTCTCTTCGCAAATTGCTTAATTGAATAGTTCGAAATCAAGTCGAGGGGACTTCAACTAACGTGTCTTGTTAAAATGTGAAGGGTTTCACTACTAGAAAATTTCTTATTTCCGACATGTTGAGATACATATAGAGAAGAGGACATAGGATATTGACATGTTGAGATACTGATAGAGAGAGAAGAGTGAGTACTCAGCAAAACTTTGCTTATAGCAAAAGGCTCAGACAACATTTAGCTAACTTTGATGCTTACAACCCATCGTGGGGAAGCACTCGCATAGCGTTTGCGAGGATTCATGTACACAACTTCATCCAAATCTCAATGTAGAGAGGCATTGTTTTGGCAAATTGAAAAGTTTAATTTGTTATATAATTTTGTCTTACAATAGTCATCACAAAGACAAGACATGTACACAAGTTCACATAAATGAACAAAAAAATTGGAAAAAAGTAACAAATAAAATGATTACAAAGAAATACCGTGATACATAACACAATAAAAATTGTATCTAAAGCAAGTGTAAGAATCAAAAGGAGTTGAGAGTTCAATGTGTAAAATAATTAGTGCAACAAATCAAGACAATAGTCCACGGTTTCAACAAATCCAACAAATATTTATTATTATTAATTCCTAATACTTTTTTTTGTTATTATTAATCTTTTTATTATATTAGTATTTTTTAATATTTTAAATGAGAAAAAATCTACCAAGTATTTTTGAACAGATGTTTGGTAAATTATTATGTAACCTCGCTAATTTTTAACTATTTTTGTTACTTTATACTATGTTAAATATTTTGTACCCCACTTGAAATTGTTTTTCTTCATCCGCTTCCGCTTTGTTTCCAATGAAAGCATAATTAAAAAAATGATAATCTTATTTGATAAACAATTAGGGAAGTGGGTGGCCTTTGTCAATTTTGGAATCCTATATATAGTATCAATGTCTTCGGGATTAGATTACTAACATACAAAAACATATGCAAATGACCTTTAATGCGTTGTCATTGACCCTTTAATAGTCCTAATTAGGTTAGACTAGTTTTAGTATCATATTGGATGAGTTACATATAGTACAGGCCTTTAGGCACGACGTACAAGCAACTAATGTCGCTTATACACGTGCATCGTCACTACTACAAGATAAAGATTCAGGCACGGTTGTTTTGGCTTCATACGTGCTTTTGCAACCGTGTATATGGACTAGTGTGTATGAAAGTAATGATCATTGTACACGGTTCCTAAAACGTGTACAAATGCCATCTTCTTACACAACTCCAAAATACCGTCTAAAAAGGCCCGCATAACTGTGTACGAAAATACTTAAAGGATCCCGAAATCTTTCATATGAAGACGAATGCTAAGATATTGTCGCTCTTGAAAGCGATAACATATAAATTTTTGCCCGGAACAATTAAATCATCGACATAGACAAGAATACATAGGATATTGACATGTTGAGATACAGAAAGAGAAGTGTGAGTAATCAACATAACTTTGCTTATAGCAAAAGGCTCAGACAACATTTAGCTAGCTTTGATACTTACAAACCATCGTGGGGAGCACTCGCATAGTGTCTGCGAGGATTCATGTACACAACTTCATCCAAATCACTATGTAGAGAGGCATTGTTTTGGCTAATTGAAAAGTTTAGTTTGTTGTATAATTTTATCTTACATTAGTCTTCACAAAGATTAGACATGTACAAAAGTTCACATAAGTGAACAAAAAAATAGGATAAAAGTAACAAATAAAATGATTACAAATAAAATAACTTGATACATAACACAATAAAAATTGTATCTAAAGCAAGTGTAAGAATCAAAAAGAGTTGAGAGTTCAGTGTGTAAAATACTTAGAGCAACAAATCAAGACAATAGTTTCAAACTGGAAAAAAAAATCCGACAAATATTTATCTTGTTTTCATATGCTCGAAATGAATCTATGTATTCTAGCACCATATGCCAAAGTTCTGGAAAAAAAACCCAACTCATTTCTTAGTATACAAAAAGTTTTCATCTAAAACGTTGAAAATAACGAAAATACTTTTACCATTTAGAATATAAACACAGTTAAAAATATATCTACTTTGTACTCTAGAAAAATCAGTACGTAGTTGCATTTCTTAACCCTTGAAAATTCGTTCTTAACTAGCCAAAGAAATTTGATAAGATTGATGGTCTCTTCGCAAATTGCTTAATTGAGTTGTCGAAATCAAGTCGAGGGGACTTCAACTAACGTGTCTTGTTAAAATGTGAAGGGTTTCACTACTAGAAAATTGCTTATTTCCGACATGTTGAGATACATATAGAGAAGAGTACATAGGATATTGACATATTGAGATACAGATAGAGAAGAGTGAGTAATCCGCATAACTTTGCTTACAGCAAAAGGCTCAGACAACATTTAACTAACTTTGATGCTTACAACCCATCGTGGGGGAGCACTCGCATAGCGTTTGCGAGGATTCATGTACACAACTTCATCCAAATCACAATGTAGAGAGGCATTGTTTTGGCAAATTGAAAAGTTTATTTTTTATATAATTTTGTCTTACATTAGTCATCAGAAAGACAAGACATGTACACAAGTTCACATAAATGAACAAAAAAATAGGAAAAAAGTAACAAATAAAATGATTACAAAGAAATACCGTGATACATAACACCATAAAAATTGCATCTAAAGCAAGTGTAAGAATCAAAAGGAGTTGAGAGTTCAATGTGTAAAATAATTAGAGCAACAAATCAAGACAATAGTCCACGGTTTCCACAAATCCAACAAACATTTATCTTATTTTCATATGCTCGAAATCAATCTATGTATTCTAGCACCATATCCCAAAGCTCAGAAAAAAAAACAACTCATTTCTTAGTATACAAAAAGTTTTCCTCTAAAACGTTGAAAATAATGAAAATACTATTACCATTTAGAATATAAACACATTTAAAAATATATCTATTTTGTTCTCTAGAAAAATCAGTACGTAGTTGCATTTTGATAAGATTGATGTTCTCTTCGCAAATTGCTTAATTGCATAGTTCGAAATCAAGTCGTGGGACTTCAACCGACGTGTCTTGTTAAAATGTGAAGGGTTTAGTTTCAGAAAATGAAATCTTATTCAAATTCAGTTACTATATCTTTGTTTTTCAGTGAATTGGTGGCACGGGAGATTTTAAAAGAATTTTTATATGTGGTTTGAGGAAGTTTAGGTTAATACAAATATAAATCAAATAATATTTCGAGCACTTTTTAAACTATTATATTGTACAACTTAAACGACATACATAAACACGTAATGACTACATTACAAATAAAAAGGAAGAAAATGATTAAAGAATAAGGACACAAATGTAATCATAACATACAAAGCCACATCTACAACATGATAATTGCTGCTACTTGTTCGAAAATATTCAGTTTTCATCAAGCGGGATTTATCTTGTTCTTGATACTTTTGGCGGCCGATGCAACCACTTTTACCGCACGCTCACCCATCATAGTTGAGACATGTTTTCTGTTTGCTGGAATCACGCTTGCCTCCTTGGCTTTCGATTTTTGTCCTTGGGTCATATTTCCCCAATGCTCTGCTGGTTATCCGCCATAGATCTCTCCAAGTTTTTTTTTAAACTTTTGATCTTTCTAAATGTAGTTTTGCTTGGAAATGAATTAAATCTTGGTTGTGATTGTAGAATTGGAACTTAGAGGTACGTATATATATATAATGCCAAGGGGTTCCTAACCTCATTTGCATGTGTGTGCATGTATTGAAATATTTTGGAAGTTAGTCTTAATCTTCCTAGTAATTTGTTAAGAGTGTGGGTGTGGCGAGGTGTGTGTTATAGAGAGATACATGAAAACACTAAAGCAATGGTTGAAGTGGAGATGTTTCATTATGTACGTGGATGGGTGTTGAGGAGTGTACGTGAGATGTGATATGTTATGTCTTCCATTTTGATATCATTATTAATTCCTAATACTTTTTTTGTTATTATTAATCTTTTTATTATATTAGTATTTTTTTAATATTTTAAATGAGAAAAAATCTACCAAGTATTTTTGAACAGATGTTTGGTAAATTATTATGTTACCTCGCTAATTTTCAACTATTCTTGTTACTTTATACTATGTTAAATATTTTGTACCCCACTTGAAATTGCTTTTATTCATCCGCTTCCGCTTTGTTTCCACTGAAAGCTTAATTAAAAAAATGATTATCTTATTTGATAAACAATTAGGGAAGTGGGTGGCCTTTGTCAATTTTGGAATCCTATATATAGTATCAATGTCTTCGGGATTAGATTACTAACATACAAAAACATATGCAAATGACCTTTAATGCGTTGTTATTGACCCTTTAATAGTCCTAATTAGGTTAGACTAGTTTTAGTATCATATTGGATGAGTTACATATTGTACACACCTTTAGGCACAACGTACAAGCAACTAATGACGCTTACACTCGTGCATCGCCACTACTACAAGATAAAGATTCAGGCACGGTTGTTTTGGCTTCATAAGCGCTTTTGCAACCGTGTATATGGACTAGTATGTATGAAAGTAATGATCATTGTACACGGTTCCTAAAACGTGTACAAATGCCATCTTCTTACACAACTCCAAAATACCGTCTAAAAAGGCTTGCATAACTGTGTACGAAAATACTTAAAGGATCCCGAAATCTTTCATATGAAGACGAATGCTAAGATATTGTCGCTCTTGAGTGTGTGTGTAAAAGTGATCTGATTTCTAAGAAGATGAGACACACTTGCTTCACCGAACATACATAATATCTAATATCTAATAACTAAAGTAATATCTAGATATTATTGCTAACTAAATCTAATATCTAACATAATTAGATATTTAAACTAAGTTAAACTAAATACTAAAAATACAATAAACAATAATTATTACTTCGACATTTATTACAAACGACATTAGACTTTATATCGAAAGTTGACTTTCCGGCATTAGCTTCAGATTGGATCTTCAAATTGGATGATCTTGAATCCAATAGATATGTGATCTAACAATCTCCCCCTTTGGATCAAGATCATTACTAAAAAGATTTTAACAATTCAGTCTTCTTATTCAACTCAGAAGATGCAATCTCTTTCTCTAGCTCAGAATGCTTTAGCAAAGTATCTTCAAAGAAAATTTATCTGAAATCAGCATGTCTTCAGAATACTTTGATCTCGCATTTCTTGGTCTTGTATTGTAATGGACAGAACATTTCTTCAAGCTTTAGATTCTCCCCCTTTTTGATGAATAGTGCAACGACTTTATCAAAACTTTGAGTAAGAAATGTCTTTCACGTGGAGCCCCTGATCCATCAATTCAAAAGATATTCATCCAGATCTTTGCAAATCCAGACAAAATAGTCGTGTAACACCTGAATCAACTAATGAATCAGTTAACATGCTTGTCGGTAACACTAAGTTACTGTGTGTAACTAATAGACATTAGAAAGGAGTTGTTTGATGTTGACTCCCCCAGGCTTCCATTTAATCATCGAAACACCACAAAGGTAATTTCTATAAACGTTATGACAAAGAAACTAATTCCTTATGTGTTTGTGCTTGTGTTGAAAGAATTAAGCACTTGATGATTGCTTATAAGGCTCGAATTTGTGTAAACCACTGAGACAACTTACCACAGTAAGTTAAACAAAGACTCAATGTGCATGAGTGAAGTATGAAGGTGGGGCAGACTTCCTTCTTTTCAATATCCATATTTTCCAAATGAAAATCAGATAGCAAATGTGTTGCTTCCCCTTTGAAAATGTGAAACACTTTTCTTTTAAGAAGAAAATGAGTGGCTGGTGAGGTTTGATCAAGAGTTGGCATGGGCTAGTTGCCTGTTTCAATAATGTTCACCAAAGAATTGTGAAACACTAGTAATGTGGCTGCCCGGATCAGAAAAAAGTTGGTGCAAAGTTCTGATATTCTTTTAACACTATTCTCACACGCTTTTTCTTTTAAACATGTTGCTCACTCTAATCACACTCATTTCTTTTCGACTTCTCACACTCAATCACTATGGATTAACTTCTTGGGTAGAAATCACAGGTTAATGTGATTTCATAGAAGTTGTGTTAATTCCTAGCACAAAGAAATCCTTGTTTTCCTATGATGCATATGATGCTCAGATATGTTTAACTATTTCAGTTAAAGCACAATGTAGAACTTGAAAACATTTAAAGTCACACTTCCAATTCATGAATTCGGTTTGAGAATCGGGAAGTGGTTTGAACATTTGATAACAATGTTTTCTATGATTGAAAGTTGTCCACTTATCAACCATATATGAGATTAAGATAAAGGATTATACCTTAACGTGCGATCTTACATCTCATGAACCTAAGCTTAAAGTCATAAGAATATGATCGTGTAAGCTTCTCTCAAAAATCTGCAAAAATCTTAAAGTCAAAGTCAAAGCAACTTTATTCACTTGAATTTAAAAGACAAAAAGCAGTAAAACAATTTAAAGTAAGAGTTCTGATCTGAAATAATAAGAAGTCATCACCTTTTTACTCCCCCTGAAATTATGCATCAGAACATTATCAGTGTTAAAGATATGCATAAAATTTCAGAAAAATATGTACTCCCCCTTGAAGGTTGATTTCCTCATTCGAGTACTAGAGTACAATCTCTTTTTCAGCTCGGAAGTAAGGTCTTTTGATCATTGAAGTGCGAGTTCTAAATTGTTGTGTTTAGAAGTCAAACTTCGTTGAAGTATGGGTTCTAAGCTGATTTACTTAGAAGCCTTCTTGACTTTGAACGCCGGGTCTTGAGCTGATTTACTCAAGAACCATTTCTCTCCTACTCCCCCTAGACACTGCAACACAGAATCATCCCTTTTCTTTGGTATCCATTTCCAATTGGATCCAACTGTGTTAGCAAACGATTTTGGCACCCATTGAAATTTGGGTCCGCTTTTATTTTGAGAATCAAATGAAGAATTATAAGTGGGAACATTTTAGAGAGGCATTGTTTTGGCTAATTGAAAAGTTTAATTTGTTGTATAATTTTATCTTACATTAGTCTTCACAAAGACTAGACATGTACAAAAGTTCACATAAATGAACAAAAAAATAGGATAAAAGTAACAAATAAAATGATTACAAAGAAATAACTTGATACATTACACAATAAAAGTTGTATCTAAAGCAAGTGTAAGAATCAAAAAGAGTTGAGAGTTCAGTGCGTAAAATACTTAGAGCAACAAATCAAGACAATAGTCTGAAACTGGAAAAAAAAATCCGACAAATATTTATCTTGTTTTCATATGCTCGAATTGAATCTATGTATTCTAGCACCATATGCCAAAGTTGAGAAAAAAAAATCAACTCATTTCTTAGTATACAAAGTGAGATGTGATATGTTATGTCTTCCATTTTGATATCATTATTAATTCCTAATACTTTTTTTGTTATTATTAATCTTTTTATTATATTAGTATTTTTTTAATATTTTAAATGAGAAAAAATCTACCAAGTATTTTTGAACAGGTGTTTGGTAAATTATTATGTAACCTCGCTAATTTTCAACTATTCTTGTTACTTTATACTATGTTAAATATTTTGTACCCCACTTGAAATTGTTTTTCTTCAACCGCTTCCGCTTTGTTTCCACTGAAAGCTTAATTAAAAAAATGATTATCTTATTTGATAAACAATTAGGGAAGTGGGTGGCCTTTGTCAATTTTGGAATCCTATATATAGTATCAATGTCTTCGGGATTAGATTACTAACATACAAAAACATATGCAAATGACCTTTAATACGTTGTTATTGACCCTTTAATAGTCCTAATTAGGTTAGACTAGTTCTAGTATCATATTGGATGAGTTACATATTGTACACGCCTTTAGGCACGACGTACAAGCAACTAATGTCGCTTATACTCGTGCATCGGCACTACTACAAAACAAAGATTAGGCACGGTTGTTTTGGCTTTATACGCGCTTTTGCAACCGTGTATATGGACTAGTGTGTATGAAAGTAATGATCATTGTACACGGTTTCTAAAACGTATACAAATGCCATCTTCTTACACAGCTCCAAAATACCGTCTAAAAAGGCCCGCATAACTGTGTACGAAAATACTTAAAGGATCCCGAAATCTTTCATATGAAGACGAATGCTAAGATATTGTCGCTCTTGAAAGCGATAACATATAAATTTTTGCCCGGAACAATTAAATCATCGACATAGACAAGAATACATGGGATATTGACATGTTGAGATACAGATAGAAAAAGGCTCAGACAACATTTAGCTAGCTTTGATACTTACAAACCATCGTGGGGAGCACATGCATAGCTTCTGCGAGGATTCATGTACACAACTTCTTCCAAATCACTATGTAGAGAGGCATTGTTTTGGCTAATTGAAAAGTTTAATTTGTTATATAATTTTATCTTACATTAGTCTTCACAAAGATTAGACATGTACAAAAGTTCACAAAAATGAACAAAAAAATAGGATAAAAGTAACAAATAAAATGATTACAAAGAAATAAGTTGATACATAACACAATAAAAATTGTATCTAAAGCAAGTGTAAGAATCAAAAAGAGTTGAGAGTTCAGTGTGTAAAATACTTAGAGCAACAAATCAAGACAATAGTCTGAAACTGGAAAAAAAATCCGACAAATATTTATCTTGTTTTCATATGCTCTGAATGAATCTATGTATTCTAGCACCATATGCCAAAGTTGAGAAAAAGAAAATCAACTCATTTCTTAGTATACAAAAAGTTTTCATCTAAAACATTGAAAATAAGGAAAATACTTTTACCATTTAGAAGATAAACACAGTTAAAAATATATCTATTTTGTACTCTAGAAAAATTAGTACGTAGTTGCATTTCTTAACCCTTGAAAATTCGTTCTTAACTAGCTAATGAAATTTTATAAGATTGATGGTCTCTTCGCAAATTGCTTAATTGAATAGTTCGAAATCAAGTCGAGGGGACTTCAACCAACGTGTCTTGTTAAAATGTGAACGGTTCACTACTAGAAAATTGATTATTTCCGACATGTTGAGATACATATAGAGAAGAGTACATAGGATATTGACATGTTGAGATACAAATAGAGAAGAGTGTGTAATCAACATAACTTTGCTTATAGCAAAAGGCTCAAACAACATTTAGCTAGCTTTGATACTTACAAACCATCGTGGGGAGCACTCATATAGCGTCTGCGAGGATTCTTGTACACAACTTCATCCAAATCACTATGTAGAGAGGCATTGTTTTGGCTAATTGAAAAAGTTTAATTTGTTATATATATTTATCTTACATTAGTTTTTACAAAGATTAGACATGTACAAAAGTTCACATAAATGAACAAAAAAATAGGATAAAAGTAACAAATAAAATGATTACAAAGAAATAACTTGATACATAACACAATAAAAATTGTATCTAAAGCAAGTGTAAGAATCAAAAAGAGTTGAGAGTTCAGTGTGTAAAATACTTAGAGCAATAAATCAAGACAATAGTCTGAAACTGGAAAAAAAATCTGAAAAATATTTATCTTGTTTTCATATGCTCGAAATGAATCTATGTATTTTAGCACCATATGCCAAAGTTCTGAAAAAAAAAACCAACTCATTTCTTAGTATACAAAAAATTTTCATCTAAAACGTTGAAAATAAGGAAAATATGTCAGGATCGAAACTCAAACAAGAATTTAAATAACACACTCAGAAACTTATGTTAAAGAAGTTGCGGAAAAACACTTTAACAGAAAATCAATGGAACAATATATAGAACTTCAAATCATAAGTTTATATTGCATAAAACTTAATGATTATACACAAAACCTCAATTTGTTTAACAGGCTAAACAGACGTTCTATACTTCTCTATAGAAAGGATCTAAACTATTCTTGAGGTTAATTCTTTCTAAACAAAACGTATTAATAATATGTTCTTCTATCAAAGACTTCTATACTATATATACAAGACTGAGTATAAGATAATTATCAAAATAAAATTGATCTTCAGCATCAATACCATAATTATCTTCAACCATATCTCCAACTCATCTTTATCTTCAAGTCTTCTTTATCTTTAGAAGCAGCACTATTAATCATCTTGCAGCATTAACATCCTCAGCAGTATTAATCCTTAAGCAGTACTAACCATGCTTGCAGTAGTAATCTTTAACAGTATTAACTACTAGCAGTACTAACTTCTCAAGCAGTACTAACTATTCAAGTAGCAGCACTAACTTTTCAAACAATATTAATTCTACTAGCAGTATTAAAATTACAAGCAGTAGTAATACCTTTCAACTGGCAGTAGTATCCATCCTTAGCATATTCTAACCCAACAATCTCCCCCTAACTTAACTTTTCAGGATGAGAAGTTAAGTTATTCAACTTAGAGTCTTCATGATGCTTTCAACACTTCAGTTCAGTTGCCCAGATTTGGATCCAGTCCCAGACTTTGATTGATAATTCTTCTGACTATTATCCTGGCCATTTTTGAATTTTTTGAACATATAATCTTTGCATTCAACATACCTTGCAACTTAGCTTTGCTGTGATCATAAATCTTATCCACTAGGTAGTACTCATGATAAGCTTTGTCTACAGTGATGACATAGACTCCACACCTTTCAAACAACATCCAATTTTCTATTCTTTGGAATTTATTCACCAGATGCAGATCTCTGACCACATGTTGAACTCTGTTAGGATCAAACATCATACACAAGTACTCCATGGCTAGTTTTATTAAGCTCATTCCTGCTTTTGTCAATTCCTCTTCATACAAGCTCATTCCAACCTTAAACATCTCTTCTAGGTCTGATTTGGAACAACTTCTGATGAATTTTCCCCAAGTAGAGTAAACCTCATACTTGTCTCCCATCCTTTTAATCCTGAAGTATTTCTTCCTTTGATATTCCAGGATATCCCAATGGATAAGGAGCTTGGACTGATATTGGGTCAGCTTGTACTGGATCTTTATCCGTCACTGTCATGTACAAGTCAAACTGCTCATTTGATTGCTGATTGGACTGCTCTGGATTCTGCTCTGGTTCTGCTAAAGGTTCATCAATAGGTTTTTGCTTCTGCCTCAGCTCTTTCTTCTTCAATTCTTGCTCTTTTGGCCTTTGGCTTGGTGGCAATGGATTTCTTTCTCTTAATTACTCCAATTTGATGAGCCAAAGTCTCTTCTTTCTTTTCTTCTTTCTTCTCCTTGACAGGAGTTCCTTCTTCACTTTCTGGGAAGGGTTGTTGTATATTGAGATCATGCCTTTCTTTCATCTTCCTTTTTGCTTCTTCCCTTTGAGTGGAGTCCCCTTTTAGTTTGGTCATCTCCTTCTGGTAAAGATCTTCAATCTTTCCAAAAGACATACTTGTAAACATTCCCTCAGGAACTCCAATAGCTCCTTTCAGGAAGTTTATCATCTTCCTTCTTTCTTGGTTTGCTAAGTATGTCTTGGAAGGTTGTATTTGCCTTTGCACAACAGCTTTCTTTATTACTTTCTTAACAACAACAGGCTTTAAACTCCTTTGATATTCTTCATTCAACTTTTTGGCCATATCCAATGCAAGCCCTCTATCTTTGGCAGATTGGATTTGTTCCTCCTTTTCCAACTCTTCTTGAAGCTTTTTGGCTAATTCTTCATCTAACTCTATCTGTTTCTGTTTCTTCACTGGTTGCTCAGATTCAACCATCTTCTCCTTTCCCTTCTTCTTTGCATCATCCACACTTATCTTTTTCTTTTTCTGATCTGAGACAACTTCTTTGATTACCACTCCCTTAGCCTTTGGAGTAGCTTTGGGAGTGTCAAGCTTTGCCTTCACCAATGTTACAACAATTTCTATCTCTTCCCTGGATAATTCTGTTTCTGCTGCTGGAGAGGTTTCTACTTCTGTTGTAGTTACTGCTGCTGGTGTGGTTTCTACTTCTTTAGCCTTTTCTGCTTCTTTTCTACTTTCTGATTTTGTACCCAACTCCCCCTCAAATGCAGAACTTTGTTTCTCCCCTTCAGCTTGTCTCTCCCCCTTGTTGAAAGCATCTCCCCTTTTCTTTAAAACATACTGCTTTCTTCTCTTTTTCTGCACCAAACTCTGAACCATCTTCTTTAGTTTGGTAATCTGCACTTGTTGAGACAGAATCACCAGTTTCAATTCCTCTATATCAGCACCCTGTTTGATGACATCAAGATTGATATTTCCCATAGTTTCCATCAATTCATCATAGTTATAGTTGTCCTCACCTCCTTTGGGTGTGTTGACCACCCTTGAAGGATCCTTGGATCTTTTAGTAGAGGTCTTCTGCCTAGCAGAAGAAGCCTCTACCCCCTTGGTTTCTTGGCACCTGGAACCTTTGGATGATTGCTCACCCAAAGTTGTCATGGGGAAGGTCTTAGGGATGTTCACACTGTCCTGCTCTACACTTTGTGCAAAGTCAGTAGTATGAGCCTCACTGCCCACATGCTCAACTTGCTCCTTAGTGAGCACCTTCTTGGGGTTGGGAGACACCCCTGTGGTTTCCCTATCGATATTCTCTAATGGAGAATGCTCCATTAGAGGGCTTGAAGGTTGTGGGGGTGAAGGTACAAGAAGGGAAGGAACCTTCTTTACCTTTTTCCTTATATAGATTTTGGTGATGGGGGATGTAGGCTTTTCAATAGGAGTCAGAGGAGGATTACGAGAAATGAGTGGTGTGGGTAGGTCATCAGTTTGATTGTCAAATGAGGGCTTTGACACGGATGCCTCACCATGGTAATGTGACACACCCATCATTGTAGAGAACAATGGGGTGTCTTGGCCAGAAAATTCCTTGGAGGGCCTTTTCATATTTGAGAATACCTTCCCATTGGGAGGTTTTGGTACATACACCTCTTGAAAAGAGGGTAGATCCGTCAATTCCGTCAGTATAATCTCTTGTACAAACCTGGGATACATATAAAAGCTTTTGGATTTGGTATCCAGGTTTGACATAAAATTATTGAAAATCATTTGAGAGAAATAGAACTATCTAGAGGTAGCTAAGCAGACCAAAGCATAAGCTAAGGTACTGCTAAACTCACTCCATCCAATTGTTTTTCTTGAAATGCAATGTTGGAGGGTATGAACAAAAAATCTCCACTGTGGTGAAAATTTGTTCTTGAAAAACTTGAATACATCAGTGGGACCTTCATACCCCATAAGACTAAGAGTTTGGAAGAGATCTTCCTTAGGTAAGTAGGTTATACCTGAGGCATCATCTAAGCGTAGATGGATGCGAATGCACTCCTCTGTGATGGTCAGGGGTTTATCACATACCCTTGTTTTGATGACCTGATTGCCCTCTTCTGTTTGAATAGTAGCATTGGCCCAGAACTGCCTTTGATGTTCCACATAGATTGTGGGATTGAGAGTTAGAGCGTGGGCGATGTGTGAGGATTTGAGGAAATCCACTATGGCATGAAAACCTTCAGCTTGCTTTGGTTTCTGTAACATGGAGAGTTCGTTGTGTTCATCAAAGAATGCTCTTCCTGCCATCATTTTGGTTAAATCTAGCGTTCGAATCGTTACTAGGGTTGACACTGGTAAACAAGAAATCGAGAGAGAGAAGAAGAAACAATGGAAGTTCAAAGAGCCGTTTGTATTTTGGCGGTCACAAAGGGTATTTATAGGTGGAGGGATTAAGTTAGAAGCAGTACTAAGTACCCTAGCAGTATTAACTAACTCGTAGTATTAACTCATATGAGCAGTAGTAACACATACTGGCAGTACTAACACGGACTAGCAGTATTAACACAGACTAGCAGTATTAACACAGACCAGCAGTAGTAACTCTGATTAGCAGTATTAAATAAGTCAAGCAGTAGTAACTTTGCACTGGCAGTATAAACCACCTAGCAGTAGTAACCATACTTAACCATTTTTGAAAAAATATCATGAGTAATATAGCGAGCAGTATTAACTGATTTAGAAGTACCTAGTATCCATTTGAAGCAATTTGAAACACTTAAACACACAAGGTTAGAAGCACCATGCACAATACAATATGAGAAAGTAGACAGGAAGGAATCTATACAGGTACATAAGACATAAAACAATAGGCTTATTTAGAGTTTATCATGCCCACACTTGTGACTAAAAATGTGAATCTACCCACATCAAAAGCTTTAGTGAATAGATCAGCAAATTGATTACTTGTATGGACTTTCACAACCTGAATTAGCTTCTTTTCATTACAGTCTCTGATAAAGTGATACCTGATTTCTATATGCTTTGTTTTGGAGTGCTTGACTAGATTATTAACAATGCTAATAGCACTGTTGTTGTCTATGAAGATTGGAGTGTGAAGAAAAGTCATACCATAGTCCAGCATTTGATTCTGAATCTAGAGTAATTGAGAACAGCAGCTTGCAGCAGCTATGTACTCTGCTTCTGTTGTAGATGTGGAAACTGTGGTTTGTTTCTTGCACTGCCATAATACTAGTCTTGCACCCAAAAACTGACATCCCCCCTGAAGTTGACTTTCTATCCAAATTTGCACCACCCAAGTCACTATCTGAATAAGTAAGTAGGTCAAATGGTGAGTCATGAGGATACCAAAGACCTAATCTAGGTTGGCCTTTGAGATATCTGAATATCCTCTTGACTGCTTGAAAGTGTGACTACTTAGGCCTTACTTGAAATCTTGCACACACACAAACAGAAAACATGATATCTGGTCTTGAAGCAGTGAGATACATGAGGGAGCCAATCATGGATCTGTAGTAATGAACATCCACATCCTCCCCCTCAAGATCTGCAGTGATCTGTTTGTGTGTCTCCATGGGTGTGCTTGCAGGCTTTGAATATGAGAATCCAAACTTATTAAGAATGTCCTGCACATATTTGGATTGGCTTATAAATATCCCATCTTTCTTCTGCTTAACTTGTAGCCCTAGGAAGAAGGTAAGTTCACCCATAGAACTCATCTTGAATCTCTTGTGCATCAAATCTTCAAAATCTCTGCACATTTGATCTTTTGTGGATCCAAAGATAATATCATCCACATAGATTTGCACTATTAGGATGTCCTTATTCTTCCTCTGAATGAACAGAGCCTTGTCTATGATTCCTCTTTGAAAACCATTTTCCAAGAGATAGGTAGACAGAGTGTCATACCATGCCCTTGGTGCTTGATGTAGCCCATAGAGTGTCTTCTTCAATTTGTATACTCTGTCAGGATAATTTGGATTCTCAAATCCTGGAGGCTGACAGACATACACTTCTTCTTCAATTCTTCCATACAGAAAAGCACTCTTTACATCCATCTGGTAGACTTTGAATTTCATGAAAGAAGCATAGGCTAAAAATAGACTGATTGCCTCGATCCTGGCCACTGGTGCAAATACCTTTTCATAGTCAATACCCTCTTCTTGAGTATACCCTTGTGCCACTAGTCTGGCTTTGTTCTTTATTACTATTCCTCTCTCATCTTTCTTGTTCCTGAATATCCATCTTGTGTCATATGCTCTGTGTCCTTTTGGAAGATCCACCAGATCCCATACATCTTGCAGTACAAACTGCAGTAGCTCCTCTTGCATTGCTTATATCCATCTTGGATCCTTCATTGCATCAAATGCCTTTTTGGGTTCAACCTGTGATAGAAAGCAGGATAATAAACCTGATTGTAGATCTTTCAATCCCCCATCTTGCTTTGTTGCCTTGTGATCATTGGAGAATTGATGTCACCAATCACTAATTGAGGAGGATGATTCTTCTGAGTTCTTGTAGCATTGACAACCTCCTCATTAAGATTTACTTCAAGATTGGTGTCATTCTTTTTTGGAGAGCTTCCACCATACACTGAAGAATCATCATCTGTGTCTTCCTCTTCCAAAACTGGCATCTCAAGACCTTTGATTCCTGAATCTGAGGGTTGATCTTCCTTTTCACCTATGTCCTCTTCATTCTGAGTTGGTTCAGTGTCCTTTGAATCTGAATTGTCTTTCTTATCTTGGTCACAGAATTCAACAGGATCAGCAGTAGGTGTTGGGAACAGCACAAACTCTTGTCTTTGTTCTTGTGCCTGTTCTGTCCCTGTTCCTGCATTATGCTCATTACTGAAACCCAAAGAATTAGTCAGTGAATCAATGTCAAATAGCCAATTTGGACGTGAACCAAGTTGATTTGGTGTGTTCTCATTGCATTTGACATTGTCACTTTCCTCAATAATCCTAGAAGAGGTGTTAAAAACTCTGTAGGCCTTACTTTGAGATGAATAACCAACAAGAAACCCATCCTCAGCTTTGCTATCAAACTTGCCTAGGTGAGTTTTGGTATTGAGAATTGTGAAAGGACACCCAAAAGGTTTGAAAAATCCAATAAAAGGTTTCTTCTTTTTAAAAAGCTCATAGGGTGTCTTGTCTTGGGATTTTACTACTAGAACTCTGTTTTGAACATAGCAGGCAGTATTAACTGTTTCTGCCCAAAATTAATTGGAAGTTTTGAATCTGCCAACAGAGATCTAGCAGCTTCTATCAGGGTCCTATTTCTCTTTTCAGCAACACCATTCTGTTGAGGAGTCCTAGGAGCACTGTATTGTTTCTCAATGCCTTTTTCCTCACAAAAGTTGTTTAGGTCATTATTTTTAAATTCAGTTCCATTATCAGACCTAATGACTTTAACTCTTAGATTTGTTTGGTTTTCGATTCTAAGAACAAAGGATTTGATCAATCCACTTGTCTCATCCTTAGTCCTTAGAAAATAGACCCAAGTGAATCTAGATAAATCATCAACAATAACCAAGCAGTAGGATTTCTTGCCAATACTCATCACATTTGTAGGTCCAAACAGATCCATATGCAGTAAATTAAGAGGTGAAGAAATTGTATTTTTCTCTTTGGACTTATGAGAAGTTTTGTGTTGTTTGCCTTTAAGACATGCAACACAATGATCATCACATGAAAATACCTTTTGTGGCAAACCTCTTACAAGGTTGTTTTTCACAAGTTTGTTCATTGTTTTAAAGTTCATGTGACACATCCTTCTGTGCCAAAGAGATGATTCATCTATTGAGGCTTTTGAAAATAAACAATTTAGAGATGAATCAGAAACTACACTCTCCAAGTCTAAGCAATAAACATTGTCCTTTCTGGGAGTTCTAAGTAGTATCATATTTTCATCAACTACCTTAAATCTTGAATCAAGGATGATACATTCAGTATCAGTGAATAATATGCTATGTTTCTTGTCACAGACCTGTGATACACTTAACAGGTTGTATCTCAATTGCTCAACATAGTATACATCCTCAAAGATCATCTTACCTTTTGACACATTACCTTTTCCACATATCTTACCACCTGCTGGATTATCACCAAAAGCAACATGTCCTCCATCAATTCTTTTGAAGTTTTGAAGGCAGGTCATGTTACCTGTCATGTGCCTGAACAACCACTATCAATATGCCATATGCTCCTTCCCTTGAGTTGTTGGTTGTCCTGCACATTTAATAAAGCAGTTAGATTTTAATAGGAACCCAAGCCAAAGTGGTCTTGGGTTTCCCATTCTCATCAACATATTAATATTCAGACTGGATGAGATTATCACACTGAGAAATCTTATTGCTTGAATACTTTGTCACAATAATGGGTCTGTTACTAGAAGCAGTACTAACTTGATTGGCAGTACTAACTTTGTTAGCAGTACTAATATCATTAGCAGTACTAACTTTGTTAGCAGTACTATATGGGTTAGCAGTAGTATTACTTACAGCAACATTATTTCTGTCAGCAGTACTATTTGAAGTAGCAGTACTAACAACTTTCTTTATTTTTGGAACCCATACCTGGACAAAGTTGTTTGCTTTCTTTGTCTTTAATGTACTCATTGTCTTATTTGGAGTATTTTTCTTAGAATTGGCAAACTTATTCTGAGCATGAGATTTTATAGGTGCCCTTCTCACATTCTCAGCCATATTATTTCTTATTTGCTTCCTATAACCAACAAGATTTTGTATATTCCTTTGAAAATTGATCATTTGGTTAATAGGATTGAAATAACAGTGTTTGGCCAGATGATTTAACTTGCGACAGATAAAACAAGGCTTTAGTCTGTTAATTTTTTCAGATCAATTCCTTGTTTTAAAGCCCACTGATTATTTCTATTTCTTTGATTTCCCCTTGTTTTATCATGTTTTTGGGGTTGATTCTGTTTACAAGTACAGGGATTAACAACAGTAGTTTGCATGTAATGAACTCCTTGTGCCTTTCCCTTCCCTCTCTCAGAGGTCTCAGCTTTTACATTCTTAACAGTCTCTTCCCCAGACTTTACTTTCTCACTCTTGACAAAAGGTTTACCCCCTCTTTCATTTGTCAGTATGTGGTTTTCTAAGGGAATAACTTTGTGGTCTTTCTCCTTCTTACTCTCAGAGTCCTCTTCTTCAGAATCTGCCTCAATCACTACTTTGTCTAAAGGATCTACTTCAGTGGCTCCTTCAGGTAATTCCTTCTTGTACTGTCTTTCTAAGAGATCAGAGGTGGGAGAGGAATATAGTTATTGTTGTACGTTGGAGGTGTGGTGTTGTAGCCTATTCCTCTTCTAAGTTTGTCATGGACTTGAGTTTTTAAAAGTGAGTACATTGCTTTAGAAGCATTGGAATATTTCTCAATGTCCAGCTTTGCCTTCTCAAAATCACTCCTTATCTTCTCACATTCCTCTTCAGACTTTTTAAGCTTAACCTCTAACTGATTTTTCTCCCACTTCCAGTAGTTTGTATCATAGGAATGTTGAAGTTCATTAGCCTGGTAAGACTTATCTTGTTCTTCAAACCTCTCAACAATCAGAACATACTCTCTTCTATCTTTCTCTAACCTTTTAAGGTCATCACACATACTCTGATTGTGATCCCTGTACTTTTTAACAGTTTCAATACAGGTTTTAGAGCAAAGATTTGAAGTTACCTCTGTGGGGATATCAGTACTTGCTGACTCTGAAACTTTAGCCATTAAAGCATGATTCTGAACTGCTTCTTCTGCTTGGTCACTCCAATCAAATCCCATTCCTTCTTGGGAAACAAGAGCTTGAGAAGAGTTCCTACTGTTGAAGCTAGTGGACTGTGATGGTTGATGGTTGCTAGTATGTTGTTGAGGCATTCCACTTCTGCATTCTCTTGCAAAGTGCCCCAGCTTGTGACACTTGTAACACTCAACCTTGGATTTATCAAATCCAACCCCATCTTCTCTTTTCTGAGCAAAGTTGTTCCTTCCAGTCCTTTTGATGAATCTTTTTACCATCACAGTCAGCATAGCCATCTGCCACTTGATATCCATCTCTTCCAGATCATCAGCATTTATCTGTTCTAAGTCATTATTAATTAGAGTGGAATTAGCATGACTGGTTAGAAAAGCTTCTAAGACTGAGTCATTGGATCCATCTTGCTTTGATCCATAGGCAGCATTAACTGATTCTGTGTTAGCAGCAGAATCAGTAGAGGATGATAAAAGAGCAGCATTGTATGAGTATCCATAAGGCCTCTTCTTTGCTTCTACCTCTGCTTCAAACACCCTAAGGTCATTATAGAGGTCATCTAATTCCTTGTCCTCCAATTGGTCATTCTGTCTGAAGAAGACAGTGTACATAGTCCATTCATCATCAAGAGATCTTAGAAATTTTCTGTTAACATCATCTTCATCTATCTGGACACCCACAGTAACCAATTCACCAATTAGCTTATTAAATCTATCAAAAGTTTGAGTCATGGACTCATTCTTTGTAGACATGAAGTTTTCATACTGCTGCTTTAGAATGGCCTTCTGATTTCTCTTGGTACTTTTGGTACCAGAAAATCTTTTCTCCAGAGAATTCCAAAGAACTTGTGCATCAGAACAGTTGTAGAATTGATGTTGGTACTCATTAGGTATATCCAAAAGCAGAGTGCTCAAGGCTTTCATCTCTGTCTGCCTTAACTTTCTCTCTCCATCTGTCTTTGGTGGAGGTCTCTTTCCTTCTACATCCATCTTTCCTCCATCGGAAGGACCATTCTCAATGATGTCCCACATTGAGAAGTCTGTGAGAAGAATGTACTGCTTGATTATGATCTTCCACATGTCAAACTCATTGGGTTTGAGCATGGGAACTTTTGATACCAAAACACTATCGCTTGAACTGTCCATGATTAAAGTTTTCTGAATTTTCTAGCTCTGATACCACTTGTCAGGATCGAAACTCAAACAAGAATTTAAATAACACACTCAGAAACTTATGTTAAAGAAGTTGCGGAAAAACACTTTAACAGAAAATCAATGGAACAGTATATAGAACTTCAAATCATAAGTTTATATTGCATAAAACTTAATGATTATACACAAAACCTCAATCTGTTTAACAGGCTAAACAGACGTTTTATACTTCTCTATAGAAAGGATCTAAACTATTCTTGAGGTTAATTCTTTCTAAACAAAACGTATTAATAATATGTTCTTCTATCAAAGACTTCTATACTATATATACAAGACTGAGTACAAGATAATTATCAAAATAAAATTGATCTTCAGCATCAATACCATAATTATCTTCAATCATGTCTCCAACTCATCTTTATCTTCAAGTCTTCTTTATCTTTAGAAGCAGCACTATTAATCATCTTGCAGCATTAACATCCTCAGCAGTATTAATCCTTAAGCAGTACTAACCATGCTTGCAGTAGTAATCTTCAACAGTATTAACTACTAGCAGTACTAACTCTCCAAGCAGTACTAACTATTCAAGTAGCAGCACTAACTTTTCAAGCAGTATTAATTCTACTAGCAGTATTAAAATTACAAGTAGTAGTAATACCTTTCAACTGGCAGTAGTATCCATCCTTAGCATATTCTGACCCAACAAAATAATTTTACCATTTAGAATATAAACACAGTAAAAAAATTTGTACTCTAGAAAAATCAGTACGTAGTTGCATTTCTTAACCCTTGAAAATTCGTTCTTAACTAGCGAAAGAAATTTGATAAGATTGATGGCCTCTTCGCAAATTGCTTAATTGAATAGTTCGAAATCAAGTCGAGGGGACTTCAACTAACGTGTCTTGTTAAAATGTGAAGGGTTTCACTACTAGAAAATTGCTTATTTCCGATATGTTGAGATACATATAGAGAAGAGTACATAGGATATTGACATGTTGAGATACAGATAGAGAAGAGTGAATAATCAGCATAACTTTGCTTATAGCAAAAGGCTCAGACAACATTTAGCTAACTTTGATGCTTACAACCCATCGTGGGGGAGCATGTTAGATCTCAGATTTATTGGATTCAAGATCATCCAATCTGAAGTTTAGAATCTTAAGCTAATGTTGAAAAGTCGCTCTCGATATATGTCTAATGTTAATTTGTAATAATTGTCGAAGTTAATTATTGTGCTAATTAATAGTATTATATTAGTTCTAAATATCTAAATAATAGATATTTAGGTTTTTATATATTTAGTTTAAGTTTTAGATATTATATTTTGTTGAGATATTATGTTTGAGATATATAAGGTTATGAGATATTATTTATCTCATAACTTCTAATATCTCAAATCATCAAACATATCGACCCATCAAGATTAGAGAGAAAAGAGAGAAAGTGAGCTTCAAGAACACCAAACCTTGTAATACGTTGTTATTAATCGAAACAGGTTGGTTTATCATCTCTTTGTTTTGCTTGATTATCTGGTAACGATCGTGTTCAATCACACGGACTCACAATTGGTATCAGAGCTTAAACCAGATCAAAATCAAACTTTTAAACTCTCTGTGTTCTTCATTTTTTCAACCCACTGTGTCATCGATTAATCGTTCGAACTGTGGTTGTTTTTGAAATCAAAGTGTTGTATTATGTTGTAGTTGATTAGTCGATCAACTGGTCAAAGTTTGGTGCAATAAAATGTTTTCCAGGTTGGTCAATTTGGCAATTACAGGGCCGATCTATCGAAGAAGAAACGATTCCGGTCGTAGAAGAATACCGGTCGAAAAGCTTACCGGTCGACCTCATAACCTTATCGGTCGACCCACCTTCCATCAATACCGGTCGGCCCTATTGACAGTTAAGCATTGTACCGGTCGAAAAAATACTTTTTACCGGTCGAGAAAATTGCACACACCATACCCGTCGGTCAGCAACATACCGGTTGACCGATATCAACACCCAGGTCCGGTCGAAGAAATTCTTTCTTAGTACCGGTCACCAATTCAATATCGGTTGAAATCTCTACAACGGTCCGGTCGAGAGCTGAAGTCCGGTCGCTCACCTCCAACACCGATCCGGTCGACCACCTTCCATTAATACCGGTCGACTAACACCTCACTACCGGTCAATCTCATATACCGGTCACACTCACCTTTGGTTCCGGTCGAAGAAATTCAACATACCGGTCACAAGTTCAATACCGGTCTAAGGATTTGTACATGTCGGGAAAAAGCAAGAAACCGGTATACACTATTCAGTCCGATCGACCCACATTATCCGGTCGTGAATAATGAACCCCGGTCGATCTATTTCACCAAGACCCCGGTTGCCAACTATTTGGGTTCGGTCGGGTTTTCAATCCGATCCAACCACACAGGTGACTACTGTTAAACCCCGGTCGCAAAGCAAGACACCGGTCATACAACGATCTGGTCGACCACATTCCCGGTCGCAAGCAATACTCCGGTCGCTACATCATACCGGTCGAACAATTTGTTTGGTGCTAGTTTCATAATTGGTCTTATTTAATCTGTGTTTATCTGATTTTAACTGGACTATCAATCGAATCAGTTCTTATTGCACATCAAACGAATCAGATGACTTCAAGAGAAGCTCTAGCTATTGGAACTGACTCAAAGCCACCAGTACTCTTCAGGGGAGAGTATGAACAGTGGAAAGATCGGTTCATGGACTTCATTGAAAGACTTGATTTAGGAGTATTCATCAAGAAATACCTAGAAGAAGGAGTTATGACACCTGTTTGGAGGACTCCTCCAGAGGGAACTGATGAGCAACCATATCAACTTAAGTATGAAGATCTAGATGGTGAAAACCTAAAGAGATCAAAAGGTGATAGATTAGCAAAGTCTTATATTCTTCAAGGCATTCGAAATGAAATATATGTGAAGATAGACAGCTATAAAGCCTCTGGCAAACAGATGTGGGATCAGCTAGAGAAAATGATGCTAAGTTCAAAGGTTGGGAACCAGCTCAAGATATCCAACTGCCTAAACAACTATGAAGAATTCAGAGGTCGAGTTGGTGAATCTCTAGAAGAAACTTACGATAGATTTGTGACCTTGCTGAATGAATTAAGCAAGAACAAGGTCACTAAATCTCAGATAGAGCTGAATGTTAAATTCCTCAGCATTCTCCAGCCTGAATGGAAGAGGTTTGTCGGACAAATGAAGCAAATCAAGGATCTAAACGAGATTCCACTTCATGAGGTGTATGAAACTCTCAAACAGAATGAAGAAGAGGTGGATGAAATACTGGATGAAAAGAGGCAGACTGGGAAGACAATTGATGACTCAGTTGCTCTTGTTGTGAAAAAGAAGAAGAAGAAGATGCTAATGTCTGAACCAGAAGAGGTTGAAGCTGAAGTGAACTCTGACTCGGACGACTGTGAACAACTAAAGCAGGCTATGCTAATGTTGACTAAGGCTTTTCAGAAGAAATTCTATAAAAAGCCAAGCTCAAACAGTCAGAGATATTCTTCCGATCCAAGCAACTATGTTCACAAGGAGAGGGTTGAAGAAAATAGATTTGAAGGAAAGAGAATAGAGGAAAGGAATCCTGAAGAGAGAAGGTATAAAGTTGAATGATCCAGTCAGTCAGAACCTCCAACGTGCTACAACTATGGCAAAATAGGTCACTTTGCCAGAGACTGCCGAAGACCCAAAGTCAGAAACTCATACTACTACAAAAACAAAATGCTTCTAGCCAAGCAACAAGAGGCTGGAAAGGCATTGATGGCAGAAGACGAGTTCTGGCTTGATCAATCTGATGAAGAAGATGAGAATGAAGAGAAGGATGAGAAAGCGCATCTATGCTTCATGGGCAAGATGGAAATAGATGCTGAAGCAGATTCCGATGAAGATGACAACGAAGAGGTATGTGATTTAACTCAATCTGATTTCTTAAATCAAATGCATGTCATGTTGACTAAACTCGAAGAGTTAGAGTCGAAGCTTAAGCGTGAAAAAGGTGTTATTATTGAACAAAACCGGTTAATACAGAAACTTAGCAATGACCTTGCTGAGAAGAAAGTATTGATTGAGACTTTAAACAAAATCAATGACACCAGCGCAAAAGAACAGACCATAATTCTTATAGAGGTTACTGAAACAAAGACTAAATTGCGAAAAAGTGAGTTTGATTTCAAAGAGCTTACAAAATTGCACTCTTCAACTTCCAAAGAAAATGAATCTTTACTTGCAAAATTAAAAGCTTTGGAAGAGAAGTTATACAAATTGGGTCAAGCTGAACAAACCATTCATCTAAACAAACCCAAAGAGGAAATAGAGAAATGGGGACTCGGATATGAGAATCCACACTACCTTAAAAAGGGTATATCTGAAGTGCCAACACTTTATGATATTACTATTATGAAACTTTCTCACCGATTTCCTAATCTTAAAGTTTTCAATACTGGACTGTCTAAAGAGGATGAAGCCAAGGAAACTGAAAAACGAAAGAAATCATCTACAGTTCACCTTCCATTTTATTATGTGAAGCTGAATAATAGTTATAATGATGATCCAAAATATTAAAAGAAATATCTTTCAAATGACTTCTTTTAGAGTTATTCTGTCAAAGAAATGGAGGTGAAGCCTATTAAAGGTAAACTATATGTCCCTCCTCTCGTTTTGGAAAGTAAAATTTCTGAACTTGAGACATCTTTAACAGATGAAAGACTTTTGATTGATATTGAACAAAAAGTTTTTTCAACTGTGCTTAAAAGTACTGTTCTTTCTAAATCATCAAAGGCTTCAAAATCTGATGATATGTTTGGTTCAACTGATAGAGGGTATGATTTTCTAAACCATGATGGTGTTTTAGATGATTTTTTTGATCAATTTGATTTTAATGCCAAACTTCCTAACCATTTGTATTTTGTCGTGAAATCATTGGAAAAACCAGTATGTTTTGTAAAAAGTGCAAAATCAACGAAAGTTGATAAATCAGTTTCTGTGAAAACTAAGAATGCGAAAGGTAGGAAGAAATCGAAGCATTCACAGAAACCGATCACTACTGGTAACCCAAAAAAGAAGCATTCGTTTGTTGCTCAAAAGTCTAACTCACAAGTTTCAAATGTTTCAGATCTGAGCAAGCAAAAGTCAGGAGTTAAAACTCAATGGCAACCAAAACAATGGCAACCAAAACAGGAGATTGACAAGAGTGATAAATCTTTTTGTAGTGTTGATTGTAATAAGACTACTCCTAGTAACGATGTTTTGATTACTAATGTTGCTATTTTGAAACCAAAACTTGTTGTTTCTCGCAAGCAATACACTATGAAGAAATTATTTCAGTTATCTTTATCTGCTAGAAAGTCTTCATATTATGATAAACATGCTTATGCTTCTTGTCAAGATTCTGATGTTTAGTTTGGAAATTATCATGTTCATTCTTATCATTCAAATTCTTCATTTGATTTACAAAAGCAGGAAGGACCCAAATTTCAATGGGTTCCTAAAACATGTGCTAGTGGGTACCAAAAGCTAAATCTGTGTTGCAGGCACTCAAAGTTTAAGAGGGAGCATAGAAATTAGGCTTTTGAACAAAACAGTTCAAGACCTGCACTTCAATGCTCAAAAATCGTTACTCCAATTTTATTTGATGGGAATCTAAATCTCTGGTTTCGTAATTTCTCTTGTGCAGATCCGTTGGATAGTGGATGTTCCAAGCATATGACTGGACAAAAAGGTATGTTGACCAACTTTACAAAGAAGTATTGCGGAACAGTTAGATTCGGCAACGACCAGTTTTCACCAATACTGGGTTATGGTGATATGGTACACGACAATGTCACGATTACGAAGGTGAGCTACGTTGAAGGCTTAAGACACAACCTGTTCAGTATCGGTCAGTTCTGTGACAAAGGCTTAGAGGTCAATTTCAAAGCCAAGAGGTGTTCTGTTCGCACTGAAGAAGGCCAGGAAATCTTGGTCGACACTCGAAAGTCCAACCTCTACACAATCAATTTGTCAAACGTCCAGACTGACAAGCAGGTGTGTCTACTCTCAAAAGCCTCGATGCAACAAAGTTGGCTATGGCATCGACAACTCTCGCACCTCAACTTTCGATACATTAACAAGTTGGTCAGTGGAAAACTAGTTAAAGGACTTCCAGAGCTAAAGTATGAAAAAGCACACCTTTGTGCAGCATGTGAAAAGGGAAAGATGAAGAGGGATCCACATAAACCAAAGCCTGAACCGAGTGCTAACGCTCCGTTAGAGTTGTTACATATGGATCTCTGTGGTCCGATGTGAACGCAAAGCTTAGGCAGAAAGAAGTACATACTAGTTATCGTGGACGATTACTCGCGATACACTTGGGTCAAATTTCTACGTTCAAAACATGAGACACCTGATGTTCTCATTACAATCCTGAAGACGACCCAGGTGAATCTGCAGAAACCGGTCAAGCTTCTAAGAACAGACAAAGGCACAGAGTTCAAGAACAAAACAGTTCAATAATATCTCGAATCAGTCGGGATATCACATCAATACTCTGCTACTCGTATGCCTCAACAAAATGGAGTGGTCAAAAGAAGAAATCGTACGCTAGTCGAGGCTGCTCGTACTATGCTAAGTCAATCTGACTTACCTCTAATTTTGTGGGCTGAAGCTATATCGATTGCGTGCTACACTCAGAATCGTTCCATGATAAACCGCAGATTCAAGAAGACTCCTTATGCATTAATCAACAACCGAACACCGACAATCAAATATTTCCATATATTTAGGTGTAAGTGTTTTGTTCTAAACGATAGAGAGAGTCTGAACAAGTTCAGTGATAAGGCAGACGAAGGCATCTTCATTGGTTATTCCTCTACATCTACTGCATTCCGTGTATATCTGAAGAAGTCAAAGACAGTATTAGAGAGTGTCAACGTCACATTTTATGAAGAAATGGCTTCTGAACACGTCTATTCAGAACCCGTGATAACAGGAGTACTAACTTCTGGGCAAATCAGTCTAGAACCTGTCTCTCAAGCGAACAAATCAGATGGTGCATCAACGTCTTCTAATCATTTATCTGATTTAGATTTATTATTTGAACTATTTTATGATGAATTTCTTGGATCTAATGTGAAGAAATCTGTTGTGGTTGACAGTATGGAAGACTCAACGACTACTCATCCAACCATTTCAGATATTTCTAGTAAATCTGTCTCCACGATTCAACAAGAAGTTCAAGTTCAAATGCCAACTCCGACAGTTGAAGCCGTGATCAACAACGAAGCTATAGAAGTTGCTGAATCAGTAGGTTGTTCTATACGGACTGATCTACTGCCTCTCCAAACTGTACCTATTGAGACTTCTGTACCATCTAATTCAACTGAACCCCCATTCCTTTTTATATTGATCTATCTACATATAATCCACTCCCTCATGAACACAAATGGACCAAAGAGCACCCGATAAGCCAAGTCATTGGTGATCCATCAAAACCGGTGCAAACTAGGTCTGCTTCAATGAATTTGTGTATGCATGAATCCTTTCTGAGCAAGTTCGAGCCTACTAGCGTATCTGAGGCACTTGCTGATTCCGATTGGGTTACTGCAATGCAAGAAGAGCTGAATCAGTTCGAAGTACTTAAAGTCTGGAGACTCGTACCCAAACCTCAAGGTAAAACCCTCATTGGTACGAAATGGGTTTTCAAAATCAAGAAAGATGAAGATGGTACTGTTATCAGAAATAAAGCACGACTTGTTGCCAAAAGATATAGGCAAGAGGAAGGAATAGACTACGACGAGACTTATGCTCCTGTGGAGCGTTTGGAGACAATTCGAATGTTTCTAGCCTAGGCAGCCCACAAGAACTTCACGGTCTTTCAAATGGACGTGAAGACAACATTTCTATATGGCGTTCTCAAAGAAGAAGTCTACGTCTCGCAGCCAGAAGGTTTTGTCAACCAAGAGAAACCAAATCCTGTGTACGTTCTCGACAAAGCTCTTTATGGACTGAAACAAGCTCCTCGCGGCTGGTATGAGGTATTATCTAAATTTTTGGCCAAGTCAGGTTTTACCAAAGGTACAGTCGATACCACTTTATTCCTGAAAAAGGACAAAGTCGATATCATTCTAATTCAAATATATGTAGATGATATTATTTTTGGCTCTACTAATCCTAAATACTGTAAGAATTTTTCAAACCTTATGGTATCAAGATTTCAGATGAATATGATGGGAGAGATGAATTTCTTTCTCGGATTACAAGTCAAACAATTTTCAACTGGGATTTTTATCAATCAATCAAAATACATTATGGATATTCTTCGGAAGTTCAAAATGGAAAATTCTAAACCGATTGGTACCCCAATGGCATCAGGTACTAAGATTGGCATCGATCCTTCGGGAAAGGTTGTTGATGCTAGGACTTATAGAGGGATGATAGGTTCTTTAATGTATCTCACTTCCAGTAGGCCAGATATAATGTTTTCAACATGTTTATGTGCAAGATATCAGGCTAATCCTAAAGAATCCCATGTGTTTGTCGTTAAGCGCATTTTTAGGTATCTGAAGGGGACTGCAGATCTTGGTCTGTGGTATCCTAAAGATACTTGTTTTGAACTAACAGCATATACAGATGCAGATCATGCTGGTTGTATGCTAGACAGGAAGAGCACGTCAGGTCATGTACAGTTCATCGGTGATAAACTCGTCAGTTGGGCATCGAAGAAGCAACTTTGTGTCTCAACTTCAACTGCCGAAGCAGAATATGTAGCTGCTGCTAGCTGCTATTCTCAGGTCCGATGGATGAGAACTCAACTACGAGACTATAGTTTTCACTTCAACCATATCCCGATATATTGTGACTCGAAGAGCGCTATCGCGATAACAGCTAATCCTGTTCAGCATATAAAGACCAAACACATCGATGTCATGTATCATTTTATAAAAGATCATGTCGAAAAAGGAACAATTGAACTTTACTTTGTAAAAACTGAATATCAGCTTGCAGATTTGTTTACCAAACCCTTAGATGAAAAGAGATTCAATTTTCTTTTCTCTAAGCTTGGTATGCTAAATCTTAAGACCTAATCCTATTAAAGTTTCTTATTGTAAATTTTTCATCATTTCTTTGCTTTCATTTTCGCAAGATATCTGCACTTCAAATATTCTGTTCATGATCCAAGGGGCAGTATGAGAAGAAATTGACAGATGGTCAATATCAATTTGAGGAAAAGACTCACTAATTTATGCATTTACAAGTCAATATCATTTGATGCATGATTTTAGGGGGAGTTTTTACAAGTCAAAGGAGTTAGGATATGACTTCTGATTATTTCATATCAGAACTCATAATTTCATTGTCATTTTATTTTCTGTGAATAAATTAGCTTTGACTTTGACATAAGACTTTTGCAGTTTTTGAGAGATGCTTACAAGATCATATCTTTATGACTTTAAGCTTAACTTCATGAGATGTAAGATCGCACGTAAAGGTATAGTCCTTTATCTTAATCTCATATATGGTTGAAAACAGGATAACTTTCAATCATAGAAAACATTGTTCTTAAATGTTCAAACCACTTCCTGAATCTTAAACCGATTTCATGAATTGGAAGTGTGACTTTAAATGTTTTCAAGATCTACATTGTGCTTTAACTGAAATAGTTAAACCATTTTGAGCATCACGTGCTTTCTAGGAAAACATGATTTCATTGTGCTAGGACTAAACACAACTTCAATGGAATCACCTTAACCAGTGATTTCTACCCAAGAAGTTAATCCATAGTGATTGAGTGTGAGAAGTCGAAAAGAAATGAGTGTGGATTGAGTGATGAGTTATACAGAAAACAGAGTTTGGTTAGAGTAAGCTTAATGTTTAAAAGAAAGAGCGTGTGATAACAGAGTTAAAAGAATATCACAACTTTGCACCAACTTTTTCTGAGTCGGGCAGCCACAATTCTAATGTTTCACAACTCTTTGGTGATAATTATTGAAACAGACAACTAGCCCATGCCAACTCTTGATCAAACCTCACCAACTACTCATTTTCTTCTTAACAGGAAAGTGTTTCACATTTTCAAAGGGGAAGCAGCATATTTGCTATCTAATTTTCATTTGGAAAATCTGGATATTGAAAATAAGGAAGTTTGCCCCACCTTCGCACTTCAATCATGCACATTAAGTCTGTGTTTAACTTACTGTTGTCTCAGTGGTTTACACAATATTGAGCCTTATAAGCAATCATCAAGTGCTAAATTCTTTCTAACACTTGCACGAACACACAAGGAATTTGTTTCTTTGTCATAACGTTTATAGAAATTACCTTTGTGGTGTTTCGATGATTGAATTGGAAGCCATGGGGGAGTAAACATCAAAAAGCTCCTTTCAATGTGTATTCGTTACACACAGTGACTTAGTGTTACTGACAGACTTTTTAACTGATTCATTTGTTGATTCAGGTGTTACACGATTATTTTGTCTAGATTTGCAAAGATCTGGATGAATATCTTTTGAATTGACGGATCAGAGGCTCCAAATGAAAGGCATTTCTTGCCAAAAAGTTTTGATGAAATCGTTTCTCTATTCATCAAAAAGGGGGAGAACCTAAAGCTTGAAGAAATGTCTAGAAGATTGAAAAAGAAAAGAGCTAACCAAGAAATGCGAAAGATCAAAGTATTCTGAAGACATACTGATTATAGAGAAATTTTCTTTGAAGATACTTTGCTAAAGCATTCTGAGCTAAACCTGGAGATTATTACATATGGAAGACAGAGAAGGAGATTCCAACTTTTGAGCTGAAAAAGAAGACTGAATTGCTAAATCATTTTAGTAATGATCTTGATCCAAAGGGGGAGATTGTTAGATCTCAGATTTATTGGATTCAAGATCATCCAATCTGAAGTTTAGAATCTGAAGCTAATGTTGAAAAGTCACTCTCGATATAAGTCTAATGTTAATTTGTAATAATTGTCGAAGTTAATTATTGTGCTAATTAATAGTATTATATTAGTTCTAAATATCTAAATAATAGATATTTAGGTTTTTAGATATTTAGTTTAAGTTTTAGATATTATATTTTGTTGAGATATTATGTTTGAGATATATAAGGTTATGAGATATTATTTATCTCACAACTTCTAATATCCCATCAAGATCAGAGTAAAGGCCGTATTTTTGGATGCGGGACCAGTTAGGATCCCTATTATGCTATGACCGGTGATTCAGGTGACAGTACGAACGGGAGCTCGGGCGACCGTCGCAATGAGGATGTATGCTTGTCAAATGTTGTTTAACATTGTTAATTATATGTTTGTTAAAAGTTTTCTAACATTGTTATATATATGTTTGCGAAATGAATCTATGTATTCTAGCACCATATGCCAAAGCTCTGAAGAAAAAAAAACCAACTCATTTCTTAGTATACAAAAAGTTTTCATCTAAAACGTTGAAAATAAGGAAAATACTTTTAGCATTTAGAAAATAAACACAGTTAAAAATATATCTATTTTGTACTCTAAAAAAATCAGTACGTAGTTGCATTTCTTAACCCTTGAAAATTCGTTCTTAACTAGCCAAAGAAATTTGATAAGATTGATGGTCTCTTCGCAAATTGCTTAATTGAATAGTTCGAAATCAAGTCGAGGGGACTTCAACTAACGTGTCTTGTTAAAATGTGAAGGGTTTCACTAATAGAAAATTGCTTATTTCCGACATGTTGAGATACATATAGAGAAGAGTACATAGGATATTGACATGTTGAGATACAGATAGAGAAGAGTGAGTAATCAGCATAACTTTGCTTATAGCAAAAGGCTCAGACAACATTTAGCTAACTTTGATGCTTACAACCCATCGTGGGGGAGCACTCGAATAGCATTTGCGAGGATTCATGTACACAACTTCATCCAAATCACAATGTAGAGAGGCATTGTTTTGGCAAATTGAAAAGTTTAATTTGTTATATAATTTTGTCTTACATTAGTCATCACAAAGACAAGACATGTACACAAGTTCACATAAATGAACAAAAAAATAGGAAAAAGGTAACAAATAAAATGATTACAAAGAAATACCGTGATACATAACACAAGAAAAATTGTATCTAAAGCAAGTGTAAGAATCAAAAGGAGTTGAGAGTTCAATGTGTAAAATAATTAGAGCAACAAATCAAGACAATAGTCCACGGTTTCAACAAATCCAACAAACAGTTATCTTATTTTCATATGCTCGAAATCAATCTATGTATTCTAGCACCATATGCCAAAGTTCAGGAAAAAAAAACCAACTCATTTCTTAGTATACAAAAAGTTTTCCTCTAAAACGTTGAAAATAATGAAAATACTATTACCATTTAGAATATAAACACATTTAAAAATATATCTATTTTGTGCTCTAGAAAAATCAGTACGTAGTTGCATTTCTTAACCCTTTAAAAGTCGATTTTAACTAGACAAAGAAATTTGATAAGATTGATGTTCTCTTCGCAAATTGCTTAATTGCATAGTTCGAAATCAAGTCGATGGGACTTCAACCGACGTGTCTTGTTAAAATGTGAAGGGTTTAGTTTCAGAAAATGAAATCTTATTCAAATTCAGTTACTATATCTTTGTTTTTCAGTGAATTGGTGGCACGGGAAATTTTAAAAGAATTTTTATATGTGGTTTGAGGAAGTTTAGGTTAATACAAATATAAATCAAATAATATTTCAAGCTCTTTTAAAACTATTATATTGTACAACTTAAACGACATACATAAACACGTAATGACTACATTACAAATAAAAAGGAAGAAAATGATTAAAGAATAAGGACACAAATGTAATCATAACATACAAAGCCACATCTACAACATGATAATTGGTGCTACTTGTTCGAAAATATTCAGTTTTCATCAAGCGGGATTTATCTTGTTCTTGTTCTTGATACTTTTGGCGGCCGATGCAACCACTTTTACCGCACGCTCACCCATCATAGTTGAGACATGTTTTCTGTTTGCTGGAATCACGCTTGCCTCCTTGGCTTTCGATGTTTGTCCTTGGGTCATATTTCCCTAATCCTGCTGCTGGTTATCCGCCACAGATCTCTCCAAGTTTTTTTTTTAAACTTTTGATCTTTCTAAATGTAGCTTTGCTTGGAAATGAATTAAATCTTGGTTGTGATTGTAGAATTGGAACTTAGAGGTACGTATATATATATATATATATATATATATAATGCCAAGGGGTTCCTAACCTCATTTGCATGTGTGTGCATGCATTGAAATATTTTGGAAGTTAGTCTTAATCTTCCTAGTAATTTGTTAAGAGTGTGGTGTGGCGAGGTGTGTGTTATGGAGAGAGACATGGAAACACTAAAGCAATGGTTGAAGTGGAGATGTCTCATTATGTACGTGGATGGGTGTTGAGGAGTGTAGGTGAGATGTGGTATGTTATGTCTTCCATTTTGATATCATTATTAATTCCTATAACCTTTTTTTGTTATTATTAATCTTTTTATTATATTAGTATTTTTTTTAATATTTTAAACGAGAAAAAATCTACCAAGTATTTTTGAACAGATGTTTGGTAAATTATTATGTAACCTCGCTAATTTTCAACTATTTTTGTTCTTTTATACTATGTTAAATAATTTGTACCCCACTTGAAATTGTTTTTCTTCCGCTTCCACTTTGTTTCCACTGAAAGTATAATGAAAAATGATAATCTTATTTGATAAACAATTAGAGATGTGGGTGGCCTTTGTCAATTTTGGAATCCAATATATAGTATCAATGTCTTCGGGATTAGATTGCTAACATACAAAAACATATATGCAAATGACCTTTAATACCTTGTTATTGACCCTTTAATAGTCCTAATTAGGTTTGACCAGCTTTAGTATCAAATTGGATGAGTTACATATTGTACACGCCTTTAGGAGCAACGTACAAGCAACTAATGTCGCTTATACTCGTGCAGCGGCACTACTACAAGATAAAGTTTCAGGCACGATTGTTTTGGCTTCATACACGCTTTTGCAACCGTGTATATGGACTAGTGTGTATGAAAGAAGTGGTCATTTTACACGTGTACAAAAGCCATCTTCTTACACAACTCCAAAAACCGTCCAAAAAGACCCTCATAACCGTGTACGAAAATAAAAGGATCCCGAGATCTTTCATATGAAGACGAATGCTAAGATATTGTCACTCTTGAAAGCGATAAGATATAAATTGTTGCCCGGAATAATTAAGTCATCGACATAGACAAGAATACATAGGATATTGACATGCTGAGAGATACAGATAGAAAAGAGTGGGTAATCAGCATAACATTGCTTATAGCAAAAGGCTCTGACAACATTTAGCTTGCTTTGATGCTTACAAACCATCGTGGGGAGCACTCGCATAGCGTCTGCGAGGATTCATGTACACAACTTCATCCAAATCACTATGTAGAGAGGCATTGTTTTGGCTAATTGAAAAGTTTAATTTGTTATATAATTTTATCTTACATTAGTCTTCACAAAGATTAGACATGTACAAAAGTTCACATAAATGAACAAAAAAATAGGATAAAAGTAACAAATAAAATGATTACAAAGAAATACCTTGATACATAACACAATAAAATTTGTATCTAAAGCAAGTGCAAGAATCAAAAAGAGTTGAGAGTTCAGTGTGTAAAATACTTAGAGCAACAAATCAAGACAATAGTCTCAAACTGGAAAAAAATCCGACAAATATTTATCTTGTTTTCATATGCTCGAAATGAATCTATGTATTCTAGCACTATATGCCAAAGTTCAGAAAAAAAACCAACTCATTTCTTAGTATACAAAAAGTTTTCATCTAAAACGTTGAGAATAAGGAAAATACTTTTACCATTTAGAATATAAACACAGTTAAAAATATATCTATTTTGTACTCTAGAAAAATCAGTACGTAGTTGCATTTCATAACCCTTGAAAAATCGTTCTTAACTAGACAAAGAAATTTGATAAGATTGATGGTCTCTTCGCAAATTGCTTAATTGAATAGTTCGAAATCAAGTCGAGGGGACTTCAACCGACATGTCTTGTTAAAATGTGAAGGGTTTCACTACTAGAAAATTGTTTATTTCCGACCAGGGTTTTCCGACGGCCAAAATCCATCGGTAATTTCCGACGGAACACCGATGGAACGAAAATTATTTTAATTTTGATTTTATTAAATATTCCTATCTGTCGGAAATCCGTCTGTAAATTTACGAAATTAATTAATAATTATTATTTTCTGCAGTCCATCGGTAATCCGTAGCAAATTACCGACGTATTTCCGACAGCCTTAAGGAAATCCGTCGGAAAATAGTTTATTTATTTTTTCAATATCATGTATGTATGTATGTATATGTATCATGTATGTATGTATGTGTATGTATGTATATGTATCATGTATGTCTGTATGTGTATGCATGTATGTGTGTCGTATGCATATTAGTGTGTGTGTGTATGATCATGTACTAATGTATATATAGTATATATATATATATATGTTATGTATATATAGTATATATATATATGTGTGTGTGTTTGTGTGTGCGTATATGTCTAGATCATGTATTGGTTACATATGTATTGTCTGTATGTATATAGCACATATGTCTATATCATGTCTAGCTAGCTACGTATATATATATATATATATATATATATATATATATATATATATATATACTAGAAACGTACTCGCGCAATGCAGCGAGATACATCACGATTTTAATGTTTCATTTTTTTTTGTTTTTTTTTTGTCGATTTACGGTACGAATTTAGATGGTTTTGAGAAAGTGATAATGTTTTTTTTTATAAATTTGTTTAATTTAGGCTTAATAATATAATGTTTTTTATATATAAAAAAATAAGTATTTTGTTAGAATTTAATGATTATATTATATATTTTAATGACATCTAGAAAAAATAACCAATTACATATTTAATAATATAATTAAAATAAATTTATAGTAATATAATATATTAATTAATAGTGACACATGGAAATGTTTGCATAAAAGGAAAGATCTGCACATACCAAATTGGTGGGTGTTAAAAGTCTGCAATAGTAATATGTATCTTGTGCTTTGATACTTGTAAATTAAGAGATTTTTAAAATCTTGCATAAAATGATGGTACGTTATGCCTAATAATTTGTATTTAAGAGTTTATTATCTCTGCTTTATAATATAGTATATATATATATGTGTGTGTGTGTATGTCTATACATCATGTCTATGTATGTGTGTATGTATGTATGTCTATAGGTCATGCATGTCTATGTATGTGTGTAGTATGTATGTCTATAGATCATATCTATGTCATGTGTGTATGTATGTATGTCTATAGATCATGTCTATGTATATGTATGTATGTCTATAGATGTATTGTATACATATGTATTGTTTGTATGTATATAGCACATATATGTCTATATCATGTCTATGTATGTGTGTATGTATATATGTATGTATGTCTATAGATGTATTGTATACATATGTATTGCTTATATGTATATAGCACATATCGTCTATATCATGTCTATGTATGTGTGTATGTATATATGTATGTATGTCTATAGATGTATTGTATACATATGTATTGCTTATATGTATATAGCACATATCGTCTATGTTATGTCTATGTATGTGTGTATGTATATATATATATGTATGTCTATAGATGTATTGTATACATATGTATTGCTTGTATGTATATAGCACATTTACGTCTATATCATATCTATGTATGTGTGTATGTTTATATGTATGTATGTCTATAGATGTATTGTATACATATGTATTGCTTGTATGTATATAACACATACGTCTATATCATGTCTATATATGTGTATATGTATGTATATAGATGTATTGTATATGTATATCATGTGTATGTATATGTCATATATATGCATATGTATATATATCATGTATATGTATGTATGTTTATAGGTGTATTATATACATATGTATTGCTTATATGTATATGTATATGTCGTATGCATATAAATGTCTGAATGTCATGTACATATCTATATATGTATGTATGTCTATAGATGTATGTATATGTCTATATATGTATGTATGTATGTTTATAGATGTATGTATGTGTGTATAACACTTTTGGTCCCTGATCTAACTGGAATTAACGGGAAAAGATAACGGTCGTTAACTATTTTCGTTAAGTCTAGTTAGTTCAGGGATATTTTAGTCAATTTAAATATAATTTGATAAATTAATAAGCTATTTAATAATTTTAATATTAAATAATATATAATAATTTATTTAATAATTTAAAAGTAATTTTTTTAATCTTAAAAAATTGACATCCGTCGGTAATTACCGACCGTCGGAAATCCGTCGGTGATTTTCCGAATTTTCTAAAAAAAAAGCGGGCATAAAGCCCTAATTTCAAGTATTCCCTCTCATCGCTCTCATAACTCTCTCGATCGATCTCTCAGCTCCTCTCTTAGATTTCTCCGGCGACCATTCATCGATTTCTCCGGCGACCACTCATCCCTGCTCGATTTCCCTCTCACTCTCATCCCTGCTCGATTTCTCCAGCGACCACTCATTGATTTCTCCGACGACCACCATCTATTTCTCCGGCTGTTTTCGGGGCTGTTTCCACACACAATTTTGGGTTGTTTATGCTGCATCTTTCTAACCAAAACAGAAAAACGAAGGCTATCGATGGTGGTATGTAAAGTCTCATTTGTATTTGTTTATTTTCTTCCATTTTGGATTTCTAGTGTGGAGAATGTTAACTACATAATTTTTCCCGTTTGGACATTGTGTAAAGGAAAGAGATGCCATAGGTTGTTGCCACTGTTCAACTCGATCTGGCAGTATTCGTAGTTTCATAGGGAGTAGGTTAAAATTGAACTTTCTGGGTAGCAAAATCATTTTCATAATATACATAGTGGTGACATCTTTGTAAGGATTGGTCAGTTCTATATGTTAGACAGAATGACAGACTCACTGAGACAGAATGACAGACTCACTTGTATGTCAAGGACTCGAGGTTTATTATTTATAGTTAATCACTAAACCTTTTTTATATATATAAAGATAATCTATGCATCAAATGTATCCTTTTAGGGTTCAGGTAACAACTTTAGTAATATGTTTAGGGCATTTATATGTAATTGAATTAGCAAGTCCACTATCACAACTCATGCTCATATTAAGGTAAGTGTTAAGGCTAACGGTTTCTTTCCTTACCAATCAAGCACTTTAGAAATCTGAATTATGTTTTGAAACAAACTAGACTGAAACAGATAGTCCCAACTTTTATTCTATTAGCTAAGATCAATTTTGAGACATGTCGACATGGGGTTTCTTGGTTGAACAAGTTTATTTGATATAATAGGTTTAGTGGTTTTTACGGTTTGTTAATAAATCATAAAATAGGTTTATTTGAGATTATGTTGAGTAGTGTAATTCTGTTTGATATGTTGAATGCAAATTGACATACGTTGAATGCAAATTGACAGTGTTTACGGGTTTGATATGTTGGCCAAATTGACAGTGTTTATGCGATATTATGTTTCTGTTTGTGTTCTCAAGAATATGTAGGGCATTATTTATTCAAATATGTTTTCAAAAATGTTTCCAAGATTATGTTTTCAACCTAATGCAAATTGACATATGTTGAATACATAATTATGTGTTATATGTGATCTCAATGATTAATTAGTTATCTAATCTCAATGATTATTATTCCGTCGAATGAGAGTCGTCTCAATGTGCATTATTCATATGAGTATTCATATTCCATATTGATGATTTGGTATGATTTAGGATTTGATTATACTTGATTTTATTTATTTATTTTAGTTGGGTTGCCAATTGTTGGGCAAACATTAGGTTGATATATGGAAATATTCATTTTGTAGTCGTTATGCCGCCAAAATTTTAAAAAACATATGTACGGTTTGACTTACAAGTAGGCAAACCATTACATGTAGACTTTTCAAGTCATTCAATAGACTTCTAACTCCATTGACACCTACGGTTTGACTTTTAAATAGTCAAACCATTACACGTAGGATTTTAAACTTTCTGAAACACCTTTCTTTGATTGTAACCTACGGTTTTGACTTTCCAATAGTCAAACCATTACACCACCTCTATCTTGATTATGTCGACTAACTAGTTCTTTCTTGGTTGTAGTTGTTGAATATGTCGACAGATAGAGGATGGATGTATAGAAAGAACGACAGTCGGGGGTTTCTTAGCGTCGACTATATTGTTGCAATGGACAGTTTTTTGGACTATGCCTATGCCGATGAAGGGACTGTTGAAAGGAAACCTACACGTGATGGGATAGTGTTTCGTATCAGATTCCCTTGTAAGAAGTGTCAAAACCTACACGTGATGGGACAGTTTCTTATGTAGACATTATTCATAATAGTTATATCCTTATTATATGTTTGTACACTCATATTTTTGGGTCTTATGAGTTATGTACACTTATGTCATTGTGTGTAAACCATTCTCTATTTTTTGATGTCGGGACGCGGCTCTAGGGGTACTAGGGGTAGGGGTAGAGGCCTTAGCAGGGGCAGTAGCAGCTCCGTCAGGCGTAGTGACTCCCACGCCGATGAGTCCACCTTTGTTGCAGCTACCAAGGATGGACTAGATTAGATCCAGCCTGAGGACGGGCTTCAAACGCCGTCGACTGGAGCGGGCTTGAGGGTTAGAGGCTCGAATGTTGCATCACAGACGCCCCATCTGAGTCAGCGACCGACACTTTTGTTGTCACCTGCCGGCGGTAAGTAGATGTGATCTATTATTTATTCTAGTACATAATAAACTGATCCTAATGTTTTTTATGTTGTATATTTTGCAATTGTGAAGGTTTAGTGACAAGTCAGTGGTCCGGAGGGCCATTGCCATCTTTAAGTCAATGTTCGCTAGTTCGTGGGCTCATGTTGGGGATGTCCCTGAGGAGCACTATCGACGGTTGATGGATCTTTTGTGGGTAGGTATTTTACTCTATTTAACTAATTGAGTGGATTTACCTTTACTTAATCCAAACAATTTGTATGCAGTTGTTTTATAGTTGGCCTCCTAAGATGGACGTCGACGTATTATTTGCGTTATGGCGTACCCTGACGAATAGGTACGCGGACATTATGAGAGATGCTTGTAGTTTCGCGAGGGCTACGGCTTTAGCTATTGATGGTGTCCGGTTCGACGGACAGGACTACACGGTTCTTAGCGCACACCATCCAGAGTGGATCCGACATGATTTTTGGGTCACGATGATTGATCAGGTTTGTTTTGTTTTGAATACTTGTATCTGGTTGTACTAGGATTTATATTGATTTATATCTTGTTTTTAACAGGTATGGAACACTGATGCGTTCTGCGGCCAATACGGCCAATCGGGCCACCAAGTATCAGGGGATCACATCCAGACACTGTATCGGATCTATTAGTACCACTATGCATCGGGACCGCATGGTAATTTATCATCCACTTGACTAAATGTATATAGTTGATGAATATATATATATATATATACATGATTTTGTTACCTACTAACAATTTAAGTTGTCTATTGTATAGAGTTGCATGGGGCCGTGAGCCTACTAGCGATGAGGTTTGGGAGGCTACACACTACACCAACAGGAAGCTTGTTCTGGGTGCGACTGGTCCGCCCATGGATCCTCCGATCTACGTTTACCCAAAGGCGACTCGTATGTCGGTAAGTTCAATTATGTATGTCTACATTTTTATTTGTTTTATAAGATAGATAGAAATTATAGCAAACTTAGTTTGGGCTGCCATTATTGGGCAGACGATCGGATTGTTTTGATAAAAGCAGGTCATGGATATATATATATTCAAATTACAGTTGAAATGCTGCCGAATTTTCTATAGGTTACTTCACTTGACAATGTCTAATTTGGTAAACTGTACGATAACTATCGGATTAGGGACGAGGAGTACCCGAACTTACCTCCCGACACTATACCTCCCAATGACGTCGAGTTGTGGGAGCGCAATGTCGGATTACGACGTAAAGGCCGTATTTTTGGATGGGACCAGTCACGATTCCTATTATGCTATGACCGGTGATTCAGGTGCCAGTACGAACGGGAGCTCGCGCGACCGTCGCAATGAGGATGTATGCTTGTCAAATGTTGTTTAACATTGTTAATTATATGTTTGTTAAATATTGTGTAACATTGTTATATATATGTTTTTGAAATGTTGAATTTCAGTTGGATGAGCTGAGACAGAGAGTAGAAAGAGAGAAGCAGAGAGGGTGCAGATGCAGGAGTGACTAGAGAGAGAGGAATCAGAGAGGATCCGAATGCAGAGCGACTATGAAGCAGAGAGGCAGATGCAGGAGTGACTTGACGAGTTTGAGGCATTCATGAGGAAGTTTCAAGATCACCCCTTCCCCCCCCCCCCCCCCCGATGTAGGATTACGTTTTGTACTACGTTTTAATTTTTAGATATTACGTTTTAATTTCTAGATATTAAATGAAAAATCGGTTGGCTTTATACAGTTTTAAACTGAATAATAAATGAAAATTTGGCAGGTTTTGTACAGGTTATAAACTTGCATTTATTAATTCTTAATTATTATTTTTTTTTAAAATTAAATTACCGACGGATAATCCGTCGGTATTGGTTTTTGATTTAATTTTTATTTATTAAATATCCGCAGGAAATCCGTCCCTAATTCCGTCGGAAATGATCCGTCGGTAAATGAGACCGTCGGTGATCCGTCGGAAATTTCCCACGCGCCGTTGGTGATCCGTCGGTAATATTCGTCGATAATCCGAACGCCGACCACTGAAATATCAAGGCCCATTCACCAATGGATCACCGACGGATTTTACTTTCACCGAAGAATTATCGACGGATTTATCCGTCGGTGATAGGCTACTTTTTTGTAGTGTTTATTTTCAGAAAATGAAATCTTATTCAAATTCAGTTACTAAATCTTTGTTTTTCAGTGAATTGGTGGCACGGAAGATTTTAAAAGAATTTTTATAAGTGGTTTGAGGAAGTTTAGTTTAATACAAATATACATCAAATAATATTTCGAGCTCTTTTTAAACTAATATATTGTACAACTTAAACGACATACATAAACAGGGAATGACTACATTACAAATAAAAAGGAAGAAACTGATTAAAGAATAAGGACACAAATGTAATCATAACATACAAAGGGGATTGCAAGAAGCCACATCTACAACATGATAATTGCAGCTACTTGTTCACAAATCTCACAATTTTCAGTTTTCATCAAGTGGGATTTATCTTGTTCTTGTTCTTGATACTTTAAATTTGGCGGCCGATGCAACAACTTTTGACGCACGCTCAGCCATCATAGTTGAGACATGTTTTCTGTTTGATGGAATTAATCACGCTTGCCTCCTTGGCTTTCAAAGTTTGTCCTTGGGTCATATTTCCCCAATGTTGCCGGTTATCCGCCATCGATCTCTCCTAGTTTTTTTTTTCAAAAAACTTGTTCTTTCTAAATGTCGTTTTGCTTGGAAATGAACTAAATCTTGGTTGTGATTGTAGAATTGAAACTTATAGTGTATATATAGTGCCAGGGGTTCCGTAACCTCATTCGCATGTGTGTGCATGCATTGAAATATTTGGGAAGTTAGTCTTATCTTCCTAGTAATTTGTTATGAGTGTCGGTGTGGCAAGGTGTGTGTTACGCAGAGATACATGGAAGCCCTAAGCAATGGTTGAAGTGGAGATTTTTCATTATATATGTAGATGGGTGTTGAGAAGTGTAGCTGACATGTGGTATATTATGTCTTCCAGTTTGATATATTATTATTATTATTATTATTATTATTATTATTATTAATTCCTAATACTTTTTTGTTATTATTTTCTTAATTAGATTAGTATTTTTGGGTAATTTAAATGAGAAAATTTCTACAACTAATTTTTTAAGCAAATGCTTGGTAAATTATTATGTAACCTCGCTAATTTCCAACATCGACATGGGACCACATGAGACCAACCTTTTTTCGTGAGACCACGATTTTACACTTGAAACTTCACAGCAAAACGTTGTGATGGTAAAAAAATCCGAACCTTCACAGAGTTAACCAAAATTTTACAACACGAGGTATACCAAAATGCAAGATCAATTTGTAAACGGCATCTCAAAGTGTCACTTCAAAAAGAAAGGCGCTCAACTCTCAAATTCCTTTCCTAACATGACTGCTATAAACATGCCATGCACAAAAAAATACACGACTGAACAATATGTGAACGGATTAAAGTTAATACAAGTAACTATAATATAAACTAAAACAAAGACATATAGCGGGAGAATTCATTTGATTAAAACCAAGACTCAAATGACATGAAATTCAATTGTATTGTATTAAATGAAATCTAAACACGCCCGAAAGCAAAACCAAGGATCAAGCGATCCAAACCGCGTCAAAAAAGACTCGTTGTCCGATGGATGGCCAAATCCACTCGGATGGATGGGTAAAGTCAATGCACACTCGCCATTTCCCATTCTTCTTCTGCACGAAAACTACGTTAGCAAGCCGATAAAGATATTTAACTTCCCTGATATTTTCGGTTCTCATAAGATTGTCGACCTCGTCGTTGATCACTTTGTTCCTTTCCGGAGCAAATTTCCGACGTTTCTGTTTGACAGGCTTATACGTAAGATTGATGTTCAACTTATGGGATATGATGTTAGGATTAATTCCAACCATATCTTCGTGTGTCCAAGCGAAGCGGTTGGCATTTCTCCTCAAGAATTCAATGATGCGGTCTTTAGTATCTTGGTCTAGGGATGCTCAAACAAATATTTTTCTATGAGGCATGCTTGGATCAAGAATGACTTCTTGTAGTTGTAAATCTTCGATCTCGTCCGAGTTATCCAGGTTTTGTAATTGCTAGATGTTACCCTTTCGCGGCTTCATGGACGTCTTATAGCATTCTCGAGCGGTTTTTCCTTGCTTTTTATCTGTTGGATTCGCCTTAAGGCTGGGAACTTTATGGTTTGATGATACATTGAAGGAACTGCTTTCATATCATGGATCCAGGGTCGTCCATAGATTACCTTGTATTCCAAAGAACAATTCATGACATTAAACTTAGTTGATTTGTTGACACCTTAGCGTACACGAGGAGAGTAATTTTCCCAACTGGATCACCGTTGAAACCAACATGTATAGTCAAACGGTGTATAATTTCTTTATCTTCGATTCCCGTGTCATTGAGTGTATCGAGGAAAATGATGTTTGTTGAACTTCCTCTGTCGATCAACACTCTTTTGGTAGAATAATCCAATAGTTAATTGAATTACTAGACTGTCATGTGCTTTTACCATGGGTCATCACTATCGAAGAAGATAATCACTGCATCTAGATCTGTGTCTGGTTTACACTTGTCCGTCGTGTATAAGGAGGAGTTATCTGGTGTGTGACCATGTCGTTTGGTCGCGGAATATGTTTATCCACATATGTAAGATCCACTAGTTATGCCATTGATCACCTTTGCGTTAGTGGGAAATGGAGGTCGAACATTGCGGTTTGTCACATCTTTGGATATGAAATCGTGCAGATATCCCTTGGGAGTTAGCCAGGCTATTTTATTTCGTAGTGCAGACAGTCGTTGGTCGTGTGTCCATGGTTGTCGTGGAAATCATACCATTTGGACTTATACTTTGAACTGTCGGGTTTGTCGCCTTCTTTGGCCGGTGGATCATGGATTTTATGAATCCAAGTGCAGGTCTGAATTGTCGTCCAAACCTTGTTTGTATGCTTCGATCGTTATTCGGATGTCACAGCTCTTTATGTTGATCATTTAATGTTAGAGTAATTTCTAACATATTCACTAGGCTTTTGTGTAATATAGTACAGATCACTAGTCTATTTTTTTCATCCTGCGACTGCTGGTGAATTGTTGGAAGAATTGATTGACCAGTTTTAGGAAAGAATTGATAGGCTTAGAACTGATAGGCTTGGGATTGAGGTTAATTAGCCACTCGAGCTGCGCAAGTAAGAGTTGCTCCAAAAATCTTACACATATATACTTCGTGGTACGGCTGTGGAATAGAAGTTGTCCACATCACTTTCTAATACTGAGCAAAGTCCTCATTTGGGTCCGTCAGACCATAGTACTTTGAATTGAAGACGGATATATTGAATTTCTTCGGTATATCGATGAGGGAAATATGATCAGCAAATGTGGAAGCTTAGAAGCCAGTCGGTTCTGCATCGACTAGAATTGCTGCTCTGGGTAATTTGGAAAATAAGCATAACACCTTTTCTTCATTCTGCTCTTCTAATAGCTTCAACCGTCGTGCGACCGGATTGACGAATGTCTGGTTAAGATTTTGAGGAAAAAGGGGAACGAAAGGTTGTGCAACTATTAACCTGGGTGGCAGTGCCTATAGTCGCATGCACATCATGATAATGTGATGATTCTTCCATACCATTAATAGGAGCGGTTGAATTAGGAATATTGGGTATTCGTATTGATGGAAGTGTCATGGGTGGCAAAAATTGCGGGAAAAAAGACATGAAGAGCATCTTTGACGGTGGAGGTGATAAATTGGTTACTGCAGGTGTTGTTAAAGGTATGGGATCTGGAAAGGAAACCGGTATATAGTGGCATTCCAATAGAAAATGGGGCAGGTGGTCTAGTTACAGATGAACTAGCAACTCATGTTGTTGCATCAGGGAACTGCGATCCGCTTGCGAACGGCCCAAATGCATTAGCAGGTACATTCGTGAATTACTGCTTAATCACAGAGGAATTAGTTACACCAACGTTTACATTTGCGAACTGCAGTCGAGGATTTGGTTTTACCCATTCAGTCGAGCTAATTCCGATCTTGCAGTAGCCAGCTCCACTTGCATCCAAGCAAATTGATCATTCCGTAGGTTTTCCATCCTGAAAAAAAAGTAGATTGTTCTACAAGATAATAAACCGTTAGTTACACGCGGTTATTCGAAAGGTGATCTCTAGTTGGGTCACATGGTGGGCGCCAAACTGTTTATGCCAAAACTTACACTAAATATAATTTAAGATTTGTTCGCTTTGAAATAAACATAAAATGAGAAATGAGACAAGAGAGTTGGTGACACAGAAAAACACTTAAACGAACGAAAACCACATATGATACTAGGGATCGTCGATGCACTATGGACGTCTATCAGGGACGTCATCCTTTAGAATAAATACAATAATTAGAGTGATGTAATACGCCGGTCGTGGCAAATTAATAAAAAATATTGTAACACCCTCAAATTTGAAAAGAGAGGCTATTTAAAAACTTTCAAAAACACTTTAAAGGATAATAAAATCTCTTACTAATAGCCCATAATTGAAATACAATTCTTGGTTGAACCATCAACAAGAAATTAAAGTCTTACATAAAGACTAACTAAAGTCGGCTGTTACTATAACCCAATAACAGTCGCTATCTCCAATATAAGTGCGGAAGACTTCATCAAGCTAAACATTTCTCGAGCACACAACTAGAACTCTTCTCTTCACAGTGTCACTAGAACTATTCCCAACCAGAACCTGTTGCACATGCCGACAAAATAAAAAGATTAGGCTAACGCCTAGTGAGTTCAAGAGTTTTATATCATGATTATAAAGGAGAACATAAAATGGAAGTATTGTAACTTATAATCATGATCCTTAAAAATGATTTACTTTAAAATAAGAGAACAACTCATTTACTAAAATATGCATTTTATAGATGCACGCCTCAATGCCAAAACATTCTTTCATGAAATAATGCAATCCAACACTTACTCAAATGGGAATAATGGTAATGCTCGAATAATGAAATTTGAGTAACTTTATAAAACAAACGACCAAAATATGAGTAAACTCAAGTCTCCAAAATTATAGCATAAGGGAGATAACCCAAACTCAAAGCGTCCCCGAAAACAAGGATAAAACTAAATAACTCTAGACAACACCTCAGTTTATAATTCAAAGAAATATAGACAATTGTAATGAAAGGAAAACTTTGCAAGAGAGTTGAGTTTACCGATGAAATCTTTGCCACATAAGGACTGTTCGGTCCAAAAATTCATCTTACGATGACAGGGGATACCCGTTTTACCAAGGATTGTGGCGGAACACCGAGTAAGCCACAATCCGAGTTATGAGCTAAATACTTGGAATCCATGGCCACGAACAATGTCGGTCCGTACTAAGATGTGAGGGAGGGCCCCCGAGGAAACCAAGTCATACTCGTTCATTAGGACTGCATTATGACCCATGGCTAGTAACCGATCTCACATAACCGTACCAAAGGCCCCCGAGGGTCAAATGCATCCATAGCTACAAAAAGGGTAAAAGACATCCCAATAATAATAGCCGACTCAATACCTAGGGATCCACTAGTAATAGTCTAGACTTGTCACAATTTCATTGTGACCAACCATAGTTTGTCATATGGTTCAAAAAATATTTTAATCCCAAAATGCATTTCCGAGTTTAACTGCTGATAAGAATAAAAATCATAAAATGAGATTATATACATTCTTTCAAGTACCTCACATAAATATGCAAGTAGTACTTTATAAAATATCCCCTTTCATGAATGATGCATAAAACCGACAAACACTTAAAAGTGTATTTTCGACCAAAGACCCATTTATGCAATAAATCATCAAAACCCATTCATTTATGACACATTTATCGAAATGCCCAAAAAACCCAAATGTGGGTGTTTTACAAAGTTTATAAAGTTAAATACTTCAAATAATCAAAGATTACCAACTAACCCAACATTTGATAATTTCATGTAAAACACATAAACACTTTAAAATAGACATTTTGGCATGTACAACGTTTTGACAAATCAACTTGAACTCACCTTGCTAGATTTAGGCTAAATCTAGATTTTACCCCCAAAACTTGAATCTCCAAAGATGAAGGCTTGAATCTCCAAGAAACTTCTCTAGATCTTAGATCCGACACACCTACAAGGTTTCCTTCAACATACAAGTCACCAAAATCAAATCCAAGATGGAGGATGAAAGGAAAAATGATGAAATCCTCAAACCCTAGCTTAACATTGAGAGAAATGAAGAGCTTACCACCACAAATACTCTTGTATACTCCAATAGACTTCCAAATCTCTTGCCAAATCATTGAAGAGCTCTAAAAAACGAAACCATGGCAACTTGAATCACCAAAATCGGAGTTGTGATGCAAAAGTTATGAATGAATGAAATTTTAGGGTGAAAATGGAGTTTGGGGCCGATTTTTCCCTTTTTTGTGCGCCCAGCGGCTCCGTGTGGGTGGCCGCGCAGGTTCATCCGCGCAGAGCACTGCACCCCCAAATTTGTCCGAACACTGTTTTGGTCATAACTTCTTCGTTATAGCTCCGTTTTCGCTCCGGGAAGAACCGTTGGACTCGTAATTGAATCCTTCATCTATCAAGACTATAAAATCAAGGATTCAAGTCCAAAATCAAATATCTTATATTTTCTTAATATATCGGTTTCTGTATTAACTTGAAATGGTACCTTTTGAAAATCGGGGTGTTACAAATATATATATATATATATATATATATATATATATAAGACTTTTGCTAGTATTCTTTTCTTGCTTATGTGTATTTATGAGTCTCCGTCTGGGCTATTTCTTGTGATATTCTAACCTTTTATAGTTAATCCGCTGGATAGGACCAACAGTCAACTTTGATTTCCGTGTACTTGAAGCTATTCCTGTAATAGGATCCCCTTTGGTAGAATTATTGCGCGGAAGTGAAAAAAAATTGTTATCATTAACTTGCCTTGAATCTTGGCTTTACGTTATAATCTTATGAATTTAATGATCGCATGCGCTATTATTCCCGCAATAAGAACCATATGTAACGGAGGAGGTAATAGATGTATGTTGTTAGTACAATTTTTTTGAAGGAAACTTCGATTATAGATACATAATCATAGATCAAGGGTTGAAGATGAATAATCATAGACTATGGGTCGAGGATATTATCTGTCAAAGTTAACCACGATCACATGTGTAACGCCCGTAAAATTCCTCAAGTATTGTGTCCCCTAGCTTGAATTCTTAATTGTTTTATTGCTTTAAACTTTCTTTTATGTTGATTAATATTTGCGTGGGTCTAAGTTTGGGAGTCACACTCGAAACTCCTTGGACCGAACACTTTGAGAGAGCTCGGTACCTGTTCGCCGAGAGTGACACATGTCACAATCGCCGAGTCACAATTGCGGGGGGCACCGAACCCTCGGTACAAATTCGACGAGAGTGACCGGCGAGAGTGACACATGTCATAATCACCGAGTCACAATCACGGGGAGGGGAGAGGCCAACTCTCAGTACACTTTCGGCGAAAGTGCCGGCGAGAGTGCCAAGCACAATCGCCCGGGACCACCTGACAGGCTTTTATTGCCATTTTTCACCTTTTCTTCTCATTAACCCCAAAATCAGATGTTTTTAGAGAGAGAGAACCCTAAGAAGCGATTTTGCTCAACTTCACACCTCTTTCCCTTATTTTTCTTGCAAAGCATTAATTGTTAGTGGTTGGGGAAGGATTCAAGATTCTTGGGCATTTATTGAAGGTTCTCAACAAGGATTTCAAGTCTTCAACCCCAAGTCTTCCTCACCCCACCTCTTCTTGAGTTCTCCAATTTTCTAGGGTTTCATCTAAAACCCTAGTTAGTGAGTTTTCTTCTAAACTTTACAAATGAGATACATATCTTGAATGCTAATTGTTATTATTCTATACTTATGCATATATCCGATCACCTGATAAGTTTGACCTAATTGCTACTTTTGTTACTTGTTGGGGTTATCGGTTAATATTCTTCATGTGGATTTTGATGAGTTTATTACTAACGATGTTGTGGTCATGATTGGGCATTATCATGGAACTGATGGTGATTATTGGTAAACTTGCATATTTTAGAGTTGTGGGTCTAAAATGGCATTGGAAGTACGTAAGGTCTTATACATGTATCTTGTTGATATGAAATATGTATAGAGATGAATATAGTATGAATATTGGATGAACCATGAGTAATCACTAGGAGGATGTAGTCTTAGGGTGCCACCATGACGGTATGCACCTAGAACTCCGCCATTGGGAGTAATGCCTGAGAGGTAGTCTTCGAATGTATCGGCCCTTCGGGATGTTGCTCATGTGAGTGAACATCAAGGTACATTGACTTGAGGTGAAATTGGTTGGTGTGATGGGTCTCCCCTATTGATTCTTTTATGACTCTTGTTGTCTAAATTGATATAAATGATTATGTCATGCTTTTGTTCAACTCACTAGGCTCGTTTGGCCTAACACTTGATTGGTTTGATGTGTATCTCAGGTTCTAACGGCGCGACCGCCAAGAAGGTCTAGTAGACTCTAGTTGTGAGCTTGGGAGCATTTTTGGGACGCCGAATTTAGAAGGCTTTATATTTTGGAGATTTGGTTGACAACTTTATATAATCTCTTTCCTAGATAGGATTTAGATTAAAGGGTTGTTTTCCCTTCATTGCTTCTTTGTTACAAACATGTAATTAACAGGCGTTTATTGTCCCCCTTTTTGGGATGAGCTCGTGATATGGCACTAATTTAAATATCATATTTCCTTTTTCAGAAATTTTTGTTATCCCTATTTTTTGGGTGTTACAAGTTGGTATCAGATGTAAAGATGGCATTTGAGTCAAGTGAATGTGGAGACTCTCAGATGGTCAAGTTTGCGTCCCAACTACTAAGAGGGGATGCATTGAGTTGGTGGAATGTGACCCGGAAAGCTTACATCGGAGGTTTTGGCCAAGCTCACTTGGCTAACTTCAAGAAAAATATCATGGAGAAATACTGCAATGAGAGGGCTCTCGACAAGATAGAAGAAGAGTTCTGGAACATGAAGAAGGGTAGTCTGTCGATCGCCGACTACTCAAAACAATTCATGGAGAAGCTCAGTCTAGTTGAACATTTAGCGACCGATGAGAAGTCAAAGATAAAGGCCTCCTTGAAGGGTTTACCGACAGAGATGAAGACGGGCATGAGGAACGCTCGGGTGAATACCTTGCAGGAAGCCATAGAGGAATCTCAGTTGGTGGAGGACGACATCCTCCAAGAGAGAGAAGAAAAGAAGCAACAGGGAGAGAAGCGAAAATGGGAAGGGCCAACCGGGCCCGCACGACCCTCTAAACCCTTTAATGGGGGGAGGAACATGGAGCCACGACGTGAGGCGAGATGCTGCCTCAAGTGTAAGAGTAAGCATTTCGGGCCTTGTAATCCGAAACCCTTCTCTAACACTATGGAGTGCTTTAAGTGTGGACGGAAGGATCACATGAGCTGGGATTACCCCTCCCGAGCAGTTTGCTATGAGTGTCGAGAACCGGGGCATATCAAAAGAGATTGCCCCAAATTAGCGAGAGGACAACAAGGGGCATCAAGAGGGGTTACATTAAAGAAGGAGGTTCCACCGAAGGCGCCAAGTCAGGCCTTCCAAATGACGGCGGATGAAGCAAGAGATACGGTGGATGTCGTGTCAGGTACGTTTCTAGTGACATCTCTACTTACCCGTGTTTTGTATGATTTTGGTACGAACCAATCATTTGTGTCTACCTCGCTTTGCAAGAACTTCACCACTCCTATTAGTTTGTTGAATGATGCTCTAGTGGTAGAGGTAGCGAATGGGGAGCATATGTTAGTTCGGGAATACTACGTTGGGTGCACCTTAAGTTTAGATGGGGAATCCTTTTTAATAGATTTGTTATCGGCGGATATCGGAGGATTTGATGTGATTGTTGGAATGGATTGGTTATCCAAACACGACGCCAGTATATTTTGTTCCAAGAAGATGATTAGAGTACCCTTGCTTAAGGGTGGAGAAGTGATAATCTACGGAGAGAAGAATCGAAAAACCAACACGATCATCTCGGCAATCAAAGCACGAAAGAGCCTAGCCAAGGAGTGTACGTCCTACTTGGCCTACGTGATCGACGTAAAATTCGAGAAGAAGAAAATGGAAGATGTGGATGTGGTTCACGATTATCCAGATGTCTTTCCGGAAGATCTACCCGGACTACCGCCGGAACGTCAAGTAGAGTTCCATATCGACCTCACTCCAGGTGTCGCACCGATTGCTTGTGCTCCTTATCGTCTAGCCCCGACGGAAATGCAAGAAATGATGACGCAGCTAAAAGAACTTCTCGAGAAGGGATTCATACGACCGAGCTCGTCGCCTTGGGGAGCTCCAGTTTTATTCGTGAAGAAGAAGGACGGGTCCATGCAGATGTGTATCGATTACCGTGAACTCAACAAGGTCACCGTCAAGAACAAATACCCACTTCCTTGAGTCGACGACCTTTTTGATCAATTTCAGGGAGCGGGGTGTTTCTCCAAGATAGACTTGCGGTCTGGCTACCATCAAGTGCGGGTGAAGGAAGGTGATATCTCGAAGACGGCGTTTCGGACAAGATACGGTCATTTTGAGTTTTTAGTCATGCCCTACGGGTTGACTAATGCTTCGGCCGTAATCATGGACTTGATGAACCGAGTATGTCGACCTTTCTTGGACAAGTCGGTTATAGTCTTCATCGATGATATTCTGATCTATTCGCAAGACGAGGTGGAACAGCGGTGTTAGACCACAGTCTCATTGGATTCAAGATCATCCAATCTGAAGATCCAATCTAAAGCTAAAGCAGAAACGTCGACTCTCGATATTAAAGTCTATGTCGTTTGTAATAAATGTGAAAGTAATTAGTGTTTATTGTATTTTATGTTTTGTCTAAATATCTTATAAATAGATATTTATATATTAGTTAGGTTAGTTTAGTTTGTTAGTTATTAGTTAGGTATAATATCTAAATGTTAGATATTAGTTAGTTTATATTAGTTTATTATTGCAAGTTGTAAGTTTGAGTGTGTTAGAAGCTAAAGAGAGATCTGAGATTAGATATTATCAGATCTCAACAACTCTCTACAAGGAGATTAGATCAGATTATCTAAGAACACACAAGAACACACACTTAAGGTGAAAAAGAGAGAAAACAGAGAAAACACATTCAAATCTTGAATCGATCAACCTTGTAACCTTTGTTATTAATCAATACAGGTTGGTAATCGTTTATGTGTTGTTAATCTATAGAACTTGATAAGTATTGTGGACCCACAATTGGTATCAGAGCCTGATTAAGATCAAAATCAAGTTTTTAAAGAAAACGACTCTGTGTTCTTATTGGAAAATCGATTTCGAGATTTAAGGTGTTTTAGGTGTTAAATCGATCAGGTTGTGATCGATTAGGGTGCTAGATCGAGTTGTGAGTGTTTAATTTCAGTATAAAGCTTTAATCGAGTTCCATTTTGTGATTTTTGTGGTTTGAGTTCGTTTTGAAAAAGTCACTGTGCGATCAAATTTATTTTAAAAAAGTGATTTTTATCGAGATCGAGTGATAGCAAACTATTCTAGAAGTGGTTGTACTCATATTGGTAGAGTTTAGTACTGCTAATCGACGAAGAAACAAGTTTTTAGTTAATTTTCGAAGTACAGGTCGAACTTGCGCAAATCAGAAGAAGAACACACGCAAAGCTCACTTTGCGTAACCTACTTTGCGCAACCAACGTCATACGCAAAGTCCACTTTGCGCAACGCACTTGATACGCAAAGCTTATTTTGCGCAACTCAAGCAACACGCAAAGTCCACTTCTCGCGACCAACAGCATACGCAAACACTACTTTTCGCAACACTCTTGAAACGTAAACCTCGAAATTCACTTCTCGCAACAAGAAGGAAACGCAAACCTCAGTTCAAGTGATCTTGTCTTCACGAAAAGCTCAAGTCAAGTTTGTGCAACCCACTCGAAACGCAAAGCTCACTTTGCGCATCCAACTAGAAACACAAAGTTCACTTTGCGCAACCCTATTGAAACGCAAAGCTCACTTTGCGCAACCCACGTGATACGCAAACCTAAGTTTGCGCAACCCACTTGACACGCAAACCTCACTTTGCGCCATCAACCTCTCGCGCAAACCTTCTCAAAACGCAAAGTTTTTTTTTTCAGACTTAGCTTATTCTTCAAAATGACATCTAGAGAAGCCCTTGCAATCGGAACTGACACCAAGCCACCAGTTCTCTTTAAAGGAGAATACGAGCAGTGGAAAGATCGGTTTCTGAACTTTGTTGACAGACACGAGTTGGGTGATTTCATCAAGAAATCTATAGAAGAAGGGGTTATGAAACCAGTCATGACGACTCGTTTGGTTGGAACCGTGCCGACTCAGGTTGAACTTAAGTATCATGAGCTAGAAGATGATAACCTCAGAAGAGCTAAAGACGACAGATTAGCTAACTCATACATTCTACAAGGAATTCCGAACGAAATCTATGTAAAGATTGACAGCTACAAGGCCTCCGGCAAAGAAATGTGGGATCAGCTTGAGAAGATGATGTTGGGCTCGAAGGTTGGGAATCAGCTTAAAATCTCCAACTGCCTAAATAATTATGAAGAATTTAGAGGCAGAGTGGGAGAATCTTTAGAAGAAACCTATGACAGGTTTGTGACTTTGCTGAATTAATTAAGCAAGAATAAGGTCCACAAATCTCAAATTGAGTTGAACGTCAAATTCCTGAGTATTCTACAACCGGAATGGAAAAGATTTGCCAAGCAGATGAAGCAGATCAAGAATCTGAATGAGATTCCACTTCATAAGGTGTATGAAACCCTCAGACAAAATGAAGAAGAGGTGGATGAAATTCTAGATGAGAAGAGGCAAAAAGGAAAGACAGTTGAAGACACAGTTGCTCTTGTTGTCAGGAAGAAGAAGAACAAGACAATTATGTATGAATCAGAAGAAGATGAAGCTTATGCAAACTCTGACATAGATGAAAATGAACAACTGAAGCAAGCAATGATTGTGCTGTCAAATGCTTTTCAGAAAAAGTTCCACACAAAGCCGAGTTCAAACAGTCAGAGATATTCTTCTGCTCCGAACAACTACATCCACAAGGAAAGGGTTGAAGGAAGTAGATATGAAGGAAAGAGATTTGAAGGGAAAAGAATAGAGGAGAGGAAACCTAAAGAGAGAAGATATCAGTCTGAAGGAAAGAGAATAGAGGAAAGGAAACTAGAAGAGAGAAAGTTTAAAGCTGAAGGATCCAGTCAGACAGAACCACCTACATGCTACAATTGTGGCAAAACAGGTCACTATGCCAGAGACTGCCGAAGACCAAAAGTCAGAAACTCCGATTATTACAAGAACAAGATGCTTCTTGCAAAGCAACAGGAGGCTGGTAAGGCACTGATGGCAGAGGATGAATACTGGCTTGATCATTCAGATGAGGAAGAAGAGGATAAAGAGAGAGATGAAGCCGTCAACATGTGCTTGATGGGAAAGCAGGAATCAGACGCTGAAGCAGATTCAGAAGAGGATGAAGAAGAGGAGGTATGTGATTTATCAAATTCAGATTTCATGAATAAAATGCATGCCATGAATTTAAAAATCCAAGAGTTAGAGTCGAATCTTAAGCGGAAAGATGGTGTTATAACTGACAAAAACCAACTAATACAGAAACTTAGCAATGAAATTGCTGAGAAGAAAGTATTGGTTGAGGTTTTACATAGAGATAATGACACCAACGCAAAGGAAAAGACAATAATTCTTAAAGAGAATTCTGAACTCAAGTCTAAACTGACAAAAATTGAGATTGATATATATGAGCTTACAAAATTGCATTCTTCTTGTACCAAAGAAAACTTTTCTTTACTTGGTAAATTAAAAAGTTTGGAAGAGAAGTTATACAAAATGGGTCAAACTGAACAGACTGTTTAAAACTAGCTCGACGAATCCCTGAGTTTAAAACTTTCTGGACTAAACTATCAGAAGAAGATGAAGCCAACGAAACTGAAAAACGGTTGAAATCTTCTAAAGTTCACCTTCCATTTTATTATGCGAAGATGAATAACAGTTATAATGAAAATCCAATATATCAAAAGAAGAAAACTCTTTCAAGTGATTTCTTTCAAAGTTATTCTGAAAAAGAAATGGAGGCGAAGCCTATTCAAGGTAAACTATATGTCCCTCCTCTCGTTTTAGAAAGTAAAATTTCTGAACTCAAGAATTCTTTATCAGATGAAAGACTTTTGATGAATATTGAACAAAAAGTTTTTTCAACTGTGTTCAAGAATGTTATTATTTCTAAGGCTTCAAACTCTGAGGATATGTTTGGTTTAGCAAATAAAGGGTTTGATTTTCTGAACTCTGGCAGTGGTTTAGATGATTGTTTTGAACAATTTGACTTTAATGCAAAACTTCCTAACCATTCATCTTTTGTTAAGAAATCTTTAGGAAAAACCAGTATGCCTGTTAACAGTGCAAAATCAACGAAAGTTGATAACTCAGTCTCTGTGAAAGCTAAAAATGCTAAAGGTAAGATTACATCTAAGCATTCACAGAAACCGAACACTACTGGTAATCCGAAGAAGAAGCATTTGTTTGTTGCTCTAAAGTCTAACTCAACAGTTTCACATGTTTCAGATCTAAGCAAGCAAAGTCCAGAAGTTAAATATCTGTGGCAACCGAAACAGAAGCTTGACAAGACCGTTAAATCGTTTTCTAGTGTTAATTGTAGTGAGACTTCGCCTAGTAAAGATGTCTTAATTGTTGATGTTGATATTTTGAACTCAAAACTTGTTGTTTCTCGTAAACAATATACAATGAAGCAATTATTTCAGTTATCTTTATCTGCTAGAATGTCTTCTATTTATAATAAACATGTTTCTATCTCTTGTCAAGATTCTGAAGATTGGTTTGGCAATTATCATGTGCATTCATCTCATTCTAATTCTTCAAATGCATTTCAAAAGAAAAGAGGACCCAATTTGAAATGGGTACCAAAATCTTGTGCTAACACAGTAGGACCCAAATTCCAGTGGGTATCTAAGGCTAAATCTGTGTTGCAGGCACACCAAGTTTAAAAAGGGAGCTTACAGATATGACTTCTAGACAAAACAGTCTAGGACTCGTTCCTCAAAGAAAATAGGTTCTTGAATACAACAGTTCAAGACCCGCACTTCAAAGATAAAACAATGGTTTCTGAACACGTCTGTTCAGAACCCGTGCTTAAGAAAAGAATATGGCTTTTGAACACATCAGTTTAAGACCCGCTCCTCAATACTCAAGAGTCTTAGTTCCATCTTTGTTTTAAAACTATTTAAATCAATTGTTTCATTATTTCTCTTGTGCAGATCTGTCATATGTGGTACTTGGATAGCGGATGCTCCAAGCATATGACTGGACAAAAAGATATGTTGTCCAATTTTAAAGAGAAATATTGCGGATCAGTCAGATTCGGCAACGACCAGTTTTCTCCAATAATGGGATATGGTGATGTACAACATGAAAATGTCACGATCAAGAAGGTGAGCTATGTTGAAGGCTTACGGCACAACCTGTTCAGTATTGGTCAGTTCTGTGACAAAAGCTTAGAGGTCAATTTCAAAGCCAAGACGTGTTCAGTTCGCACTGAAGAAGGCGAGGAACTCTTGGTCGGCACAAGAAAGTCGGACCTCTACACAATTAACTTGTCAAAAATCTAGAACGACAAGCAGGTTTGTCTATTGACGAAAGCCTCGAAGAAACAAAGTTGGCTATGGCATCAAAGGCTCTCTCACCTCAACTTCAGGTACATCAACAATCTGGTCAGAGGATGACAGGATCTTAATTTTAAACAAGAATAAACACTCAGAAACAATATTAAAGGAGTTTGCGGAATAACACTTTAATATTCAATAATCAATGAAAACAGTGAATCAGAAGAACAACTTGTAAACTTTATTGAATGATTGTAAAGCTACAAGATTCAACACTCAACCTCAATATTGATGAACAGGCTCACCAATACGAATTCTACTTCTCTAGAATTAGAATTACAAACCTTGAGGTTGATTCTCTCTATCAAAACAAAAATTCAGAATTCTATATTTATCAATTCTAAACTATTCTTTATATAATGAAGATAAAAGATAATTACAAATAATAAAAGATCTTCAAAATAATCTTCCATCTTTATCTCCAAGCTTTCCATAATCTTCAAACTTGATCTGCACGAATCTTGATAATCTTATAAGCAGCACTAAGTCTTCAGCAGTATTAATACTTTGAGCAATATTAATGTTCAGCAGTACTAACTACTAGCAGTACTAAAATTTCTTAGCAGTAGTAATCTCCTCTAGCAGTATTAATCTTGACTTAGCAGTACTAATCTTGATCAGCAGTATTAACTTCACTCAGCAGCATTAATCTCAGAAGTAGTAATCAAGTTCTTATAGCAGCATTAACTGTACTTGTGTATTTCTGAATTTCCCAACAATCTCCCCCTAACTTGACTTTTAGGAAGAGAAGTCAAGTTCTTCAAATGGTCTTCTTAGATGCTCCCAAAACTTCATGGCTCATACACCTGTATTTGCATCCAACCCCAAACTCTGATTGATTGTTCTTTGAATCAAATACTTACCCATCTCTGAATCTGGAACACATCCTATCTTCTTCTTCAACATTGCATGAAGCTTTAGTCTGCTGTGATTGTACACTGTATCCACTAGGAAGTACTCTATGTGATTTATGTCCATAGTTAGTGCATATACTCCACTAGTTTCATATAGAGTCCAATTGTTGACAGTTTTGAACACATTTCTGATCACATGCTCCACTTCTTCAGGTTTGAACATCATACACATATACTCCATCACTAATTTTGTAATTGAAATCTCTGGAGCTTTCAGTTGATCTGCATACAACTTCATTCTTATGTCAAACATCTCTTCTAAATCTGACCTGGAGCATGTTCTTACAATCTTTGCCCAAGTGTTATACACTTCATACTTTTCATCCTTTCTTTTGAGCCTTATGTATTCATTCCCATCAACCTTCATTGTGTCCCATAGAATAACCTCAGGTGGCTTCACTTCAACAGGTTCAGCTGAAATTGGTTCAGGCACTTTGTCCATCACTACCATGTACATATTTACATCATCAGTTCTTGTTGGTTCTTTCTGTGCAGATGGCTTAGGTGCCCCTTCTTCTTCAGCAACCTTCTCAGCTTCTTCTGTAGCTATTCTAGGCTTCTTGGTTGACTTTCTCCTTGCCATCATCTTGGTTCTTTTTAAAGTCCTTAGACTTTCACCAAGAGTGGCTTCTTTCTTTGGTGGTGTTTCTTGCTCATCTGGAAAGGGTTTTTCTATCATGAATTCATTGCTTTCTTTCATTCTCTTCTCCATTACCACCCTGGCAGTTTCATTCCCTTAAAGCTTGGTCATTTCAGAATTGTACAGCTCTTTAATCTTCTCAAAAGACATCTTTGAGAACATCTCCTTTCTGACTCCTACAGCACCTTTGAGAAATGTAATCATCTTGTTTCTCTCTTGGGTACCTAGGAAGGTCTTTGAGGGTTGTCTCTTCTTTGCAGTTGTTTTTACCACCACTGATTTCTTCAGAGTTGCAGCTTTCTTCTGTGCAATTTCAGTTGCCAGGTTTTGTTGATAAGCTTCATTCAGTTCAGCAGCTAGAGCCTTAGCCATATCTCTGTCCTTTTCAACCTGAACCCTTTCTTCTTGCTCAATATCAACTTGTATCTTCTTGGCCAAAGCTTCATCTGACTCAACCAACTTTTGCTTTTTGATTGGTTGATCAGATTCCACCATTTTAGCTTTGCCTTTATCTTTTCTTGCCATCTTCTCAACACTAGATTTCTTGATCATTTCACCTTGTTCTTTGATGACAACTTCTTTGTCCTTTGAGATGGCCTTGGGAGTATCATGCTTGGCTTTGATTAAGGTTTCTGCAATCTCAAGATCTGTCAGAACTTCTTGCACTATTTCTGCTGCTTCTTTCAGTTCAGCAGTATTAACAGTTTCTGCTGCTTGCTCTTTTACTGCTGCTCTGCTTGATGTTTCTGCTGCTTGTACAGTTTATTTACTTACTTCATCAATCTCTCCCTCAACACTATGTTTCTCCCCCTTATCTGTATCAGCTTCCAATTTCTCCTCAGCTTCTGACTCCCCCTTTTTGGGAGCATCAGTTACTGGTTTCCTTCTTCTAAGCACAAACTGTTTCTTCCTCTTTTTCTGGACTAATCTCTTCACCAAGTTCTTCAGTTTGGAAATTTGAGCTTGTTGAGACAGGACTATTAGTTTCAGCTCTTCTATGTCTTTTCCTTGGTTGATCACATCCATGTTGATGTTGCCCATTGTTTTCATCAATTCATAGTAGTTATATATGTCATCACCTTCTCCAGGAGTGTGACCCCCTTTTGAAGGATCATGGGATCTTTTTGCAGTAGAGGTCTTCTGCCTAGCAGAAGCACCTGCTACCCCCATGGTTTCTTGGCACCTGGGACCTTTGGATGATTGCTCACCCAAATTTTCCATGGGGAAGGTCTTATTTATGTTACCACTGACCTCCTCTGTGTTAGCAGGAGTAGTGGCAGCCTTAGCACCCATATGCTCAAACATCTCCTCAGTGAGCACCTCCTTGGGGTTGGGAGACACCCCTGTGGTTTCCCTGTAGATATTCTCTAATGGAGAATTCTCCATTAGAGGGCTTAAAGGCTCAGTGGGTGAATGTACAAGAAGGGAAGGAGCCTTATTTACCTTTTTCCTTATGTAAGTTTGGGTTATTGGAGAAGTTGGGTTTTGAACAAGAGACTGAGGGATTGATATGGAGGGTGAAGGTTGGGATTGGCTAGCAGTGGGATGGTCTAATGAGGGCCTTGACCCTGCTGCCATACCTTCTTCATTTTGGGACACCACCATCATTGTAGAGAACAATGGGGTGTCAACTCCTTCCGAGTCCAATGGAGATCTCTTCATGTTTGAAAAGACCTTACCTTTGGGAATTTTGGGTACATATACCTCATCAAAGTGAGGCATATCCGTCAATTCATGGGTTATAACTTTCTGTACAAACCTTGGGTACATGTAAAAACTCTTTTTGCTTCCCAAGTTTGATACAAGATCACTGAAAATCATTCTTGAAAAATTGTACTTTCTGGAAGTGTGTCAGGATCGAATTTCTCAACAAGAATTATGAATACTCAGAAAAAATATCAAAGAAGTTGCGGAATAACACTTTGATATTCAATGTAACAGGAAACAAACAGTGAGTATGATTAACAACTTGTAAACTTGTATTGAATGATTAAAATCACAAGATTACACACTCAACCTCAATCTTGAAGAACAGACTCTTTCAAGACGAATTCTACTTCTCTAGAATTAGGAACTATGCCTTGAGGTTGATTTTCTCTCTAGAATAAAACTTAGAATGAATAATAATTTTTTTCTAAACTATTCTATCAATTCTATACATATACTGAAGATAACAGATAATTACAATTAATAAAATATCTTCAGAATATCTTCCATAAATATCTTCAGAATATCCAGCTGTCACTCTTGTAATTCTGATCTCCATCTCATAAGCAGCATTAATCATCTTGGAAGTATTAACTCAGTCTTGGCAGCATTAACCACTAAGCAGCACTAACCTCTAGCAGTACTAACTAGCTAAGCAGTACTAACTTTGATCAAGCAGCACTAACTTTGACTAGCAGTATTAATTCTACTAGAAGTAGTAATACCTAGCAGTATTAACTTTTGAAGTCCTCTAGCAGTAGAATTCTGAACTAGCAGCATTAACCATACTTAAGCTTTTCTTCAGTTCCCAACAATCTCCCCCTAACTTGACTTTTAGAAAGAGAAGTCAAGTTCTTCAGATCTTCTTCAAGATGCTCCCAAAACTCCATCATGGCCTAAATTCCAGTATTTGCATCCAACCCCAAACTCTGATTTATTGTTCTTTGGATCAAATATTTAGCCATTTCTGAATCTGGAATACATCCTAGCTTCTTCTTCAGCATGGCATGAAGCTTTAATCTGCTATGATTATACACTCTATCCACTAGAAAGTATTCAGTGTGATTCAAATCCAAAGTCACTGCATATACTCCACTAGTTTCATATAGAGTCCAATTGTTGACTGATTTGAACACATTCCTTATGATCTCCTCCACTGCATCAGGCTTGAACATCATACACAGATACTCCATTATCATCTTTGTAATTGAAATCACTGGAGCTTTCAGTTCATCTGCATATAACTTCATCCCTATCTCAAACATTTCTTCAATATCAGATCTTGAGCAGGTTCTAACAATCTTGTTCCAAGTGTTGTACACTTCATACTTCTCATCCTTTCTCTTTAATCTGATATATTTCTTTCCATCCACTTCCAATACATCCCAGTGAATGACTTCAGGAGGTTTAACCCCTACAGGTTCTGCTGAAATTGGTTCAGGCACTTTGTCCATCACTACCATGTACATTTTAACATCCTCAGTACTTGCAGGTTCATGTATTGTAGATGACTCAGGTGCCTCTTCTTCTTCAACAACCTTTTCAGCCTCTTCTTCCATTAATCTAGGCTTCTTTGTAGGCTTTCTCCTGGTAATCATCTTAGTTCTTTTCAAAGTCCTTAGACTTTCACCAATTGTTGTTTCCTTTTCTGGAGTTTCTTGCTCATCAGAGAATGGTTTTTGTAAGAAATCATTGCTCTCTTTCATTCTTTTCTCCATTTCAACCCTTGCAATATCATCTCCTTGAAGCTTTGTCATCTCAGCATCATACATTTTCTTGAGTTTATCAAAAGACATTTTTGAAAACATTTCTACCTTGACACCTAATGCACCTTTGAGGAAAGTAATCATTTTCTTTCTCTCTTGAGCACCCAAGTATGTCTTTGATGGTTGTCTTTTCCTTGCAGCCATTTTGATCTTGGTAGGCTTCTTAACAAATATGGCTTTCTGCTTGGCTTGCTCAGTTGCTAAGCTCTGTTGATAGACTTTGTTTAACTCTGCAACCATTGCTTTAGCTATTTCTCTATCCTTTGCCACTTGTACAGTTTCTGCTTCTTCAAGTTCAGCCTGTATTTTCCTAGCCAGAGCCTCATCTGCTTCAATCAACTTCTGCTTTTTCTTTGGTTGATCAGATTCAACTAGCTTTGCCTTACCCTTTTCTTTGCTTATCACCTTCTCTTCTACATTTGTTTTCTTGATCAATTCCCCTTGTTCTTTGATGACTACTCCTTTGGTCTTTGAGGTGACCTTGGGAGTATCATGCTTGGCTTTAAGCAAGGTTTCTGCAATCTCCAGCTCTGTTAGAACTTCTTTCACTGTTTCTGTTGCTTTGCTTATTTCAGCAGTACTAACCATTTCTGCTGTTTTACTTAAACTAGCAGCATTAATGGTTTATGTTGCTTGCTCTGTTACTGCTGCTATCTCCCCCTCAACATCAAGTTTCTCTCCCTTTTCTGGAGCATCTTCCCTGTTGAAATCAGCTTCTGACTCCCCCTTTTTGGGAGCATCAGTCACTGGTTCCCTCCTTTTAAGCACAAATTGCCTCCTCTTCTTTTTCTGGAGCAATCTCTTTACCATATTCTGCAGTTTGGAAATCTGAGCTTGTTGAGACAGGACTATTAGTTTCAGCTCTTCGATGTCTTTTCCTTGGTTGATCACATCCCTGTTGATGTTGGCCATTGTGTCCATCAATTCAAGATAGTCATATCTGTCCTCACCTTCTCCAGGAGTGTTACCCCCTTTTGAAGGATCATGGGATCTTTTAGTAGTGGAAGCCTTCTGCCTAGCAGAAGCACTTTCCACCCCCGTGGTTTCTTGGCACCTGGGACCTTTGAATGATTGCTCATTCAAAGTTTCCATGGGGGAGGTCTTATTTATTTTACCACTGTCCTCCTCTGTGCTAGCAGAAGTAGTGGCAGCCTCAGTACCCATATACTCAACCCTCTCCTCAATGAGCACCTCCTTGGGGTTGGGAGACACCCCTGTGGTTTCCCTGTGGATATTCTCTAATGGAGAATTCTCCATTAGAGGGCTTAAAGGCTCAATTGGAGAAGTTGGTTGGTCAATAAGAGACTGAGGAATTGATTTAGAGTGGGAAGGTTGGGATTGGCTAGCAGTGGGATGGTCTAATGGGGGCCTTGACCCTGCTGCCATACCTTCATCAGTGTGGAACACCACCATCATTGTGGAGAACAATGGGGTGTCAACTCCTTCCGAGTCCAATGGAGATCTTTTCATGTTTGAAAAGACCTTACCTTTGGGGATTTTTGGTACATATACCCCATCAAAATGAGGCATATCCGTCAATTCGTGGGTGATAACTTCTTGGACAAACCTGGGGTACATATAAAAGCTCTTTTTGCTTCCCAAGTTTGAGACAAGATCATTGAAAATCATTTTAGAAAAATTGTACTTTCTGGCAGTGGCCAAGCACACCAAAGCATAAGCAATGGTGCTACTGAACTCACTCCAGCCAGTAGTCGTTTTGGAGATACAATGCATAAGAGTATGGACAAAGAAACGCCATTGGGGTGAAAATTTAGCTTTGGAGAACTTGAACACACCCAATGGGCCTCCATACCCCATTCTTGTAAGAGTAGAAAACAGTTCATCATCAGAGATAGATGAGATACCAGTGGCATCATCTAGACGTAGACTGGTGTGGATTACCTCTTCAGTAACTGTCAACGGTTTTTCACAGACCCTTGTCTTGATCATTTGCACACCATTCTCAGTAACAATGGTGGCATTTGCCCAGAATTGCCTTTGATGCTCGATGTAGATTGATGGCGAGACAGTGAGAGCATGGGCAATATGGCTTGTCTTGAGAAAATCCACAATCTGGTGGAAACCAGCGGCCTGTTTGGGCTTCTTTAACATCGCGATTTTATTGTGCTCGTCTATGAATGCCATTGATGCCATTGATCTTGAAGGTCTTGCCTGAAAACTTGGAACTTGAGAGAGAAAGGGTTTAGAGCGTAAGTGAACAGTATGCAAAGAGTCGTTATGAACTTTTAGGCGGGCAAAGGGTATTTATAGTATTTGGGATATAAGCAGTATTAACCTAGAGCAGTAGTAACTAACAGCAGTATTAACCACTAGCAGTATTAACCAACTAGCAGTATTAACTGAGAGCAGTATTAACCACTAGCAGTATTAACTAACTAGCAGTATTAACTGAAAGCAGTATTAACCACTAGCAGTATTAACTAACTAGCAGTATTAACTAACTAGCAGTATTAACTGAAAGCAGTATTAACCACTAGCAGTATTAACTAACTAGCAGTATTAACTGAGAGCAGTATTAACCACTAGCAGTATTAACTGAACACTGGCAGTAGTAAAATTGTACTGGCAGTACTAAAACTGTACTGGCAGTATTAATCATACTTACACTTTTAAGCTTTGTGAAGGACTGAGTACTGCTATACTTTTCCTGAAAAAGAAGATTAGGACCACCAAGAATAAACAATTTACAGGTATTGAGCCACTTTTTAAGTAGGAGCTTATTCAGAGTTGATCATTCCCACACTTGTTACCAAGAAAGTGAATCTACCCACATCAAATGCTTTGGTGAATAGATCAGCAAACTGGTTAGCAGTATGAACTTTTACAACTTGAATAAGTTTCTTTTCATTGCAGTCTCTTATAAAGTGGTACCTGATTTCAATGTGCTTTGTCTTTGAGTGCTTGATAGGATTATTAACAATGCTAATAGCACTGCTATTATCAATAAAAATTGGAGTGTGTAGAAAGGTTACCCCATAGTCCAGCATTTGATTCTGAATCCATAAGACTTGAGAACAGCAACTTGCAGCTGCTATATACTCTTCCTCTGTTGTAGATGTGGACACTGTGGTTTGTTTCTTGCACTGCCATGACACTAGTCTTGCACCCAAAAACTGACATCCTCCAGAAGTAGATTTTCTGTCCAAGTTTGCTCCACCTAGATCACTGTCTGAGTATGCAATAAAGTCAAAAGATGAGTCATGAGGATACCAAAGCCCCAATCTGGGTTGCCCTTTGAGATATCTGAATATCCTCTTAACAGCTTGATAGTGAGATTGCTTTGGCCTAACTTGGAATCTTGCACATACACAGACTGGAAACATTATATCTGGCCTAGAGGCTGTAAGATACATGAGAGAGCCAATCATGGATCTATAATGATGAACATCCATATCCTCCCCCTCAAGATCTGTTGTTATTTGCTTGTGTGTCTCCATAGGTGTGCTGGCAGGTTTTGAATCTGAGAAACCAAACTTGGTTAGAATATCCTGCACATACTTGGACTGACTGATAAAAATACCATCTGACTTCTGTTGAACTTGGAGTCCAAGGAAGAAAGTAAGTTCCCCCATGGAACTCATTTTGAATCTTTGATGCATTAGTTCCTCAAACTCCTTGCACATATTGTCTTTTGTGGATCCAAAGATAATATCATCAACATATATTTGGACCAGCAAGATATCCTTCTTCTTTCTCTTGATGAATAAAGTCTTATCAATGACTCCTCTTTCAAAGCCATTTTCCAAGAGATAGGATGACAAAGTGTCATACCATGCTCTTGGTGCTTGATGCAGTCCATAAAGTGCTTTCTTTAGTTTGTATACTTTGTCTAGATAGCTTGGGTTCTCAAACCCTGGTGGTTGATAGACATATACTTCTTCTTCAATTGATCCATATAGAAATGCACTTTTGACATCCATTTGATAGACTTTGAATTTCATATAAGAAGCATAAGCCAGGAATAATCTAATTGCTTTTATCCTGGCTACAGGAGCAAATACTTCTTCATAATCTATTCCCTCTTCTTGTGTATACCCTTGAGCCACCAACCTTGCTTTATTCCATATTACTATGCCTCTTTCATCTCTCTTATTCCTGAAGACCCATTTTGTTCCTATTGCTCTTTGGCCTTTAGGGAGGTCTACCAGATCCCAAACATCTTGCAGCTTGAATTGCAGTAGCTCTTCTTGCATGGCTTCTATCCAACTGGACTCTTTCATAGCATCATGTGCCTTCTTAGGCTCAAGCTGGGATAAAAAACAAGAGAGCATTGTATGCTGTTGGTCTTGCATTTCTTGCAGCCTGCTTTGATTTCTAGTCATCATAGGAGAAGATAGATCTCCTATTACCAGCTGTGGAGGATGATTCTTTTGAGTTCTGGTGTGATGACTAGGTTCTTCATTAAGTCCCACCTCTAGATTAGAGTCATTCAACTCCACTGAGGTGTTTTCAGCAGCTACTTCTGGGTCTTTATCTTCTTGACTCTCCTCTCCTCTACTTTCTTCTTCACTCTGATTTGGTCCAGTAGATGGTTCCTTGTCACAGTCTTCAATAGAATCCACTGTAGGTATGGGAAAGATCACAGATTGAGATAAGCTGTCTTGAACTTGTGTAGTTCCTGATCCTTCACACCCTGAACCTGCATAGTCATTACAACTGAAACCAAAAGAGTTAGTTAGTGAATCAATGTCAAACAGCCACTGAGGACTAGACCCAATAGGATTTGGTGTATTCTCATTGCATTTGACATTGTCACTTTCTTCAATTATTCTAGAAGAAGAGTTAAAAACTCTGTAAGCCTTACTCTGAGATGAGTAACCAACAAGAAATCCATCATCTGCTTTGCTATCAAACTTACCTAAGTGAGATTTGGTATTGAGAATAGTACAAGGACAACCAAAAGGTTTGAAAAATCCAATAAATGGTTTTCTTTTATTTAAAAGCTCATATGGGGTCTTGTTCTTTGGCTTGACCACTAGAACTCTGTTTTGGACATAACAAGCAGTATTAACTGCTTCAGCCCAGAAGGTAATTGGCAGTTTTGAATCAGCCAACAGAGATCTAGCAGCCTCTATTAGTGTCCTATTTCTCCTCTCAGCAACTCCATTCTGTTGAGGAGTCCTAGGGGCACTATATTGTCTCTCAATGCCTTTCTCTTCACAAAAGGTGTTTTAGATCAAGATTTTTTAATTCAGTCCCATTGTCTGATCTAATGACTTTTACTTTTTGATTAGTTTGGTTTTCAATTCTTAGGATAAAGGATTTGATCAGTTCACTTGTCTCATCCTTAGTCCTTAGAAAATATACCCAGGTAAATCTAGAGTAATCATCAACAATAACTAAGCAGTAAAATTTCTTGCCTATACTCATAACATTTGTAGGACCAAACAGATCCATATGTAATAACTGGAGGCAAGAAGAAATAGTATTTAACTCTTTGGTCTTTTGAGAAGTTTTTTGTTGTTTGCCTTTAAGACAAGCAACACAATGATCATCACATGAAAAGACTTTTGATGGTAAACCTCTTACAAGGTTGTTTTTAACAAGTTTGTTCATTGTCTTGAAGTTCATGTGACACATCCTTCTGTGCCAAAGAGAGGATTCATTCACAGAAGCTTTAGAAACAAGACAATTCAGGGATGAATCACTAGAAACATTGTCCATATCTAGACAATAAACATTGTCCTTTCTTGGAGTTCTAAGTAGTATCATTCTTTCATCAACTACTTTGAACCCTGGAGCAAGGATCATACACTCTGTATTAGTAAATAATATGCTATGTTGTTTGTCACAAACCTGTGATACACTTAACAGGTTGTACTTCAACTGATCAACATAGTAGACATCCTCAAATGTTATCTTACCTTTTGTAACATTACCTTTTCCACTTATTTTACCACCAGTAAGATTATCTCCAAAAGCAACATGTCCTCCATTGATATGCTTGAAATCCTGAAGGCATGACATGTTGCCTGTCATGTGCCTAGAGAAACCATTATCAACATGCCATATGCTCTTCCCCTTGAGCTGTTGGTTGCCCTGCACATAAGATAAATCAGTTAGTATGAAATAGGAACCCAAGACAAAGTGGTCTTGGGTACCCCTTTCTCATCAAAATATTTACATTCTTTCTTGACAAGATTTTTAAACTTTGACTCCTCATTTCTGGAGTACTTTGTCACAATGATGGGTTTGGAAACACTTTTTCTAGAAGCAGTACTAGTTTTAGAATTACTAACTGCCTTAGCAGCACTTGCATGCTTAGCAGTACTAACCTTGTTAGAAGTAGTAACTGTGTTAGCAGCAGTAACTGTGTTGGCAGTATTAACCTTTGAAGAGGTACTAACAGTATTAGCAGCATTAATATTTTCAGCAGTACTAACACTGGTAGCAGGAGTAATGCTTCCAGCAGCACTATCCCTGTCAGCAGTACTAACAGTTTTAGTGCTTCTAGGCACCCACATTTTAATACTTTCTTTTAAAACCTTTTTCCTCATGGGGCCTTTGGTTTCAACAGATTTCTTAACCACATGTTTCTTTCCAGCCTTCCTATAACCAACAGGTTTTTGCACAAATCTTTGAAAGTTCATCTGTTGGTTAATAGGGTTAAAGAAACAATGCTTAGCCAAATGGTTTAATTTACCACATATGAAACAAGGTTTTGGTCTGATTATTTTATTCAGATCAACTCCTTGTTTCTGAGCCCATTGATTTTTCCAGTTTCTCTGATTTCCCCTTGGTTTATCATGTTTTTGGGGCTCAGATTTATTACATGCACACTCTTTGCAAGAAATAGGGTTCACAACAGTGGTCTGCTTATAGTAAACCTTCTTGTTCTTTCCCTCAGTCTTCTCTATCTCATTGGACTTGACCCAATTCTTTCCACATCCCTCATTGGTGATTATGTGGTTTTCTATAGGAATCTCACCACTCACAGTGTTGTTCTTATTCTTGACAACTTCTTTCTCAGATTTATCTTTAACAACCACTTCATCTAAGGGATCAATCTCAGTGGCTCCCTCAGGTAGGTCCTTCCTATCCTTTGTTTCTAACAAATCTGAACTAGGAGGAATGTAATTGTTTTTATAGGGTGGTGGTGTGGTATTGTACCCTATTCCTCTTCTCAGTTTATCCTGAATCTGAGATTGTAGTAAAGAATCCATTGCTTTAGAGGAATTGGAAAACTTTTCTACATCTAGCTTGACTTTAGCTAGTTCTCCTCTTAACTTTTCACTCTCCTCTTTGGATCTGGTCATTTGAATTTCTAAGTCATTCTTCTCCCACTTCCAGTAGTTTGTGTCATAAGAGTGTTGAAGCTCATTGGCTTGAAAACCCTTAATTTGCTCTTCAAATCTCTCAACAATCCTCACATAATCTTTTATGTCCTTTTCCAATCTCTTAAGGTCATCACTCATGTTCTTGTTGTGATCCCTATACCTTTTAACAGTGTTAATGCAATTTGGAGAACAAAGATTGGAGGTTACCTCTGTTGGGAGATCAGACACCTCTGCCATTAGAGCTTGGTTTTGAATGGCCTCTTCAGCTTGATCACTCCAGTCAAACCCCATACCTTGTTGAGAGACAAGGGCTTGTGCAGAGTTTCTGTTATTATTGAAGCTTCCAGATTGAGCTTGTTAGTGGTTATTATTTTGAGACATTCCACTTCTGCATTCTCTAGCAAAGTGTCCCTTCTGATGGCATTTATAGCATTCCACCTTTGACTTGTCAAATCCTGCTCCATCTTCTCTTCTTTGGGAGAAGTTGTTCCTCCCAGTTCTTTTGATGAACTTCTTAACTCTCATAGAGAGCATGGCCATCTGCCATTTAATGTCCATCTCTTCAAGATCATCTGGATGGAGTTGTTCCAAGTCATCATTAATAAGAGAAGAGTTTCCATGATTGGACAGAAAGGCTTCAAATACAGTTTCAGTGCCTTTCTCTTGATTTGCTCCATTGGCAGCACTAACTGATTCAGGATTGGAAGTAGAATCAATTGATGCTGAAAGGAGTGCAGCATTGTGAACATATCCAGAAGGCTTCTTCTTGGCCTCTACCTCAGATTCAAAAACTCTTAGATCATTATATAGATCATCAAGTTCCTTTTCTTCCAGTTAATCATTCTGTCTAAAAGACACAGTATACATGGTCCATTCATCACTCAGGGACCTTAGGAACTTCCTGTTTAGATCATCTTGATCAATTTGTACTCCCACTGTAGCTAGTTCGCCAATAAGCTTGTTGAACCTGTCAAAAGTTTGAGTCATGGACTCATTCTTGGTTGACATAAAGTTTTCATATTGTTGCTTCAGAATGGCTTTCTGATTTCTCTTGGTACTTTTGGTACCTGAGAATCTCTTCTCTAGAGCATTCCAGAGCATCTCTGCATCAGTGCAGTTGCAGAACTGATGTTGATATTCATTGGGAATAGCCAAGAGCAAAGTGCTCAAGGCTTTCATCTCTGTCTGTCTAGTCTTTCTTTCAGCATCAGTTTTTGGTGGAGTTCTCTTTCCATCTGCACCAATCTTTCCTGCTTCAGAAGGGTCATTCTCAATGATGTCCCACATAGAATAGTCAGTGAGGAGTATGTACTGCTTGATTCTGATCTTCCACATATCGAATTCATTGGGTCTGAGCATTGGAACCTTTGAGACCAGAGTACTGTTTGATTCTGCAAAGTTTTCCATGATTAATGAATAGATGTTTCTGAGAGAACTAGCTCTGATACCACTTGTTAGGATCGAATTCTCAACAAGAATTATGAATACTCAGAAACAATATCAAAGAAGTTGCGGAATAACACTTTGATATTCAATGTAACAGTAAACAAACAGTAAGTATGATTAACAACTTGTAAACTTGTATTGAATGATTAAAATCACAAGATTACACACTCAACCTCAATCTTGAAGAATAGACTCTTTCAAGACGAATTCTACTTCTCTAGAATTAGGAACTATGCCTTGAGGTTGATTTTCTCTCTAGAATAAAACTTAGAATGAATAATAATTTTTTTCTAAACTATTCTATCAATTCTATACATATACTGAAGATAACAGATAATTACAATTAATAAAATATCTTCAGAATATCTTCCATAAATATCTTCAGAATATCCAGCTGTCACTCTTGTAATTCTGATCTCCATCTCATAAGCAGCATTAATCATCTTGGAAGTATTAACTCAGTCTTGGCAGCATTAACCACTAAGCAACACTAACCTCTAGCAGTACTAACTAGCTAAGCAGTACTAACTTTGATCAAGCAACACTAACTTTGAATAACAGTATTAATTCTACTAGAAGTAGTAATACCTAGCAGTATTAACTTTTGAAGTCCTCTAGCAGTAGTAATTCTGAACTAGCAGCATTAACCATACTTAAGCTTTTCTTCAGTTCCCAACAAAGTGGCCAAGCAGACCAAAGCATATGCAATGGTACTGCTAAACTCACTCCATCCAGTAGTCTTTTTGGAAATGCAGTGCATCAGGGTATGAACAAGAAAACGCCATTGGGTATAAAGTTTTGCTTTTGAGAATTTGAGCCACCCAATTGGCCTCCATACCCCATTCTTGACAAATTTGAGAACAAGTCCTCATTTGGAATAGAAGTAATACCTGCAGCATCGTCTAGACGTAGACAGATGTGTATCACCTCTTCAGAAACTGACAAGGGTTTGTCACTCACCCGAGTCTTGATTATCTGCACACCATTCTCTGTGACTATGGTGGCATTTCCCCAGAATTGTCTTTGATGCTCTATGTAGATAGTTGGTGACACAGTAAGAGCATGGGCAATGTGGCTGGACTTGAGAAAATCCACAACCTGGTGAAATCCAACATCTTGTTTCGGCTTCGGTAGCATCGCAATCTCGTTGTGCTCATCAATGAATGCCATGGATGCCATTGTGCTTGAGTAATCTTGACTGCAACACTTGGTGCTTGAGAGAAAAGGGTTAGAGAGTAGATGAATAGAAAGCAAAGAGTCGTTATGAACTTTTGGGCGGGCAAAAAGGGTATTTATACAATTCGGGACATAAGCAGTATTAACTCCTAGCAGTATTAACTAACTAGCAGTATTAACTGAGAGCAGTATTAACCACTGGCAGTATTAACTAACTAGCAGTATTAACTGAGAGCAATAGTAACTACTGGCAGTATTAACTAACTAGCAGTATTAACTGAGAGCAGTAGTAACCACTGGCAGTATTAACTAACTAGCAGTATTAACTGAGAGCAGTAGTAACCACTAACAGTATTAACTAACTAGCAGTATTAACTGAGAGCAGTATTAACTGAGAGCAGTATTAACTGTGCACTGGCAGTATTAAAACTGCACTGGCAGCATTAACTATACTTACACTTTTTGAAGCTTAAGGTACTTTGAGCAAGGTAATAACTTCCTAAGAAAGATGTTATTAGCACCAAAGAATAAACCAATAACAGGTATGTAAACACTTTTTAAAACATGAGCTTATTCAGAGTTGATCATGCCCACACTTGTGAACAAGAATGTGAATCAACCCACATCAAAAGCTTTAGTGAATAGATCAGCAAACTGGTTGTCAGTATGAACTTTAGCAACTTGAATTAGCTTCTTTTCATTACAATCTCTGATAAAGTGATACCTGATCTCAATGTGCTTTGTTTTGGAGTGCTTGACTGGATTGTTAACAATGCTTATAGCACTGCTATTGTCAATGAAGATTGGAGTGTGAAGAAAGGTTACCCCATAGTCCAGCATCTGATTTTGAATCCATAGAACCTGAGAGCAGCAACTTGCAGCAACAATATACTCAGCTTCTGTTGTTGATAAGGACACTGTGGTTTGCTTCTTACACTGCCACGATACTAGTCTTGCACCCAAAAGTTGACATCCTCCTGAAGTAGACTTTCTGTCCATGTTAGCACCTCCCAAGTCACTATCTGAATAAGCAATCAAGTCAAAGTTGGATTCATAAGGATACCAAAGACCTAATCTAGGTTGCCCTCTTAAGTATCTGAAAATCCTTTTAACAACTTGCAGATGTGATTGCTTTGGCTTAACTTGGAATCTGGCACACAAACACACTGGAAACATGATGTCTGGTCTTGAGGATGTGAGATACATGAGAGATCCAATCATTGATCTATATAGATGGACATCAACATCCTCCCCCTCAAGATCAGCAGTGATCTGTTTATGAGTCTCCATAGGTGTGCTTGCTGGCTTTGAGTCTGTTAATCCATATTTTTCCAGGATGTATTTCACATATTTTGATTGTGTTGGGAAATTCAGAAATACACAAGTACAATTAATGCTGCTAGAAGAACTTGATTACTACTTCTGAGATTAATGCTGCTGAGTGAAGTTAATACTGCTGATCAAGATTAGTACTGCTAAGTCAAGATTAATACTGCTAGAGGAGATTACTACTGCTAAGCAATTTTAGTACTGCTAGTAGTTAGTACTGCTGAACATTAATACTGCTCAAAGTATTAATACTGCTGAAGACTTAGTGCTGCTTATGAGATTATCAAGATTCGTGCAGATCAAGTTTGAAGATTATGGAAAGCTTGGAGATAAAGATGGAAGATTATTTTGAAAATCTTTTATTATTTGTAATTATTTTTTATCTTCATTATATAAAGAATAGTTTAGAATTGATAAATATAGAATTCTGAATTTTTGTTTTGATAGAGAGAATCAACCTCAAGGTTTGTAATCCTAATTCTAGAGAAGTAGAATACGTATTGGTGAGCCTGTTCATCAATATTGAGGTTGAGTGTTGAATCTTGTAGCTTTACAATCATTCAATAAAGTTTACAAGTTGTTCTTCTGATTCACTGTTTTCATTGATTATTGAATATTAAAGTGTTATTCCGCAAACTCCTTTAATATTGTTTCTGAGTGTTTATTCTTGTTTAGAATTAAGATCCTGTCAAATGGTATCAGAGCAAGTATTCTCAGAAATCTTATTCATCATGGAAAACACAGCTGAATCAAACAGTACTCTGGTCTCAAAGGTTCCAATGCTCAGACCCAATGAATTTGACATGTGGAAGATTAGAATCAAGCAATACATTCTCCTCACAGATTACTCTATGTGGGACATCATTGAGAATGGCCCATCTGATGCAGGAAAGATTGGTGAAGATGGAAAAAGAACTCCACCAAAGACTGATGCAGAAAGAAAGACAAGGGTGACATAGATGAAAGCCTTGAGCACACTGCTCTTGGCCATTCCCAATGAGTATCAACACCAATTCTGTAATTGCACTGATGCACAGATGCTCTGGAATGCTCTAGAGAAGAGATTCTCTGGTACCAAAAGTACCAAGAGAAATCAAAAGGCAATCTTTAAGCAACAGTATGAAAACTTTATGTCAACTAAGAATGAGTCCATGACTCAAACTTTTGACAGGTTTAACAAACTGATTGGTGAACTAGCTACTATGGGAGTACAGATTGATCAAGATGATGTAAACAGAAAGTTCTTAAGGTCCCTTGGAGATGAATGGACCATGTACACTGTTTCATTCAGACAGAATGATCAGTTGGAAGAGAAAGAACTTGATGATTTGTACAATGATCTTAGAGTATTTGAAGTTGAGGTGGAGGCAAAGAAGAAGCCTTCTAGATATATTCATAATGTTACACTTCTATCAGCATCAATTGATTCTACTGATAACCCTGAATCAGTTAATGCTGCTAATGGAGCAAATCAAGAAAAAGGCATTGAATCTGTGTTTGAAGCCTTTCTTTCCAGTCATGGAAACTCCTCTTTAATTAATGATGATTTGGAACAACTTCATCCTGATGACCTTGAAGAGATGGATATTAAATGGCAGATGGCCATGCTTTCCATGAGGGTGAAGAAGTTCATTAAGAGAACTGGGAGGAACAACTTCTCCCAAAGAAGAGAAGATGGAGAAGGGTTTGATAAATCAAAGGTGGAGTGCTATAAATTCCATCTGAAGGGACACTTTGCCAGGGAATGCAGAAGTGGAGTGTCTCACAACAACAACCACCAACAAGCGCAGTCTGGAAACCTCAACCATAACAGAATCTCTGCTCAAGCCCTTGTTTCTCAACAAGGAATGGGGTTTGACTGGAGTGATCAAGCAGAAGAGGCTATCCAAAATCAAGCTCTTATGGCAGAAGTATCTGATCTCCCAACTGAGGTAAGTTCTAATCTCTGTTCTAAAACTTGCATAGACACTGTTAGAAGGTACAGGGATCACAATCAGAAGATGAGTGATGACCTTAAGAGATTAGAAAAAGATATAAAAGACTATGTGAGAATTGTTGAGAGGTTTGAGGAACAGATTAAAGGTTTTCAAGCCAATGACCTCCAACACTCATATGATACAAATTACTGGAAGTGGGAGAAGAAGGATCTAGAACTCAAATTGACCAAATCTAAAGAGGAGAGTGAAAAGTTGAGAGAGGAGCTAACCAAGGTTAAGCTTGATGTGGAAAAGTTTTACAATGCTTCTAAAGCAATGGACTCTTTACTACAAACTCAGATTCATGACAAATTGAGAAGAGGAATTGGGTACAATGCCACACCACCACCATATAACAACAATTACATTCCTCCTACTTCAGACTTGCTAGAAACCAAAGATAGGAAGGACTTGCTTGAGGGAGCCACTGAGATAGATCCCTTAGATGAGGTAGTTGTTGAGGATAAGACTGAGAAAGAGGTTGGTAAGAGTAAGCAGAACAATGTGTGTGGTGAGATTCCTCTAGAGAATAACATTATCACCAATGAGGACTGTGGAAGGGATTGGATCAAATCAAAGGACATAGAGAAGACAGAGGGAAAGTCTGGTAAGGTCCATTACAAACAGATCACAGTTGTGAATCCAGGTCCTTGCAAACAGTGTGCATGTAAGAAAACTGAACCCCTAAAACATGATAAAAAGAGGGGAAATCAAAGAAACTGGAATAATCAGTGGGCACAAAAACAAGGGGTTGATTTGAGTAAAATCAATAGACCAAAACCTTGTTTTATCTGTGGCAAATTGAATCATCTTGCCAAATATTGTTATTTCAATCCTATGAACCAAAGGATGAATTTTCAAAGATCTATACAAAAACCCTTTGGGTATAGGAAGATTGAAAGGAACCATGTGGCTAAGAAATCTGTTAAACCTAAAAGCCACATGAAGAAAAAGATTGTTAAAGAAAGTATCAATATGTGGGTTCCTAAATGCACTAAACCTGTTAGTACTGCTACCCCAAATAGTACTGCTGACAATGATAGTGCTGCTAGAAGCAATACTACTGCTATCAATGTTAGTGCTGCTGACATTGTTAGTACTTCTTCAAATGTTAATACTGCTAACTCTGTTAGTACTGCTAACAAGGTTAGTACTGCTAAACCTGTTAGTGCTGCTAACTCTATTAGTACTTCTCAGGTTAGTACTGCTCCTAGTGTTTGTGCTGCTAGACCAATCATATTGACAAAGTACTCCAATAAAGAGTGTACTGATTTTAAAAATCTCATCAAAAAGGAATGTAAGTACTTTGATGAGAAAGGGAGACCCAATACCACTTTGGCTTGGGTCCCCATTCAATACTAATTGTTTAATCTTATGTGCAGGGAAATCAGCAGCTCAAGGAGAAGAGCATCTGGCATGTTGATAGTGGTTGCTCTAGGCACATGACAGGGAACATGTCATGCCTCAAGAATTTCAAGAAAATTGATGGTGGGCATGTTGCCTTTGGTAATACTCCAGATGGAGGTAAGATAAGTGGTAAGGGGGATGTAACCAAAGGTAAAATGACCTTTGAAGATGTATTCTATGTTGAGCAGTTAAGGTACAACCTGTTAAGTGTATCACAGGTTTGTGACAAACAACATAGTATATTATTTACTGATTCTGAATGTATTGTCCTTGCTCCTGGATTCAAGGTAGTTGATGAAAAGATGATACTACTAAGAACTCCCAGAAAGGATAATGTATATTGCTTAGATATGGAAAGTGTTTCAACTGATTCATCCCTAAACTGTCTTATTTCAAAAGACTCTTTGGATGAATCATCACTTTGGCACAGAAGGATGTGTCACATGAACTTTAAAACAATGAATAAACTTGTTAAAAACAACCTTGTAAGAGGTTTACCTTCCAAAGTCTTTTCATGTGATGATCATTGTGTTGCCTGTCTCAAAGGCAAACAACACAAAACTTTTCATAAGTCCCAAGAGTTGAACACAATCTCTAATTATCTTCAGTTGTTACTTATGGATCTGTTTGGTCCTACTAATGTTATGAATATACGTAAGAAATCATACTGCCTAGTTATTGTTGATGATTACTCTAGATTTACTTGGGTATCTTTTCTAAGGACTAAGGATGAGACAAGTGGACTGATCAAATCCTTTAGTCAAAGAATTGAAAACCAAACAAATCAAAAGGTAAAAGTCATTAGGTCAGACAATGGTACTGAATTTAAAAATCATGACCTAAACACCTTTTGTGAGGAAAAAGGAATTGAGAGGCAATACAGTGCTCCTAGGACTCCACAACAAAATGGTGTTGCTGAGAGAAGGAATAGGACACTGATTGAGGCGGTTAGATCTTTGTTGGCTGATTCAAAACTACCAATTACTTTCTGGGCTGAAGCAGTTAATACTGCTTGTTATGTCTAAAACAGGGTTCTAGTAGTCAATCCTAAAAACAAGACACCATATGAGCTTTTAAATAAAAGAAAACCATTTATTGGATTTTTCAAACCTTTTGGGTGTCCTTGTACCATTCTCAATACCAAAACTCACTTAGGAAAGTTTGATAACAAGGCAGATGATGGTTTTCTTGTTGGTTACTCATCTCAGAGTAAGGCTTACAGAGTTTTTAATACTTCTTCTAAAATAATTGAGGAAAGTGACAATGTCAAATGCAATGAGAACACACCAAATCCTATTGGGTCTGGTCCTCAGTGGTTATTTGACATTGATTCACTAACTAACTCGTTGGGTTTCAGTAGTGATTATCATGCAGGTTCAGGAAGTAGAGGATCAGGGGATGATCAATTACAAGTACAAGACATTATTCCTCAGTTTGTAATCTTTCCCATACCTACAATAGAGCCTGTTGATGTCTGTGCAAAGGAAACTATGACTGAACCAATTCAGAGTGAAGAAGAAGGAAGAGATGAGGAGAATCAAGTGCATGAAGAGCCAGAAGCAGCTGATGAGATCCCCTCAGCTGACTTAAATGATTCAATCTAGATGTGGGACTCAATGAAGAACCTAGTCATCAGACTAGAACTCAAAAGAACCATCCTCCAGAGCTGGTCATAGGAGACATTTCTTCTCCTATGATAACAAGGAATCAAAGCAGACTTCAAGAGCTGCAGGATCAGCAACACACAGTACTCTCTTGCTTTCTATCTCAGATTGAGCCTAAGAAGGTTTATGATGCAATGAAATATTCTAGTTAGATAGAAGTTATGCAAGAAGAGTTACTGCAGTTCAAAGTGCAAGAAGTTTGGAACTTGGTGGACCTTCCAAAAGGTCATAGAGAAATTGGCACCAAGTGGATTTTCAGGAATAAAAAGGATGAGAGAGGAATTGTGATCAGAAACAAAGCAAGGCTTGTGGCACAAGGGTATACTCAAGAAGAAGGCATTGACTATGAAGAAGTGTTTGCTCCAGTGGCAAGGGTAGAGGCAATTAGGCTATTTCTAGCCTATGCCTCATACATGAAGTTCAAGGTATACCAAATGGATGTGAAGAGTGCCTTTCTTTATGGTACAATAGATGAAGAAGTATATTTCTGTCAGCCCCCTGGATTTGAAAATCCATCATATCCAGACAGAGTATACAAACTGAAGAAAGCACTTTATGGTCTTCATCAAGCTCCAAGAGCATGGTATGATACTCTATCTACCAATCTCTTGGAGAATGGGTTTGAAAGAGGAATAATTGACAAGACCCTCTTCATTAAAAGGAGTAAGAAGGACATCCTACTTGTTCAGATTTATGTGGATGACATCATCTTTGGATCCACAAAAGATCAGATGTGTAGAGACTTTGAAAAGTTGATGCACAAGAGCTTTAAAATGAGTTCAATGGGTGAACTTACCTTCTTTCTTGGGCTTCAAGTGAAACAGAAGAAAGATGGGATCTTCATAAGCCAATCAAAATATGTGAAAGACATCCTGGATAAGTATGGTTTAACAGACTCAAAGCCAGCAAGCACACCTATGGAGACTCATAAAAAGATCACTGCTGATCTTGAAGGGGAGGATGTTGATGTCCATCTATATAGATCAATGATTGGATCTCTCATGTATCTCACAGCCTCAAGACCAGACATCATGTTTCCAGTGTGTTTGTGTGCCAGATTCCAAGTCAAGCCAAAGCAATCACATCTTCAAGTTAAAAGGATTTTCAGATACTTAAGAGGGCAACCTAGATTAGGTCTTTGGTATCCTTATGCATCCAACTTTGACTTGATTTCTTATTCAGATAGTGACTTGGGAGGTGCTAACATGGACAGAAAGTCTACTTCAGGTGGATGTCAACTTTTGGGTGCAAGACTAGTATCTTGGCAGTGTAAGAAGCAAACCACAGTGTCCTTATCAACAACAGAAGCTGAGTATATTGCTGCTGCAAGTTGTTGGTCTCAGGTTCTATGGATTCAGAATCAGATGCTGGATTATGGGGTAACCTTTCTTCACACTCCAATCTTCATTGACAATAGCAGTGCTATAAGCATTGTTAACAATCCAGTCAAGCACTCCAAAACAAAGCACATTAAGATCAGGTATCACTTTATTAGAGATTGTAATGAAAAGAAGCTAATTCGAGTTGCTAAAGTTCATACTGACAACCAGTTTGCTGATCTATTCACTAAAGCCTTTGATGTGGGTAGATTCACTTTCTTGGTCACAAGTGTGGGCATGATCAACTCTGAATGAGCTCATGTCTTAAAAAGTGTTTTCATACCTATTATTGGTTTATTCTTTGGTGCTACTAACATCTTTCTCAGTAAGTTATTACCTTGCTCAGAGTACCTCAAGCTTCAAAAAGTGTAAGTATAGTTAATACTGCTAGTTAGTTAATACTGCTAGTGGTTAATACTGCTAGTGGTTAATACTGCTCACAGTTAATACTGCTAGTTAGTTAATACTGCTAGTAGTTAATATTGCTCACAGTTAATACTGCTAGTAGTTAATACTTCTCATAGTTCATACTGCTAGTTAGTTAATACTGCTAGGAGTTAATACTGCTCTCAGTTAATACTTCTAGTTCGTTAATACTGCTAGTAGTTAATACTGCTTATGTCCCGAATCGTATAAATACCCTTTTTGCCCGCCCAAAAGTTCATAACGACTCTTTGATTTCTATTCATCTGCTCTCTAAACCTTTTTCTCTCAAGCTCCTAGTAAGTTTCAGGCAAGAACACTCAAGTTCAATGGCATCCATGGCATTCATCGACGAGCACAACGAAATCGCTATGCTTCAAAAGCCTAAACAAGCTGGTGGTTTCCATCAGATTGTGGATTTTCTCAAATCCAGCCACATTGCCCATGCTCTTACTGTATCGCCAACAATCTACATAGAGCAACAAAGACAATTCTGGACAAATGCCACAGTAGTCACAGAGAATGAAGTGCAGATAATCAAGACAAGGGTATGTGACAAACCCTTGTCAGTTTCTGAAGAGGTGATACGCATCTGTCTACGTCTAGACGATGCTGCAGGTATTACTTATATTCCTAATGAGGACTTGTTCTCGAATCTGTCAAGAATGGGGTATGGAGGCCAATTGGGAGGTTTTAAATTCTCAAAAGCTAAATTGTATACCCAATGGTGTTTTCTTTTTCATACCCTGATGCACTGTATTTCCAAAAAGACTACTGGATGGAGTGAGTTTAGCAGTACCATTGCTTATGCTTTGGTCTGCTTGGCCACTGCCCGAAAGTACAATTTTTCAAGAATGATTTTCTGTGATCTTGTATCAAACTTGGGAAGCAAAAAGAGTTTTTATATGTACCCAAGGTTTGTACAGGAAGTTATAACCCATGAATTGACGGATATGCCTCACTTTGATGAGGTATATGTACCCAAAATCCCCAAAGGTAAGGTCTTTTCAAACATGAAAAGATCTCCATTGGACTCGGAAGGAGTTGACACCCCATTGTTCTCTACAATGATGGTGGTGTCCCACAATGAAGAAGGTATGGCTTCAGGGTCAAGGCCCTCATTATACCCACCCACTGAAAGCCAATCCCAACCTTCCATCACCATATCAATCCCTCAGTCCCTTGTTCAAAAACCAACTTCCCCAATAACCAATACTTATATCAGGAAAAAGGTAAAGAAGGCTCATTCCCTTCTTGTACCTACACCCACAGAGCCTTTAGGACCTTTAATGGAGAATTCTCCATTAGAGAATATCTACAGGTAAACCACAGGGGCGTCTCCCAACCCCAAGGAGGTGCTCAATGAGGTGATGAATGAGCATATGGGTGCAAAGGTTGCCACTACTCCTGCTAGCACAAAGGAGGTCCGTGGTAACATAAATAAGACCTTCCCCATGGCAACTTTGGGTGAGCAATCATCCTAAGGTCCCAGGTGCCAAGAAACCATGGGGGTAGCAGGTGCTTCTGCTAGGCAGAAGACCTCTACTACAAAAAGATCCCATGATCCTTCAAAAGGGGGTAACACTCCTGGAGAAGGTGAGAACAGATATGACTATTATGAATTGATGGAAACAATGGGAAACATCAACATGGATGTAATCAAGCAGGGAAAAGACATAGAAGAGCTGAAACTGATCATTCTGTCTCAACAAGTTCAGATCACCAACCTGAAGAAAATGGTGAAGAGATTGATCCAGAAAAAGAAGAAGAAACAGTTTGTACTCAGAAGAAGGGAACCAGTGACTGATGCTCCCAAAAAGGGGGAGTCAGAAGCTGATGCCAACATGGAAGATGCCAAAGATAAGGGGGAGCAGGATAAAGTTGATTTTGAGGGGGAGCAAGAAAAAGAAACAGAGTTTGTACAAGAAGCAGAAACATCAAGCAGAGCAGTAGTAACAGAACAAACAGCAGTAACAGTTAATGCTGTTGAATCAAGCAAAGCAGCAGAAACTGTTAATACTGCTGAACTGAAGGAAGCAGCAGAAATAGTGCAAGAAGTACTAACAGATCTTGAAATTGCTGAAACCTTAATCAAAGCCAAACATGATACTCCCAAGGTCACCTTAAAGGCCAAAGGAGTTGTCATCAAAGAAAGAGGTGAGGCTGTAAAGAAAGCAAGTGTTGAGAAGGTGATAAGCCAAGATAAAGGCAAAGCTAAAATGGTGGAATCTGATCAACCAATCAAAAAGCAAAAGTTGGTTGAGTCAGATAAAGCTTTGGCCAGGAAGATGCAGGATGATCTTGAGCAAGAAGAAAGGGTTCAAGTTGAAAAAGACAGGGAGATGGCTAAGGCTCTGGCTGCAGAATTAAATGAAGCTTATCAACAAAGTCTGGCAACTGAAATAGCACAAAAGAAAGCTGCAACCAGGAAGAAATATGTGTTGTTCAAAAGAGCTGCAAAGAAGAGACAACCCTCAAAGACATTCTTTGGTACTCAAGAAAGAAATAAGATGATTACATTTCTCAAAGAAGCTGTAGGAGTCAGAAAGGAGATGTTCTCAAAGATGACTTTTGAACAGATTAAAGAGTTGTACAATTCAGAAATGACCAAGCTTCAAGGGAATGAAACTGCAAGAGTTGAAATGGAGAAGAGAATGAAAGAAAGCAATGACTTTTGGATAGAAAAGCCTTTTCCAGATGAGCAAGAAACACCAAAGAAAGAAGCCACTCTTGGTGAAAGTCTGAGGACTTTAAAAAGAACCAAAATGATGGCCAGAAGAAAATCAGCCAAGAAGCCTAGAGTAGCTGAAGAAGAAGCTGAGAAGGTTGCTGAAGAAGAAGGGGCACCTAAGCCAAGTGAACAGAAAGAACCATCAAGCATTGATGATGTAAATTTGTACATGGTAGTGATGGACAAAGTGCCTGAACCTATTACAGCTGAACCTGTTGGTGTTAAGCCTCCTGAGGTCATTTTCTGGGATACAATGAAGGTTGATGAAAAAGAATACATCAGACTCAAAAGAAAAGATGAAAAGCATGAAGTGTATAATACATGGGCAAAGATTGTCAGAACATGTTCCAGATCAGATCTAGAAGAGATGTATGAAATAGGAATGAAGTTGTATGCAGATCAATTGAAAGCTCCAGGGATTTCAATCACAAAACTTGTGATGGAGTATCTGTGTATGATGTTCAAGCCTGAAGAAGTGGAGCATGTGATCAGAAATGTGTTTCAAAAAGTCACCAACTGGACTCTATATGAAACTAGTGGAGTATATGCTTTGACTATGGATTCAAATCACATAGAATACTTCCTAGTGGATAGAGTGTACAACCACAGTAGACTGAAGTTGCATGCAATGTTGAAAAAGAAGCCTGGATGTGCTCCAGATTCAGAAATGGCAAAGTATCTGATTCAAAGAACAATCAATCAGAGTTTGGGGTTGGATGCAAATACAGGTGTATGAGCTATGAAGTTTTGGGAGCATATTAAAGACCATCTGAAGAACTTGACTTCTCTTCCTAAAAGTCAAGTTAGGGGGAGATTGTTGGGAAATTCAGAAATGCATAAGTACAGTTAATGCTGCTAGAAGAACTTGATTACTACTTCTGAAGTTAATGCTGCTGATTCAGGTTAATGCTGCTAGTCAAAGATTAATATTGCTAGAAGAAATTACTACTGCTAAGAAATTTTAGTACTGCTAGTAGTTAGTACTGCTGAACATTAATACTGCTCAAAGTAGTAATGCTGCTGAAGACTTAGTGCTGCTTAAGAGATAATCAAGATTCGTGCAGATCAAGTTTGAAGATTATGGAAAGCTTGGAGATAAAGATGGAATATTATTCTGAAGATCTTTTATTATTTGTAATTATCTTTTATCTTCAGTATAAGTATAGAATAGTTTGTATGCTTAAATTTAATTCTGAATTTTCTGAGTTTTTGTTTTCATAGAGAGAATCAACCTCAAGGCATATAGTCCTAGTTCTAGAAAAGTAGAATTCGTATTGGTGAGCCTGTTCATCAATATTGAGGTTGAGTGTTGAATCTTGTAGCTTTACAATCATTCAATAAAGTTTACAAGTTGTTATTTTAATTCACTGTTTCATTGAATATTAAAGTGTTATTCCGCAAACTTCTTTAATATTGTTTCTGAGTGTTTATTCTTGTTAAGAATTAAGATCCTGACACTTAACGACTACTCATCCAACCAGTTCAGATGTTCCTATTGAATCCAATGCCCCGATTCAACAAGAAGTTCCAATTCAAACGCCGACTCCAACAGTTGAAGAAGTTCCATGTGATCAAGAGACAGAAGTAGTTGAACCAGTAGGATGTTCTGTACGGATCCATCCACAGCCGGAACAAGTTGTACCTGCTGAGCCTTCTGAACCTACCACTTCAACTGCAATCATCATTCCTCCTGAACAAGCTGAAGAAGGTACAAGTGGATGTATAGATGATACAATTGACATACATTCATATAATACATTGCCTCATGAACATAAATGGACCAAAGAGCACCCGATAAGCCAGATCATTGGCGATCCTTCAAAATTGGTGCAAACTAGGTCAGCATCAATGAACATTTGCATGCATGACTCATTTCTGAGCAAGTTCGAGCCAACACGCGTATCAGAGGCACTTGCTGATCTAGAATGGGTGATCTCAATGCAAGAAGAGCTGAATCAGTTCGACGCACTTCAAGTCTGGAGACTCGTACCAAAACCTCAACGTAAAACCATTATAGGTATGAAATGGGTTTTCAAGATAAAGAAAGACGAATATGGTACCGTTATCCGAAACAAGGCAAGACTAGTAGCCAAAGGATACAGACAATAGGAAGGAATCGACTATGACGAGACATATGCTCCTGTGGCGCGATTAGAGGCAATTAGAATGTTTCTAGCCTACGCAGCCCACAAGAACTTCACGGTCTTTTAAATGGACGTGAAGACAGCATTCCTGAATGGAATTCTAAAGGAAGAAGTCTACGTCTCTCAGTCAGAGGGTTTTGTCAATCAAGAGAAGCCGAATCACGTCTACATTCTCGACAAAGCACTCTACGGTCTGAAACAAGCTTCTCGAGCCTGGTATGATGTCCTTTCCAATTTTCTAGTCAAGTCTGATTTTTCAAAAGAAACGGTGGATACCACTTTGTTTATCAAAAAGGAAAAAGCCGATATCATTTTAATTCAAATCTATGTAGATGATATTATCTTTGGCTCTACAAATCCTAAGTACTGTAAGAATTTTGCAAACCTTATAGTGTCTAGATTTCAGACGAACATGATGGGAGAGATGAATTTCTTTCTCGGTTTACAAGTAAAACAATTTTCATCGGGTATTTTTATCAATCAATCAAAATACATTTTGGATATTCTTCGGAAGTTCCAAATGGAAAATTCAAAACCGATTGGTACCCCAATGGCACCAGGTACTAAGATTGGCACCGATCCTTCGGGAAAGACTATTGATGTTAGGACTTATCGAGGGATGATAGGTTCTTTAATGTATCTTACTTCTAGTAGGCCAGATATAATGTTCTCAACATGCTTATGTGCACGATATCAGTCCAATCCTAAAGAAATCCATATGTCTGCTGTGAAGCGCATATTTAGGTATCTAAAGAGGACTGCAGATCTTGGTATGTGGTATCCTAAAGATACTATTTTTGAACTAACAGACTACACAGATGCAGATCATGCAGGTTGTATGTTAGACAGGAAGAGCACGTCGGGACATGTACAGTTCCTCGGTGACAAGCTCGTAAGTTGGGCATCGAAGAAGCAACTTTGTGTTTCAACCTCCACGGCCGAAGCAGAATATGTAGCTGCTGCTAGCTGCTGTTCTCAGGTCCTATGGATGAGAACTCAATTGCGCGACTACGGTTTCCACTTCAACAAAATCCCGATATACTGTGACTCCAAGAGCGCCATCGCAATATCAGCGAATCCTGTTCAACACACCAAGACTAAGCACATAGACGTCAGGTATCATTTTATTAAAGATCATGTTGAAAAAGGAACAATTGAACTTTTCTTTGTAAAAACTGATTATCAACTTGCTGATTTGTTTACCAAACCTTTAGACAAAAAGTGGTTTAACTTTCTTGTCTCTAAGCTTGGTATGCTAAATCTTAAGATTTAATCAGTAGTTACCTATCAAAGTTTTCTAAATTGTATACTTTTTCATCATTTCTTCATTCTTAACTCTGATTGATATCTGCATTTCTCTATTCTGATCTTGATCCAAAGGGGGAGATTGTTAGATCATATATCTATTGGATTCAAGATCATCCAAACTGAAGATCGCAATCTGAAGTTAAATCCGAAACGTCGACTCTCGATATTAAAGTCTAATGTTTCTTTGTAATAAATGTCAAAGTTGTTTGTTATTATTATTAGTTAGTTTAGTTTAGTTTGTTAGTTATTAGTTAGATATAATATCTAAATGTTAGATATTACAAGTGGTTTAGGTTGTGTATTGAAGAAGCTCTACTTTGCACAACCCAAGTGATACGCAAAGCTCCAACTTTGCGCAACCCATTGCTCAAGCAAACCTCAGCTTTGCGCAACCCTCTAGTCACGCAAACCTCTCTTTGCGCCAATCACTGTTCCATACTTATAATATTTTTTCTGAGAATTTTCAAAGCTGTAATAGGGTCTTTAATTGTCATAAATTTTTTCTCTAAGGGCGCTGCCCCCATACCCCCGCAAGGGCGTTGCCCCTTGACCCCACCCGCTAACCGGGTAGCGGGACCCCCGTGCTAAGTCTGCCTAGGGGGATAAAATTTCTTGTATGATCAAATTTTATTTGGATTAACGATCATATCTGTCAAGTTCTCTTATTCAATACAGGATGTCATCCAGAGAAATTTTAGCTATCGGAACTGATTCAAAGCCACCAGTACTCTTCAGGAAAGACTTTGATCAGTGGAAAAGTCGGTTCATAGATTTCATTGAAAGACATGAAATGAAGGATTTAATTAGAAAATCTCTGAGGGAAGGAAAATGACAGTTCCAACGAAACCTTCTACTCTTGTGAAGGAGAATGGAGAAATAGTACCATCTCAGCTTCAATTAAGACTTGATGAATACACTAATGAGCAGAAAAAGAGACATGAAGCTGACCAATTAGCCCGATCCTTCCTATTGAATGGAATGACTGAAGAGATTTCAAAAGAGATCTTTCTCACATTAGATCGTGAAAGGGCTACAGGAAAGCTAATATAGAAACATATTGAGAAGTGTATGACAGGATCAAAGATGTCATCAAAAGGAAAAGATTTGGAAGCTGAGAATGATGCGCTAAAAAGAAAGATTTCTGCTCTGGAAGCTCAAATACAGAAGAAAGAGTCTGTTGCGAGCAACGAGAAGAAATTCAAAGATTTGGAGAGTGCAAATGCTGAGCTTGAAAAGAAAATATCTGAGTTTGAAAAGAAGTTCTTAGATCTGTCCAAGAAGGGTGTTGAGGAGAAGAAGGTGTTTGAGCTTCAAAGTTTAATGCTTTCTCAAAAAGTTAAAAACTTTGAGAAAGTAATCATATTGAAAAGAGATCAGTTTGCCAAGGAGAGGAAGGCAAATGATCAGAAGGGTGCTAAGATGGGATTCGAAGAAGAAAGAAGCATCCTTGAAGCAAAGATAAAGAAGCTTACCGAGAAGCTATCTGAATTATCTAAGAGTGTACTGACAGAGAAGAAAAAGAAGTCTGCATTTGAGACGAAGATTGATCTCCTTATCAAAGAAAGAGACAGTTATTCTTCAAAGGTAAAAGAGCTTCAAGATATTATTTCAAAGATGGTGGTGGTGACTGAGCGAACGACTCCAGAGTCAAAAATCCACTCACCTAGAAATAATTCAGTTGATTCTAACAAACCAGCCGCAAGCTCACATTAGAAAACTGCTCTTTTCAAAAGGTCAGTTAAATCTTCTAATCAGATTCATTCTACTAATCTTTTCTATGACAGGAATAGAGATAGTTCAGGTACACAAAGAAGGAGAAGAAGCTGAACTGGTCTGGAACAGAAAACCAGTTAAAGAGTAGCTGAAATGTAAAAACTCATGTGTACATACGCCGATTGCCAAGAAGAACAATGCGCTGAAAGGTAAACCTGATTTTGTTTACTCAAGAGATAAATTAATCAGTTTATCAGGTAAGAAATTTTATTGTTCTTATTGTCGTACACATGATCCTGTTCACAAGACAAGTGACCATTACTAGTACGGTTCTTACTCAATAACCCCCACAAGAACTGCAACTAACACTCATGAACCCAAATACCAGTGGGTACCAAAGAAGAATAATGATTCTGTGTTGCAGGCACCTACTGCCAAGGGGGAGTAGGAGAACCAATGGCTTATAAGTAAATCAGCTTAGAACCCGTACTTCAACGAAGTTTGACTTCTAAACACAACAGTTTAGGACTCGCACTTCAATGATCAAAAGACCTTACTCCGTGCTAAAAAGATATTGTACTCTGATACTCGAATGAGGAAATCAACCATAAAGGGGGAGTACATACATATTTGTCTGAAATTTTATGCATATCTTTTACAAATGATAATGTACTGATGCATAATTTCAGGGGGAGTAAAAAGGTGATGACTTCTGATTATTTCTAATCAGAACTCGTACTTTAAAAGTCTTACTGCTTTTTGTCTTTTCAATTTAATTGAATAAATTTTACTTTGACTTGACATAAGACTTTTGCAGAATTTTTGAGAGAAGCTTACAAGTTCATATGTTTATGACTTAAAGTTTAGCTTCATGAGATGGAAGATCGTACGTAAAGGTATAATTCTATATCTTCATCTCATATATGGTTGAAAGGAGGACAACTTTCAATCATAGAAAACATTGTTCTTAAATGTTCAAACCACTTCCTGAATCTTAAAATGATTTCATCATTTGGAAGTGTGACTTTAAATGTTTTCAAAATCAATATTGTGCTTTAACTGAAATAGTTAAACCACTCTGAGCATCATATGCATCATAGAAAAACAGGAATCAGTGTGCTAGGAATTAACACAACTTCTATGGAATCACGTTAACCAGTGTTTTCTACCCAAGAAGTTAATCCTTAGTGATTGAGTGTGAGAAGCGAAAAGAAATGAGTGTGATTAGAGTAAGCAAAACGTTTAAAAGAAAAATCGTGTGAGAACAGAGTTAAAAGAATATCACAACTCTGCACCAACTTTTTCTGAGCCGGGTAGCCACATTTCTAGTGATTCACAATTCTTTGGTGATCATTATTGAAACAGGCAACTAACCCATGCCAACTCTTGATCAAACCTCACCAACTACTCATTTTCTTCTTAACGAGAAAGTGTTTCACATTTTCAAAGGGGAAGCAGCACATTTGCTATCTGATTTTCATTCGGAAAATCTGGATATTGAAAAGAAGGAAGTCTGGCCCACCTTCGCACTTCACTCATGCACATTGAGTCTGTGTTTAACTTACTGTTGTCTCAGTGGTTTACACAAATTTTGAGCCAAATAAGCAATCATCAGTGCTTAATTCTTTCAAACACAAGCACGAACACACAAGGAATTAGTTTCTTTGTCATAACGTTTATAGAAATTACCTTTGTGGTGTTTCGATGATTAAATGTAATCCCTGGGGGAGTCAACATCAAACAGCTCTTTTCCATATGTGTATTCGTTACACAGTGACTTAGTGTTACTGACAGGCATGTTAACTGATTCATTAGTTGATTCAGGTGTTACACGACTATTTTGTCTGGATTTGCAAAGATCTGGGTGAATATCTATTGAATTGACGGATCAGTGGCTCCAAGTGGTTGACATTTCTTACAAAAAGTTTTCATGAAGTTGTTGCACTTATCATCAAAAAGGGGGAGAATGACTACACAAGAAATGGCAAAGATCACATGTTTCAAGAATCACGTCTAAGATTGAAATCTTCAAAAGCAAGTATTCTGAAGACATGCTGATTTCAGAGCTAGAGAAATAGATTGCATCAAAGTTTTGATGAAGTCGTTGCACTTTTCATCAAAAAGGGGGAGAATCTAAAAGCTAACAAAGAAATGCGAGATCAAAGTATTCTGAAGACATGCTAATTTCAGATAAATTTTCTTTTAAAGATACTTTGCTAAAGCATTATGAGCTAGAGAAAGAGAAAGAGATTGCATCTTCTAAGCTGAACAAGAAGACTGAATTGCTAAAATCTTTTTAGTAATGATCTTGATCCAAAGGGGGATATTGTTAGACCACAGTCTCATTGGATTCAAGATCATCCAATCTGAAGATCCAATCTGAAGCTAAAGCAGAAACGTCGACTCTCGATATTAAAGGCTATGTCGTTAGTAATAAATGTCAAAGTAATTAATGTTTATTGTATTTTATGTTTTGTCTAAATATCTTATAAATAGATATTTAGATATTAGTTAGGTTAGTTTAGTTTGTTAGTTATTAGTTAGGTATAATATCTAAATGTTAGATATTAGTTAGTTTATATTAGTTTATTATTGCAAGTTGTAAGTTTGAGTGTGTTAGAAGCTAAAGAGAGATTGTTGGGAACTGAAGAATTCATCAAGTGTGGTTAATGCTGCTGGTGCAATGTTAATACTGCTAGAAGACATAAAGGTTAATACTGCTAGTGTTAATTAATACTGCTAGTCAAAGTTAGTACTGCTTGAACAAAGTTAGTACTGCTTAGCTAGTTAGTACTGCTAGTAGTTAGTACTGCTTAGTAGTTAATGCTGCTAGAAGGAAGTTAATGCTGCTGAAGATTAATACTGCTTATATGATGAAGATTCGTATGAAAGGATATACATGGAAGCTTAGAGATATACATGGAAGATATACTGAAGATATTTTATTTATTGTAATTATCTTTGTATTCAGTATATATTGTATAGTTTAGAATAATGAAGTTAGTTTTTTTAATTTTCATTCTAGAGAGAAAATCAACCTCAAGGCATAGATCCTAATTCTAGAGAAGTAGAATTAGTATTGGTGAGCCTGTTCATCAATATTGAGGTTGAGTGAGTAATCTTGTAACTTCAAAGCATTGAATACAAGTTTACAGTTTGTTCTTCATATTCTCTGTATTGATTTACTGTTTGATTGAATGTCAAAGTGTTATTCCGCAAACTTCTTTGATATTGTTTCTGAGAATTAATTCTTGTTAAGAATTCGATCCTGACAAGTGGTATCAGAGCCAAACTCTCTCAAAAACAGTTATTCATCATGGAAAATCTTACAGAATCAAGCAGTACTTTGGTCTCAAAAGTTCCAATGCTCAGATCCAATGAATTTGACATGTGGAAGATCAGAATCAAGCAATATATTCTCCTCACAGATTACTCTATGTGGGACATCATTGAGAATGGCCCATCTGATGCAGGAAAGATTGGTGAAGATGGCAAAAGAACCCCTCCAAAGACAGATGCAGACAGGAAGACAAGGCAGATAGAGATGAAAGCCTTGAGCACACTGCTCTTGGCCATTCCAAATGAGTATCAACACCAATTCTGCAATTGTACTGATGCACAGATGCTCTGGAATTCTCTAGAGAAGAGATTCTCAGGTACCAAAAGTACCAAGAGAAATCAAAAGGCAATCTTAAAGCAACAGTATGAAAACTTCATCTCAACTAAGAATGAGTCCATGACTCAAACTTTTGACAGGTTTAATAAACTAATTGGTGAACTAGCTACTATGGGAGTACAAATTGATCAAGATGATGTGAACAGAAAGTTCCTAAGGTCTCTTGGAGATGAATGGACCATGTACACTGTGTCATTCAGACAGAATGATCAGTTGGAAGAAAAAGAACTTGATGATCTGTACAATGATCTTAGAGTATTTGAAGCTGAGGTGGAGGCAAAGAAGAAGCCTTCTGGATATATTCATAATGCTGCACTCTTATCAGCATCAATTGATTCTACTGCTAACCCTGAATCAGTTAATGCTGCTAATGGAACAAATCAAGATAAAGGCACTGATTTTGTGTTTGAAGCTTTTCTTTCCAATCATGGATCTTCCTCTTTGATTAATGATGACTTAGAACAACTTCATCCAGATGATCTGGAAGAGATGGATATTAAATGGCAGATGGCCATGCTCTCCATGAGGGTTAAGAAGTTTATAAAAAGGACTGGGAGAAACAACTTCTCCCAAAGAAGAGAAGATGGAGCAGGGTTTGATAAATCAAAGGTGGAATGCTACAAATGCCATCTGAAGGGACATTTTGCTAGAGAATGCAGAAGTGGAGTGTCTCACAACAATCACCAACAAACTCAATCTGGAAGCTTCAATAACAACAGAAACTCTGCTCAAGCCCTTGTCTCTCAACAAGGAATGGGGTTTGATTGGAGTGATCAAGTAGAAGAAGCTATTCAGAATCAAGCTCTTATGGCTAAAGTATATGATCTCCCATCTGAGGTAAGTTCTAATCTCTGTTCTAAAACTTGCATAGACACTGTTAAAAGGTACAGGGATCACAATCAGAAGATGAGTGATGACCTTAAGAGATTAGAAAAAGATATCAAAGACTATGTAAGGATTGTAGAGAGATTTGAAGATCAGATCAAAGGTTTTCAAGCTAATGAACTCCAACACTCATATGACACCAATTACTGGCAGTGGGAGAAAAAGGATTTAGAACTTAAACTGACCAAATCTAAAGAGGAGAGTGAAAAACTGAAAGAGGAGTTAACCAAGGTTAAGCTTGATGTAGAAAAGTTTTCCAATGCTTCTAAAGCAATGGACTCCTTACTGCAAAATCAGATTCATGATAAGTTGAGAAGAGGAATTGGGTATAATGCCACACCTCCACCATATAACAACAATTACATTCCTCCTACTTCAGACCTGTTAGACACCAAAGATAGGAAGGACTTGCCTGAGGGAGCCACTGAAATAGATCCCTTAGATGAGGTAGTTGTTGAGGATAAGACTGAGAAAGAGATTGGCAAGAGTAAGGAGAACAAGGTGAGTGGTGAGATTTCTATAGAGAACAACATTATCACCAATGAGGATTGTGGAAGGACTTGGATTAAATCCAAGGACATAGAGAAGACAGAGGGAAAGTCTGGTAAGGTCCATTACAAACAGACCACAGTTGTGAATCCAGGTCCTTGCAAACAGTGTGCATGTAAGAAGAATGAGCCCCAAAAACAGGACAAAAAGAGGGGAAATCAAAGAAACTGGAATAATCAGTGGGCACAAAAACAAGGGGTTGATCTGAGTAAAATCAATAGACCAAAACCTTGTTTTATCTGTGGCAAATTGAATCATCTTGCAAAATTCTGTTATTTCAATCCTATGAACCAAAGAATGAATTTCCAAAAACCCTTTGGTTATAAGAAAATTGAAAAGAATCATGTGGCTAAGAAAACTGTTAAAACTAAAAGCCACATGAAGAAAAAATATTATGTTAAAGAAAGTGTCAATATGTGGATTCCTAAAAGCACTAAAACTGTTAGTATTGCTACCACAAATAGTGTTGCTGACAATGATAGTGCTGCTAGAAGTAATACTACTGCTAACAATGTTAATGCTGCTAACAAGGTTAATACTGCTAAACCTGTTAGTACTGCTACATCTGTTAGTACTACTAACTCTGTTAGTACTTCTAAGGTTAGTACTGCTTCTAGTGTTGATTCTGCTAAGCCAATCATATTGACAAAGTACTCTAATAAAGAGTGCTCTGAGTTTAAAAACCTCATTAAAAAGGAATGTAAATACTTTGATGAGAAAGGGAGACCCAAGACCACTTTTGCTTGGGTCCCTAATCATACTAATTGATTTATTTAATGTGCAGGGCAACCAACAGCTCATTTGAGGTGGAAAAGGTAATGTCACCAAAGGTAAGATGACATTTGAGGATGTCTACTATGTTGATCAATTAAAGTACAACCTGTTAAGTGTATCACAGGTTTGTGACAAACAACATAGTATATTATTTACTAATACTGAGTGTATGATTCTTGCTCCAGGGTTCAAGGTAGTTGATGAAAGCATGATACTACTGAGAACTCCAAGAAAGGACAATGTTTACTGTCTTGATTTGGACAATGTTGATAGTGATTCATCTCTAAATTGTCTTGTTTCAAAAGCTTCTATAGATGAATCCTCCCTTTGGCACAGAAGGATGTGTCACATGAATTTCAAGACTATGAATAATCTTGTTAAAAATAACCTTGTAAGAGGTTTACCTTCAAAAGTCTTTTCATGTGATGATCATTGTGTTGCTTGTCTTAAAGGCAAACAACACAAAACTTCTCATAAGACCAAAGAGTTAAATTCTGTTTCTTCTTGTCTCTAGTTATTGCATATGGATCTGTTTGGTCCTACAAATGTTATGAGTATAGGCAAGAAATCTTACTGCTTGGTTATTGTTGATGATTACTCCAGATTTACTTGGGTATATTTTCTAAGGACTAAGGATGAGACAAGTGGTCTTATCAAATCCTTTATTCTAAAAATTGAAAACCAAACTAATCAAAGAGTAAAAGTCATTAGATCAGATAATGGAACTGAGTTTAAAAATCATGATCTAAACACCTTTTGTGAAGAAAAAGGTATTGAGAGGCAATTTAGTGCTCCTAGGACTCCTCAACAGAATGGTGTTGCTGAAAGGAGAAATAGAACACTAATAGAGGTTGCTAGATCTCTGTTGGCTGATTCAAAATTGCCAATTACCTTCTGGGCTGAAGCAGTTAATACTGCTTGTTATGTCCAAAACAGAGTTCTAGTGGTCAAGCAAAAGAACAAGACCCCATATGAGCTTTTAAATCAAAGAAAACCTTTTATTGGTTTCTTCAAACCTTTTGGGTGTCCTTGTACAATTCTAAATACCAAATCTCACTTAGGTAAGTTTGATAGCAAAGCAGATGATGGATTTCTTGTTGGATATTCATCTCAGAGTAAGGCCTACAGAGTTTTTAACTCTTCTTCTAGAATAATTGAAGAAAGTGACAATGTCAAATGCAATGAGAACACACCAAATCCTGTTGGGTCTGGACCTCAGTGGCTATTTGACATTGATTCACTAACTAACTCTTTTGGTTTCATTAATGAGTATACAGGAACAGGTAGTGGAGAATCAGAGATCACACAAGTTCAAGAAAGTATATCTAAATCTGTGATTTTTCCCATACCCACAGTAAATTCAGTTGAAGACTGTGAAAAGGAATCATTTTCTGAATCAAGTCAGATTGAAGAAGACACTAGAGATGAGGAGACTCAAGAAAACAATGAAGTAGCATCTGAAAATACTTCAGTTGAGTTGCATGAATCTAATCTTGAGGCTGGATTAAATGAAGAACCTAGTCACAACACCAGAGTTCAGAAGAATCATCCTCCACAGTTGATAATAGGAGATATCTCTTCTCCTATGATGACTAGACATCAAAGCAGACTTCAGGAAATGCAAGATCAACAGCATACAGTGCTTTCCTGTTTTCTATCACAGCTTGAGCCTAAAAAGGCTCATGATGCTATGAAAGAATCCAGCTGGATAGAAGCAATGCAAGAGGAACTGTTACAGTTCAAGCTACAAGATGTGTGGGATCTAGTAGACCTTCCTAAAGGTCACAGAGCAATTGGCACAAAATGGATCTTCAGAAACAAGAGAGATGAAAGAGGTATTGTTATAAGAAACAAAGCAAGGCTGGTAGCTCAAGGCTACACTCAAGAAGAGGGTATAGACTATGAAGAAGTTTTTGCACCTGTAGCTAGGATAGAAGCAATCAGACTATTCCTAGCCTATGCTTCTTACATGAACTTCAAAGTCTATCAAATGGATGTAAAAAGTGTTTTTCTCTATGGCTCAATTGAAGAAGAAGTATATGTCTGTCAACCACCAGGGTTTGAAAACCCAAGCTATCCAGACAGGGTATACAAATTAAAGAAAGCACTTTATGGACTACATCAAGCTCCAAGAGCATGGTATGACACTCTGTCATCCTATATCTTGGAAAATGACTTTGAAAGAGGAGTCATTGATAAGACTCTTTTTATCAAAAGAAAGAAGAAAGATATCTTGCTGGTCCAAATCTATGTTGATGACATTATTTTTGGTTCTACAAGAAACAACATGTGCAAGGAGTTTGAGGATTTAATGCATCAAAGGTTCAAAATGAGTTCCATGGGGGAACTTACTTTCTTCCTTGGCCTCCAAGTTCAACAGAAGTCAGATGGTATTTTCATCTGTCAATCCAAGTATGTGCAGGATATTCTAACCAAGTTTGGTTTCTCAGAATCAAAACCTGCCAGCACACCTATGGAAACACACAAGCAGATCACAGCAGATCTTGAGGGGGAGGATATGGATGTGCATCATTATAGATCCATGATTGGCTCTCTCATGTATCTCACAGCTTCAAGGCCAGACATAATGTTTCCAGTCTGTGTATGTGCAAGATTCCAAGTTAGGCCAAAGCAATCTCACTTTCAAGCTGTTAAGAGGATATTCAGATATCTCAAAGGGCAACCTAGATTGGGACTTTGGTATCCTCATGACTCACCTTTTGACCTAATAGCATACTCAGACAGTGATCTAGGTGGGGCAAACTTGGACAGAAAATCTACTTCTGGAGGATGTCAGTTTTTGGGTGCAAGACTAGTCTCATGGCAGTGCAAGAAACAAACCACAGTATCCACATCTACAACAGAGGCAGAATACATAGCAGCTGCAAGTTGCTGTTCTCAAGTCTTATGGATTCAGAATCAAATGTTGGATTATGGGGTAACCTTTCTACACACTCCAATTTTTATTGACAACAGCAGTGCTATTAGCATTGTGAATAATCCAGTCAAGCACTCAAAAACAAAGCACATTGAAATCAGGTATCACTTTATCAGAGATTGTAATGAAAAGAAACTTATTCAAGTTGTCAAAGTTCACACTGACAATCAGTTTGCTGATCTATTCACTAAAGCATTTGATGTGGGTAGATTCACTTTCTTGGTAACAAGTGTGGGAATGATCAACTCTGAATAATCCTCTTCTCAAAAAGTGGTTTTATACCTGTATATTATTCTTGGAGTTACTAATCTTCTTTTTCAGGATATGCATAGCAGTACTCAGTGATTAGCAAGTTTAAAAGGAGTAAGTAGTTAATACTGCTTTCAGTTAATACTGCTAGTAGTTAATACTGCTTTCAGTTAATACTGCTAGTAGTTAATACTGCTTTCAGTTAATACTGCTAGTAGTTAATACTGCTTTCAGTTAATACTGCTAGTAGTTAATACTGCTTTCAGTTAATACTGCTAGTAGTTAATACTGCTTTCAGTTAATACTGCTAGTAGTTAATACTGCTTTCAGTTAATACTGCTAGCAGTTAATACTGCTAGTAGTTAATACTGCTAGTTAGTTAATACTGCTCACAGTTACTACTGCTAGTAGTTAATACTGCTAGTTAGTTAATACTGCTCACAGTTACTACTGCTAGTAGTTAATACTGCTAGTTAGTTACTACTGCTCGCAGTTAATACTGCTAGTAGTTAATACTGCTATAGGTTAATACTGCTTCTATTCCGAATACTATAAATACTCTTTGCCCGCCTAAAAGCTTATAACGACTCTTTGCATACTATTCACCTGCGCTCTAAACCCTTTCTCTCTCAAAGTTCAAAGTTTTCAGGCAAGAATCTTCAAGGTCAATGGCATCAATGGCGTTCATTGACGAGCACAATGAAATCGCAATGCTCCAAAAGCCAAAACAAGCAGATGGCTTTCATCAGATAGTCGACTTTCTGAAGACTAGCCACATTGCCCATGCTCTCACTATGTCTCCAACTATCTTTATAGAGCATCAGAGGCAATTCTGGGCACATGCCACCATTGTTAATGAGAATGGTGTGCGAATGATCAAGACGACAGTATGTGGCAATCCATTGACAGTTACTGAAGAGATAGTTCGCATCAGTCTACGTCTAGACGATGCCTCTGGTATAACTTCTATCCCTAATGATGAACTGTTTTCTACTCTGACAAGAATGGGGTATGGAGACCCATTGGGTATTTTTAAGTTCTCAAAAGCTAAATTTTCACCCCAATGGCGTTTTCTTGTTCATACCTTGATGCACTGCATTTCTAAAAAGACTACTGGATGGAGTGAGTTCAGCAGTACCATTGCTTATGCTTTGGTCTGTTTGGCCACTGCCAGAAGGTACAATTTTTCACAAATGATTTTCAATGATCTTGTCTCAAACATGGGAAACAAAAAGAGCTTTTATATGTATCCCAGGTTTGTTCAAGCAGTTATCAACCATGAATTGACGGATATTCCTCATTCTGATGGAATTTATGTACCAAAACCCCCCAAAGGCAAGGTTTTCTCAAATATGAGAAGATCTGCTGGGGACTCTGAAGGAGTTGACACCCCATTGTTCTCTACAATGATGGTGGTGTCCCAACCCAATGAAGGTATGGCAGCAGGGTCAAGGCCCCCATTAGATCAATCCACTGCTAGCCAAGCCCAACCTTCCCACTCTATATCTATCCCACAGTCCCTACTAAATAAGCCCACTTCTCCAATTACCCAAACTTATCAAAGAAAACAGGTAAAGAAGGCTCCTTCCCTTCTTGTACCATCACCCACTAAGCCTTTAAGCCCTCTAAGGGAGAATTCTCCCCTAGAGAATATCCAAAGGGAAACCACAAGGGTGTCTCCCAACCCAAAGGAGGTGCTCTCTGAGGAGGAGGTAGAGCATATGGGTGATGAGGCTGCCACTACTCCTGCTAGCACAGAGGAGGAAAGTGGTAACATCAATAAGACCTCCCCCATGGCAACTTTGAATGAGCAATCATTTGAAGGTCCCTGGTGCCTAGAAACCACAGGGGTGGATAGTGCTTCTGCTAGGCAGAGGACTTCCACTACTAAAAGATCCAATGATCCTTTAATAGGGGGTAACACTTCTGGAGAAGGTGAGGACAGATATAACTATGATGAATTGATGGAGGCAATGGGCAACATCAACATGGATGTACTCAAACAGGGCAAAGATATAGAAGAGCTTAAACTCATAGTTCTGTCACAACAAGAACAAATCATCAAGTTGAAGCAAATGGTAAGGAAACTGATTCTGCAAAGGAAGAAGAAACAGTTTGTACTCAAAAAGAGGGACAAAGTTCAAGATTCTTTCAACAAGGGGGAGAAGCATGAAGGGGAAACTGTTGAAAAGAAAGCTGAAGTTGAGGGGGAGACAGAGAAAGAGATGGAAACAGAAACTAAAGAAGCAGAAACAGGGCTCTCTGTGGAAGAAATGGAGATAGCAGAGACTTTAGTAAAAGCAAAGAATGACACTCCTAAGGCTACTCAAAAGGCCAAAGGAGTGGTCATCAATGAAGAAGAACCTCAAAAGAAGAAAATGAAGGAGGATATAAAAGGAAAAGGAAAGATGATTGAACCTGAACAACCTTCAAAGAAGAGGAGTCAAATTGAAATGGATGAGGAGATGGCAAAGCAGCTTCAAGAGCAAATGGAAAAAGAGGAGCAATGTCAAACAGAAACTGATAGAGAACTTGCAAGGATAATGGCCAAGAAGTTAAATGCAGAATACCAAAAGAGTTTGAAAGAAGCAGCTCAAACAGCAACTCAGGTCAAGAAACTCCAAGTTAAGAAGATGCCAATTCAGAAACAAAAGCAGAAAAGACAACCCTCCAAGACATTTTTGGCCAATCAGGAAAGAAGAAAGATGATAAATTTCCTGAAAGGTGCAATTGGTGTTAAGGGGGAGATGTTTACCAATATGGCATACAGTCAGGTTGAGGAATTGTACAAGAAAGAAATGGCTAAACTCCAAGGGGACTCATCTCAAAGGGAAGAGGCTGAAAGAAGAATGAAGGAGAGGTATGACCTAAATATTCAACAACCATTCCCTGAGGAGACCACACCTTCAAAGGATAATGCTGAAGAAATGAAGGAAAAACAAGAGAATGCTGGTATAGAAATCAAATCTGCAAAGAGGGTGAAGACAATTGCTTCCAAAAAGCAGTCTAAAAGGCCAAGAATGGAAGAAAGAGCAGAAACTAAAGCAGAATCTTCAGTCACACCTTCAGCAGAACCTGTGCAGAACTCAGAACAGTCCAAAGAGCAATCAGATGAGCATGTGGGGCTGTATATGACTATAGTAAAACCTGTACAGGCTGTTCCAATCTCCATGAAGGCTCCAGAGATTATCTTTTGGGATATTCTAAGAGATAATGGAAAGGATTTCTTCAGACTTAAAAGATTTGGTGGTGCATTTGAAGCATATTCAACCTGGGGGAGAGTAATCAGAGGTTGTTCAAGAGCAGACATAGAGGAAATGTACAAAGTGGGAATGAAACTCTATGAGCCTGTGTTGAAAGGTACTGAAGAAAATCTTCTCAAAGTGGCAATGGAATACTTATGTATGATGTTTGATCCAGAGAAGGTGGTGCATAGGATTAAAGATCTTCATCATGAGTATGTGTTCAAAAAGATTGATCATTGGATACTCTTTGAAAACTGTGGTGTGTACATGATTACAATTGATAAATGTTATCATGAGTACTACCTAGTTGACAAAATATATGATCATAGCAAGCAGAAACTTGAAGGGATGCTGAAAGCTAAGTTAGTATGTACTAAGGATTCAGAAATGGCCAGAATTGTGGTAAGAAGAACTATCAATCAAAGTCTGGGCCTAGATCCAAATTTGGGCAACTAAATGTAAGGTGTTGAAAGCATCTTGAAGAAGATCTGAAGAACTTGACTTCTTTTCCTAAAAGTCAAGTTAGGGGGAGATTGTTGGGAACTGAAGAATTCATCAAGTGTGGTTAATGCTGCTGGTGCAATGTTAATACTGCTAGAAGACATAAAGGTTAATACTGCTAGTGTTAATTAATACTGCTAGTCAAAGTTAGTACTGCTTGAACAAAGTTAGTACTGCTTAGCTAGTTAGTACTGCTAGTAGTTAGTACTGCTTAGTAGTTAATGCTGCTAGAAGGAAGTTAATGCTGCTGAAGATTAATACTGCTTATATGATGAAGATTCGTATGAAAGGATATACATGGAAGCTTAGAGATATACATGGAAGATATACTGAAGATATTTTATTTATTGTAATTATCTATGTATTCAGTATATATTGTATAGTTTAGAATAATGAAGTTAGTTTTTTTAATTTTCATTCTAGAGAGAAAATCAACCTCAAGGCATAGATCCTAATTCTAGAGAAGTAGAATTAGTATTGGTGAGCCTGTTCATCAATATTGAGGTTGAGTGAGTAATCTTGTAACTTCAAAGCATTAAATACAAGTTTACAGTTTGTTCTTCATATTCTCTGTATTGATTTACTGTTTGATTGAATGTCAAAGTGTTATTCCGCAAACTTCTTTGATATTGTTTCTGAGAATTAATTCTTGTTAAGAATTCGATCCTGACAGAGATCTGAGATTAGATATTATCAGATCTCAACAACTCTCTACAAGGAGATTAGATCAGATTATCTAAGAACACACAAGAACACAGACTTAAGGTGAAAAAGAGAGAAAACAGAGAAAACACATTCAAAGCTTGAATCGATCAACCTAGTAACCTTTGTTATTAATCAATACAGGTTGGTAATCGTTTATGTGTTGTTAATCTATAGAACTTGATAAGTATTGTGGACCCACAAGCGGCAACGTTTGCGGGAAGTTTTAGAGATTCTTCGGAAAGAGAAGCTATTCGCTAAATTTTCAAAGTGCGACTTTTGGCTACAAGAAGTCCAATTTTTGGGCCATGTGGTATCGAAGGATGGAGTGAAAGTGGACCCGAAAAAGATTGAGGCCATGATGAATTGGGAACCACCGACGAGTCTAACGGAGATAAGAAGTTTCTTGGGTTTGGCCGGCTACTACCGACGATTCATTCAAGACTTTTCGAAGATCGCCTCTCCTCTCACATCATTGACAAGAAAGAACGTGAAGTTCTTATGGACCGAGACTCAAGAAAAATCCTTTCGGACTCTACAAAGGAAGCTATGCGAGGCACCAATCTTATCCCTACCCGAAGGATCCGAAGACTTTGTGGTTTATAGTGACGCCTCTAAATTGGGCCTTGGGTGTGTTTTAATGCAAAGGGGGAAGGTGATCGCGTATGCGTCGCGACAACTCAAGGACCACGAGAAGAATTACCCTACGCACGATATGGAGCTAGCGGCGGTGGTATTTGTCTTGAAGTTATGGCGACACTATACTTTATTCACTGATCATAAAAGCTTGAAGTACATATTTGACCAAAAGGACCTCAACATGTGGCAAAGGAGGTGGTTGGAGCTTTTGAAGGATTATGATTGTTAACTGCTTTACCACCCCGGTAAGGCCAATGTGGTGGCGGATGCTTTAAGCCGAAAGAGTTGTGGGAGTAAAGTCAAGGTAACCCTTGCTAGAATTGATGTAATATCAAGCGTAGTGGAGGACATCAAGGTGAGTCAAGCTGAAGCACTTCGTGAAGATAATCTCAAGGCCGAAGTCATGGTCAAACAACAAGAGATACTAACGAAAGATAATCGCGGCCTTAAACTATTCCAAGGAAGGATTTAGATGTCGAAGATTGGAGGAAACCGTGAGTTGCTCTTGGTAGAGGCTCACAAGTCAAAGTACTCCATACATCCCGGTAGCACCAAGATGTATAGAGATTTGAAACTACATTATTGGTGGTCGGTGATGAAGCTCGATGTGGCCAACTACGTGGAGAGAGGTGTCACTTGCCTTCAAGTCAAAGCGGAACATCAAAAGCCTTATGGGAGTTTGTAACCACTAGCCATTCCGGAATGGAAATGGGAGCATATCACGATGGACTTCGTCACTAAACTAACGAGGACCTTGCGGGGACACGACACTATTTGGGTGGTGGTGGATTGACTCATGAAGAGCGCGTACTTTCTAGCGATGCGAGAGACGTTACCGATGGACAATCTAGCCAAGCTCTACATTGATGAAGTAGTGTCACGTCACTGCGTTCCTCTATCCATAGTTTCGAATCGGGATAGCCGGTTCACTTCCAAGTTTTGGGATGGTCTACAAAAGGAATTGGGCACGAGAGTCAAATTGAGTACGGCATATCATCCTCAAACGGACGATCAAAGTGAAAGGACCATCCAAACTCTCGAGGACATGCTTCGTTCATGTATTATATACTTTGGAGGAAATTGGGATTCGCATCTACCGTTGGTAGAATTCGCCTACAATAATAGTTATCACTCAAGTATTGGGATGGAACCATTCGAGGTGCTTTATGGACGAAAATGTAGAACGTCGGTGTGTTGGCTTGAGGTGTGAGAAAAGAAATTTGTGGGGTCGGAGATTGTATAAGAGACGGTGGACAAGGTGAAAGGGATCCGAGAGCGTTTGAAGGTCATTCATGATCGACAAAAGAGTTACGCAGATAAAAGGCTAAGACCGGTAGAATTCCAAGTGGGTGAGTGTGTCATGTTGAAGGTATCGCCGTGGAAAGGGATCATTCGTTTCGAGAAGCGTGGAAAGCTTAGTCCCCATTTCCGTGGACCCTTCACAATATTAGAGAAGATCGGACTTCAAGCCTACAGATTGGACTTGCCACCGGAAATGGATGGGATTCACCCTACATTTCACGTATGCTACCTTCGCAAGTGCTTGGCCGAAGAGGAAAGTGTTATACCTTTGACAGATATTCGGTTGGACAACGACAACCGATGCGTTGAGGAGTCGGAAGCTATTTTGGAGTTGAAAACGAAACAGTTGCGACATAAGGAAGTAACAATGGTAAAAGTTCAATGGAGACACCATCGGGGTGCCAACGTAACGTGGGAATCCGAGGAAGACATGAAAAAGAGATACCCACACTTGTTTGCATAAATGCGAGATCTCGGGGACGAGATCTCATCTAAGGTGGGGAGGATTGTAATGCCCGTAAAATTCCTCAAGTATTGTGTCCCCTAGCTTGAATTCTTAATTGTTTTATTGCTTTAAACTTTCGTTTATGTTGATTAATATTTCCATGGGTCTAAGCTTTGGGAGTCACACTCGAAATGCCTTGGACCGAACACTTTGAGAGAGCTCGGTACCTGTTCGGCGAGAGTGACACACGTCACAATCATCGAGTCACAATCGTGGGGGGGCACCGAACCCTCGGTACAGATTCGGTGAGAGTGATACATGTCACAATCGCCAAGTCACAATCACGGGGAGGGGAGAGGCCAACTCTCGGTACACTTTCGGCGAGAGTGCCCTTGACATAATCGCCCGGGACCACCTGACGGGCTTTTATTGCCATTTTTCACCTTTTTTCTCATTAACCCCAAAATCAGATATTTTTAGAGAGAGAGAACCCTAGGAAGCGATTTTGCTCAACTTCACACCTCTTTCGCCTTATTTTTCTTGCAAAGTGTTAATTATTAGTGGTTGGGGAAATGATTCAAGATTCTTGGGCATTTATTGAAGGTTCTCAACAAGGATTTCAAGTCTTCAACCCCAAGTCTTCCTCACCCCACCTCTTCTTGAGTTCTCCAATTTTCTAGGGTTTCCTCTAAAACCCTAGTTAGTGAGTTTTCTTCTAAACTTTACAAATGAGATACATATCTTGAATGTTAATTGTTACTCCCTCCGTCCCAAAATAAGTGTCCACATTTCTATTTACATTTGTCCCAAAATAAGTGTCCACTTTAAAAAGATAGATAGCTAAATTCTCACATTTACCCTTAATTAATGCACAAATACATAAGAGTTGTGAAGATAGAGAAACATTAAATAAGGTTAAAGATGTCATTTAGTAACAAAAATGTGTAATAATTATGCATGTCTAAAACTGTGTGCCAAGTCAATTGTGGACACTTATTTTGGGACGGAGGGAGTATTATTCTATACTTATGAATATATCCGATCACCTGATAAGTTTGACCTAATTGCTACTTTTGTTACTTGTTGGGGTTATCGGTTAATATTCTTCAAGTGGATTTTGATGAGTTTATTACTAACGATGGCGTGGTCATGATTGGGCATTATCATGGAACTAATGGTGATTATTGGTAAACTTGCATATTTTAGAGTTGTGGGTCTAAAATAGGATTGGAAGTACGTAAGGTTATATATCTTGTTGATATGAAATATGTATAGAGATGAATATATTATGAATATTGGATGAACCATGACTAAGCACAAGGAGGATGTAGTCTTAGGGTGCCACCATGGCGGTATGCACCTAGACCTCCGTCATTGTGAGTAATGCCTGAGAGGTAGTCTTCGAATATGTCGGGCCTTCGGGATGTTGCTCATGTGAGTGAACATCAAGGTACATTGACTTGAGGTGAAATTCGTTGGTGTGATGGGTCTCCCCCATTGATTCCTTTGTGACTCTTGTTGTCTATAATTGATATAAATGATTATGCCATGCTTTTATTCAACTCACTAGGCTCATTTGGCCTAACACTTAATTATTTTGATGTGTATCTCAGGTTCTAGCGGCGCGACAACCAAGAAGGTCTAGAAGACTCTAGTTGTGAGTTTGGGAGCATTTTTGGGACGCCGAGTTTAGATGGCTTTATATTTTGGAGATTTGGTTGACAACTTTATATAATCTCTTTCCTAAATAGGATTTAAAAGGGTTGTTTTCCCTTCATTGCTTATTTGTTACAAACATGTAATTAACAGGCGTTTATTGTTCCCCTTTTTTGGGATGAGCTCGTGCTATGGCACTAATTTAATTATCATATTTCCTTATTCGTAAATTTTTGTTATCCCTATTTTTGGGGTGTTACAGCAGGTAGTATGATCGTTGGTCACATGAACCTTTGTTACTGATGCAGTGGTCGAGCGAAATATTGTCGTTGATCGAGGGTGTGATTTTTTACCCAAACAGTCACCATCGCCGATCGTCGTGACCATCACAACCGGCAGCAACCAGCAGCCACCATTTTCAACTACCTCATCCACCACTGCCAGTTTTCGCCACCACTATCCACCATCTTCACATCCTCCACAATAATCGTCGTCCACCGACCACTACCACCACCTCTACCTCTACCACCACCATTGCCATTATTGTTGCAACAACCTCCACCACACCTCTTGTCCATCATCTTTACATCCTCCACTATCATTGTTATCCACCACCACCACCATCGGCTATGTAACACCCTGATTTTTATCTTAGTTGAGGAAAAATGTTGAACGGGATGAATTGGTAAAGGAAGAACCAAGTATGGGGTATAGCTATAGTTCCATGTGGTTATAACATTTGTCACAATAGCACCGATGATTCTAAGAGTATGGTCGTTTCAGCTATAGTTCCATCCAGTTGTGATAAATGTCACAATTGCAACGACGTTACCGAGTGTTTGGTCGTCCCAACGAATGTGTCAGGAAGGTACGACAATGGCACAATAATTGGCATAATAGCATCCAATGTATTGAGAAAACGGTCGAGTAACGATAGAGAAAATGGTCAAGGAATGGTCGAGGAACGACCGAAAAAACGATCAAGGAATGGTCGAGGAACGATCGAGAAAACGGGCGAAAAGGGCTCTCGGTACCTTTTGTGCGAAAGTGCCAAGCTAAAGTGACACTGGCTAGCCGGGCACTTTCGCTGAGAAAAATGTGTCCACGGTACATTTTGGGCGAAAGTGACATGGTCATTTTCGCTTGTCACTCTCGCGGTCGGGGTTCTGTGCTTAAATTCAGCCCCTAACTTCATTTGGTCATATCTTCCTCATTTCTACTCCGTTTTTGCTAATTCAAATTGCTATGGTTTCGTATTTGAGATATTTTCAAGGATAGATTTTTATTTTTAGGAATATCCAAGAGTATTTGGTGGTGGAGTGGAAGCAAAGATCAAGAGCTCATCATCATCACCTCCATCTTCAAGATATTTGGGGTTTTCTAGGTTTTCACCAAAACGTAAGTGGTAAGTTTATCCTCTCCATTTCTAAACCTTATTAGATGATATGAATGTTTCATTGGTGATTTTCTAGTGTTTGGTTTCTCTAATTTTGGTTTGGAAGATTTTGGAGGATTTAGGTCAAAATTAGGGTTTTGGCCAAAATGGAGATTTTGATGTAAAATGATTAGGGAATTATTCTAAAGGGTTGAATAAGTATATTTATGGTTGAAAGTTGTGGATATAGGTTTTGGAAGCAATTTGCTCATGGATTCAGATTTCTTCAAGAAAGCTTAAGTTGGGGTAAAATCTAGATTTAGCCTAAATCTAGCAAGGTGAGTTCAAGTTGATTTGTGAAAACGGTGTACATGCCAAAATGTTTATTTTAAAGTGTTTATATGTTTTGCATGAAATTATTAACTGTTGAGTTTTTGGTGAATCTTGATTATTTGAAGTGTTTAATTTTATAAACATTGTGAAACACCCACTTTGGGATTTTTGAACATTTTGGTAAATAAATCATGTTGATATGTTTCCTTGATGATTTTACATATCTAAATGGAGTTCATTTGATGTAAGTGTCATCTTTTGTGTATTTGATCTCATAAACCATTTGGAAAATGCGTATTATTGTGTTATGAGGCATTTTGGAAATATAAGGGTATGAGTTCATTTGGAAAATGGTCTGCCTCAACCAATGATGAGTTTTGAGTTAATCATACTTTTTGTCGTTGTGTTTGCATAACCCGTTGTGGATTTTTAAGTACGATGGTGTTTATTACGTGTCATTTGAGAGTTACATGCTTTGGGTGCTTTGGTCATTCAATTAGAGTCATGTAATGTTAGATGTGTTGCAATGGATCCATAGGCACGTAAGTCTGTCTGTTTTGGGAAGGTATGTGATGTTGGTTATAACTGTTGACCGTTTGGGTCGCTAGCGAGTAGGCAATAGAGGGCGCAGGACTTTGAGGTGTAACTCATCTAGATTGGATAGGCACCCTTGTCTATAAGACCTTAAGGTGTAACTCGACAGAGTAAGGTTTATTGGCGGGGACCCAAGGCCCCGTGGTCCACTTTTGTGGACCCTACAATCCCTAACTCATAGACTTGCACCGGAAAAGACATCCTGTCTCCCCCCGGATTCGAACCCTGGTAAGGGAACCCCAGGTAGGAGCGTTTACGGAAGGAAGGTGGCCACTAGGCCAAAGACCTAGTGGTTAACTCGACAGAGTAAACACTAGAGGCATAAACGGTTTGAGGATTGTGATGTCTATTATGGCATGGGAACTAGAACCGGGATAGGTGGTGAAATCCAATAACATCACGGGTGGCCTCATTCACGTGTTCTCATCACCCAAGATGGAAACGGGTCTCCCCCGTCGTCGATCATTAGTATTATAAATGTTAATATCGTATCTTGCTATCGTTGGTTTTGTGTGGTCGACGGTAAATGATGGGCTTAATATTGGGTTTCCCCCGCGTATATTAAGGTTTGAATGAAATACGTCATTCCCATGTTTTGGTATTTGGTTTCCCTCCATTTTATGGTTGTGTGAGTATTGGGCCTAATGTCCATGTTTTCGGTGACGTTTGTTTATATGGGTTTTCATCCATAGTTTATGGGTTGAGTTTCATGTCTCACCCGTGTTTTGGGCGTTTCGGAATATAAAGTTTTATCCGTGTTTCATAAATCGGGAGTCCTCTTTCTATTCTCATTTTGAGTAAGTTTTGGGTTGAATCTAAATTTACGAAAGAACATTTTATATTGGGATCTTAGCCCTTAAAACAGTTTGGTTTGGATAACATTTATATTGGTGTCTCCTTCGTTTAAAATGCATATTATTGGAGAACGAGTCATTTTCATAATTGAAGCATATCATTTTGAAAGATTATGATTTCAATTGCATTCTTCCTTTTTAAATATACATATATAAATGTTGAAAACTCTTGAGCTCACTAGGCGTTAAGCCTAACCTTTTTATTTGTTGGCATGTGCATCAGGTTCAGTTGAGGGTTTGGTTCTAGCAGTGCAACAAGGAGATGAGCACTAGATTTACACGAGGGTAAGTAGTATGGGGAAGTCTTCCGCAGTTTGGAGATAGTGATTGTTATTGGGTTTTAGTAACATATGTCCCTATTATAGATCGTTTATAAAGGTTGAAATGTGTTTATTGAAGTTAAACCTTAACTTGTTGTTGTCGATGAATTAATTATCGATGTATTTAGAAAATTTTAAATTAGTTGTTATTTCTAGATTTGAGGGTGTTACAGGCTACTACTACCACTGCCTACTACCACATCTATATCTACCACATCAGCTATAAGTACCTCATCCACTCTGCCAACTACCACCACACGTCCACCATCTTCATATATCCTTCACAATCATTGCTTCCACCAGTCACCATGGCCTCTACTCATACCACCATAGTCACTGCAACAACCTCCGCCAATTCATAAGTGTCTTCCAAATTGAATAAAACATTGTTTTTCCTTTGTACGAACCATGTTTCTTCGAACTACCATCAATTATATCAGATTCTTCATTTAGATTTGGGATTGTTATATATGTATGTATATTGTGTAAAAATGTTTATTATTAAATTATTTAAATGTTGACTTGATTTGTGTTGTTAATAACTATTATATGATATAAAATCATCAAACAACTTTTAGGGGTAGCTTGTCTAGAAAACAGAGTGAGAACTAGCCTTTTGAGGAGCTCTCTAACCTGATCGTTTAATATTTTGTAAAAAAAGCTCCAACTATACCACACATTGTCGATTGACTTAGTCTATCGATTTGGCCTCATCTGCATGTTTCTACGTGGATCGCGATCAGAATTGGATATTGTACGACATGATCCCCATCCAGCCCCCTGATGTTTTCGTTTCCTTAATGATACATATATGTCGGGAAGCATGGGACCTGTGTAAGTGACCTGGCCAATAGACTCAAACTTGAAGATATTTATGTCAATATGAAAGGAGTGGTTAGCTTTTTCTTTTGAGTAGCAGGTAAAAAAGAAAGTTAGTCTTCAGTTAGAAAGTCGGTTTTCTTTCATTGCTCCAGTTGACCCCTTTTCTTCCTTAAATCAGTGATAGAATCGATCCAAGAGAGCAGGGATTTTTTAACGTTATCACTTCCTTCGATTCACAACTGGTATTCAAAAATCATAGTTCTTGGTTTTTTGCTTTGATGAAAGAAGGTTTCTAGTTTAATCTTAAATAAACCTATAGACAAAGGTCTTTAGAAGAGACATGATGGACTGGAGAGCTACAACTTAGTTACTTTACTTAGGAACAACTGTGATTTTAGAACCAGAAGTTCACTCTGTTTCCGATTAAACTATAACCTTTGTCTAAGAAGCCTACTTAATTTCATGAGCTCATTTAGTAGACAACGAGTGTCTGCCCCTTTTAGAGAAGAGTGGGGTTGAGAATAGAACATTTTCGGTCCCTCACCCTTATCTTCTAGGACAAAGGACGGTTTTCTGAGTTTTCCTTGTTGGAATGCTCTGTGGTTATAGCGCCAACGACGAAAACATTATCCGAGAGGCTTTCCTTTCTGCTTTAAACCTATATCCTTTGTTAAAGCAAGTACGCTTCTACCATCAAATGTTGTAGATGAACCTAACCTCTTTTCTACTGGTTGAAACAAAGTCACGTACAACAAATAAAAAATAAGCGTCAATCTTATCTCAAAAGACTGCATTACCGGGATGTGCTGTTATCCCATAAGCTTTGTTTCTCTAGGTGGTAGGCCCTTCCGTGGTTTGCGAGAAGGAAAAATGCGGATAAAAGATTGTGGATTTTCTCTTGTTTATTCATTAGGCGAGTGGATATCAAGAGGCCAAAACCTAGTTAACTCGATGAGTCTCTTTGCTCAGGAACGGTCTTTCAGACTAAAGCCGGTAACGAATGATATAGTGTTAGTCAGCTTTTACTTTTATTTGTTTTTAAAAATGGGGGGCTAAGGCTCTGAGACTTTACAACTTCCTTTAATTAGAGAAGAACTAATTGTGCCACAATTGAGCGTTTATGTCTTATTGCTACATGGACACAATACAATCTCACTCTCAGAGGTGCTCCTTGAGTTCATTTGCTTTTGGTTTTATATGGTATCGATAACAATAGCTATTTTTCCAGTTTGTTAGTCCACGGGTCTGATTGCCTCGTTGAAGTTTTTTCTTCTTTCTTGCAAACAAGCGTACTACAATGACAAAGAAGGCCTTTACCCTTAAGGGTCTTGGAGGATGGCCAAACACAACATAGCAATGAATAAGGATTGGTGCAGAAAATAAAAAATGGCAATGTAAGTGAAACTCATACCTCTTTGTTGAGCTTCTAGCAGTTGTTCTGTTCTCTTCTCTGGTGGTTATATCTCTAAGAAGGCAATGCCCTCCTTAAATATGCAAGAATTCGGATGCTCATCTCCTTCCCACTTTCTAGCAATTCATGTCTTTCTTCCTTCAACTCTAATTCATGCCATGAATTGTTAAGTCCTTTGATAATAACTATTCTCACCTCTCGCCTCTTGATCCTAAGCAAAGGATGCTTGCCTTTGGTGGCTAACCTAGGTTGGAAACATGGTCGTGCTTGGGGGAGGGCGGGTCAGGCGTACGCCCAGTGCCCACGAGAAATAGGGGCCCAATTTTTTTAGTATATAGTAGTAGTAGTAAAAAAAATAGTAAATAAAAGAGACAAATTCTTTTAGTATCTATACGACCCAAATAATTTCGTATTATATTAGGGCCCAAACATGTACTAATTAATTACATTGGAATAAAAATATGTTAAAAGTTAAATGGTCGTACATTTTATAGTAATGTTTACTTTTTCTCTAAATTTTTTATCTAGTACCAAAGTCTAAAACTTTGATATATTCTTCATCATTCATCTCCTACTTGTCCTATTAGAAATCTAAAGTCTAATCGACCCAAAGGATTTTGTATTATATTAAGGGGTCAAACATGTATTAAATAATTACATTAGAAAAATTATCTAGCATCAAAGTCTAATATACTTACCTAGAAAATATTGATGTATTATCCATCATTCATCTTCAACTGACTCTTTTAATTATTCTATCCGCACGAATTCTATATTTGTATTAGAATACAATAGATTTATTGTTATTAATTAACTAAGAGAGAGCGCTCCTACTTTTTGAAAAAGATTACCAACCATATGAGACGGTTTTACTTATATATCTATACCCTTGTTTTTTCAAACAATATTGACTGTCTATTACCCAATATTGAGTGCATGAATATTAAGTACTCTCATATCTCTAAAACAATAATAAAATCTTAAGTTATAACCAACATGGGTTTTGATTATAAGATTGATAGTTTCGAAAAAGTTTGTTTCAGTCATAAAAGTTTAAAATAGTGATGAAAAACATTAACCTAAGATGAGATGAAAACCCAACGTATATATATTGATTTACATAGAGGATTACTCCGATTAGTCAATATTTTGACCTAAAATTATGCCATTGTATATATTAAATAAACATACATCATAAGGATATTTTTGACAGTGAAATAGATTAACGATGCTATGTAATATTGATATGACATCTATATATATATTATATTATAAATCACGGATAAAAAAACTCTTAATTACTACTTATAAATACAAGGTACTACCATTTTATGCATACATTTCAAAAATCTCTTAATCACAACTTGGTATGCATAAGGTACAACTCATTTGAAAAGATTCAAGCTTTACTTTTTCACTTCCTTCCATATTCAACTTCTTTCCCTCCCATTTGGGGTTTCTCCCATTGAAGAAAAGTTATTTACTTGCTCAAATTAACATATTACTTTAATTATGATGGTACATGTATTTTCTTCACGTGTACAAGTTTTTAGAGACTTTTGAATTCTATAAAACTAACTAATAATGAACCTATATATACGTTAGATACAAAATAATACTATCCAACATTGTCTTTGTTATTTTTACCTATTCTATATTACAATATTTTGAAAAAATATTATCATTTGTTAGATATCGCTGATTAATACATGTTTTTTTAAAAATTCAAATATACATTTAACGATTACTTTAATATAATTTCTTAATGTTTCATGATTGAAAAAACTCAAGTTATGCGTTTATCACCACTAATGCTCCATAAATATATGATTTACTCCATATATATCTTTTTTTCTGACAAGCTACTACATTCATTTTTTATTTCCATGTACAATTGCTCACCCCGATGCATTGCACATGTACACTTGTTAGTGCACAAATATGTTGGATACAACATCATGAAGTTCAAGATGAAAATCAACTCAAAAGCTCAAGTCAACTCTCATGCTCAAGTCTAAGTCTTTTGTAATAAAGTCAAGTCAAAGTCAACTAGTGTTTTAAGTGTTTTCTCTTGTAATTAGTGATAGGGTATAAATAGAATTTTTGTTCATGGACTCATGAGGCCAAGTGTATACTGTGATTGTAGAGAGAGAAATATCGAGAGCTTAATTATGTGTAATCGTAATTGAAGATCAATTAAAATTGTTTTGTTCAAATCTTATGTCATCTTGATTGAATTACACTCATTGTGGGACACACAACACGACTAGTATAATACTAATTAGAAATAATTATTGATTGATTTTGCATCTAGCAATGCTCGGAAAAACGATTTTATATGAATTATTAGTATTTGTTGAATTCAATTTTATTTCTTACGATAAAAACAATATGTCAAAGATTTTTTTTCATAATTATCCAGGGCCCTTTTCTACATCTCGCCCAGGGACTATAAAAAGTCAGGAACGGGCCTGGTTGGAAATTGGTCCGTAAGCATCGCGATAAGTCCTCTGTCATACTATACTACAGGGGGCACAACAACCTAACCAGACAAACCGGACAGGATATGAGATCACCCAACCTTTTAATTTATTCTTCTTCGTTGCTTACTATTGTTCTACTTGCATGTTCATACCTTTAACTCCCTAAAAACCAGGGTAAATTTAAAACTACGGAAACTGTACAATTAAGCATCATCCAAAGGTATAAACCTCCCAAAAAGGGGAACTGTACTTAACCTTTACAAAAATCTGAATACGGATAAGGATCCCAACAACAAACCAATCTAAACATAAGATGTTGATCCAGAATCATCCAAAAATGTGGGACTTAAAAATGCCCAACAATCCAATACTAAACATCACAAAAACCCTCGAGATTAATCCCGACACTCAAACCCTTGGCAACCTGCCGCTAACGAGAACCTAAATACATATCATTTGAGAAAAAGTGTTAGGCTTAAAAAGCCTAGTGAGAACATACAGTTTATAAATTTCAAGAAATATAAACAGTTGTATCATAAGATAATCTTCCCAATAAGGTTTAGTTTTACAAATGAAACATTTGCCACAACCGGGCCTTTTTGATACAAAACTCGTCATCAAGTGACCAAAGATAACCATTTTACCAAGTATTGTAGCGTAACACAAAGTAGGCCACAATCCGAGTTATGAGCTAAACACTTGGAATCCATGGCCACGAACTCACATGTCCGTACTACGATGTGAGGTAGGGCCCCCGAGGAAACCAAGGTATACTCGTTCACCAGGACTACACTATGACCCATGGCTAGTAACCAGTCTCACATAACCGTACCAAATGGCCCCCGAGGATCATATGCATCCATAGCTACAAATAGGGGAATTATGATCCATGGCTAGTAACCGGTTTCAACCGTACCAAATGGCCCCCGAGGATCATAAACATCCATTTTACAAATAGGGGAAAAACATCCCAAATATAAGCCGACTCAATACCTAGGGATCCACTAGTAATGGTGCAGACTTGTCACAACGACCTTTGTGACCAACCATAGATAATCATATGGTATAAAATAACATTTATAAACAAAAATGCATTTTCAAGTTCAACTTCTGGTAAGTATGAGAATCATAAAAATGAGTTCATAAACATTCTTTTGCATAAGCTACATAATCAGCAAGTAAAACATCCTTTTACTTCAAATAAGATAGAATCCATCATTTTATTCAAAAATGATCGGGAACCCTAAAATCTCCCAAAACTCAAGTTATATCAAATATGCAGAAAACTTAGATCTGAAACCATGGAGATATATAGGAGTTCCAAAAGGTAGCTTTTGATATGTATACAGTTTTTAAAATAATAGTAGGAACTCACCAAACAGGTTTATACGGAAACCCGAAAACCAGATATCGACCATGACGAATAGGTGAAGCTTTCTACACCGAAACCCTGAGCAATGCACTTAATACTAGCTATCAACGGAGCTTCAAAGATCGAAGAAACCAAAGAGAAACTTAGTGAGAGATAGAGAGATTTGAAGAGAGAGAGAAATATCAATAAAGTGATATTTGAAGCTGACCACTTTTAAGTCGGCCAGAGGGTTGCGCGGCTTACACCGCGGCCTTCAAGCCGCGGGAAAAGTCGCGCGTGCCATAAAACTGGAATACTCCAGTGGGTTACGCGGCTTAGCTCGCGGCTTACTAGCCGAGGCCTAGCCCGCGCGTGTCAAAAATCTGGAAATCCTCCAGAGGGTTACGCGACTTACCTCGCGGCCTACAAGCCGCGGCATAGCCCGCGTAACTCTCTGTTTCCCACAATTTCAACCAAAACCCAAACACTAACTCTCGATTCAAAACTCGGCGTCTACAACAAAAGGTAAATGCAAGAATACAACAATAATATATAATGAAAATCCAGGGTGTTACAATCCTCCCCAACTTGGGAATGATTTCGTCCTCGAAATCCCAACTATATATAGAGATGAGAATATCTTCACTTCATATCCTCCTCAGCTTCCCACGTCACGTTGGCTCCCCTATGATGCTTCCACTGCACCTTGACCATAGTGACTTCTTTGCGACGCAACTTCTTAGACTTTCTCTCTAAGATAGCGTCAGGTTCTTCTACACAACGGTTACCCTCGTCTACTGTTAACTCGGAGAGAGGGATGACGCTTTCCTCTTCCGCCAAACACTTCCGAAGGTAACAAATATGAAACGTGTTGTGTATTCTGCTCAAATCTGGCGGCAGTTCCAATTGGTAGGCTTGCAAACCCACTCGCTTGAGCACTTTGAAAGGTCCGAGGAAACGGGGACTCAGCTTCCCACGCTTTTTGAACCGTATAATGCCCTTCCACGGCGATACCTTCAGCAACACTCGGTCGCCCACTTGGAATTCCATCGGCCGTCTCTTTTTATCGGCATAAATCTTCTTCCGATCCTGAGCCGCTTTCAATCTTTCACGAATGCTCTTGACCTTATCGGCCGTCTCTTGCACGATTTCAGGTCCGGCGAACTACTTTTCTCCCGCTTCAAGCCAACACACGGGAGTTCGGCACTTTCGCCCGTACAACGCCTCAAAAGGTGCCATTCCAATACTCGAGTGGTAGCTATTATTGTAAGCAAACTCCACCAAATGCAGGTGCGAGTCCCAACTATCCCCGAAATCGATGACACAAGACCTAAACATATCTTCTAAAGTCTGGATCGTTCTCTCGCTTTGCCCGTCGGTCTGTAGATGGTAAGCCGTACTCAACTTAACTCGTGTACCCAACTCTTTCTGGAACCCATCCCAAAAGTTCGAAGTGAACCGACTGTCGTGGTCTGACACGATCGGCAAAGGTATTCCATGCCTCGAGACCACTTCATCGATATACAGTTTAGCTAACTTATCCATCGGTAAAGTCTCGTGCATAGCCAAGAAGTGAGCGCTCTTTGTCAATCTATCAACTACCACCCAAATGGTATCGTGACCTCGAAGAGTTTTAGGCAACTTAGTCACGAAATCCATGGTGATATGCTCCCACTTCCACTCGGGAATCTCTAGAGACTGAAGACTTCCATATGGTCGTTGATGTTCGGCCTTAACTTGCGAGCACGTAACACAACGCTCCACATACTGCGCCACATCAAGTTTCATTACCGGCCACCAATAGTGCAGCTTCAAGTCCCTGTACATCTTCGTACTTCCCGAATGAATGGAATACTTGGACTTGTGAGCATCTTCAAGCAGTAGATCACGGTTACCCCCAATCTTGGGTACCCACACACGACCGTTGAACAGTTTTACCCCACGGCTATCTTCCGTTAAGAGTAAACGCTGCTTCGTCATGACTTCCTCTTTGAGATTCTCTTCTAACAAGGCTTCAATCTGCGATGCCTTGATCTTTTCAACAAGGGTGGATACTAACTCGATTCTCGAACAGGTAGCCTGAATACTTCCGCTATAGTCTTTCCGACTTAACGCATTGGCTACCACGTTTGCCTTCCCGGGATGGTAAAGCAACTCACAGTCGTAATCTTTAAGCAAGTCGAGCCACCGCCGTTGTCTCATATTCAATTCTTTCTGATCAAAAACATACTTCAGGCTCTTATGATTTGTGTAGAGTGTACACTTCGTGCCATAGAGATAATGTCGCCAAACCTTCAAGGCGAACACTACTGCTGCTAACTCCAAATCGTGGGTAGGATAGTTCTTCTCGTGTATCTTAAGTTGTCTCGAGGCGTAAGCGATTACCTTGCCCCGTTGCATCAACACACAACCTAAACCCATCTTCGAAGCATCGCTATAGACCACGAAGTCTTCTGACCCTTCAGGTAACGATAAGATCGGAGCTTCACATAATTTCTTTTGAAGAATCTGGAACGCCTTCTCTTGCGTTTCGGTCCAATCAAACTTCGCATTCTTCCGAGTTAGAACTGTCAAGGAAGAAGCGATCTTCAAAAAATCCTGAATAAATCTCCGATAATATCCCGCCAGACCCAAGAAACTTCGGATCTCGGACTGATTCTTGGGAGGATCCCAATTCATCATAGCTTTAATTTTGGACGGATCTACTTTCACTCCGTCTCGGGTGACAACATGACCCAAAAATTGTACCTCTTCAAGACAAAAGTCACACTTGGAAAATTTGGCGTACAATCTTTCTTTTCTCAACACATCAAGAACTTCGCAAAGGTGCTGCTCGTGCTCCAACTCGCTCTTAGAGTACACGAGTATGTCATCAATGAATACGATGACCGACTTGTCAAGGAATGGTCGGCACACCCTATTCATCAAATCCATAAATATTGTTGGTGCGTTCGTTAGGCCAAAAGGCATCACGAGAAACTTGTAATGGTCGTAACGCGTTCTAAAGGCTGTCTTCGGAACGTCTTTTTCTCTTACCTTCACTTGGTGATAACCCGAACGTAAGTCAATCTTGGAAAAACAACCCGCTCCTTGCAGTTGATCAAACAAGTCGTCGATTCTCGAAAGCGGATATTTGTTCTTCAATGTCGCCTTGTTCAACTCCCGATAATCAATGCACATTCTCATTGTGCCATCCTTCTTCTTGACAAACAGGACCGGAGCTCCCCACGGTGACGAGCTCGGTCTTACGAAACCCTTCTCCAAAAGCTCTTGGAGTTGTGCCATCATCTCTTGCATCTCTGATGGCGCTAAACGGTAAGGAGCTCTAGCAATAGAAGTTGCTCCTAGCACAAGATCAATCTGAAACTCTACTTGACGATCAGGCGGTAACCTAGGCAAGTCGTTAGGAAAAACGTCTGGAAACTCGCGCACAATCTTTACATCGACCAGCTTTGACTTCTCTAACTTGGCGTCGATCACGTAGGCTAGGAAAGATGAACATCCTTTCAACAAGCACTTGCGTGCCTTCGCCATTGTGATTACTGCCATTTCACCTTTTCTTTTCTCACCATAGATCACAACCACTTCACTACAGGGATTGGGAAGTCGGATCAACTTCTTAGAACACACGATCTCGGCATGATTGTTTGACAACCAATCCATACCGACCACAACGTCAAAACCTCCGATTATCATCGGCAGTAAATCGATCGAGGATTCTCTTCCCTCGATACCGAGAGTACACTTCTTCAGAACATCATGGATTAGAACCTTACTACCATCAGCTATCTCTACTACTAACTCATCCTCAAGACTAGTAGTGGGCATAACAATCTTTTGACGAAACAACTCAGATACGAAAGAGAAACTGGCACCCGTATCGAATAAAACACGAGCAGGTACAGAGTTTATAAGAAAAGTACCCGATACCACATCAGGGATGCCTTGGCTTCATCAGTCGTCATCTGAAACGCTCGACCCGGAACCCTAAGTGGGTTCTCCTTCTTTGTCGCCGCGCTACCCGCCACAAGCTTTGGGCAATCTCTTCTCATGTGCCCCGGTGCCTTGCACTCATAGCAGATAAGTCCTCTGATCGGGCAATCTTTGGCGGTGTGATCAGGATTCCCACACTTATAACAAGTTTGAGAAGTGGTGTTACAGTTACCGTGGTGCTTGGTTCGACACTTGTGGCACCATTTAGCTTCCTGCTGACTGCCGAAGCTTCGGTTCCCAGAAAAAGGTCGGGATCTCCTGGGAGGCACAGAACTGTTCTCCCACTTTCTCTTGTCAGACACTACCACCGTTTTCTCAGCTTTGCTTCTCAAGAACAACTCCTCCATAAACTGAGCTTCTTCAACCATCTCTCGGAGATTGGAAGCTTTAGAATTGTGGACCAAAGATAACAGATCCGCTGGTAGGCCATTAAGATAGGCTTTCATCTTATCTTTTTTCCGTTGAGGCCACGTGCCCCACCAAATCCAACTTTTCCATAAACTGACGGGTGTACTCCCTCACCGTCAGGTTTCCTTTTACAAGAGACCGAAACTCTTTCTCGATTCGGTCCATAGTCCTTTCATTGCAGAACTCTTCCAACAATTTCTTTTTAAACTCGGCCCAAGACAACTGAGCCAACACAGTAGGAGACAGGGTGGATTGAACGATATTCCACCAAGTGAGGGCCGTATCTCTAAGCAATTGGGTACCAAACCGCACCCTCTGATCATCCCCACATTCGGAAGAGCCAAAAGCCTGCTCGACTGCTCAGATCCATTTAACACATGCAACTGGGTCTTCGGAACCAGAGAACTCTGGTGGTCCGCAACCCATAAAAGATTTGTAGGAACAACTCTTCCCACCTTTCGGAGCACCAATAACCCTGTTCTCTTCAGCTCTGACTCCGCCCCCAGAGCCCCCAGCGCCAGTCAGCACATTCTCTTCCACTGCCCCATGCCGTCTGAGGCTCGCGTCCCGGTCTTCCAACATTTTCAGAAAAACCTCTTGCTGTTTCTCCATGGCCGTCGTCATCATTTGCATGACGTTGGCCATCATATCAGCTTGAGGGCTAGCTAACTGAACAATGAGACTGGTGGACGTCAGAACCACTCTTGGTCCTAGCTCCACTTCCCCAGTAAGTAACGGTGGCATGCCCGAAGGAATGACGGTCGCCGCCCTAACCACGGGATATCGCTCGGGCGAACTATCGTAACGCAGATCTCCATCGACTTACGGTCGACTGCGCGTATTTACCATCCTAAAAATGGTTGCCACACAATTACGAGAAGAGTAAGAGACAGGTCGAGAGAATAAACACGAAAGAACGTACTATTACAGTACCAAATGTCATAGCAACAGTAATTCAGGCACAATCACGTATAAATATTCTCATAATAACATTAGCTAAGTGAGATTATGAACATACAATACATAACGATTCTGGATACCATCACCACAACGTTTGATAACTACAATTTCCGTCAACTCTAAGACCAACCCATCTTAGTAGTTCTACCCAATACTCACGAATCAATGCTTAATATATTCAGTCTAAGTCTAGACATCTTACATTCATGCCTAGATCACTTAAACTAGAGCTCTGATACCAACTTGTAACTCCCTAAAAACCAGGGTAAATTTAAAACTGCGGAAACTGTACAATTAAGCATCATCTAAAGGTATAAACCTCCCAAAAAGGGGAACTGTACTTAACCTTTACAAAAATCTTAATACGGATAAGGATCCCAACAACAAACCAATCTAAACATAAGTTGTTGATCCAGAATCATCCAAAAATGTGGGACTTAACAATGCCCAACAATCCAATACTAAACATCACAAAAACCCTCGAGATCAGTCCCGACACTCAAACCCTTGGCAACCTGCCGCTAACGAGAACCTGAATACATATCATTTGAGAAAAAATGTTAGGCTTAAAAATCCTAGTGAGAACATACAGTTTATAAATTTCAAGAAATATAAACAATTGTATCATAAAATAATCTTCCCAATAAGGTTTAGTTTTACAAATGAAACCTTTGCCACAACCGGGCCTTTTTGATACAAAACTCGTCATCAAGTGACCAAAGATAACCATTTTACCAAGTATTGTAGTGTAACACAAAGTAGGCCACAATCCGAGTTATGAGCTAAACACTTGGAATCCATGGCCACGAACTCACAGGTCCGTACTACGATGTGAGGTAGGGCCCCCGAGGAAACCAAGGTATACTCGTTCACCAGGACTATACTATGACCCATGGCTAGTAACCGGTCTCACATAACCGTACCAAATGGCCCCCGAGGATCATATGCATCCATAGCTACAAATAGGGGAATTATGATCCATGGCTAGTAACCGGTTTCAACCGTACCAAATGGCCCCCGAGGATCATAAACATCCATTTTACAAATAGGGGAAAAACATCCCAAATATAAGCCGACTCAATACCTAGGGATCCACTAGTAATGGTGCAGACTTATCACAACGACCTTTGTGACCAACCATAGATAATCATATGGTATAAAATAACATTTATAAACAAAAATGCATTTTCAAGTTCAACTTCTGGTAAGTATGAGAATCATAAAAATGAGTTCATAAACATTCTTTTGCATAAGCTACATAATCAGCAAGTAAAACATCATTTTACTTCAAATAAGATAGAATCCATCATTTTAGTCAAAAATGATCGGGAACCCTAAAATCTCCCAAAACTCAAGTTATATCAAATATGCAGAAAACTTAGATCTGAAACCATGGAGATATATAGGAGTTCCAAAAGGTAGCTTTTGATATGTATACAGTTTTTAAAATAATAGTAGGAACTCACCAAACAGGTTTATACGGAAACCCGAAAACCAGATATCGACCACGATGAATAGGTGAAGCTTTCTACACCGAAACCCCGAGCAATGCACTTAATATTAGCTATCAACGGAGCTTCAAAGATCGAAGAAACCAAAGAGAAACTTAGAGAGAGAGAGAGAGATTTGAAGAGAGAGAGAGAAATATCAATAAAGTGATATTTGTGGCTGACCACTTTTAAGTCGGCCAGAGGGTTGCGCGGCTTACACCGCGGCCTTCAAGCCGCGGGAAAAGTCGCGCGTGCCATAAAACTGGAATACTCCAGTGGGTTACGCGGCTTAGCTCGTGGCTTACTAGCCGCGGCCTAGCCCGCGCGTGTCAAAAATCTGGAAATCCTCCAGAGGGTTATGCGACTTACCTCGCGGCCTACAAGCCGCGGCATAGCCCGCGTAACTCTCTGTTTCCCACAATTTCAACCAAAACCCAAACACTAACTCTCGATTCAAAACTCAGCGTCTACAACAAAAGGTAAATGCAAGAATATAACAATAATATATAATGAAAATCCAGGGTATTACAATACCCGAAGAAAGAAAAAGAAAATCATATGTCGGGGTCGAGGGCATGGCACTTGAACTTGACTTTGCATATGAGTTCATTGGCGGTACTCGGGTCTTGTATGGATATGAATGAAGGAGTGCTCCTTTGCTTTTGACTCCTCTACTGCGCAAAGATTTTGATCCCCTAGTTTAGTGAGTCATACCTCGCCTCATTTTGTACCAGAATGGTATTTCCTACCGATCACATGGGGTTCTCTGGTCTTGTTACTATACGTTCCTAAGAAAGTTGTCGATCAAGTCCTTATCTTCTTAGTCAAGCGCTTTAGCTGCAATCATAATATAAAAAGATAAGAAATGTTTGGTTACGAGAACCGGTGATGAAGGTACCTACTTTTGGTGGACGTGGAGCAACGCGTTCCTAAGCTATCAAACCCTAGTCGTACCAAACACTAGACAAACAATTTGTCATGTCCAGTCTTGTAATGTCTAGTCCAATCCTTTTGTATTGTATAGTCCAGTCCTCTTGTCATGTTTAGTTCCGTCCATTTCTGTCATATCCAATCATGTTTGTGCACCGAGTGCTACCTAAAAGTACAAAAGGTTAAAAAGAAGAAAATAGCAGTCAAGATTGACCGAAAAATCAAAAAATTACATCTTGCAAAATAAGGAGTTCCAGGAACCTTTGTGAAACCCTAAAAGTACTTTCTGTATTTTTTCTTTCCAAATAAAATAGTCAAGATTTATACGATAAGCCAAAAAAAAGTGAATTTTGCAAATTCACATGAAGTTCACTAAGGCGTTTTACAATCTAGCTATTTCATATAAAACCCCAAAAAAATGGCTACTTTGAGATTCGTCCCTCAAAAATGTCTATTTTAGTGAAAGCATCTCCAACAGCTTCTTCATTTTGGAGGAAATGAGCATTTTTGGTCTAAATTGGGTTCCAAGAGCTTCCCCAAAACTATCTTCAAAATAGAGAAAGTATGAGAGGGGTTTTTTCTCCAAATATGGAGATTACCCCAAAAGTTATTACCAAATGAAAGGACTTTGAAAATAAATATGTAGAAAATAATATTTTAATAAGTAAATGGAATATTTTATTATTATAATTAATGTTTGATTCTCTAAAATGGAGAATTTGTTGGATATAAACATAATTTTTTCTTTGAAGATTTTGACTTTTGGTTCTCCATTTTAAAAAAAATTTTAAAGATAGTGTTGGAGATGGTATGATCAACCCCAAACAGAAATCCCTTGTTAATTCATCTAATCCGGTCTCGGGGGTGTTTGGGATTGCTTATTTAAAGGGGTTTTTTAGCTTATTCCGGTGTGGTACCGGAGATAAGCATTTTTTAGTGTTTTGATGAAGAGAAAATAAAAGTGCTTATAGCGGTGCCAAACCGGTGAAAATGAGTTTTTCATAAGTCATTTTGTTCTAATTTATCAACTTATTTGAAATAACTTATGATTTTTTTGGTTATTTTATATGTATAAACAATCTCAAACATCCTTAAATAACAACTTATTAACTTATTACGTTTTTGTATCACAATAAGTTAATCCAAACACTTTTTATAAAATCTTTTTTATCATCACATAAGTTGATAAACACTTTTAAGAAAAAAAATATTATAAGTTATTTTAAATAAGCACTTACATGTCTCAAAATATGTGTTCTTAGGGGGTGTTTGGGATTGCTTATTTATTTGGAAAAGTGTTTATCAGCTTATGTGGTGTCAAATCGGAGTTTTTTAAAAAGTGTTTGGATTAACTTATTATGGTACCAAAACTTAATAAGCTAATAAGTTGTTATTTAAAGGTGTTTGGGATTGCTTATACATATAAAAGAACCAAAAAAGTCATAAGCACTTTTGAAATAAGTCATAAGTTACAACAAAATGACTTATCAAAAATGACTTATCAGCGGTTTAGCACCGATATAAGCTGTTTTCTTTTTGTTCCATCCAAACACTCAAAATAGCTTATCTACGGTGCCAAATCCCAATAAGCTAAAAAGCACTTCAAATAAGCAATCCCAAACACCCCCTTAATCTTAAACATAGAACCCTGATTGGGTTCAAACCCATGAAGCATAATGCTTCTCCGGCGTACACTCCCCTCCCTCCTTTCCTACGCCACCATTCGCCACCATTCCTCCGCCGCTAAAACCCTCAAATCCCTTTCAAAAATCCCTCACAAATACAGACCCAAAGCCATCCGACAAGCTCAAGAAGCCCTCACGGACTACCTCCACACCGTCAGAACTATACCGTACACATTTGCGGAAAACATCACCAAATACTCCATCGTCTCTCTATCTACCATCATTTCTAAAGTAAAATTTTCAACATCAGATTTCTCCAAATCCTTACAGAGGTTCTTCAGGTACAACCCAGTTAACGAATTTGAGTTATTCTTTGAAAGTATTGGCTTTGATGTTAATGAACTTGATGGGTTTTTGCCTGCTCGTAAATTCTTTTTATCCGAAGATCTAAATGCGTTTAATGCTGCTTGTGTGCTTTACGGTTTTGGGTTTCCTTGGAATAAATTGGGAATGTTGTATAAAGAAGAAAAAACAATTTTTGATAAGAACCCATGTGAGTTAAAGGAAATTTGGAGGAGTTATATGAATTGTGGGTTCACTAGTTCATCTCTAATTGGGATTTGTTTGGTTTTTCCTCAATTATTGAGTGGGGATAGTAAAATTGAGATACTTTGTAATGATTTGAAGAGGATTGTTGTAGATTTGGATTTGATCAATGATGTGGAGGGAAGTGTGGATGGTTGGATTGAGATTTGTAGAAAGATTCGGATGTTTTACGACTTGGGTTGCGGGAAACGTGACGTATGGGAGATGATGTGTAGAAGTAAAAAGATTTTGGTACAATACCCAGAAGAAATTCTAGCCGAAAAAATCGAGTACTTTTGTAGATTTCATGTTACGAATGAGGAGGTCGCATCTTTACTCCTTTTCGGATCTAAAATCTTTGAGTTTGATTTAAAAAGTCGTTTTTTTTGTGTTGTGGGACTCCTAAGACACTTTGGGTTGTGTGAAGAACACTTGAATTCTGTCATTAAGAAGTACCCGTATGTTTTTGGTAGAAATCGGCTAGCTAATCTTCCCCATGTGATGAGAGCTTTGAATCTTAATCAATGGTTCTTCGATAAGATAAAAGATGGCGGTCATAATCTATTAACTAGTTACGCCATTGGTAGTTCTGATGAAGATCTTGATCAAGATTTTGTTGAAAACTTGGTGACGATTCAATCTTCTAGAGTCCCGAATCACACTTTAAGTAAGTTGGAATTCTTGCATAATATTGGATACGGAGAGAATGGTTTCACTATAAAAGTGTTGAAACATGTTCACGGGACCAGTAGCCAGTTACAGGAGCGATTTGATTGCTTAATTTGTAAGGGAATTGAATTTTCGAAGCTATGTAAGATGGTTAGTTTGTCGCCAAAGATTTTAAATCAACAATCGGAAATCCTTGAGAAGAAGGTTGAATTCCTTTGCCATGAAATCAGGTCCTCCTTGAACTATCTTGACGTCTTTCCAGCGTACTTCTGCTTTGACTTGGAGAAAAGAATAAAGCCCCGATACAGATTTCACATGTGGCTTATGGAAACCGGTTTGTGTGAAAGAGAGTATTCCCTTGCTAGCATTGTTGCCACTAGTGAGATGAGCTTTATTGCTCGTGTTTATAGAATTCACCCGGCTGCTCCAAAGAAGTGGCTTGAAATCTTTATGAAACGAGATTATGCTAGTTTCCAAGAAACTTCATAGTCTGGCCGCTCATAGTCTTGTAAGCACCGAATGCTGAATGCTAATTTCCAAGAAACCCCATAGGTCGCCAGTTCGAGTCTCCTCAAGGCCACTGTTATCTTCAGGGCCCCACATGGGATTAGTCAAGGACTCAAGGTGCGCGCAAGCTGGCCTGACGCCCACGGTTACCTAAAAAATGTATGTTCTCTCACCATGATTCGATTCATTACATTGTTTGTAGGAATTTGTATGTCCTCTCCCTGATGCTAGAAGTTGTAGGGGTTCGGTGGACTCAGCCCTGCCACCATGGATGTAAAAATGTGATTATTTTAATTCGGTATGAAGATTCTTTCTCTTGGTGAAACTATACTTTGTTGTTGATCAAAAAGATGAACAGGGAGAGAACAAGTTGGTTGCACTAAGTAGTCCATTTTGTTTTCGTTCTCTTTTGGGAATTTAAGATCCTAGATTGAAGTGTTCTTGTGATATGTTAATCAAGGGTTGGGTTTCGGTGAGAAGTTGAGGTTAACGTGAGAAGCGTGAGAAGTGGTTATCAACCGTTGGATGAGAAATGGACGCACATTAGGATGAGATAAGATGCAACGAGATGCACCTGATCATTCCCTTCTAAGGCGCAATTCATGGGAGAACATGAGATTAAAAGTGATTAACGGTTCAGATCCACTTCTCACGCTTCTCACGTTAACCTCAACTTCTCACACGATCCTTTGCCTGTTAATCAATACCTTAAATTCTACCCTCCCAAACTCTTTTCTCAAGTTGGATGGGATATACTGGATTTGTTTGTTTTGTTTGGTTTGGTTTGGTTTGGTTTGGTTTAAGTTGGTAGTTCTTATGATTTAGATTTCCTCTCTGATCATTAATTCATAGCATGCAACATTGTAATTTGTAATGGACTTCTACTGCTACATTTGTGCTCTGGGAGATTATGCATACAGTCGATTATTATTGAATGTTTAAGAGTCTCACATCGTCTAGATTTGGACACTTGTTGTATATGTTGGAACCCCTCTTCTTTCCTCAACGGCTCTTTTTGAGAGTAAGCTGGGAGTTTCATGGATTTTTATATGGTATCAGAGCCAATGTCTACCATGTGGGACATCTTTGCTCGGAACTCAACAGTTTGGGACATCTTTGACTGTCTATACTCCGTCGGAGTGGACGTGCTAGAACCTCACATCAGCTAGACTTGGACATTTTATTTTCGGTATATGTTAATTAAAAAAAAAAACCTTCTCTCCTGAAGGGGTCTTTTGGAGAGTAATCTAGGGGTTCACATATTCTCATTGTATGAGAGTCCAGGACTACCATCTGGGACAGCTTTGCACGTATACCTTCAGTTGGAGCACATTAGCTAGACCTAGATACTTTTTCTTCAATATATGTTGAAACACCCCTTCACTCTTCAAGAGATCTTTTGGAGAGTAATCTGGGGGTTCCACATATTCTCATATGCTAATAAAGCCAACGTCTATGATCTAGAACATCTTTGCCTTGGACTCGAAACTCTAGGACATCTTTGCCCGTCTAGCCTCTATTGGAGGGAACATGTTAGAGTATCACATCGGCTAAACTTGGACACATTCTTTTTAATATATGTTTGGAAACCCCCCCCCCCTTCTTTCTCTCCTCAAGGGCTCTTTCGGAGAGCAATCTAATGGGATTCCACATATTCTCACAGTTAAGTTCTTTTATTTCTTGGTTTCTTCTGTTCTTGTAGGTGCTTGTGGCGTACCACTGCTGCTGTGTGCTCTGTTCAAATGAGGTTTTCATAATATTGTGTCATCGAATATATCAGGCATAGAATGCTACTCCCTCCGTCCCGAAATAAATGTCCGGCATACAGTTTTAGGAATTTGTAATTATTACACTTTTTAATTAACTAAAGGACAATTTTACACTTAATAATAGAGATAGAGAAATTTTATCCATCTCATAATTAAGGGTAGAATGGGAAAGTAAATACTTTTGAAAGTGGACACTTATTTTGGGATGGAGGAGTATTATCCACATAACCGAATGCCACAAATGGACAAGAAGATTGGCATGTTGATCTAATCGCAACCTTCAATATTTTACGATCTTGGGTTAGCTCTGCCATTTTGGATTCTCTTATTTTGGCAGGTTTGTTTCCTACAGCATAATCATGATCTTGATGAAGAGTCATTTATTCATGAAGCCCGTTACTACTCCAAGTGTTTTGTCTTCGTGTTTTCAGGTCACGATAGTGCAAAGATGGGGAACATGATGCCGGCTGCAGTGAGGTCGTTTGGTTCTTTGCACATATGATCATCCAGCAACTCGAGGCTAAGCGACGATGGACTAACCGGGCTTGCTCATGTGGTTCAAAGCATCACAAATCACAATGGTTGGACTTTTTAATCGGAGCTTTTTCCAAAAAAGTGGGACCCACCAGGAAAAAAAACAAGCTTTTTGAGAGCCCGTAACTGCACAAGCAAAAGGAGGGTGTTGTTTTTTTGTCGGGAGTTCTTTCACAGGCTTAGGTGGCAAAAAAGCTTTTCAAAAAAATTCTACATTGGATGCTCTTAGACTTCTTTTTGAAGTATATAATATTTAGAGTAAATTACGTTTTTCGTCCCTGTGGTTTGTAGAAAATTTCTTTTTTCGTCCCTGATCTTCATTATTACATTGATAGTCACTGTGGTTTGCAATATGTTTCTTTTTTCGTCCCTATGGCTTATGGCAGTTTTAAAAATCCATTAAATAAAGGGTGTTTTCGTCATTCTATTTTTTCTTTTAACTTTTTTATATACTATATCAATAATCCCTCTTTATCCTCTGTTAACTTTCCGACCACAACATCGAACCATCTTATTCGATGCATCCCCGATGAACTCCCCCTATCTCCATATAACAATCCCATTTTTGCTAGGTTTTAGATCTGAAGCACCTGCAAATGATGTACGGGATGTGAGGCTCAAATTGGAAATCCCATTATAACATGTGAAGAAGGGACACCCCTGTGTGGGTGGAGGAGATTCATGAGTTCCTTTTGACTTTTTGTTGAAGTTGGAGTAAAATGTTGTGAGGCTCCAAAAAGAAATTAATGTTTTATATAAACATTTTCACTGTTTTTATTGTTGTAAAGAAAATAAAATAGAGGGCACATACAGGGGGCATTTCTTCATTGTTTCCATCTGTTTTCGCCAACTTCTACATGTTTTTCTATTGATTTCCATCTATTTGTTGACTTCATCAAATTCATCTAGATTGATTACCTTGCATATTTTTATCCTAGTTCCCAAGTTAGTGTCGGATTTGAACACTAGGTTGAGACGAGAGCTTTTGGGTTGCGTCGTGTGTTTCAACTTGAAGAAGGCCCATCGATTTTGTCTTGTGAAAACCATGAAGGATAGTTGATTCCCATAGGGGCTATGAAGAACAAGACGACCACGGCAGTGAGAACGGTTGAGGTTATTGTAAAGAGAAGTTTTGGGTTCACCGGTCATCTTCTCTGGTAACCCATATGCAGGAACAAAATTTTGATGGTTAAGGACAAAAAAACAAGAAAAAGAACCCAGATTCGGTCATCTTCTTCGCATTCAAACATGAAGTTTTTACCTCCTATTTATATATTCTCCTCGTATAGTAGGGGCATAAGTAGATTCCCATGGATGATGAAGATGGGTGCAAAAATGGAAGTTTTATTGACAAAAAAAGGTAAAGGGAATTTGTTGAAACCTGTCTTTATGTTGAGATTTGCTTCACCGTTCACATACAAACCACCAGTTAATGAACTTAAGCATTTTTCTAGCCCTAAACACACAGACGAATTGGGATCTAACGGTGAAGGGTGAACGGACATAACTGAGATTGAGGATTTTGATCATTGCTAATGGAAGATATATGTCGGTATTCACACATACACAAAGCACATTTGTGATATTCCTGCATCCGATCACCGAAGAACATGAGCGGAAAAGGGTAAAATCGTTGGAGATTTAGGGTTGGTCGGAAAGGGGGAGGGGTGCTAGTTGTTTTATTCTATATATAATAATATATAGAGTTATATATAATGGTAATATATATTATTATTATATTAAAAGAAAAGTTAAATTGACGAAAATACCCTTCATGTAATAGGCATTTTTATACGGCTGGTATTCTCAAGGACCAAAAACGAAACTAGTTGTAAACCACAATGACCATCAGTGTAATAAATAAAGATCAAGGACGAAAAAAGAAATTTTCAACAAACCATAGGGACGAAAATCGTAATTTACTCTAATATTTATATACAACAAATGCAACAAAAAGAAAACTCGCACACGCTCCTCGCCTTTTGTGAAGTTTGAATCTCTGACCTTCCGGAGACCAAAGGCTAGAATACCGCTAGGTCAAAGACTCTTTGATAGGATATTCTTAAGACTTGTTCAATGTAACGTATGTCGTGTAACATAACTTGTGTATTGTTTGGTGTAATTAGAGGGTACCTCAAAAGGGTAGACTCCACCCTGTAGTGGGTCCCACTCTACCGGTTCCACGACCATTATCGAGGTAAAGCCCTGGGAACGAGCGCTAAGTGGCGGTACCTGGGTTTGAACCCACCCCTTAAGATGTGGTTTCTAAGAAAGCTAAGCGATCTTTTTAGCCTCCAATGAAGTAAAAGGCTTAGACGTATGTTCCCTTGTTTTGAAGTTTTTATATGCTAACGGGCTCGAATGTGATGCCATGTTGAGTTTTCTCGATACGATTTTTAGTAGACATGATAACATTTGTAGTTGAATCTTAATGTGATTAGTGAAATCGGTTTTTACAATCTTAGATTGTGAGTCGTAAGTCTTTGGAAAATGTATCGATTAACGGTTTCGAATAGGAAATTGGACATTCTTGTTTTGTGTTCTAAGTAAGGGGTCGTTTACTAAACGCTTACCCGGTGAATGTTCACCGAGTCACTTTACCTTGTCGGATGAATATGATAAGGATTGAGAATCTACTCGGTTAGAGCGATGACAAAGACCGATAGTCTTACCCGGTAAGTGAGAGTGACGACTCTTACCCGGTTAGCGCTTACCGAAAAAAAAATGTTGCATACGATGTCGTTTTAATGGACTAAAATCTTACCCTCTAAGTTAAGTGTAAGGGGCCGTTTACCAAATTTTTACCAAGTAAACGCTTACCGACAAGAGATTCACCTTTATTTACCTTATCATGTAACATCTTTGGCCATGAAAATGGATTGTTGGTAATCTTTAAAACCCGGAAACGCTTACCGGGTAAGAGTCATTTCTCACACTTACCGGGTAAGACTCTCAGTCTTTCTCTTGTCGCTTACCGAGTAAGCTTCTTGGTCCTCGTCATGGTAAATGATATTGGTAAACACTTACCCGATAAGCGTTTAGTAAACGGCCCCTAAGTGTTGACTCTTACCTAGGGCGCGTTTGGTTTGCGGGATTGGAATGGAATGGATTGGATTTCAAGGAGGGATTTGGATTTGGAGGGATTTGGATTTGGGGGGATTTGAAATCCCTTCATGTGTTTGGTTTGTAGGATTTGGATTTGGATTGAGTTTTTTTTATTTATTATTTGTTTGTTTTATAAAGAATTCATTTTTATTGATAAATTAAATTTTTTTATCGATTTTTCTAAAATTATATATTTAATCATCAATTTGAAGTCTAGATCACGCTTTAGCAATGTTTTAAAAACCGGGTCGAACCGGGAACCGGTGAAGAGACCGGGTCAATTGCGTTCGGGTTGATGTCATTTTATGACCCGGATTGAACCGGCCGGTTCTATTAAAAAACCGCTTGAACCGGTCATAACGAACCGGTATCGAACCGGTTGACCCGGTAACAAAAGTTAAAAACCAATAGTCCAATAGGCAATACGTCTTAGCATTAAAAACTAACACTCCAATGTCTCAAGATCCATGATTTGGTTTAATCGCTATGTTTCGTTTTGATGTTTTTGAATTGATGTAAAACTTGTTGTTATGTGTATTTTTAATATTTTAACTTGTGTCATCAAATTTTTGGTTATATACATACATATATATATATATATATATGTAGGAAAATGAAAATTACAAAAAAAATCTTGAAACCGGGTTGAACCGTGACCGGTCACCACACCGGGTCAACAAAAAAAAGGTTTTTAAAACATTGCGCTTTAGAATCCTTCCGGATTTGGATTTCAAATCCAGGCCTAATCCCAAGGATTTCCAAATCCATCATATGAGAGATTTTAAAATGGTCAATGGATTTGAAATGCGGTCAACGAAATCCTTTCCTGCAAACCAAACGCAGGATTGGAATGGATTTGAAATCCAAATCCATTTCAATCCCGCAAACCAAACAGACCCTAAATGTTTGGTAAACGGCTCCTAAATTCATATTAATGTTTACTATGTTAAAAAACATTTACCTCATTTTAGTTTATAACAATTACCTCATTCTTTTAAAAAAAAAAATCAAGTTTGCAAATTATTGCATACAACCTTTTAAAGTTTTACGTTTCAACTTCATAAATCTAACAAATAATATTCAGTTGCTTGCCAAACAACAAATGACTTTTGTTACTCTCTTGAATCGACACAAAACCATAAAAATAAATTTAAGATGGTCGGATGATACAAGCATGAAATATGATTGAGCTTTCAAACTTTCGAATCACAATTTTCTACAAGAAAATTCTCTTGAAATACATAACTTCTTTCTTCCCGATGCCTACTTTGTCATTTTAATCACTCAACGATTATTTTAATTTATCCAACATTAGGCACGTTAAAAGCATTAAAATTTGTTGCTAACAACATTTAGGCTATGTTTGGCAAACTAGCTGATAAGTTAGCTGGTGACTGACAAGTTAGTTGATGAAAAAGTCACGTTTGACAAAAACTAGCTTATAAACATGTAAAATTACCAAAAAGGACATCTAGAAATAAAAATCAATTACAATATTTAATAATATAATTAAAACAAGTTTATAGTAATATAATATATTAATTAATACAAATAAGGTAGTAAATAATATAATATATTAATTAAAAGAAATTTTGAAATTTATTATATATATATATTATAAATTTTGAATTTTAAACAATTTTTTTTTAAAGATATCTACATTAACTTATAATTTTAAATAACCATTGCATATAATATGAAAAAAATAATCAAATTATAATTATAATAATAATAATGATTGATAACTAAAATATATTGATCAATAAAAATTGACATAATTATCAATATATGTAAATAATTAAAAATTAATATTAATGCATAAGTAAAATTTATGTTATAATTTTTAGATAATATTAATTAATTAATAATAATAAGTTTTAATAATTAATATTAATTTATAATTAATAGTTAATATAAAATAAAGAAGATTAATGAGAGCATAATTAGAATAATCACAAAAAAACTCTTAATAAACTACTCCAAGTAACTTATCAAAAAACTACTTATAAATTTAAATTCAAACTCTTATTATCAAGAAATAAAACATAATTATATTTCAACAAAACTTGTCGATAAATTGTTTTTTCCTTGATATATTTCAAAAATATTTTTTCAATCCGAAAGAAAGCTATGAATAAAAAGTTATATACCATGAAATACAGTCAGATATAGAATTTTATTGTAAAATAGATAATGGAAAATTATTGTAATTTCTCATTAAATAAAAACAATCTGAAATTTATGTATTATTATGTCATATTAGTAGAGTTCAAGGTTTATCTTGTATTTGAACATGTTTGTACACTTGGTTTTCTGGAATTCAAACATGAAATTTTAAAAAATTGTATTTATACAGTAATAAGTTGTAAGTTTGAATTTGAAGTGATTTTTAAAATATAGGATAAATACCTTATATGATAAGAATTAGTTTCGTACAAGAACAATAACTAAATAAGAAAATAAGAAAAACAATCGAATCACATGTGATTCACGCGGATTTGGTCGCAACATGAGATTGTGAGCCACGTCGTCCGCACACTCTTGCGTTGACCGTTAGTATAAAATCACATGTAATTTTACACGTGATTTAGCTATTTTTTTGTACTCTTATTTGATTATTATTCTCGTTTTCATGCCTTTCTCATAAAAATATTAGACGAACAAATGTGGTCCAAAGGTGGGTTTAATTAATTAGGAAGCCAAAAGTTGAACTATTGCAATTAATTGGGGATACAAACTTAGGTTTGATGTCATTAATAACAAAAAGTCGGGTCAAAGTATTTTTGGTCATGGTTTTTGTCGTCCAAAATGTGCACTTCCAAAATGGTACTTTTTTCTTTTGGGGATAATTGTGAGTGTGTGGACTTCAGTTTAAGGGTTCTATATGAAGGTTATGTTCGGCAAATTAGCTTATAAGTTAGCTTTTCAAAACGCTACTTTTAATAGCTTATAAGCTAGCTTATGGTCATCCGAACGTGTACCAGAAAAAAAAAGGTAGCTGACAAGCTAGCTTTTTTTGCCGAACATAGCCAAAATGTTTTTCGGATAAATCATTATACGGTGTTACTTTTTTTATCGGGTGAGCATTTCAATGATTGAGAATCTTACTTGGTGAGAGACACAACAAAGACTGAAAATCTTACCCAGTAAATGAGAAAGAAGATTCTTACCCGAAAAGTGCTTATCGGATAAAAGATACTTAGGGTTGTTTGTTTACCTCTTAATAGTTTCATTTAAGAGGCAACATTTGAATCGTTAAGAGATAAATCTTGTTTGACAAAAAAAAAAATCTTCCTCTAAATGGTTCGAAAACCCTCTGAATGATTTTGTATCTTGGACCTCCCTTAACAATTAAGTGCCCTAATTTCATTTTGAACAATTACCAAACAACCATATTTCATTTTGCACTATATCATAAGAGTCTCTTAAACATTCTGACCAATTAATCATTATGCATCAAATCATTCAGCAACTGTCAAACAACCCTTTACCAAGGGCTCCCTTTTAATGGGCGAAAATGTAACCCCATAAGGTAAATGAGAGTGTGACTCTTACATGTAAGCGTTTATCCTGTAACCATTTGGTAAATGGTCGCTAATTCTACGAAGCTCTAAAGTTAATTAACAATCAGAAAAACCTTCAGTTACGAAACTCGAATTGATAACCACTAAGAAGCAAACTCAAACTCTTACCAGATGAGTAACTCCCCATGATGATTCACTTGAAAGAGTACTTTCCATTCAAACATAATATAGTTTTCATCTTTAATTTACTTAATTTTTAAATTTCAGAAAACTACTCCGACAGATTATAATTTTTTCAAAAGATAACATTTTGGTTGATTCATTATGATTTACATGTATTAATTATAACTTGGGGTTTTTAGATATTCAAAAGAAATGTTAAACCATTTGAAAAAGTCATCGCAAATTATATTGATGTATTTTATAACAATTTTAGTTATAACTACATTGTTTTTACACAATTGTCGAAATATATGAATGGGCAATTTCAAGGCATGTACTAAAGGAGGCTTTTATATTTCAAGTTTTTTGTTTTTTTCTATATTCTATATTAATATATGTTTTTTTATATGAATTTAAAATATATAATATTATGAACTAATAGTGTATATATATATATATATATATATATATGGTGCGGTTCTTTTGTAACCCAAGCAATTTGAACAAACTATGCAAACCAATCTTAGTCGTTCATCAAGTCTAATGAATATATGATTTTATTATGTTTCCTAATTTAAAATCATGATTATAATGAATAAACTTAACATTTTCTATATATAACACAATCATTATTAATGAATCATAATCATTATACATAAATATATCTATTGTTTCCTAATATAGTGTTTTGCATAGTTTGTACAAATTGCTTGGGTTGCAAAAGAAACGCACCCTATATATATATAGGACGTTCAAATACAACTCATTTACATGGTGCAACTCATGCAACCCCTTTATCCATTGCTCATTTTATTTTCACTTTTGTAATTAAGAAAAAGGAAAAAACTGATAATAACCTACCCCCCCCCCCTCTCTCTCTCTCTCTCTCTATATATATATATATATATATATACTATATTATAAAGTATGCGGCCTAATAAAATGATAACTCGACAGTTTGTGAGAAAACGTGAGATCCAATATAAACCAATAGTTTAATATAATTAATGTTGTGGATCCCAGTACGGTTCAATAATAATAATCAATAAATAACAGAGATTGAATCACAAAACCTGGTCATATGATTAGATTGATCGATAAAGGGTTAAAGCGATTACAGAGAGAATATGAGTTATGAGCCATAATCCCTAATTGACCGTCCAACCTCTCTAACCCTAAAACCCTAGGATTAACAACTTTAAATACCAAGGCTTAGACCTAGCCAGACCCAAGCCCAAGCCCATTACAAACAAACAAGCCCGTTAACAATTACAGGCTTTTACAACTCATTAATAAAACAATTAAACTCTATAAATGTTTATATAACTTTCAACGTACTAGGACTTTTAGTCCTAACAATCTTCCCCTAAAGTTGTATAAAGCATTTATCATCTTGAAATCTTCAGGACTTGATCTTCTCTCCCTCTTGAATCTCTGAAAAGCTTTGGTGTTGCTTGTCTTCATGTCTTTCCCAGCTCCCTCTTGAATAAAGCTCTTGGTCTTCATAGTTTCAACTTTGTAACCAGATTCAATGTACAATAGTCTCGACTGAATGCACTATTGGGCAACTTTCAATTGTACAAACTCAACACATCGGATCAACATATAAGAAAGATAACGTGTGAGTTACATGACATTCCACGGTGCATCTTCAGTTTAAAAACAAAGAATCTGTCTCTGAACCGCGAGTTGAATTGACTTTCAGCTTAATAACTTATTTCAATCAGCTCGTAGGAGGAACCAACTTGTAGCAAACACCACTTGATAAGGGATAGAAGAACCAATGCAATCTTGAAATCCATGTCTTTTCAACCTCAATTTTAAGAAAATAGGATTATGTTGCTCCCCCTCCGCTTTTGCTAACTCCCCCTCAACATGATAATTTGTCTTTGAAACTTGTGTCTTTGTTATTGCATTATCCCCCTCATGATGATTAGGAGAATCCTGAGCATCATGTATGTTCAAAGACTAACCGGATGAGTAGCAAAATATCAGATAAAAACGTTTAAGTAACCAAGAAGGGTAATAAGCTAACACATAAACACAATAGTAACTGTTATCACAATAATTAAAAATAATTGTGTGGCCTATTTTCAGAGTTGGCATCGATGTATCTCTGATAGGACTTCCAGTTATCACCGAAGTAAAATATTAAAAAAATTACTTCTCAAACTGTTTCGGCAATATCACAAAGATATGCGATTGGAATCATAAAGATTCGTATGTGTGTGTGTGTGAAAGAAATATAAATCATATCGATTAGGCTCAAAGATTGATTTAACCTGGGACGCAGGTTCAGAAATCAATAGACACAGTTAGTAGAATATGAAGTTCGGAGACCGGAGCTGATGTCTTCCTTTTTCAATATCTAAGACCTCCGAGTGAGGAATGGATAGATTATGTGTTAAATCTCCGTGAATATATGAAACAAGTATCTTTTGTAAGATACTTGAGTGGCTAGGTGGGGTGACACGAGTTATCGACACTAGGTCCATGTCTGTTTCAATATTCATCTCCAAAGAACGAGAATGAATAGATTGTGTGGTAACCCGGATAACTGACTATTCTTTTAAGTCCTGTCACATCCTCACCATATTCTTTTCACTCCGAACTCATCTATCAATCTAGACTCCTCACTGATATTTATGAATTGGATGTGTTTCTTGGGTAGGCTCTTCCGGTTCTGGATTAACCATTGAAACGGTATAAGTCCTAACACTCATTTAGCTCACCAAAATAAAGCTTTGAAGTGCCTATTGAAGTACGAGTTCTGATTTGATGTAATCAAAAATCAAAAACATTTAAGAACGAGTGCTGAACTGAGGTGTTCAGAAGTTGATATGAAAGTTAAGAAAAAACCTGGTACTTCCCCTCAAAAGATGGCATAACCCTTGATTGTAGTCATGTGACGTGAATAATCTGAATTAAATTACACATGACATTCCTGCAAAACAGATTAGACAGATTTTGGTATCCATGCTATGATGGATCCTTGACGGTTAGATGCCTTAGCTTTGAAGCTATGAAACTGGGGGGTTGGGGATACTGTAAGTACCATACCAATTATTTACATACCCTGAGTCCACAAAGTCACTATTTCTACAATGAGTGCAACAGATCTTTGCGCGTTTTAGACTGATCAGCTTCGTTGTAGAATAGACATAAGTAGGTGAATCAGTCTTGGAAATAAATGACTTTGTATCAACTACAGGAGATTTATGAGACTTGTTTCCATCACTGTCTTATGTAGTTGATTTCTTTCTCCAAACCACCTTGACTTTTCGAAACACTTGATTATCTGTATTATTAACAACAGAATTATAGAAAAGATTGGATGGGTGAATCTGATCTTTTGAAAATTCATTTGATTTAACAAAACTCTTCGAAGAAATGGTTGTAGAAGTTGAACTTGAAGAATAAGAAGACTGAACAATAGTATCAGGACTGACTTGTTCAGATAAATCAACTTTGAAATTTAGTTATTCAAGTTTCTTGACTCTTGCAGATAAAACATTTCTTTCTTTGAGAATTGAATCAAATTGTTTTTATAAATCAAATTTTACTTTCTGCTCTTTCAAAATCTCTGTTGCTAATCCAAATAATTTCTGTGAAAGCTTATGAATTTCAGTTTCGAAAATCTTCCTTTTACTTTCAAAGTCTTTTTTCAATACTTTTGTGTTTATCAGATATTTCTTTGAAAACCGCAACATTTTTCTTTTCGAGCACTTTTTTGCCGTTTCAAACCTTTTCGCTCTTTTGCAAAATTATCTCTCTCGATTATCAAAACTTTTTCAAAATCAGAAATATGTTTTGAAAGTTTTGCATTTTGAAGCTCAAAAACCTTTCTTTCATCGAAAACTTTTTTTGAAAGCTCAAGAATCTTTCTTTCAAAATTATTTCTTTCATTTGAAAAATCAACTTTTTCTTTTTCAAAAACAACAAGTCTTTTCTTCAGATCAAGATTTTCACTCTATGTAGCTTTCTGTTTCTCTTCAAGTTCCATGGTCTTCTCTTCTCGGGTTCAAAATTTGCAACTTTTCGTTCAAGTTCAGTTATTTTCTTTGAAGCTTCAGCACTTGTTGGATCACTTTTCTTCATCTTCGCTTCTTTCAGATTCTCAATCAACTCGTTATGTTCTGCATTAATTGAATTATAGTTATGAACATAATTTTGAATATAAGCATTGTGCTCACTCTCTGATTTTTCAAACTTTTTCGAGAGTTTAGAAAATTGCTTCTTCAAAACATCTTTTTCTTCAACAAATTTTTCCTTTTCTCTTTTTAGATCCTGTGCCCAACTCAGATTGTCAGCATTTTCATCATTAACTTGCAAAAGCACTTTGTAATTGTTTTCCAATTTGGCTTCAAGAATTGCAATCTTGGATTTGAGATCGGAAATTTCTTGTTGAGAATCAGAATAAGACATTGTTACCTGAAAAACTTGAAGTCCAGGGACTAAACTTGTCAACATATGAAAATTTTGAAGTGCAAGGACCAAAAGTGACAACGAGTGAAACTTGAAAGTTTAGGGGTCAAAATTGACAAGAGATTGAAACTTTAAAGTTCAGGGGTCAAAAATGACAAACTTTGAAACCTTTGAATTACGAGGACTAAAAGTGACACAAAAGAAAACTTAAAACTATAAGGACTAAAAGTGACAAAAAATAAACTTAGAACTAGAGGGACTAGAACTGACATAAACTAAAACAAAGAACTATAGGGACTAAAAATGACACAAATTAAAAGTTTAAAAGACTTAACGGACCAAACAAAAAAATGGACTAAAAATGTAAGAAAACTAACTGACGCCTAACGGAACATTTACTTAACCTAGACTTAACGATACTAACTGAAATGTAACGGAAAATGGACTAAAACAGAAAGAAAAACTAACAAATATAACTGACTAACGGACACTAACGATGACTTAACAGAAAAAGGACCAAAATGTAAGAAATTTAACGACAAACTAACGGAATTCGGTTAGAACTATTCATCATCTTCTCCATTGAGACGACCTGCAAAACCTTCGAATCGGTTAGAACTTTTCAATACAGAACGATTGTTAAAGTTCCCTCATCACTCATTAGAAATTAAAAATCAAATGGTCAACCCACGATTAGGGGTGCTCACGGGTTGGGTTAGTCGGGTTGAAGGCACTTGAACAACCCAACCCAATATTTGCGGTTTGAAAAATCTCAACCCAACCCAACCCAATCAAAAATGTAACCCAACCCAACCCAAACCGTACGGGTTGGGTTGGTCGGGTTGGTCAGGTTGAAACTTTAATACATCATTTTATAATCAAACTAAGTGATTTCGTTTAAAAAAACTAAAATCAAAATGGAAATATAAAAATAAGGCTAAAAAACTTAGATGTTTTGGTCGGGTTGACGGGTTGGTCGGGTTACTTTAGGCCTAACCCGTTTCCAACCCAATAGATGTGGTTTGGAAAAAAAATTGTATCGATTATGTATCGGGTTACCTCGGTTTGAGTTTTTTTACGTTTTTTCGGGTTGGGTTGGCCGGGTTGGTCAGAGATTTGAGCACCCCTACCCACGATCACAAACGAACCAACCGAAACATTTTCGGAAAACGATCAAAAACTCAAAAAACACAACCTGGGTTAAAACTTTCCGACCAAAATCGATCGTTTATGTTCCCTTAAGCCCCCTCAAATGATTAGAACTCGAAACAATCTCTCAAACTCTCGAACGAAGCAACCGAAGGTTATCGAAAAACAACCGACAACTCAAAAAGTCGACATGGATTGGAATTTTTCGATCAAAGATGTTCGTTTAGGCTACGAAAACAACCTTCAATAGTTTAAAATCGAAACACTTCGTCTACAATCACACCTGAATCAACCGAAAAACATTTCGAAAGCCGATCGAAACGGTCGAAAACTTGTCGTTTTGATTTTAACAAGGTTTGGGTAGAAATTTATGCTAAAAAACTATCACAATTCTCTCGATAATGGCAGCTTCTATTTCAAACAGCATGTCTCAAAGAGCTTGAGAAAATGAAGCAAGACAACAATGTCGAAAAAGAAATCTTGTTTCTAAACAGGGTATCAAAACAATAAATCAACAAATGATAGTAACAAGTGGTCTGCACAAGTTATTGGTAAAACTTGATAATGTTCAATCTCCACTGTGATTATCTGAAAGTGAAGAATCTATTGGTGGTGAAAGCCGATTGAAGGACAAAGAAATGGGAAATAATGAAGTGGATGCAATTGGGTTAAGTGGGTGATTGGATCGAAACACTTAAGTGGGTGAGGGAGGAAACGGGCGGTCCGAGTGAAGGAGTTGAGGACGTGAGGCGGGTCTCGTGGTGAGAGAGTGGGACGCGAGTGAGGGAATGGCTCGTGAAGGATGTGGGTGGGATAGACACGGGTGAGGGTCAGAACCGGGTATTTTGTGACCGGGTGAGTGAGGAAGAGAGGGATGCGGGGGTGAGGGGGGATGCGGGTTAGATAGAGGCGGATGAGGCGTGAGGCGGGTTTGGGCTTATGCGGGTTTGAGAATCGGGTGAGGGAGTGAGGGTGGATTTGACTCCGGAAAGAAGGCGGGGCACTTGGGCCGCGAAGGGGGGACCCGGTTCGGATCAAGCCAATTCCCGGTTCGTTTTTCAATCCAGAAAATTTCAAAAACCAAATTCATCAAAATTTTGATTGATTAACAATTGTAGGATATTCACAAACATAAAATAGCCAACCCTTTTCAATTACAGCAGATCAAAACACTCCAAGTTGCTCCGATTTTCTGGAAATCGACCAACACAGTGCGATCGAACAATTTAAAAAAAAATCAGAACTGAACCAAAAACCTCCAAAATTATTGAAATCAAAATTTGTAATCGATTCAAGTATGATTAACAAGTAACATCAAATCGATTTTTGCGATTAACTCACAAATTTGCTCTAAATTCAACAAATCAGATCCAAAAATCAACCGATTACCATAAACTTTGGGCCATAAACCGTTGAAAATCGATCAAATCAAAGAAAAAATTCTTCGATCCGGCTCTGATACCAATTGTGGATCCCATTATGGTTCAATAATAATAATAATAATAATCAGTAAATAACAGAGATTGAATCACAAAACCTGGTCATATGATTAGATTGATCGATAAAGGGTTTTAAGCGATTACAGAGAGAATGAGTTATGAGCCGTAATCCCTAATTGACCGTCCAACCTCTCTAACCCTAAAACCCTAGGATTAACAACTTTAAATACCAAGGCTTAGACCTAGCCAGGCCCAAGCCCATTACAAACAAACAAGCCCGTTAACAATTACATGTTTTTACAACTCATTAAATAAAACAATTAAACTCTATAAATATTTATATAACTTTCAACGCACTAGGACTTTTAGTCCTAACAAATTTTATTTCTTAAAATAAAGTAAAAGATAAATTAGTAATTTGATATTCCCAACAAATTAAATTATTTAACCTCTCTCTCTCTCTCTCTCTCTCTCTCTCAATATCCCATTTTGTATTAACAAAATTAACATTATTATTATTATTATTATTATTATTATTATTATATAGGGGTTAAATCATTTGAGGACCAAAAAAAGGTTAAGGACCGTAAGGAATCATGCAAGGGTTTTGATCAAATGGCATTAAACATGGTGACATTTTTTGTAATATCTGTGAAAGTGAGGTCTAATCTCACATCTAATTTGGAGGTTCCAGGGGAAACTTGTAATTTGAGATTAATTCTCAAATTACACACCTCCTCCAATTCATCAGTTCATCTTCTCCCCCATACGCCTCATATCCCAACATCAAGAACCATCTCCATCGTGGGGACCATCTCCATAGCCGACAACCATCTCCATTGTCGGAAAACATCGACGATCTGGAACTCTCGTATAATACGCCATCGTTTTCTCTCTAATATGTTTTCTGGTTCTTGTTTCCCTAATTTCTCATCGGGGTTTTACATTTTTGTACAATTTTTCTTTTTCTGAAATATTGTGATCGAATGACGAAAAACTTGTTTTCATGATGATGTTCTTGAAATAATGTTCGATGTTTTTGGGTTGTTTATATATGCATTTGAGTCGATTGTAGATTAGGGTAAGGTCCATTGCTTGTGATAGGTGCTTAATTTCTTATTTTGATCTAACAAAATTCAAGTGTTGCAATCTTTGATGACGGTTTTTGCAAACGGATTTGGTCCCTGGATCCTCTCTCCCCCTCGTCTCTCTATCAACCTCTGGATTACAAATTGATTTCAGCCCCAAGCCAATATCTGATTTCTCATATCTAAATTTCAGGGGTGGTTTGGTTTAATATTTTTGATTTGGTTTAATGTTTTTGATAGAATGAAATAATAGGAAGTTATGTTTGAGTTGATTTTTTTATCTAGAGTTTGTTCATTCTTTTTTTGCTTGCTATAGAAATCAATAAGTCGACTTTGCAACAGATTTGGATTTTTTTCCCAAAAGTGTGTTTGATTTCATGTGGTGAAATAACATATAGACGAAGATCGTGTTTGATTTTTATGAGGTGAAATAACATATAGATGGAAAATGTGTTTTGATTTCATATGGGTAAATAACATATATATGAACATTATGTTGGATTTCATGAGGTGAAATAGCATGGTGAGTATGTGTTTCATCTAGTAAATATTTGTTACCAAAATGACAATTATACCCTTTTCTAATTAAAAATAGTTTTCAATTAAAACCATACGATCAAAACTAAATTAGGCTTGGATACACACACACACATATATATATATATAGAGAGAGAGGTGGGTTCATACGAGAACAACATCTATTTAAAAAAACACGAAAACAGCCGAGTACATACAACATCATATATGATTCACGTACAAAATCATATATGATTCACGCGACTATGCGTCGCCCGCGTCCGATTTTTTCGGGTTAGTGTAAAATCACATATGATTTTGTATATGATCTGATGTTTTTTGTTGTTTTCTTGTTTTCGTAAATAGTTAGCGTTCTCGTTTGAACCTTCCTCTCTCTCTCTTTCTCTCTCTCTCTCTATATATATATATATAAAATATAGTAATCAAATGAGGACCAAAAAAGGTTGAGGACCGTAAGGACCAATCTTAATCATCCAAGGGTTTTAATCAAAGGTTATTAAACATGGTGACGTTTTTTTGTAATATTTGTGAAAGTCATGTCTAATCTCATATCTAATTAGAAAGTTCCAAGACAAACTTGTAATTTGAGATTAATCTCACAATCTAAACTCATCAGATCTCCATCTATCCTCCATTGTCTTGGATCTTTCAACTTCTACCCCCACAAATCTCAACAACATGTGTCTCTAACCATCCACCACCACCACCAAGAATCTGACGTTGTTGATCAGTCTGCTTCTTTTAATCACAACAATGAGGTACTTCTTGCTAATGTGCAGACCCATTTCATTTTCGAACAACAACACACCATGGAGAAGGTGATTGCCCATTTCAATGTCGACCCGGATGGAAACCCTATGTTTATCACTCCTTCGACCACAATCATTATCAGATGTTCAATGATCCATCTCTCGACGGTTTCATTTGGTGGGGTATCACCGACATTTAGGGTTCATTTCATTTGATTTGGGGATTTGATTTGTATCGGTGGGATTTTGATTTGGGTATCGTCGATATCTAGTGTTTTTCATTTTATTTAAGATTTTTGATGATGTTTTGAATCTCGTTTTTTTCTTTTCCATCTAACGAACAATTTGGGTTTTTTCCTTTTAAAGAATTCTTTAGGTTGGTATAGATAACATATGCCAATGGTCAGGTTTTCGTAATCATCCTACTGGCGCTACAGATGCAACCGTCTCATCATCGTTCCGATCTTCCAGGAAGATTCATCTTTATTTTGCTCTGATTGCAACGGTGGATTCATAGAGGAGATTGAGAGCCCCGTCCGGTTACCGAAAACCACACTCTTGGAGTCTCGTTAAATTAGAAGGTTAAAGATTTGTCCACAGATTTAGGGTTTTTTTGTTTCTCAAAATTGTGTTCGGTTTCATGAGGTGAAATAATAGATGGAAGAAAATTGTGTTTGATTTTATGAGGTGAAATAGATTATAAATAGAAATTGTGCTTAGTTTCATATGGTGAAATAACATATATATATATATATATATATATGAACATTATGTTTTGATTTCATGAGGTAAAATTGCATATTAATGAAAATTGTGATTTATTTCATCAAGTGAAATGTAACACCCTTAAATCTGGAAAGAGCGACTAATTTAAAATTTTCAATAATACATCAAATAAAAATATCTTTATAAATGTTAACGATTGATTTCTTACAACGACAGTTTAGGAATTGACATCAAACAATTGTAGTCCAAACCTTACACAAAGTCTAGAATTGGGACGGGTGTTACTAAAACCCAATAACAGTCGCTACCTCAGAGTGCGGAAGATATCATCGAATTACTAAAACCTTAATGTGCATCTAACTATCACTTAACTCTTCACGATGTTGCTAGTACCATTCCCCCAATAAGGACCTGATGCATATGCCGACAAATAAAAATGGTTAAACTTAACGCCTAGTGAGTTCAAGAGTTTTCATCTCAAATGTTTTATTGAAGTTATTATGTGTTTTGGGATTTTTCCCAACCTTTGAATCAATAATAAGGGTATTCACATCTTTTGAGCATAAGTTTTATAAACTTTGAGTAATTCTATTTTATTGGGTTGTACTGACTTTTATTGAATAGTCAATTGAATTGTAGAGTTATTGGCTCGGTTTTGACTCAGACGAGTCTTGAAGACATTTTTCCACTTTTATCTGCACTATGTTGAGCTTGGGACATGATATGCATTTATTGCAATTTGTTATTTGAGTGTGTTGGTCATTCATTTAGAGTCGGTTTAGACTGCAATGCATTGGATCCATAGGCATATGTGTCAGTCGTGTTTTACCAAGCGAGGAGTTTTTAAGTTCTCGTCTTGGAGCCTTATGGTTTAGTCAAGTGAGGAGTTTTGATATTCTCAGTTTGGCCCCTTTTTGGTTTGTGACAAGAGAGAAGTTTTGAGGTTCTCTTCTTGATATCAATAGTTTGGGGAAAAGTGAGGAGCTTTGATGTTCTTGCTTTAGAACCTTTGATTTTAGGTAAGTGAGGAGTTTTGATGTTCTCATCTTGTAACTTGGGGACTAACTAAGTAAGGAGTTTTTATGTTCTTATCTTAGCCCCAATAAGAGTAATTACCAAGGCTTGTATCTTGGGTGTGATTTGCTCGTCAACATCTTGATGTGGCTTACTTAGTGTTCCGCCACTTGATGGAAACATGTCTACCCCGTCACCGAAAGGTGTTATTTTTGGACAGTGTATTATCCATGTTTTCAATGTTGTTTTAAGTATGGAGTGTATCCATATTTTATGGTCCTGATATCTTGGAACTTATCCATGTTTTGTTGTTTTGGGTTTCGCACCTTACCCATGTTCTTTGGGTGTTTTGGATAATAGAGTTTCTACCTATATTATATTTTTTGTAACACCCTCAAATTTGGTAAGAGCAACTAATGAAAATTTTTTATATAACATCAAATAAATCAACATATCTCCCTATAATTCAAAACTCATTACGCTTCAATTATGAAATTCGATAAGTAACCTCAACAAGTACAAACTCCAATAATACATAAAGACTAAGCCAAAGTCAGGTGCTACTAAATCCCCAAAAGCAAGTTGCTCTTCCCAAAACAATTGCGGAAGACTTTGACAAGCTAAACCCTCCTCGAGCACACAACTAGCACTATTCGCTTCACAGTGTCACTAGGACTATTCCCAACCGGAACCTATTGCACATGTCGACAAATAAAAAGGTTAGGCTAACGCCTAGTGAGTTCAAAAGTTTTCAACATGAATAAAGATATCGTTGAAAATAAGTTTTCAATTTGATATGTCTCAAATACGAAAACGACTCGTTTTCTAATAATATGCATTTTAGGCAAAGAAACACCAATATAAACGTTCTTTCGTAAATTAAACTCAACCCAAAACTTACTCAAAACGTGAATAGAAATTGAACTCCCAATTTATGAAATGCGGATAAAACTTTATATCCCGAAACACCCAAAAACACGGGTGGAACATAATACTCAACCCATAAATCATAGATAAGATCCATATATACAAAACGTCACCGAAAACTTGGATAATAAAATTCAATACCCAAAACAACACCTTTCGGTGACGGGGGAGAACCGAATTCCATCGAATGTGGCAGGCACACAAAGTTAGGCCACTTATCAATGTTATATGAGTGTCACTTAGGGATAAAACACTCGTTAACATCAACCTTTCTGGGTCTATAACTAACAAACCAACAAGCTCATCAACTCCATGTCTATTGCTTGGATAATCATCAAGTTCAACCCCTCTAGGTTTGTACCATAGAATTTTTTGTGCACTCATCAAGTTCAACCCTTCTGGGTCTATACCTTGGAATTCCAAAACATCCCAGTTAAACTCGTTCACAAGAAAATTGCAATTATTGGTCAGAAGACCCCATGCCTATTTCAAGTTACAATACAGGGATATTTATCTCACTCAAACTGACTCTTATGCCTATGGATCCATTGCATTACAGTCTAAAACATTACATGACTCTCAATGAATGAACTAACGCATCCAAAACATGTAATTCTCAAATAAGATGCAATAATACAAATCATAACCAAAGCTCTATAGTAAGCTATCAAAACTGAACAAATGTTCCACAGACTCATCTGAGTGTAAACCAAGCCCCAAAAGGCATAATGAACGATTGGCTAAAATACGTGAGCCAATAGGGTTACAAAACCAAATACATCATTTCTCACAAATCTTTGTCCCTCAAATCACAATTGGCCTTCGGCCCAAAACTAAAAGGTTTACCATTTCTAAAATGTTCCCAAAGTCGGGAATGACCCAAAACCAAAGGGCTTACACATTCGTACTTTTCAAAACATCCCATTTCATGAATGAGGCATAAAACCCAACAAACACTAAAAGTGCATTTTTGACCAAATATCTATTTATGCAATAAATCATCAAAACACACTCATTTATGACACCTTTATCAAAATGCCCAAAAATCCCAAATGTTGGTGTTTTACAAAGCTTAATAAGCTAAACACTTCAATTAATCAAAAATTACCAAATAACTCAACAGTTGACAATTTCATGTAAAACACATAAATACTTTAAAATGGACATTTTGGCATGTACAACGTTACATGTACAACGTTTTCACAAATCAACTTGAACCCACCTTGCTAGGTTAAGTTAAACCTAGGTTTCCAAATCCAACCATTAGCCTCCAATAGTGTAGATTTCACCATTTTCAAGTCATCCCCAACAATAAGCTAGGGTTTCCAAATAACCCATTACTTCAAGTCTAGAATAAACCATCAATAAATAAAACCTTTAGATCTATAATGATTCTTATACTAAAACTTGGGTTATACAAGAGATTTACCTCAACCGAAACTTGGAGCCTTTCAAATCAACCATTCTAATGAAATCTTCCATTCTTTCCAAAGTCAAGCCTCAAGCCACCAACTCCTTGATCTTTTTATTACACATCCACACCAAGAAGCTCCCATAAACGATTCTTAAGCCCCCAAAATCGCCCCAATGAAGAGAGGCATGGAGAGGAGAAGTGAAAATGAGAAGAAACCCTAAAATCTTGAACCTTAAACTCTCAGACCACTCCCGCGGATTTGCCCGCGACTTGAGGTCGCGGGGCAGCCTGCACGTGTCTCCCCTTGTCGACCACAGCGACATGTGTGGCTTGTGTCGCGACCCAAGGCCTCGCACCAGGTCGCGAGGCTCCTTTTCCCCCGTTTTCCTTCCGATTCTCGCGCCCGATCCAATCCTCGAAGGTTCCACTATAATGGGGAAGTAAAACCTTACTAAATCTCCATTATGATGGTCATACAGTTACGATATTATGGGTTAAGGGGTCTCCAAAATCACGGGTATTACATTTTCGGTATTGAAATATTTAACCTTATTGTTGTTTGGATGAGTATTGTGTTTTGGTCTCATGATAAATGAGTGTTTTGATTAATGAACTTTTATCATGAAATGGTGGGTTTTAGAAAAGATGTTACTTTTATATTAAATACATTTCATTTGAGTTGAGAAACTGTGTTTTAAATAACATTCTTTTCAGTTTTACTGTTTTATATAAAAGATGAAAACTATTTGAACTCACTAGGCATAAGTCTAACATTTTTATTTATCGGCGTGTGCATCAGATCCTTGTTGGGGAATGGTAGCAGCGACACCGTGAATAGTTGAGTGTTAATAGTTAGATGCACGAGATGGATGTAGCGATTTGGTTAACGTCTTCCGCACCTTGGAGATAGCGACAATTATTGGGTTTTAGTAACACCGGCCCTTAAGATTTTGTGTAAGGTTTGGATTTATTATTTCGTGATGTTAAGCCTTCGATAACCTTTATAGGTAAGCAAGTATTGACAATTAGAAAAGGGTTTATTCCTTAATTTGATTATTATCGAAAATTTTAAATTAGTCGTTCCTTTCAATTTTGAGGGAGTTACATACTTGACTTTAGAATTGAGACGCTATGCGTCGTATTGTGTGCAGGTACATTACTAGTTATATATAAAACATTTTGCTTTCATCTCCTAAATTTTTTAATTTTTCAAGAATACAAGTGTTAAAACATTATGTATAAATCAATAATGCATATAAAATATTTCAAATTTATAATATTCATATTTTACTTTTTTAATAAGCAAAAAGAATGGAAGCTTGAAGGGCTTTGGATACCTAACGAGTCAAGTTTTGGAAATTCACATATTTATCTCAATTTTAAAAAAATTAAATTATATTAAATGAAAATTAATGCTTTATAGTCAAACAAATTATATAAAAAATATTATTTTATTCTTTTTAATTTGATACCCATATTGATATATAATTTTAATCAAATCTTTACATGGTTATCAAAATTTAAATGATGAATATTCACATGCAAATATATACATACATTGATACAATATTTTTCCTATATTATATAATATTTTCAATTTATTATTACATACATACAAATTATTGATAGATTTGAACTTTATACCCACAACTAATTTATAAATATATTCAAATATAAGATATATTGAACCCTAATAATACGACAAAATATTCCATAAAATCAATAACCTATAAAAAAACTTTCTCATTCTCTTAAAACTATACAAATTCATAAAATGGATTTGAATGAGACAATAAAAATGTACTACACATATACACTTATAGTAAAATTATAATATATTTCTTTAACCGTATAAAAAAACATAATATATTTTCTTAATTATATTAAATACACAACTTTTGTAAAATAAGAAAATAGAGTAAAAAAAGTCAAAATCTCTAAAAAAAATTGCATCAAACTCCAACAGCTATGCTATTTTAGCAACTCTAGCATTAATTATCTTATTAAAAATATTCAATATATTTAATACCTAACAACTTTTTAAACAAACTTTCAAATAATCAAACTAACATCTAAACAAATTCATATAAAATGATAACTTCCAAAAATAATAGAGAAAAATTAGGGCACATAGAAAAACCTGATTCAGTCATAATCTCGTTTATTTGGTCGTCTCCCTCTTCCCATTGGAAAATTTGAAGGCTAGAGTGGTGGAGTGGTCTGGTTGGAAATGGGGAGATGGAAGAGTTTCCCAATCCAGAGATGAAAATGGGGGAGACGGAAGAGTTTTCCCGGTTAAGCATTTATTTTTGGTGGGAAACTATTAAAATAACAATTTATCTCTCTTCTAAATTTTTTTAGAGACTCCCCTAAATTTAGAGATTTTTATAATCTCTCTCCTCATTTTTCTATTTTAGGATTGAGGATAGCATAGCTGTTGGAGCAATAAAAATGTTAAATTCCTCTTTTTTCTATTTTAGCATAGCTGTTGGAGATGCTCTTAGAGCATCTCTAAGAGCATCTCCAACAGCTATGCAAAAATAGAAAAAAGTAAGATTTTAGCAAATTTTGTTGCTCCAACAGCTATGCTAAATCATATGCTAAAATAGAAAAAATAAGAAAGAGAAGATAAAAATCTCTAAATTTGAAGAAATCTCTAAAACTCTATTTCTAAGAGAGAGAAATAATATTTAATTTTTTCCACCAATATTAGAAATTGAAGTTGTGTGTTTAGGAGGAAGAAATAATATTATATTAAATATATTGAATATTTTAATAATATAATTGATGATAAAATTGTTAAAATATAGTAGTTGTTAGAGTTGGATGTAATTTCTTTTAAAGATTTTAATTTTTTATACTTTATTTTAGAAAAAATTATAGCATAGGTGTTGGAGATGCTCTTATAACATAAAATATATATCATTAATTATGATGTCAAAGTATGGTAGATAGGATGGTTGAACACTTGGCATCATGTCATAAGTCATAACTCAACCTTAGTCAACATTTTGCATTTTCCACCCATCCAAATCAGTTTCTTGGTCCTTCATAACTACTATCCATCATAATGCAAACTTGCCTTCTTCATCATGCTTATTTATGAAACCAAACACCAACTTTTATATAGAGAGAGAAAGAGTGACTTTTACAACATTCATGAGGAATATTCCATGAATCTACGAGACACGTAGCATACTTTTGTTTATCCTTTCGTTTATAATAAAAGTTAGATTTACAACCGAACCTGCCCTTATATATATATATATATATATACACACACATATATATATATATATATATATATATGTAGGGAGATGTTCATTTGAAAAATGATAAATGTATAAGAAATAGAGAAGTAATCTTAGTCATTCATCTGGTCAACATTTGCGGCTTTGACCGCGAAGCACCGGATAATTCCTTGCATGGTCTATAGAAGGTAGAGAGATAATTTCGTAAAATACGCGGGACAGTTAATTAGTTCATATGAGAATCAGTTAATTAGTTTATATATATATAATATATATAGTCTTAGGTTCATTTGAGAAATGGTAAATATATGAGAAATAGAGAAGTAATCATAGCCATTCATATGGTCAAGATCGGATTTGATTGGTCAAAAGTTGCGGCTATTACAAAAATAAAAGGACACTTTCGTAATTTTTACAAAATACACGGGTTGTGTTCATATATGAACATGTATAATTCATATATGAACTATATATTCATATATTAATCAGTGTAATTCACATTTGAACTCTTTTAACGGATTCATATATGAACCTTTGTGATTCATATATGAACTTAGTTCATATATGAATCCGTTAAAAGAGTTCAAATGTGAATTACACTGATTAATATATGAACATATAGTTCATATGTGAATTATACATGTTCATATATTAACACAACCCGTGTATTTTGTAAAAATTACGAAAGTGTCCTTCTATTTTTGTAATAGCCGCAACTTTTGACCAGTCAAAGCCGCAATATTTGACCAGTCAAATCCGATTTTGACCATATGAATGGCTAGGATTACTTCTCTATTTCTCATATATTTACCATTTATCAAATGAACCAAACAATATATATATATATATATATATATATATATATATATATATATATATATATATTCAATTATCAATTTGTTAACTATTTATTAAAATATTACAAATTAGATTTAAACTAAACAATTTTATATCACAAAATATTTTGTATAAATGTAATATGTATTTAGACTATAAACAATTGAAAAACTAGAATCACATTCATTTTACATAAACAATCAAACTAGTTACTATAACTTTAAATTGCAATAATCGGTTTAAACATACATCCAAATACAATCATTGACTCATAGTTTCAACCGTTAAACCGCTAAATAATTTTAGATCATTTGTTTAATATTTTTATCAATAATATTTATTATATTAAAATATTATTGATTGTGTAATTACTTAACTAGCCTTCCTCTATAATTTTTTCTATTTTCTTTCATTCAATCCATGATTTTGTCCTTTTTCTTTCATTTAATGACATTCCTAACTTCATTCTCTATCTATATATATTCTTGTATCACATAATAATCCAATTCATTCCCACTCCAACCATTTCTATTCATCAATCAGACATTCTTTCTCAAACACACAACAACTTCTATACATCAAAAAACGATGGCGAATGATCAGGCGAATGGCACACTGCCGCCACGATGTTCTTCCTTATCTTTGACATCATCTCCTACACAAGTAGTGTTGACACCTTGTGCCGCTTGTAAGATGTTAAGAAGAAGGTGTGTAGAAAAATGCATATTGGCACCACATTTTCCGCCTGATGAACCTCTAAAGTTCACTGTGGCTCACCGTATTTTCGGTGCTAGCAACGTAATCAAGTTGTTACAGGTAATAGAGTTGTGTATATAACTTTTCGTTGAAGCTTACTAATAGGCATAGCATGTGAGCTTATTAGATTGTGAAATCATCGCTTGTGTTGAACTTGAACATATCTGTTTAATGGAAAGAGTAACATGGCAAGACATTTAAATATTGTGTTTGCATCAAATGTGTCATATCTTTCACAAAATTGAGCTTTTAGAAATAGATTATCCAACATAAGTAACGAAATAAAATATGTTCCATTTTTATACAATTTGTATTTATTGTTATTATACTAAATCTTTTTTAAAGGGAATCAACGGTCAAAAGTGTACTCCCGCCTTCTCAAAATAAATGTTTACAATGAAAAAGACACACAATTTTAAGAATGTGTAATTATCACAAATTTTAATTAATAAAATGACAATTTTTCCCTTAATTATAAAGAGAGAAATTTTTTCTATCTCATAATTAAGGGTAGAATTTTGAAAGTAAACATTTTTTGACAAACTAAAATAATATTGTAGACATTTATTTTGGGACAAAGAGAGTATTTAGGAATTTACCCACAATCCTGACCAGTTCCTGAGATCTTTACAGAGGAATTGTAAATGGTAAGGCCCAAAGCAAAATATACAATTAAATTTATAGATGGTTCGGGCTTTTACAGCTTTGGGACTAATCCTTCTAAAACGATTTTCAAAAAAAGGCCTGGTTCTTTTAGGCTTGGGACTGACCGAACTTTGAGGTTGAAAAAGAGCCTGGCCGGGATTTTTTAGGCTGGGCTTAACCAAACCTTTTAGGGTGGGGGGGTTTTCGGACTGCACCTGCTCCCAAAATTTCTGTCTAGACCGGGCTTCGGGCTCACAATGCCCAAGATTTTTCAGGCCAGTCTTTGGCTTGAACTTTTTGTGCATCTCTAATTAAAACCAAAAACATCTGTTTGACAATTCCTTAAACCCTCGTCGGGTTTGACCAATTTATGACGCAAAATGTTAGTCAAACTATTAAACTTAATTTGACCAATTTTGAAAGAAAACCTGTTAGATTATTGCACTTAATCAAATTGACGAAGAAATGATAAGGTTCAGCGAGTTTAATAATTTGGGCCAAAATTTGGGATGAAGAGTAAGAAAAAGACCCTGAAGATTTATGTTTGAAGAAAAGAAGAAAGAAGTAGATCTCATAAGCTTCGTACCATTGAACTACATAATAAAAATATATAGGTATTTTATTGTAATTTAGTATATACGGTCTAAAACAAGTAAACGAACTAAACGACTTGATTTCAGTAATTTCAAAGTGATTATATGATTTTTCAAGCTAGATTAACTTCGGTGTAGGCCAAACCATGCATTTTAATATAAATGAAAAAGTTAATTATGGCAAAAATACAGATTTTTTTGTATTTGAAATTATTGCATTTTGCATATATAAGACCTACCAACAAGAGATTTCTAAAAAGTATGAATGATTAACTATCAAATTATCGAGGTACTTGATTTTATTTCAAACTTTCAGGAATTGCCGGAATCTCAAAGAGCTGATGCAGTTAGTAGCATGGTGTATGAGGCTAATGCAAGAATCAAAGACCCTGTTTATGGAAGTACCGGTGCCATTTTTCAACTTCAAAACCAAGTGAACGAACTTCAAGCCCAACTAGCCAAAGCTCAAGCTGAGGTATTCAACATTCAATGCCAACACGCGGCCTTGGTTTGCATCAAAATGAGTCAATCTCAAACATCATCTGAAGAATCTTTTGATGGACTTAGAAGCGGTTTCGATGAGAGTTTTCAAAGCAGTAACCCTAGTTTTTATCTTGACAACGAACAAGAGTCGTTATGGGACACCATTTGGGCATGAATATACCATTTTTGGACAATATCTCCCAACTCCAAAAGTCCAAAATATGTTAGGAATAATGTTAAGCCAACTCAATATGGGGTGTATTTGTAACAAGATGAACAAATCACACTCGAAAGAGTTAATTGAACACAGAGAAATCTTATGTTGTTTGCATATCAGTGTAAATTTAGTATCTGTTAGGAACCAACAAGTGTTGAATTCAAACTCATGATCTTTAGGTTATATTGTACACAATCAACATTTGTGGTTCCCTTAATCCATTTAATTAATGTTCATATTGTTTTCTATAATTAGGAGGCATTTTATATATATAATAAATGATTAAATATAGTAAATGTGATAACAAAGTTTTAGTTCATTTCTAATTTGATCATTGGGCTTAAATAATCGTTACTAAAACTATTTAACCTTCAAAAACCGTAATGATCAAATTAAAGAGGACGTCAAAATATGTTGTTATTTTCAGAGGCCAATGGTTTTGGTCTCAAACTTCTCGGTTTTGTTTTTCAAATTCTGTAAACATGTTGATGAGATTTTTGAAACTCTTCGTACACACCTTTTCGCAAGCCGGACATCTTCACAAAAATAACTGCCTTACTACTCTTTGGGCTAGAATTGAGATATGCATACATCTCACTTCTCCTACACCCTTCTGAGTGGGATATACTAACGGGTAGTTTACCAGACAATAATTGGGTAAACGCTTATTGGTAAGAATCACCACCTTTACTTACCTTATCGGGTATCATTCTCTACCATCAAAATGGATTGTTTGTTAGTATCTCTTACCCGATAAGCATTAATCGAGTAAGAATCTTCTCACTCACTTACCGGGTATTATATTTTGTTCTTGTTATGCCTATTACCGGGTAAGATCTCGGTCCATACTACACTCGTCTGCTAAACGTTTTGTAAACGACCCCTGAGTTCATTTGATAAACTCATTCTTTTAATAAATCTAAAATATTTTTATTAAATTAAATGTAATTAAAATGATATGATAGAAAGTGGTTCTTGGTCTCATATTTGCATTTAATTCAAACTTTTTGGTCACCTAAATTTATTGTTCCCTTTGGGGAGGGCTAGTTGACTCTATAAGGACCTTGGACCATAGCTATCCAAATTTCAATTTCCATCTAACTAATTAGGTATTTGTATATGTTGATTGGATATATTTTATAAAAAAAAATAAGGATAAATTGTATGAAAATAAAATTATTTTTATTTTTATTTTTATTTTTATTTTGAGAAACCAATTTTTAAACCTTTTTTACGTAAAACTAACCTACAAATTTTTTGTTTAAGTAAGAAGTTTTGAAACTTGGTTTTCTAAAATATTAACAAGATAAAATTGGTTTTATTTTAACCCATTTCCTCATAATTAATTGTGATATTTAATCAAATCAAATATAAATATAATAAATATTGATTTTTGAGAGATATAGACACGAAAATATTGGTTTTAACCAATGTTTTAAAATTTGGGTCGACTCGGTCGGTCGAACCGGTTTAATCGGGAACCGGTGAAGGGACCGGGTCAATTGCAACCGGGTTGATGTCATTATATGACCCGGATTGAACCGGTCGGTTCTATTAAAAAATCGGTTGAACCGGTCATAACAAACCGGTATCGAACCGGTTGACCCAGTAACAAAAGTTAAAAACCAATAGTCCAATATGCAATACGTATTAGCGTTAAAAACCAACACTCCAATGTCTCAAGATCCATGATTTGGTTTGATCGTTATGTTTCGTTTTGATGTATTTAGATTGATGAAAAACTTATGCTTATGTGTGCTTATTTAATGTTTTTGGGTAGATGTAAAACTTGTTGTTGTGTGTTTTTTTAATGTTTTTGATTGATGTAAAACTTGTTGTTATGTATTTTTTTAATGTTTTAACTTGTGGACATCAAATTTTTGGTTATATATATATATATATGTATGTATGTATGTATGTATGTATGTATGTATGTATGTATGTATGTATGTATGTATGCAGGAAAATAAAAATTACATAGAAATTCTTAAAACTGGGATGACCCGGTCACCACACCGGATCAACAAAAAAAAACAGTTTTTAAAACATTGGTTTTAACACATTTGAAATATAATAGATATATTTAAATTAAATAAAATATTATTATATTATTATATTATTATTAGTATTATTGCTATCACAAAAATATAATTTTTTTCGTCAATGATTGATTTGTTATATAACAAAATATATTTTAACACGACAAATTAGTTATATTAAAAGACTGTTATAAATTTAGTCATGTTTTATACTAATATTTATCGTTATAAAAATAAGTTGTATTAAGAGCATCTCTAACAACATTGCTAAAATAGAAAAATCTGGTTTTTTCTTTGCTATTTCTCTCCAACAGCTTTGCTACATGGTTTGTTAAAATAGAGAAATATCAAAAAATCTCTAAATATAGAAAATTCTCTATAATCTCTAAATTGGAGGGAGAAAATATTATTTTATTCAATCCAACCAATAAGATTCAATTTTTAACATTTTATTTTAAGTTTTTTTAAAAAGTGTATTGGGATGATAAATTATGGAATATTATAATAATATAAATAATGATTGATTCTCTAAAATAGAAAAGTTGTTGGAGTTAGAAGAAAATATTTTTAGAGATTTTGACTTTTCATTCTTTATTTTAGAAAAAATTTAGCAATGCTGTTGGAGATGCTCTAAGTATATGTGATGACAAATTACAAATACCTATTTATGAATGATTCAAAGGTTTGACCACATGATATAGAACTCGATCAATACGGATTAGACCAGGGTTGGACTAACACCATCCAAAATATGGTTTTTGGGAGGTTTTTAAGAGGTTTTTCTAAAAATAAAAACCTTATTTCAAGTTTTTCACATAGTGGGAAGATTTTTCACTTGAGGTTTTTGGTGAGGTTTTCCGTCATAAGTTGCAACTGCATGACCTATTTTTTTAGAGGTTTGTCGTATTTAATCAGTTTCAATTTTATAAAATTTTACTTACTAATTTTCTTCTTACATACATCAACATCAAAATCACTTTTTGCATTTCTAATGTATGATTTGATCTGATGTTAACATAAAAAAGGGTACATATAACATCATCCTTAGACAATACATAAAGCATTTTTACCACACAAATGTGTCGTAAAGCGATAATTGATATCTACAAATATACAAAATGATGACATAGGTCAATATGTAGGGTATTTTCAGGTTTACTTTGTTGCTAATTACAATTATTTATAGATACAAGATAAGTTATTTTAAGATCAATTAGGTTGTACTCACTTAGTTCTAAAATAATTGTCCATTTCTTTTTGGAAGTTTTTATTTTTCTATATACTTATAATTATGATATGGAGAAAAAATTTATCTCTATTATCAAGGGTAAAAATGTCATTTAAGTATAATAGTTACACATTCATAAAACTGTACACAATTTTCATTGTGGACATAAATTTTATGACGAAGAAAGTACAATAGAAGGCAATATTTATGGAGAACAAATGAAGAATTGATTTTATAAAATAAAAAAAAAATCCTTCCCTAATTTGTAACTACAACTCATGCCAACACTTCCCTTCAAGTTGGTACATAGATATCTTTAATGGGCAACTTGTCAAATGAGCTCTAGAAGGTCTTGCTCATAACTGCCTTTGTGAGTATGTCTGCCAAAGTGCCTATTAGTATTCTGATCTAACAACGGGGAAATGGATCATCTTTTCTTCTAGGTTTTATATTTGATGAAGTGTTGATCGATTTCAACATGCTTGGAACGATCATGTTGAGCTGGATTGTGAAAGATATCAATGGTTGCCTTGTGCGCAAAACAAGGTCATTTTAGAGCTAGAAGCAAAGCCAATTTCTATCATCAGTCTCTTTAACCAAATTAGTTCTGATAGGCCTTAGCCATTCCTCGAAATTGTGCATCAAAACTTGATAATGCTACCACCTTTTTGTTTTTTTACTTCTCAATGTCACTAAGGGGCCATTTACTAAACACTTACCTTGGTAGGCACTTACCTGTTCAATTATCTTGTCGGGTGAATATAACAAAGACCGAGAATATTACCCGGTAAAAGAGAAGGCAGGGATCAAAAGTCTTACCCGGTAAATTAGGGTGATGACTTTTACCTGATAAGTGATTACCGGATTATAAATGTTTACCATCAATCTATTTTGATGGCAAGGAATGTTACCACATAAGGTAAATAGTAATGGTGATTCTTGCTCGTAAGCGCTCACCTGATAAGCGTTTGGTAAACGGCCTAAAGTTTCCTCCGACAAATGTGAAGTAGCCTGAGCTAGACTTTCTATCAGCCATGTTTTCTCCCTAATCAACATATGTGTAGCCTTCAATCCTTAGATGATTATTTTTTAGAATATAAGTTCTTTCCCAGGGGAGTACTTTAAGTAATATGATATTTACTTACAACATAAGCAATACCCGAGCGAGTATGGGATGAATAAATAAGTTTATCAACCAATCTTTGGTAGCTTCCTTTGTTTGTTGGAACTTGGTTATGAAACTCATGAATTTGTGATTTTGGTTTATTGTTGTGTTTTCAGGCTTGTATACAGTAATTCAACTTTCTATAACAGGTAAAGGATATACTTTCTTTGAGAAAAAAACATATGATACGAACCAACCCTTACCCATGGATCGACCCAAGAGGACCCGCACCATGCCACGTGGCTACTTGGATTAGTAGACATTTTCTTCAACCATGACTCCAATTCCAGAAGCATAAACCCACATCTGTTTCGGTTAATTTTCTATTGTTGCACATGTTTAGGAGTGTAGTAGAGCTCTCTGCCCACGTACCATCAGTAGGTTCTTTTGCTTTGCATTTTCAAGTCTTCATTCCTATTTAAGTATTGTAATTCCTTTATGAAAGGTTATCAGAAAATTCCCCCAAAAAAAAAACACGAGTGTGTGTGAATCAGGAGACTTGCCATCTCAAATAGGCTTGCATCATTGGTGCTTTCATTGCTCTTCCTCATACCTCCAAAACGCGAACCTCACCCCATCGAAGAGTCCCTTGCGGCTCTCGCAGATTCCATGTCCAAATTGCTCGCCAATTCATCTTCCCAATCCGCCACTCTCGAAACCATTTCCAAGCAACTCACCTCCCAAGGAACCACCTAAGCTCAACTCGTCACCGCTGTCGCCAAACTCGATATTGTCGATTCCCCGTCTAACAATGATCATCCTCCACCTCCTCCACCCAACGATTTCAATTTTTTTCCCTCCTTGCGCACTCCCAAGATCCATCTTCCGTTCTTTGACGGCTCTTACCCTCTCGGTTAGCTCTTCCAGGCGGAGCAATACTTCCGACTCCATAACATCGCTCCAACCAACCGGTTATCCCTCACCGTCTTTTATCTTAAAGGTGACGCTCTCTCTTGGTACCAATACTTGCACAATAATCGACTCCTCGGCACGTGGGAAGCTTTTACCCATGCCCTTAAATAACGATTTGGACCGTCGTCCTTCGACAACCATCAAGCTACCTTGTTTAAGCTTCGTCAAACCGGTACGGTTTCCGCTTATCAGACCGAGTTTGAACGTATCTCCAATTGTGTCATCGGCTTTCCCCCTACCGCTCTTATCAATTGTTTTCTCTCCGGTCTTCGGCCCGAGATCCACCAAGAAATCACCCTCCACGCTCCAACCACCATACACCAAGCTTCCGCCCTTGCAAAGTTGATCGAGGACAAACTGGCCGCCGACCGCCCTCGTACTTTTTCTGCCTCTCGATTTGTCCCCTTTTCGGCCCCTAGCAGCCCCCAAACTCCTCCGTCAACTCTTACCGCGTCTACTACTCCTCCACCTAAACAACCCACCGCACTTCCCGTCCGTCACCTTTCTCCCGAAGAGGTCCAGGATCGTCGAGCCCAAGGCCTTTGTTTTCGTTGTCCGGAGAAACCAGGGCACCGATGTAGCCCCCCACAATTCCTTTTACTCGAGGTCTCCGAGGAAATTCCCTCCTCGTTGCCCTTCCTGCCCGAACCTGTGGCCAACAACATTCCTCCTTCCGATGCCCTCCATTCCCCTTCCAATCTCCCATGCCACTCCAGAACCCCCTGCCTCTCCCTCTCTCGCAATAGAAACCCATCCCCCTGACCAATTTTTAGCCCTCTCTCCAACATTCATACACGATACCACGTCCCCCGTTCTCTTCGCCTCACCAGTTTCCTCTCGGGTAGACCAGTTATGGTGCTTATCGATTCCGGTAGCACCCATAATATCGTCCAACCCCATGTTGCATCCTTCCTCAAACTCCCTGTCGACACTCAACCCTCTTTTTCCGTTATGATTGGTAACGGATCGTATCTCCAATGCGCTGCGCTTTGTTCCGATATTCCATTACGCCTAGCTGACTCCACATTTTCCGTGTCTCTCTACATACTTCCCATCGAGGGCACCGACGTCGTTCTCGGTATGTCTTGGCTCAGCTCGCTCGGGCCAATCCTTGACGATTTCGCTGTTCCATAACTCACATTCCACCACCTTAATCAACCGGTCACGCTTCATGGCGAACCTACCGTTAGGGGTGTACGCGGGTTGGGTTGGGCGGTTTTTGACATTTTTACAACCCAACCCAATTACGGTGGTTTGAAAAATCTCAACCCAACCCAACCCATTCAAAAGTATAACCCAACCCAACCCTTACGGGTTAGGGCGGGTTGGGTTGGGTTGGCGGGTTATAAATATACATAAAGTTGACGATTGAAATACGATAAATAATACTAAAAATGTAGCCAACAAAGTTATTAGTATTTACAAATGTTCGAGGTTGTACATCCCCTTTTCTTAAACGTGTTTGATTTATCATTGTCTTTGATTTATGGAGACTTAGGGGTATTTTCTATTGCTGATATACATAAGAAATATGATATAAAAATACGAAGTTACAACCTACAAAAAAAAAACATATTATATTTCTCTATGCAATAAAAATCAAACTTTTAACAACATCAATGCAATGAAAACAAAAATTCATGGTTCTATTTTAAAACATACTCCTTATATTCATTTATGTTTATACTTTTACTTTAAAATCTATTGTTTGAAACATACTTCATATGTTTATTTATGCAATGAAAACAACAACTTCGATCTAGTTGTTTCAGTACTCGTGCATTCATACTTATTGAGACATATCGATCGACCTAATTGAATTAATTCGGGTCTTGACGTAGTTGGATTAATTTTGGGTTTTGGGTTGTAAATTGGACTAATATTTGTATATATATTTTGGGTTGTTAATTAGACTAATATATGTATATATTTTTTGGATTGTAAATTATAATGGTTGTAAATATTATATATATATATATATATAAATTTATCGAAATAATATATATTAACGGCGGGTTGGCGGGTTGGGTTGGGTTGGGTTGAGTTATGCTAACCCAATTTCAACCCTCCTAATTAGCGGTTTGGCGGGTTGGCGGTTTAGCGGGTGAGCGGGTTGGGTTTAATTGGGTTGTTAGCGGGTTGGGTTGGGCGGGTTTCGCGGGTTGACAATTTCTTGTACACGCCTACCTACCGTGGTTCCAGCCTCCTCAGGCACCATTTGTCACCTCCTGCAAAAACAATCAGTTGCTAGCTTCTTTGCGGTCATTTTTTATCCCGTTCCCGACTCTTCTCCACCTCCCATCTCACACCCTTATGAGCCTGACTTGGAACATCTCCTTCAGCGCTTCTCATCGATCTTTAAGCCCCCTTCTGGTCTCCCTCCTCCTCGCCCGCATGACCATCACATTCCCCTACTCCCCAACACCGCTGCGATCAACGTCTGCCCTTACCGCTATCCTCACTTTCAAAAACAAGTCATGACCGACCTTATCACCGACATGATCCGAGATGGCCTTATCAAACCAAGCACCAATCCATATTCATCTCCTGTCCTTCTCGTCCTCAAAAAGGACGGTACATGGTGTTTCTGCGTTGATTATTGTGCCCTCAACGCCATTACGGTTCGTGACCGTTTTCCTATCCCAACGGTCGACGAACTCCACGATTCCCATTTTTTCTCCAAATTGACCTCCGCGCCGGTTATCATCAAATCCGCGTTGCCACACCCAACACACACAAAATAGCTTTCCGTACCGTCAACGTCCATTACGAATTTCTCGTTATGCCCTTTGGCCTCTCTAACGCTCCCTCCACCTTTCAAGCCGCCATGAACGATCTATTTCGTGATCGGCTTCGTCGTTTCATCCTCGTGTTCTTCGACGACATACTCATCTATAGCCCCACTCGTGAAACACACTTAGCTCACCTCACCTCTGTGTTTGAAACTCTCCAGGCCAACCAATACTACACAAAACTATCTAAATGCGTTTTTGTTGTGGAACGCGTTGATTACTTAGGCCACGTTATCTCCAGAGCTGGTGTATCGGTTAACGCCACCAAAATTCAAGTTGTGCTTGATTGGCCGATTCTGATCTCCATTACTCAGCTTCGCGGTTTTTTGGGTCTCACTGGCTATTACCGTCGCTTCGTGCTTCATTACGCCCGTCTCGCTGCACCTCTCACCGACCTTCTTCAAGGTTCCCGTTTTGTTTGGACGGACGCTGCAACATCAACTTTTAACCAACTAAAACAAGCCATGACCCGCCTTCCCACTCTTGCCTTGCTTGATTTCTCCAACACTTTCGACGTCACCACCGATGCCTCAGACTCCGGCATTGGCGCTGTTCTTTCTCAAGAAGACCATCCCATTGCTTTTTTTAGCAAAAATATGGGACCCAATTTCAACACTCTTAATTTGCGGGTTGGTGGTTTGGCAGGTGGGCGGTTTGGTGGGTGGACGGGTTGGGTTTAATTGGGTTGTTAGCAGTTTGGGTTGGGCGGATTTCGTGGGTTGACGGTTTTTTGTACACCCCTAGTTGAAGGAACTAGCATTCTGAAAAGACGATCGCGTGGTGTGGATCAACTTCGGAGGAGGTGTCGGTTTTCTTCTCTACCTTACACCAACGTTCAAGCTTTAAAGGTTGTAGTTCTAAAACACTCTATGGTTGTGTTTTATTTTTCTAAGTTTTTCATACATGAGATCCTTGGTGGGAGTTTTTTGTGAAAATCGTTGTAGGTTCCTTTTTATGCTTTTGTTGCTATATATTTTATGTAATTTGTGTGTATGTATATATATATGTGTGTGTGTGTGTGTATAGTGGCAGGTTCAAACGAGAAGCTAAACATTTTTGCGAGAAGGCGAGAGGTGTGATATCATATATGATACACAAGCTTAATCATATATGATTAAACACGTGTTACATTGGCAATATATAGACATTTAATCATATATGATTAAACACACCCACAGGCCGTGTAATCATATATGATATCACACTTCTCGCCTTCTCGCAAAATGTTTAACTTCTCACATGATCATCCCTCTATATGTATATAAGGGATAGATAATATTTATTTCCTCCACGTGTAGGTGTTACTTTATAGTCACATAAATCGTAGTGGATTAGTCCAAGCACTTCATTGGATTTCTCTACGGATTTATGAGGATGACTTGTGTATTTAAATTCAATACACACTTCACATTTAGTCTTATTATCCATTGAACACTTAGGAAACATATCAAGTTTAATCATCCTTTGTAAGGATCGATAGTTTACATTCCCAAGTCGAGAATGCCATAAGGAAGATGAGTCGATCATGTACATAGAAACAATGTTAGTGTCTGTGTTATTGTTATTCTTATTAATAATAATATTTGCATCATTTTGTTCATGGGTACAACTGGTAGTTTAAATAACCCCTCATGTAGGTAACCATTTCCAACATACACACCTCCCTTAGTTATTGCAAATTTGTCGGATTCAAACACCATCTTGAATCCTTAATTAATAAGGATAGGTCCAAGAATCAAGTTATTTGTAATCGTAGGTACATGTAACACATTCGTCAATACAAGATCTTTTGCCGAAGTCAGTTTCATGTTCACCTTTCCTCTTCCTTCAATCTTCGCAGTGGTGGCATTCCCATATACATTGGCTCTTCATCATTGACCTTGTGATAAGATGAAAGCATGCTCTTGGAATTGCAAATGTACCTTGCAGCACAAGTGTCGACCCACCAATCTGTCACATTCGTGGCAAGAAAAGTTTCAAGTACTCTAACGAATTGATTTGGAGTATTGGTCATGTTAGCTTGGTTAGGTTTCCACCAACACCTCCTCCCCTCGGTACCTCCATGGGCTCTTCGGTGACGGCAATCTTTGCACGATGTCCCGGTTTTCCACACATCCAATAGCTCAAGACTCGTTTCTTGAAGTTCTTCTTTTGAGTTGAGAGTAGATTCGTAGCATTCACATTATGCTTGCCACCAAATGCCTTTCCTTTCCATTTTTTAAACTTGGCCTTTGATGTTCTTTCGATGACCATATTTGCATTGGGTTCCAATGAGCTAGCATTAGCCCTCTCGTTCATCTAGTTGTCCTCCTCCATGCGAATTTTGAGTATCAACTGCTCAAAACTTGTGTCCTAGGTCAAATGTTTAAGATAAAGCTTAAAATTCTTCCAAGTAGCAGACAATTTATCAGTGATAGAACCAACAAGAAAGTTTGAGTTAATACCCATACCTTCTACTTCCAATTTGTGGACAAGGATTTGAAGTTCCTCCACTTGCTTTACGACGGACTTTGAATCATTCATCTTGAAGTGTAAGAATTTTCCTACCATGAATCGCTTGGAATATTCGACTTGTATTTTATATTTGCTTTCCAAGGACTCCCATATTTCTCTTGCGGTAGAAAACTTCGAATATATGTCATATAGGCAATCATCTAAAGCATTTAGAATATAATTTCTACAATTATGTTCATTGCACTTCCAAGCATCCAACGCTTTTTGGCATGCCGATAATTGAATCTGGGTAGGTGCATTTTGTCCTTCTCCAACCGGCGATGTAGGTGCTTATTCGGTAAGCACATTAGAGACATGAAACATCGTGAGATAGAACAACATCTTATTTGGGTTCAAAGCCTTGTGTGCTCTAAGTCTAGAAGATTTGTGAATCCCTACTGCGTATGTTTGTGTTGCCATTTCCGGAAATCCGACCCTTTGAATTTTTTCAGGCTTTTCCACATGGGTTTTCAACATGGAAGATTGATCCATCACGAGGTTTCTGTCTAAGATTATGAGACAGAAATTCGTTCTTCGTACAGTAAGAATGGACGTCTATCTAGATAATTCAACAATTCGTTCAAGTTGCTGACGAATCAATTTTTTGCTTCCAAGATGAAGTATGAGTTTAAGAATAAGAACACATAAATTATGTTTTCTCTCTGCCAAAAAAGAGATTAAATGAGGTATAAACAACGAGTTATGCGAGCAATCCCGCTCATCTCTCTATTCCATCACCTTCAACCATTTTATCTCCTTATCACATCAAGAGACCCAAGGCCCTCCTGATATTTAATATGTGTTAAGGCCAACTAGATGGTTAGGCAATTTTATAAGAAATATAGGTTTGGTAATATAAAGCAAACATTAGTTTATGATTTGGTCTATGTATGACAAACCAAATACCCATCATGTATATCTCCACTTCAAAGTCTCCATGGAGAAAGACATTCTTCACATCCTACTAATGAAATAGTCAGTTCAAAAAGTTTGATATAAGAATATTCAATTTGACCACCAGTGAAAACAACTCCTGATAATCTACCCTATATGTTTGTCTGTAGCCTTTTGCTACAAGTCTTGCAATTTTCCCTCTTTTAATAACAAATAAGAGTAATCAAAATTATTAAACAATCATAACCATTATGAAACATTCATAAATTAACAAACAAAATACAAGCAATAGTTAAAAATTATAACAAACATTCCATTTATAAACAAAAGAAGGACATCAACTACGGGAGGTAATGTCATTGTCATTGATGCAATCTTTGCCATTGACTCTAGCCAAGGAACATAAACCCAACAAAACCCAATGAGTTTGTAATTGGACTAAAATGAAAATATGACACTATTGGTGTAAGTGTATGGAAATTAGTATTCCGTTTTGATGATCTAATATACGAAAATCCGATTTAAAATTGTATTCTAACTTCATTGTTATTATCTAAGATAAAAAAAAAATCTGATTTAAAATGAATTATATTAGTTGAAGATTTTATCGAGAAGCATGTCAGACTCGAACTATATATTATATGAAGCGTGCTGAGAAGAGTTTTTGAAGACCCAATCCAAAGGGTTTTTTTTTATTTCGTCAACAAAATATTAAAAGGTAAACACTCTTTGAAAAATAAATAACTCTTGAATATTTTTTTAAATAGTTCCTTTTTTTTTCTGAAGTATTAAAGTCTATATTTTAAAACTCTATTTTAAATATGATTTTATAAATAGAAAAGGAAATGAAGGCAGAGTGGGGTTTAAGAAAACATTTAATGAAAAACTGATGACAAAGTTTTCAAACTGACCTCGAGGATGACTTGTGCGGTTGTCCGTGATTAATATTTCCTGATTCAACGTTGAAAAGTCAGAATGTTAGAAAAGTCGGGTCGCGGTTGTCCGCAGAAGGCTCTTACGTAGGTATAGGAATGGGGCGGGGACCCCAATCCCCGTCCCCGATCCCCCATATCCGCCCCCGCCCCCGCCAGGGAATATGATCTCATCCTCAACCCCGTCCCCAACGGGGGACGAGGATCCCTAATAGGGAAACAAAGATTTTTTTCCCGTTTATCTTTGCCAATTATATTATGTAAGATTGAGTAATTTTCAACAAAAAATGTTAAGAACTGTATGCAATTTGTCCAAGGTTGTTCTTTCATACAAACTATAATGTTATTTTTAAAGTTCTATAAAAAGTCCCAACATCATATATACCGAATCCCACCTTGTCTTGCAATCAAGAACTAATTCATTTTCACAATTTACACTCAATTTTCGTGCAAATAATCTAAATTCTTGTACTCTATTAGAAGAGCTTGTCCAAAATACAACACTATCTCTAACATACACCTATTCAAAATTATTCCAAATAACTGACTTCAACCTCTTTTGTGTTTGTTTGGTGCTCATGTTAGTCCCCACATGTATGTTTACGGATTCGTAAGTATCATTGCAAGTTGTTGTTTCCTTCCTTCCATCTCATCAACAATCTCTACTACATTCTCATTTTCTGGAGTTTTTATCTAAAAAGCATGTATGTATATGGAAAACGCATCAAAATTATGTATCTCAAAGCTTGTATGTAAATGGAAAAACATTAATGGGAAAATGTGTTAAACAATCAATTAAACTTACCATATGGATTATATATTTAACCAATATAAGACAGATAACCAATGCTAAATTGAAGAATAGTAAATAATTCAATACTACATTAAAGATTAACCGATGCTAAAACAGATTGGGGATGGTAGTTTAAAGCACCTAAACATAATATAAACTTACCATTTCAATATATATAACATCTTTTCAATCCAAACCCGATAACTATCTTTCTGCTTACTCTAGGATGTCAAATGAGCTCATCTCTTAACTTCACATCCTAATAGGAATTGTGTTTGTTGTAAATTACAAAATGTGTTCTTCCATTAGAGCATAATAATACATCACCCAACTAGAAAAGCTAAAATACCCATGTCATATTTTGAATTGTCCCATGTTTGAAAGTTACAAAACCAATAATCAGGCCTTTAATTCATTAACAAGTCTAGCAATTTCACATTAAAATCCAAGAAAAATCAGACATTTAATTTATCTATTTGTGTTGCGAAAGAAGTAAGATAATTTGAACTCAAACAAAAACCACCCTGAGTTTGAAATAAACGGAGAGGGATAGATGAAAGGGGGAACTCAAACAAGTAGATGCAAGCATTACCTAAGTTTTATAAGAGAGTTCGGGAGTTCAGACGAAGGGCTGATGTGACGCCCCTTTTTTTTCATAACACATAACCTCATATCCGTTCAATAGCCTAACACATATTATGACTATTTTAGGAACTATAACTCACCATGCGGTCCCTTCGTGTCTTACTGTCTTACCCTGATCTTACCTGAGATACATATATGGAATATGTAAGTTTGATGCTTAGTGAGCAATTATGGTTTCATGAAGAAATCATCTTTCATAAAAAATATCACTTTAGCGCATGAATAACAATTCAATACACTTCTCATAATTATGCATAAAACCATTTATGTGAAAATACCATCATCTTTTAGTGCGAGATCTCATATGTGTAAGTATGTCAAACATTCTCAAAAGGATCCTAAATCCCTAGGTTCTGCGAAGGATCTTCCCCCTGAGGTCCATTTGCAAGACGTCCTCACTTCTTATACCCCGTCGGGTATTTAACATGGCCATACTTTCATATGCACAAAACTTTTCATATGCCACATGTAATATATGTCTTTCTCATAAAATGCATTATAAATATAACTTTATCTCATACAAAACAAACATGTCAAAACATCATTCCAAATATTCTATCATGTATAAAAACATTTATATAGCATATATGTATCCCAGTAAATTTCATAACATACTCACGTTGATTGTTTAACCGTAATGTTTGATTTACCACCCTAAGCTAAATGTAACACACAGATTACCTTTGATGTTTTTGAATGTGCTTTATAAAATAAACTTCATATGTCTATTTATAATGAATTTGGAAGCAGTTGATCGTCGATTTGGATGAGACGGTCATGATAGCGGTTCATATGCCGCCTACTTAACTTTTTATTCACGTCTAAACATAAGAATTTATATAAATTTATTATTTATATATATATATAATATTTTTATTTATTGTGTATACTATTGCGTTTATTGAGTATAACTTTGTATACGTAATCCCAAACCTCAATATGAACCTATATTTGAGACCACCCATAAACATGCTATTGTTATACATTTTTCTGAGTTGTACAAATTTTCGTAGTCATATTTTGACCTTTTTGACATTTGCGGTATCTAGATTTTTCAACGTATTTATATATGAAATTTGGTATTAATCCGATATTTTATAATCCATAAATGACACATTTCTATCGTCCCGTTCAAATGACCCTAAAATAAAAATGTTATTCTTTTTCAAATCCGAAAGCGTCATTATGATCTACGTAAATCACCGAATCAAAAGTATATGCATTATATAACTTATAAATCCTTTTGGGCTCTAAAATTAATAAAAACGATATATTTAATACCGAATCAATCCTATAAATAAAACTGTCATTTTTCAAATATGAAAGTTTCATTGTGATCGTCATATATCGCTAGTCTCAAAAGTATATTAGTCGCATTTCATAAAAATCTATACGACTAGCTATTTTAAGTAAAACGACAAAACCTTTTAAATAAAAATAATAATATTAAATCATTTAAAACACATATATATACGTTTCCGATAAGATCTGGTGCGTCTGTAGGACGAGTGGTAAACCTAAGGAAATTAAATATTGTTAATTAAGAAAGCAACCCTTGGTATTCGGATAATTTTCAGGATTTTCGTTGATTTGGAAATCGATGCTTGAGTGCATGGTGAGAATTTGGTGGTAATGGGTATTGGATACATTGGGTGAAAATGTCAAGGTGGACTTTAAGTACAAATCGATTATCGATGAGACATTGATGCGTCGTATTTAGAGGTATCTAAGGGAAATGTTTGCTTTGGGGCATTCTTGGTGGAAATGTCTGAATAAGGTTGTAAGTTACTCTTGCGGTAAAATGAGCAACATAAGGTTGGGAGACAACCGAGATTTAATGATTAATCAGAGACTCAACGTTCATCCTGACATCGGCAAAATATATTGAACGTTAATATTTAGATTGTAACGACACATTATGAGAAACGCAGCGACAACCTAAACTGGAATGTAATCGGGTCCGTATATGAGGTGAGGTTTCATGAAGGCATTCCTTTTGGATAATAAGTCAATCAATATTTCCAAGTGTGATGTTGGGTGCTTGGTGGTTCCAGATTTCGAGGACGAAATATCTTTTAAGGTTGGGATGATTGTAACACCCCGATTTCGAAAAGCTATCGTTTCAAGCTAATACAGAAATCGGTAATTTAAGGGAAAAATAAGATATTTGATTTTGGTCTTGAATCCTTGATTTTATAGTCTTGATGGATAAAGGATTCAATTACGAGTCCAACGGTTCTTTTCCGGAGCAAAAACGAAGCTATAACGAAGAAGTTATGGACAAAACAGTATCGAGAAGAAAACCAGGGGAAGCGGGTGACTTATGCCGCGACCCAAGGTCGCGAGACAAGTCGCGAAACCCCCTGGACGAGCTTAAAACCGATTTTCAGCACCCAAACTTCATTCCTTCATATCTCCTTCATCCTAGCTCCGATTTGGGTGATTCAAGTTGCTACGGTTTCGTTTTTGAGAGCTCTTCAAGGATCTAGCAAGAGATTGGAAGTCTATTGAAGTATACTAGAGCATTTTGTAGTGGTAAGCTTCTCATCTCTCCCTATTCATCTTCTTCCCCAAAGTTTTCTAGGGTTTCATCCACCCTTTGTTCTCCCTTTCATAGATTGAAGGTTTGCGATCATTTTGGTGAACTAGAGGTGTTTTGATTGGAGGATTCAAGTTTGGATTAAGGTAATCTTCTATTCTCTTTATTTATGGAAGTTAGGATTTCGGTATCAATGGAGGTATTCATGTAGAAGGTTGGGGAAACGATTCTTTGTGGTTGATTATGTATATTTATGGTTGGAACCTTGTGAATCTAGGTTTTGGAAGATTTGGTTTGAAGAATCAAGTTCCTCGAGTTCTAAGTGGATAAAATCTAGATTTAGTCTAAATCTAGCAAGGTGAGTTTACTAAACTTTTGTTAAAACTGGATACACATCATATTTGCTTAATTGTTGCTAGTATCACATATTTGCTCAAAATGGTCATCTTTACGGGTTTATGTATTTGATGGTATTTCCATGAGATTATGTGAGATATGTGTATATGAAGTATCATCCCATGATTTACTCTATGTTGTGTAATTAATTGGGGATTTACATTATGTGTGCCCACAATGGGTATTTGACATGATTATGGAATATATGTTTGGTATAACATGATGATTTCCATTCGGAATACACTCTTGGTGTTATTGTATCTACAACGTGGTTATGTGGATATTTAAGTCTTATGTTAGACTCGAGCTATTAGGAGGGTGAAATATACTTGGTTGAAAGATACCTAAGGACCTCCTATATGCATTATGTTGGACGAACCAAGGCAAGTTCACTAGGAGGATGTAGTCTCGGGGCGCCACTGTGATGGTATGTGCCCAGTAGACCTCCACCACTCAGAAAGTTTCCTGTACGGTCTGATCTCCGGGTGGGCGAGGCCTTTGGGGTGTTCCTTGTTAAGGGCATCAAGGTGCATCAACTCTTTGGAGTGGAATTGATTGGTGCTATGGGTCTCCCCCGTTGACTCCATACATGTTGAAACTAGTTAACTGCTGATAAGAATTGTATATGTTCTACCATGCTATTTATTGTTCAACTCACTAGGCTTTTTGGCCTAACACTTATTTGGTGTCGATGTGTATCTCAGGTTTTAGCGGCACCGGTTCTAAGCGGGCATATTGCTTGGGTGAGAGATTTGGGAATATCGCAATTGGACTTACTTTTGGTAGTAGAACCTTTGGGTTTATAAATGACACCCTTATTTGTAATCTCTTTTCTAGTTATGGAAATTAGATTAGTTGGTGGTTATTTATTGTCCGTTTATTTACGACTGTATTTAAACAGGTTTGCGTATTTTCCCATTATTGGGAGGCTCTTGCTTTGGCAATTTTATATACCGCATGTCCGTTTTTCGGACTTTTGTTATCCCTGTTTTTAGGGTGTTACAGAAAGTGGATTAGCCAAGTTGGTGAACCACTCTAAACAACGATGTTGGTATCACATTATCTACTTTACTTTTATGCATTATATTTCTTGTGATTAGCGTAGAAGATAAGTTTTTTTATTGTGATTCTTTTGTTGAGAATTTGAAAAAAGTGGCATTTACAACATTTACCCCCCAAGGTTGTCTTACAGATACATTGAACTGCTACCTAGTATGAAATAGTTACCAAAGAGCCTTTGGTCTAGCGATACCTAGTAACATAAAGAGTTCAAGCCTCAGCAAAGGTGACAAGAGTGTGAGTTCAATTTGCAATATATAAATATTATGTCCTTCAAAAAGAAAGTATAAAATAATCTCCAATTGCGACATACCAATGTGGTTAGCATTTATCAGGCCAACTTAAATGTTGGGTATTATTTCACTTATGCATTACTTGGGAATAACTTGACCATAATTTAAACAATCCCACTACTTATTATGAACTGATATTCATATCTTTTTTTAAGTATATAATTATGATTAGTTGTATACTTGAGCAACGCGACGAGATGTAACTATAAAGTAAATACCAGAGGTATGATATTTGAAGACAAACCCATGTGAAACTAAAGATTTAGCACACATCACATCTTGGGTTTGAAGTCCTACACAAAAATATGTGGAACTATGATTTGTTTAAAAGAGCAATTACACTGAGCTACAAGTATTCAGTATTCTACTAACATCTCAAACATGGTAATGTGTATTGTACTTTATTTATTTCTCTGCTTCCCTTTGACAAATTTTCTCCAACTTCATACAATCAAAAAAGTCCAAGATACTAAATCTCCCTTTTATGGTTATTTCCAACTTTGATGAACACAGTCCTCCCTTCCCACCCCAACTTCACATCCTCACATCCTCCTTCCATATACCAAGGAGGATAAAGGACTTGGTCTGTCATATCCATGTCCCAACGCAAATAAAATGAAAAATGATGCAAAATTAGGGTTCGAGTTCTCACATTCAGAATCAATACTGAATTGCACTAAAAAACCTAGTCGGTTCCCCATAATAAAAGTGTCTTATGGAAAAGAAAAAAGGAAATATAGGGTACTTTTTGTAGTTTTGATTAATTTAATGGGTATATTTGTAATTTAGTAAAATAATAGACTATTTCTGTAATTATGTCTAAATGGCTGTACTAGTTTATAAAATATATGCAAATCACCACAAGTTTCTCATTTGGGTCCAAACCCCTCACAAAACCCTCTTCCCCACCCCCTTCGACCGTGAGGAGACGAAATCACCGCCACCACCGACGACAACTCCATCTACAGGAGATTCCGGCGTATACTCGCAGGTTTATATCTTACCTCTTTGATTTCGATTTTCCTTCTTTTTCTCCGTATAAACCCTAGTCTAATCGTTTTGCTATACGACGAACTTGAGCTTTCATTACAGTTATAGATGCTTAAGGTGAAGGATTTCAAAAAGTTTGTAAGTAGAAATTCACCATACTAACGCAAAATATGAACTGCAGGAGAGATAATGGAGCAGAGATTGGCTAATTCGTTGATAATGACGGTGAATGAGAAGAATTTCATTGAAGCTGCATTATTATCGGACCTTAGAGTTGATGGTAGGCGTCCTTTCGACTATAGAAAACTATCTATCAGCTTTGGTAGGTAAGAAATCCATTATATAGTCTCTTAATTATCGTATTGTTATAGACATGATAATGATTTTTGTAAACTGTTAGTGGCACATAGTTTGTTGATGAGGTTTTCAAATTGTAGAGAAGATGGTTCATCAGAGGTCCAGCTTGGAAATACTCGTGTTATGGGGTTTGTCACGGGCCAGCTAGTACAACCCTATCGAGACAGGCCAAACGAAGGGACACTTGCAATCTATACTGAGTTCTCACCTATGGCTGATCCTTCATTTGAGGCAGGTCGTCCTGGAGAATCTGCTATTGAGCTTGGGCGTATAGTAGATCGTGGTTTAAGGTATGATAGTTTATTTACTTTCTTAAGCTTTTGTTATTCAACTTCCTGTTCATCTTTTTACTAAATGTCTTGTGGGATTCCTTTTTGGTTTCTTTTTGTCAAGCTGTGATTTTTACATCATAAATGGTGAGCATAAAAACATGAAACTTTCTTTGAAGCAAAAAGGGAGTATCACTTTTATCCACCCATTTCGTTTAATAACATGCTTGGTAGCTTACTCCTAGAATACTTATGTTGTACAGATCCTTGAAAAAGGAGATATAGCCAACCTACATGATGAGATCTACTTTGCAGGGAAAGCAGGGCAGTAGACACTGAATCACTTTGTGTCATTTCAGGGAAATTGGTATGGGCCATTCGGATTGATCTTCACATTATTGACAATGGGGGGTAAGCTGGAAAAGTAGTTACTATCCATGTGATTTATTCATTTTCTCAAATTATATTATATAGCTAAATCTCTATGGAAACAGAAATCTCGTCGATGCTTCCAATGTTGCTGCTTTAGCTGCCCTGTCAACATTCAGGAGGCCTGAATGTACATTAGGAGGAGAAGATGGTCAAGAAGTGATAGTACATCCACCAGAGGTGAGCTTGTTGGCTTTCACAACTAGAAATTTTAATTTTGTATTTGATTTGCATCAAACCTAAACCCATTTTCTCATGGTATGCAAGCGGGCCCAATATATTTTTATATGTATCGATTGCTTTCTCCATCCATTGTTTTTAAAAAAGGTGAATAATTTATGTGCCACTTTCCCTCATGCAGTTCTCTCACTAACTGAAACATCATAAACCTGTTACACCATAATATATAGGGGAACGATATAGCATAACATCAAAAGCCATTATTTTGATGTCTAAAGGGCCTGTTTGTTAGCAGCATAACGAGCTTAATAGGACTCACAGCTTATTCGATCTGCAATATATGACTGTCTGGTAGTGGCTTGATGATATAGAAAGTGGCTTATTCAGTAAGCTTCTAGGAGTGAGTTTTAAGTTTTTTCCAAACCTGTCCCTCCCAATTAAAAAACAAGCATCTTCCATCTATGAAAAATCCCTCAAACAAAAACCTTCCCAATCTATACAGAGAGATTAATCCACAAAGACAGCTTTATTCATACAAAACTTAATGAAAAACCAACCAAACAGCCCCTAAATCTTCATATATTATATATAGGATGAACATACTAGAATTTGTGAGGTCCTGTGAAGTCCTCTTGTGAGGTTGAAATTTTTCTACTAAAATATATTTTGATGTATTGTTAGACAAACCCTTTTGGTAGCAATATACGTATCACTATTTTTGTGTGAGATTGAATCAAGGAGCTCAATAACTCCAAGAAGAATGTCTAGCTTGTTTATAAGCTCATACCGTTTAGCCTATATTGTTCTTATGAATTGGTATTCCATTGCGATTTAACAATACTTGTTTTTTTATCAACACAGTTTGTTATGCTGCATATGATCTCAAGTAAGGGTCTTTGTTCATATTATGTAATTTATTCTGTGTGCATCTTGCAGGCAAGAGAGCCACTTCCGCTGATAATACACCATCTTCCAGTGGCAGTAACATTTGCTTTTATTGGTAAAGAAAATGTTGTGGTACGCAAATGAACTTTATAGGCTTTTTGTGCTGTACAGTTATATGAATGAGTATCTATAAGGAAAGATGCTTTGAACTTCAGGTTTTCTTTCTAACTATAAGTGATGCTAGGTAATTGACCCAACCCACCACGAAGAGGCTGTGATGGGAGGATCCATGACTGCTACACTTAATACAAATGGCGATGTTTGTGCTATCCAGAAAGCTGGGGGTGAGGGTGTCTTGCAAAGTGTCATCATGCAGTGTTTGCGCATTGCTTCTGTGAAGTCTGGTGATATAACGAGCAAGATAAAGAGTGCTGTAAGTCTCTTAGTTTATGATTATTGATATTATAGTACACTTATTTGCTACTGTTGAGTTTGATGTATGCTGGAGTTTCTTCCCAAGTTAATACAGCCATTCTGAGTGGCTTAACAGTTCCAGATGCTAAAAACTGGTCAACAGACTGCTTTTTGATGTAGGAGTAGGAGTAGGACTGCAGGAGTATACAGCACCAATAATGGTTTCCTTTAGGCAACTACTTGAAGATGGGACCATTAGTCCATTACCATCACTTTGGAAAGACAGTGACTCTTCTCGTAACATTAAAATGGTTTAGCAGTAAGAGCAAAATTTCTGATGGAGTGATCCACTGGAAGGGAGTGTGCCTCTTTCTTAAAGCAACACTAACCTGTCATGTACTAGATTGTTTTATTCCATGTAAGTCTATTGACTTGGCAAAATTAGTCTTGTCTATCCTGTCCAAAGAATAACTTATGATCCCTAGAAGGCATGTAAATCTTTTTCTTACCTTATCAAGTTTTTTAGATTCTATCGTGAAGAAAGGTAAAACGCTTATATTTATTCCTGTGAATTTGTTGCTCGAGTTAGTAAAGGGAAATACTATGGCCGGTGCTAATTTGATACGGCCGGATCAACACCTAAAGAGTTTTCTATGTCTTTGAATGCCATTTTTATTTTCTTGTGTCACAAAGATTGAATAAAATTATTATCCAACCTTTCAGTCATCACACTTGAAATAAGAAAATCTTTTTCAATGACATCTATTTTCATATGGAAGTTAGACATCTTAAGTGGTATGACACCAGCTTACCACCAAACAAGGTTCCTATAACTAGAAAATAGCTTTTTCATTATCATCCCATATTCAACCAAGGGACTTAAACTTGATGTCGGTTCTAGTATGTCATTGTTTAAAGGCACCGGATGAATGGTTATGTCAAGCAATATGGTTGGACACTTGGATGTGTTGTAAACCTGTTTTATAGTGCTTAAAAAAATCTGATTTTGATTCTGGTTTTTAGGGCCAAATAATCAGATTTTGAGAAGCAGGTAAAAAGTGTTGTGTTGCTTCAACAAAACTGATTTTTATGGTAAATGTAAATTTTCTTAACTATTCCCTAATTTTAATAAGGGTTCATGGCGTGAGACGATCTCATTGTCACGTTAACCCCTGTAGCAGTTGTGTGGGACGAGGCTTGCACCATAGCGCAAGTTAACCCTTACGACACGACAACACGTTGACGTCTTAAGGAGTGTTATGGTGCATGTTTGTTTGAATGCGTTAAGTGACTATGTTTGACTTTTTAATTGTTTTTTTTTTGCCCTCTTTTTACTATTTTTTTTATAAGCTCTTGAGTCTAGATATAACATCTTTTGTAGACTTTATGTACATATTACATCAATATATGATTTTTCGTCTTCTTGTATGAACTAAATCTCTTCAATATCATTGAGTAATAGTAGAAAACATATATACGTATATATGATATACAAACTTCCTATCTTAAACCATGCCTTGAAAAACGTTGTGTCCTTGTGGCTTCTAAGGCTTGACCTTGCCGCCACGCCATGTCACGCTCACGCCTCATGCCATTTAGAACCTTGACTCTAATCACTTTGTTGGGAGCTAGTTATCTGATTCTGATTCTTGAAAATTTGTAATAATCACATTGAAAACGACAATCCAAACACCCCCTAAGTTGCTTTATCAATAAAACCATATTCTGTAAAATATGATAAGCTAATCACGGTGGTCATTTAAGTAGAAAACAGTAGTTTCCGCTACCCAACACATTATGGGCCTCCAGAATTCTAAAAAATTTGGAGAATGTTTAAAATCAGGCATCGACTCATTGATTTTTACTTGGAATATTTTCTTTGGCTGAGCCACTTGTATGTTGGGTATTTTATTTATTCTTAGTCAATAATATGACCCAGTTAGTTGAGTGCTTTTATAGTTTTGCTAACAAGCACAAAGTAAACCCTAGAAATTTAGATAGCTAGCATTTTATTTGAATTTCTTCTAATTGTATATTCTTGCCAAAGTAGTTGTCTGGTGTCCTTTTGGCTTCTATCATCACTTGTCGAATGAAGTATTTGTTCACTATTGTGTTGGTTTTATTAGTTCATTATTCATGGAACTTATTTTTTATTTTGTTTGTGTTTTTGTGCCTGTAAAAGTTGAGTTACAAGGGAAGGGGACAGAAAGCAATCATCTTGATTCTTGCATGCTAGTGTTAGCCTATTAGGTTGTATACGTAATTACATAACTCCTGAATGCTAGTGTTAAGTTGATATGGCAGTGAATGTTGCATTTGAATGTACATAAACGTCACTATTCAGTGTAATTTCTGAAAGGAATTTGCATACTTCATATTTGGTGAATTTGCTAATGCCAATTCAGTGTCACTTACCCAATTCCCTTGGTCGTTGTCTCCATGGCTGCAGAAATGAGTTTGTAGAACTGCAGATACAGTAATGTAGCTACTATATATATATACCTGAAGTCATTTCTTGATCATATAGGGTGTGTTTCGGACATGACAGTACAAAAATTTGTTGTCCAACATTTAACGCAACATTGGACTGGGATAAGACGGGACCGAGTGAGGCAAAAATGCATTTTCTCCGTCCCACCAAAATAGGTGGAACAAAAAGTAGGGAGAATGAGACAAGATTGGTAAATTACTAAACTACCTATGTCAAATTAAATTCCTAAAACCTTCGAGAATCTTTTCACCTGCCTACCTCACTCTTGCCCGTCCAGTCCAGTCTAGTCCGTGTACTGACGCACCCATAGTGTCTAGAAGAGAAGGTAGATTAAAAGGATGAGAGGGTTTAATGGTTGATTGATTTTCTTCGGTTGATTGTCGTACTTGGATAATAGAATCTCAAAGGTCTGATCTTTCGATATAGAACTGTGTGGAACTATAGTTACACCTGCAGAAGCAATTGTTTTTATTGAATATCAACTGTAGAAGTAGTTATCATTACAGAACTCATATTTTGCTAATATTTGCAGGTAGAATCGTATAATACTGAAAGATCACTACGGAAAATCAAGCGGCATAATCCTCCTGCTGTAAGTGTTGTATAACCTGATCAGCTGGGATTCAATAATGTGTGAAAACATTAAATGGAAAGATTAAACCTTGTCTTCGATAACAAGGAAACTGAAAGCCATTTAGTTGAATATGATAAACTAAAAGAGACATATCACTGCTTAACGTGGGGTCTAGGCCCACCCCCACAGTTCTAGAACCGGCAAAGCCCTCCTATGGGAGATTGGCGTAGCCACAAGGGCTTTTGCACCTAAAGAGTATCGAATCTGGGAGTAAGAGGAACTACCCTTCTTATTCACCCAGAGGAGTGGCAATCCGAAGGTGCCACTAATACACTTGGTCTAGGCCCACCGCCACACAGTCCTGGAACTACCAAATCCCTCCCAAGGGAGGTTGGCGTAGCCACAAGGGTTTTTGCAACCAATTGGAGTCAAAACTACCCTTCTCATTGCCACTGCCACTATTTACTTGAATTTTCATGTGAAAAGACGGTGTTGTGAATTCTTGATCTTGGCGAGCTTAGTTTCGTGATATGAAAGAATGTAGCTTGTTTCATAAAAATAGGCAAGGATCTAAGATTGCCTTAGCATCTTTTTTTACAATTTTGTGCTCGTCTTTCTTAACTTTTTGCGTGATGATAGATATCGACCGATGGGTCCATGGGGAATTCTTATATTGAATTAACCTGTCTGTTGTTTATTCTTTTACTTAGAGCCCTTCTGTAGGACCACCCATCACCTTGTAAACACAATTTATTGGACATTTATGATACGTTTCGTATGTGGGACAGAACATGACAAAACAAAAGGTTGCCCCATGTTCGGTGTGATATTAGACTGTGACAGGACAAGACTGAGTGAGACAAACACCAAAATAGTTTAAACAAATATCAGGGAGACAGAAGATTCGTTGAATTACTAAAATAACCCATGTCAAATTAATAACCTAAAACCTTGCCAATTCTTTTACTTGCCTACCTCACTCTCGCCCATCTAGTCCCATCTGCATACCAAACTCACCCTTAATGTTATGATTTAGGTTGAATGGTGAAGTATGACTACCTTAATATCATCCATCTCGTTCAACTTGATTTTTTTGCATCTTATGTCTTATTTTCCTTCCGCAGGGATACAAACATTGATGTGGAAGCATTGACGGCCACCATCTTCTCGTGGTATGTAATTTCATTAACTTTATCGAGTATAAGAAAACGACTAGATATTTTGATTCCGGGAAATTTTGTTGTAACGTGCCTTGCTACAATATGAAATCAATTGTGTCTTTTGAAGAGGTTTGTCAAGTATTTGAGCTGATTGGTGTTCGATCCAAAATATGAAATGGTCGAGAATAGCTGGTGGAGTAGATGACAATCAACCTCTATATGCTTAGTTCATAGAAAAGATCCTTGGCTATATGGATAGCAAATGATGATCACATTATAGCTGCATACTTTACGCTTGTATTAGACGTTTGGTCTAAGTCGTCTCACATGTAACACCCGTCATAGGTCAAGTATCCTGATTCGACACTTGATCGAGATAATATTGTCTTCAAAGCTCAGTATTCAAATTCGACATGTCGAGACATTATTGCATGTTTTATGCTTTTCGAGCACACATAGTAGCCGGTGGTAGATTTTTGAGTAAAGGGGCATCTTGCTTGTATCTGCATTAGAGAACCCCCAAATCTTTCAAGGTCGGTCTTTTGTGAAACCTACCTCGAATTGTCCTAACTCGTCCTTCACCGATCCCTTGGGCTTGGTTAAGGATGCCCATCTCTAGTGATCGTTGTAGGTGCATAGCTTTTGTGAAAAAAGAAAGATGGAATGATGGGAATGTTTTATCGATTATCGAGAGTTAAATAAAGCTATAACTAAGTATAATATCCAACGCCTTGAATTTATTATTTGTTTGATCAACCGAAGAAGCAAAGTTATTTTTGTGAAATTGATTCATGGTATTATAACTGATGATTAGGGAGCAAAATGTCCTTGAGGCAACATATTATAAGTAATTGATACAATGAGTTCTTAGTAATGTCGTTCGACATAGATAAGTTTGTAACCATATTTGTCGATGGTACTTTGATTTAGGGGCTGTTTGGTAGTTGCTTAATGGTTTTGTGCAGAATGATTAAGGGAACTAAAAATAAACTCCTTAACGTTATTAGATGCCCCCTTATGTCTTTAATATTATTTGCGTTACCAAGTTTGTTATTATAATAAACTCCTAAACACGTTTTGAAACTTTTGAATTCGTGCTAAGGTGGGGTCTTCTTCTTCAGTTAGACCTCGGCAATATCATTTATTAATTAATGTTTCTACTTCAGAAATTTTTATAATCGAATTCAATTTTCTTGTAGAAAACTAAACATACCAACTACAAAACTCTGACTAACCCAACCAACCCGACCAAATCAAACTGAAATAACCTAACTCAACCCAAAACAACTTGATACTTAATTGAGTTGTAAAATCTTCAAACTATAAATATTAGGTTAGAATAACCAGTCAACCCGATGAATCCAATGCCTTTTTATACCATGAATTAATATGTGTATATTGGATATTAGACCAACCCGACCAATGTGTATTTAACTCTATTCATAGCACAATTTAAACCATAATTTTACTTTATTATTTGCATGTACCTTCAAGTTTATTTTTTTTAGTTTACTAGTCTTGTTTTTATGTTCTCATTTTGATTTTACTTCGTTTAAACACAATCATTTAGCTAGATTGTAATATGATGTACCAAAGTTTTAACCCGACCTAACCCGCGCGATTTTGGGTTGGGTTGAGATTTTTCAAATCGCATATATTGGGTTTTGCTCAAGTGTCTTCAGCTTGACCCACCTAGGGGTGTGTAAAACCCGAATGGTCTGAAATCCGAACCCGAACCTGAACCAAAAATAAGGTGTTTGTGCAAAACCCGAATGCCTCGAAATCAGAAAATCCGAAACCCGAATTTGGGGGGATATATGGTTTCATAAATATTTTGCTTGTTTCCTAATATAAAGCGTTGATCATAATTAATAAACTCTAATCATCTTCCATAAATATTGAAATCATAATAAATGAACCTTCACCATTTCCATAACTATCTTAATTAATTGGTTTGTATGGTTTATAATATTTCCATGGTTTGTATTTGGTTTGTCACACACACATATGGGCGAAGGATTGTGTGAGAAGTTGAGGTTAACGTGAGAAGCATGTCTGAAACGTTGATCACTTTTAATCTCATGCCCTCCCATAAACTACGGTTTAGAAGAGGATTGATCGATCGGTGCATCTTATCTCGGTGTATCTTATCGTCATGTGCATCCATTTCTCATCCAACGATTGATAACTACTTCTCACGTTAACCTCAATTTCTCACCGAAACCTAACCCTATATATTATATAATATATTAGGGGTTGTTTGTTTACTTCTTAATAGTTCCATTAGAAGACAACCTCTAAATCGCTAAGAGGTGAATCTTGTTTGTAAAAAAAAAAGTCTGCCTCTTTAATGGTTTTAAAACCCTTGAATGATTTTGTATTTTAAGCCTCCCTTAAGCATTAAGAGCCCTAAAACAATTACCAAACAACCATATTCCATTTTACAATATACAATTATCAATTTGGTTGGCTGCTTCCATATTCCAATTTTGTTCATATCAAGAACAAATCCCGGAGAGAGGGTCGTCGGAGGGAAGGTTGTTCATAAGGACATTTGAAAACAAAATGCAAAGTTCAACAATAAATAGTTTTTGTTAAACGAGAAGAATCAAAATGAATTCAACAATAAATGTTTTTTCTTTCGAGTCTCTTGGGTTCAGTCCTTTGTGGTGGACATGTCTTTGTTTTGTTGTTCTTGTTTCTTGTATCGGACGTTGTTGCTGGTCTTTCGTGTTTATAAAATTTCCGTTGCCGTTCAAAAAAAAATTGAAAGTTCACTCTTGAAAAAACATTTGAATAGGCAATATTTTGTGTATTTTTAAGGTATGATAGATAGTTTAACTAAATTTTGAATAAAATAATAATGAGGTGACAATGATGGTTGATTGTTGAATAACATTAAGGGGTTGTTTGTTTTTTTTAAAAAACCTCTTAATAGCTCTTAAGTCTGAATCGTTTAGACATTTTTACACACCACCTCTTATCAATCATAACTAAAATAAGACTTCAGACTTTAAACCTCTTATAAAACAAACGGCACCTAAATGTACATCATTCGGTTGCCGCCTTAAAGGGTTTATCCAACTCCAAATCTTCCCATCAATATCATCACCCGTTTCCAATATTACAATATATATATATATATAGACTTTGGATTATATATTGCTTCTGATATCATATAAATAACATTGATGATTGAATCATTACAGTAAAATATTATGAAAATAAACTTTTACAATATTTAATTTTGTTGTGAAGTTTTGATATATTTTTTTTGTACCTTTATAGTATTTTTGTTGTGAGATTTCGATATTTTTTGTACCTTCACAGTGTTTTGCTATGAAGATTCAATATTATTTTGTGATCACGAAAACAGGTTAGTCTCTCGTAAACCCAACACTATATATATATATATATATATATATATATATATATATAGGGGCGTAATCAAATGAGAACTTGATTGTTTGTGATAACTGTGAGATCCAATGTGAACCAATCATTTAAAATAATTAATATTATTTATTAGATAATTACAAAAGGGCAATTTAGTAATATACTAATTTTAACAACTCACCCCTTGATTTTCTCACCTACCTTTTAATTTTAGCATATCCATAAATAAGATAGCCTAGAAACTAATATATGTCGTGGTATTAGAATATGATATCATCAGTTGAATCATACCCGGATAACCAAAAATGGCTATTCGATTACGACGATGAGAAGTTGAGGGAAGAGTATGGTGTTGTTGGAATCTACAGCGACCCAAGGGCGGCTCGTCTTTGCTACCTAGTCTTCCGCACGCTCCAACACCGTGGCCAAGAATGAGCCGACATCGGTTTTGGTACCGGTTCTGTTACTGAAGTTGTTTTGCATCAAAAAATCGATCAAATCAACGTAAATCAACGTCGAATACAAAGATGATATCCTCCAATTCTTCCATCAATCGTCGGCATAAAAGTCAACGTAAATCAATGAAGCATTGGAGGCCGATGATTAAGGAGATTGCGGAGGATGGCGTCCACAGTCGAAGTTCTCAATCCACGTCCGTCGCTAGATCTGAGAAGAAATCGTTGAACAATGCTTAATCGGCGGGAAGAACTCTATTTAGAAGATATTTGCATCTTAAATTTGAACTATTTGTTGAAAAACATATCGCAGGAAATCGAATCATCAGATGGCGCTTCCGGTTTTTCACCAGCATCATTTCTATTTTGATTAAGATATCGTCTTCTCCATTCTCACTGTAAGGTTTCAGGACAGTGGTATCACAGTGATATCAACCCATCCTTCTATCAAAACCCAGACCATTTTATGTTCCCATCCCATATTTAGAATGGTATCACAATAGTATTACAATGGTTTTGTATCCATTGGTATCACATTGGTATCACAATAGTATTACAGTGGATTTGTATCATGTTCTAAACCCATATTCAAAATGGTATCACAGTGGATTTGTATCTTACTATTTATAAGTTTATGGGTATCACAATGTGTATCACGGTTGGTTTGTGTCTTACTATAAGATGTTAATGGTATCACAGTTGATTTGTATCTTATTGGTTAGAAGTTCATGGGTATCAGAGTGTGTATCCCGGTTGGTTTGTGTCTTACTATTAGATGTTAATTATTGGTATCACAATAGTGTATGTTGGAATAAATTTGGCCGGAGAAGGTTCGCCGGAGAGAGGAGAGAGAGATTTACAAAAAGACTTATTTACCCTTAAATATTATTCATAACTTTAATTTTTTTGAAAATTAATGAATAATTACCAAATTTAATATTTTTAATAATGACCATTGATTATTAATAATGTGTGGTTAAGATTGGATCTCACGGTTATCACAAACAATCGATTTCTCCCTTGAATGACCCCATATATATATATATATATATATATATATATATATATATATATATATATATATAGTCTATTGAAGAATCTGTTGGTAGAGATGTTCTGATGTAATAGTATATAAATAATGATGGTTTATAAAATGTACTTTGGCATATTTATGCTACAATAGAGTTGTGCAATAATACTTAGGAGGTATTTGGATGTACATTTTAAAAATGATTATATGATATTAAATAAGCAAAATCAATTATAACAATATATATATATATATATATATATAGAGAGAGGGAGAATCAAACGAGAACAATAACTATTTAAAAGAACACGAGAACGGACAAAATCATTAGTGATTTTACATTAACGCACAAAAAAGGCACGCGGACCAAAAACCGTGGCCAAAGTCCCTTTTTCGTGTGTTAATGTAAAGTCACTAATGATTTAGTTAGTTTTCGTGTTCTTTTAAATAGTTATTGTTCTCGTTTGAACCCGACTCTATTATATATATGTATGGAGTTTTAAATACAAATCCTCTAATTAGTACAAATCATACAAACCAATGAGTGAACTGGTATAATAAATATATGGTTCCAAATATCATGATTGTTTCCTAATCTAAAGCATTGATCATAATGAATGGACTCTGATCGTCTTTTATAAATTCTAGATCATAATAAATGAACCAATATCATTTTCATAAATATTCTAATTGATTGGTTTGTAGAAATTAAGGGTTTACAAATGAACATGTCTCCCTCCCTTCCCCTCTCTTTCTATTGGTTTGTACAAATCAAGGGTTTGCAAAAAAAAAAAAAAAACGTGCCTCTTTCTCTCTCTCTCTCTCTCTATATCTATATATATATATAAAAGTAAGTTATTGTGCAACTTTTTTAATGGTGCAACCTATGTAACCCACCTATCTACCACTCATTTTATTTTCACCTTTTTTAATTAAGAAAATGAAAACAAAATGAGTGGTAGATAGGTGGGTTGCATGGGGTTACACCATTAAAAAAGATTGCATTTGAACACCCCTCTCTCTCTCTCTCTCTCTCTATATATATATATATATATATCTTTTTTTGCAAACTATCTAATTAGTAAGAATCATATAAACGGATCTCAACCGTCCATCTTGTCCAATTAATATATGGTTTCAAAAATATCTCTATTGTTTTCTAATAAAAAACGTTGATAATAATAAATGAACTACGATCATCTTCCTTTAAATATCCAAATCATAATAAATGAACTCTTATCATTTGTGTAAATATCTCGATTGGTTTGTGTGGTTTGTACTAATTAGATTGTTTACAAAAGAAATAGACTATATACAGGTGAAGGTTCCGTTAGGAATTGATTAAGAACCTGGGAACCGTACGCAATGCGACACGTGATATATTCATCATGAATATGGACGTATTATTCATCATAAATGTGTGATTAATGATGAATAACACTTTCATATTCATCATGAATGTGTTATTCATAATGAATATTCATCCGGAAAAGAGACACATGATGTGTTAAGGGTGGTTTTCGGGTTCCTAATCAGTTTTAGATTCTTAATGGAACCTCTCTCTCTCTCTCTCTCTCACTATGTGTGTGTGTATATATATATGATGTCTTTTTTTGATAACTCTCCAATTCGTGAGATCCATTAGATCCAATTTATACCACAAAAATTAGTTAATAATGAAATATAATATACTTAAAAAACTCACTCTTTCTCTCTCTCACACTCTGTCTCATTCTCCTCTCTTCTCTCTCATCTTTCCTCTCCATAACATACACACATGCACACACAATTGAATGTGCACACAATTGTTTACATTGTGCTAATTTTACTGGTGTGTATATCTTACGGAGAGAGACGAGAGGAGAGAGATATGTATGAAATTAAAATTTCCCGAAAAAATGCATTAAAGTTTATTTAATAAAAAACATTAATGCCTTTCAAAAAGTAACATTAATTATCTCATTATAAATATATTAATAATCTTAAATTGGTGGTTTAGGTCTCATAAATTATAGAGTTCTCAAATGATTAAACATATATATATATATATATATATATAGAGAGAGAGAGAGAGAGAGAGAGGGAGAACGGAAAGATCCATTAGATAATGAATTATTGGTTCTAAGCCATCTCTGGCGATTAATCAACAATTCGAAGTGCCACATCCTGGCTGAGGAAGAGTTACGGGCACGTAAAAAAATACGCTGATGGGGCGTTCCGCCTTAGAGTGAAGCACCCGTGCGAGCGGTAGTGGACAAAGAGGAAGCGAGAATGTCGACTTCAATACGTTCACAGATAATATTACTAATTTCGTCGGCTTGAATGGTTACCATGAGTATTTCTTAATTCTTTCGAGAAGAGAGGAGCCATGGTGGTCCCCCCCTGACCGCCCGGATCCCACGAGTGAATCGAAAGTATGTTGGGTCTTTGAAACAATTCAGATCATTTTAATAATAATAAGTTTGTGATCCTTTTGTTCCGGGAGGAATAACCTCTCATCATATTGCAGCAGGGACTTTGGACATATTAGCAGGCCTATTTCATCTTAGCGTCGAGACGAAGGACATATGAATTCCATTCAGGCGGGTAAGGGCTTGGCTTAACCCCCCCCCCCCCCCCTTCAAGAATTGGGGTCTCGCAATTACTATTTTATCTCATGCCTTTCTTCCCACGTTAGCTTGAAGACGTTGGTCTCTAACTAGAAAAGTAAATTCTTGAGCTTGAGAAGCTTCTGGTCTAGTGGGTCCGTGGAGGATTAGACCCAGTAACTGGAGGTCTATGGCTAACCGATACTGCACACCATCATTTAGCTATTGCAATTCTTTTCCTGATAGCGGGGAGGGATTTTTACTTATTTAACAAGGAAATTATTTATGCCAAAAATCTCCCAAGGAAAATTTAAGGTAAACGTGAAGCTTAATCCAACCAAAGAAAGTAGCTTTAATAATCGTACGACAATAATAAAAATAAAGAAAATGATACGAGAAAATTGGTGACGCGGAAAACCCCTAAAATGGGTAAAAACCGCGGACGAGTGTGAGTCGTCGTGCACTATGGACGTCAATCAGGGACGTCGTCCTTAATAACAAATGTTATAAGTGTAATACAATGTAAAACAATACAATAAAGTAAAGTCGGTCATGCGTCGTCCTTTAGTCGTGCGTCGTGTAACAAACAACAATAAGCCTTGTGGACTTATAGAGAAACTGAGTGAGCTTGTAATTCGTGAGCTTCTAAGGTCTGAGCATCAGATGTCCAAATGTGAGATTTGAGCTCCATATTTATACTCCATCTTTCCGTTTCCCAAGTATTGAATGCGTAAGACCGTTTTTGGTATTGATGACAGCGTCTGTTACGCTTATTGTTATTGATGACGATTTATGTTACATCTTTTGGTCATGAATGCCCTTGAATTCTGCATGTAAATATAATATAACATATATTGTGAAATGGAAATTCAATCGTGCGACGGTATTTACTGGACAGATATTTTAGTCGAGGTCACACAAAGGGAGGGTGTCGGCTATCGCCAATCGTACGACAAAGGCCTGGTGGAATTTTTACCCAAACAGTTTGCCCCCAAATTTAAAATTCAAGCGACAATTTTTTGAAATTTAAATTTAAAACATGACACGTGCTGTAAGGGGAACGCGGGTAATTTGAATAGAACCAAATAAGTTCGTTTCCAACTAAATAATGACGTCATCTCCTGCAAAAGTAGCTAATTAGGGACAGGTGTCATGCATTCAAAGAACACACTCGAGTACTTTGCCTGATACGAGTGACACGTTTCACGTGACGATTGGTGATTCAATTTTTTCCCGGAGATTCGGTTTCCAAATTACAGTATAAATAAGGATTTCCCTTAATCTTCTCCTTTTTCTACGCTTACCTTTTCAAAGAATACATATCTCCGGCGAGATTCAGTTTCCGAGTGACCAGAATCCTTTCCATTCTAGATTCGAGGTTTAGAACACTATTTAAGGTACAACTTCTAGTTCTTTTGTTTTGTATCAATTTATGCATAAGAAATCTTTAGCTAAGAAGCCTAGAAAAGCTTGGGATTGTCTTACTTACTGGAAAGCGACTGTGAGTGTTCCTGATTTCAATATGTCGAGCGAGCCTATTAGTGTTTACAAAGAAGAAGAAAATCTAGAGTATTTAAAAAAATTAGCTAGGATTCCTAACGAAGTTAATCTGGTGAAACCAGAGGATCTAAGACCAGACGAAGTTCCGAAGGGATATGGTGTTTTATACGAGTATCCCTTCAAAATAGGCTTTTCTTGGCCATTTACTCCCTTAGTCAGGGAGTTTTTAGATGCTTTCGACTTATCGCCTGGACAGTTGATGCCTCAATTCTGGCGAATAGTCCATGTGGTGGATCGTCTTTCGGCCGACTGGAGGGCTCCGTTCAATTTGAACGACCTTCTGACAGCTTATAGTGTTCGAGCGGATAACTATCATAGATATAGTTTATTTCCTCGAACGAAAGGAGATACCGTACTGGTGCATAATACTGCGGTGAACGACCGTGGTTGGAAACGCCACTATGTTTTCCTCCAAGTGGCATCCTTGAACGATGAGGATAGCCAATGGTTTTCATCCGGATGGAACGAGTCGGGTAGGTTTTCTTACTTTGTCGGGTGTCCTTAGTTCTGTTGTTAATATCTTTTTCTAATGTTTTTCTTTGTTTGCCTCATCAGTTATCGACTTTACCAAAATTAAGCCAAGAAGGGATTTTCTTGACAAGATTCAAAGAATTTTGAATAAGAGTATTATCGACCGTTCATTTTCCGTTCGGTCGAACGACGAGGAAGACGAAGTCGTCTTTGTTGCGGAAGTTCCATCCGTCGAAGGTTCTCATCAAGGAGAGGAGAGAGAAGAAGAAGAAAGAGAAGAAAAGAGAGAAGAAGAGATGACTGGTACGTCGTTCGACGATTTTTTCGTAATTTTCGTTATATGTCCCTTCTAACCCTTTTATTTCGTCCAGAAGATTCATCTATGAAGTCGGCTGCTCAGAGACGGACCGAACAACTGGAGCTTGCCCGTCAGGTCAGGGAGAAATCGAAGAAGAGATCTGCTCTTCCTGCGGGGGTGGATCCAAAGCGTCTTCGAGGCAAACCCCGGACCTCACCAAAGAAGACGGGTGAGGCTTCTTTATCGTCCCTTTCAGGGGCGACACCGGCGAAAGAAACCGTTACTGGTGTCGATCTAGGAAGCTCGACTAAGGCGACGAAGGACATTCCCTTGTCGGGAGTGTCGGGCGTTGAGAAGCCTCCTTCCTCCTCTAAAGGTGAGGGGAAGAATAAGGAAAAAGTAGGAGAGATGACTTTCAAAGCCACTATCCCAGCTGATTTCATGGTAAATGACGTTCTCGAAAGAAACGTTATTTTTCCCCACTTGGCGAAATTCCTTCTCCCAACCTTTTACGATCGTTACAAGGAGTCTAGGTTGGAAGACACGGGAGCCCATGCCGCTGGTCTCTCTTTCATGGTAATTACATTTTATCTTTATTTCCTTCGTTTACTTGCTCTGTTTTTAATCTTTTTGCTACTGTTATAGGCTTTTCAAGCTTGTTTGAGTTTTTATGCTCAAACAGAAGGTCTGAGGGCGTCTTTTCCTGAAGTAAAGAAGAGAGCTGACGAGGCTCTTGAAAAGGAAAAGGTCGCTTTAAAAGCGGTCGAGGTTGAGAAGATGAAAGTCGAGAGCCTCAAGGCTAAACTCGTTGAAGAAAAAAATGAGAAGGTCGAGTTTAGGGATCGCGTCCTTGAACTTGAGGCATTAACGACCAAACTGGAGATCGAGAAAATAAAACCCACCACCGATGCTGCTTCTTATGCTGATGAAGTTGCGTCTCTCCAAAAGAAAGTCGAGGGTTTGGAGGGCGACGTCAAAGATTTGGAGGAGGAAAATCAGCAACTTGAAGCCTTCTCCCGTCTCACAGCCAGGGCTGCTTTGATGAGACGTCATCTGAGTGGGAAAAATCCCATGGCGTCGGCCGCTGAAGAGCTCAAGACTTATCTTGAGAAGGTGGGGACTGAAAGGGACCTCGACGAGGATGACGATCTGGATGGGAGTGATGGCGGAGAAGAGGAGATGGCAGCAGGGACGGACGTCGTACAGGAACAGTCTGGCGTTACTCCTCCTCAGCTTTAAGATCAAAGATCAATCGCTGCTGATCCGGTGGAATATCTTCCTTGTCTTGGATCTTGGTTTTGTCATTGTCGATGGTGTCGCTGTTTTTGATTTCCGAAATAGTTTTGCCTTTTGAATCTACTAAGGGTTGATCGTCTGTGATCGACTATTAACACTTGTAACTTCCTCTTTTAAACAACAAGGTTTCTATTTGTCTACCAATGTTTACATTATGTTTTTATACTTGATCGTACGTCGAATAAAAGATGGACTAATATATTATACTTAAACCATCACTTAAAAAGAAATCAATTGAAAATTTCGATCATTCTAAGGTAATTTTATAGTAATGGTTTTGGATTATAAATATAAAGTACAGATTTTAACAGGTTTTAACCTTTGAAACCCATTAAGATCGAACATATACGTATGATCATATGAGTTTTATTCGACATAAAGATTTCAAATAAGTCGTGCGTCCCTGCGAAGAACAACATTAGTGGGGTGGTCGTTGGTTTGACCAACGACCCTCCGATGCTTAAGTTAGTAATTTTCCTCAAGAAATAATCAAAGGAATTAATTTCAAAGAATTAAAAGAAATACCTCTTTAGATGAACTGCATTCCAACTTCGTGGGATATCTTGACCATCGAGGGTTTGGATCTTATAAGCTCCTTTACCCACGACATTAGAGATTTGATAAGGACCTTCCCACTTAGTGGAAAGTTTACCTGCATTAGGTTCTTGAGTGTTTTGAAACACTCGACGTAAGACATAGTCACCTTCTTGAAAAATTTTGGCCTGGACATTTTTGTTGAAATGTCGTTCGACCGCTTGTTTTTGTGACGCCATGCGAATGTGAGCAGCTTCTCGAAGTTCCTCTAAGGCGTCAAGGTCATAGCTTAGGTCGACCAAGTTATGTTCAACGGACGTATGCCTTGAAGTCGGTAATCGTACCTCAATAGGTAACACAGCTTCACATCCATAGACTAAGGAAAAGGGAGTTTGTCCTGTAGACGTACGAGGTGTCGTACGATTGGCCCATAGAACAGAAGGAAACTCTTCCACCCACTTCCCTTTGGCAGCTTTGAGTTTTTTCTTGAGTGAATTTATGATAGTTTTGTTGCTCGACTCGGCTAGACCATTCGACTGTGGATATCGAGGTGTTGATGTTACCAACTTAATGTTCCTCTCTTCACAAAATCTTCTCATTCGTTCACTGATGAATTGTGTCCCGTTGTCGCACGTTATTTCAGATGGAATTCCGAACCTACAGATGATGTTAGTTTGGATAAAAGAAATGACTTCTTTATCCCGAATCTGAGAGAAAGCCGCTTCTTCGACCCATTTAGAAAAATAATCTGTTAAAACTAAAAGGAATACCTTTTGCCCGGGGGCAGGTGGTAATTTCCCAACAATATCCATTCCCCATTTCATAAAGGGCCATGGAATCAATATCGAGTGCAAAGGTTCAGAAGGTTTATGAGACATGCCTGCGTGTCTTTGACATGCGTCGCACGATTGTACATACCTGATAGCATCTTGCCTTAATGTCGGCCAATAGTAACCTTGTCGTGATACCCGGTTAGCTAGACTGCGACTTCCTGAATGATTTCCACATTCACCGTCGTGCATATCTTGTAGAATTTTCTGGACTTGCGTCTTATTGGTGATACATCGTAGATTCAGGCCAGTCGAAGATCTTCGATATAATTGTCCTCGGATAATAACGTACCTTGATGCTTTAAATCTAACCTTTCTTGCTTCCATTCTGTCATCAGGCAGTTGATCGTTCTTCAGATAATTTTTAATGTCGTCCGACCAAGAGTTTTCTTCCTCAATCGGTGCGACCAAAATATTACCATCGTCTTTGATGGATGGTATTGTGAGGTGAACTATTGGGACATTGTCGAACGTCGTTTGATTAAGTGCTGACCCCAAATTGGCTAATGCATCAGCTTGGGTATTCTGATCTCTTGGTATTTGCTCGATTACAAAGCGATTGAATTTCTTTGCTTCCTCCTTTACTATTTTATAATAAGCAATCATCCTTGAATCTTTTGCTGCGAACTCTCCATTAACTTGGTTAACCACTAGGGACGAATCACTCCGGACATGCAAATGTGTTGCCCCCAAATCGTGAGCAATTTTGATTCCTGCAATTAATGCTTCATATTCTGCCTCATTATTGGTAGCTTTGAAATCGCACCGTATGGAGTATACTATTTTGCCCCCTTGTGGGGACTGTAGGACGACACCCAGGCCTGTTCTGCGTATGTTCGACGAACCATCAACGTCAAGCGTCCAAGTGGTGTCGTGCAAAGTCGCCACAATTAACTCATCGGACGACATTGTGCTTTCCAGTTCTGGACTGAAATCTGAGACAAAATCTGCTAAGACCTGCGATTTGATCGCCGTCTTGGGCTTGAAATCCAAATCAAAATTGCTGAGGTAGATGCTCCACTTAGCTAGTTGTCCTGTTAATTCAGGTTTTCTTAACACAAACTTTAATGGAAAGTTAGTTACCACAATTATAGGATGTGACTCAAAATAATGCCGTAGCTTCTTAGCGGCCATGACTAGCGAAAGTAAAATTTTTTCTATAGACGAATACCTGGTTTCTGCGTCTAGTAGAGTTTTACTTACATAATAGATTGGTAATTGTCGTCCGTCGGTTTCTCGTATAAGAATTGCACTTACTGAATTAATGCTGACGGATAGGTAGAGTTGAAGAACTTCACCTTTCTCAGGTTTAGAGAGAAAAGGAGGCGACATCATATATTTTTTAAGTTGTTGCAACGCCTCTTCGTGCTTATCATTCCACTCAAATCCTTTATTTTTTCGCATGACATTATAAAATAAGTGACATCTGTCGGACGATCAAGAGATGAACCGGTTTAGAGCTGCTACACGTCCTGTAAGACGTTGGACTTCTTTAAAATTTATGGGCGATTTTAGCTCGACAATTGCTTTGATTTGGTCTGGATTAGCTTCGATTCCTCGCCGTGTAACCATATAACCGAGAAATTTGCCAGCTCGAACTCCGAAAGAACATTTTGTTGGATTCAACTTCATCTTATACTCACGCAAGATATCGAACGACTGCTTCAAATGTCCGATATGATCATCCGCATGTTTCGATTTGACAAGCATGTCATCGATGTATACCTCCATAGTGTCGCCCAAGTGCTCTTTGAACATCATATTCACCAATCGCTGATACGTCGAACCTGCATTCTTAAGACCAAAAGGCATTACTTTATAACAATAAATACCTTTATCTGTCATGAAGGCCGTTTTTTCCTAGTCGTCAGAATGCATCAATATCTGGTTATACCCAGAATACGCGTCCATGAACGTGAGTAATTCATGTCCTGCTGTAGCGTCGACCATAGAGTCGATATGTGGCAATGGAAATGGATCTTTCGGGCAGACTTTATTAAGATTGGTAAAATCAATGCATATTCTCCATTTACCATTTTTCTTTTGAACGACAACAACGTTAGCAAGCCAATCTGGATACTTGACTTCTCGTATTTTTCCCGTTTTAAGCAAATTATCAACTTCGTCGTTGATAACTTTATTTCTCTCAGGAGCAAATTTCCGTCTTTTCTGTTGAACGGGTTTGAATGATGGATCGATGTTGAGTTTATGAGAGATAATACTCGGATCGATACCCACCATGTCTTCGTGCGTCCAGGCGAAACAATCATAGTGATCCTGCAAAAAAGAAATTAGTTGCTCTTTGAAGGAAGGGTCGAGCGTCGAACCTATGTAAACCATCTGATCAGGCTTATCTTGGTTTAGGATGACAACTTCCAAGCGATAGTCGTCGTTAGTCCCAGGAACGTCCTGGTTCTGTAATTGCTATACTGTTTGCTTCGAAGGCTTCAAGGAAACTTTGTAACATTCCCTAGAAACCTTTCTTTCGCCTTTGATCTCCTGTACTCCCCATTGCGTGGGAAATTTCAAAGTTTGGTGGTACGTCGAAGGTACAACCTTCATGTCATGAATCCAAGGTCGCCCAAGGATAACATTATATGTTGATGAGCAATCGACGACATTGAACTTCGTCTGTCTGTTGATTCCTTTAGCATATACTGGTAGTGTGATTTCCCCCATGGTGTTTGTCGCTCCACCATTAAATCCAACGAGTGTGGTCGAACGCCGTGTAATCTCGGATTTGTCGATGCCCATCGCTTTTACTGCATCAAAAAAAATAATGTTAGCTGAACTACCTCCGTCGACGAGTATCCTTTTTGTTAGACAATTTCCAATACTCAATTGGATAATTAATCCGTCATTATGTTTCTGATGTATGTCATCGAAATCCGCCTGGTCGAACGTCAAGGGCATAGCTTCCAGCTCTGCGTCCTCTTTGGATCTTGCTTCTTTTGGAATTGGTCGGTCGTCAGGACCGCGACTAACGTGTCTTTTAGCAGCTGAATATGTGGTCCCACAAACATCAGAACCTCTGGTGATACAATTGATCACCTTGGCATGCTCTGGGGATGTAGGACGTGCGTCTTTCTTTTTCGTCAATTCCTGTAAATAACCTTTCGAGTTGAGCCAAGACAGCTCTTTCTTTAAGGCGATGCAATCATCCGTTATATGACCGAATTCATTATGGAAGTCACACCATTTAGTTTTGTCCTTCTTGTCACTGTCTTTGTCACTTTTTTTTGGCCACCGAACGTTTTGTTGAAGTTGCTTCAAGGATACGACGACGTCCTTAGCTGATCCAGGGAAACCATAAGATGATACCTTAGGATACTGGACAGATTTAGAAGTCGTCGATCCTTTCTTTTCAAATCTGACGTTTGAAATTTGTCTGGTAGGCTCTGACCGATTGGTTGACTTTACTTTGAAGTCTGGCTTTTTAACACCTAGACTTTTTCGGTCGCCCGAGTGTTTATTCCTGAAAGCGAGGTCATACTCGACCCTCATATGGGCAAGCGTCCGCGCTCGTACGTCTTCAAAGGTTTCTGGAGGATACTTCGTAAGGTCGAGATACAACCCGAAACTATCGTCCAGACCCCGTTTGTACGCTTCAATTGCTGTTTTTATGTCGCAGTTACGGATACTAATCATTTCCGCATTGAACCGGTTAAAGTAGTCTCGGATGGATTCTCCATTCTTTTGCACGACATAGTAAAGACCGCTCGTCTGCTTTTCCATTTTTCGACTGCTAGCGAATTGTTGAGTGAATTGATTCACCAACTCCGCAAAAGACCCGACGGTTTTAGGTTTGAGATTAATCAACCATTATAAAGCTGCTCCGGTCAAGGTCGCCCCAAAACTTTTGCACATGCAGACTTCTTGGAACTGGTACGGTATCGAGACAATCCACATAAGTTGTTTGTATTGGGCGACGTGTTCTGTTGGATCAATGACGCCTGAATACTTTGGAGTGAAGGTCGGGATGCTGTATTTCTTTGGAACGTCTACTAACACGATCTCATCAATGAATGGTGACGCCTGAAATCCTGTACGTGGCTCGACATCGACTGGAACTGCTGCCCCCGGCAATTTGGCCAACATCGATAGGACACGTTCATTTTGTTCTTCCAGAAGCTTTATTCTTTGTGCGACGGGATCTAACGGAACACCATTTGGAGCACCCAATGGAACATAACCTGATCCATTGATGCTAGTCTAATGTGAAGCATCAGAGGCGTATCCATTAAAGGGAATATAATCCATAGGCATGGTTGGTATTACGAAAGTCGCAGGATTAATTTATGGTGGACGAGGATAATTAGGTAACGGAGGGGGCACATTCCAGGCACCAACGTAAGCATTCGTAGTCCCCGTCGTATTATTTCCATTCTGGTTTCTTAGATGCTCGATGGTTTCAGCTGCTTGTCGAGCCTGAACTGTTAGGGCGTCGATACGAGCACGAGCAACAGTCAACTCCATGTTCATTTGAGCCATGACATGATATTGTGTTCCTTGGAATGCCATTATCCTGAATAACTGGAAAAAAGAACACTAAGAGGAAAACGTTAGTCTGTCGTAAGATTATCGAAGATTTTCTTTGGATGGGGTCCCACGGATGGCGCCAAACTGTTTATGCTAAAAATCTCCCAAGGAAAATTTAAGTTAAACGTGAAGCTTAATCCAACCAAAGAAAGTATCTTTAATAATCGTACGACAATAATAAAAATAAAGAAAATGATACGAGAAAATTGGTGACGCGGAAAACCCCTAAAATGGGTAAAAACCGCGGACGAGTGTGAGTCGTCGTGCACTATGGACGTCAATCAGGGACGTCGTCCTTAATAACAAATGTTATAAGTGTAATACAATGTAAAACAATACATTAAAGTAAAGTCGGTCATGCGTCGTCCTTTAGTCGTGCGTCGTGTAACAAACAGCAATAAGCCTTGTGGACTTATAGAGAAACTGAGTGAGCTTGTAATTCGTGATCTTCTAAGGTCTGAGCATCAGATGTCCAAATGTGAGATTTGAGCTCCATATTTATACTCCATCTTTCCGTTTCCCAAGTATTGAATGCGTAAGACCGTTTCTGGTATTGATGACAGCGTCTGTTACGCTTATTGTTATTGATGACGATTTCTGTTACATCTTTTGGTCATGAATGCCCTTGAATTATGCATGTAAATATAATATAACATATATTGTGAAATGGAAATTCAATCGTGCGACGGTATTTACTGGACAAATATTTTAGTCGAGGTCACACAAAGGGAGGGTGTCGGCTATCGCCAATCGTACGACAAAGGCCTGGATTAGTTCCGGGTTCGAATCTCGGGCAACCCATTGTCATATTTAAATTATATTATATGTATAGTGTATAGAAATCCTTTTTGGGAGAATTTGGCCCTACTTTAAATTTCCGAGGACATGCAAAAAGCGATAATAGATCTCGTCGTTAAAAATGGTAATAATATCTATAATATATATAGAGAGGATTGTACCGTGAGAGAAGCAAGGAGGTCAACCTCTTTCAAACATACAACATGGATTCTGGTAATGCAATGTAATGGGACTCTTATGTCGCGTTACCGATGTAACACCCTCAAATATGGAAATAACAACTAATTTAAAATTTTCTAAATACATCGATAACTAAAACAACTACAACCACAGTTTAAGGTTTAACTTCAATAAACACAATTCAATCCCTATACACGATCTATAATAGGTACAGATGTCACTAAAACTCAATAATAGTCGCTATCTCCGACTGCGGAAGATTTCATCAAACTACTTTCCCTCATGTAAATCTAGATCTCATCTCCTCAAAGCACTGCTAGCACCAAATCCCAACTGGAACCTGATGCACATGCCGACAAATAAAAAGGTTAGACTTAACGCCTAGTGAGTTCAAGAGTTTTCATTATATATCCATTTTGAACATTTACCCTCTTCGTGATTTAAAATTTCAAAGAAAAACGCCTCTTCGAATATAAATCCAAAACCCAAAGCTCACGTAAAACATAACTGACATTTTAATAATCAAATACTGAAAAGTAAATAAATTCCAACTTCCAAAACATCCCAAAACATGGATAAGATCCAATATTCAAAACCTTAGACATGGATAACCACCTGTACTCAAAACGTCACCAAAACATAGATTATAAAACTCAATACCCAAATCAACACCTTTTGGTGACGGGGGAGACCCGATTACATTGTACATGACGGAACACCAAAGTGGGTCACATAGCTATGTAGAAAACCAAAACGTATAGATTATACGCATAAAACCTACCGAGCTCAACTACTCCAAGTCTATTGCTCGAAAACATCAAGTCAACCACTCCAGGTCTATCCTTGAGAGTTCCAAAACAGGGAAACCCAGTTCTAAAACGGGAACTTATGCACATACTGGAATTACACCTTACTGCCCATGGGACGTTGCCTGACCGTATAGGTCCACACCTTACTTACCATGGTGACCCGATGCCTATTCCGTGCCAAAGTGTGAACTTGTCCAAAACGGGACAAAAGAACATTGTGCCTATGGATCCATTGCACTAACTAAAACATTACATGACTCAAAACGAATGAACTAACGTATTCAAAACATGTAACTCTCAAATAAGATGCAGTAAATACAAATCATAGCCAAACGCTCTACATCGAGCTATTAAAATCGGGCAAGTGTCCTCAAAACCCAACAAAATCCAAACTGAGCCATAAGCTCAACAAATACAAAGACTCAACGTTGAAAATCATAAAATGAAACCAAACGTAACCAATCCGCCTTTATGTAAACCCATACTCCAAATTATATAAATAACTCCAACGTAGTTTAGTTTGGGACCAATAATTTTCCAAGTGAGTTTCCATCATTTATTCCTTCAAAAACGTCCCATTGCACAAAATCAAACACTTATCTAAGATATACAATAAAATGTATTTATACTCAAACTCTACTTCATGAAATAAATCCTTAAAATACCAATGTGTATAATTTAGTTGTCAAAATGCTCAAAACCCCTAACGTGGGTGTTTTACAAAGTTTATAAAATCAAACACTTCAAATAATCAAGATTTGCCAAATAACTCAACAATTAATAATTTCATGTAAAATATATAAACACTTTAAAATAGACATTTTGGCATGTACACCGTTTTCACAAATCAACTTGAACTCACCTCGCTAGGTTAGGTTAAACCTAGATTTCAAACCCAAATCCTTATCCTCCAAGAATGAAGCTTCCATCATCAATATATCATCTTCAACAATGGGTTAGGGTTTCCAAATAACCCTTTCTCTCCAAATCTAAGAGAAATGAACCACCAACAAGTATAACCCTTTAGATCTACAAAGATCCTCATACAAGAGCTTGAAATATACAATAACTTACCTCAAACAAAACTTAAAGTCTTCCAATCCACCATTCCAAAGAAATCCCCCATCCTTAACATAGCCAAGCCTCAAGCCACCAAAACCTTGATCTTCCTATGGTAGATTCACACCAAAGTGCTCCAAAATCGTTTCTTGAGCTCTCAAAATCGCCCCAAGGAAGAGAGAAGTGGAAAGTGGGAGTAAAATGAGAGAAAACCCTAGAAAGTTGGGTTTTAATTAATCAGACAGTCTCCCGCCGCCTTGGCCGCGACCTCAAGTCACGGGCCAAGCCACGCGTGTCTTTCGAATGCAAACCACAGTGACTTACGCAACTTTGGTCGCGACTTGAGGCCGCAGGCCAAACTGCGCGTGTCGCCTGTCATGCCTCCTCGCTTCTTGTGTTAAACCGTTCCCCGACCATTTCTCTCGGCCGACCGCTGACCGTTTCCTTGGCCGACCATTAACCGCTTCTTTAGGAAATTACGGGTGTTACAACCGAGGTCCTCGTTTCAAAAAAATACGTCGCCTGGGGGCTTTACCGGGGCTAACTAATAAAAAGCCCAGAGCTAGAAGTGATCTTAGAAACCAATCGCGTTCCGGGAAAAAATTCCAATAGATTACCTAGAGAAATAGGTAAAAGAAATTTCCATCCAAGATTTAATAATTGGTCCATTCTCAGCCTCGGTAAAGTCCATCTTATTGCGAGTTTGGAGTATTAAATAACTTGTATCCATAGAACATCTGGCATGACATAGATAATAAGACTAATAAGAGAAGAGAAGAGTAGAAAAAGAGCATCTCTTGCCTCTTGATTCTATCGATGTTGAAGATTTTTGAAAACTTGAAGGTTAGATTCATACAATTTTAATCGTAGTGGTCTCGTAGAAAGATCCAAACTACGACTAAGATAGAAAGACTTGAGAGTTGATAGAAAGAACAACCGCTAAAAGTATAAAACCATACATAAATAAAAAAACGTACAAGTTTTGGTCGGGTTGACGGGTTGGTCGGGTTACTTTGGCCCCAACCCGTTTCCAACCCAATAGATGCGGTTTGGGCAAAATTTGTATCGATTATGTATCGAGTTACCTCGGTTTGAGTTTTTATGTGTTTTTTCGGGTTGGGTTGGCCGGGTTGATCGGGTTGGTCTGAAATTTAAGCACCCCTAGTCGGTTGTGCTCCTTGACCAGAAGTTATGTTTTTAAGCATGTTGGTCATGGAAGCAAGTTGGGCTGTTAATGCGGTATATGCATCTACATTGTAACGGTTGAAAAAAAAAACAAACATAACATACTATAAAGATAACATCCCAAAATTTGGTCCCAATACAAAACATTCAGAATTTAAGGACAAACAAAATCCAATAGTTTAAACTATCACAGTCGAGACGACTAATAGGTCCACAACTGACAATCGCAATCTATCCGAACGCCTTCAACCCACTGGACTCTCAACTCCTCACCTTTCTCTTAGTAGAAGCGCCTACAACCCCCTTGCCTGAAAATGGGTTTTAAGAAATGTGAAAGCGAGGGTTAGACCAAAGGGTCTAGTGAATTCCCAATCTTGATTAGTTGAAAACATTTTTAAGAAGCAATCTCATCCAACAATCAACTCGATAAGCAATAAACATTACAATAATAACACAATTAGTTAACCAACCGGAAAAGATTCCGAACATTAGCAAAAAAACCACATTCTCGGGGCGCCCAGTAGATCCCCATTCGGCCCCTAGTAGATGTCGTTCCTGTGTGCGCAAGAAACGTATTCTAGGCACACGGTTCAACCATCCCCTATGGTTCTCACTAAGCCATGGCGTTTAGTTCTCCAGGTAGAATGTTACATCCCACACAACCACTTGAAGCTCATAGATACACACACATAACAATGTTAAATGAAACATTATATTCTTTAAAGTACAACATGATAGAAACCAGCAGTTCAAAGCCATTTCTAGTGATATAAAAGTGTGGACAAGGGAACTTACCGGTTTGGATGAAATTCGACACACACGAACAACTATCATCGGGTAGGTTGAACTCCTACATTTCAAATTAATAAGGCAATTATAATTCCTGGTAAAGTTTTATGAATTTCTTTGCTCACAAACCGGTCAAAAAGAGGTAAACTTCCACTGGAATTGTAAGGAAGGAATGGGCCACGGCAGACCCGGGTGACCCCGATTGATGGTACACCGGGCGACCCCGGTCGATGACACACCGGGCGGCCCCCGTCGATGACACACCGGGCGGCCCCGGTCGTTGACACACCGGGCGGACCCGGTCGTTGACACACCGGGCGGCCCCGGTCGATGGAGAAATGCTTGAGTCGAGGGTGGGAAACACACTTCTTTTCACGGCGATGGTCGTGATAGCCAGCGATGAACAGTGACCTATAGGGACCATCGATTTCTCCCTTTATTCGGTTAAAAACACAGGGACTTAACTCAACAGTCAGACCCTAAATTCCTTTTAACTTTTATTCCCAAATCAACCAAACCCAAGTCGATTCCAGATTGAAAGTATTCTTAGACTTCAAGAACTATTACCCAACCAAAATTTCTTAATGAAAAAGAAAGGGTTTCTAGCTCTAAATAAGGATTAAGTGCATACCTCTTGAAGAAGAATCCCCTCTAGATGACACCTTGATTTATCAAGACCTAGATTTCTCCCCCAAAGAACTTCAATTAGCTCCCCTTCTTCTTTCTCTTGCACCACACACACACACACACACACACACACACACACACACAGGGATATTCCAAATGAGGAAACACTTAGGGTTTTAGGTCTTTTATGACTAAATTTTCAATGTGGTCCTCCAACTTCCTTATTTTTCCCTTTATATCCCACTTTAATGTCTCTAAAATAAAATGGGGAGTTAACGATTGTAACATACATCATGTATTCCAGAAGTCTTCCTTTGAGGTTGGCCCCTGGATCAGCCCAATGTCCATTGTTTGTTGAAATCTTTTCAAGAATTTCATACCCGTCATTGTAGGTGTTGGAAGTAAAGGCCCCTCCTGATGTTGCATCGAGCATTTGTTTAGCCATGTGGTTTAACCCATTGTAAAATGTCTCGAGTTGAATACATTAGGGAATGCCATCGTGTGGGAATTTTCTTAATAATTCCTTAAACCTTTTCCAAGCATCAGGAATTGCTTCATCGTCCATTTGTTTAAACATACAGATTTCGTTTCTGGACTTAGCATTTCGGGTAGGTGGAAAATATTTTCTCAAAAATTTCTCAGCCATCTTGCTCCATGATGGTACAGAACCAGGTGCCAAAGAATAAAACCATGATTTTTACCGATCCTTTAAAGAAAATGGAAATAAAATAAGTTTTAGAGCATCGTTAGATACTCTAGGGATCATGAATGCATCGGTGATCTCCATAAAATATTTTAAATGAGAATGGGGATCCTCCGATGGCATTCCGGAAAATTGGCCATTCGTTTGTAACATCTGGAACATTATGGGTTTAAATTCAAAATGGAGGGCGGTCATATGAGGTCTAACTATCCCAGAATTTAATTGCTCAAAATCGGGGATAGCATAGTCCATGATTTTTCCCTCTTTGGAATTTGCAAGATCAATTATGTTCATTGGTTCTTTCATTGTCATCTTGAGATTCTTCATCATCATTTTCATTAACTTGGCGTTGATTTTGAAAGACCGGCCTTGTTGAAAAAAATTGGTGGTTGATTAAAAATTGGTGGTGCTCTTTGATTTTCCAAAAGTGGAGGTATCAGTTGATTTTCTAGCGGAGGTGGTCTTATTTCTATTCCCGGTGGTCTTTGTTGTCTATTTTCAAAACCAGGTGGTGCATCCATATTGGGAGGATTTATGGTATTTGTTATTCTTTGTATCCTCCTTCTATGAAGAAAGGTTCTTTCAATGTCGGGATCTAACTCGAAAAATTCCCCTCGTGGTATTCTTGGCATACACTACACTTACATTGAAATTCGAACGGTGGTATAAAAATCAAATCTTTATAAAACTTTTTATAACTTTTAGCTTGCTAATCCCCGGTAGTGGCGCCAAAAACTTGACAGTGCTTAGAATAAACCTACAGACGTGTGCTAATTAAACCTCAAAGCAAGTATACCATGAGATCTAATATCGTCTTTCAAGTAATACAACGGTATAATACCGGATATCGTCCCATAGAGATTGGAGTAAAAGTTTAATAAAAAGTAGAAGAAAGAAATGATTTTAGATGACGATTTTGAAGACTTTGTTTTGGTTGAGTTATCACTTTGATTAAGTTAACAAAGAATAAAGCAAGCACGGGTGTAAAACTTCGAGGTTGGATTTAAACACAAATTCCAACAGACTATGTTGCACGGATGCTGCATCATGAGTTAGCCATAACTAGATCCATCATCTATTTTGAGGGTATTCCTCTCGGACTTCAATATTTACACTACTGTTTAGATTCAACTAAACACATCTCTGTGTAGTCTCCAGCTATTTATAATGTAGAATAAAGTCCTCAAAATATATGGATGTACAAATATATTTGCATAAAAACCGCTCTCTCGAGTCGATTCCCATATCATTCAAGTTGACGTGTTCGGAGGGCTTATCTCTAAGTCATCTACACTTTAACACTATTGATTAGTGATCAACTTGTCGAGAATAAATCAGTTTAGAAAAATATAAATGATAATTGTCCTTATCAGTAACTCTCTCAAGTTTACTTCTTATATCATTCAAACTGACGTGCTTTTCGTGGCTTATCTCTAAGTCCACGACACTTTAATACTTTAGCAAGTGATTGGTTCGTCAAGAAGTGTCATTGATATTTATCAAACTTGAATGAAATGATGGAACATTGTTATTGCTAAACGTCTACCTTTCTTTGATTTAAAATTCCCACATTTCCGTCTCATACTCGAACTAATAAAATTAGCTACTCATAAGGAAAATAAATAAATAAAATAAATGACGTAAATTAAATGTGGGTATGATTCAACCGTTTTCGGGTTGATCTAGATCGTTTAAATTCATCCAAAATTTTGATCTGGACCGTTTAAATTCATTTTAACCCGACAATATTACTGCCCAACCCAACTTTTTTGGCCCATTCCCTCACGCCCAGATTTCTATCCTATCCCACGAACTCTCTGCGCCTTCAATCGGACGATTTCTATCCCACGTTCATGGAGTTCCAGCCATAATCCTCCCCTTCAATCGGACGATCATCTCCAGCCTGCTTTAGCTACGTCTCTTCAAGATATGTCTCCCCTCACTCCCTATTTTCTCTCCACGACTCCACTCCCTATTTTCTCTGGCACGAACGAGTCTCGCCCTCAACCTCATGGAGTTCCAACTCCTCCAGATTGCAACTATAAAATTTCTGCAACATAATATTCTTCACATCCGACATCTTGAAGCTGGGAATTGTCGTTCTTCAATTTGGTCCTAAATATTTCGCACAGGTATTTTGTAAACCAGTAAGGTATTTCAGTTTGTGTCAAAATCTTTTTCTTTTACAATCCCTGATAATAAAGTGGATATTTAGGGATGGAAAATATTGCACTTTCTTGTATCTATCTAACCTTTCTCTGCATTAAACCTCAACATTAAATATCGATTGCGGGTTCATTACGCTTATAGTCATGGCTTACGCCTTTACTTTTTGGACGTGTTATGTTTTGAAAAGAAAGTATGAGATAATTGCATCAGAACAACGGCGGCCTGATCAATTTACTGTAAGCTCACTGTTTTTGTTGAATGTAATGTTGATAGTTGAATATTGCATCAGAATATTGTTAAATAGGAAAAAGAAAATAGTTTTTAAAAAAAATGTTAAAGAGTCGTAGATTTTTGAATTTGAAACATGATAGTTTTGTAGATATGAATTATCAAAAACGATGAATGTATGAAACCAAGTTTCTAACTTTTTTCTGTATGTTGAGTGTTTATGAATTATGATTTAAATATTATAAATTATTTATTATGAGTCAACCGTTTCTACACATAATCTGGACCGATTATTAATCTTTGTAGATGAATCACAAGGTGGAGATTGGCAATGGGAGGTACTGTGTTTATTTCTCCTTTGGTACTATTTGCGAGAGGTACCGGGTTTTCACCTATTTTCTTCTTTTGTGGTCAAAAGGCATGGCTAATCACCTTGCATTAGTCAAATACCCACCCTTGAAATCACGTGTCTTATGAAATCAAACCAAAAAATTGATCATTTTTTGTGTTATTCACCATGCATTGTAATCAAGAAATGAAAAGGGAAATTGATGAAAGAATACTTGAAACTTTTTAAAAGTCCCTTGAGCTGATTTTGTAACTAAAGAAACCCAAACACTCAATAATTGGCAACAAGTGTGGTCTTTTCTCAACTTTTTTGCCACTCATCATCTTCTACAAGTAGATTTGGGAAGTGTCAGAATACATAGATCCATCTTGACACAAACTTGAAATGGACCAGCTTACGGCTCGAATCAACTACCATATCCTTTCCTCTTTTTGACCCATTAAGAGTCTGGTCTGGCCTGACCTGAACGAATAAGTGGCAAAAGAATTTTACGATTCTTACCTTTTGCCACCAACTGAATAAGTCTCTTAATGGCACAACAGATTAAGTGGCTATCAAACACCAAGAAGAAGAAAATGAGAATGAGAAAACTGAAGGTGTTGTAAGATGGAGTTTTAGTTGTGGGTTAATTTTAAATAACATTGTGGTGGTCCTGGTGGATGCACTTGGATTTTGTGTTGATATTGTAATACAATCTATAGTTTCATCCAAGTTTAAACCAATTATGATATTATGATAAACTGATAACCCGATTCGAAAATTAATTAAAGTTATGGACAAATACATATATTTCATGACTAATGAAATTATGTAGCTTTTTGTACAGAGTGGAAGAGTATGGGGTCTATGATGCATGGGTTTGTGTTGCAATTGCTTCCAGCCTTCCAGGTCCCAATTGTTTTTTTTTTTCCACTTATAATTTCAAGTTTTATGAACTCACTGTAGTAGTTTCTTTACCCGATTGTTTCCTTGAATGAGTAGGTAAGAAAGTTTGACACAAAACGACTAACAACTTGGTGTGTGAGGATGCCAATGTTGATGAAGTTGTTGATCTGGCACATCTTGCTCTCTGATCTAAATATAAAGCATTATAACCAAAATGGTCGAGAGATGGATATGCTACTCTTCATGTCCCTCCTGTCCATAAGACCGTCTTAATGATTAACTTCCAGTGCCTAGTTATGTCTTCGGCAACATTCTTTTGTAGAAATGGACATGTATTTATTTCATTTATTCCAGGTGTAAAATTGTTAAAGTAGGAGATGGGAATTCAAGACAGCCTCTGTGTTTTGGTTGGAATCAATTTTTCTATCGATTGCTACTGAAATCTGTTAGTTCCATTTTTCTATCGCTTTTTTTGTTAATGAAATTGCGTTTTAGATTTTTATGTTATCAAATTGGTTTGTTTTTTAGATTTTTTTTGTTATCAACTTGGTTTGCTTTTTAGATTTTTCTATCAAATTTTCTATATCAATCCTGATCCTTTCCAACACTGTCTTATAGTAATGGAACCGTCTATATTTCATTTCAGTTACAAAGTTGTTAAAAGCAGGAGGTGGGAACTGAAGACACCTCTCTTTGTGTTTTGGTTGGAATCGATTTTTCTATGGATTGGTACTGAAATCGGTTGGTTCCATTTTTCTATCAATTTTTTTTACTAAAATTGCTTTTTAGATTTTTATGTTATCAAATTGGTGTGCTTTTTTAGATTGTTTTTGTTTTGCTTTTTAGATTTTTATGTTATGAAATTGGTGTACTTTTTTAGATTTTTTGTTATCAAATTGGTTTGCCTTTTAGATTTTTATGTTATGAAATTGGTGTGCTTTTTTAGATTTTTTGTTATCAAATTGGTTTGCCTTTTAGATTTTTCTGTAGTCTCATTACGACAACTTGATTTGATCCTAGAAATGGTTTAGTTTTGCTGTTAGTTTTTCTATCATTGATGCAGTTTCTTGCAACTTGATTTGATCTTGGGCTTGCTTTCTACTTAATGGGAAAAATCCTTGATTTAGGGGCCGTTTACCAAATGCTTACCCGGTAGGTGCTTACCGAGTCACTTACCTTGTAGATGAACATGGAAAGTAACAATAATCTTAACCGGTAAGAGCGATGTCAAGTACTGAAAGTCTTACCCGGTAAGTGAACGTAAAAACTTTAACCCGGTTAGCGCTTACCGGGTAAATTATTGCATTGGACACCGTTTTGATAGACTAGAGTTTCACTTGATAAGGCAAGCGAGTTTGTTGAATTTTACCGGTAAGCACCTACCAAGTAAGCATTCAGGTAAACGTCCTCTTAGTTCACTGTTAGGTTTACGCTTGTGTAAAGGGGCTTAATGTCTACAACCATGGAATTTGCATTTGTAAGTGGGAATTAGTAACCTCATTGCAGGAGTGGTTATAACTTTCTAAGAAATTGTGTGTCAATGACAAGCCTCAATAACCAGATACAATTATAACATTGTGGTGGCTGTAAATGTATCAAAGTACGGCGGATATGTGACATTCTTCTTAATTGAAGGAAAGCTACCCTTTAAAGCCTTTCTATTTTTCTGTTCCTTTCTTGGCCTGTTTTCAATAAAAAAAAGTTTTGTATTATGTTAATAGCATTGAGGCCAACTTATCTTCTATCTATCTACTTTTCTGACTTCAATGAATTACAACATTGTGGTGGCCGTAAATGTATCATTTGCTTTTTTTTTTCTTTTCATTTCTTAGTCTTGCCATTGTTCCTCATGTTCAAGACCAAAGACTATCTTTATGTTCAAGACCAAAGACTACTTGGTTGTGCTATTTGGTTGGTCATCAACACATTGTGCTATTTGGTTGGTCATCGGATGAGAAGAATGAAGCCAAAATAATAGAAATCTCAAATGATGCATGACTGCCAACGATTGGTCTTCAAGGTAAAGTTGACATCTGCTATTATTTTGATTGGTTTTGTTAAAGTAATAAGACCAAGGAGGGATTATTAAGGTTTCCTCGGCTGAGAGTTGTCTTCTTGATTGAGAGGAGATTTTCTTTTTCATCTTTTTAATTAAGCATGTCTTGAATTCATGTTTTGCAAAAAGCAGTTTTTGATCTGGTCAAAAATTTTTGGTGACTTTGAAGAAGTGAAAGGGAGGTTTAGGGGATGTTACTTAACACTTACCCAGTAAGTGCTTACCGTAAGAGTCAACACTTTAATTTAACTTACCGGGTAAGATTTTAGTGCATTAAAACGGCATCGTATGAAACAGTAAGCACTTACCGGGTAAGACCCTCGGTACTTGTCACCGCTCTTACCGGGTAAGATTCTCAATCTTTGTCATGTTCATTCGATAAGGTATAATGATCCGGTAGGCACTTATTAGGTAAGTGTTTAATAAACGACCCGTTAGTGTTGTTAAGTGGATTTTGGCTGATACGATATGTTTGTGAAGGTTTTCAAATATATCCTTCAGTTTGCAGGTCAGGACCTCTTAGTTGGGAAGGTATTTCAAATATGGTGTTATCTTGGTGGATCTGGATGCATTGTAGTTTTAGTTTGTCGACATGCTTCTACTTATGTTCTTTGGTTCATTACAATGTTATTGATCTTCTTTCTATTGGCCTATAATGGAATACTTTCTTTGTCCTTGCCATCGCTCTTAATTACCGGGTAAGATTTTCGGTCTTTGTCATGATCATTCATAAAGTAATTGACCCGGTAAGCACTAACCATGCAATCATTTTGTGAAGGACACTAATTTTTTTTATCAATTAGACTATACATTCGAAATATTGCCAAACAACCATTTTTATTTTGCACCAAGTAACTCTTAATTAAATTATATAACGTTTACCAGACATCCAACTAAGTCATTATGTAAAATTGTGTTTTCTCTGTCAATTTGTTGCTAGTTTGGATGCTCCACACGATCTATGTTATTGTCCTGTTACTTTATCATTTGCACAGCTATACCAGATTTTGGTTCATATTGCTGCCTTCGTTTAGATTTGTTCCGGATTCGGCTTTGTCTTTGGAAGTCAGAAGTCAGAATTTACTTTTTGTGTGCTCAAAGATGTCTCAAGTCTGACCGCTCAAATAACTGTGTTAGTTAAAGACGGACAACTCAAACAATTGTGTTAGTTAAAGACGGACCACTCAAATAACTGAATCTAGATTAAAGTCATGACGTATACCCGACCAACGGACGGGTATAACACTAGTTGACCTTGTTCCATCTAGTTCCACCGTAGAGGGTGAACTCACGTGTCCCACTCTTGTAAGAGCAACTCTAACCTTGACACCAAATAAAACACCAAAAACACCAAATTTGGTGGGTCCATCAACAAAAAAAAAAAAAAAACTCCAACCATCCTCTAAAAAAAATACCAAATTTATGGACCCCATATTAAAATAACATATATACATATAAATATTAATTATTTAAAAGAATTTTAGATTAAATTAAAACAAAAAAATGAATAAAGTGGTTCTATGTGGGCCCTCTCATGTCCGGCAAAAATAAAGCAAACGACATATATGTCGTGCAAGAATTGTGGCCGACAAATTTTTTTAGGGATTAGCGGTCGATTGGAGGGGTGAAAACGGCAAAAAGAAGGAATTGGCGGATGATTGTAGATGCTCTAAGCGGTTAGTTCCACATTAGGAGACGTCAAAACGTGGGACAAGTTTGTCTTGTTCTCTCCTGTTCCACCCTGTTCTGCATACCAAACGCACCCTAAAAAGGAACATATACGAATACGTGTCTTGTTAGATTTGTTTGTATAGCAAAATAGAATTATAAATGGGGAAAAACTATCTATTTTGAATTAGGAAAAATTACATGAAACTGAAACCAATCTTGAGGTAATTCCTATTTTAGGGAACAAACTTTTAAAATTATTATTTCAGGATCTAAAACAAACACATTTATTTGAGGGTGTCCGTTACCTGATTACCTGCTAGTGATGATATGGCCCAAATAAAAACCAACAAAATTCCATGTCATATTTAAAATTAAAAAAAAAAAACTCTGAAAAGATGACATGTATATATGGTTTTTTAGAATACAAGCTTTGATGCTACTTGTACAAATATGCGAGGCCTTTAAGGGGGAAAAAGTAAAAACATAAATCCAATTGGTTGGTTCATCTTCAGCCACCCTCCCCATTTCCGGTCATTTTCTCTGCCCAAAACACAACTCTTTCTTTCTATCACATACACAACATAACTGAAACTCATATCGATTATATAACAAAACCATTTTTTTGAAGAGCAAAATCAAACGGGAAAAAAGGGTACGGAAGCAAGAACTGAAATTGGTAAAGCAACAACTCAGTTGGGAAAATGGGTTTACACCCTTTGTGTTCATCGACAAAACCAGATCCAAATCCATAGTGCATCAAGATTTCATCTTGTTCATCAGGTTTTTTCGTCACTGTATAATCGATTGGTGGGTTAAATACAAAACCCTACTGTAAACTCCCAAATTGAGATTTCATGGAGTAGAAAAGAAGACGAAGCAACAACAAATTGTTACTCTTTTGATTTCATGGAGATTTCATATCTAAAGTCTGATGATATTTAGTTTGATTTACTCTTCTAGATTAATTTTTTTTACCTCAAAACTTTAGATTTGGACTTGATTTTACCTCTTTTTGAATAAATATTAGGGGAGGGGATGGTACCAGGAGGTGAAGATTCTTGTTGCACATGTTTAGAGATCTTTTTTCAAAAATGGTGAGGCAGACCAGAAGATGAGAAGTTGTAACACCCCGATTTTCGAAAGGTATCATTTCAAGTTAATAAAGAAATCGGTATTTTAAGGGAAAAATAAGCTATAAAATTTTGGACTTGAATCCTAGATTTTATAGTTTTGTTGGATGTAGGATTCAATTACGAGTCCAACGGTTCTTTCCGGAGCAAAATTGGAGCTAACACGAAGAAGTTATGGCCAAAAGAGTGTTAAGACATGAAAAATGAAGAAAATCGGACGAAGAGTGCACGGGGAGACTTAGGGTCATCTGAGTGACTTAGGGGCATCCGAACGAGTTGTGGGGCGGGTTAGGCCGCGTGGTAACCCGTGCGGAGCCCTGTTCGACCATAAAACCCGATTTTCAGCTCTTTATCTTCATTTCCTCATAACTTTTGCATCTCAACTCCGTTTTTGGTGATTCAAGTTGCCATGGTTTCGTTTTTGAGAGATATTCAAGGATATATCAAGATATTTGAAGTCTATTGGAATATACAAGAGTATTTTGTGGTGGTAAGTTTCTCATCTCTCTTAATGTTAAGCTAGGGTTTGATGGTTTCATCATTTTCCCTTTCATCCTTCAACTTGGGTGTGATTTTGATGACTTGCGTGGTGAAGAAACCTTGTAGATATGTTGGATCTAAGATCTAGGGATATTGCTTGAAGATTTCAAGCCTTCATCAAAGGAGATTCAAGTTTTGGGGGTAAAATCTAGATTTAGCCTAAATCTAGCAAGGTGAGTTCAAGTTGCTTTGTGAAAACTATGTACATGCCAAAATGAGTATTTTAAAGTAAAAATATGTTTTACTTGGTAATTGTCAATGTGTTGAGTATTTTGTTAAGTTCTCACATTTGATAAAATTGGGTTGTTTTAGTCTCATAAAATATCCATATTTGGAATTTGAATATTTTGTTAAGTAATAGCATGATTTATGCATTTTTGGTTTTTTTGTACAAATAAAGTCTATTTTATGTCTTATGCATCTTTGGTGATTTTTGGTACAAAGGAAGTCTAATTCATAATAAATTCAATTTTGGTATATTTGATTTCATAAACCATTTGGAAAGTGCATGCCTCCGTGTTATGAGACATTTTGGAAACATAAGGGTATAAACCCATTTTGGAAAATGATATGTCCCGATCCGTGTTGAGTTTTGGGTTGATCACATATTTGATGTATGTGTCTGCATAAACGTTGTTTAGATACGTTGTATTATTTGGGGAAACGTTATTTGTTGGTTAAATGGGTTTTGAGCATTTAAACTCGGTTTTGAATTAAAAGAGTCTCATGGACATTTGTCCCAGTGTTAATGGCTCTTTGAAGAGCCTATGTTCGATATACATCTTAATGCAACTTATTACATATTTATGATAATTACATGCTCGAGTGCATTGGTCATTCATGTATAGGCATGTAATGTTAGACTGTGTTGCATTGGATCCATAGGCACGTAAGTCAGTCTTTATTTGATGGTCAACTGGGTATTACGGGGTTGGACTCCGGGACCCATGTTTTATGACCTTGACCTTTCAAGTGTACACTAGGAAGGCTGAGTCTGGTTGTGTTATTATGATGATGGGCGTTTCATAATGGGTGTTTGGGACCTCCGTCATTCGGGGTAATGCCATGGTTGTAGTCCTCGGATGTTGTCGGGCCTTTAGTGGTATTCATGGTAATATTCACTAAGGTCAGTTGTCTCTTTTGGTGTAGCTTGCAGGGGGTCGTAGGGACACTTGGGCTTTCATATCGTGAAGTGTCATACGACTAACGTTGTATGAGTGACATACTTTTGCGTTCCTCCACTCTCAATGGATACGGGTCTCCCCTGTTGTCGGCCAGAAGTATTTTGGATATTTAATTGTCCATGCTTTAATATTTGGATTTCATTTCATTTTATGGTCGCGTGAGTATTGAATTTCAGTTCCATGTTTCCGATGACATCTTATGTTTATATGGATTGTTCCCATCATTTAAGAGTTGAGTATTATGCCCCACACGCATTTTTGGGTGTTTCGGGATATAAAGTTGGCATCTTATGTTTATATCCGTTTTATCCATTTTGGGTGTTTTATAATTGGGAGTCCGTTTTGTATTCACGTTTGAGTGAGTTTTGGGCGGCATCATTTTATAAAGAAAGTTTGTATTGGAACATTCGTCCTTAAAAACGTATGTTATTGGAAAACGAGTCGTTTTCATATTTAAGGTAAATCACTTCGAAAATTTATCATTTAAACTGCATCCCTTCCTTTTAACGTAATATTTA